>CM032891.1:19077150-21477150 GCA_019176425.1 Megalops atlanticus | reverse complement strand
TTCGGTTTTTCGCCCAACGCTGAAATTATACTTTAAAACATTTTCTGTTAAACGAAGCAAGTGATAATGAGCACACCTTACAAGCAGAGATCTCATTCCCCCTCATAACTGCCCATTATTAGAGTCAAGGCTTGTATGTTAGAATGCAGGTACTTAACAATCAGCAGCAGGCATTGTTATCAATGGAGTGCTTCTAATAGCCTGTCTCCAAGCTGACACTAATGTGTTTCAGGTTGGTTCAGGACATAACGTTCTGAAGTCTAATTTTTGGTATTGTTCTACTTTAAGTAATTGTTATTGTTCCAGCATTAAGTCAGCTGCATTGAGTGTGCTCTTTATTTAATTAATTTGATGTAATGACTAATTAGGTAATGATGAGCCTGTTACAGTAATGTCAGCCTGAGGTAAAGAAAGCAAAGTGGTGCGAGACGTCTCTTTGTGAATTTGACTGAGACTAATGGAGTTCCATTGAAACGGCCACAGCTTCTTTTCTTGAAGCTAATCAGTTTTTTTTTTTTTGCTGCAGCAGTTATTGAATTTAATGGCACGAAAGAATGATGTTTGGAATCATAAGACGTAGTAGTTTTGGGCTGTGTGAACCTTTTGCATTTTAAACATAAAACTGAGGATAGATTGCCACAGATGACTTTTGGGCAGGATTCTGAGGCTTTAACCAACCTTAGGACTGAGAAAAGAGGTTACATCTTCCCTTGCCATGAGCCATTCAAATTCCTATCATGGCATTTAATGTTAGTGCGCGGTGTATTAGTAAGTATGCTTCTAAATAAATGACATTGTGTTGAAAAGATTACAGATTTTCTTTCCCTCTCCTCATTCTTGCGATACTCTTTTTTGTTTGTTTGTTTGTTTGCTTTGCCTTTGGTGCTGTAGCAGTTACTTTGATGAATTCACAACTTTTGTCTCATCTTGCTTTGGAACCCAGGGGCATTGTTTCTGCCTTTCATATTGGTGTCTGGCTCTCAGGCATTCCACACTATCCAAGTCTCAGCCTATACCAATTAAAGCCTTTAGCAAATGTAATCAGTTTTCTCATTTGCACTAATGTTTGTAAATGAGAAGCCCTTTAGAGTAGAAAATAGCAGTGTATTTTTAGAAGCAGAGAATGCTGTGTTGGAGAGGGGTGTTGTGACTGTTGGAGGGCTCTGTGTTTATGACTTAGATGGGGTTTGGGGGTTTTGGTGTTGCAAGAACATCAAATTGGAATTGCAGGGTTGCACGCCGTGTGATTTTTGTACTATTTTAAATAGGCGAAGGCCCTGGGTTCATTATTAGGTAATGACACTCAGAAACGAAGGCCATCCAGCTGAAACCAACTGAACCACATCAGTGGACAACGGTGGAGGCGGACGGTACGATTCAAATTTGCAACAGCCGACTCCGCTCCGTTTGCCTCCATGTTTCTATTTGTATTTTAATGTTCTTATTGCATGATTCATCTGAGGCATCCATGCCCTTCCTCGTTCACAATGCTGCTTTGTCTTGGCATCAGATGAGCATCAGCACCATAAACTTAAATTAGTTGAAAAAGTTTTCTCACCTTCCCAGCTGGCCTTGTCATTGTTCCAGAAATAAGCTTGGTGCCAGATGAAGGAAAAAAAAAAAAACGGGGTCCTCTTCATGCATGGTTGGCTCCCACTTCCGATGATTAGAGTCTGCAGTTTGCTCTTGTGGAATACAGAGATCAATATTCTGTGTTCTTTAAAATAAGAGTAATGATCATGTGGCTGTCGCTTAAAGTGCAGTCAAAGTCACATGCCAGGAATTACTTTACAACGGTAGATCATCCTCATGAAATGAATGGTAAATCAGTACACAGGTATGTACGGGGAAGTGCTGCAAAATTAAGAATATTGACTATTATGTCACTTAGAGCGTATATATGTAAATTTATGGGCTCATTGCAACATTATGGATGGAACTGACTGATGCTGCTTGAAAAATAGTCTAAACCGTCAGAGGCACTGCTCCCTGGTGTCACACGCAGGAATTGAAAGAAAGGCAATTCACGAATAGGTTGAATCTTTTTTTTCTCCCTGGCACTGCTTTCAAGTCATTTCACATTGCTACCAAATTGAATTCTGCGGCAGAATTGCTGGGTCTTCAGTGAAAAGCAAATATGATTCTCATAAAATGCCAGGATTGATGTGGGGCATTAAAAGAGGAGATGAACAGATCATGAGCTGTAATGAAATTCCTCCTGCTCTTGGATCCTAGACTTATTTTTGACCAACATCCAATGTTTCCACATAGTGTTTCTTATCATTATTTTACATAGTTGAAGTAATTTACTCTGCCCGATGGGATATCGTGCCATTTAGTTCCCAAAGATATATGAAAGACCACTGCAGAAACTATAAAGCAACATAAGTGCACAAAATGGCTTTGATGGTGGTAGGAACTTTTCACGTACCGGAGCAAATGCTCTGCTCAACTTTCTGTTTTTAAAGTTTGGCATCTAACAGAAAACATTAATTCGTATAGATGTTTATGATCCTCCAGAGCTACCAGTCAGAGCTACCATTAAAATCCTGGATAACAGACTTTAAAACAACATATCTTTGTGGAAAGTTTGATTTGTTAATTTATTTTAACATTTTTGACATCACAACTTTCCTGTTTGGATTGGTTAACTTCTGCACCATGCAGAACAGTTCATATTTTCCTCATACAGCATTTTTCATGTATTCCATGTGTCATAAATCATGTAGCTACATATAACACCCACCCATTGCTCATTCGCTCAGATTATGCTTAAGTGCTTGGTTATTTGCATTATATAGATCATTTGTTTGTGACTTTTAAAGAAAATGAGTAATTGCCTAATTTTATTTCTGTGCTGAATGGGAAATTAGTTGATTATGTGAAAATGAATTCTATAGTAGTAACCGAGCTGTACTGTAAATTCATTTCCCAGGTGGAGCACTGCTAGATGTATTAAATGGAGAGTATATAATACGTGAGCAATATAAATTACCCTGGATACATATCTGCTAAATAAATAACTAATATTATGTTTTTGTTTGATCAAAGAGATACAGTCTCTTTTATACAAGATATGTTGGTTTTATTATTGTAGTTTTCATATTCTTTTGTCCATGTGCTGCAAACTCCAAGGGCACCTGGATTATGTGAACTTGTCCAATAAAAGTAAAAAGATTTATAATATTTGGATGATGGAGTTTTTCATAGGTTTTGTATGGAGACATAAACATAAATTGACTGTATTTGTGGCCATTATTTCCTTCGTTCAAAATATTATCCCTGAAACCTTATGATAGGGAGATGGCAGGAACACATTTAAAATGGGATCGGTTGCTATTTTGTTTCCTTAATTTCACTGACAACCTGCATTCAACTGTATTCTGAATTGGTGTATAATTACACCAGTTTGTCTCATTAGTGTGATATTGTGTGAAATGCTTTGAAAAATGATGCCAGCTGTACCTAACACAGTTTGAAAAGTGAGTCCCCACTTGGGGTATAATACAGTCTTGGCATAGTGATTTTCACCACCTTTGTGCTGCATCATGAATTATAAACACAGTACTGTGCTGAATGTGGCAGCATACTGTTGTGTAAGCTGCTGCAGTAAACTTGGAAAATAACAAATTTGTTGGCTGTTTAACTGACAGGCACTGAGCATTTTCTACCTGTACTGTGAACAGAATCAGAAGAAACCTGAGTCCAGCTGAAGTTTGAATAGTATGCCCTGAAGACTACTGCAAGGTCTTCTCTGCAAGGAAGCAGCTCTTGCCTCTCAGTCTGCAGCAATAATTCAATATTAGTGCAGACCGCTCTCACTGAGAATATTATGCCCAGCTGATTCACCCTTACTGCATTATTTCATTGTTAATCATTATATAAATGCACTTTCTTTCAGATATGCTGCTGTTCCATTTCACACTGGAATAGGCTATGGAAGCTACAATATATTTGTTTTACATGATTGGATTCTCCTATTATGTCAAGTATACCAACCATGGTAACCATTATTTAACAAAAATTGTTCAGCTTGTTTTATGTAGAATTCAAAGAAGCTTTCAAACTATTCTTGTTTCTTTGTTGTTAAATTTCTTTGTATCCACTTTCCTGTTCTTTAATTTTCCTCTGGAATTATTTTGAAATCCAGAAACAAAAACCTGAAGAGAAAAAATAAAATCTTATGAAATTCTTGGAACATGTTACTTTTAAGTTAGATGCATCTGATAGTTTTGCTGGCTTTGATCAGTTACACACTTTGATTGGCTGGCTGTGTATTCTGTATATGGTGGGAATCTTGTCTCCCCTGTGACTATGACAGTTTAATAAGATGTGAGCTGATGGAAAACAAAATCGTTGACAGGAACCATTTTCCCATAGCAGTTAATATTTCACACATGTGGAACAAACATCACGATATTGTCATGACAAGAAGTAATAGACATACACTCAGCTTATTACCACTTTAGAGAACGGTGTGCTTTTTTTCTCTTGTATTGAGCCTCAGTAATCCTCTGCATTGTTAGTTGTCTGACATCTGTGTTGTGTTTACACAGTAACGTCAATGAGGCTTACGCGCGAGATCTAGGAGTTATTTAATGTCGTGTTCTGCAGTTGCTGCTGTCCTATCCGTACCTGGAAGACAGCTGTGACATTGAGAGAATGCTTGGTGTGTACCTCCCTCTGACGTTGTGTGTATCCTCTCCCAGTGCTCCTGCGAACACCTGTTTCTCCTGATAATTCCTGTCTCGATAATGGCACATGTCACCTTGTACCAGACATTTCCCATGTCCTAATGGAAGTCCTTCATACGTCCTAGAATAAACAGCAATGCCTCCTCATTAGCTGCTGAGTGTTTTAGGGCATTGTTTAGGATTTTATTGTCTTGTGTATTGCACCTCTGTTTCGACACTGGGACATTGGATGAATAGCTGGACTGTGGTGTGTTGTAGATGGAGGAATCTGTCACAGTGACAGCAGATATCAGTAAAACACAGCTGGGAAGACCTGAAGCTTTTCCAGTGGCTATTTTAATATGCACTCTTATTAAGGCATTCACTTTTTATCACACAAAATCCAACAAAAATGTCTAAATTAGATTATTTGTTTCTGCTTAAAATGGAAATTGACCAAAGTATACATGACTGACATTGACTGCAAATTCATCCAATCGTGATTACTGTTTCTGCCTCAATCTCGGGTTCAGTGCTAGGAGAAGCGCTTCTTTCAAACTAGAACACCTGCGTCAACTTCATCCAATCAGACCGCGTAAATTAACCCAGATTTTGGAGAGGAGAACATTCCATTTGTGTCCTAGGAGTCACCTGCGGGGCGGAGAGGAATTGGACTGCGACCGGAGGCAGGGGGGCGTGAATGTCACGGCGACACAGCCTCGTTGCTGGTCCTGAGTGGCCTCAGCGGGCATCACTCCCAGACTGCGGTTTCCTTCCTTAAATCCAGCTAATCCGTCACTTCTCACGGATCCTGTCATGGACCATCATGTGTAAAATAGAGGATGCTTTTTCATCAGAGCTGGGGCAGTGGGGAAAAACACCTTAGCTTAACCTCCTGAAATTTACTGTTAGTGTCCCACTAGCAAGAGTGAATGAAGATTATCCTTTTTCTGTTGTATACCTGGGCCTCTGGAAGAGGACCTGAGATGGTTTAACTTCAGTTTGTATGTAATCAGCTAAACATGGAGCAAGGACAGAGCTGTGTCAGTTAAGACTAATTTTTGGCCATAATGCACTACCATAAGGACTACCAGTGGAGGTACCATATAGCCTGGTGTCTTCCTGTGTTCTCTAGTGATTCCTATAGCAGTCATCATTTTCAGACCTCTGGAAAGTGTGTGATGCATGAAGCGTCGTTTCCTTGTAAGAAGAAACGGACTGTGAAAGAATCCATGCACCATGGAGATGCCACTGAATGTGAGAATCAGTCAGGATTCCATTTAAATGCAAAGTAACAAATAGCATTGCATGGCTTTGCTGTATTAGCAGTCAGTATGTATTGCGTATTTACATTGCGTTCGTTGTTTTTGCGGCTCCTCACACAGGAAACTAACTCACCATTATGCCTCTCAAGGACTTGTAGCTGAAAAACAATTAGCAGATCCATTATAAGCATGGGCTGCTGTGACTGTTATGTCTGCACTTGGGCACCTGCATCAAGGCAAGCGTTGTCCTTTAGTCGTCCCCGAGGGTTGAAGATGGCCCACTGCTGCACACATAATTGTGATTAGTGTTGGCCCATGCCAGGCAGTGAAGAGAGGCCAGCCAGCACAGCCCTCTGCTTTGGCCCGCTGCAGTGGCTCATTCCGGCAAATGCCAGGTGTGGCAATTTCAGTATTTTAAAGGAATAGCTGTAGTGTGCATGCCAACATCCCACAGCGTTAATACCAACATGCATACAGCATAAATCCATTTATAACCTTGTAAATTTCAGAAATAATTTAAGAGAGTCTGGTGTAGATGTCTGGTGATACAATGCTAAAAAGCGTTTAAACTACGGTAGTCACATTATTTACATGTATGCATAATCTGTACTTCATAATCAGTTGTTCATGTTCAGCGCATGTATGCGTATCTGTTATTCTTCTTTTCATGGCAGAAGGTCTCTTAATTTGTAAGTGGAAATAGGCCTCTCTGAGGCTGTTACCATGTGCTTTACAGGAAAGGGTTGGTACATCAGGAGTTTCAGGAAAGTATGAACATTAAGAACAAATTTAGCCGCCCGGACTCGAAGATCCAAGGACAGCAGCAGTAGGTTTGATATTTTGCAGTTCTCTGTGTCTGTTAGGTGTAATTTAATTTTGCAACAAGGAATACGTCATCTGACCTCATATTCCATATGTGAAAAACTACTCTGTGTGTGTAAAATAATATCTCTCAATGGCAACACATACTCTTAGAAAAGTACAGGAATGTCTAATGGAACCACAAATGTATGATTTATCCATCTTGCTACTCATCTATTGATTTCTTTCAGTCTGTAATGGCGCTAAATGGACCTTTAATGGATACCAGTGGATTCAAGTGACATAAATGAAGTCTTTTTGATGAATATCTCACCCCGTTTCATTTCATGATGAGTCTGAATCCAAGTCAAACACTGTTTATGAATGTAATATGTGTTGCTTTGATCAAAATCTGTTTGAATTGCCTAATATTTGGCTCTGGAACACACTGAGTACAACACTTGTTTGGAGTTCATCTCCAAATCTCATATCTGCTGCGCTCTGTATTGCAGTAAAATTTGTATATGTAAATGTTTAATAACGGGAATCTATCCCGAAGGTATTTCCAGCATTGAAATTCTTGACTTCACGTCTTTACGATAAAACAAAACACATCAGTGGATTTTTATATAGAATCAAAATCATAACTAAAGCCACTGGTGTCCAGAAAATGTGTGCTATGATTGGGGATAACAGCTAAAATGACATTCACCTGTTCTCTAACAACAGGAGGGATTGAGGGCACAAGATGGAAAAGACAGGTCAATTGCAATGATTCCCCCAGGGAAATCACCATTGCCTGACATGATGGGAGAAACACCTATTTAAATTACAGTCACAATCACATTACACTTTTGTCCCAAAATGAGGAAAAGATGAGGCAAAGTAGCATTAACAGCATGAAACAACAGGATCAATTTTTGCTCTTTAGATGTTCAGTGACCCCCCCCAAGGAACATAACTAACCATGGTCTTTAAGCCTGCAAAAACACAACCTTAGTGAACCTAGAGAGATGACATATATTTGTGTTATCCACCCGTCTTTGATACTTACTTGTCTTGCAGTCTTGGAAAGATTTGTGCATACAGTACATTGCTAGCTAAATAATTCAGTATTTATAAACATTTAACAGTTATAGTAGTACAGGAAAATCACTGCAGTGTGTTGCTGTTTTGGATTAGTAAATAAAATGCTAATAAAAGTTACAACTTCATTTTGTAGCTAAACCACATACAGTCGATATGCTGTGCTGTGTTTACATATGGGTGACTGGCATAAATGTAAAGAAATATGAAACTAAAACATTTATCCTAGATATTTTCAGTCCATTTCATTCCGCTTATGAATCACTGAAGTTGTTTTCACGGGTTCATTAAAAATTGTTTATTCAGCTGCAGCTAGATTTAACTGTACTCAACCTTGTTAAAATAATTATCGTATAAATATATCAGCAAATTTGATTTTCCCTTAGAATTAGTATAATGTATTAATATATTAAATTAAGCCTCTCAGGATCTTCTGTAATGTATTTTTAACCCACTTACTTTACTAACACAATTTAATATATCTTTATATAAATAAGGCCACTTGTGGCCGCAAGGGAAATTTTCAATAGGAAATGCTCTTAGACATTATCATCCTACTGGTTAGGGCCCTCTTAGGCGTACTCTTACGTATGGAGAAGGGCATGACAACCTTAAGTTATGACTTTTGTCCTCTTAAATGCATGGAAAAACAGCAGTTCTAGCCAGATGCTTTGGGTCAGAGAGATCTGGCTTTGTGCTGCAGTACTTTACAGTATGTGGCTGGATGGAATGTAGCCCAAATTCTGCTTGGTCCAGGATGGAGAACTTCTGCGCATTGACTGTGGAGGGTCAGAGAAAGATGGGCAGTCCTCGTTGCGAGAGGACGCGCTGTTTATTATTATTTGAGACGGTGATGTGCTGGGATCAGTCTCCCAGGATCCAGGGGGATAAATCACCGCAGGGACTGCGCGGCGCTTCGCAGGTCCGGCAATCAGCAATGCTGCTTGACTGCTTAATAATGAGAATTACACCCATAGATCTCCATGACAGATGCAGCACACCATAAAAGCGCTGAAATGGGATTTTTTTTTTTCCTTCCAAATGCCCATTAGGAAAAGAGCTGGACGGTTTCCATTTGTGACTGAAACAATGGGCAGGATACCATCAGTAATGCAGAACAAGACAGGGAAAAAAAAACCCCATCTCTGCCATCACGGCTTTGATTAAGCTGCAGCTGGGCGGCGGGAGGGACTGAGAGTGACTGTGGGAGAGATGCGAACGCCAGCCTGCAGAGCCTCTTTGGAACATGGTAACAGGGAAAAGAAAAAAACGCCCAAAGATATGTTTTTATCCTTCGTAAATGCCAACTAGAGAATACGCTTGCTCATTACGCTACCTGTCAGGGGTTGAGTGTCAGTGTCACGCACTCTCCTCTCTCGCTGGTACGGACAGAGATCGGAGAGGGAGAGAGGAAGTGTGGAGCTCCTGGAGGCACTCCCTGTGGAGGGATGTGGCAGCGGCAGTGAGGAATGAGCAGTGTGTTTAGACATATCCAAGAGGGAGCTGGCTCAGAGTATCATTATTCTTGAAGAAAAGCAGCAAGAAGCTACTGCAAGTTTAACAAGTTGCCATTAAGGGCTAATTAAAAATGCATCTAGTAGGGTTTCCTGTCACAGTGTTGTAGAACTAAGTATAAAATAAATGTTTTTATCAGCCCTGATGCACTTTTCAGTCTCTTACAACATAGTTTCTTCTTTTTGCCTAATGAAACACTACTATTTTACAGCCACAATCATTAAACTTATGCCTAGGAAATGACTTTGTACTGTAGCAGTTTAGGGTTACATAATCACTTAAGAATAATATCTTATTCTTATTGTTTTTAAGAACTGAGATTGTGTTTCCTCATAAATACCTGTGAGAATGTTCTAAAACCTGTCAATTCATTCAAACAGAGTAATCTGATAGTGATGTTAAACAGATACTGATTTCAGGTTTACAAAATGTAGTTGAAGGTTGTTTTTTCCACCAAATTTTTGTATGAAGTCAACATTTGTACCAGAAGGCTAACTTGTCTGAATATATGTACAGCCATGCATCACTTAACGTCCACGATACGTTCAGTGAAATAGGACGTTATGTGATTTGGACGTTGTGCGAACACCATACTATATACAGTATATGGTATACTATGTGCTGTACCATTTTACGCCTGACAGCGCAATCGCTTTACTTCCATGAGACATGAGATTACATGTGTTGTGTGGGGAAGCGTTGCCTTCACTATGACCGGTTACGTCCGCTGTGTCCCGTTCAGCGATCGGGATTTTTAAACTTTATTATAACCTTATGTGACTACGGACATATGCGAATGGACGTTGTCCGAATGGACGTTAAGCGGTGCATGACTGTATTTGATAGGAAACTCAATATTCAATTCATTTTGTGTTCACAGCTCTGCGAAAAATACTGTCTCAAAATACTAAATCACCATTTAAATATACAGCCTGAATGATAATGATTGGAAACAATGTTTTGATATTCAATAGTCTCATCAGCCGTTGAATATACACATGTTAACTTCCAACTTTTACTCCCTTTAGTTGTTTCAAAGAAACGTGTTCCTCCATGCACTAGGACTTCTATACTGCTGCATTTAGGTATTTTGGACATAAATCAAGTCTATACAGAAGAAATGTGTACATCATAAAGTCTACAGGTTCTGTGGAAGCTATATACTGTCGCACTGGCAGTTCCCTGCCATTGGATTCAAGGTCCCTATACTGAGACAGTAAATTATTACTAGAAGAATGGTGTGGAGGCACTAATTTTTAACGCTTCCTTACCTTGTCTCTACAACTTTAGAGTCCATCTCCAAAAGTTGAATAGCATGTTATGTTTTAATTGCAATTGACTGCCTTTGGATATAAAGGTGCCTACATTGTTTACTCAACCTACTGTAACAAATATCTGTCAGATGTTGTCACCTACAGCACAGGATTTACATCTAAGGAAGGGGTGTTATACATTTTCCAAGCTGAAAAGAGGAACTTCAAAAGGTAATAATGCTGAGCACACACTGCTAAGTAACAGATGAAGTAGGGACAACTTTCTGTGAGCAAGGAAAAATGCACTGCACTTGAAACGTGGTTCAGTGGCCTTGCCAACAGAGCATTCACTCACAGACCCTGGAAGTCTGGAGTTCATGGTCGCCCAACCCACTCAAGCCAAGGACTCCAGAGTTTACTGTACAACTAGACGGGTTGGAGTAGAGGCCCTGTGGCAGACTGAATCCAGGGTACTACAGTAATGTATACAAATTTCGCAGGTAGGACAAGCTGAAACCTTACGAGCTACCTTCTGGCTTCCCACTCACAATACAGAGTGAGCTCTGGACAGGGAGTAGCCATGCTGTATGTATGCAAATAATTTGTATACGTACAGCATGTTGGTGTTCTTCGAATTGATAGATACTTATCACATCTTTTCTATGATTTAATGGAAAACAACCCTGTCAAGTGGACAGCTCACTTACAAAGCACTCCAGGTGTGGTTTCTCCCCTGTGTCTCAATGCATTTGCAAATTTAGCATTCTGTAACCAACACCGCCAGTCATTCAGGGTTTGAATTGCAATTCACAATGTAATTCAGACAAATTTCTATATGGACTAGTATTATTTAGACCTACTGAAATAAGTTTTTAAATTAGTTTTGATTTAGTTTTTCCAAATTTGGATTTGTTGGCTTTTTAAAATTTGTTTTCATGTGATGTATGTAGATACAATACTAAAGCAGACAAAGAGTACGGAAAAATCCAGCTTCAAGTAGAGGCTCCATTTCTTTGAGAGATGAAGGTGGAAAGGTGGGAGGTGAAGGTAACATACTACACTGTATGTTATAGAGCTTTCCATAGCGATCCGGATATAGGGAAAAGAGTAAACGACGTCAGACTTTCTTTCACTGTACTTCACTAGTACTTAACCCCTTGAAATGTGCAACTAAACATTTAGCACCATTGAATACTTTACTCTTTGGGATCGATGTGGTGTAAAAAACCTGTTCATTAGTAGTGTGCGGAAAAAGTCCTGATATTCATATGTAATGGTGCACCTATTTGTCCTCTGTTAATATTTCAGCAGTTTAAATGCCTCATATTGAGACTCATTTTTTAGGGCTCATTTTTAAAACTGCCAAATCTCTTCAACTGGACCGATCCAAAAATGACTCAGAAGTATGATTGTAAAATGCTCAAACATTTAAATAGAAATCTAGAAGCAGTCTGACTTAAGTGACAGAAATTTTGTATTGTTGTACATTAATTAATATTTTGATGATTAGTAATTAACACTAAAATTAACATTTAACTTTCTTCCAAAAGATATTAGAGATAAATATGAATTATTTATTGACTATACATACAGTACATACACTGTAGGCACAATTAAGCATTGAGTGATTCAGCATGCTTGATGACAAGGCGCAGGCCATTGTGTTGCTTACCTCCAGGGGAGGGCGAGCAGAAAAGCCCCTGGGTCAGCAGGTAAAGTAGTGTTGATCATCGTTTTCTCTAAACGAGGACAGCAGGAAGCAACGAGGGTGGACAAATCGATGAGCAGTGCGCATTTCCATATCGACAAACAGCGCATGCATGGGGCAGAGGAAGCGCTTTTCTCTTAGAGAGAAATTGCATATCCAGAAGACTCCTCCTCCCAGTGCCACCTGAACTGCATGGCAGAGGCAATTACTGAATCTGAGCCAGGATAGTTACCCGTCTCTTTTCAGTTCAATCAATGAGCTCTGGTGAGTCTTAAACTAAAGACCAATCACTGATACGGTAACAACTGCAAGATAGTTAAAGACTAGTGGCTTACCCCTGAGCTCAATTACAGAAGGTCATCTGAGTCCACCTGGGTTTGTTTCTGAAAGTACACCATGTGTTTGGTGAGGCACAGCAGGACATAGAGCATTCACTGATAGTCAGCGACGGCCTCATGTGTTCTTTTCAAGCAGGTGGGTCCCTGTTATATGCTGTGTCCTCTCCTGTAGCTGTGCTGATTATATTTTTCATATCCAGGCTTTGCGCAGGGCATGCTAACACAACAAGGTTTGGTGTAGCAAATACAACAAGTCTGTTACAGTGACACATAGAGGATCAGACAGAGGGATGAGTCAAGAAGGCAGTAGCGATATGAGCATCCAGGAGGTAGGTGGTCTAGCCATCTCGTCTGGTTGTTATGATTCTGGCCGGGACCCTGTTGCAATGGCAGATGGTCCCCTCAGTTGACATCTCGGTGTGATGTACTACCTGTCAGTGTGATGAACTACTGCTGAAGTAGATTCAAAACAATACAGCCAGCCTGCCGTTAATCATGCTGTGGTAGGTGGGGGTATTGGTACAGTGTACTGTATGTACATGTTCATCATAGATGACTGTAATTATTGTTTTTATGTTATGAAGCCAAAGGTCATGCATTGTACAATTGCATTATACATCAGGGGCCAAAATAAAGAGATTATTTGACCATAAAACGACAATAGCAGAATGACTGTTCAAACGTAAATGAAATCACCTAAGTTTGACCTTGTTTAAAGGTCACCCCACTGTCATACTTTGTAAAATAAATATTTATTCCTAATGTAATTTTTTAATGTCCACTGTACAGAAGTTGAGATCTGGGATGGGATCTGTGAAAAGGTGTTAAGCAGTATTTGATAATTAATTCCCAGTGTAGTGGTCGAGTGTAAACACATATGAAGATTTCACTGAACCAGGTGTAGCGAAGGGCGAGAGCAGTCACCCCACCCGGCCTTGAACCTGGGTCTACGGGGTACCAAACATGCGACTTTGACCACGACGCCAAAGAGCCAGGCTCATTGGTATGGCAGTCAGAGCGCATACTCAACCGTAGTGACGGCACTCCGTCACACTGCCCTCCCCTTCGGGAAGCGCACCCATGTGCTTCATGCACACAGGCGTCCCTCACGCATTCCCCTGCCTTACTTCTCCCATCCCAGAGTGCCCCACTCACTCGTGCTTCGCCCATCTCTGGGGTCCCTCACACCGTGCTTCACCCATCTCTGGGGTCCCTCACACCAGGGTCAACCTAACCTGGGGGTCCCTCATACGGGTCACACACCGGGCACGCCTCCGATGGCCTTGTGGCCAGCCATCCCACTCTGACACCATTTGTAGCGAAGGGTGAGAGCAGTCACCACCCCACCCAGCCTCGAACCCAGGTCTACGGGGTACCAAACATGCGACTTTGACCACGACGCCAAAGAGCCAGGCTCATTGGTATGGCAGTCAGAGCGCATACTCAACCATAGTGACGGCACTCCGTCACACCAGGACACATATCATACATCAATAGGCTAGCAGGACTGTAGCACACTGTAGGCATAGCCAAGCAGCAATTAACAAGAAATGCATTCACTGAACAAAATCAGTCATACTGAAATCAATATTATTCTAATCATTTGAATCATGTGCAGGTAAGCGGAGGGGAAAGAAGTTAAAAGCATATAGATCTACAGTATATTTTAGACAACACTGGGGTATTTGAGTCTACTCACATGGTGAAATGTATGGGAGTTGATGTAAGACTCTTAACTTGCCACTACTGCACAGCACACTCAGAATAATTATGCTATTATTTATATGTAACATTCTCTGTCAAATAATATTAATGTCAGTGATATTGATTTTGCTTGAATGTACTTCTAAAGTTAACTTTCATATGGTAACTAATGGTTGGTTTTATAAATTGTTCATTTATTCAGTCATTTTTGACCTTGGTTGTTTACAGTAAACAGTTTTCAGGGTGAAGGAAGTTTTCAGGATGTTTGCAGGGGACATTAAAATGAATTTTATTGATTGTTGTCTAATATTCATTTAATTCAGGGAAATTTAAAGGAAACTCTCACAAAATGTGTGATGAATTCTACAGAAATCAATACATCTGTTTACTGAAGCAGGAAGGTATTATATGGCATCTGGCCTTGGAGTACTTCTTAAAGTACAGAGTTCATATGCTTGGCATGACTAAGCAAATGTACTTCCTAAGGTTTTAAATGCAATGTTTACATACCACCTTAAGCTTTAATGGGCCCTGAAAGGTTATGTGGGACACATGTAGTTTATTCTTATGCTCGAGGGAGCAGATGCTCAAGGTGTAACATAGTGGATGGTCAATGAGTTATTCCAGCTGGCCAACACATTTGTCTTTAGCACTGTAATCCTCTTACATTATGCATGAAAGTCTTGCTGTTTCCTGCTTTAGAGTGCTTTTCATTCAGAGAAAACGCCCTTATTTTCCAGAGAAGGTTTCACCAAATGCATTCTGCCTCATCCCATTCAACCCAAGCCACTCAGCACTGACAGCAGGGAACTCAGAACCAGGACAATACATGCTCAGCATGGGTCTTTGCCTTCCCAGTAGTATTGTTGATCTTTAAACTGCCATCACTTGCAATGATTTCAATGTGGCAAAAATTACTTGGAGCACCCCATTCCATTTTTTTAATGTTTTTTAGTATTACCTTTTTTTTATAAGTGCTACAAAATGGTAGTCTTAATTTATTCCCATAAGGAGAAAAATGATTGTTTTCTCTCAACAAATATGTAAGCATAAACTGTCTTACTTCTTTCTGAGTATTATTTTATTGAATACACTTCCTAGCAATATGTCATGTGTGTGTATTCTACACACACACACACGCAGTTGGGGGAAAAAAATACAATCTTTATTAATTTAACAAATGTGATGTTAACAGCTTTTATATGTTTCTGTCATATAGCCTTGAACCTTCAATCCCCAATGCACCCCTTTTTTGAGATGTTGTTAAATATGTATGCAAGTGGTTCAGCATAGGAATCATATCCATACAACAGCAAGAAAGGAGAGAATGGCTATGCTTTCTCACTGAAATGCGGAACAACACACACTGGTAATAATGGTCAGTCTTGTGTTTCTTAACATCACATGCAAGTTTTCTAAAAATAGATGTTATATATAATAGAGGAACACATATATGGGCAATACTGGTTACAGTTGGAATTGCTGTGGATGTTTGAATAAGTGAGTAGCTGTGGAGTAAGTTACTTTTTTGAGTTCCCATCCTATAAGAGGTTTTCATTTCACTTGATTGATTCCAGTTCTTGAACTGGAATTATCAGTTGACAGCCAAAAATGAAATTCTTCTGTTTGGAATTGACCTGTCATGAAGTTATACGCCTATAGTGAAACCTTATTTTTATACTCATTTCTGCTTGGGGAATACATTCTCTCTAGTATCAGTCAAATTCATTTTTTCATTGGATACTCTTTTTAGAAGTAGCTTTTTAAAGAGAAACAAGTTGACATAGGAGTTAACAGGAAAGCCTTGTGCAGTAACAGTTCACTAGGTAGCAAATCTGTGTTCGAAAAATATTTCTGTGTGTTACCCACCTCTGATAAACTGATTGCCTGACTAAAAGTTTACATGCCAGGATTTCAGACAACTAATTATTCTGTTCAAAAACACTGAAGTGGTGACATGAAAATGCCCAGTTTTTCTCCCTTTAGTGTTTTATTCTCGATAAAAAATGAAATGCCTTGAAATGAAAGACTGCATTTCAGGTTCCAAAGTGGCTAGATTCAAAGAGTCATAGAGAGATTCATTCTGACAAATGACACTGCGTGGGACCGGTGACCTCTGGACACCAATAAAAGTTTTTTCCTCCTTCCTCCAAGGACCCTGTTCCTGGAGCGCTGCGATGAATAAATACCAGGCCTTGTCTATGGCAGAGATGTTCAGGAAATAAATGAGAACATGCAGTGGTCACAAAACACATTAAAAAGTGCCCTGAGTGCATTGAAGATATTACACTCTACAGCCTTCCCCTGGGAGCAGAAGGGTGGAGATCTGTCTCTCTGCTGAGTGGGACTGCAGGTCCTTCATTGCTGTTGAGTGGAAATGGATGAGAGTTCCTCTGTTGAATGGGAATGGATGAGACTTTAGATCTGTCACTCTTGAGTGAGACCGGAGGAGAGTTTAGATCTGCCACAGTACTAAGTGGGAGTGCAGGAAAGTGGAAGTCTGTCACTCTTCTGAGTGGGAGTAGAGTGGAATTGATATCTGTCTCTCAGGTGAGTGGGAGTGGAGGAGAGGGGAGATGTGTCACTTTACAGTATTTAGGGAGTGGAGTAGAATAGAGACCTGTCTGTCTTGAGTGAGGGTGGAGGAGAGTGGACACCTGTCACTCTGTTGAATGGAAGGAGATGTGTGTGACGTTTGAGTGTTGGACAGAGGTATGTCAATACATACAGTAGTGTCAGTCAGTCCTCACAGTCCTTGTTACAAGTTCCCTTCTTGTGAGTCTATGAGAGCTTCTAGAAGAAGCATTTTTCTAAGAAATCAGTTTTCAGTCAACCATTACTTTGAGAACAGAACTTGCACTTTCACAGATCATCAGATATGCTTCATATCGTTTAAATAAGTAGTCTTACACTGACATAAGTAAAACATGTAAATGGCAAGCTGTGAAATGTACACCTAGTTACTGCGTCTAAGATGCTGTAGTGGCAGTTCTCATTATGGTGTTTCTGTTCAGCCAGCTACAGAGAAGTGAACATACTGAAAAGCAAGAAAATTAATGAATAGAATTTTCTGTATGCCTCTTTCTTTTGATGATTTTATGAAATATGTCGCATTCTCCACAAGCAAGAAAACCAAACAAGAGTTATAGAAACAACCATACTTTCTTTTAAATAGGTATCATCAAAATATATGAGTCCTCAAAAATACTGAGATCATTGCTTACTATTTTATGATACAGGAGTGCCATGTTAAATTGAATGACTTGACTAAGTGCTAAAATGAAATGAACCATTGGTTAAAATCAATATTAATAACAGCAATGCATAATGCAGATACACATTTACAATACTCATGTTACGTTCATAAATTGTTTATGCATTATCTTACAGATACATGGCTTCCTCATTTACTAGATGTATATGATATGTAGTTTTCTATGAGACAAGGCTATTCCTCAGCTTGTAAAAATGTACCTGTGTTTCAAGGGTGCGAGACTAATTGGAGTAGTACTACTTTTCAATTTCAATTTTGAAGTGTTCTGCTGCATTCACAGCTTGAGTCAGCAGAACAAATCAATCTAACGAATGTATTGAGTTAAAGTGCCTGGCAGTAATTGCTAGTAATTGGTTTATTGTGATGGTTTGCTACTGATGAATAGATGTGTTGAAATATTGCTTGGCTGTTATCGGTCATTAATAGTCTCAGTTTATGGATTGTCCATCTGTGCTTGCTTAAAGCAGACTGACCATCTGTTAACAGTTTTTAACACATTTCTGGATGGAAAATTACCAGCCTTGTGCATACTGATTTCCATCTGAAAAATGGGCACAGTGTGGCTCAAAATGACACAGGTGCTCCAGAGATGCTTCACATTTCGTTGGACAGGCTTCCATCCCAGGATGAGAGACATAAGAAAGACAAAGGATGTGTTTCCACTAGTGCTGCTTAAGGCTGATGTGATCTAGATTAGATATCACAGATCCAAGTTATAGGTCCACAGGTTACCGCCATATATTACCAGACCTGGTTTGCACCAAATCCTAAATCATCCCAAAGTTCCAGTTTATTCCAAATTCTGATTCATCCCAAGTCACGATTCATCCCAAATAATGGGTAAAATAGAACATACTTAAATAAAAATTGGTGTAATCACATTGTGGGAATGAAAATGAATTGGTTCTGTTATCATTTTCTTAAAGTTATTATACATGATTAGCAGATGGAAGTTCTCTGCATTTAAAAATGCACAAACATCTCAATGTATTTAGTCACTGAAATCCAAATTAGAGTACCCTGTTTTGAATTTTGAGTCTTGTTGTGCATGTTTGTGGTGCCACATCTTGTCTCTGAAGTTTCAAAGCCTTCAAAGAAGTAAAAGCTTTAATTTGCTGAAATACAAAAGCACATCCTTCTGGTGTCATGCATACTTGAAAGCTAGTAGGCACATGATGTACTTCTGTGCATAAACACTCTTGACTCTTATGCTTATAACAGCTGATGAACAGGCAGTGTATATACACCCAACAAGAGCATTGCATTGAGCTGCTTGTTCCACCTCAGACAGGACCTTGTTTTACTCTTGCCTTGTGACTTGTAGGTTGATCAAATTTTACATAATTAAATCCAACCTTTAATCTTCTTGTCATTTTACATTTGATGCTAATATTCAGTTTGCCGATGCTGTCAGGTGATGTGACCCCTTCTGTTTTTAAATTTGCATGTCGTTTTGAATTTTGCGAAGCTCCCTGCAAGTTTATGCCTTATAATGTGTCTGTGTGGCATCTGGGGAACATGTAAGTGAATTAAGTTGACACGGAATGGAAATTCAATGTCCACACAGCTGAGGAAGCTTGGCTGCAAAAGACCTTGTCGTTGTTCCAAAGTCATACTCTGAAAGTTTGCAGTATTGAAATGAGAACAAAACAGGGCTTCAAGTCTGCTGACATCTCAGTGTGATCCAAAAAATAAATGGTTTTGAAGGTGGCGTGGAATTACTAGCTGACAGCATTCAGAAAGGCTGGTGCTTATGAAGTTGCTTATGAAGGGTGCTTATGTAGAAACCAGAGAAGGATTCAGTGCTGTATATCAGCTGAGATCAAAAGCTTTGGAGAGATGTTTGTGTGTCCCATCATCGCATCTGCAGAAAAGGCTTTGGAACTAAATTATGACGGATGTCCAAGTTACACTTTGTTTGTGGAAGTATATTTGTGTACTGAAATATGACTCCTACTCAGTACTTCAGCACAGCTTCCCCATTTACATTCTCTGTGGTAAAACTGACTTGATGAAGGCTGATGTCCAGTATAAAAAATTAAATGTACAGAGAGCTTTTTGTATTCCATTCTAAACAGCCACACTGTCAGAAGCTTATGGTGAAATCAGCTCATTTTTTGAATGGGGAACAGCCTATGAAATAGAAAGACTGGCAAATTTACTGCATCGCTGCAACAATCTAACAATGAGTTGCTTACCGACATTGATTTCAAGAGCAGTTTTACCTTTTTGGATGCTCCACTGGCAATGTGGAAAGGAAGTAATTGGAATACTGTTTGCAAGAGAAGCATGGAGTCACTGGCTTAAGAGACTTGGTGAGATGAAGGTGTATTTGAGCGAGATGCTGTCCTTTACTCATAAAGATCTGAAGTGGGAGGAGCCTTCCTTGCCCATAGAGATGGAATATAACTAACTTTTATGTGATTGCTGTCAGGACTTGGCTCCCCTGTTAACATGAGTGACAGTCAACCTTTCCCCGGAGAAGCAATTAAAGGAAAATAAAAGGAGATAATTGTCAGATTGCAGGCATCAGAAACAGCATGGCAGGGTGAAAAAGGCCATGACTTTGTCAGACAATGTATTAACCTGTTTGTGAGCGACATGGGTCTCACCCGGAGTCACTAAGGAGCTAACTGTTGTTGGAAAACCTGTAATGTACAATTGTGTGCAGCTTTATTGCTTTTGAAGTGACATTTTTAGGCAAAATTAATTGTTTTGGATATTAATCATGTGAACTATGGAAAATTGTAACATGCAGCAAGACAGAATATGTTTGTTCAAAATGTTTGCCAACCTAGCTGTTTTGATATGGCAGTTTTGAAATTAGGAAGTTTTAAATTAGATATTATAAATAAGTACACTATTAATTTCCTTGTGTTTATGTAAATAAATTCTCAACATCTCAACTATAACTGGAAACATCATCATGGTTTTTCAGTAGAACAGATTGTAAAATAATATCAATAAATTTTTGTCATTATAAATAAGAAATGACCATATTATTAATTATACATGTGTCAAATATAGCCCAGCTTTAATGAAAATTTAGCACTAACATTTGAAGGTTAACTTACAGGACTTGATTCATAGAGCAAAAGTATTGGTGAGGATCTATTAAGAGTGACCACGAACATTCTATCATGGCCTAAAGATCAGAAACAATCTCTTTTTAAGGGCTAATTGGAAGGTTCCACCCTCACAGACTCAAGAATTGCGCACTGTGTAGCACAAATACCTATTATCTAGGAATAAGATAAGAATATTGAGCTACATGTTATGAGTTATTTTATGTAAATTTAGGTTAGGTTAAATATATACCTGTTAAAGTGATTTAGTTGATTAGTTGAAAGTTGAGATCAATGCTGTGTGAAACCTCAGGCTGTTAGAAGCCTTCATGCTAGGCCTAGCATTAATTGACTTTCATAATATTCTGATCTTCATCAGGTCATATTGCTGATGTTTACTATTCCTTGTCAGTATTACCTGTCATTATGTGCCACTGAGGTAGGGCATCACTCACTGTTTTTGACAGGTTAATGATTTTAAGTGTTTATAATGTGCAAAGTGCAGCAGTGCTGTCTAATTCTATCATTCTATCTGACAACAAGATGTATGTATGTGTATATATGTATGTATGTATATACTCTGTGTGTGTGTATGTGTGTGTGTGTGTGTGTGTGTGTGTGTGTGTGTGTGTGTGTATATATATATAATGTTCATGTGTTTATTTTCATCCATTCATAAAGTACATCTCACAGTAAGTACACAATATGACATTTTAAAAGCATGACATGAATTGATCATCACATTGATTTATAACTGGTCATTTATAAATAACAGCATTGAATGCATTAAAAAAATAATCAACTGAGAGTCAGGCTGTAAATCAACTGTGGGTTCTGAAATACTGCAAAGGCAGTGCAAGGTTGTCGGGATTTTTTCTTTTACTACCTTCAGAATGTATCTCATGAATTATACTGGTGAGAATCTGACATGAGTAATGTGGACAATGAATCTTTGAGCTCTCGTAAGGGCTCACAGTTTTCAAAAAGCTCATAACTCAAAGATATGGACTTTCCTTGCTTGTTCCGAGCTTCTTAATCTGCGTGCCAATATCCTTAATCACCGCTGTAGTGCTTTTTCATCATGTTCCTTTGATGATGACCAGAAGCATGCAAACAGCCATTGATTAATCTATTCCATGGAAAACTCTGGATTGGCTGTCTTTGTGAGGCAAGCTGCATTGCATTTTCAGCTAATGACACACTATCACTTTACTGAACCCTTGGGGGTTATGCTGTGTGGAGAGCATGTTCTATTTTTGGGTATACCTCATAAAACAAATATGATAACCATAATACCCAGTTCTGGTGAACCCGAAGTTAATATCTATGTGCGTATTCCAGTGTTTTTGCAGTGTACCTCAGTAATGGCAGAAAGGATTTGTCTGTTTGGTTGAGTTGGCTGTGGGCGGCTCTTGCAACACAAGCCTGATGCATGCAAAACAGTGGATTTAAAGGCGTTGCTGGAGGAGCATCAAGAAACAGCGGTGTTTATTTACCCTGCTACATTATAAGAATGTTACCTCAACCTCCTCCCCATCTGTGACTCAACTGAGGGATCTTGTTTTACTCATAGCCTTCCTTACCTTTTTATCCAGTTCTCATTAGCTCAAAGTGGGTTTTTACTCATTAATCAGAACTGATATCTTCAGGGATGCTTTGCTGCCTAGAATATTGATCCCAAGTCAATATCCGAGCTGCAATGATTTGGTTGCTAGGTACAATTATCAAGAAAAGAATCAAGAAAAATAAACTGTCTGGAATTCCACTCTACATTGCTCTATTCCCCTGTAGTAGGCACACGAAGCCATAAGGGGGATAGATGATGCCATCGTAACATTCTTAAACACATTATACTAATGCATGGTCCTATACTTGATGATTTTGTTGTCTCACGCTTGACCTTATACTGTGTAAAAGTCAATAAATGTGGAAATCACAAGTGCTGTTATGTATCCACAATTACTACAGGAAATTAACATATTTGGAAAAAAGGCTTAATGGGAGTAAATGCACTGTCATTCTGCAAGCAAGTGCAACAATTTATTTTGTTTTTAATTGTCTGGTCCATTCTTATGTCTGGTCTATTTGTCATGTCTGGTCCATTTTACAATATGGGTCAGACAATTCCAAGCCTCCTCTTTAGGGCATTCACCAGGAGCATTCTAACTTGTTGGATATGGTGACTTGGAAGTTCATATGTGAAACAGACAGAATGTGGTGGAAAGGAAAGCAAATGTATACAGTGGAACTGGGGGATCCCGGTAGTCTTGGCTGTGTGCACAAGAGCCAGATTAGAGGTAAGAGACATGAGATGCTCAGACAGGAGACAGTAAAAGTACTCTTCTATTTAGTTGTCACTATATTAGGTTCCAGTCACTGACTTAAAATGACTGAATTTGTCTTAATTTTGATAAATGAAAACTGAGAGGGATGTATCCTTGCCTCTGTAATCTATATTGGATTGAGAAAAGGACATAGTGAAGGACAAGGCTGTTCAACAAATTATTTTTATTTCTGATCAAGTTAAATCAATTTGGGTTTGAAAGCAGCATTAAAATGACTCAGTGTATTTTGAATCTGTTCACTGGTTTCCTTTTGTTTTTTTTTCATCAAATAGAACAAAATACAGTAACTCCAGGAGCCACCACAGAAAAATGTGAATCCCCAGAGTACCTATTTGCATAGTTTGTTCTCAGTTTCCTTGGAAGTTGAATCACTGCAATGTTTTCATGTCTTGAGCCTTCAGCAGTTGTACATTGAACTTGACACTTTGAATCAAAGTGTTGGTGGCGTGCACAAGAGAAAGTGTGCCCTAAAACACTAACAGGCTTACTGCCAAAATCCACTAAGGTCACACCACAGCTGTGGAAGTCCCAATTTTCCATCATTTCACAACAACCACAGGCTGTACACGACGCACTGTTATTCGAGCAGCAATCATACAAATTTGACACCGAATAACCTGTTGTGAAATTCAAAGTGCGGAGGCTGTCGGATTAAGTGAAGTCACAGGACGAGCAGCTCATCCAGCTCCACCGCTGTAGATGTTTTGCTAAATTTGCTGCGTGTTATCCTCCGCTGATCCCCACCGTCACGCCGCTCCGAGCCGAACCGCGCTGTAACCGCCCTGACACAGACTGACACCCCGAACCAGGGGAGGCGGCACGCGGGGCTATGCTAATTACACGGGGTAGCAGGTGCTCCTGGACGGAGCCCAGCTGCTGCGCTGCTGTCCTGTGCCAGGTACGGGGCGGTCTGCCTAACAGAGCGTGAGAGAGAGGGACTAAATAAAGCAGAGGCCCACGCTGGCAGAGGCCTGGGGAGTAACCAGACGCCAGCCATCAGCTCGCCGCAGTGGGGCTTCGCGTGGCACGCAGAGATGGGAGAGGCCATGCTCGGAGGCCGCGCGGCTGGCGCGCGCTGGATCCGGCTGGGTTACCCGAGATGCCCTCTCCTGCTTTACCTGTCTGCCTGTCCCCCTGACAGACAGGCACTCCCTGGCTTTCCTCGCGCTACATGTGTGTCAGGGTAGCTTTGTGTCAGGCCCCAGAGTGTGTGTGGAAGAGACGCGATTCTGACCATGTGATTCTGGCCACAAGAGGCTTCCGCTAATAAAAATCCGAAATTGACTGTAGAGCCAGCATCATAAGGGGCGTAGGTGACGATGTGAGTGAACTGGGGGTTTCTATATATTGAACATTTATTAGAGGTGAGAGAGAGCTTTATTGTCATTTTCCGGGACAACAAAATTACAGTTGCTACTCCGTGTCAGTGCCGGAACATCACACAACACAAACTTAAAATCACAAACAAGAATGTATGCAAAATGTATAGAATGTTAAAATGTGCAAAATATGAGGAGTGTATAACATTTGTTAGAGGTGCAGGAAATGTGACAGTTGCTTTCACTTGATGTTTCTTTTGGTTGGATGTAGTGCAGACATGACCAGCCTGCTTACGGAGGGAGTGTGTTAAGTCACAGGTGGGGGAGCCCATATGCAGGCTGCCAGCAGGAGGATGGATTGCTGCAGTCTGGCTGGTCTGATCGTCTCATGCTGCAGATGTGTTTGTGCTCAAAGCATGCTATTCCACATAAATTAGAAACAGCAGGCTGTTTGCTTAATTTCAGTGAGGCTTCTGCATGATTACATGCCAGTGAAGTGGCTGCTTCCAGAAAGAAATGAGTGAAGGCTGTGTATGTCTGATGCATACAGCTTTAAGGAAAGGACCTCTGCACTGAGTCTGGGTACCCCAGAGACAGCCTACCTAGACTTTTCGATGCCTAATCATGACCTGTGCATGGAGTTTAAAGCGTAGTGGGTGGCAGTGTAGCATAGTGGTAAGGAGCAGGACTTGTAACCGAAAGGTTGCCAGTTTGATTCTCCATGGGGGCACTGCTGTTGTACCCTTGGGTGAGTTACTTAACCCAAGGATTGCCTCAGTAAATATCCAGCTGTCTAAATGTGTGATATGTAAAAAAATGTAACCAATGTAAGTCACTCTGGATAAGAGCATCTGCTAAATACCACTAATGTAATGTAATGCTTAATAGCTCGTTATGATTATTGCTGTCTATATTCTGTTCCTTCAATCTCCTTGATTCCCCTAACTGTTCTACTTACTTGTAAAAGTACTTCATATTTCGAGCACTCACAATGGCTCCTTGGTCTTATTTAAACTAATCTAAAGTGTATTGATTTTCTCCTCTGCGGTATTTGATGTTGCTCTGCGGATGTCAGACCTCCAGAGTACTTTAAGCATATTTTGATAACAGGACTGCTTTCCTGGCATTTCTCAGAGATTCCTTAAAAAGCCACAGTGACAGCCCATTGATGTTTAATCACAGATTAGTAATGCTGATTATTTTTATCTGAAGTTACCAGTGGCTTCTTCTCACTGCAAAGTCCTCCCGCAGCAAGTTAAAAATGCATGAACTTGAGAAAGGACATCTGTCACTTTGAAAGAAATACTGTACAGGTGTTTTTGCTTTCGGTTTGTGCAAATATATATACTTTTCTCTCTGAGGAAGTGGGGTAGGAGCCAGTTTTGGCAGTGGAAAGAAAACTCTATTGGCCTACATTGAAAACCTGCACATCTGTTTCCTGGGAAAAAGCAGTTGATCAGCATCACTGACAAATATGCATTATTCATAAAACAAACAAATGAAATATAATGCGTTATATCTGAACTACACGTAGTAATGCGTCCTGGTTGATTCTCTGTATCCATGCATCCGTACCCCTGCGATGTAGAATGGGATGCGGTGATGAATGACCAGCGCAGGGAAACAGGGTACTGATATACATTGATATACAGCCTGTTAGTGGCCATATCTGCCTCATCAGAACACTGATAGTGAGGACTCTTAGCACCTTGCTGTAACCTGCTCCCCTAGCTGCTTCAGCTACAGCAGTCAAGTGTTTGCCAAGAGCTCCCTCTGCTGTCTGAACAGGAAAAATGCTTTCAGGAAGGACTGTTGTGTACAATTTTGAGTGGAGTTAGATATCCTGAAACTGACATTTTTATCAATCACTGTTAAAGTCCTTGCTTATTGTAGTAATTGTTTACTTTACCACACATCTTAAAATGCATAATTGGTTTGTGTAATCTAATCTTTCCTCAACATTCTATTTTTATGTGGTCCTTATGTTCAATCCATGCCAAGTATACAAGGTTACCTTGGAGATATCAATATAAAGTAGAGAAACTGACCATGAAAAATTACTTTAATTACCCCAGAACTTAACTACAGTATCATTTTTTAGGCTTCCAGCCTTGTACTCTAAAGTGACATTTTTGTATAATTTTCAGAAGATGTAAGTTGCACTGGGCATTTACAAAAATAATAACAGCAACACTATTTTGTTTCTATTTTCTATTTTATTGAAACTTCTCCATTGTTTGCCGTAGGAGAGGTAGGGGAGGCACAGGTAGGGACAAGGGCTACACTTCAGGAATACCAGTTCATACACGCCTGAGCATTCATAGATTCGGTTGTATATCTTATGCTTCCTTAAATAAAGTACATTATCTGATGGTAAATCTTAGCTATATGTAAAACACCAGAAGATGTGTATTAATGTACATTAGGTTGCTATACTGATGGCATTAGCTCAGCAGCTAGCTTATGTGAAAGTGGCAGCCAGTGTGTCTGCATTAGAGTTGAAACTCTTCTACTATATATTTGACTTGAGTCAAAGTATCTGCTAGCCACCTCTAAAATGAATTGTACATTTAAAGTGTACAAATGCTGGTGTACCACATGGCAGGCATAAACATCTGACATTTGGAGAGGTCTGCTTTTCAAAGAGTAAAGATGAAGAAGAGTATAGATGCACCTACAGTGAAGAGATGTTGAAGAATACAAATGCACCTACAGCGTCCATCAAGTGCAGTCAATAAAAGAGGACCATGAGTGGTGTGAGGAAAGGAACATAAATCCAAATAGAAATGTGAATGAGCATGACTGGATTGTGAGATCGATGAGCCTAATTCTGCCATGATTTCAGTACATCGACTTTGTCCTGCAGGCTGATGAGGCACAGTCAAAGTGCTGGTTCAGGTGTATTAATCTGACGCACAAACTGCATTGCTGCTGTCAGTGGAGTGGTGTACAACACATCAGTCACCTGTGAGAGAGATACAATATGTTTCAATGACGCAATATTGTGATGCCTATTAACAGTTGTCTTGATGACTGATTGGGTGTCATGGTCCCTGTTTCCAGTTTAAAGTAAAATAAGTGCTATAGCTAGTTGCATGTGTTCAGTAAAAGGGAGCAATTGATGCTGAAAACTGAACTGTGTGTCATACTCTGTACTGTACTGTATGTCATTGAAGTGTACCATTAAATCTGAATCAAGCCATTCTCTCTCTCTGAGAGTTTTGCTGCTGTGCTGTAATTTTCTTGATGTATCTAATGATCCCACCTCTCGCAATGCATATGAATGAGTTTATAACAACACATGAATATAATTAAATATCAAACTGTCTTGAAACATAAAGTTGGTTATTGTAAATAGCTTGACCTTGTGCATTTTAAGTCTTATACTGTTGCAGACTAGTGGTTGTCTGTGGCTTCACTGCAAATTAGTGGTATTCTGTAAGTAATTAGTAATTAGTCATGGGAACTAGCTAACTGGCTCGCTAGTTTTACTGACTGAAAGTGGCATATTCCACATGTCAAAAAATACAAGGACACAGAGACACTGATGCATCAGCCTTCATGTACATTAGTGGAGTAGAGTGAAATACAGCTCTTCATATGTTGCTAGCCCAATATGAAATCTTGCAGCAGGTTTGTTTGCTTTGCTGTCAGTCACTCCTAATCCATCCGGGACAGGCTTGTCCACATCCATATCCCAGGCCCCTGAATCCTAAGTGTGGGATTATGCCATCTGCACTCTCCAGGTGTTTGCTTGTTCATTCCCCGTTGCTGCAATGGGATTTATTATCAAGGACTTTGTGTCACTCTGTGGTCTGTGTTCCTTTGTCAGAATAAGAGATTGAAAAAGTTCTACTGAGAATAAAACAAAAAACAAAACATTGTTTGGGTGAGTGTTTCAGTTTTACAACACCAAACCTGCCAGCTAAATTAATGTTAGCAAAGTGGATACTATAACTGAGGGGAAGTACCATTATTGTAAAATTTGGTGTCATTACACTTTTATTAGCATGTCATAACATGCATGATGAATATTTAATAACAATGTAATATTATGTTTTGTGCTCTTTTTTTGGTCTTGGTACACTGGCTTTATATTGAAACAATGCATTAAGCTCTAAGACACATTTCAATGATGGGTAAGGGCGGTTTATATTTATGAAATAAATTGTCTTGTATACACAGTTAAGATTGAGTTCTTGAGTTCTGAGGAAAAGTAAAGATATACATAACTTTTTCATGCTGCTGTCATTTTCAGTGAATTTTATGCAAATTGCACATCCCACAGACATTATATCCATGTTTAATTGTGCATAGGTGAGTAATAATCCTTATTCTCAGCAAATGTTTCACCAATATATTAAAGAAAGATCTTTTAATCTATGAGATTAATGATTGAGTCAAAATAGAAATTTTGCTCTGCTCTTACTGGAATTCAAAGCTTCAAATATGTCCTGGTGTTCTGAGTGCATCTTTTGTGGAATTTCAATGAGAATGACCAGGGCAGAGAATAATTTTAGATGAGTACCAGTCTAGTCATTTCAAAGACCCTCTGTGCTCTGTGCTCATCTCTAAATCTCAGGGGAAGAGCGTCTAATTCTAATTTTGACCTCATGATTAATGTAACTCAGTGTAGACCTTTGCAGATTACATCCACCATGTAGATTTTGTGGAAGATGAGTAAAGAAAAGGCCACCTGATCTTCAAAATCAGCATGATTGGAATGTGCGTTATCATTTTTTTAAGCTCTGCTCCTCTGGCTTGGATCCATTTTCCCCATTGTGTTGGCATTATGGCTGATTACTGTGTGGGTTTATCTGTGGGAAACCTGAAATGACAGTGCGCACTGCAGGAGCCAGGAAGGGAATAATCAGCCACCTTCCTGGCTGCAGCCCCCAAATCAAATACTGTTCTGTGGTATTTGTAAGGCTTTCGAAATGACATTGGAGGATTTGCACACTGAGAAAGCTGTGAAGAGGCTGGGTGAAGCAGAGGGAAAATTGGCACTTGATTGCAATGGTTTACTTTGAATTGGACCAGGGTCACAGGTTGATGAAAGAGGAAACGACGAATGGGCTGTGGAGGGACGGATGAGAAAATGGAGCTTGAAGATGTGTGTATTTCTGTATAAAAACACACTTTTGTCCCTCATGTAACCTTCCACTGCATGACTATTCTGCTTTCTCCCGACAAAGCCTTTGTGTCCATCAAAGAACATTAATTCAAGGCTCTTTTCAGACAGGAACTCGTTCGGATTTAGTATTTTAGCCAGGGTTTGTGATGGCAAGCTTAGACACAGTCTGAGGGGCAACATGGAGGTGAAACAGTAAAAGTGAAAATTCCCTAGGGGATTTCAGGCAGAGAATTTCTATCCTGCATATCAACAAATTATGGAAACTGCATAGTTCAGAGTGTGCTCTGTCAGGTGTGTTTGAATACATTATGCTGATGGTATGTGCAATGTAAAATGTAATGTACATTGCATCTACGGAGCTTGACCATTATTTGAGATTATTTCCACCTATTTCAGCAGTACTGACATTGAAGATTATATACAACATGCTACATAATAATATCTGTTAACTGGTTGGGAAGGTAAAGAAAATGGAGGAAAAATGTGATTTTGTTGAACCCAGATCAGTTGATTATTTAAAAAAAATTGAAATGTTGACATTACTAATCCCAGTTACATATATTCAATATATTTCAATTGCTCTTTTAATTAATATTCTCAACAACCTTGCAGTGGATTCTCACTTAAAATGAAAATCATTTTGATTTATTTTAACATTTTATAGACTATTTTGACATGTCAGTCTGCATTTAAATGAAACCTTTGGCTTTATATTTTTGGCTGTGCAGTCTATATAAGGTATTCCTTGTGCTTTAATTATGCATGTATTGCGGTGCAGCTATGGAAAGTACCATAGGTACCTCTGTGAGTAACACATTTCCAGGCAGTGTCGACAATCTTTTCAAACAAATATGTCGCATGATGCGACAGGTTTCTCCATTCCGTCAGAGCTGGAACTAGTTAAACGGGACTAGTCACTCACATGCAGGTGTAATACCGTGCGCGCTCTCTGTCTGAGAGAGGCTATCTGTTGAGAGAGCGGCTGTGCTGTTGCGGAGTGTGCCGCAGGTTTTTAGCTGATGCAGAGAGCTCAATTAATCAAGGTGCTCAACTGGCACAAAGTAGCGCCAGTGTCTCTGAAAGCCCCGCTCTTCAGAAGTGGGAGAGCATGCATCAAAATTAAAATTCTGAGGAGCGCAGCGATTGACTCCAGCTGTACGTCCCCAGCGCCAGGCGTCAGAGTGTGGCCGCACAAAAGCAGCTCAGTTGGAGACTTTGTAGCAGTGGTGTCTGAGCCATCCTCATCCCGCTCCTGTGCCTAACAAAGTGTGAACCGAGCCCGTCCAGGATCCAGGGGACTGCACGCGCGCACACACTCAGAGGGGGAAGAATGGGAGCGCTAATGGTGATATTCTCTCTGCAGCCCAAACAAAGGAACAAGAGGACAGGTAGGCCAGGAGAGCTCGGTTCCTCTTTCTGTTTCTCCAGTCAGATGTGCATGTGCTACTATTATAATAGTGATGAAGTGACTAACTCCTCTTTTGAAGGCAGAATAAGAGCGTGGAGAGTGAAGGAAAAAGGGGGCTTTCTCTTACATTGGGAAACATTCACGACTTTGCTACTTTGGTGTAAATCTGTTAAATGGTAAAGTGTGAATTTTCACAGTAATAATGCAACAACAAGGTTTTGCTTCCTTTCCAGAGTATGTGTGTATCTGTGTGAAAAGCTGACAGCCGCACTGGGTGCAAGCTCTCCTCTGCCATGCACACCAGTTTGTTTTGTTCAGTTTTCTTTAGTGCTCAATCCCAGTAATTGAAACACTTGTGATCTGCTTGGGGGGCTGGCTATCAACATAATTCTCTGCTGAATAATGATCCAAACCAGCAATCTATTAAATTGGATAAACCTGAGCTTATTTACCCCTCCAGTAAAGGAGAACGTGAGCACTTGTTTAAACAGCTTCAGGTTTATTTTACGCCTGCTAGGTTTCGAGGTGTTCGCTGGTATTCTTACGTCCTTGTGGTAGTCTCACATTGTTTTGTAATAGTTCAGTCTTAACCTATTTTTAAAGATGTATAGTGAAACAGGTTGAAAGCTAAATAAATGGGGAGCCTCGGTAACTCTCACGGCAATAGATCACACCGAAGACAGTTCTGTGCACTGTAAGCAGATTTCAGAGGAGGAACCAAGGAACCAAGATGTGAGAGAACAAAGTTTGAGTCTGACCATGCTCCTTGTATGCCTGCGATCAGAGGAGCCAGGCCTTTCGATCGAAAGGTTGCGAAACAATCAGTTATTATTATATCTCACAATTATTTAATATTCAGCATTCAGAGTTTAACCAGAGACTAAGAGTGCCGTACAGGGATGTCGTTTAAAATCTGAACACACGTGTTGATAATTCAAGGACATACATGTCACTTGAAAATACTAACTTTTCCTCCCATATACTCAGGTGTCCACATGCAAATGTATTGTGATGTGTCGCAGGTGAAAATGTAGTAAACAAGAGTAGTCAGCAAGTAGTCAACAAGATCCTCTAATGCATTTGCATAGATAGTTAACAAGATCCTCTAATGCATATGCATAAATATGCAGTGCAAGTAGTGGAGTCGGGGGAGAGCTGGAGAGAGGCGGGAAAGTGGTCTCTCAGAGGCCCAGTGCTGTAAGGAAAGATCTGACTCAAAGTTTATCCTCTGAAGCTGCATATTGAAGCACATCTCAATGGGTTTGATTAATTGAATCACTTGTAGCAAAAAAAAAAAAAAACACAGTGTGGAACACCAGAGTGCCACTCCACTGCCCACTGTAATGCCTGCCATTAATTACAGAAGCTGTTTTTATTCACATCTGACGAGATTGCTTAACTGGTGACAGGCTTACGTGTGCGTTCGTTCCACCCACATCATCAGCTAGTTACAGTTTGAAATGCACTTGAGCTGCAGAAGTAATTAAAGCAACAGATTGGAGTACACACAGTATGCACAGGGGTGCTGGCTATCTGGTGCGGTTAGACTTGTTCAGGAGGTTTATGTAGTGCTACTGTTGGTCCTCTAGAAGTGTTGTGTGTAGGCAGACATTTGGAGCATTAGCGTACAACCGAATAACATAAAAACAACAACAGTGTCCTGTGAGGGGGCATTCTGGCAAAGAGGCTTTAGAGTAATTTCCATTGCCCTTGTCTGAAGTGTTCGCTAATTAATGGTTGTGCTTGTTGTGGGAGAAGAGGCATGGGATTTGTTCTGGCTGTTCTGGTGTTTACACTCAAAGTGGAGAATAAACAGGGACGTTCAGTGACTGAGAGAAGAGCAGTCGTCATTATGTCCAGGGAGAGTACTCATACCACTCTGCTCATTCTGTCATTCCTTCGCTAATATAGTGTCTGCCAAATACAGATACCGGCTCATTCCTTCACACTGTCACTGACGGAGAGTCTGCAAAATACTGTCCCTCTAATACACTACCTACATACTATCAATAACAAAGAGTCTAACAAATAGAGATGTGATCATTATTTCACACTGTCACAAAAAGAGAGTCTGCCAGATAGTGTCCGTCTTATACATTACCTACACTGCCAACACACTATCCCTCATAGCTTTTAAACATTGAACAGATTATTGAAGTGTCAGGGCCTTTGGGTGTAACAGGTTAGTTAGAAGTGAAAAGGAGGCAATAGGACCCCTCATACCCAAGGTCTTGATGTAGAATACTTTCCGTGAATGTTCTTGGGGAGACTCAGTGGGACAACCTGTCAAGGCTGAGAGGGTAGATATTAACTGTTTATCCTGGGTGATAAGAAAATGCTAATTTGTCCCAATGAACTGGCAGTCTTGAATTTCCACTCATTTGACGTAAGAGTTTTCCAGATACAGTTGTGCCCTTACAGCACTAAGATACTGTCATGAACAATGAGAGTCTGCCAAATACCTCCCTGCTCTTACAGTATGTACAAATTTCCAGAAGCAAGTGGAGTGTGCCAAATGCAGCCCTGCTCTGACAGTACTTACACACTGTGTCTGACAAGGAGAGTCTGCAAAATACACCCCACTCTTACAGTGCTTTCACAATGTAACGAACAAGGGGAATCTGCCAACTACTGCCTCTCATTATTTGACACTCACACGAACATACCAGGTGTAACCCACCTGGAAACAAAGGAGATGCAGATAGACTTTCGATCAAACACAGCCTTCTATAATCCACCTGTAATTAAAGGAGAGATGGGTGAACTCATTAATTCCTAAGAGAACCCAGAATTAACCATCATCCATAAAGTTTTTAATCAGCTCATGATCAAAGTTCAGAACAGGTTCCAATGGTAGATTTTAATCTTTATACACTCTGTGGCTTCCCTCCAAATAAAACCTAAACTGCTCCTTTATTGCCTCTACCTACATATGGAAATTTGCTATATGTTAATATTGTTTGTGTCTACCATGTACAAACTTTAAATCAGGCAGACTGTGTTGAAAGTAGCACAAGGACATTCGCCACCAAACATTTCCATGCTGTATTGTCTGTTCTGATTTGGAGAGCCCTCTATTCTGTACTAGTGTTTTGAAAAATTGCCTTCTGGTCATAGGTACCACTTCTTGTGCTTATGCAGGAAAGGTGTTATGCTAATTACTGTGAGGCCTCTAAATGGAAAATGAGTGGTCTTTGTCTCCGATTATGAATGTGCAGTGCGGTGTAGTGGGTAGAGGCAGGGCTCATAACCCAAAGGTTGCTGGGTTCAATTACCAGGTGGGACACTGCTGTTGTACAATTGCGCAAGGTATCTGAATTGCCTTATTAAATAGCCAGCTCTAGAAATGGATGAGATGTAAAACTGTAGGATTTGTAAGTCACTCTGCATTTGAGCATCGACTAAGCTACTGTAATGAATGTGACTGTTTCCTATTGTTTCCCTACTCCATGGAATGTTGGGTCTGTTCTATCTACTGTATCATAACCTGTGCAATCCCTTAATGTCTTTCTGTGCAAGCTATGGAAAGAATATCCCCATGTGAGGACAACAAATTAACCTTAATAATCTGTATGTCTTATACTACACATTTACACATTTGCTAATAGCTTGTTTCCCTTAGCCATATGTACCTATGATGAACCACCACACTGAAAAGACAGTTTCCAGTGTAACTGAGGAGGGATGAAAATTGGTATTGCAGGTACAGTTGGCTGCCTTGTGCTCGATGTGGCCAGGTTGTGGATACATTACATTCGACTGGAGTAGGCGTGGTTATGGAAATGAGAAAAGAGAAAGTAGCCAGGCACAACTTAGAGTAAATCATGGAACTGCCACAAATAGAGATGGTGGCAATCATTGAACATGTTCAGCCAAATAGAGGCGTCATTTGCTGTGTGGAGGAAGGGGAACAAATGTATTCACAAGGGGGTAGTTTCTGTGCACTTACAATACTTGCTAGCTGAAGTGAATGAAAATGGCAAAACACATGAAAATAGAATGACTGAATATGTAAGGTCACAGACAAAATTATGTGAGACCTTAGTCATGTAATGTCCTTCCATTGCCAGCTGTACTGCGAGGCATGTAGGTATAGAAGGCAATCAGATGGATACCGTTCAGTCACATGGATCCACATTTCAATATAGTCAGATGGCTCCATGTTCACTGAGGCTGAGGTCATTGCAGGTGATGGAAACAGTCCTTTACATTGTGTATCTGCTAGATACCTGCAGTTTCTGACACCGCACACCAGCCTATAGCTGCACACTGTCAACGCACGAACACACTAATTTTTACCATTTTTACACTCCCAGAGTTATGATTTTGTGTCTGTATGCATCCGATTAAAGTCAATGCTTGGTGTTTGCTGGAATGATTTTGTGTCCTAGTATAACTACACTACATTGCAACAAATACATCATAAAATTCGGAATTAAATAGGTAACAGTTAAATGTTTGGACAAAGATTTTGCAGGGTGAGATGAGTAAGGGCTAATAATAACAGCATTTTCAATTCTCATATGTCATTCGTGTAACAATGTTCTATTTTTGTGCTGTAATATTAATAACCACTAACAAATTCAGGTTGCCGATGTTGATGCTACAACTACTGCAATTAGGACTACTACTACTGACTTTTGTCTGTCTGATATATGGTCTTTGCCAAAATTATCTTTGCCTTTTGAAGATGAAGATGAAGTATGTTGTATGTCTTGTATAGTATAAAGATGTAACAAGTTATTTACAATTTACAATGACACCATATCAGCTGTCTACTAAAATTATTGTAGCCAGACACCTACAAGGAATAGCTTGTATGAAGAAAAGCAGGGTACAGCTAGTTACTAACTTTCGTGAGGGCAGCGGTGAGGCGTTCTGTATTTGTGTTTTGCTGTGAATATGATCTTGACTCTGGTACAGGTTCTGGTGTCTCATCTCCACTGGATTTTATGAGACTGGATCTCATTCAGTCTACAGCACCATTAGTGTGATAACGGATGCTTGTTCAGGCTGCACCACTGTTGATGTGCAAACCAATGCTCGCTGTAGCTGCAGCACTATCTGTAATAACTGAAGCTTGTTCAGGCTGTAGCACTGCTGATGTGATAACGGAGGCCTTCTTAGCAGGTCACATAATCCAGACTGCCAAAATGTGGGTCAGGCCTCACAGGTGACCCCTCCCCCTGAAATGTCCAGGGAACTGTAGACCTAATGTGTCACTTGTGCCTGTGGCAGCCTATAAGGAATTCGGCAGTTTCGGTCTCTTTTTCTCAGTCCTTTTCTTTTTTCACTAGAGGTTGTGTGTGAACAGCTCCTCAGTTTGGTACATTTGCTTTTTTGACTCAGTTAAGATTTTCTAAATTGGATATTTACAAAAAAGGCCAGTATTTTTGCTCTCTTTGCTTGCTTTGTTCTCATTTTTCTTAAATTTATCATTTAAATTAAAATTATGCTGTTTCACTAAACAGAGATTCACTTAGGATAAGTCTACTGCAAACATATTTTAATTTTATGTCACCGCATGTGAATCTCAGTATAATTATTTGCTTGAAGATATTGTGCTTGTTTTACGCTGGGATTAATGTCTACCCCATCATTCTTTCAAAGATACTGATATTCTTATAGCAGAGCACATTTATGTAAGACACTCTCACTGACCCTCCCTTTGCCTCTCAGCAGAGTTGCATAGGGCTCTTATTGGACCTTTTCAGCTATATAAGCATTCATTGAGGTAAATTAATATGTAAGGGAAGACATACACCATGTGTATGTAAGTACTGACACAGTAATACAGCAAAGGATGCATACAGTTTCAGACTGAAAGAAATGAATTTTCTCAGAATGAATGGTTGTCTGGAATTGGAGTGTAGTTCTCAAATGGACCACTCGAGAGCAGCAGAATCCCACAAGTAGTACAGGGGAAGTGGTGCTGTTTGTGTAGCCTGTATTATCTACGAATATTTACCTGTGTGTTTCCAGCCCTTCTATTAGTGAAGGGGAAATAATAGAGAATCTGTATTATTGAATGAATCTGTCATTTTTTCTGCTGGTATTTGCAATAGATATTATTTGATTACCCAGGTTTGGAAAATCACACCAGATCCAGTGCGGGTATTTTTTTTACTTTATTTGATATATGTTTGTAAATGTGTGCACTGTACAGAGGGACTTTGGAGTAAGGTATCTCCACAGTCTGTTTGTGTCCCTGTTGTATGCATTTGGGGTCTCTTATAACCAGCAGGAATATGTGTGGCTCAGGAGCTGCATTCAGCCCTGTGGAGTTCTAATCACACCAGTATTCACTCTTGGAATGTATTTTTGGGCCTGATTGACACATTCTCCCCTTTTCAGAGGGTATGATGTCGCTATGTGGTCATCCCAATCACCAGCAGAGTCCCTAATGCCCCCGTGTGCATTAAGTACTGCAGCTGCACTGGCTGTGTTCTCTGGTAACCATGTGGTTCCTGGTCTTCTGCCTTTTTTGTAATAGCTTAATTTGAAGTGGCATAGAATTTGTACTGGGCAGCAGGTTTTTATTCAGAAGTGTGTTTGTCCAGAAACGCATTTCATCGACCACATTACCCAATCATTACCTTCACGTTCACTCTGACTAGCTTTTTGCGCACTGATTTTGCTACTTCTTTAAACTGACAAGCTGGTTTTCATTCATTATTATCATACTTTTGGAACTCCGGAAACATGTGACAATAGCTGCAAGGACAACACAGGTCTCCAAACTGCAGAGATGTTTGAGAAAGTTCAGTTCTCCTTGATTCATATGGCAGAAGGTCAGCAGCAAGAACTGATGTAATATTTTTTATCTGGTCTGGACATGCTTAATGCACCCAGCCTGACTTTATTTTTATTGTGTAGCACGCTGCCGCAGGCACCACATAAGAAATGGTTAGGTGCTGCTACACCACATGCTGAAGATGGAGGGCAGTGAAGAGCAGATAACACATCACCAGCTTTGGGGCGAACACTATGAGAAAAGAAGAGCTTTATGGGTCTCTGCGTGTAGTAGACCATTCTGGAGTAACCGTAGTAACCGTAATGCCGTGGAATAGAGGTCCTCCATACTGAATGAACTCAGATGATTACTTGGCATTCTTTATGTTGTAAAATGTTGCTTTAGCATGGGCATTTTACCGTATTTCCATTGAAGACAGCAAGGGTGTACAGCACCGGCACTTATTCTTTTAACTTAATTACAGCAATTTTCAAAGAAGCGGCATTCCCGTTTCCAAATGGCTGTTATATTTCCCTTGGTTATTGTGTTATTGTTATATTTATGTTATTATTCTCCATGACAACTGCTCAGACAGAAAAGTCTTTTTTTTAAGATTTCTCAACAGTGACAGCTGATCTGTACTCAAAGGAGGCAAATTATCATCTCACAGAGCTCAGAGACGGCTTGAGACGTCCCCCTCTGGCCTGAAAGGAGGGAAGGAAAACTGAAAGATGCCAGTCCGGCGTTCAGTAAGGACTCCCACACACACACACAGTGCTCACTGTCACAGCTCTTATCATGGAGGTTTTGTGTGCATCTTCTTTGTGTCTTTAACAACGACTCAGAATGACAAACAGCCATTGCAAGCTGTACTTTTAGATTTCCTGAAGTGGAATGAAAGCAAGATACTCATAACTGCAAGCAAAACAAACAACGAAGTTGCTTCTTGTCATTAAAATTCAAATCACATTTTTTTTTCTTCTTTTTTTTAAGACAAGGTAGATATTCTGTAACAGTGCATACTGCTAAAGAATCCAATGAAACAAAACATGTTTTTTTTATCTCACTGCCACACTCAGTGCATGCAATTTCCTGTTGTTTATAACTGACTTGTTCCCTTAGGATGAACAGTTGCTTGCTTTGGCTTCCCTCAATCAAAAGATTCTATCGTGTCCTGCATCCTTTCCTGAATTCTCTGTGGTACCAACATGAACTAACATTTATTAAGTGGTATTCTATCAGTTTCCCCAAAAAAACCTTTTGATAATTAACAATTTTAAACAATGATTCAATGGGTGATCTGTTATCATTTTGCTGTATTACATAGCAATATTACAATATTATTTTTAAGAATGATCTGTTATCATTGTTTGACGCTATGAAATGGATATTGACATCTAGTTTAAGCTATAACACAAGTAAGCAAAATTAAGAAAAAAAATTGCATGCACTAAAGTGAATTATTGTGCTGATGTGATACGAGGCTTGAGCATTGCATTTTGAAAGAAGCTCTTATATGACTGTGTCTTTCAGTAAACACCTAATGTATTACTACAATTAACTGTGGTTTCAGTAAGTTGCTTTTTGGCTAATGCTGCAAGACAAGGGGTTACAAGAGGTTCTTCCAAATAATTAAAAAGTACATTTTAGCTTTTTATTCTCAACAATACTCAACATGGTGCTTCAACAATGCATTAGTGTGATGTCATTCAATCTGGCTGTGGAAAACCACAGAGGCAAAAAGGAGTTATGCTTAAGCTGTTCACATCACTCAGTTTTGTCTTCTCTTTGTGAATACTGCAGAGTGGGAAAATTCTGTTTCACTCTACAATAAAGTCCATGGCTTTTTCACTCCACAAGCTTCTTGTCCATGTTTTTGGATATTGGTCCCCCATATGCATTCAATTCCTTATTTTTGTTTCTTACAAGCAGAAAAAAACCATATCAGTTTTAGCATACATTGATATTATGTGTTTATTGATTTCATTTGGCTTATTCATAAAAGTCACATCTGAAGCATTTTATAAATTGTAATCCAATACTTTTTAATAAAATGAATGAGGATATTGTCAATAACTGGTTTGCCTATACTGTATATCTGGAAGTACCTGTGCAATGGAACCATGCTGCTGAATTCACACAACTCCACTAGTATCTTAAGATGTAAACATTGATCAGTACTGTTGTGCCATAGTGACCCTTGCAGTTCAGATTGTCTAATTTCACAGACCAGCGCGCTTACAGAGTTGGCCTTTCTCAGCAACAACTTTGGAGGAACAGCAGATGGTGGATAATGGCAGGAACACTGCTTGTTGTTTCTCACTTAATGGCCAGACTCATGGTGCTTCCATTTCAGAGCTAAATGCTGGCCATGTTCCCTTCCTCAAACCATCTGGCTTGAGAAATGAGAGCGCAGCATCCATTGTCTGGAGGAATCTTTGCCTCAATGAAGTTATTGACAGTTTCTCCAGGAACGAATAACAGTCTACCATGCAGTATGTTTCAAAGCTGTTGACTCATTTTTCTCTTCACACACAGTTGGCTCTATCATTAGAAACAGGCCAAGATGGACAACTGGGAATTGGCAGTTTCCTTCAACTGTCAAAATTTATTGCAAATATAATTCATCTTTGAATTACCAAAATCAGTATATAGTGTAACTTTTCTGTACATCATTATGAATGAAGTTTGCATACTAAAGGTGATTGCTTGCTTAAGGGCATATGTCTCTAAGCTCAATGTTTATAACCACTTAATATCCCATTTTGTTTAGCAATGGAGATTAGGAGTTATTTGTTGTCCAATGTTAGAAGCAGGTTACCTATGGTCAGTTTGATTAACAATTAAGTAACCAAAAGGATGTAACCTGTGTAAAGGCAAGTGTGAGAAATTGAAGGACTTTGGGGGAAAAACACTAATTCTACAATCTGTTTGCATTACCTGTCAATTAACATGTATATGGCTTGGAGTTGTTCCTTGTGCCATGTAGAAAGTGCAGGCAGGATGGATTTTCTTGCCAGAAAAAGTACCCTCCTCCATTTGCTAAACTTACAGACAACAAAATCTAATCTACATGCATGTAATTATATTGTTTTAAAGGCCACAAGCCTATAGTGTGCACAAGTCTCAGCTGGTGAATGGGAGACATATATTTGTTTTAAGGGCTGGTATCATTGCTTTTCTCAAAAGGAGCATTTATCAAGCATTTATTTTACATTTAATTTAAAATAAACAGGCTACAGTTCACTTAGAATAAGTTTTTCCTTTTTTGCCATTGCAAATGAAAGCACACATTTACAGACAGAGGAATGAAAGAAAGACTTGGATTTCATTGTAATTCAGAGAGAATTTCATTAAAAGATTATTAATTCCATTAATAACACCAGTGTAGTAACATTGTAACTAACAATCATGATGTAGTTACTGTGTAATGGCATGTAGTTACACTGTAGTTACATAATTATTTAGTTTGTAATTAACTTTTTGAACCCCATACATAGCAATTACAGTGTAATTAATGTTTACTGACAGTTACAGTCTTGTTACCAAATTAGCAAAGATCTAACAGTGGTATGTGTCGAACATAATGAAAAGTGGTAACATTCAACATTATACTGGTATTTTATGTAATGAAATAACCTAATTGAAGGGCCTTCCGGAATTAGGCCAGTTTGTTCCTCTGCTGTGTGTTTCTAGGCATCATGACATGGCTAGGCTCGAACCCGTGCTGTAGGACTCAACATTTGCTTGGAAAGAGGGTCTTAATTTATGCAGGTAAAGAGCACCAGCTCATGTTTGGCCAATTCTGATTGGTAGTTTATAGCTGTGGGATATAGTTGGCTTCATCCTGAGGTGGTAGAGTGGGCTTTAAACAAAATACAATCCAGACAATTGTACTTTGAGAAAATTGTTGCCATCATTTCAAAACCTTAAAAAATGTTGCATATTCTCAGAGTATAAATGCACAAATTTAGGCATTTGCTCTGTTTAATTTTAGAGAACAAGTTGATCATTTATCAACTTAAAAAAATAAAAATATACCAGTGTTAATTTCGCTTTAGTCCTGAGAATAATTTATGAGTCACATTATGTCAATTGTCAAGTTTTCTTCATGTGCAGTGTTCCTTACTATTCAATTATTGCATTAGCATTTCTACTCAATTTCTTTGTTTCTGATGCCCATTATAAAAAGCACCCCCGCGCTCACTCATTCTTCCTTTGTCTGCCTCTTCCTTCTCCCACATGGATAGCACCCAATGCCTGGTATATTTAATCACTTTAGAGACATTTCCATTGTTTTAAATGGGATTGGAAGTTTTAAGAGTGTAGAGTTATTTTCACATTACAATATGTGTACACCGAATGTTCAGTCTCTCTGTTTTGGCTGTCTTAAGTCACACGGCAGAATTTGTATTAAACAGTTTAAAATCACTCATATTGTTTGTGTGCCTACCTTATTTAGTTGCTTCTCATGATGCCTCTTTTTGGTGATATTCTCTCTTTAGCATCAAGGTCCTGTTGTTTACAGTGTTTAGATAACCTTACGAAATGGAATTGGATGCATGTGCCTCCATCCTGGTACATTTGAAGTCTTTATGTCCACGCTGTTCTTTCCTTCCCCATTACTGACTCATAAAGGGTCTGCCATCACAGCAGCTGTGTCAGGTGACATGTGACACATCCAAAGGTCACCACATGTGGTTTCTGTAATTACAGCAGCACAGGGGAAAGGTTGTTTTACACCCTTGAAAAGAACTGAACCCTGTGATAGGGTAGATACATTGAACCTCAAAGGTGTGCCAAACATTCAAGGTGTCGGTGTTGAAGGAGACAGCACTCTTTGAAATGGTGATGCACAGCTTTTAAGATAAGATAAGACTTTATTGATCACCAGGCAGGGAAATTTGGAAAAATGTACTGCTGGTTCCGATGAGGATGGGATTTGAACCCACGCGTGCAGAGCACAATGAATTAGCAGTCCATCACCTTAGCCACTCGGCCACCTCATCTGTAATGTTTTTTTGTACAATAGTGGTAGCTGCAAACAAATGGGAAAATGTCAATTTGCAAAATTAGTATATATATATATATGAGAAAAATATATAGAAAAATATGGGAATAATTATTAACAACTCCGACCGCCCTCCAGCTGATAACAATGAACGTCTGCAATTTTTTTGCCAGGACAATGTGATTTTTCGGACATTGCCAACCCCAACCCCCATGACCCGACTGCCAGCAGACAGATGTGCCCTGCTCAGTGCAGGAGGTGTCAGCACCTCTGTGCGACAGTTCTCACAGCCGCAAGCCACAACACGCTCATCCAGGTGCCCTTTACCTGTCAACAAGCATCATAGTGCAGATGGTAAAGCGTCACAGGTTCTTCGCTTGTCTCTGACTTCCTGCTTCAGACATTTTAATTAGGCCCTGAAAGACAGACAAACACCAGTCTCGCCGTAGTCTTTCTGTTCTGTAGCAATCATTGAAATGAACAGACTGTATTATGCAAAAAACAATGGTAGCTTCAGAGAAACACAGTGCTTCTGTGCCCCTACTAGCATGAGAGGGCATGTCTGTTAGATGAATTTTTCATTGTGCAATCTCCAGGCACACTAACATCCAATTTAATATTGACTAGAATTTCTAATTTTGGACGAGCTAATTATAAAAGGGGATTGTTGTCTGCACTGTAAGTTGATTGATTTCCCACCCACGCAGTTGATAGAGCTCAGCTATGTACTTCTGGCTTTTCATCATCAGAGTTTTGGGCTTAACAGGTCTTGATGTGATGAGAACACCCCTGAGAGTCTCTGTTGTACTCTACCGTTAATATTGCTTACTGTAGGGTTTGGTGTAACAAAACCAAAGTTGACAACCGAAGCTAGTTATTAAAGATATAGTCACACGGTTTTAATGAGGTAACATTTGGGATTGATTTAAAACTAAATAAAATAAAAAACTAAAATCAGGATGGAAGTATTTTAATTATGTATTTATTCTGTGTTTTGGGAGGCATGGGGGGTGTCCAGCAGTACATATAAAAATGGAAACAATGTTCAATAAATACATATTTCACATTTTAGTTGTTAATTACATGTATGTGTGTATATACTTGAAAATTCCCATATTCAGGTAGAAATGTGCGCTGGATTGTGTGTGTTTTGTGATTCCTCCTTAGCTGCTTTGATCTTAGCTGCTAATTAACACACTCAGAGCAATATTAGCCACACATCAGCGGTAATTGCCTTCATCGTCACTCACAGGCTGTTGGAAGTGACAGACAGGGCACTGAAATAAAGGAGACGAGGCCTTGATTGTCGTTCGCTGCCATCAAAATTCCTCCGTGGCTCCAGTCATTGCTTTGTTTTTCAAAGAATGAATGCTGAGTGCACGTTGTCACAGATGAAATTTGTTTCTATGTTCCTGGAGGCTGTGTGTTTCCTCAAGCCTCTCTGACAGTAGCTTTCAGTGGTTAGGCCTAATTGTTTTCTTTTTGCACCCACGTCATCAAAAACTGATGTGCAGTCTTTTGTGGAGGTACAAAACAAGAAATTAATACCTGCCAAGTTTATTTAGACATGTTTGTGTCTCACGAGTCTCACTCTGTTTAATGACAGTCACATTCAGTGATCTTTTGATCAATACATTTACACTAATGTACAGGTTTATATTTAAGCAATCAGACATATCACTAGTTTATTATATTTATCCACCTTGTCAACAATTCTGTTGAAAAATTGTCCAAGGCTGTCCAAGGTGTTGTTCTCACTGCCTCTGTAAGCATCCAGCTGTTTAATTGAATGACATGTAGAAATTGTAAGCTATGTACATTGCTATGCATTGAAAGTATTGAAAGTAAAACATACACAATGCAAGCAAAGGGAATACGCACTGTAATGGCCAATGTCTTTGTTTTCACAGTCTCTCAGTGTTTCTTGCAGGAAATAGCTGCTGGAACCTTGTTTTCAAATGATCATTGTCCTCATTTGTTGACAGTCATTCTTGTCATATTATATTCATTCTTGTCTATATTTGAGTCTGTTGATTTTGATTGATTCATTATTGATTAATTCCTCTGTAGTATAAGTGTATTCTTTAATTTGATACCATAAACATGAATGTGGTCATCATAACTGTCTAGTATTTGCAAAATAGATCGGAATTAGCTGTAATAATTTAACAGCAAAAAAGCTTAGTTTGTCTTGCTTAAGCAAATAACATGTTTTTATTGTCCTTTGTTTGTTCCTTGTGTGCTTGTCAACATGGTACTAAGAGTGGTGTGTTTTATATACAGTTAGAAAAAGCTGAAATTACATGGATTTAGATCTATTTACAGTATGCTTCCTTTTGCTATCCTTTGTTTTTTTCTGCAAAATATAGCTCTATGTGATATATGTTTACTCTTTTGAAGCTTTGGGCTAGGTCTCCAAGTCTCCTGCAATTTGATTCAGAGATGTCTCAAGAAATCCTCAACTTGTTAGTGAGGCCAAGCTTCTGTGTTGCTTCTAGCTTCTCAGTTCTGCTCTGCATTCTGGTCAAGTCCTACAAATATGAAACAAGGCTTGCAGGCCAGGAAATACAAGAGGGTTTTCACCTACTATATATATGTCAGTCACCTGTCATTCCATGTAGAGACAGTCACTGGATTTGACAGATTGACATGGGATGTAAGGATGGTAGATGTATTGTTTACGTACTGGCTTGTGGCTCCTCGTGGGTGCAGGAAGAACACAGCAGTGTGGTGGAACGGGGTACTTGCTATGTGATCACAGCACTGCCTGAGGGGATCACAAGGCCTTCATCCAGGAGGATGGTTTGGCCCCCACCACTCCTGTTCATTCTTGCATCCCCAAATAACAAGCACTTGGGCAGTAATCTCACACACAGCAGGGTGGGACTCTGGAGACGTAAGTGTGTGTTATTGCCTTGCTTTCTCTCTCAGCTCCCCCCCACTTGTCTCTCTCACGCTTACGCACTCTCTCACAAATGGTCATTTGTGGTTGCCCAGCCTGGTAATTGTGAATGTGCTGAAAATGTTTTCATTAGAGTAGCGAAGAGACTCTGCTCTTGGTCCAGGAGCATAACAAACGTACTGATGTTAGTCAGAAACTCAATAGTAAGCAATTCTGTTATACACACCTGAATGGGGATGGTGTCCTTACCTTGAGGAACGGTCTTTTCTCTTGTCGGTTTTCATGGTGTCAGGTTTCTTGATAATCTCTTCCAACTGCATTCTGAAATCAACAGATTTAATGCCATTCATGTACACCTTCCAAAAAAAAAATAGTACTAAGTCTGAGGTATATTTAATGGGATGTATCCTATCCAAACAGCAAAGCAGCTTCGAATGAACAATTTTCTCTGGAGCTCTTCTTTAAGTTCTGTGTTAAAAAAATTCACAGCACCAAAGAATTACACAGCAGAGCTGAGACAGAGGTTTAGGTTCAGGTTCTTCATTGAGAAATCATGCGAAAATGTATAAAAGCAGCATCAAAAAAGAAGAGTAACTTTAACAATCATGTAAACATCCATCCCACATTATATTGTATTACATATACATATTTATGTATTAAACCCTTATACTCTGTGTGCTGGCATTACAGTGCCAGTACAGGTTGTGTCCTTAATTGAAAACAAAAACTACTTTAAAAGCAGAAAGTAGTTTTAAGATAAAAACAATACAGTACACAATTTATCAAGTGGGTTAGTTGACGTTAAAAAAAGTTGACATGTTAAAAAAAAGATGCAGTAAAATGCTTTTATTTGAATCTCTGTCTGGCATTGTCCCATAGGCAGGTAGGGTTTTATGCTTGAGACTGACACATATTCATAGTGTACTGATTCTTAATTTGCACCACACCGGGTGAGGGGGAAGGGTCTTCCACTTGCTCCTGCAACCTGTTCTGTCACGTCAAGATCATGCCAGCAAGCCACACAAATTGCCCATCAGGACTGGGAGCTATATTTAGAATGTGCTCAGCTGCAGCAAATAAAATGGTAACTGATAGTGCTCTAATAGAGATGGGCAAAAGCGTACCCATCCCAGAGGTCGTTGCCATGGCAAACCTCAATCTTTGCCTCTCTTCCGAACCCTTTTGGGGGGAAAGAGGGAGAAAGGAGAAATGGAATAATAACGAAAGTCAATCCATTTTAAAATCATAGCGTTTATTAACCAATTCCTTGCCAAAACTAGCTGTGTGTGCTTCATTTGTGAATGTATTTATTTAATTTGGAAAATGGCTATAGGACAAGGACCTGTTTTCCACTGTTGACAGGTACCTCTGTAAATACTTATTATCTGACGAGGATTGGACTCTTGCTAAGCTGTATGAAAATAAGTCACTTGGAAACATTGATATCTACCTGCAAGCCACTCTTGTATTTTGCTGGCTGTTGTGGATGTGTTGACAGTTGCTTGTTATTCCAACATTATGGTAGGCCATGCTGGGAATGCAGGTAGAAGCCATGACTTAGACTTGTGCCCTGTTCTCCATGTTCAAGTGCCTTATGGATAAATGGGTAAACTGTCAAACACTGCACCAAAACAAGTCATAAATACAAATGGCTACTTTTATACAATACAAATACTTCTAAATTGTTTTCTACACTATGCATTTTTCCCATGAAGAATGGTAACTAAAGAAATATACAGTCTCACAACCATGCATGATTTAATCTATAGATGAAGTTAAACTAACAGGGATTCCTCTATGAAATGTTCTGCAGCTGTATGATTGCTTTAGAGCTCTCCTATTATTTGGTGTACAGATCATAAAGATCCTTGGACAGTGACAAACCTGCTCTGTTCAGTGGAAGATTAGGTGTGAACCAGCGAGTTGTGTTCAGGTTCAGCACACACACACTTACTTGTGGTCACATGAGCACCCTGTGTTATTTTACCTGAGGTAGTGAAGATTTTAACACTTAGGACCAGTAAGGACAGCTTTTTGCTGGCCTTCCTGATGTCATCCCTCATAAACATTTTAGCAGCCTAAACCACAGAAAGCTCTACCTTTCCTGTTTTTAAAATACACTGCCCCATGTCCCTCAAGGTTACATAGTTAAGACCTGAGGTCACACTGCCACACTCTTGCTTAAAAGCATTAGGGTCAGTTGTTCTGAGCCTGAGACAGAATACATAGTCACATGACATCTGTGAAGTGCTATTGATGCTTCCTAAAGATTAACATTGGCCACTTCTGTGTATGAGTACATATAAATTTCTCTAGTTCGCAAGAGAATTACTTCAGAATGCATGGTCACAAGGTCAGCAACTTTCCTACACATTAAGCTGAGTGGGGACATGCACTTCTCTGACTGAGAGCAGCGGTTCAGTTAGGCTGATGATTTTATCTGTAACACGTGGAAAACTGCTGGTCTATTCAATACTGCTTTTGTATGGGTTTTTTTGGATTTGTATTGGGTCTTTGTCCTTGCCATTAAGAAACACATTTTCACAAGTATTGTGTTTATTTAATTTATCACATGCATTCTTTAAATTATATATATCATAAATTGGTTACTCAAGGACACTTAATGCTTAGATTGAATGCCCTTATTCTATTCTTCTGTGATTGCTATTTTTACTTGATGCTGGACTGGGTCTGTAGCCACATCAGTGGTGGTATTGATGTAAGACATTAAACCCTCTAATTAAATCTGCACAATATGTCCCTGTGAGTGGGTAAATCCAGTGGCTTTTCATCTTAATCAAACTGAATGCATGCGTGATTATTGCAGCGCTAAAGGATGGGAAAAGTGCGTCATTTGAGTTTCTGCTCAGCCTTCACTGACACAGCAAGAGGCAAAAAATAAACACGGTTACACGTGCTATGTCACCATGGAAATACAAACCCCCAGTCGTTTGCTGATGTACTTGATATAGAATTTAATAAACAACGATACTTAACCCCTTTAAGGGCTAGATGACTTTTCTCCATCATAAAAGGAGTGATGTGTTGTTTACTTAAACAAAACAGTACACCATTCAGCCACAGTGATTTGCATTCAAAGTGCCACTCCATTTTAGTTATTGCATGCTGCTAGCCATGTATTGCCCTCTGGTATAAGTGCTATAGTGCAGAAATGATGCATATATTTTATACCGAGGCAATGGGCTATGCTGTGTACGATTTATGTAAAAGTATTTGATGTAGACATTGTACTATCATGTTTTTTATTGTCTATCACTATATTTTTTCTGTAGAGCTAGCCTTTCTTTATGTTTGAATTCATTTTCTTTGAAAGCAACTGTATATGTTGGAATATTTGTATCACATTTATCTTGGAGTGGAAATGTTACCCAGTTGTACAGTTTAACAGTACAAGAGTGTTTTCCCCTTCTGAATCAATGTCTGAAATAACTCTTCATGGTTGTCATAATTTAGTAGTATTGTAACTCTGCAATCTCACACATCACTTTCAGTTATTTGTGCTGAAATGTGTTATTTAGATAAGTACAGTTGTATCGGATTAAAGGCATCCAGTTTAATTTCAGTGTTTCACTCTCTCTGAATATCGACTATTTTTTCTTGGATAGAATAGAGAGCTCTCCTAGAGGATCTCCTGTCAATGATGGAAGAGCAATACACAGAATTTGCTGCATCTGAGTCCGCTCATTTGATTATGTTTATAACCAATTACGTTTCATTAAATGAATCCTCTTCATTTTACGCCTGTCAGATTCAAAGCAAGAAATCATTCTAAATCATTGTAAGCATGGTTAATTCCATAATCAGATGCAATGATGAAGATGGCATCCTCACACCGACTGTGGTAGACTGTGGCAGGGAAAGCAGCTCTGCTCTACGAAGATTATTTTGTCTATTTTGAAACAGTCACACGTATGGAGAAAAAAAAATTAGCTGTTGTTGCGTGCAGCTCAAAGGGACTTAACAGGATGAGTGTTCCCTCTCCTGTAGTGTTTCTCCTCACTCTTCCCTCTCCCAGATCAAGACTCACACACATCCAATGTGGGTCCACACATTTGTTTAAGATCCAGTTGCCCAGGCAACAGATTATCCACAACAATGCTGCATGGGTAGAGATTTGGAGGGGGGGGGTGTGCCTGTTCCCACATGCCTATTGCTCCCTGACGCTTTGCCTTTGCCACAGGATGCAGGGGTGCCAGGGTGACCTTCCAGCGCTCTGGGTGAATTGTGTCTTCCTTAACGCACACTTGTCTTTCTGTGGGGAAAAGATAACGAGCCTGTGGATTATCCTCACCCCCCGTGTTCATGTGCCTGCCCTGCCACCTCTGGGCTGTTCTGGTAAAGACAGACTCCCCTCCCTCTCTCTCTTCCTCTGTCCCTCCCTCCCTCTCCCCTCTCTGTGTCTCTCCCCCTCCCTCTCTCCCTCTTGCTCTCTCTCTCTCCCCCCTCTCCCTCTCCCTCTCTCTCATTCTCTGTGTCTCGGGCTGAGATGTTCCCTTTCTTAACGTAGTTAAATGGCTTCTGCAGGACTGACAGTCCTAGAAGCCTGTCTCTATACGGCCTTGGTGAGACCATGACCTGACTCATCATGAACTTGGAGGGACTTGAGATGATTGCGGTGCTGGTGGTGGTTGTACTTTTCGTAAAGGTTCTGGAACAGTTTGGGCTGCTGGAAGCGAGCTATGATGGTAAGAAGAACGGATCTTTGACTTCTGATATTTTGCAGCTCAGTATAATGTTTAGCGTAGCTCCAAGAATGGCCAGGAAACTTTTTTTTAGATATTTATGTTTCCATTTATTTTATGTAACTGTATTTTCATTAAAGCAATGTTTATTCAAATATTGCCAATCCCATAATAAAGTTTACAACATGTTGAAAATTTTCCTGCAGAGTTAAAATGAATGATTATTATACATAAAAAACAAAACAGATGCTGGCTTTTTGTGTTCACATTACCTTCAACAAATCTTAAGTAATTCTGTTTATATAGACAAGGTTTATTTGACTATAATTACTGTTCAAAAACTAACAGAAAAAAAAAAACAGTTGATTTTCCTTTTGCTAAGAAAATCAAAACCAGTTCTGTATCTACTTTCATCAGTGTATGCAGTACTACTTTAATAGCATAATATATCTTAAAAACACATTTATGTATCATACTTTTTCATGTGAACGGTAATTTTATTTGTCTGCAAATGAAGCATTAAATTAATACTCTGATAAATTGGCAAGCTTATTAAATCAACAGGTTATCTGTCCAGGCAGTGCACTGGAGCTACAGTGGTTTTGTACTGAAAATGGAATTTTAATTCTTAATCTCTGTTATTTTCTTTTTTATATTAAAACAAAAAAGGAACATAGCTGTGTATGAAGAAACCTAATTTGTCTGTATGTAGTTTTCAGCTGGGTCTTTGTGTTTTTTTTCTGAAGCTCAACAGTAGTACATTGCCAGAGGATGAGGGGGGATATCATCAGATATGGTCTACCTGCACCTGAAATGGAGGGCGAGAGTTTGACTTTGCTTGTTTAGTCATGACCTTTAGAGGATGGCACTTATCTTGTTGTGCAGCTTAGGAGACATGCTCTTGTGCTTAATAGGAGGGGTGGGGGGGTGTATGTGGAAGAAGAGGTGGTGGACAGACCCCTAGCAGCAGGGTCTTTAATGAGTTCTCTACCTGCCTGTCTGGACCCTGTTGTGTTACTGTCTTCTAGTGCATGGTTCAGAGCTGGTCTGCTTAATGTTTCATGTTGTTATTTTAGGGTATGGAATACACTGCACCTCATTTCTGAGGACTCACTGAGCATATTTCCTACACAGCAAAAACGTGCATGTCAGGCATTTTATTTTACTCAGCTTCTCATGGCTAGTGTTTTGTTTTTTATCATTTTGTCAGTCTGTAATGGCACCATTAGTGTTGGACTTGATGTTAGTAATGCAAATTAACTTAGAAATATAATCAGGGCTTCCAGTGAATTATTATAAATTCTAATATTTACAATGCCCTATTCTAAAATAGTATCCAAAAATGTTCTGTACTAAACAGTTATGGAACTCTCACAAAATACATTGCTTCTAAAGTTTTTTATTCAGATTTGGGTTTAAAATTCATCATAGCACGGAACATATTTTTTTCAGATTGGAGTAAAAACTGCTTTTACTTTGTCATGACGGTTTCCTCCTCAGACAGAATAATAGAGCTTTATCACAGGTGACACCTTCACTGGAGAAAGAGCGTGGATTTAAGTGGTGCTATTTCAGTGGGTAGCACTGCTGGAAAAGCCCACTTGGGTGATTGATTGAGTTTGAATTGAATTTGATTGAATGTGAAAAGTGTCATCTTTCCGTGGGCTGGATAACCTGGTTATCCAAACGAAGACCGGGTGAGCCAGGAATAATCTGATTGAACCAAAGGATAAAGTTTTCATGTGAGCAGAGAATGGACATACAGCCTGACCGCTGTCATGCAAGTACAAATAATGACATACTGCGCTTCAGTCCAGTGTTGTCAAAGTGAGAACTCTCAGGATTTCAGCTCTTTTAAGAGTCAAATGAATGCCTGCCACTTCAAGCCAATAGCAGCCTCCAAACTGTGACCTACAGTCGTCAGTTATTCATTGAAATCTCTTCTTAAAGCAGTGTACATGTGATGACATGACCAGTTGCACTCAGATAACACACCCCAGGAGACTCCACTGTAAAGAAAAATGTGTGGGGTGTTAAATGCACTGTGTAAATATGACACTAATGGTGGGGGATAGATAGAGGAAAGGGCACTGGAAACTAAGCCTCAATGTGTAAGCCCGCTGTGGCTTTACTGGGGTGAACCAGCCCCTGTAACATCTCATAATAGCAGCCAATTAAGGTCTTATCAGTACCAGCGTTTATTCAGGAAATGCAGCAGTTTAACTTGGCTGAAGGAGTATTCCAGCGAGAACCATAGGAGAATTGCTCTAGAATTCCACAAGGGTTACAAATAACACGATCCTTAATTGGACCTGTTACCCTCAGAATCAGAGGGCAAAAAGTGAAACCTCCTGCAATTAATAACTTGCCAAATCTGATATTACACTTTCAGCTTATTATATTTCGTCCTCATTCTGCAGCCTTGCTGAATAGATCAAAGATTTAACTTTCTCCAAAGCCTTCAGATTGAAGTTCGATTTGAGTTTATGAAGATATGACTTGTTGAACATTGTACCCAACATGTAAAAAAACCTTAGCCATTGTTAACACTGGGGAATACACACTGGGGAATTTGCTGTGAGAGTTTGAGATGTGCCACAGACCATGACAAATATATTGTAACATGTCTGCTCAGACACACATGTGACCACTCATACATAATGCCTGATATCTACAAGACAGAGACATTCTTTCAAAAAGCTTTTGCTTGCAGGTTCTTCCCCTAAACAAGGCAAAACAAGCTGCTTTTAGGAGAACAGTACCTGAAGTGAAGCTTGTGTGAGATCTCTGCTTCAACGTGTTTGTTTGTTCTGTTGTTGCATATTTTTAATGTGTGAACATTACATTCAGCAGTGAATGCCAACCAGAACCAAGGCCACCTGTTATACGAATGTTCTGACAAGCTGTGCAAATAATAGAGCAGCTTAGAGAGGCCCCAGATACAAGAATGCTCTCTCTCTCCAGGTCAATATGAAGGTGTTCCTCGTGTCACAGAGTAAAACAAAGGATGTGGAACAGCATGGATTGTGATTCTTTCTTTGCATAGTGGCTTGGTGTGTCATACCAGGCTTCTTCATACCAGGTTCCTCTTTAGATAGATACATAACTCACATGGATATCTCTCTAAGATGTGTTTTCATTGATGCACAGTTAAAAGAACCTTTTGTCTGTACAATAGTTTAGTAAGCATTCTTGCATCAATGAGTCCAGGTATTCTGTCATGACATATTGGCTAATTTGTTGTTTTGGTGCAAGGAATATAGTTAATTATTGTCCTTGTGTTTGCTCTAAATAGGAAAAGATTACATTTTTTGTGAATAAATTTAAATCACTGACTTATCTGCTGTAAAGTTGTAGCAAGAAAATGAGAACATATTTTTCAGTAACAGACTAGCAACAGGTGTCTTCTTTCTTCAGTAGTTTTCCCCAGTTGCTGCAATGTAATATAATGAACATCAGAACTGGGAACCCTCAGTCATCTTTTAAAAAGGATTTAATAAGAGTCCTTTAATATGTAATTACATGACGGAATGCAAATTCAGCCTGCACTCATACTGCTCAATACTATACTATACTCGCCTATTTCCCTAATATACATAGTTTTTTTAGTAGATATGTGGAATAAGATGTAAAATTATACAGCTTAGATTGTCATGCATTTGGTGAATTAAAAAAAATGCTTTAGCGTGCACAGTTGTGCTGTTTTGAACCCAGGGTGGTGAGGGAAACTGTTGATTAGAATGTGTGCCTGAAAACCAAATGCTGATTATCAAATTGCCTCAAAGCCATTAGCTTTGTAGGGAAGCTGTCTTATTTAACATGCAGAGTGTAAGACATAATGTCAAGTCTTGGACACACCTCTCCTCTTCACAACATCTACTCCTCTTTATTGATGAATGATTTTCTAAACAATTAAACATTACACTGATCATCATTAAAAATCATAAATGTCCTATCCAGGGGTTCATTAAAGTTCTTTTAAAGAGGTGCCATGTTTTAATATTAATGCAGTTCAAATGTGTGAGAAGCTAATTATACTATAATATACAGATATTGGTTCAAAGAAGCATAGCGGGAAGTCTTCAAGCACAGGGTTTGGTTGGGTGGTTTTCTGGAGGTTTTCTCTTAATTTCATAAGAGCAAAGATTTGAAATTGTTTATAGATAATTCACCGTTGGTTTATTCATGTGCTTTCATGTACAGATTTTGGAATATTGCTTTCCTGTAATATGAACTTTTTGTAACTTTGTGTAGCTTTGTTATTTTGTTTCCAAACTCTAATAATGTCTACCCCAACCCTCAGGCTCCTTATGCTGTATACTCATATGGTCAAATAGGTAAGTATTTAGCCTGTGTTCAGACATCATTCCAGCATTCTTGCAAGTGATCATTTAAAAAGTCTTGCTAAATCAAATTGTAACATCATTTCAAAAGACATAAAGCAAGAAGTGTGACAATAAGCATCCAGTCCATCATACAGGTCTTGATTTTTAAGCTATCATAATACATTTATGCACTGCATTTTTTTTTTTCAAAGAGAGACATGAGATATTTCTGTAGCGGGCTGTGCTGTTGTGATAAAAATTCATGAATTTAAATAGATGTAATGTAGACCCCACTACACTGAAACTTCCCTACAGTTCAAACATAAACTCCACAGCTGCAGCAAGGTGAAAACTTTATAGTTGGTGTAATCTCATCATTCGATTTCAGTTGTTGGAAACTAAATGTAACAGGCTTTAGAGAGCTGCTCCATCTCTGTCCCTGTTGTAACTGAAACTCAGATCGGCAAAGCATATCATTTCTAGACCCTCCAAATGACAGTGTACTTATGAAGAATCATTAGATTCTGCCATTTCAGTCTTAAAAGATGATATGCCAACTTTTAAAGATCACATGGTTACCTGCACACAGCTGCAATGAGCACACCTGTTGTTTCAGAAGGATAGAAGGTAGACCGGGAAAGCCTGGACAATTTGACACAATCAACAGGATTAATTCTTCTTGTCTCTAAGGTCTGAGCTTTATTTTTTTTTAATTAACGTTTCACACAGTTTGTCATGCTGTACATGTTGTTTCCCTCCAGCACCTAGACCTCAGACATTTCTCCTGCTGTATCTGTGGCCAAGCACCGCTTGTGTAGCTGGCTGGATAAAATAGATGTTCAGCTGAATTCTGGACTCCCTTTTTATGAGTGATTTATTCGTGGTACGTGTGAGTGGCAGATTCTACAATAATGACTTGACTGGAGTTCTGAATTTCAAGTGATCCCACAGTGGTAGTGTACTGCAAGAGTTGTGCATCACCTCTAATTGTCAGCATGCTGAGCTTTGTTAGTGTGCTCAGTGTGTCTGGAGACAGCACACAGCCCAGTGCCCAGTGCTGCAGCCAGACAAAGAGCAGGTTGCTTATCGAGCAGCGTGATGTTGACCTGCCATTCGACATCAACACATACAGCACTGACGCAGGTAATTGAGTCAATGTGGCAGCGTGTTGGCCAGGGAACATTTGCAATGGTCTGAGAGTGACCTTGAGGAAGCACTGTTTACTTGACAAAGTTGGTAGGTTGTGGAGTGATATTAGGTAGTCGGTGAGTGGAATAGAATTTCATAATAGAATAGAATACAAAGAGAGCCAGATGCATGTCGACAACTAGATGGTCAAATGGGATATTAACAAAGGTTATGCATCAAATGCAGACAACACCAGTGGAAAAGGACATCACATGTAATGAGATAGAAGCACTGTACCTCTCTAGTGGGTACTAGACTGCTGTCTACAGCTATAACATCGTTGTACATGTAGGAGCCAAAAAAGCCCCAAAATGGCATTAAGCTCTGTAGAGTACAGAACAGAATGGAGTATCAGAAAAAAGCATATGGCTTTTCCTTCATAACCAAATACATTACCTACCATTACCAAGATGATATACAGGCGTATAATAATGAACAAGAAAAGAAGAAAATGAGACTGCACAGAGCATCTTTGGAATCAACCCTGGTTCAAAAAGATCTAGTAGTAAAGCTCAATATGTCATTTTCCAAAGTATACTCTCGATGTCCTGCTCTGTTGTATTGTACTGTATGAGATAGTTATCCATATACTCACCATGCTATTCAATGACATCATTGGCAGAATGAGTAAAAACTTCTACAGCTGTCAATTCTGCACTGGAAAGACAATCTGGTTTCTGGTGCATTCATTTTGAGAGACACCGTTAGCCAGTTTTAGCTAAATGAATTAAAAAGCTGCTTAACTGAAATGAAAATGAAATTGGAGCGTTGTTTCTCCTGCGGCGGGACTCTCGGTCTTACAGCTGGGATGTATTAATAGACTCCTGACGCAGTTGGACAGAAATGGCTTCCCATGCCCCGTGTACCTCTTCTTCTGAAGAGTGACAGTGAGTGACACGGCGCTGCCACGGAAACACGGGGATGTGACAACCGATAACAGAGGCTGGAGACGGCCGTTCGGATGTATCCCACACGGACAGTGTGGGCAGCTATGATTGTGACAAACCTGCTGGATAATATAAGAAAATGGTGATGTTGTCTCCCATGGTCACAGGGGGGTTTGAAGAAAATTGATACCTTCAGAATGAGCGATTTAAAAATGAAGTTTCTGTCAGTTTGATTTCACCAAAATTGTTTTTCTAACTCTTTACATGTAGTATTTTTTATTGAAATGAAAAACACTCTAGGCAGCAGGTACAGTATGGTACTTGTTACCAGGCAGTAGCCTCATGGGGGAAGTAAAATGACTCTCATAGCTGCACAGGGAGACTTAAAAAACACTTTAATTGCATTCCTGCTCTAATTACTAAATGTTCTCCTCCCTGAATCTGAATGAAAACACAACAAGCATTAAATAGCTACTTTTTGGGCACATAAACAAGAAACGCTGTGTTTATTACAGCTACTGTCTCAAAATTCAGTAATGCCCTTTTTTTCTAACCCAAGAGCTAAGATGTATTGTCCCAGGAATGAACGTGAACATCTTTCTCCTGCTCTTACTGTCTCCAGGCATACTATAGTTTAATTAAATAAGGTGTGAGACTTAAAACACTGTGACTTTCAACAAAGCTGCCTGCACTGGGAGTATGGGAGCAATTGATTTATGTGTGCTAATAAGGGCTTCTGAACATTCCCATAAGTTCAGGCTAAGGCTAATGCCATGGACGGCTTGTTTGCATGTTTTTTATTTTTTATTTTTTTTATTGGATTGTATACTCATCCCTTCTGTGGACAGAGGCACTGTTTGGCTTGTTTTTGTTTGACTTTGTGTTTTAATGAGGTTCTGACTCCTGTCAAAGTGAGAGCTGCCCGTATTGACGATGTCACCAACTTGAACTTTTGCTGAAAGAATCTTCACAATGTGATGCTCACCTTCCTGTGAACTGCCCCTTCCAGCCACATTTACCTTCAATGAAACTGAATACAGTTTAGCTGAAAATTCCTCCCTTCAGCATTGTGATTGCACAATTAATAAAACAGGTTGTGAAACCAATATTTTCCAAGAGCATCCACTATTATATCAGATGAGAGATTATATCATTATGTACAGTGTCTTGGACTATACATACTATTTATGTAGCTGGATATGAACTGGGGCGATCTGGGGCAAATGTTTTACTCAAGAGTATAACCTAAGGCTTGTCCAACCTAAGGCTTGAAACTGCAACCATCTGCCTAGTTCCATAGTCAATAAACTCCACTGTTGCCCTAGCCACTGGTTAGCCAGTTGTGACTAACCACTTGAGAGTTGGCCTGCATATTACAATCAGTTTAAGATGGCTGGGCAGGTAGTTGAGGTTTCCTAATAGTGTGACATAAGCTTTATTTACAGTGAGCAGGTAGACGTCAGAGTTGTCAGTAGACTTGGGAAGTATCCATAAACCACTGATATTGTCTGATGCCAGAGAGCTTTTGTTCCTGTCCATTTGAGGGCCGTGGAGATGCTGAAGTGATACCCACTCTGGGGCCAGTACTGATGACACAGAGGGGGTGTGACTACCTGTGTGAGACAGTGTAAAACAGACTAGACCACTGCAGGCAGCAATCTGTCACCTGTCAGGGCACAGACCTCCGCAAGTCTGGCCATCTGTCTCTGCTCTCAGACAGAGATGGAGTGCAAAGACACCCCTCTCTGAAATTACTGTAGCAATAATGTTGTGGTTTTTGTTGTGATAGTTACAGTGGCCTTTATCTTTGTAATGCAATGATCCTTCACTGTGTTGGACGGCTCTCCTTCCAGGGTGAAGGTGGAAAATTCCCTCACCTCTGCAGCTGAATTTATGCATTTCTTGTCAGGAGGTGGCTCTGATGGCCCATGCATTACCACTTGCCAGACTGCAAATAAAAAAAAAAAATATATATATATATATATATATATATATATATATATATATATATATATATATATATATATATATATATATATATATATATATATATAGTTAACCCCACACAGGGTAATATTTTTATTTTATGTTGTTATTAATAATTAAAATGAATGAAAACAAGGCAAGACACTTTTTGATAAACTGTAGTATGCATCAGTCTCATTGTAAAAGATAAGAATGTATTTATGGAGCTCTAAATGTATGAATGTATGTTTGTAAGTAAATGGTGCCCTTTCCAAAATAATGATCTATTATTACTACCATTCCATTTTGGTTTTAGGTTGCATATAAAGACTTCCATGCTTTTTAAACTGTGCTTCTATGATTTTTTTCATACTGCTTCCCAGTGTTCAGACAAAACGGATAAATTAACCTGGTCCCTCAGAAGCACTTACATTACTGCACTATGGGCACAACAGGGAGCAGCTGGGGACTTGACAGCTAAATCATTTGTTTCTTCTGTTATATGATTTTTCCCATCTTTCTTTCAAAAAAAGAAGTGATGAAATGTTAGCCACATTCTTTTCACTCTTGTCCATATGTGCTGAGTTGTGGCAACTGTTAGCTGCATCTAAGTCATTAGGATTTGAAAAGATTTATCAGGTAGTCATGCTACATTAAAATGATGTTTTTCACAAAACAAACTAACACCAATAGTAGCAAGCACCACTGTTAAACAAATCTGTATACCTTATTTTTATATCAGCCTGAAGATATGGAACACTTAAACTGCTGAAGTGCTTTAGTAGTTCTCTGCATGCTCTTGAATGAGCAGTGTGATTTCAATATGATATTCCCCTTTAACCACTAGATGGAGTCAAAATATCTAATTGAGAAAACAATGCAACCCCATGAATATTGCTGGACAAGAGTCTAAAATCTAATGAGTGTCAACTAAAAAGCTACCATATGATTTCTGCTCCTGGCACAGTTTAATGACATGCAGTGCTGTGTGGAAAGATGCCTTGTTGATGTATCAGGACTGGAGTTACAGTACCTGTGATCATGCTTTATCCATCATTCTACCTTTACCGTTCATACATATGAGATAGTCCAAAGCCTGCCTCTAGTTAGTCTCTGTGCAAGCATGAGCATTTATCACCCCAGATGATCTCGAATAACACAAACGAGTTAATTGGTTTTGGCAGCGCCCCTCCACTCCACCTCCACCCCCACTCCCAGTTAAACTGAACACAGTAACTTTGTAAAGCTTTTTTTTCTTCAATTTTTTTCATTTACTCCTCCAGCCATCACCACCACCCCCACAGATCAGTCAGTGCTTTTCACACTTCATGTTCCCATGTGATTGACAGCTGATAGGTAAGTGATGACAGAGATCTGCAGTCAGGTGTGGGCCTCATTCAGAGAGCTGGGCACTGGCTGTGGGAGATGGCCCCTGATTATCTCTGTACAGCTGGGAGTCTCTGGATAGCCTTAGCTGAGATGCTGCAAACAAAGACAGCATGGAGCAGTCCCAATCTGTCAGACTGGAGCGAGGTAAAGAGGCCATAGGTGGTGGGCCCTCTCTTCTCTCATGGCGATCAGAGACTGAGATGTTGAGAAAAACCCACTTGCCTAATGGACTTTTCGGTGAATTGTAGCCCTGTACAGGCCTAGGGATTAGGCATGGCTTGTAAATACCTGACTGGCCAAGGATGGTTGGCGTTTCTAGAACATCTTTTTAAACGGAACATTTTTGCTAAAAAATGATATTAAAAAAAATTAAAAGGAAAAACATCCCATTAGTGTAGCGAAAGATGTCTATGCGTAAAACATTTAATTTTTATTATTAAAATGTTGATCTGATATTTCAGCCATTTTTGCTGTTTTACTGTCAAGTTATTCAAGCGGTTGATAGATTCAACTCATTTCCCACCTGCTGCCAAATGTTGAATCAACTGAAAGGATGCAGGCTTGCACAAAAGCACACAAACAATGGATTCATGGATTTACTGAAAGAACCCTTGAGCTCAGGTGAAGAAGATTCTCAATTCCATTGATGAAGATGACTGGAAAGAGGGCAGAAAAGAGAAGCTCTTTCTTAAGTGTTCTATTTGATTTCTATCATATATATCAAAAATTGCAGAAAGAATTTCAAGGCCAGAATTTGATGTATGTGTTATCCTTCGAGTTTTGTCTTTCAATTGTTTTTCAAGAACCTTTCAGACATTGTTTTGTGTGTGGCATCTTCAAATCGAATTTGTCCAGCTTCTACTTTAATAAATATAGCGTGTTATACAGCGTCTTTCTAACTCTAATACTCCCTTATATATCAACTAAATTACTGACCTGAGCAAACTGCTCTAGGAGAGGGGCCTCTCCATTCCTTTTTGTTAGTGACAAACATTTAGACAGACTATAGTGAGCTGTTGTTGTAAATGTCTGAGCTTTGTAAAAGCCATGCTAAATATAGTATGGTTTTGTGAATCATTCACGAATATATACAAGTATTCATTTTAAGGTCTTGTGTTACATTCTATTCTACATACCAATCAAAACACTAAATGAAGCTATAGGCTACAACATGTAATCTACAGCATGTGTGTGCAATACTGTTTGTTTTTTGCAATGGACCTACTGTGACAAATGTCCCTGTAGTTGCCAGTGATGGGAGACAAAGGCTTAATGGGCCACAAAATGGGTAGAGCTAGCAATCGTATGTTACCAGTAATTGACTGATCTGAACCAATAATAGCATTTAAATGTGGAAATTATTTTGATAGGTTCAAACTAGTCTGATTGACAGCTTGTTGAAGCTCCGGCCATTATAGGGTTCATGAAGCTCACATGGCCATCACTAATAATTACCATCAATTTAATGTCTGATATTGTAGCAAAAAGCCATGCATTATGGAACAGAAGAACCAATGATCAAATTCCATTTTTGAACTAAATTTAATTGTTACTAATAAGCATTCACCAAGGGAGGCTGTTGTGCTCTTTGAGGAACATATCACATCATTAAACATTGCTTTTAAATTGACTTTTTTGAGGTTGTCCTTGATGACTTGTCTTTCAAGGTTAGTCAGCTAAGGGGAAAAAAGTCTGAATTATACAGGATCAATTTGTTTTGCAGCTCGTCCGTGATTACAGAGTGGTTTCCCGAGAAGGACACTGCAGATGTAAGGTCCTGCAGGTTAAATGGCTATATTTTGTGGCATTATCGATGCCTTTGTAAATGATAGGTATTTTTCAAAAACAAGAAAGAAATATATGGTAGCTGAAGGCCTCCATTCTCCCTGCAAGATCACCATGTGGACACTGACTGGTGAGAGTGTAGAGGTGTTGTCCTTTTTATTCTCAAGAGTACCTGCTACATTGTGGGAAACAAATTTGTCTGGACTGGGGCTTAAAGTGGTAGTGGACAGTGATTAACACAACAACAGAAAAGTGTCTGTTGTCAATAGTCTTCTGCTGGGCTGGGTGATAGGGGCTCTATGACCTGCCTTTATCTGATGACTTGTTTGGCTTTATCCTTAGTTAGCTTAGGTAAGCTTTAGCCTTACAAAGATCCGTTTAAATTCCAAATAAATTTGGTATTTTACCTCATCAGATAACACCCATCTAAGATGACAGTGAATGTGCAATATTGACTCCATTAGCGCATTAGTAATTTATACTATTTTGTGTACCACTGCCCTCTAACCACTTCAGTACATAACCATACAAATCACAAAAATTACTAGTTCTTACTATTAGTTTTTTGAAAATTTACTGATTTTATTGTTTTAACTGTCTTCCAACCTCTAATTTGTGTAGTACTGGATGGATCCATGCATTGTGCCAAATGATCTTATCACAACTCACAGACTGACATGGCAGTGCAACTGACTTTTAAATCCATATGACCTAGGATATGTCTACCATCTGCTTTAGGGAGCAGAGAGGAGAGAATGTGTACAGCCATTCAAAGTAAACCTCTGTCAGAAACAATTTATTATAGATGCTTAAATCCTTTGCAATCACCAGGGCCAAAAGTGTTGGGCCTTGGTTTAAGCAAGACAAATGAATGGTCCGTCACAGCCACTAGAGGGAGGTGTGTACTGCGGCTCTTGACAGATCTGTCAAGCAGTGGGGAAAACCAGGCTGATGTCATTACCAACACCCACCCAGAAACGTTTTTTCTTTAAATAAATTAGAAGCACAAAGGCAAACACTGTTAAACAAATGAGAGAGCTGTCACATCTTTAGCCTTTCTAAAACCTGGCTTCCAGATGAAAAATGAATTATTCACAGCAGATAAATCAGCTTATCAATCAATAACTCTCTAAACCAGAGATTGGAGTGTGCTTTGTTGGTTTATTTATGAGTTTAATATGTACCTTTTTCATGTATATTCATTTGCCATTCTGTGGCATCTACATAAAATATGCACTTGGTTTGCTTTTAAATTGTTTGGCCTGCTACCTCAATATTACTGATTTGTTCAGTAATATCTTATATATTAAGTTATATATACTCTTGTCTCAGTTAAGTCACCCGTTTTGCATCATGTCCCTCAAGAATTAAATTTTGAAATATTAGCCCCGTTGTTTTGTAGTGCAATGTGTGAATTTGGCAAGCACCTTTCATAAATGATGACAACCAGCAAACAGATAAAGGAGTGCCCTTTGTTGCAATGGGAATGGTCTCCATTAAATGATGTAGGTGTCAACCATATATTTAAATTAATTTTTTTTTTAGGTATCCATCATGTCTACACTACACAAATGAAATTCACTAGATACCTATTCCTTATCTGTTTGTGCATTCCTTTAATGTCAGTTCTGTTTCTAAATATTTTAGTGGGTTAGTGCTTAAAGCAGGTTACAGCACAATAATACATCAATAATACATTTTAGAAATAGCCCAAGGAGCCTACATTCAGTTCTGGTACAACTTTTGAGCACAGAGTGTACAAACTTTCTGAAATATGTTAACCTTCACAGATCACTGGGCTGTGAACAGAGGAAAAATTAAAATTCATAGAAGCTCTCCTTAATATGACTGACACCTGAAGTGATGATACAGCTAATTGTAATAATGTGGTTAATATTAAAGAGATCAGACACACTCTGTGTGAAAGACAGTTGCCAGGGTGTTTGACGCGTCTTTGTGTCAACCGACTGTCAGCTTTGAGTTCCTCAAAGGAATAAAGTGTGCTGTTATTTTTGTCACTTCTTTGAGTGAGCTCCTCTCAACTGTGGGACCTTTGGTGACTCTCACCTTTAGTGAGACTGGCATATCAGAGCTGCAGTGAGGATGTCCAAGAAGCAGTTAAGTTCATTGTACTGTCATATGCCTAGTTTAAGGTCTAGTTTAAGAACTTCTTTTATTTCTGTAGTTAATGGTGTTTTAGCTGTTCCAAAGCCATGCTCAGCTTTACTGATGTTTTCTCTTTTTCATTACAAAAATGGGTCCTGTACACACTACAACATGCATTAACAGCATATATTCTTTAGATGGACCTTGCGCAGTTTTAGTGTTTCAAAGGTACCCCAGTTTTATCTTACCGGGAGTTCTAGGGAATTATCCTATCTTGTTTGGCTCATAAAAAATATCCAGGATGCGAACCACAGAGACAACAGATTTTGTTTGTATCTGTCAAACCTTCATTGTGATAAGTGATATACAGATTAAAAGCCAGGGATGTTATCCATTCCTCTCTCTCACCTCTCTGTGGGAAAGCCTGCTAGAAACCTCTCTGTCCTGGCCTTGTGACCCTCCTGACCATTTAGAACAAGGGGCCTTCTTCTGCAACTGAGGTGCAGTGTATACCCAGGTTTTGTTTTGTGGTAGCCTTGCAAGGTCTTGTGGTCCAACATAAGGAAACTCATCTTGTTGGGAGCGCAGAGCAAGTGTGTGTTGCTGGACACACTCCTGTATGTTGTGAAGCTGGTGATGATGAAGAGTAGGACAGTGGCTAATCCTCCAGTCTTCCTCCAGTATAGTCTCTGTAGACAAACTCAATATCTCAACGTGCATGAGGTTACATGTGTTGTGTGAAATTCTCAGGAAGTGATGCAAATGCTGACACATCACATTCATCGTTTGGACTGCAGTCCAAAAGGGCGGGGTCTCTGTGGGGGAGGCATAGACTTGCTGATTGACATTTAGAGTGAATGATGTTCAGACCGAACAGTCAGATGTGAAAGATGAGCATTAGTTACTTAATTAAGGTCATTCTCAGACATCATTGGTCTAATCACCAGACAGGCAGTCAATTGATTCCACAGTCAAGGCTGACCCCTCTCTCTCTCTCTCTCTCTCTCTCTCTCCTTCTCTCTCTCTCTCTCTCCTGCATTCAGTTTGACCCTCATGGTCTGTTTTTAGGTGCATTCACTTCCACAGTACACCTACCATGATCCCTTGTAATGCTTGGATATGGACCTCTGTTTTGAAAATCAAAACAATTTTGTATTTTCCCCCAAGACTGGTTTTTTGATATGTTTCAGCAGCACAGTGAAATGATCAGATTCAGCATGTACTGGTATCATGACTGATTTTTGTCATATTTTTATGGTCAGGTACATTCCTGCTGTGGAATGATTAGAAAACCATTCTCAGTTACAAATATGGCAGTAATGACCCATGAGAGCTCAGAGACCGCTTGGTGTTCTGTGTTTTTGTCTGGTTTTAACACACACACACACAAAAAGAAGCCATTAAGTAAGCCATTAAATGTCCTTGTTGCAATTTCAGAGTTAGAATGCATGGCAGTGTTAAAAAAAAGTCTGAATAAACAACTTTCTTTTTGCGTGGTGATTAATGATCAAAGGAGACAAATTACCTTAATTAACTTATCCACCCTGTTTCCCATCTTAGATGGTGCGTAGTGTTTGCTTGGCTGTGACAAATTAACAAGGTTCATGCAGCAAGGGTAGTTAGCTTTAGTGCAGGACCTCTGGTCACAGCCATATTTCATGAGAAGCTTTTGCTTCTCTTTTCTTGTGACTAGATTAATATCGGGAACTTTGATTAGTCGTTGTTGTCTCATTAAGCAAAATGAATTACTCCAACATAGTTCCCTCCTCGAGCTGTACAAGTGATTCACAGCTGGATTCCTGGTTTACCATTGCTGTGATTCTTCGGCTGCTGTGTCCTGATACAGTGCATTGATGTTTATCTAGCTAAGATTAATTCTGCACAACAGTGAGCAGATAACACACCCTCGTAATCACGGATGAGGAAGTTAAAGCGCAGCTTTGAATGATAAATGACCTGAATGTTATAAACACAGCCACAAGCTCCCCAAGCTCCTTTGAAAATGTATTCAGCTGAAAGACTTGTTGTGGATTCTGTAGATTAATGAAAAAGAAACTTCTTTCCATGCCTGCAGTTTTAGTAAGTTTTTTTTTACTTCTTAGCCTTAGATTTGGAAATCATATGTCTGTCTTTTCTTACATTTCCTGTGGAACTGATGTAGAAATGATTTTGCCACTTATCGAGGACAATGACATCAACTCATTGCTAAGCAGTGATTGGCCTGTAATTACTTGCTAAATCAATTCCAAAGCAGTCACAGTGTAGGTATTTTACTCCGGAGCAGGTCAGCTCTATGAGGTCTCCCACAATCACAATATTCTAAGTTTATGAATGTGTTCAGTGTTGTTGGAGACAGGAATAAAACACAGAGGCAGGAACTAAAATTTCAGCTGCAAGTTCGCATTCTGATGATGTCTCCCAGCATGGTAGTACCCTGCCACCTTAGCCTGCGAAAACACAAAGTGGAGCTGTGACAGCATAGAAGTGTGTCCCATCATCAGACGGCCTTTGTGTGAGACACGAGCTTGTCTCCTCAGTTTAGTGGATGGGGGTGACAGAGCAGCAGCCTGTCTTGGTTTGCTTTCAACGGGGCTGCTACTACGATAAGAATGGAAAATGGTGCAAAAAGTAACAGGCGGCTGACATACTCTACAATCATCTGAATCTGTGGCAGGAGGTTTTGTGAAGCTGTCAACGACGTCAAAAAAGAGTCTTTGTGACAGTCAGTCACATAGACTAGAAATCTGAGTTGGCTTCATGCATTATTTATGTGCTTGACTGTTGCCCTGGGGCGGCTAACAGACCCTTAGTACACATCATACATGGGTTTACTCATAGTACAGTATTGAATGTGCAAGTAGAGCACACAAATAGTAATATGTTGAACACTTACTGATATATTTCTCATAGCCATTTATTGTGAGTGATATAAACCAATGTGACCAGTGGTCATTTTACTAAAAAATGCTATTAAAGACAAATGAATACATTCAAAATGACTATGAATGGTTCATATTTTTCTTCATCCATTTAGTTAAACATCTCTGCTGGAATGAGGTAGCATGTTAAAAAAATGTGAGGTCTGGAAAAACCCAGGAAAATGATAAAAAATGATTTGATTAGGTATGGAGCAGCATAGTCTGTTCTGCTTATCCTAGCGTTGTGTTGAATCCACTCCACTGTTCCCTGACTGTCCTCTCTTGTTTTATGAAGTGTTGCACGGACAGTGGTCGTTAGGTACCTCTGTGGTAGACTCCCTGAAGAATGTGATACTCCCTTGTTTTTCAGACTGCCTGCTACGTAAGACTCTACAAAAGGATGTATTTTGAAAACTGGCCTCCAAAGGCACTTGGTAATAGCCCTCAAACAAGTTATGACAGAGGATGTCTCCACACAATTAAGGAACTGGGACAAAAAACTCATTCAACTTCTTAAGGTTCGTGAAGACTGAATTTACAAAACAGTTCATTATTCTGATAAGGTCAAATTCACTGACAGGGCAAAAGGTCATGAGAAGCCTGGGGTTTCTTGCACCTCTAATGTTCATGTAGTTTTAGAAACAAAACAAACAGACTTTATAGGTGAATTTATTAATGTTGGCTTGCATCATGGAGTCATTACTCCTAGTAAATGCACTCCAGTCCTGTTTACGACACCAAAACAGACAGAGTAAAGTAACTGATGTATTGTTTATTTTCTCTGTATTTTGAAGAGGCACTAAGAAATATACAGGGTGCAATTCCTTTTAAATCTTAGTTGGTGCTTTCAGATTAATATTTTCCAAAATAACAATGCGTGACCAACACAGCTCTTTGAAAAAAAAAAAGGTGGCATATGACTTAAACCTTTTCTGCATTTTCTGAGTATCCTATGTATATTTAATACACTAGATTTTCATACACACCATCTGCACATGTCTTTGTACACATTGATACTTGCACAGCTTGGCAGTGTCTCCTGTGTTAAGACCTGGTAAGAGTTTATTTCACTTGGTTTTATCAACATTTTGACCAAAGAAATCTCTTTCCTTTCTATAGAGCAGATTCGGGTACAAGCTGTTATGAAAAACAAGAGCTCCTCATTGATCTGACTTCCTGGGTTCCCTGTAGGGGCACACAGCCTCTGAATAGCTGATGTTTCAGAGGAGCACAGGTCTCCTCTGAGACTCTGATTTGCCGGTGATCAGCAGTGCAAGTGGCTGTATTTCCCCCTCCTGACACATCCATAATCCATTACCGCTGGTCATCCCTCTTGTAATAAATAAAGGGAGAAAGGTTCCACTTCTCAAAATCCTGAGCAGGCTCTAATAGCTTGTCATCAATTTTTAATAGATTTGTGTATCAATTTCCTGGTTTATGTAACTGTGACTTTTGGAAACTTGCTGAAAGAATGGTAAAAAGGGCGAAGGCTTCAGGTCAACATTTACCGTATCAGCAGTGAACCATGCCAGCCTCCCTTGAAAGGGTTCAGGGTGTGCAATGGAGGTCAAAGCACACAGTGCTACTGACACATGTTGACTGATTCCTATTACGCAATTGTCTGGAAAAATGAACGTCTCGCGCATGCGTGAGCTGTCATTTTAAGCCAAGCGTACGCCGTTAAAGTCTGCACTAATGTTTATCTAATTTCCAGTGCACAGATTCAGCAGAGAAATGTACAGGTACAGTTACATGAAATGCTGCATCTTTAACGGTATGTGTCCTTCACTGTGATTACCATTTATTGAAGACTGATTTTTTTCAGCTTTGTTTTAGTGCACAAAACCTGTTTTTCAGTGCATTCATCTTTCCACCTTTTTTTTTTTTTTTTTTTTTTACCATCGTAGAGATGTCACTGCCATTTGCATTTAGACTATCAGCTTTTTGTTTTTTTCATTTTGGGGGGTGGTGGTTTTTTTGTGGTGGTGGCCTCCATTGTTTGCTATGGCCTTGTGTTCTGTCAGCTCCTATTCTTCAGCCGGTGTGGGCTGTAGACCTCAGTGCCCTTGGCTGTGGTGTGGAGGAAGGTGTAAATCAGCCCAACAAAGGCCCTCTTCCTCAGATTGCATCACCCTGTCCCCCGGGCGTCGGCTGCGCCCTTTCATGCTCACACCGTTAGGGCTTGTAGTCAGACAGATGGAACGGCAGGTCAGGGATAGGCTCAGGACCCCTCAATGTTATCAGGCCCGGCCAGGTTGAATGCCTGGCATCATTTGAGCCAGAGACAGACAATGCGCATATCTGGGCCTTTTCAGCCTGCCTGGACCGCTTATGTTGAGTGCTTTGTGTAGCACAGAGGAGCTGTCCATAGCACTTGCTGACCTATGTACGTACCACCTATCTCTGTGATGCGCTGTGCGATAATATCACATTTAAATTAAATTGCGTACTTGCTTTCCTGTGTGGTAGAAACAGGAAAAGTTTGCCTCAGCGGAGTTAGTTTGCATTGAGGATTCAGGTGAGATGTTCTGTCTGTTCCATCACGATTGACAGAGAAAACAAAGCAAGCGTGTAATGGAATTGAGATCAGGAGGGTGACAGGAAACGGTAGAGCATCCATGTTTGGCTGGCTAATGTATTCAGAGGAGTAAAAAACACTCCGGGTGTAAGCTGTCAATCATGTAAACATTCTGTCTGTGTACGGGGAGATGACGGGGTACAGGTGTGAACCCCAAGCTGTTTTCATGCAGTGAGGAGGGGGGGGTTTGCAGTTCCAAAATGCATCGTGTATGTAGCTAGGCTGAGGCCATGATGGTTCACGTGTTTTCATTGCTCGTATTTCACAGGCGTTGCCCCTGTAAATATAATGGGGTTGTTTTTTTTTTTCTAAAAAAGGAAAGAAAAAATGCTGTGCCTCACAGAACAGGTCTCTCCAAGCACAGCGTGCAATTAGCGTGAGCGTGATCCTAAGTGGAATTGAAAACACCTCAACGATCTCATCACGGCTCCCCCCTCCGTCACTCAGATAGACGCGCGACAGCTTGATGGCCTCCATGTTCAGGCTCTCAGAGATGGGTGATTTCCAGTGTACTTTCCTGCAGGCGACACAACAGCTATCCAAAATTTTAATGGAAGACTTGGCCTCTGCATTTAGTAGGAAAAAATAAACACGATGCTACCGATCTATCTTCACTCCAGCATTGCACTAATTTTAATGACTTCAGGTATGTTGGAGTGAAAAGTTGAGCTCGTTCTTACTTTGCTGTAAGTGTCACTTATGGACTGCCATGATTTCAGATTTCAGAGTCTCACCTGGTCTTGTTAAAAGGACCAGTTGCATTTTTTAAATTTAGAGCACAAAAGCATTTGGGAGTAATAATACTGTTTGTTCTCTCTCTGTTTTGTAATTACAAAAAAAAATGTTCAGGTTTTCTAATTGGAAAACAGACTGTTGGGCTGAAGCACTGCTCCCTCAGTAGTGGAAAACAGATGTTCTAGTCTTATCTCTGCACTAAACCCTCAGTAGCTCCAGGAGATGTGAGGCTAGGACGGAACAGTATCACTTTATTGTGAAATGCAATAACGTTCCAGACTGTTTTCTGTATAAAGTTTTCATCCCTGAAGATCTGGTTTGTTATCACACCACCTAGTAGAATGCCTCTGAAGGCTCCTCTGCTTTATGCTAGAGAACAGCATGTACAAATATCTGTGTGGCTACTTATGTTGTCCAGAGATGTGAAGCACATTGCTCTGCATTATATTCTGTAACTGATATAAACACTGAAGGGTGTTTATAAAGAGGAATAGCTTTATTACAATGGTAGAGCACTGGATGTCCTAGGTATCAGTCAGATTGGTAATCATCTCCTTTTGCCACCTTTCTATGAGGACAAGAGAGGGCAAATGAAAATAATACTTGCCATGCCAGTGTTTTCAGACACTCTGAATGTAGTATCTTTCTTAGAGTGCCAGTATTATTAAAAGTTATATGTTTATCAGACACTCACCAAAGAAGATTTAGGCTATAGTCATATTATTTGAAACATAATTTTCTTTTAATGAAAATGGTGTTGCAAATATAAGACGGAATATTCAGTGAAACAGACATAGATGAGTACATAGAGATAATACATAAGAGGACCTCATAAATGATACTAATTGGTGTTGGTTTAGCCTATGTTAGCTATGCATGTTAATATGTGTGAAGTGCATGTGCTATGTGCAACAGAAGAAATGTCTTTATCATGACAACACACATATATAGTTTTGTACTTTCACATATCATTACATTACATTATTATTATTGAGTAGACAATCTTATCTAGAGTGACTTGCACAGTGCATCTGATAAAGTGGAATGAGAGGTTGCACCAGCAGGGCACCACTAACCACATACGAACAAGGAGAATCCTCAAGGAAAACCAAGGTTTCCACACACGACCAGCCCATTATTGGATGCCTGTTTCATTGAGGGACTGAATACCTTACACTGTTTTGTGTATTTGTCAGTTCCTGTCCCATTGTCCCTGCCTTGGCAGAGTGGCGTTCTGTGACTGAAACGGGACCTCCTTGTCATCCTCAGGCCAAACTCAGATAAGATTCCCTCGTGTAAACAGGGCATGGGAGCAAGCCACAGTGACAGGAGAAAATATGTAATCTCAGCCCCAAATCAGTCTGAGCTCCAGCAGAAGGAGGGTGGATGAGGGCCCAGGTCGTCACACGCTTCCTGTGCACAATTTCGATAAGGAATCTGGCTTTAATGCACCTTTTCACCAAGGCGGCCTGACATTTTAGACAGCCCCTCAGTGCACCACCTCACAAAAGAGGCCCGCACAGAAGGTCATGGATGAGTTCAGAGCAAGGTTGCACCTGACTCAGGTAGCCCTCCTCCCCGTGCGGCATTCTGCAGGAATGCCGCTGTACAGTCATTCAGTAAGGGATCGCTGTCTGCACCTTTTCATCAAACGAAATGGGCCATTTTCAGCTGGATTTAATTATTCATAGCAAAAGCGCCCACATGCCATGAAAGCTGAGGTGCCATTTTGTCAGTGCAGGCATCATTCAGTGTGAGTCTGTCAGCCCACTTTTATTGGGCAGTGTCTCTATGGCAGCCAAGTGCCACAAGTGAGACTTTACAGATGAGCAAACAGCTTTCACAGACAATGATTTATAGGGCTTTAGGGATGAACTTGGGGAGCACAGCATGTTAATGGCCCTTCATAATTGTCAGAGGAACATATTAAAATGGTTATCTTTATACCTTAGTGTTATCAAATAGTTTTTATTGTTTTGGTTTCCACTTTGGAAAGACTCATTGGGGACAAAGTGTAACTGTCAGTCTTTATTTGGGTTATACATCTGTAAATATGAACATGGCTTGATGGCTTACAAATTGGTGTGCCTCACAAAAAAGCACCATTACACCTAGCTTTCAATACAATGCAACTCTTTGCTTGAACACAGACACCTCAGCCATTTATTGCTGTATGGCATGGGATCTGTTATTTTAAAATTTACTTTCAAGTGTTGTTTCTCTTTCATGTATTGTAGAAAATGAATAGCAACATGTTAAAACAGCATTGGCTGGCAAAAGGTCAGTAATATTGTCTGAAGCTCACCCAGAAGCCCTTCTGTAAACACCTGCGCTCTCTGCAATCTTGTCCTGCACGAGCATCTCAGTGTCAGTACAAAAAACATGGAAAGGCAGTTGCCATTAGTTATGTAGCACCAGACCCTGCTTTGTTACTGCCGATGTTTTGAACAGGACAGAATATCTTCACACCAGCAGCCCACTGGGAGAGGAGTGAGTAATGCAGTTCTGCATGAGATAACATCAGGCACATTCTGCACACAACACAAGCACTCGGCCTGAATTCATATCTACCTCCCTGCAGCCAAGCACAACATTGTGTGTCCTGTCTCTTTCTCTTTGCCACAAACAATCGTAAGATTTTCAAATCTGCTGCATCAGCAGAAGTGTTTTACTCCTCTCTGAGCCGCTGGGAATTGGCCCGTCAGACTGCACTGCCATCCTCTCTTCTCTCGGGAATGCGAGAAGACCTCAAGCAGCGTTCAGTGCAGGATGAAGGATTCCATCTATTTAATATGGTATTCAGATCCATACCATTATGCTCTGTGACTACAGATACTGTCCCTAGTAGTGGCTTGTAAAGACACATACACTATGCACAGCAGGGTGTAAGGCTACTAGCATGGCAGAGTGATGTACTTATAGTTTTTATGTTTTTTTGCTTTTTTGTACTAATGGCAACAGAAGAAGTGTCATGTCAGTGCAGATCAGTACATAATGAGAACTGTGCTCTGTGTTTTTCTCCCTCATTGGAATGACATGGGACAGAATATAATTTGTTATTGATCCAATTTGTTTTTCCATCATTTTTAGCCTCAAAACAGAAATCCAGTTATTAATTCCGTGCTTCTTTTATTTCAACTCAGATATGTCAAGTTTTGCACATAGTGTATGTTTTATCTGTAAAATTTGTCTGGTGGGTTTTGTGTTTTAACCGTTTACTGGTACAACAAGGTTTCATGCCGTGTATACCGTACAGCTGTGCATGTTTTTATGTAGTCCACTGATGGGAGTTATGAGTTGTAAGTGGAATGGGCCACTGGGATGAATGCCTCCTTACATGCTTACAGTTTTGTGTGACATTTTGGTTCTTTTTGTTATTACCCCAGGGTTATTTTTCTACTTTGGGGTTTTATCTAAACATTGTCTTATTTTGCCTGTTGCAATATAGCCTTTGTATATCCTGTGGAGAAAATATAATTATTAAATTCTGAAAAGGTTTTGCAGATAATAAGTCTAGCTGAATTCAACAAGATTTAACTTTAATAGCTGTCTTCATGACTTTCCCCCCGAACACAAACTGCAAAAAGCCTTTTGCCCCTACTTGGACATGTTACAGACAATGTGAAATAGGTATTAACAAGTTATTGCCAAGTGCCTTCAGACTGCTGAGTCCCAGCCCTTTCAGAATTTGGCCCAGGTTTTAGTGGGTGCCACGTCAGCTGATTATGTGCCAGCGCATTCCACACAGTTCTCTTAATGTTTCTGTAAATTGGTTTCCTTAAATCTCTAAATGTTTACACATTCATTGGCTTTAGAGGCTATGTTAATTATCTGTGTTGCAGATATTGTTGCCTAGTGTTACGTACTTCTTCTTTTGTGTACATTGTTTCCCCCCGCTTCCTGTGAGTTGTCGGTAGGAGCTTGTTCGGGTGTGTTTGTGTGTGTGGATGGTCTGTGGATCAGCTGTTGGTGTGGGTTTGTGGGTGTGGGTGATGTCCCTGGGCCTGCACACTCACCTCTCTTGACCCTACTTGACTTACACTGTTATTCTGAAGATGACACACTCTCTCCCTCTGAGCACATGCTTGGCGCAGCTCCATCATTTGTTTAGTTTAGTAAATGAAACTAGTTAGGATAGGTTAGGATATTAGCTAGCATTTTAGTCTGCTTTTCCTTTCTCCCCCATCTTAAATCTGTCCTCAGGGATTGGGTCATTTATTTACTGTTCCCCATGTGTTTACTGTATGTTAAGGGATTTTATTTGGTTAATTCTTCAGCATCTCATGTTAATTGTATACATTTTAATTTCAAAGTTTACAACACTTGCATGACATGCCAGCCCCAAATTTAAGAATTACAACCAAGCTCATACAGTGTGACAGATATATCTAGGGTACACTTGACTTTGATTAAAAAAATATCGTGTCTTCAAGGCTTAAGTACCAGCATGTCCTCAAATCAAATACCTCTCTCTACTCACTTGAGGTTTTCAAATCCAGCGTGGCCTGAGTAAAATGCCCACATGCTAATTGGGCCACAGATCCCCAAAATAAACCTAGGAAGAGCAAGAGGCTGATTCACAGAGAGTATTGCATGGATGCAATGGGTCTGTTTTTCTGGAATTCAATATAGATTCATATGTATATGACTTAGGATGCCTGAATCTTTTTTATACAATCTAATTTATGAAGAAATTAATGAATTTTATTTTGTAATTGTAATTGTGTTTCATTACTATGTGGAGTTTAATTGAAAAAAAAAAAAAAACAAAACAGTTGTTCAAGGAAAGAAAAAAAGAACTGTCTCATTAGTGTGATTCATACATACTTTTGTAGCACACAGTTGTCATGTAGGTATATTCAACACCTGCTTTGGGTTAAAGTTTGTGCATCTTTGGCTGTCATCAGTAGAAATTGCAATATACTGAAGCTCCATTAGGGGGCTCTGCTGGCAGCCCTCAAGTAGGCTTCAAGCATAGAAGTGATTTTTGTAATGCAGCCGCTCTAATTACTGAAAGACTGCCTGCAACAAAACAAGCGCTCGGTTTTCTGATCCTGACACTCATATCACTTCAAGCGCATTTTCTTTGAACCAGCTGAATGTATAATACCATATTAAAATTCATGTATATGATTGCATTTGTAATACCCCAAAACCAGAATAGTTTAATATTGTGGACATATGTTGACTGTAGGTTTTACATTTATCATTGTGACATGCTGTCACCCATCCGGCCTTGGTAGGAAAATCACCCTCATTAATAATAGATTAATACATGCATCCAATGTTAGACCTGGGCTATTTCCCTGAACTTTCCTGATAATATTATAAGTGTCAGAAGAATATTACACCTTGGTCAATGTAATACATTATTGTTCTTTTTGCTTTTATCAGCCCATGAGGACCCTTTGGGGGTGTAGGTTATGTAAATAACTGTTTAAGCGAGCCTTCAAGCTAGACCCCTGGCCAGTGACAGTGCAACAAAAGAGTCTTAATTACCTCACATATTGCTGCAGCATATGCTCATTACACATGATATTCCCTGCAGATCAAAGTAAACATGTTTCAGCTGCTGGTTCACTTCATGTGCCTGTAGTGCCTAAAGAAATGCATTTACGTGCCCTCTGTCAATCACTTCTCTGCTATATTCCTGATTTGCCTGGTAGCACTGAGCTCATAAGCAATAATTAAGACAGCTTTGCTCCTCAGGCTTTTGTGCACCATTTCAAAGTTGTGTAAAACTGAGTAAGGGGTGCAGGAGTGAGACCATCACAGTCTGTGTATCTGCACACCGTGTGTGTGTGTGTGTGTGTGTGTGTGTGTGTGTGTGTGTGTGTGTGTGTGTGTGTGTGTGCACGCGCGCGCATGTGCATATTTGTCTGCGTGTGTGTGTGTGTGTGTGTGTGTGCGCGCGTGCATGTGCATATTTGTCTGTGTGTGTGTGTGTGTGTGTGTGTGTGTGAGTGCATGTGTGCACATGTGTACGTGTGTGTGCGTGTGTTGGAATGTGCTGGGTTGCAGGCTGCTTGTCTGGATGAGCGTGCGCTCCAGCTCAGGTTCCTCTGTCCCTCCCCCTCTTGGAGTCAGAGTGAGAATGCTCTCCAAACTGACAGAGACTCTCGGCTTCTGAGCCAAAGTACAGCTCCCTTCCAGAGGATGTAGGGTCAGCGGAGCGAGCTCTCATAAACACTGCCAGTGTCTCTTAACCCTGTGTGTATGAGACTCTGAGGGAACCTTAGAGAGAGGCACCTTTTCCCTGCTGGTGGCACCTTACACCAAATTTTGATTTGGGGGAGGAAGGAGAGCACTGCTCAGAGTGCCTTGGGCTCCGGCTTGGTCTCTGTCTGAGTGGAGAGGGGTGCGTGTGGAGGTGGAGTGGGACGGCAGGAACTCGAGCGGCGGGTTGGGGGACTGGAATGGTGCAGATGCTGGAAGCATGTTGAATGCGGTGTGGGAGACAGAAGGACTGCAGACCGTGGGAATCGTGGTGATTGTGTGCGCCTCCCTCAAGCTGCTCCACTTGCTAGGACTTATTAACTTCTCAGAAGGTAAGAGGGGCTGGGGGCTGAGCAGGGAGAGTCCTGTGGAGAGAACAAAAAGTGCTTTCCAGTTTATCATTTATGGTATCCTAGATTCAAAGCAGCAAAATTAGGGCAAATACATCCTCTGAGTTTAAAAGGACCTGTTTCTGATTGGGAGCATATGTCTTTGATCACTATTGTGTGTGCCTGTGTGTGTGAGTGAGAGATTTAAGTGTAATATTAATTAATCATACCAGTTGTAAATTGGCTTTATGACTACAGAACACATACTTAATATGAGTTATGCTAATGGTGACATTTACAATATGCCAATAAAAAGGCAAGATACATAGCTCCTATTAACTCCTAGAGATGCTAATAAAGCCTTTAGAAATGGGGAGAGTGATACCTTTTCTTATTTACAGCAGAAACAGATATTAATTGTCTAGTTAAATGAACATTGAGGGTAGTATAGCAGCATGCCTTAAATTCAATGACAGGCCATTTATCATGGAAATGTGGGACAAACTTAGTAGCTACTTTCTGTAGTATCATTTGAATCCAGTCGGGAGAGTTGCTCATCATGCATTATATTGGAGCTGGAATTACTGCCACTCAGTTTGACTGTCTTTTTAGTGTTTCTTTTGATTCTTTGTGTTTCAGATGTACTTAGTACTGTAATATGCATGTACATTAATGGTTCAACATGGTAAAAGATCCTTTTCATGAAACATGTTGTTTGAAGAATTTGTAGTGAAGCCAGGCAGAGTGTCTTCAGACCTTTTTCCCCCACTACAGTATTAATGTGTGTCAGCTGTATATACCACATACCTTCACCATGTGCACCATTCAGCCTGTGTGTGTGTGTGTGTGTGTGTGTGTGTGTGTGTGTGTGTGTGTGTGTGTGTGGGTGTGTGTGTGTGTGCGCGAACATGCGTGTGTTTGTTGAGTTTCAGTGATATTAAAATGCAATATTGCTAAGCTTTGCTGGACAATATAACTAAAATTGAAAAACTAACCTGTGGAAAACAGAGGTGGTTTGTTTGTTATCAGTTGTAGAATCACAGGGTGTGCACAGGGTATTAGGACATTTTCTCATTGCCTCCTGGTGCCCATCAGAATGATTCATGTCATATCAACTAAGATTTTGCTTATGTCTTGGTACACATCTCAACAGAGCAATTAACACATACTGCTGACTGAAGTCTCGAAGGTAAAAACGAATCACTGTGTCATTGAAAATGAATATTTCCCAACACACATGCGGGCACAGGGTTATTATGGGACTGAGGGTATAGAGAAATACAGTGTCAGATTAAAACTGGTGTCAGCTATAAAAGAGAAAGAAAAACTTTGCACACGCTCAAATCAGGCGTGCCCAAGCCTGGTCCCTGAGGGATGCCATCCAGCAGCAGTCTCAGGTTTCTTTATAAACTAACAGGACTGGGAGGAGGGGTTCAGTTGATCATTTTTGACAGTAATTAGTTCAATCTAGTGAAAAATAAACATATACCATGACCCTCCAGTGTGCATTGTCCTCTGATCTGTGTCAGTGTATTGATGACTTGTGCCACATATATATCTAGGTGGGTTTTTGTTATTCTGTTCTTTTAAAGAACTTATTTCTATGAAAGGCTAACATGATCAGTGACAGGCTGGTATGTCAGGTTTAAAAATCCTGTTTTAAAATGATCCTATTTATCCTATTTATCATCTTCACAGACATTACATTTCCTGATTATTAATCAAAGTATTTGCATACTACAATTTTAGCTCCCCTTGTATTAACTTGATTTTGACAATGACTTTCAATAGCATAAAGAAGAGGATGTTTCAGGTTTAACTGAGTGGCAGGAACTCCCTCATCATTACACCTTCAGAAGTTATCAGATGACAAGAACTGGCTAGAGAGGTCAGGTGCTACAGCCCTCATTTGTCTTTGAGCTGGAGCCCTCATTGAGCTCATTTCATTATTGCTGCAGCCCACATAGCAGAGCTTTGAGAGTTACATCTACCATTCATTTTTATGATCTTGCTTTAAAACATTTTATCATGTACAGTAAGCATGTTGGCTCAAACAAGTGTCTTAATAACAAGTGTCTTAATAACAACTGTCTTGAGTCATATAATGGCAATGTTTGTTAGTTAAAGTAAATGCACTTGCTATGAAGATGTCCCTTTGGGTGTATAACATGGGAATCAACATCACTTCTGACTCACCTCAGTGTGAGTGAATCAGGAACACGCTGGTCAGAAAGGTTTCAGTAACGGATGTCGTCACACTGGTCCTCTTTGGGGATTTTCATGCTGATGAAAGTCATGCTTAATTAATGTGTCCTGCATCTACTGTACCTACTTTGCTGCGCTTGTGTGTGATTGCTGCGGCGCATCTGAACAGCTCTGCGAAGCATTGAATGATTTACCCTCGAAACGCGAGTAGGTGTTTGTGTGCGGCAGTTGTCATCTGGACAATCAGTCACTTCCGTGTGCTTATTAGAAGAGGTTACTTCTAATAAAGGGCTGGTCACATCACAGCGCAGAGAACTGGGATGGAATGGACACGTTAACTGCAGGCCACAGATACTGCATTATGTCCACAGAGCTATCACAGGGTGATAAGCAGGAATGTGCATTTGCTTGAGAAAAGGGAGACGTGAGTACCTGTCAGACACAGATTGGGGTATGCTTTGGGTATAATACGTTTTGGTGTATCTATACAGACAGTCTGGTTCAGTAATCTTTATTCATGATTAAAATAAGTGAGTGTAATGGTAACTTGGACATTCATCTCAATTTATGGTTTTTAAAAATCTACACACTGAGCATCATTGCTGTTGAACATGTCTGCATTCTGAACTTCACACATTTTCTTTCTATCTCCCTCAGTAAAACAGCTGGGCTCAACAAATGAGATCCGTATTGCTGTTTGTGCATTTTTCTTCAAAGTGAATCATCTTACCTCATGAAAATAGCATTTAATGTTTATTTATGCCTTTGAAAGAAGGAATATTATCTAAAGCTCAGTTTTACTCTACTGCTGTTTGTCAAACACAGCCTACTCAATGGTGAAGCTCTTATTTCTTGAAAATTTTATTTTGTTAAATTATTATATAATTCTTCTCAAGTTATCGTTTTTATGTTCAGAAGAAAGTAATAAGCCCGACCATTTGCAGTATCTTCTCTCTGTCTAGCTGACATTATGTGTAGTGGAGTTGTAAGTGTGAAGTGTCCATTACACAAAGGCTAGCACTCTCAGTAACCTGCCCTTCAAACAGATTCCTTATTTCTAATTCTCTGAAAACAAGTCTACTTCAATTACCCTGGAAGAAAATAAATCCAGCACTCATTATGCTCTGCAGGATTCACCAAGAGAATCTCAATGATATGAAGACATACCTTCAAGCCTTTGTGCAGGTGCCCCAGGGGCCCACAGACAGCAGTAAAGTGATTGGCGTGGCCTTTGGCCATGTTGAACTGTGCGCTCTCATTTGCAAGATCAGCCAGAGGAGTGCAGGAGCAGGAACTGTATTGAAGTATACAGAGGTCTTCCATCAATGAAGAGGGAAGGGTGTAAACTACCAATCAATTCAGATGAAGAATGACTGATTGAAGGTGATGAGTAGAATAATTTTCAGATGACTGTGACACACACAGTGACACACACACACATAGTTTTACTGGCAATACTCTGTATTGAATGTCCTCTGGTTCTTTTGTGTACTTTTGTGAAATTTCAAGACAACCTTGGTCTCAATCCTATGTCTCAGATAGGCGCATTAAAAAATATCCCTGAGGAAACTGTCTTGAGGTGAGAATTTCAAGTCCCTTCCATCTTGTGTCTTTTTTCCCCACATTAGAAATGTGCATAATGCTTAGATGTTTCAGATTGACTTATCAGGCAGTTGTTACACAGAGCCTATTTTTCTAGTTGACAATAAAAGATGAGTAAACAAATGTGATATTCAGCTATGCCCCGAAAGCCTTAATAATTGCACACCTGTTGGCTACATGAATAAAACATACAATAATACTGCACATCCCCAAAATGATGGCTCTCATCATTTAAAAGATTAAGCACAGAACTTTTCGGCAAAGAGAGAAAATGGATGTAACTGACAAACAACCAGCGGAAAACCAGTCAATAAATATCCACACATCACGATGAAACTTCTATATTTTTTTATTCAGTTTTGCATTTTAAGTTGCAAATATAATCAAAACTATCCCCCCACATTTGGAATATAATACCACAGTACTATAACTCACCACATCTCACATCTCAAACTGCTGTAATATATTAACCTGACTATCAAAATGCACAGTGTTGAACATTACATGTTAAGTTGTCTTTATATGAACATGTTTAGAAAACTACTTTTGATGCATACAGTATCAAGCAATTTTTAGAAAACATTAGGAACATTAGAATCTCCCTTGCACCTCTTCCATCCTTAAATTAAGAAGAAGCATTTTGCAGATTACAGCCTAGGGCTTCAAACCCCTCCATGATGTGTTATTTTATCATAATAACAGGATAATGTGCTTAATCATCAGTTTTTAAGCATAATTAGCAATCCAAATGAAAAAAAAATCCTCCAAATTCTCTGAACAATGTTTTGCATAAATATTCATAAGGCGTAGGTGCTGTTGGAAATTATGGGTACATTATTAGTTGATATTTTCAAATGGGCTTTACCAAAGGTCTTTATGTTTTGTGTTTGTGCCAGTTGACATGCAAGTTCACTTCTTTTTATGCATATTCTTCTGTTTGGTAAGCAATGGTGTTTTTCTGACATTAATGTTCTTTTTAATAATCAAATACTTTGCATTTAATCTGTCCTTCCATCAGGTTTGCAGTGGTGTGTGTAATTCAATTAACTTTGTCCAATTTTAAATGCAATAATCTTTAAATGCAATAGAGGAAATGCTGACTTTTAATTGCATCCGCCTCATTAAATAGACTTTTTGCTTCATTGCTTACTCTTCATTATATGATGCATGTAATACAGGGCCACCACTGGCTGCTCAGAGGCATAATAATTATACATCATAAACCCAAGAGCTTACCAACAAACAAAAGCACGGTCACTTATCTTCTCTTCAGCATAGTGTTCCACATCCTCAGTGTTTATACTTTAAAACTGTCCAACTGCATAATTATCCATCTACAATAGCCAAAACTGCTGTGCCAAAAATGTATTCCCGCCAGAATCACTCTGAAGTTGTAACATAGCCAGTGGCACTGTGTATTAAGCTAGTTTACAGAATAAATCCATACTGTGTATCACACAACGTAAGTTTCAGCCAAGCAATAGAGCTCTCCTTACATAATTTCCCTAGGAGTCAAACCTGCAGCCTCCAGTGTCTAAGAGTAATACTTAAACCATGTGACACAGTTTGCCTAGCTGCAGTACTAGGGAGCTTTACCATGACTACACTGGTAAGAATATTACCCTTTGTCTGACAGTCCCATGGGAACCTTCCATATTCTAGTATCTTAGCACTGTCACAGTGTTATAATTACAAAGGCTTTCCCCTGCATGCTGATAATGAAGAGGTTGTAATGTCTGATCCTTCACTGTAATATGGTGCAGAATATGTTTGCATCTGTGGTGTATTTCACAGCTACTATTAAAAAACATTATGCCTCATTATAATCGTATAAGATTACGTCATGACAGGCACATTCCATGTGTCAGCCAAACATCCATCCCTTTGTAAAGGGATGCAATGCAGATTGTCCTAAACCCTGTCAAGGTTTCTTTTTCCGTCTGCCAGCTTTTTCTCTGGCTCGAGGCCCATCCATTCTGTACATTCTTCATGTAAATGGTCTAAATCCTGAACAAGGGAGACATGCAGAGAAAAGTGTGTAATTATAATTGTGATTTCTGCAGTTTCAGTAGTTTCAAACAATGGCTCAGCTTCTGATGGCGCTTTATTAAGCAGGGTAATATTGGACTGCCATACACCATAAAGCATGTTGGCAGAAAATCACTCTTTAGGATTGTAATCTTCTGCAGTGGGTAATAACAATGGACAGGACATTATTTGATAACAATCTCTGTCTGAAATCCATCTGCCAGACAGGATGTCAGACTTATTCTAATGTGTAGCGGGGCTGTTGCACTGTTAGACTGAGCCCAAAATAAAGGCTATCCAAACAGTATACATTAATACAGGGCTTTGATATTGTCCAATACCTAGATACTGTGGGTAGTTCACAACTCTAAATTGCCTTTGACATTGTCTTTGAACAGAGAAGTAACATCTAGACTGAATATTTTTCTTATGATTCCTGAACACAAAACACAGCTGTATTAGCATAGAAGGTTACCATGACAGACAGTATCTTCATTGTACATCAGTTATGTCATAGTGCAGGGCAGATGCTCAATGAAGTTCTCCCAGAGTGATCCAGAGAAATAACCAAGGAAGATCTAGATGGCTGCAGTGAGTGATAATCGATTTATCATCTACTATAATCTATTTAACAGCTCCTATCATCCACTTTTCATAATGTCATGCAGGCCACTATGATGCAGTGCAGGCTTAGTTTGATTTTTTTAAAATACATTACTGATGACAGCAATGTTGGGAAAGTGAGTGAAAGCATCTATTTTAATCACATCTTCAGCACCATCATAGTTTAGATTCTTGCTTGGCTTTATGACAACATGGGCCCTCATTGTACATGCCTATGCATGTAGGAGGAGTGGGTTGTGGTACTGGTGCAATCGAATCATAAACCAACTACAAATTCAGCACTTTCTCTTTGAAGTAAACGGTGGTTGTTGTTCACAAATGGCTGTTGTTCGAAGACTGGACCAATGGAGATTCCCTTTACCACAAAACTTATGCATACGAACATCACCTATCACTTTTCATTAGTTAGATGTTGAATTTCTCACTTCAGCTTTTATTGTGTACCAGTGTACTAGTGTATGTGTACTAGCCAGTATTACATCAGATAGGCGTTGTTCCATTTGGTGTTTCTGTATTTTGAAACTGAATTTCAGACTTATGTAAACAGGTAGGAGCTGTTAAGTAATCTTCTGCATGCTCAAAAGCCAGCTGTCCTCATTTAGTGTGTGGACACCACCAGGGTAATCAAGACCTGTTTCTGGGTAGCTTGGCCTACAGCTAAAGCGTAGTTCTTTGGCAGCTTGAAGAAGAAGCTCAATATGTGTTGCTGCTTTCTAGCAGCATTATATACCCAGCTGCAAAGTTACTCACACCTATATAAAGTGCTGCTTTAGCACCTTGGTATAGGTGGCACCTTGTGTTGACTGGAAAGTAAAAGAGTTATGTGGATTCCACAGCATGACATTAGTTGCCGTATCCTCAACGCAGACTGATCATTTGTATAGAAATTCTGGGGAAGATACAAAAAGAATCCCACACTGCAATGCCGACGTGAGGCTACTCAGTATGCCTCCTGTGGTAGAGCCTATTTCATTTCCATTCTGAAAAATAAACCCCATGGAATGAATCCTCGGTGATTAAATAACAGCAGTGAAATATGGCCCTGTCAGCCAGCAATATTCTTCTCATTGTGCGCTTGAGAGAAGCCAAATGAAAACGAATGGTGAAGTATGTTCTTACCTGCATGCTTCCATCTCACTCCTCAATATTTGTGCTAGAACAGGTTTTTTTTTTTTTTTTTTCATTAGAGTGATTTAAGGGTAAGGTTGAAAATCCCGTCTATTATTGAGCTGATCTGCAGATGCTACACGTGAACAAGTAATCTGAGGAGCGACTCTCATGGGCAGTCATTGTCTCCAAGTGTCAGTTATCCTTTGCATTTGATCATCGGCAAATATGTGTGGATGCACAGTATCAGAAGGGTTTGTTCCACCTCAGGTCATTCTACTGGATTATATGATTACCAGCCAGAGGCTCCAAAGATACTCTTTTGAAAGTACTTCCCACTAGACTAGTTCTGCTCTGAAATGTCGACACACATAGTCCATTATTGAGAGAATGGCAATTAGAATCTTGAAGATGGATTCAAAGAAGTGTTTTTACGATACCTGGCTTTTATGTTGCTCTGCAGATGGAATTATATGTGTCTGTTGTTTTGATCTTATTGTGTTCTGTTGAATGGTCATGAACTATTTAAGTTAATGTCTGTCTTTAAATTAAATAACAAATAGAGAAAAAGGCATTTAAAACAGATTTCTGTTAAGTTACAGAAGTAAATATTATGAATTAAATACACAGACTGCCTCATAATCAAATGTGCACTCAGTGTGCATTCAGATTGTCAAAGAATATACCAGATAGTACAAGATAAATTCCCCTTTGTCATTGTGATCCACAACCCCCACCCCTAAAGTCCCAATATGTCATCACATGGAAAGTGATGCTGTGTGTGGCCTTGTATGTACTGATTCACCACAAGGTAAGTGAGCAGAGAGATGATGTAAAGTAAGCAGGGCTCTGTTCCTCTCATAGCTGTTACACAGTGGGATGCCTCGAGGTTAATAAGATAAAACAGATCTGGATGCAGATCCTGTATGCTGACCCTATGGAAGGTCTCCCTGGCATAAGGGACATGCATTTATCCACTCTGTTGAGGTGAATCATTCTTACTATACACGCCTCCAAATGTGTGAGGAAACTACTTTATTTTCAGAGCGGGCCTTGGAATAGTGATGAGTGTCTTAACCTGAGTGGTTGTATATATTGCTCCAGCTGCAGAACACATATTCCATTAGTAAGGGCAAAACAATGTAATTTATCTGACCAGGGATCGGCCAAAGAGGCACGGCCATCAGTGTGTTGTGACTGCAGAGGGGGTAGATGGATGAGGCCTTGGGTCCCGTGTTTGGAACACTTCTGGGTGTTTGTCAGCTGGAGAGGAGAGATATAAATCTGGTGGTCTGCAAGGGGGCTGGTATTACCTTTCTGATCTGCATATCATTTTCAGTTTGTTGGTCCCTAGAACTTAAAGTTCCACTCCTGGTGCTTTTGTATTCATTATTTTCCACTTTGGGTTAGATGGTACTGTTATTAGAACCATTTCTAGTTATCAGAAATATATTAACAGGATAAAAAACCCTTCAAATGCCTCCTGTAAAGACAATGTGAACATTGTTACAATACAGCAGGAGAAACATACCAATACATACACAAAAGTATACAACAAAATGGGAGCAGTAATGTTAATTCATATCCATTGTCAATTATTGTCCACATTTGAAACATACATTCGGACAAATGTATTGTGTCATAGTTAGATTATGGTACGTTGCAACCTCTTTTATAAGCCTTGTGCAGGAATGGATAGTTGGGAAATGTTACTCTAGTTGTACATCCTCAACATGGTCAGTAATGCTTTTAAACAGCTGTTAATGACAGTGGTGAAGGTGTCAGAGCATCTGTGGAAGCTGTCAGTTGCTGTTCGGCTGCAAAGCAAATCTCTAGTGGCCACAGAGAGCAGATGTGCAGATGCTGTAGTGTTATGGGATTGGGCTGCAAACAACACAGACTGCCCCATTTCCGGGAATGTGCCAAATTCAATAAAGTGCCTCGTTTTTCATGACAGCACGGCTTCTTCGTCTGGGCTCACTGAAGTCCGTCAGTGACTTATTTAATGTACTGCTTCAAGTAAGTGTTTGGCATTTCACCTTCATAATCGAAGCCACACAAAAAAGAACTGGCATACTAATACAGTGTTAGCACTGAAGAAGAAAATGTTTGAAAATTCTCAATAAAGGCAAAAAGTTTTTACTACAAAATTGCAAAAAACCAAATCTGACAAAACTGTGAATTGACTATGACTGGTGTTAAATGATGTTCATCTTTTATGACAGTATTTAAATCATTCCTCAGAAATAATACCACAAATGCCAAGTTGCCCATATAGTAGGAATAGGTCTCCTATATGCATAGATACAATGGGGAAGGCATAATAAATACACTCAGGATTTATATAAATGACTGATGTTTATGAATGTGTCCAATCACTCATACCTCTCTTATTGATCTTTCTCCTGAGCCTCTGTTTTAATGGAAATGAGACACAAAGCCATCAGCAGAATTCTACTGGTATAATGACTAGTTTTAATATGTTATAGAATTTTAAGCCAATGAAAGTCCACTTGTATCAAACAGGACTGTGAAAAATCTAGCATGGATGTCATCTTTTACTCAACAGTAACTGATTATTATTTGAGAGTGTCTCAAACAAGAGACTTGAATATTTTTTTTACAGATCAAATGCCTGATGAAGGTCTGGAGATGTACCTTCCTCAAAGACAGAAAAGAAATGATGTATGGGTTTGATATTACTGGTCACAAGCCTGAATTACTACATATGTCTTTCAGCTTTTATTTCTTGCATTGTATCTTAAGTATACTTGTAAATATCTTACTTAGAGCAGTGGCCATATATTTGTTTCATGTAGGAGGTTTCCTAAAAAATGTTGCATCATTAACTAATCCGTTTACATGTATTTATGACACTACAGTGTTGATTGTCATGGCTATATTCTACAGCACATAAGACATGCTCCAAGTTAATACTACTGTGTTGATGAATGCATCCAAATATTATAATACTTCTTAATAGTTGCATGCATGTTTATGAAGTCATTCATATTTTACATAAAAGCCACATTGTGGTGCATGAAAAGGTCAGACTATCAAAGGGATACCACATAATAGAGGTTTATTGATTTCCTTTTACTGACTAATGAATAATTACTGTGATCAATGGCCGTAATTAGTATTGGATGTTTCATGTAGTAACCCAGCTTTAAGCTTCCGTCCCCATGGACACATCCTAAGATTTAGATTTACATTATGCAGCGATGTTCCTCAGGAAACACAGGGAGGATTCCATTATGTAACGCAAATACAATGATGTCATAATTCCCTAACAGGTAAAAGAGGTCAGACAGAAAAAATACATGCAGAGAAAATGCTCAAAAACCATTAGTTTCAATGAAAGAAGGGTAAATGAAATAATGTACACAGTGTAGGAGTATAGTTTGATTTGCCTTAAATTCAGTGTGTTGAACTTTCTACTCTTGTCAACTTTTGTATTGGTGATGACAGAGTTCAAGATTATACTCTTATAATTAACTGAATCCGAAGTGAACACAATGTCAACCAAAGGTAATGAACCCAAGTGGAAGTTTTCCAAAGTATACTTAGGGACACATCAAAAATGAATCTGCTGATGCTGTAAAAAATGCAGCTCTGCTAGTTTGCCTATGTGATGCAAGCAATGAATAATTTGATTCATGGAATGCAGTGATCATTTTGTATTCAACTGAGCAACTGTCTCTAACCAATTCAAAAAATAAAAACCAGGAATAGTATTCAGAAATGGAACTAAATTGTGGTTGAGGAGGGAAACAAGTGATGGTATAAAATACAGGTGAACTCATTCAGTAGGCCCTTGACTATCCCCAGCATAGGCTATTACTGTAAGATACCCAGTGTAACTGTATGTTTGAAACTTTGTATATTACATCTCTTTTTAAAATCTTGGATTTACCATGGGGAGTGTCATTGCATTACATTGCAAAAAAAAAAGATTGTAGAAACGTAATTACTTCAATAAACACTTTCCCGGGATTTCCGTCATTTGACATAATGGCAGCATCAGTCTGTACTACCTTGACACCATTAGCATTGTTTTACAGATGCTTGAATTTCACAGTTACAGGTCAATTGGTCTAATTAGTGTTGGGTGTACAGTGCTGCACCATGCCGGAAACGGTTCCGCAAACAACATCGCTTTAAAGTTTCCTTAACTTTGCAGTAATGTTGCCCAGCCCTGGCAAGCACAAAGTCCTGAATACACTTTCACACTCATTACAAGATGTTACATCAGTGTGAGTGAACTCTGTACCTCAGCTGGCTTGATGAGGTGGCCGTTTCTTTGTGGGCCAACTTGGAAAAGTGTATTTAGTCATGGCTAAACTGAGGTACTGATAATTGAATATGAGTTACTCCTTGTTTCTCCAGCTCCGTTTGTGACTATATAAGGAGGCAGCTCAGGTACAGATAAGATCAGAGCTGAGTTTAGTTGTGGCGGAGAAGACTGATGTGGCTGCTGAGTTCAGTGGGTCAGCTGGGGGATTATGCTGGTGTGACTCTGTTGAAAAAAGACTCCCACTGGAGTTTACACTGAGCATGAGTTATTCATTGGATAAGTGATATTGTTGATACTGAGCCAAGGTAATGCGGGATTAAAAGTTTAAAGTTCCGGGTATTTGCAGGAACTCAAGTAAGACCTGAGTGCTAGACAGTCCTCACTCAGATAGACTTGGCTTCAACACAGTTACAACCTCCATGATGACAGAGATTGCAACATGTTTGTGAACAAGCTTTATATCTGACAGTTAAGCATTTTGTATGTTTTTGTTTAAGGGGACAGCATACACAGTGACTTTACCTTCCAATGTATTTCTTGTCAACTGAACAAGAACACGTGTCTTCAGCTGCTTACCAAAAGAAAAGGTGAAGTATCACCGGTGTCACTGAGCCTGTCCACTGACAGTCCATTAATTTTTTGAATGTATAGTTAAGGACTGTAGTCTTGACAATGCTGTACAGTGATGCATTGGTGTTAATGCGGGTAACCTGAGCGTGTGTGGCTACAGTGGCAGAGTTACAGTGCACTTTGGCAGTGACCTGGTTTTGTCTGTGCACTCTCAGGCGCCGTGCATGTGATGTCAGGTCTGGGACTTCCTCTTTTTCTCGTGGCTTGAGTGTATGCCTCAACATGATGAACGGCGCGGCACTGCAAAGTGCGTTTAAACCCAGGAGTAACTGCCGAATGATGTCATTTTCACCTCGAGCAATGCTTTGGAAGAGTGGGAATCGATGCACTATACTTAAACTCTTGTGCGGATATCGCAATACACTATACATTAGACGTTTGTAATGAATATGAGGAGGTGCCAGTGGGAAGAAGCTCAGTAACCTAACTCAAACTTCATGCAGGCTAAAGGTAACCTGAGAACCAGTGTAATTAGGTGTGGGGAGCATGTTCCAGTGCTACACTGTATAACTAGGTAGGATTAAATATTTTCATTCATGGTAAAAGAAAATATTCCATTTTTTTAGTGAAGTACCTTATAAGGAACCACAATTAGCAACCTTAAAGACTATAAGAGATAAATGAACAAAGAAAAAAAAATCTTGAATGTCTTTGTTGTACAGGACCAATTTTGGTTGTTATATCTTGTAGTGGAGGGTATATTCCAGGATTCATTTTCCGGAGCTTTTGTAGTTTTGTCAATATTTTTACAAAGAGAATATTCAGGAGTGACACACTATAGCTTTCATGGATTGTTATGCTTTGTCCCATGATAATTATGTTTTGTTGAAACTTTTATTACATTGCCTGTAACTATTCAGCTTCAGATCCAAGCCATGGCATTGCTGCTGGATAGATTGTTTAATGTAGAAATTTTCATGAGCGTAGCAATGAATATTTAAAAATAAATTCTGCAAAAATTCTCTATATCTTGTTGAACTTTAAATTACAAAATAAGTCTGTAGCACCCTCCTTATTTGTCAATGTCCTTGATTTAGTTTATTTTCATGGAAGGCAAAAGTATGAAATGACTGCAAATTAAGCTGTATATACTGTATGTATAATGTTTCATATTTGTAATAATAAATTGCCTAAATCCCACTATGATTTCATCAGGACAACAACAGTGAGATCATCATTTGATACCGTAATACTGGTTTCTCTACTCTGTGGTCATTTACATTGTGATACTCTAAGGAGTGTTCAAGTGTCTGCCTGCACATTCATAAACAATACTGTCCGTATTAGGACACAACAGGACACATAAAATGTTCATTTGAGTTATACAAGTTGTTGATTGACGTAGAGCACATTCCATTCCACACACACTAGTGCTGGCAGGCTCCTCTAGGTTCTCTTGGCTGCTAAAGCGTGAACACTCCTGACTCAACCCCTCAGACACTCTTCCTTCTTTCATTATAGACACTGACAACACGGTTGTAAATTGAGGCTAATTTTCCAGACGGCGGGCACCATTATAAAGAGTTGGCCTCATGTTTGTAATTTCATTTGGCTCAGATTGTCACTTAGTTGTTGCGGCCTCACTTGGCTGCCCTCTTTTCCCCTGTCCGCGCATCTCCATATGCGTGGATGATAGAAGCGTCTTTTCAGCAAAACTTAACTTTGTTAAAAATGCAAAACGACTCTGAAAGACAAGGCCCTGAACAGACTGCATTGATCCCGGCTGTCCCAGCCCTGCCAAATAAAGTGCTGAAGAGCTCCAATTGAGGCGTTGGTAGAGTGCAGATCCGTCTGCCTGCCTCTCTCTCTCTGCTTATCAGAGCTGTGGTAGGGATCCTACAGGGTTTGGTTTCGGGCTGCTAATGAGAGGGCTGGCATCTGAGGCCTTTCTATCTTTCCCTCTCTCTGTGTAATGGGCTCATTGACAGCTGTGTGAATCTGTGAAACAAGGGGGAAAAAGGGAAAAGGTGTGAGAATATTGGCTGTAGCACAGGGTATGGGCATTGTAACCGCTTGTATTTAAAAGAACATTCTCATCCAAATTTATATTTATTTTGACACAGTAGTGTGAGTAATTTGTCACTGGTCAGGCAGGCTGAGGGTCACAAGCCCAAACAAAATATTGCCATAGATCAGCGAAGGTCCCTTTCCAGTCAAGGGTGACAGTCTGTATTGGATGTCCTGAATGTGCAGGGAGACTGACTTTATGCTTGAGATCACAAATAAAGACATGTTTAGACTGAAGAGGTTTTACTCTGTGTCAGTAAGTCAAGCGGCAATTTTATCATTTCAAAGGTATGAACATTGAGCTCTTGATGTATGTACGTATGTGCACCTGCCTAAATGTTGTCCTGAGTGAAGTTCCCTCCATTAATGCCTGTAGCCCCTTGCTCTGCTCCTGCCTGCTGCTCGTTCCCCCTGCTCCCATCTCGCAGAAAGCCCTGGTTGCGTTCCGCATGTGCCGTGCCCCCTCTCTCCTTAACCGCCACCCATGCTGTGTCTTCTAGGTTTCATCTATCCCCAGAATGGCAACAAGCGCGGTATTAAAGCACGGCTCATGAAGCTCTTTCCTTGCTCAGCAGCCAAAAAGACTTCAACCAACACCCAAAGCAAGTCGCAGCTTCTCTTATCTTCTTCTCTCGCCTGTTCTGAAGCTCAGTATGGGGTTGTTTTGATAAGCAGTCGACCCACTAGGCCTTCCTTTCTCCCACATCAGTGCACCTGCTGCACTGCCCACTGCACCAAATTACAATGGTAGTAGACACCTGCCTGCAGCCAGTGTGGTCACTGGTGCCCTTGTCCCTTGTGTCCATAAGGCTGTTGCAGAAAAGAGCAAATTTTCATTGCCAAACAGATGGTCCCAGAGTAAGATTTCTCCCACAGACACAGCTTTCTGAATGTGTGCAGTTGATCCCAGCATTTTAAATCCTTTTGAGTTCATTTTTACTTAACCTCTTTGCCTGTCTCCTGAAGTGTGATTTTACAGTTGTTCACACACAACAAACTGCCTATTCCACATTTTTCACACGGCGTATGCAGATCTTGTTCAGGAGTGTTTTTTTCTTCATAAACATTAAACTTCATGACACAGAGACAAACCTGGACTGCAGTGCTGTCCGACCCATTAGCTTTATGATCAGTCCAAAGACAAGGGGTGTGACTGTCGATCTGATAGAGGTGGGCGCGTGACAGGGCTGATCTCCAGGTGCTCATGATGGGCCTGTTTCTGGGATCACAAGGTCTTGGGGCTCACATCCATCATTTACCTTCAGGAGTTAATTGCAGTTCCGTGGCTACCATCGTTCAGACACCCCACTCATTATACGGTTAATTAATCACTTCTCCACCACTCAAGCTGCGGCAGCACCAGAACACACCACGATGGGCCTCGTTTACAACAATCTTAATGACACGTGTGTGCTTCTTTCTATTTTCTTCATTTTAGGCACACTAGTTCCATGTTATTTGACATATAGCAACTGCTTTAATATGCTTTATTGCTCTCATATAAGCCGATACAGTGCTGGACTCTTATCTATGTGTGATTGCATCCTGGTGGGAGTCTAATAGCCCTAATCAAACTAATTCGTTCACGCCATACTAACAAGGAAATTACTTTATGGTAATATGGTACAGTGTGTGGTATTTGTGAAGGTATTGCAATAGTTTCTGTTGGGATATTTCTGCAAAATAATGTTGAGAAAAATATCACACAGCAGCTATGGGCAAAACACTATAGTGTGACGTGTTACTTGCATCAGTCGGTTTGCCCTCCAGATAGTTCAGTTCCATTTTATTTGGTCTCAGATGAAGGTCACTGGCTCTGTTGGTGAGGGATGAGTGGTGAGTTATGTTTGTTCTGCAATCAGAGGAATAATCAGTGGCGCATTGAAGCATTTTAACCTAGACGATCTGAAGGTGATCAGAGTGCTGGCGTTAAATATGTGCCTTAGAGCACCACTGATTACCTGACTGAGAGGGAGAGGTTGTCATCATTACATAGCCATTAAAACATTCTGAGAGGTTAAGCTTTGTGTTTCAAGGTTATGTTCAGTGGATGAATTGTGCTGGAGGGATTTATGGCTTTGTTTTGAACACTTTGCAGCAGTGAAGTTGGTACGATTCACAAATGCATTGAAAGTTAAGCTCTATTGCTTTGCACAGGTTGTGATACATTCTATTTTTATCTTGTTTTTTTACACATTTTTGTCCGTTCTTCAGGAGCACAGAAATGGAAGTAGACTTCTTTTGATCATTTCTTTTGGAAGGTGAACTTTCGCTCATATTGTCTGTTGGTTGGTGCCCAGTTGCATAACAAGTGTGGACTTTAGTAAAATCTCTTGTTGAATACCTCAAATGGTCTGAGTTGTAAGGAGTCCTCATTTGACATAAGAAACGGAACATCTGATGAATGTTGTAGTTGTAAGTTGTCCCAGATCGAAATTCAGATTGAGGCAGCCAATCCGTGCGCTGTGATTGACACTGGTGTGTGTCCATTCCAGACAGCGTTGAAGATGAGCTGGAGATGTCCACGGTTCGCCACCGTCCTGAGGGACTGGAACAGCTGGAGGCCCAGACCAGGTTCACAAGGAAGGAACTGCAGATCCTCTACAGAGGCTTCAAAAACGTAAGCGTACTCGCACAATACTGAACACTACATTACTGTCTTCCATGCATAGTTTCTACTCTGCACTGTCAAGGCCGGTTTTACTTTCAGCTCCCTATTTATGTTTAATCTTTCTTGTTTAGTCTATGTAATGTAGCTCTACCATATATTTTGTCCATCATCAGATGGACACCATTTTTTTTCCTTTACTCAGGAATAAGATTGCACAAATGTGTCATCTGAATGGTAGAGGATGTCTTTTTATAAATGATATTATCAGCTGTAATCTGGCATCATTTGCTGTACTATGCAGACAACCTGGAATGCAGGGAAATGCATGGAGATCAGAGACATGCTCTTCCTCTAGATTCATGGAAACACATTTATGGTTCACAGATATTGCAGGGCTACATGCTCTTTCAAGAAGCCAGGAGTGAAATTCACTAATCAGCTTGTCTCTTGCTTATCTTACAAAAAAAACAACAAGAAAGGATTTAAAAATGACCTTGTTGAACACAGCAGACCAATCATAATACCTTAGAAGACATAAATGTAACATTTACATTTATGAACAGTTGATTTCCTGTTTCTTATGCTAATTAGCTACAATGCTATTTGCTTTGAACTAATAGTGCTAAATGAAGATAACCAAGTCGTGATGGCACTTATTTCCAGCGCTCCTCTCTGTCGCCGGTGATCCAACACTCATGACTTTGGTGATGAAAGATGGAAATGGAAAATGGCCTAGATCTTAAGGCACATTGCGCTCAAGGGAAGCAGCCCTTGACTCTATGCAGAGACCTGAGCGTTCCCATGATGCCCGTTCATTAGTGCACTGCCATGGGTGACTCCAAATAATAAGTTCTCTCAGAATGACGGAGGCTGGATTTAATTAGCACCCCCCAGACTGCTTGACGCCTAGAAGGAGCATTGCCGTTGGGAACTGTCATTAAAAGTTTAAGACTCGTTTCTTACTCTTTTTAGCATTTTCATCATCTTTCCCCTTCCACTAAGACCACAATAGTCACTGTCTTTGTTTTATGATGCTGTTCATTTAGTCATTCGTTGGTTAATGTACTAATCAGATGTCAAGTATCCCACAGTCACAATAGATAGAAACTCTGAAGCCTTTGAAGCCTTCTCAGTCTTTCATGTGCGCTTTTATCATGTTGTTATCGGTTATGCTTTTACTTTCTGCATTATTGCTATTGAAAGGGTTAATCAACATATGAGTTCATAAAGTCTCAATGACATTAATGATAGGTGGTGAAGTAATTTGAACTTTTTTTCTCATAGTGGAAAGTTGGAGTCCTAGGTAGGTTGTAGTATGAAATTTACTCCTTATTTACTTGAAGTCTTGTGTTAGACTTAAAAACACGGGGAGCAGGCAAGGAAGCCTCTGTCCCCTTGACTCAGCATCTTTACAGGTCAAATTCATTCCAAGATGACAAAAAATGTGGCACAAATATCCACTGAACAGCCTGGCTTCTCTGTGATTTTCATGTCTCCTGATTGCTTCTTGTCTGTGAAATTTCACACACATTTTCTCCAGTCTGAGTGAATCCAACAGCCCAGATGTCACCTAAAAACTAGACCTCATTCCCAGCACTTTCTCTGCCGACCACGGTTACAATTAAAAGTCCTCAGATATTAAAAGGTTACTGCAGGGCAAGGCTAATAGCATTTTTTGGTCATTCTGCATGTTGTTTCCACGCTAATGTCTGTGGCCTACAATGAGCCCTTGAACTGACTGTCCCAGAAAATTCACACATGGATGGGTTTGAAGTGCTGCTTGATTAGGACCTTTTCTTTTTCTTACGGGTTGTTTTTTTATGTGGCTAGGTTATTTACAGAAGCATGAAATGTGCATAAACCATTTCCAATTATACACGGCTTTCACTGTAAATGCTTTGTAAAAATGGATATGGTTATTATAATAACTACCATGCAAGATTACATTTTGATATTGAATTAAGAAAAAGTGTCTTTAAACATCATGGTGGACTTCTTTGGTGACATACACGGCAATTTTATTTGCCATTTCATTTCAACTTTTGTACTATGCCTTTCTTAATTGAGAAAGTTGGTTGTCCTAAAAGCTTACTACAGAAACACTGAACTTACAGTCAGTATGCACCTTTGTTCTTGTGACTTTATACAATGATCTTTCTCACCATTACGTTGTAAGTTTCCAAAGAAGGTGTCAGCCAAGTGATTAAATTTAAATGTAAAATTAAGCCACCATGAAACTTTGTTTCCAAAGTGGAACAAACAGCCTTTTCAAATGCTTTTCCCAAACATAGAGAATTATAAATATTATTTCTTCTATAAAGTAATCTTGAAATGAAGACCAGATGGCTGTCTCTGATGTTATCTCAGCCTCTCTGTATTAAGGTCATGTCTAGTACACAGTGTAACAGCATGCTTTCTACCTCTTGTACTGCAAAGTGAATTATTACTGAATGAGGGAGATTAATCAAAAGGGACAATTGCAGAAATGCAAACCCAAACTAACTTCCCCCTCCTTTCTTTTACAGTTACCTCTAGAGCCTTATACATAAACAGTTCTCTGCAGAAGAAACCATTCAATGACAACTTGAGTTTTAATACCTTTCCAAGTCCAAGCTAGCCAGCGTGAGTTTAGCAGCTGTGCTGAAGAGAAATACTGATGAGCATTCAGTAAATGTATGCCATATACCATGAAAAGCTGCAGTCTGGCTCGAAGAAGCACTAGCATTATGTCAGATAGAACAGCTAGATCATCATTAAAAAACATTCCAGAAGTAAACGAGCAGTGGGGGGATGAGGCGCAAGTGGGATTCAGAGAAATTACCTGCCAGATACAGCACAACATTTCTGAAAAATATCTTGCTACCCCCATTGTTAAAATCCACATGTTTAAGAACAGTGGAAAAAAACTCCATGCTGTAAACTGAAGAATTGAACGTACTGTATTAAGATAAGCAATAAGCTTGTCAGCAATAAGCTTGGATTGTGTCCACACTATATGCCTATTTAAACAAATACAGGCATGGAAAATTTTTTTGTGTTCAGTTCAGTTTTTTTTTCTCTTCAGCTGAGTTCCCATCTAAATTGATGGTGGGTTAATGTAGTTCCTTATGACTTTCTATATTTTATTGCAGTTTAGCTCAGGATATGAAAGATATAAGAGGAATTTTTACTGTAATGTAAAAAAAGACAAATAAGCTAAAAGAAAGTACTTTTGGGTGGCTCCAAAAACTGTTAAAAGCATAAATCTACAATGTTGTTTTTCAATAGATCAGTGGATTCGATTCACAGATTAAGTTTAAACACTTTTCTTCCAGTCATAATGATGTAAAGACTATGGTGTGTAGAAAGTGCAGCTGAAATGAACAGTCTTATTGCGTCTTGATACATTTCAGAGGGTAATTATTCTCTGCTGCCACGTGTTGTGTGCATTAGAGTTGGGAGTGACAAGAACACAAAACAGTGTTTTTTTTTTTTTTTAAATTAACTGTATCTCATCTGAACTACAAATATCCTCTGATGTACCCTCCTTCTTCAAACTCAAACTCAAACTCCTTAAACCTGTGATGTCATGCACCTACATATTATTTATTTCCTTTTACAGTTGATGATAGTTTTCCACTGTGATTTCACATGCTGAACATTCCAGACATTTATGACTGTGAAACAGAATAAGCATATGAGGAGTGTTTGCGAGTGAAAGCAATGGCTCTCTCAAAATGTATGATGTGATTTCAGGAGGGGTTGCTGTGTAGCCTAATGGCATGGAGCAGGACTTGTAACTGAGAGGTTGCTGGTTTGATTCCCTGCTGGGATAATGCTGTTGTACCCTTGGGCAAGGTATTTAACCCAGAATTGCCTCAGTAAATATCCCACTGTATAAATGGATAGCATGTAAAAAAATGTAACCCATGTAAGTCACTCTGGATAAGAGCATCAGCTAATTGCCAGCTAATAATGTAATGTAATTTTGTATATATGCATACATTGTATGTCAAAGCAGCCTCCACAATCTCAACAGAATCAGATCATAGAAGTGCCCAATGAGAGAATAGAACGGGGCTGTTATTTTGGTAAGAGCTTCTCTGCTATAATTTCAGAACTCCTGGGTCACTGGAGGATTTCTGTCAATGCTGAACTTGGCTGTATATTAAACTGGGTTCATCAAACGACTCAAAGAGGAACTGGGGGCTGTGCACGTTCAGCTGCCACTGTGGCCAAGCTGATGTCTCAAGCACAATTAGTTCATCCCCTTCAGGGCACTAGATTAGGATCCAGAGTAAAGCAGGCCAGTGAAGTCCAAATGGAAAACTTTTTTTTTTTCCCCTCAAACTGCTATATCCACAAATCATTAAGAGCAGTGAGTCCTACGGCACTCCCCCACCATCACTGCACGATGCCAGCCACACCACCACCTTCTGTTCATTCGGCCCCACAAGCACTTTCAAGTCATTCACACCAGAGCACACACACAATGTTACTTTGACTTGAGACACTTCCAAGAAAACTTTGGGCAAGGAACGAACTTTTGTGTACTGTGTGCTCTTAGCAACGTTGTGCTTGAAGTATATGATCGAGACGTACAGTGATGCTGAAGTTGGTTGCTGGAAGAAGTGTTGGTTATTTTGCCTCAGTTGGCAAGCTGTAATAGTCTGATACAAGACACGCCAATTTTTCCTATTGCTTCTTGGAAAATACTGATAAAAATGTGAAAATGAGTACAGTATGAACTGCTTGTCTTATGGTTCACCACAAAATTAAGAGCACCACAGAAAAATGGCTCTGGAAGTATATACTATCCAAGGGTTGTAATCAAGGAAAAACAAGCAGTTAAATTAAGTTTATTTTACCTATTTGTCCAACTTTCATTTTCCATTTGGATTGTGGCTGCTAATTCTGCCAGCAAGCTACTATTTTGTTTAGCTGTTACTTGCCATTTCAAATCGTACCTGTATGACCAAACCCCTCCATGTCCCTTTTGAGCAGTAGTGTCTGCTTTCCTTTTGACACATGCACACTGTCAGCGGCACCTTCCCTATGGTCACCATTACAGACTCCTTAAATAGAGCCCGCTGGGTCTGCACAGACCTTTCTGAGAATGTTGTTATTCACACTGCCATATGCTTTGTGTCACCTGTTGCCATTACCTAATAAGGGGTGTGTAGAATGCATCACATCAGAGAATATAATACAAACACATTATACGAGAGTTATATTTCTGCCAGACTCTGATTTACTCCATGCACAGGTACTTGATGATTCCAGACAGCTCTGTTTTTTGCACAGTACAAAGACCTGTCCCTACGTTTCTGAGAATCGCATTCGGTGTACAGCTTGAACTTCTCAGCTGCTGGCTTTTAATTGGTACTGTATAATATGGAATCAGTATGGTAGAGTTTTCACCATTTTTTTTTCTTGTTAACGTTTGTTACGACAAAAGGTGCTGCAGTTTCTCCGCACTCCTTGTTAAATCTCTACCACAATGTTGTCATTTCAACCATCATCCATTTGTTCTTCAGTATGAATATCCATGAGTGGAAGGTATGGACTTTCTGGACTGCTCTGGAAAAGTTTTATATCATACAGTACAAGTCCACATTTGAACATTATAATATACATCACAGGAAATGATTATCAGCCTCATTCATTATTCTCATTCTTATGGCATAATATATGTCTTATTAAGAGGTTAAGAAGCTGTTTATCTGTTAAGCTGCAATTACCTGAACCTTTACCAGAATATGTGCATTGTCACACAAAAACTGAAAACAAAGTAACAACTGAAGTGGTATCAGAGCTGTGCTGAACATCATAATGGAAAAATGTGGGAGACATTGTATAATATAAGCTTCATCATAAAATGGAGTTTGTCTAAAACATAATAGCATTCCTTTGGACCATGTCTTGACCATATTATTGCCCCTCTGATGTTCAACTGTTATGCTCGTGAATTTGTCGCATGGGAATATGCAGGTGAGCTGGGCATTATTCAAGACATAATCTGAGTGTCTCTGTGAAGAGTTTGACCATGCAAATAAATTTTGAAGTATGTCGTACAGCTTTACGAATGAGGATGGGCCACCTAAGATGCTTTAGATATGCTTTGCCAAAGGATTGGGATGCTAAATAATGGTATGCTAATTATTTCAATAACGTGCCCCTTCGCAGTAAATTTCATCATTCTGGAAAGTAACTTATCTGCAATCTTAGGCCATGACTGGTAGGAGAGTGCAAGGCTTTTCTGGACCCATTATCAAGAACCTTTAGTGAAAAAATCCCCACTAGCCTTATTTTCTGTACAAAAGTGCACAACATGTTTTTCATTTTAAGAGCATACCCTTCCCTTTTCTTTGCTTTTTGGGATAATGTCTCTGCAATCACTGAGGCATAGTAATGGATAGTCTAATGTGTGCCTCTAGCAAATGCATGCAGTGCTACCTTTCTGTGCTGCAATTGATAGTCCCTACTGATCTTCAGCCTATTAGCCAAACACATTTGCTAATGCAGTCTAGCTATAAAGATAAAAAATGGAATTAATTGGTGTCTACTTGCCATTTCACCTTGCTGTATAACTTTTGGTATGTGTAGGTGGGAGCTACTTTCTACCAAAATGCACCAAAACCACAAACTGAAGCTCTGTAATCTGTAGCTTTCATTGCTTTGATATAAATCTTCTGGCAGGCATTTCTGGTGTTCTAATGTCACTTTTTAATTGTGACTCTCTGGGAGCAGTTCTTGTCAGACCATCTGAAACATTTCATATGTTTATGTTCCAGGGAGTAAATATAATTTTCTAAAGAAGATTGTTCCTAGTATTTATGCCATTTTGTAAACTTTCATGTGATGTCAATTACCACAGGCACCCATAAGTGCAAATAAAGGAAAATGTCTAATTTTTCATTTGGGCATTACCTTACATCAGTGCTAACTGCTAATTCACAAAATTTCCCCACCTCTCTTTGAGCATTTGAGATTATTGATTTTCCAGATTTAATCCTGCAAAAATGAAGGTGTTGCTGCAAAGAGCTTTAGATGCAGTGCTTGTGCTATATTTAGCTAACTATAACTGAACTTTTTTTCAGATTGACCTAGCTATCTTGCTGCCTCGCCAACTCCAGAGTATTGTTTAGCTACTCAGTACAGTTTATGCTGGAAAATTAAAACTAAGCAGTTATCCATTTAGAGGGAGTTTGTCTATGGCTGACTGCATTTGCAGTGTGTCAGTACTGGAACCAAGTACAACATAATGTGAATTTGTTTGCTTTAAAGCAAATCAAAGAATCACAATGTAGGTTTTGTGATGTAAAACCATAGAAGGGCTTCAATGACCTGGCACAGGAAGCCTGAGAATGGGGCTTCCAATATTAGAATTTTTTATTCAAGAAACAATTAAATTGTAAATGTATTCATTTTTTCAGGAATAAGTACAGATGAACATTGCTCTACTCTTATTCCAGATGACCCGCTGTGTGTTTTGTCCATTTCAGGAATGTCCAAGCGGGGTCGTAAATGAAGACACCTTTAAAGACATCTATTCACAGTTCTTCCCACAGGGAGGTATGTTCCAGTTGTGTGTACCATTTGTCAGAACATGCTGTCCTGGATTCACACTGTGAGGTTATACCGCATGTGCTTTCTGGGGGTTCCACCTCATACTGGCCAGAGGAAGGCTCTGAGGAAGGGGTATTCTGAGAAGAGAGCTCCTTGAAGGTAATTATGAGCACTTCATCTTATGGTTCCAAGGGTGGAAGAATCACCACTGGGGGAGGAGAATTTGGAGGTTTGCAGACTGCACCATGGATCTCCTTCTCCTTGATTTAGCTGTGTCTCGTTAGGTAACTGTGGCACACTTTGAGAACAAGTTTCCCAAATCTCTCACCGAGACAGCACAGTGCTTGCTTTATGAGCATGAGGATAACATTTCATCAAAACTGTTTGGAGAGAGGCCTAAATAATTGATTCAAATATTTAAAAATTCAAAAGGCAATCTGTTTTTAATAGTGGCTTTCCTATTATCCTTTTTGTGTTTTTGTTTTCCCTTCCATTAACGCATCCATGCTCGTTCCTTCGTTGTTGTTGTTCATTCACCCATTCAGTTACATTAGTGTTCCTGCCAGGATAATCTAACTAAGGTGTTCTCAGGGATACATTTGAAATTATTAGAATCAACCCGCATTTCAAATGGTTTGGTCCATAATGAGGGTTATACAGTATACAGAATAGATTGAGGAGTACCCATGTTAAACCCTACCATTTAAAAGCTGCCCATTCACTGTTTTCTGGTTTTTGATTTGTTACATTTATCGTCCCTTTGTGTGTATCATTTCATTGGAACCCAGTCTGCCATAAATACATCTGCAGTTCAGCAATATGTCTGATGGCTACTTTTCTGTCTACCTGACTACCTGATTTATAAACACAAGAGTATATTTCACTGAATAATTTTTCAGAGAAGTTGTAGCTTAATCTGTCCCATTTCAACTTTGACAGAAACAAAAAGTTTCCAAGGCAATTACAGAGGAAGCCAAGCGATCCATCATACAATCAGTTCCTCACCTTTTTATTTTCGTAGACATTTTCCTGTAGTCATTCCCAGAACACAAGGCGTCTGTATGATAAAAAAATGTTTACTTGTTGGTTTCATTGGAAATATCGCATTTTAGGGTATACTGTAATGGTGATATGTTTTATGAAGTTTTTGCTCATTTTTCATGATTATAATGGCCAAAGATGCTGCCACTTTATTTACTGGCACTGGTGACATTTGCCAGTTTCTGTGGTTTGTCTGTTGTGAATAATCCAGCGTCTGTTTCATAAATAATATTAATAAAATTGTTCACATTGGGGAAAAAAAAACTATTATTTGCAGTAGAGACAAGTAAAATACATTGTCTTTCTTGTTAAACGGTATGATATGTCAATCAAATGAACACATCATCATTGTGACTCTTCCTCCTCTTGTTTCAGATGCATCAACGTATGCACATTTTCTGTTCAATGCATTCGACACAGATCACAATGGATCTGTAAGTTTTGAGGTAAGTTACACACATTTACTTGTAGCGCTTCTCTGTGTGGTGTAGTGGAGTGTATGCGCTGTACATGGTGGTCTAACGCAAGAAAGAAGTGGTGAGTTTCAGAGTTTCAAAATGTGTTCTTTTTACCCATATTTTCTTCCCCTTACATTTGCTATTTGTGTCAAACTTGTTTTTATATGACATTCTGTAATTACTTGTTGCAATGCCTATCCTTTGCTTGACATTTGCTATAAAAAGTGAATTATATAATTATCCCTAGATTATGGAATATTTGAAAAAAACATTAAGATGAATCTGCAGCATGAATAATCAGCCATCTTCAGTATAATTGTACTTTTTTGAATGAACAATTGAATGGCAATGATATTAGAGTCTTATTAATAGTCTGATATGTGTTTTAATTCCATGAAAATTAATTAAATACACTTTCATTTGAGCTACATTCAAGTCAAGTCAGTGCAATTGTAGTCATTGTGGTGCCACGATAGAAATCAGTCCCATCATAGTTGAACATTTGCATTACAGTAGAAGAGTACATTACATTTTCTGTCAGTTTCTCAGATAGTCCATTATAGATGCAAAGACCTACAGTGCAGTTATTGGGAAAACCGCAACATACTATTGTTGTGAAGAGTTATTTACCAATATGAAGGTCCTAAAAAGTTAATTTGTTCATTTGTTATGTAAGCAGTAACAGTATCCGATTGTTTGGAATGTTTATTTGTATTTATATATATATCCATTCATATTTATTTATGTATGCATTTTAATTCAGTGTAATAAACCTTTTTACAGATGCAAAATTAAAGTATATGAAAAATATTATTGTAAAATGCTTTTTCAGACATTTCATAAGCTTTCACCATGAGAAAGCTTATTTTTTTGAGATCTTGCAAATCAGGTTTTAAGTGCTCTCTGTCCCACCAATCCCACCAATTTCCTAGATTTTTGTAAATAATTAAAGCAGATACTGTTGAACTATTTTATGGAATGGAGAAGAACAGACACATACACACATTTTGGAAACATCACATGCATCTACACACGTAGGTCTACACATGAACATCTACACATGAACATCTCCCCATACTGTTTACCAGGTCACATGTTTGTTGAATCAGCCACTTGCCACTGTAATAAATCTTAAATTTAATAGTGAACAGTATGCACAGCCACTGCTATATTAAATTACAAACTCATTAAAGCTGGTGTCAGCGTATGGGCAGGATTTCTATCACATTATGCCAATGAATGTTATTTGTTAAAAATTAGTGTTTATGAAGATGTAAATGGCATGTCATGACACATACATTTGAATTGTAATGCATTCTGTGGTGCTAATCCTCTTTATCTTGGTTGCAGGACTTTGTCATGGGCCTTTCTATTCTGCTGCGGGGTTCAGTACAAGACAAGCTGAACTGGGCGTTTAATTTGTATGATATTAATAAAGATGGATATATAACTAAAGAGGTATGAGATATTTACAAACATTATTTGCTAAAAATTATCTTTATACATTCAGTAGTAAAGCTCTATACTTTATGTGTATATTATATGATGTTCTGGTTTTCATTTTTTACTATTAAACATTTTACAGTGGTAAGACTTTCACTTTGGAAAATATTTCTGAGTAATACTAATGTCTACAGCTTTTTATCTTTTCAAGTGTTTTCCTCTGAGCTCACTGCAGTTGCTGTTGTCTGTTGTTGAGAGCATTATGCTACACCGTGATTCTAGGGCAAACATTTAAAGCCTTTAATGGGAATATGGCCACACCTTCCTCACACTCCCTGTTCCAGCTGCAGTTTGCACTTCCACCTGTGTTTAATTCGAGTGCTGCAGTTGCACTGGCCCCACATCTTTTGACCTGCAACTGGCTCTTGTGTTCACAATAGACAGCTGCATTTATGCCATCAAATTCTAGCCTGTAAAAAGCAAACATCATGTTGGAATGAAAGTGAATCTGGCTCACTGCACCCAAAAAACTTCTATCTTTTAACATTACTAACAAATGGAGAGTGACTGTCACTTCTCAAATTCTCATGTGGCCTATTTTATATCTGAAGTGATTTTTTGGATTTTTTTTCAGGAAATGCTAGACATTATGAAGGCTATTTATGATATGATGGGGAAATGCACATACCCAATACTGAAAGAGGAGACACCCAGACAGCATGTAGAGATCTTCTTCCAGGTAAAATCCAGTTCTAACCAGAGAGTTATATTCATATTAGTATCATCTGCATTTCTGAGATCAGATTATGTAATAAGAAAGACCATTTACCTACTCATAATAAAACAGACATCTCTGTGCTTTAGTGTTTATAGAGTGTTATGAATGCACTTGACCAGGAAAAGAGAAGTTTTATCTTTATCTTAAAATAAGAGATTATGCGATTCACTGTTAACTTTCAGGTGTGCTCTGAGACCCTCTATTAATTGTTCCAGTAGAGTGATGTGCAACCTTTTTTTGCCTGGAATATATTTTAGTCTTGCACTTCCTCAGTCATTCATTTTCTGTTGAGCTGTAGGAAGACATGTCTTTTCTTATCTAGGTTTTGGAATAAATGGAACCTGTTTTTAACGCATTTGTACTTATGGTGCTTAACCATTGTACTGGTGGTTCCGTCTATATAGGAAATATAGTGTTCTGTCTGTGTCAAAATCAGTCAAAATAAAATAAATTAAGAAATGAAACTGAACAATTTCCTTGCCCTTTTTTGTTACCTCTTTTCTAGAAAATGGACAGAAATAAAGATGGAGTGGTGACTATAGATGAGTTTATTGACTGCTGCCAAAATGTAAGTCCTCATCTCTCCTCTGCTTGGTGCTGATGCTGTCTTTTCTAAGAAAGTGCATTCAACGGGACTGAGGTTTAATTAACTGGTCTGAAAGATGATGCCCACTGTAGGCCATCAAATGCGCTTCCTTATGCTTCCTAGCAGCAATGCTCAGGCTTGGAGGGCCCAGCTGGTGAGGTTGATTATTGAGGGGTATGTGCGCCAGGAAAAAATTGCTGTGTATTTTTTGGAACTGGTTTTCTCCGCAATCCTGTCCACATGTCCCACTCTTGCAGAAAGCACGGCCTTACCAGCTAGGCTAACGGTCTTGCTGTTCTTTTTCCCTAAACAGGATGAAAATATAATGAGATCAATGCAGCTCTTTGAAAATGTCATTTAACACAAGACTGACTCAGACTTCCAGAATGGCCACTCCCTCCATGTCCTCAACTATTTCTCAAGAGGAACTTCAACTTCATACTGCGTAATGTCATCAGCAATGTGCTGGGAAGCGTATGTCTGTATATTATGCAAACTAAGCTTGTTTGATGGTTAAACTCCGACTTGACCTTATTGTTTCCCTTTATGTTTGCCTTTTCTAAACTGTAGGCTGCATTTAAATTTAGTCATTTTTTGTAGAATGGGTATGATAAATTCTAGAACTTTTAATACATGAAAGCACTGTATATTTCACCATTACACCTCTAGTAATGGGTTTCAATTTGATCAACCTAAGCTCTTAGTATTTTCACTGTGTTTGAGTAATTTTTTATTAATCACTAGAGGTGTGGTATCCAATATCCACACATATGTAATCTGTTTGTAATGATATTTTTGTTATTTGGCTGTTATGCCAAGAGCTCATGCATTTTATTGACAAAAGTTTTACATTGTACAACTTCAAATAGTTTTCAACTTCAAATATACAACTTTACTTATCAATTTGTTTATGCATGAGCATCATATTGTTCATTTTAATTCTCTTCAATGTAGAATATAATATTCTAAAGCTTGAGATTTCCAATTCAATGTGTAGCTCATATAGTGCATGTTTCAAGCGGAGACCATGAAGTTTTCCTGACATGCTGCATGCCAGCTTAGTTATTGTGTTACCTTTTCTTTCCGTGTATATTGCTTTACAAAACTTAAGCAACTATTTGAACTCTGCAAGACTCAAAGGCTTCTGTTTCTACAGGCTGCAGGGGAGCACTCTTAGAAAGTGTCTTTTTCAGTGTTTCGGTTGATCAAATTGAAGTCTCATGGCTCAACAGTAGCACTGTGGACTAAGTGCCCATCTGAACGCATATAGAGGCTTCAGGTTAACTGCTGTGGAACAGAATGAAATAAGGACTCTGTCCTCAAACACCTCTTTCTTTGAGCGGTGGAAAGAGTCCTCTCAAGCTTTGACATTTTGTTTGTGCAAGCTGAGAGTCTGCTTTATGTATCACAATGTAACCAAAATCATAAGCACAAATTAATTGAACTGCATTAAAAGATATTGTGTGACAAACATAATCATTTCCATGAGGTATTATATTACTTCCATTATATTCATTTGCTAGCAGACACCCTTGATGACCATTGACAGAGCTTACATATTAAATATATTGTCCATGTATACAGCAAATCGGGGTGGGGACCATACTCTAGGGTACAGCAGCTGTGCTGCACACTGGATTCAAACCTATGACCCCTTGGTTACTAGTGCAGGTTCCTTACTATCCCACTGCTGCCATGATATGCTCAATACCTTCCTCTTAGCTACAGTTTGATTTCTTCTAGCTGTACTGAATAGTTCCTTCTCTTACAAATTGCTTTCAACAGTCACCTCAGATTCCTAGAATGTTCTTGCTACAGTGAGATTTCCAAAATCCTCAACAGCAACTGCTTTCCTTCCATAAAATGAATGACTAATACATGGCTGACACTGTATAATTTTAAAAAATTGTATATAACATTATATTAAAAACTCATTAAGTGGCTTGAAACTCTGTTGATAATGAATTGCCAATTAGAATAATCTCATGTACTCCCTATTGATTTCTGTATCGACTCATAGAGTGCAGCAATAGAAGCACACAGGTAGTTGTATTTACCTCAAGTATGCAATGATGAAATGATACTCTACCATGTAGTTCAAAGACATGGATTGTTTGTCTTTTTTTACTTTACATGTGTATATTTCTTGTATACCTTCATTTCTCCCTTCTCTCCATACATCATTTTCAAGTGCTAAATGCTTTGTGTCCACAGAATCATTTAAAAGCAGAATTCTTTGATTTTCTAAATTGTTTTTAATTATGCTCACTGTAAAAGGATAGAGGGTATACATGTACAGAACTTAAAAAGAGATTTGTTTTTGGACTTTACAAAATATGTATTTATTGATATTTCATTAGGAAAATTGTTCAATTGATGAAGATACTACTTTTTTGAGCAATGGACGGTAAAATAGAGGCAAGAATTGATTTCTAGTGGATTTGCACTAAACCCCATTCATTCAGAAATCTGGCATATCCCATACATCCTAGCCATTCCAGCCTCATTTGCATTATGATTGATTATCTGCTGCTTACTCTGGTGAGGGCATTGATTTGTTTTGGGAAATTGCCCTGAAAGGAAAACTAATTGGCAAGACACATGCAAGGGGAGGGGGTGAGAGCCGTGCCTCTGAGACAGATAGCTGTAATGCATGCTGGGTAACAGATGTACATCTTCCCATCACCCTTCCTGTCCTGCAGCTTCAGGAAGCCTTTGCTGAAGCATCCTTAAACCACATGTTCAATGTGTATTTGGGAATTATTTGGAGGAAGCACTACCGGCACAACTCTTTGTGGGTATTAGCAATACCCAGCTAAGTAACTACAAACTTTGCAAGGGACTGTGAAACTTAAAAAAAAACCCAGATCAGATCAGTATTGTGTAGAGCTTTTGTAATATTTTAAATTTTGACATGAACTGCATGCATAAAGCTGCAAGGACATATCCATAGGGGACAGTTGAGGCCTACAGACTTCAACTGATACTTTATTGTTATAATATTTGGGCAAGGATATCATTTCAATACTGTAAGATGTCTAATCCCAAGTAGTGTATAATGTACTGAGGCAAAGTGAATGAGGTAAATACAAGGGTGAATGACAGAATTTGAGCCTACACATTGCAGTGGGGACACCTACTGGTGGGTATTTTCTTCTTGACATTTTGATCAATAAAGGCAACTGTATTTTTTTTTATTTCTAGTCATTTCCTTGCCTTACTCAAGGAGGCAGTGAGCATCATGGTGTTGCCATGGTAACATATAATGTATGTGTCACACAGAGAGAAAACATTCACTTAATTTAGTCAAGCATCTTTGATTGACAGTATTTAAAAAAAGTAATTGTTCATTTCAGTTTATGTGCATTCCTTTTTATGCAAATGAACACAAGCTCATTATATGCAAATGCTAAAACAAGTGTAAACCAACCATGTAAACCCAAGCCTATTTCAAAATGATATTTTTCATTCAAGATGTGCTCATACATTTTTCATCTGAATTCTTCCACTTCAATGAGATTTGTTTAGTTTGTTTTACCCATTTTTCAAGACTGCCTTCAGGGAAAAGTACAGTTTCTCTTCATACAATTTTTTTGTAATGTTACTCTTCAGGGTTGAGCCCTCATGACACTTCATCCCAAGCCAGACATATTTTGTCCACAAGCGTTGAGTTTAAGCACAGAATATGAAATGTTCAGCCAGCCATATTGCATATAAAAACAGCATCTTTCTCACCTACCGCCATACCAACCCCACTCACAAACTGCCTTTTAAAAATACCAGCCTAGCATTTTGTTTCATTTAGTACACTGACATTAGAGATGGGGAACGTGCATTAAAATAATTGTAAGTAAAAAGAGATGAAATGGTGTGCAGATATCAATTGTGCATTAACGTGTCTGCATATTAAATATGAGCGGTGCACATGTAAGAAGTTTGTGGAGGCTGACTCCTGAAAGAGCTTTCATTGTGGAAAGGCATGGGAAACCTGCTCTGCTTGCACCAGTGAGTAGGACATACCAGAGTAGTAAACTTGATGTACACTTGATTTTACAGTCATGTCTTTGTGTTATTAGATGTGTACATTTTATATCAAAGAGTCAATAAACAGCTCAGAATGTTACGTGTCCTGTCGTGTTGTTGCTTCCTGTGAATGCAATGAATCACTGTCAGCCTTCAAAGGGATATTTTTGCTTTGCTTTTTCGAAACTATTTCCCTGAAAGATGCCAGCTGAACACATGCTAGATGTACTGGGAACTCTAGAGAATGTGGTGTTCTGCCGTCAACTAGCACTTCTGAAAAACAAAGCTGAAATACAGAGCAGAAAGGTGACCACTCATGCTCATGTCGTACTGTACACGGTGTCCCATGAGTCATTTTATTCCTAAGCGCTAAGTATTCCTAAATGCTAAGCAACATACCTGTTATCTTATGTACCATCTGCATTACAATATTTAGTTATAAGGCATATGTGTCATTATCTGCTGCACCAAGTTCCATGAATCATATTTTGTTACATGTGATTGGTACAGTTTCAAAACATGCTATTAATAGAAATCTTTGATTTGCTGTATTGTTTCGCATACAATATTTAGAGACTTTGATACATTCTTCAAAATTTTAAATAAATAAAAGCCAGTTCTCCATACCTAAGGGATACTCTACATGTGAAAGAAAATCACAGATAGTATTTGGATACACTGTACCTATATTATAAGAATATCATTTTGTAGAAATAAACAATGTAACAAAACTGTCCAAACAACTGCCATATGACAGTGAGTGAAGAAATTCCTCTCAGTAAGAAGGTGGGTATAGGTAGAAGTTTAATACAAACAGTTTTATAAATGCTTTGGATTGACATGAACACTGTACACAGCTCCCCCATATCTCCTTACATTTCCATCCGGTTACAATGTGCTGTTCTAATTTAGAGCTGCAGTGGTTCCAGCTGCTTGGTACAAATGTTACAGACATGTATTACCTGAGCTGTGTTTGCATACAAACCATTCTTTTTCCCAATGTCAATTCTGAATGACATTAAAATATTTATGTTTGTATGTAAATTTTACCATAAGGACCACTCGTTAAGGCAGACGGCAATTCAACACATAAGCAAAAATCCTATCAAACACTGACGACACCAAGCTTGTTTTTGAGTATACAAATTGTCACGTTTCAGGAATGTACAACATGATTGAAAATCCAGACAGGTTGGATGCAAAAAAATGCATAAATATTGACAGGCCAAAATTCTTCTACCAGGCTAAGGACATGTTAAGATTCACATACTGTGTGTACACAATACACAATTTACTTTAGTAAATAAAAACACAATTTCCCTACTAGTATTCCATAATGTGAGCTTTTAATTTTGTAGGCAGGCAAAATGCTGGTTCCGGGGAATATCCAGTTCTGATATTCAACCGGTGATCTAAGATTACACATAATGTGATCACTGGATATCTGGGGATCTATCAGCCATGAAAATTATTGTCTACATAATATCACAGCAATATTATTCTGGTCTTTAGAGCTTTTAAGTATTATAACTGCTCTCACTGCTTTTGGAGACCAGAAAAAATCCCCAGATACAATATTAGCCACTAGCTCTGCTGTGCTAATGACCAATAGCATCTACAGAGATAGCAGGCAAAAAGGTTATATTATATATTAAATTAAGTGAAAATAAAAGTTCTACTGTGAATAGATAATTGTTGGAATAAGCGGAATGTTTTTCCCTGTTCAAATGTTAGGAAAACATCTAGTAAGCACAATATGTTTCTGACAATTTGAAATATGCAGATTTCTTTATGTCTTTCTGAATATTCCATCCACCTAAATAAAAGGACCACAAAGGGTGAAAATAGAATTCCACTTAAATTCAGTCCTCAGTGACATTGTGAGCTATTAATTTAATAGCCATAGCAACAGCTTCCATCCACATAGAAGGCTGGCAAAATAATGTATTATTTTATCAATGCCCTTGAGACATATGGCATAAATAATACTGTATATAATGAATGACTGTTCTACTGTGTTAGTCTCTTAAGAGAGAAAACACAGAAGCAGACACTCTTTGCAAACAGGTATTTCCTGTGCTCTGTTTCTGGTAATGTACAATGATGCTATCTGCATCCTGTCATTATAAAAAAACAAATTTCAGAAATGTCAAGCCCATTTACTTTTCAAAGGATGCTCCAAAAAAACATTATTATGACACTCATTCTCTGTTGTTACCTCAGTGATATACACCAAGATATGCAATGGAGGAAACATTTGAGCATACTGTTAAGCATGAACACATGAAAGTGAATCATAAGTTGACATATGCTTTATACAGAACAAAGCCTAGAAAGGAATGCGAGCCCCAGAACCGTACACAAGAGATGAAGCGTTGCTCACAAGGGGACGCTAAAAAGGCCGTGAGGTGATCTGTGGGCCACAGGGTCCGCAGGTCCAACAACTCTTAGGTGAGCAGCTGCCGGATCTCTCTGTGGACGTAGCACAGGAAGTCCATGTAGGACGCTCCTCCGTGAACGCCCTTGTCTTCCACCAGGTGCTGACGGAACAGCATCTCTGTCCTGTCTTTCTGCTTCACCACCAGGAGCTGTTAGAAAAGAGAGAACTGTGACCTGACGAAAACCTCCATGGTGGAAAATGCTGTCTGACTTCACCGTTAAGTTAAGTTGTCAGTTGGGAGCAATACAACATTGCTCGTCTAGAATAATTTTTATTGCAGTTTATTTTTACTGCCCAGCACCTGTGGAAACCGATGAAAGAAAGCACCTGCAGAATTCATTTTGCCACCATCAGCTGAAATACTGACGTCATGCTGGATAATGTAACATTCACATCAGTTTTTGTATAAAAAAGAACTGCTTTTTTAGCTGACAGGGACTGGGTGAGCACACTGAGCAGTGTTTTTTAACTGAGATAATGCAAGTTGATATAACAAATATAAAATATGTTTTTCAAATGCATCAGTTTAATGGCATTTAAATTATTGATATACGCACTGAACACTGACTTATTTGAACATAGCCACATTTTTGTGTTTTACGAGTGTTTTACATTGTCTATCTGATTTTCACATGACTTTTTAAAAATATCTGTACATTTTCTGTAATAGATTTCTTGGTAGTTCTCCTCCTATACAGCACATGAATGTATTGTATTCTTCATGACTTATTTTGTCTCTTCTTATCATGTCTCAGAGTCTGTTTAGGTGTACTTATATTATTATAACAGCAAAGAGTTGTTTATATTCACCTTCATAGAGTAAGGCCTCTGACCAGCAATGCTTTCGATAATGGAATGGAGCTTCTTAGAGTGGGGATTGTCCAGCTTCGGTAAAGAGATCTGCAACACAGTCCCAGGTGTACAGTAACCAACAGACAAGTAAAATAAAAAAAAGACCATCAAAAGGCTATTGCTGAGGATTACTTAATTCAGAGATACCAATATATAAAACTGCTAGTGCAACAAGTGTGCAAACATGAGAGCTCCCCCCAGGGGGCGCCATCTCACCACTTCAGTGCTGACATGGGCGAAGGAGGGCACATTGAAGATGCTCTGGATGAGGTCGGGGGGGCAGGCCTGGCCCAGCCACAGGAGGAGCTGCCGCCCGTTCTCCAGCAGGAAGAGCCCCCCGTCGGACAGGCGCTCCTCAGAGCAGCGCACAGGCGCCGGCACCGCCTCACTGCCCACATCCATGCTGTGCTGCACGAGGAGAGGGAGTCAGAGAGAGAGAGAGAGAGAGAGAGAGAGAGAGAGAGAGAGAGAGATGAATGACAGGGACCAGGTAAGCAGGTGCCACTACACTCAGTCACAGCAAGCATTCATTCCTGAAGTCACTGCATGGCACATTACGCAACATCCAAATCGACAGAGTCTCGGACGTTTGACCCCTGCGTTTGATCAGAGTCCAGAATCGCGCGAAATGTGAAAGCGAATGTGGTGACCTTACCAGTGGGATGAGGCGGGGGTAGAAGAGGGCCTGGGTCTCCTCCACGCCCATGCCTGCCACCGTCAGCCGGTGGAAGGCCCTGTCGTCCGTGGAGAGCTCCACGCTGCCCACCAGGGCTGGGCTCTTCATCAGGCTATTCAAGTACACTGGGAACACCTTCATGGCATCTGGCAGGATCAGCTATAGGACACACAGACAGGGGGCGCTGTGACTATGCATGCACCATACCCAACAGGGCTACAGACCCCTGCTGTCAGCTAGTATGTAGCTATTGGTGAGCTATTCATTTTTCTCTGGTATCTCTCCCCGTGATTCATAATCATAATGACCGCTCTCTGCTCATTCCAGAATAAAGCCTTAGTCCATCATGAAATGTTTTGAATAATTGGCTTGATTACAGTTTTATACTCAGTGTTCACACGGCCACTCAAATGTGAAATGCACATTTCCCCTGTCCCCAAACACCTCTAAAATCAGTGTGGACTGAGTCATTTGATATAGGACTTATTTTTCTGACATAAGCCAAGATCTATTTCTCCATCTATTTCTCTGTCAGAGAATTAACACAATGATATTTCGTGATATTTCTTGATATCCCTGATATTCCTTCAATGACATGCACTATTGTCTGTATATGAACACAAATGGTGACAAGCTGCTGAAACTGACTTTGAGGTCTGACCTCATAAGGTCACGGCAGATTAAAATAAAAGTAGACACTGAAGGATCCTGATCTTATAAAAGGAGACATGGCAGTCCTAAAACCATGCGCTATTAAATCAAGGAGATAACCCAACACACTGAAATTAACCTCTGGACTGCAACCAGCCTGCAACTGCCTTTTAGCTGGGGACCAAGGTTAAGCAAAGGTCAAATGCTATTAAATTGTGACAGATGGTCTCTGTCTCAATGTTCCTACACTTCATTCACTAAAGAGAGTCAGAGCAGAGCACTTAAAATGAGCTGAGGGCAAGCTTTTTAGCTCCCAAAATATGTGAGATGTCCCCCCAGGGCAGACTGGTCTCCCCCTGGAAGCAGGTAAATATGAAAGAGTGCTGACCTGGCTGACGGCAGAAGGGCTGGCACAGTGTTTCCTGTAGCAGGCCAGCATGTGGGCCGCCTGTTTGACCAAAACCTCCCTCACGTTCTTCAGGGGCTGGTTCAGCATGGTGTGGTACGCTGGGAATACAGAACAGTTTACACGGAGGTCAGCAGCACTTTAATGTACAGTACAATGATCAGCAGTACTCTAATGTACAGCACAAAGATCAGCCGCACTCTAATGTACAGTACAGTACAGAGATCAGCAGCACTCTAATGTACGGTATAGTACACCTGCCCAGGGACTGCAGATGGAAATTAGCTAGTAGCTAAATCTGGTACAAAGCATCTTTCCTCTTTTTCGAGATTAATGTATTTTGTACATGGTCCCTGATATAAATAAATTTAATAAATAAATAAAAATAAATAAATACAGAGATCAGCTGCAGACTAATATGCTGTACAGAACAAAGATCAGCAGCACGCTAATGTACAACAAATTGATTCACTGCCCTATAAAATGCAGCTAAATGCCAAACTCTGAGGTCTGAGTTACCTGACTTGGCGAAGAAGTTGATGAGCGCATCCGTCTCGCAGCTCTTGTACAAGTCAGCTAGCTGGGAGCTGCAGTTGAGGCCGAGATTGTGGATACGCAGTCGTCTTTGCCCGCTGATGGTGGTGTACAGCAGAGCACACTGGGAAGGAAACGGACAGCACACAGTGAGGCAAGATGGCAAGGCACATGCTGACAGAGAGCAGGAGGAATTGCAGGAATCGCACCTGTATTAAGGCCCCAGGGTCTTCGCTGAGCGTGTCGTCATGCTTGAACTCCACTGTCATGGCTTTGTTGCAGTCCACAGCAGCCATCTCCACATCGGTGGTGTTGTTCATGTATATAGCCCCAAAGAAGTCTGTGGCCCTGAATCCTGCAAACACATGCAAGCACAGAGACACTGCAGCAGACAAGAGCAATCTCCCCTCCACTCCCTGAAAAAATGCTGACAATATTTTATTTCACTTTACATATATAACCACGTATCAGTACATAGAGTATTATAAAAAATACCAATTGCTCTACGCTCATTCCTGGGTGTGTAATTACAACACTACTCTATCACCAGCAATAATGAGTATATCCAGTAATTGTGCATAAAATGTAACACAGAAAAAAGTCGTTACAATCATATCTCAAAATGATTATCAGATAACCATGCACTGACTGTCTGAGTATCTGGGTACTGTACAAAGGTCAACTGGAATACCTATGAAACTCACTGCAGTATGTTGGATCGATTGTGTATTTCAAGGAATAATCAATTCAATCAATCAAAGAGGGATGATGCCAGCATAGCTCCTTACCTGTGCTGGTCCGAACTCGCATGATGGCATCAAATCCAATGGGCTTCTCCACATCTTTTCTCAGGTCACTCAGGAAATGGTCCCCATCCACCTGAACCTGAAACACAGACACATGCAACATTCTGAGTTTCAGTCCAAGCCTCACCCAAGAAACCGAATCTGATTCAGATATAATAAAGCAGTTAATGTAGCCAGGACATAGATAAGGAGGTGGATGTGTGAATTTTTAAGTTTGCCAGACACATCCTTGGGAAAAAAATACTTTAAGGTAAAAGATTTGCAATGTTTCCTGAGCATGATAAACATGGAGTTTCCATCAGCTAGAGATATCCGTCAACTATTGTGTTGGTGTTATTTTTCATGAACATCACTTACATTTGTAAAAAAAGTAAGATTAATATAATTACAAAAGTTAGTACTTACAAGTGGCATAAATATGTATTGTACTCATATTTTGGTTGTGATTATAATTGCTTACATACGTACAAATACTTCAATATATCGTGGGCAGACAAATTAATGCTGAGGTTAAACTCCATGAGCTTTGCATTTGTCTCAAGATGAGTTGGTGGCCATCTTGGAAAATCATCACAATACCCTTATGCAGTGGAGGTAATCTGCAATGGCTGTATAGCAAAAAAAGTTTCTTTTGATTAAAGCTGGAGAATGTCATGCTCACTTTATTAAATGCACAATGCATTGCCTTATCCACTGGGCTAATAAGTCAGAATACAACAACTCCTGGGGGTTTTCCAAGAGTGACAACACAGAGAACAAGAATTTCCAACATTTTCCAAAACACAGTTGCCTCCAGAAGAGGACAGGAATAGTCTGATGCTGTAACTTTTTGAACATGTTTTAAAAACTTGTGTTTACCAGTACCTGACCATTTTGAGAGACTTAAACTATAAGCAAAAGATTGTGGTTCTGTTCTCCATCTTACCGTCATTTAGCTGGCCCAAATCTAAACACTAATAACCATGAATATCAGAAGCTTTCCTTTGCTCCATTCTACACACATAGACATTAGTAAAATCTGAATAATGTGCTACAATTAGATTTAATCAGCTGAAAGGACAGCATACTCTACAACCGTAGTTTTCTACTCATTAGGAGGATCCACCAAGTTTTTTATCCAATTAAGTGCAAGTAATTAGTTTTGATTAGGAGTTAGCAGTGATTGAGACATTAATTGAATACTGTAAAAGAGCCTGTTGAAAGAACTGTCAAAGAGGTCAGACCTCCTACAAGTGCTTGGCTTAACAAGGGGGCTTAACAAATAAAATTGAAGAAATTCTTCTTTTTATTAACACATACATATACTCCAAACACATTTATTTAACAAGGGGTTTAAAGTAGACATCTGTTAAAAAAAATTTAATCCAGATCAGCATTCAATTAAATGTTAAACCACAGTAATTGACAGAAAGAACTTTGAGTGAAAACCAGCATACACAGTGGGCCTCCAGGACCAGGACTGGCAAGCTGTTCTTCAGTGCTGTACATAAAAGAAGATGATATACCTGAAAGTTGTTGTATTTGTAGACTGAGCCTCCGGTGTGCAGTGGAACCTCCCCCAAAGTGGCCACATCCACATATTGGCTGGGAAAGAGGAAGAGGTCCACACAGCAGCTGTTGGAGACACACTCCTTGGACAGCTGCTCGTATATCCGCTTCTGAGGCTGAAAGAGAGTCTGGCCACAAGAGCCAAACAAGCAATGAACACTGACTTCCCCCTGAAAATATACATTACAGTTCAATCATATGTGAGGGCTAACAATGTGAGGATGTGTCAGTTGCAAGAGGGCTGGTCAGGAGAGACTCACCTTCTCTTTGTCTGTGTTGACCAGCTTCCTGTCGTCCCGGTTCTTCAGTTTCCCAGGAGCCTCGGCAGTGGGTAGGGAGGAGTGGAAGATGAACAGCTTTCCACTGCAATCTGCAGCCTGCAGAGAGGACAGCAGTGGGTGATGATGTGAAGGGCAACTCTAAAGGTGCTATTTATGAGACACTGACACTGGCATCATTGAAGTTTCATTATAAGCAGATGATCTGACTGATGTATTTGGACACAGATACTGTTTCTTAAATAAAAAAAGCTTGCAGAGGGACAAGTTTAACAATGTAAATACCATTCACTGGAAGAGGCAAATTTAAGATACATTGCTTTTCCCAGTCTACTCCTAGGCTTTTTCTAGGTCTACTCAAATCATAGATCTAAGAACTGCATAGTAAGGTTCCCCTACAACATACATACATCAGGAAACATTCTTCATTACATCACAGTCATTTAGCAAATGCTCTTATCCAAAGTGACACACAGTAGTTTACAATTTCATGAATACAGATGGATATTTACACAGGGAATCGTGGGTTAAATAACTTGCCCTAAGCTGTGCATAGGCCAAGTTTAATGCAGAGGTTATTTTGGAATTTCACGTCTTTCTTGTGGCTTTGGCCAGCATTAAACTTAAATGTGAAAGTAAATTTTTTTTTTTGTTAAATGAATTGAACAAAAATGTTCATTATTTATTTACATCAAAAATATATTGGTTTGTTAGCATACTGGTACAAATGATGTTGATTTGGAGAAAACAAAAAAGCATAAAAAAGGATGATACAAAAGTATCCCTTTTCTAAACAGAGGAATTTGTGGAATGTGAAAGGGTCACAGGCGAGGGATGCCAGAAATTCCTCCATGCTAATAAGCCATGTCCTTGTGATTTCGAGAGTAAGCTTGAAAGGAAATACTCACTGAAGACAAGTAAATAAATAGATTTTTACATAAGACAAAGCAAAGCAAGACTTGAAAAATGTGCTATTTCCTAAATGGATCTTCGGACAAAAACGGTGCACAAGCCTAATACTGACCTAGATCTTCTTTAATCTTTAGATGAAAACAGGATTGTCGTCAGGTACACAAGATTGCATTTAAAATTCCCACTGCCATGGTTCCTAAGTGCTTGTGGAATGATTTCTCATTTCTCACTGAGGGGAAACCCCACACTACTGACCTTCAGTGCCTCCATGCCTGCCTGGATGACTGGGGCGAAGACAGTCTCACTCTCATTGGTGACTGCAAACATGTCTGGAATCTGGTCCAGCAGACTGGGGAGTACAGGGAAAGAGAACCCTAATATCATAACTGTCTGTATTAAAATATGACTCCTTATTACCTTATAGGTTTCATTTATGATGAGTCTGAGACATTCACATCCGAATAGGTAACAGTTAAAGGGATTTTGTAAATTTGCAGGTGGATACTCAAGTCATTGGACATTTTTGGTAAAACCTCAAATGTTAAAAAAAAAAAACTACCTCAAGAATCTTGTACACTTGGCAAAGATCTGCGTGGAAACATTTACTCATACTTGATAGGTACAATGAAAAAGTTTAAAAATAAACTGTTACTTATGAGAGGAGAATGAGAAAGTGGGAAAAAAGACGTTCATGTTTACTCTTTCTCTCCAAATTATTTCTAATTTGCAATTGTTTAACCCGTGCTTGTCAACATTATTACCAGTGCATCATTAGATGAATCCCACTGTTGTACTAACTACTCATACAGTTTAAGTGAATCAGAAATTATCTGGAGCTTAATAGTAAATGATTGAAATACTTTCTTTTCTCATTTTTCAATTCTGGCCCTTGACCTCAGCATAACAAATAAGGAGTGTGTATAATATTTGGTTTACTTAGAATTACAGTGAGAACACACTTGTTAATGACAGATCGGGACTCCTGAAAGTTGACCAGGAAACCATCCAGCAGAGGCACGAACATCTCGGCCACGTCGGAGACCACCATCATCTGTGGCTGGGCCAGGGTGCTCTTCACGTTGTAGAAGTGCAGGATCTTGTTGTAGGTGACGAAACCCACCCGGATCGCGGAGCTCTCAGCCCCTTCCTCTCTGGAAGGGTAATATTACATTACATTACATCATTGGCATTTAGCAGACGCTCTTATCCAGAGTGACTTACATTTACAGTTACAGTTTTTACAGTTTTTTTTACAGTATTATCCATTTATATACAGCTGGATATTTACTGAGGCAATTGTGGGTTACGTACATTGCCCAAGGGTACAGCAGCAGTGCCCCAGCGGGAAATTGAACCTACAACCTTTTGGTTACGAGTCCTGCTCCTTAACCACTATGCTACATTGCTGCCCCACAACCCATGCATGGGAAATGCATCATTCTGAGGGCCTGTGTAAACAAAGGATACGAAAGGTTCCTCAGAGCAATAGGGCTTTTCAGAAAACAAACATACTGTGATGCACCCAGCTTTTAGCCAACAAGCACTAATTAGAGAGCCCTTAGCAGCACATTGCTGACAAGCTTACGAAAACATCCACAGATGGGGAGAGTAACAGAATGTAAAGTCCTTAAATGGCACTGCATACCCATAGGGCAGGGAAAGAACACCAGAGAGCTAGAGCCCTTGATTTACATTACATTTTCTCACAGCAGATGCTCTTATCCAGAGCGACATACAAGATCTGAGCACATATTAAATGTTACATTTACAGCCAGTAGACTATCTTATCCAGAATGACGTAGAAGATGTGAATACGTTTAACATTACATTGACATTGTTTATATCTAGCAGATGCTCTTATCCAGGGTGATTCCGAAAGTCAAGCACAAAGTGCATCTGACAAATCCTTCTCCGCTCTTCAGCACATTGAGTGAGGTGAGTTCAAAAGGACACCACCAGGCGTCATTTCCAGAGAACAATACTAAAACTAAATTTAAATCAGAGCTCATATGCTTCTGATTAATAGAGCTGTTAGCTCAGACGTCATGAGACTGGTTTGGAATTGCTTGCTTCCACACAGCCAACACAAACAATGTTCTACATCACTATCCATACAACTTGAACAGTAATTCACCTTAGACTTGTGAAATTAAACTGACTTCGTGAACAGTCAGCATTTGGGTCCCACATTTGAACACACAGCAGTATCTTTAATGTGTCCAACTGTTGCTGCTTTAGTTAAAAATTATGCTGCGAAGTACAGCCAACACCACTACTGTTAGGACAAAGGAAAGAAACAGAAAGACATAAGCCATAACCCTTTCAAACTGGATGTCATAGAGGCCTATGTATTGGCCATCCATTCTCAAAATAGTAAACCTATCTGAAAACACAATGCCAACATAACAAATAGGCAAAACTATGCCTGCAATTGCCATCTCTCTTTCTCAGTTTCTGATGATTTATAGAAAACCCTGTTAGAATTTTCTCTATGTCCTGTTGCTCAGTTTGAATCATCATACCACAGACTGCAGTCTTCACATAAATGACACCAAGCAGATTTAGCAAGTCATGACGCCAGATCAAGCAAAGAAATAGAGAAGACAGTTTTACGGCATGTCCACAGTGCTGAGCAGCAATGAAATACTCACAGTTTATTATAAAGAAAATAGTACGTGGGCTTAGGGTGTATTGGAACCACCTGTTATGCCTTAGGGGGCCTTTTGAAAGGTCAGCTTCTTCAAAAGCGGTACAAATCTTTTTAAAAGGCTGAGGGTCGAATGTGTTCTGTGTTAGTTTATCTTTAAAAAAAGTTCTATTCAGTACTGAGCACTTGTCTGAAGTTTCTTCCTTCTTGTTAATGTACCTTTTACAGACACAGTTAAATATTACCTGAAATCCTCTAAATAATTATATAATATACTACACTAGAATATATGTTTCTCTGTAGAATATCCACATCTCACACCTCAGCATCCCACACAGGCATATGCTGGGCCCATCTGTTTGATGGGGGGGGTGGGGGGAGCACAACAAAAATCCACATTCGGCATACTGCCTTCAGGAGTCTTTAGTTAACATACATGTGGTAAATGTTCTTCTGTTCTGCAACTATTGTTCTCCACGCTCCAGCTTGGCTCAGAAAAGGATATAGCTAATGTGCAGCATGCTGAGCTGGAATATAATTGCATTTCTCAAGGCCTCTCCCCTGAACCAAGTTACCCAACCATTCCTTTAAAACACCAGCAACAGGGTGCTGAAAACCATAGCTCATAAACCTCAAACAATCATTCACACTGACTCAGAGTGCTCATTAGTGAAACAATAACATTACTCATGCCACCTCCGACACTAGACTTCCCAGGAGTGCTTTCCACATTGGACACGGCTCATCTTAACTTACGGTACATGCTGAGGGCCTACTGGGGTTGATGTGCAGTCAGTCAATGTGAAGGACTGAGCTCAAGGCAGCAAGGGCTGAAAACTAATGTCCAACAGCATCAGCAACAGATAAACCTTTACTGCAGTAAAGACCACTAATTTCAAGCAAACTGTTTTGCATGAAATGTGTAAAAAGACTAACAGGGAATGATATTCAAGTAACCTCTGTCTCTGTCATTACCTTTTGGATTCCCAGCACATTTTTCCATTTTAGGGGCATCAGTATATACTGGGTCTCACTTTACTAAACATTCCATATATGCTTTGAACCCTGATGCTGAAGAGATGTTCAGAGCCAATTAGCAGTAAGAGCCAATCAAAATAATGTTTTGTTGGAAGTCATATGCTAGGATGTGGTAGTGTACCTGGGCAATTTATCCAGCAGTGTCTTCAGCTCCTCACACAGGAGTTTGACCAGTCCGCTCTTGATGTTTGAGTAGGACACATCAATCATGAAGATAAATGCTGGTGGGCTGGGCGGCTTGTTGTTCTGATAAAAACACACAGAAACAAAGATCATCTTTAGGGTTTTCTGGAATATGTGTGACCTGCATTTTGGACACAAGAGAGACTGAAAACGGATATGTTGCCCACTCTATATACCTTTACTGTTTATAAACCGCTAAGTGTCATTTACGGAAATTAGGAAGGGAAAAGATAATGTTCTGGAATGTTCACTGGCTTTTGCATTTTTTCAGTCAATATGCATTTTCTTTTCAGTAATTTAATTTGTAAATGCAGGGCTATTGGCAAATTAAATGAGATAGTAAGCACTGTTATTGCAAGTTCCTTGCAATCCTATAATTAACTCTGAAACACTGCTTCTAATCTAAATGGCCTGTTTTATAACACATACCACAGTTTACAATATCCTTTGTTTTTGAAAGGAAACCTTGGCTAGGAGAGGTCAAGCATAAATGTAAACCTTAGATGAGAACTGAAATTCAGTAAAGGGAGATTCTACAATTATAACCACAAATATGAAGTTTACTCCATACACTTGAAATAGATCAAAGACTCAACGATGTGACTTAAAGCTGAAAATCTATGGCACACTATAAAACATCCAGAAACCATTTTATCATGAAGGCCTCTCCTATTCCTTTACTGCAAAACTGTTTCTTTTCTTTTTCTTCTACTACCCATTATTTTCCTTCCCCATTGTTCTCTCCTGCCTTTATTTGGTGTTTTTGGCTGTTTCTTTGCATAAAATCTGGAAAAAATAATAAAGCTAGGGCACATTATTCATTATTCAGAAAATAAATCACAACACAGCAACATTGTTTTGTTTCCAAAGTAACCATGCTTGACAAAAATCACCTAAGGTTTTGTTTAAAGTACATTGCAACCAGATTCTCAAGTATTAATAAACAGACTTGAGACCATGCATCACCTAAGCAATGAGGCATGGCAGCTTGCCTTCTCAGCTGAAACACTGGAAAAAAAGGCCACATAGCAGGAAAAATACAAACATGAAAAACAGCAAGCTAACACTTTTCATGGGGGTCTGGATAAAACGAACACATTTCTGCATTGCAGACCTCCACCACAGGTGCTTAGAAATGCTTAAGTTTTGTGCTAGATACTCTAGTTTAATCATGTAAAAAATGCAATATGACTGCCAAGACCCAGACTTCATACTGGTGCATGCTGTAACCTGCTGACCCCTTCAGGGAAACAGTAAGCCTTGATGCCTTCGGCCTTAAAATTTCATCTACAAACCCAAGAGAGGCAATCCAACTGCAGGAAAAGACATCTTCAACTGTTCTATTTTTAAATGTCATGCATTAAGTGTCATGTCATGCACACGGTTTTATGTAACACTGATGACCATGACAGCACTGACATGCAGAAGTAAATCACTTGCAGTAGACTCTTTGCAATGATCATATTGCTAAGATCACTAACACAAATACTACACAACTGACAAAATGCAACAACAATGGAAACAACTATTATTATTATTAGTAGTAGTAGTATCTAAAAGAATGAAATGAGGCACACAACAAAAACACAAGCTCACTAGGGCACATGGGCACTCACCTTGCAGTAGTCCAGAGTGGCTATGAATTCATAGGATCCCAATGACAGCTCCGGTCTCTCGTAGAAGTCCACCCTCCGCCCCATATGATCCAGATGCTGGAAATAAAATGCTGGCACTGCCAGTAAAAAAGACAACATATTTCACACATTTAACAACACCAGAAACATAGCTTATGTTATTAAGATGCCCTGCTATCATTCTCTGCAAGCACAGGCCTTCATGCAAATTTAGGCAGACTAACACTTATGTCTCACTAGTCCAAAAGTTTTCAAAATACAAGGTGTATATCAGAACATAAGGGGTGAAAAGCAGCACTGTCCTAATTTTATTATCTGGAAGTCACCACCAACACTTTGTTGTAACAGGTCTACATTTGTGAACAAAATTGTCACTAAAGGTATGCTCTGGGTTATGTTGGGGATCTGTTCCCTCAGTTAACATTTCTGCCACATAGGTTGAGTGATTAAATGTTTTTAAAAGACTGAGGTGTGTCGGGGGGGTGAGTTTGGTTGCTCTGGTTTCTTTTTTGAGGAACTGACCTTCATTGACACAGGTGCAGAAGCCGCACTGGTAGCGCCGCCCCCCATCAATGAACTGCATGAAGGGACACATGTAGGCCTTGCAGCGATTGCATCGCAGGGGACCTGTCTCACCATGGTTCACCAAGTAGAGGGGAGTCTGCAGGTACAAACACACACAGTACAGAAGGGCTTGCAGGTACACATACACATAGTATAGAGGTGCCATAAGGTAAACATACACACAATGCACAGGGGCCTAGAGGTACACAACAGTTAAGAAACGTCCACAAATCACACAAGATGAGTGATCCTTATGCCACTGGCCCCAATCAACTCTGAAAAATGAGACCTTATTGAGATTTTGAATTGCCAGAAAATGAGCTCATGTGAGATTTCACACAAAATATCCAGGCACATGAACATCCAGGCCTCCACACAAAGGCACAAGTGAGCAAACACCAAACCTGAATAACCTTCAGCATTTCAACAGCAAATAATAACAGGACCAAACCTGGGCATCAAACTTTGTCTGACATAAAGCAGACTACCTAGCTTCTATAAACAACTGTCCCTTTTGTGTACATCTGTGGAAACATTTTCACAAGAGCCCTGAGATGAGATTAGAGGAACACCTGACAGTTTGTTGAGTTTTACACAGAGTATACACAATGTTTCACAGCTATAAAACTACACACAGGAATGTAGTTAATAGAATAGCCTTAGTTAGCCTTAGAGAAATTCATATAGTCCAGTGTGATTATTATTACTTGGGCACTACTTCTTCCTTGATGAAAAGATCAGATTTCTGTGCTTACGGGAAAGTAGATGCTCAATATTCTATGAATTTACGCAAGAAAGATCTCAAATTTTATTGCAAACCTATTCATAAAATATGCAGATACAGCACCAAGGTTCAATCCATAATGAAGAGAATATGCACAATAGAGCCATATGACTTCATCAAGGTCAAATCAAGCAGAATTCATAAGGCACAGTCCAATAAATGTGTCTTTCTATAGAAGTCACAACGAACTATCATGTAAAACATGCACATGTACATGTTCTACCACAGAGGGACAGGCTTGTCTTAGCTAGGTTCTGACTGACACAGCTTTCTCTTAATCCTTTCATCTTCTCTCTTACCTCCAGATCTCCCATTTGCCAGATTGCTTTCTAGGAGTCAGGGCACACTAACATTGCCTTAAAAGGGCCACTGGTACTGCTCACCATTTTTATGAGAGGGGGAGAATTTCGTGGGAAGATTGCTGGCCCACACAAGATTAATGGACTGCCATACAAAGACTGCCCCCAAAATACATTCAAGGACTTTGTAAAAATACATGCATTCAAAGTAAATATGGATGAAATGTGGTAGTTACAATTCCAGGTAGTTACAATTCCATTTAATGATATGTTTTCTAGAGATATGCTTTCTTCTGTCACTAATGCACATAAAGACATACAAAGCTCTAACATGACCACGTACCTCATTTTTGGGGATGGTGGCAAAGGGAGTGATGATGGCTGCCAGGGGCACTTGGCATTGTTTGGCCAAATCAGCTGTGCAGGGGAAAGTGTACGCTGTGCACCGCATGAACCGAGGGCTGGCATGGCCTTGAAAGAATAACGGCAGACTAATGAATGCAGTTACAAACGAAACATACTCTCCATCCAATGTACTCTCAATGTGACTGTGATTCATATTGATGTGAGAGCTGCTGATGTAATACAATATAATGATCTGTGCTTGCTACTGAATTTACTTAATGAATTTTCCAGTTGGATTCGGTTACCTTGATCCTGAACCACGAAGTCAGTGGTGACCAGGGGAGGGACTTGACCCCTGAGGTTGGTTGTGTAAACTTGACCTCCACGTCTGGCCCTGTCATCTTCAATCACTTGCGTCTGAAGTAGAGAAATCATTGAAATTAAAATGAACCTGCTAAGAAACGGGTTTTCAAGTTGTCACTCATAACAACACAGTAACCTTAAATGATCTGTATCTGAGGATGCTGACCAACAAGAGACACAAACATTTATGAATTTCAGGGCTCAAAATGATAAACCACATCTAAACATTCCAGAAACTGAGCATTAAATGCTCAATACAGCTCCAGTCTACAAATGCTAGGGGCACTAAAACACAGCATGGTGCTGAATGACCTTGAGATGCTGAAACATCCAGACCCTGAACTCACTGTACTGGGAATGGAGTCGGGGTCCAACTTCTTCTGCGGTGGCCCAGCCATTTGGGCAGGCCCACCTGGAAAGGCTCCAGGGAAACCAGGCTGAGGTGCTGCCATCGGTCCTCCATACGGGCCTGCCAGCAGAGAGCACATAGTTCACTGTCACAACAGGTAGCGTAGCTAAGCAACCTCTTCAATTCACACACTCGAAGGCACAAACATTGCAGCAAACCCCGCTGCTCTCCCTCTAAAAGGTGCTTGTTTATATTGGAAAGTGTCAGTAGGGACAGCTCTAACAAACTGCTGTCTTCTTTACTAATGCCAGATCATTAAACTAAGGGATGAATGTCATGTGTAACACTGTTCCACATATTCATAATGTGAGATGACACAGAATGGAAAGTCCACCTTTGATGTTTTCAACTCAACACTTTGAAATTTCCAAAGATAGTTTTTGGAAATAATCTCACTCCATGCAAAATGCATAGTCCGAATAAATCAAGGGTTCAACTTACAACGACCTGTGTGTTTTTGAACAAGAAATAGCTAGAGTTCCTGAAACATCTATTTATCATCATACTAAATGCAACAAGATAAAGTTCAAAAAGATAACAAACCACTAAAAAAACAGGTGATATAACTTTACATTTTTAGCACACAACTGCTTAAACAGAAGTCTCAAATTATCAGTAATGATGTATTTATTGACTGTTTTGTAAGACTGTGAAAAGGCCATTAAGATAACACATAACCATTTCAAGCAACTGTTGCAAGTGGATTGGCCTGGCATTGAATACCGACTGTTGAATATCCAAGAGATTATTCATTCAAACAACAGAGGCCTGAGATATGCAATGATTTGCTTCAGTATGCATGGATGCATGCAAAGGAATGCTCCAATACACACAGGCAAATATAAATGGACTGTACTTCTAAGGAAAAAGATAAATAACCCATCAGTCAGCACCTTGTTGTTGCGGAAAACCATGTTGTCCAGGTGGTCCAGAAGGCTGCTGGAATCCACCACTGCTGGGAAGGGGTGGGCTAGAGAGGGCACCGGACATTCCCATTGGCGGACCTGTAGCCATGGCACCCATGGCTGGGCCAGCAGCCATTGTAGGGGAGGCCATCTGGGGAGTGGGAGGACCCAGGGAAGCATGGCCCATAGTTGGGGGTGGAGACTGGAAAGATGGTTGTGGAGCAGAGCTAGTTGGTGACTGAGAACTCTGCATTGGGCCAGGGCCTTGAGAGAAAGAATAAGGAACTCAGTGACTGACATCTGAAATGAAGGCAGAAATGTTCAGAAACGGACCTCCATATCTATTATTAAGATGACACAGCAACTTAAAATTTATTTCTTCTGCAGAGCTCTGGGCAGGATGAATTAAAGCTAATAATGGCACTGAGAACCACTGCTCTAGACTATTACTTGATTGCATGTTCCGAACATTCACCTGGGTGCAATATGTTTACCTAAAGGACACATCAGCTAGTAAAATATATACTTTTCATAGCTTCCTTTTTCATAACTCACAGGTGAGCAAAATCTTATCTGGAAAGCAAATTGCAATACAAAGTGAAAAAAATGACTGACTGTCTATAATAAGGTAACCACCATAACCATTGGAAACTGAACAAGCTACCTTGCAACATAAACGCTCTCCTGTATGTATAAGGCAATGCATTGAGCATTCTTCCTCACACAAACCATAATACATTAGCAAGCCATTTAAGCCATGCTATTGTTCAAAAACAGCAAAAAAGGGTTAACTAGCAATGGGCAGAAATCCATTTATGCTTTTAATGTTGCTCACAGATCTTTGACCAAATTTACTCTTAATCTCCCTCCCACTGACAATGCCTACATCATCGATCTATGGTCTCCATTATACAGCTTTAAGAATGCTTGTGTTGCTCAGAGAATCAGGAATATAGCTACCATTTAACCACTAAGGCCCACCAGCATCGGGTAAATAACAAATGCTCTTACGTAACTTTAATTGACAAAATAAAACAAATTAGCAATAACTAGCTAGCTAAGTTGTAATGTTCATGTCATGTAACTTGGCTAACTAGCTAGCTTAATGGGGCTGTGCTGTACTTCGATTGTCGAGACCTCTCCCTATATTCTCGTATACTCTTAAAACATCTCAAACATTTCAAAAACACATTACAATGTTCATTGATTAAAGTAATATTTTTATAGCTTCTCTGTGTATATTTTACCAATAGTTTTACAAATTCAGCGATCACCAAAATTAATAACAAAAAATTGTTTGCATATAATTAAGCAGCAGGTCCATTTAGCTGAAAGTCAAAGTTAAGGACAAATGTTTATTGAATCCAGGGAGTTGACTTAGATGGGTCTAGTGACATGCAGGATATCATCTGCATTTCAGAGGATTAGATAATAATAGTTCTGTACACTTGCAATCAAATAACAAAGAGAGGTAAACAGCAATGTTCCCAAGCATATTCTAACCTGTAATTACAAAGCAGCTGAGATAGTTTAAAGTCTCACAGACAATGTTAACCACTGAAACAAAACCAAATCTTGGATAGGCTGGACACCTGGACAGGGTGGATCTTGTACCAGAGAAATGTAGGAACCTTTATACAAAATGTCATATGACAGGCTAATTCACCTTATAATCTAACTAGTCTTTTGTTTCCATTTCTCATGTCATTGCATGATCTGTATGCTTCTTCGGGGGAATCATATTCATGTAATATGGTACCAAACATTTGCTCCAACATGTTCATATTAAAGTGGGAGACTATAAAGCATCTGGGAGTTTCCCTTTGGTTTGGAGACTGATCTGTCAACAGTCTATCAAGCTCATGTTGGGGAGACATAGGCTGCATATCTTCTCTCACTGTGGAAGCTCACAGTCCTTAGCTAAACATTTCATTTGTAGTAGTCAGTTCAAGCTCAAACATGTCCTGACCTCACACAATAGGAAACCTTAGCTATTGCTGTTACAGTGCTCAGCATACACATCTGCCTTCTTCGCTATTCATATTACTAGTGAGAAGACCCAAACCAGGCCAGAGCTTCCTAATCACATCAGGGAACAGCATGCTGCTTTTGGGCAAAACCAGAGAATTAGCATGTAACTATTTCACCAGGGAGACACATGCGGTGTGAGAATGAGCCCTACCATATCCACTGATCTGCATGGCACCCAGCTGGGTGGTGAGCTGCTCTGCTGGAGCGGAGGCTGGAGAAGGAGGGCTGTGGTAAGGAGACTGAGGAGGCTGCCCGTATGAAGACATGGGGGGAGCGGAGACTGCTGGGGGAGGGAACCTGGAGGAGTAATTAGGAGTCAGATTTGGGGGGAAAACAACACAGCTCATCATATGAAATATTTAAAAGAAATGAAGAGATCTTACCTCTGAGGGGGAGGGCCGTTTTGCTGACCGCCAGGGCTGAACTGGGCGGAGCATGGCAGTGGGGGTGCCCCAGACGAAGAGGACACAGGTGACTTGAGAGCACCTGAAAGCAAAAACACTTTCCAGTCACATGACCTTTTTAAGCTCAGAATAGAAAAAAGACTATTGCAATCAGTGGAATTCTATAATTGTGGTTGCATTAATTATTTCACACTCATTTCATATTTTACATCCACCAAAACTACAAATCGTACTCAGCATAAATCTGTTCTGTTGTGCTGAAAGTCGCTCTGGATAAGAGCATCTGCTAAATGCATGTAATGTAATATAATGTTTGTTTACGTATGTGAAAGTGCACTTTGTGACTCAATTAGCCTATTACTATTTACATTCCACAATATACCGTTTATTTGGTTGAGGACAGCAAAAATTAGACCTACAGTCAGGCGAAAGGCTGTATGCTTACCTGGTGCTGCAGCAGGGAAGAGCTGTGGAAGAGCCCCATAGTGCCCATACAGAGGCTGGGAGGGGACACCCCCATAGCCAGGGGGATAACCCCCCATTCCCGCCTGGGCCTGAGAGTAGGGAGGCGTGGCAACATAACCCTGATGACTCATCGTTTCTGTTTGCTGTTAGGCTCTTCTCATTCCAAATTGGTGGTATTCAAACAACCTGCCAACATCAAGATAGCAATCATACACACAAAACAAAACCCATGTCAACAGGGTGTTCATGGACTGTGCCACTAATATTTCAAATATTTCACTACTATTTTCAAACTTTTTCCCCACAACACACTGCACTTTCATGTTCATACAAGGTAGATATTTCTGAAACAACTGGAAGACAGTAAACATAAAAATTGGTCATAAAGGAAGACAATTTTTTTAGGTTAAGACAAGACTGCTCAGTAATTCCTAATACACTTGATTAGTTTTACCAATGTGCTAATGTTTACCGAGAGGAACTGAATTAGCCTACAGTCCTTAATTGCTTTGCAGCCTTTGCATAATAGGGCTACAAAGTTAGGCACTGGAAAACACAGCAGAATAAATGTTTGTGATGCTTTATGATTTTGTGTGACTCCACCAACATATTCTTCTTTTGTACGCTTACATCAAAAACTAAACTACAACTATGTCACCTTTTCCATCAAATCATCCATGAAACAGCAATAAAAATGTTGCATGGATACACAGAACTGTTTGTGGTTCATTGATCCTATTGTTGGATTTTCAATTTATCAAACTGAGAAAATGTGACACCCCCTCCTTGCTATGAAGCAGTTCAGAAGATGCAACTTTCATTCATGTAGGCCTACAGTATCACCATAATGTTTTTGGTTTTTCACTCTGGGTCTGCATTATTTATGATGTCCAATTTATCTTAGTGTTAGCATAAGACATAGGTGTTTGAATCACAACTCATAAGTTCAAAACCAGGTTTTTAATTGCAGTGTGTTCAACCAGTGACGACAGCAGTCTGGTCACTGTTTTATTGGAATGTGGCTTTTCGTTTGCTAGTGGGGAGGTTTTAGGAGAAGTCGGGTCAGTTTAACATGGGGGTTAGTTCTAAACCGTAACTACTGGCTATTACGGAATCAAAAGGGATGCCGATACACTGTGAGGTTTCGGTTCATTGGTTACGATTGGAAAAAATGCTCCATTTGAGCCGTGATTTAGTTTAGCTTTTCTCAGGCTTTCTCTTCCACATGACGCTCGTACGATAGTCTGCGTCCAGATGCCTGAACACCACCCACAGCTGGCTTCCTCAGGGCCCCATTCGATATAGTGAAACGTAGCACTCCACTTACCAGTATGAAGGCTACTTTTAAAATTAGTGATACTCAGAGCAAATAACCTCTCGATTGTTTAACGTTTAAAAAACGTCACTCTGCAAATAATTCGCAAGAACACCCTGCTCGAGAACTACAGGCTAACTATCTTTACTTGCCACGTCAAAGACCGTTATGATTGGCTTCGAAATACGAAGCATCATACAAGAATTCCAAGAATTGCATCTGTATCTAGTTCTCATTTAAACAATATGCTATTGTATGTCACAATTTTCATACAAGCAGAGAGCAGTGAGTGAACCCACATATCGGAAGAGCACGCTGTTTTTACCGATACGCTGTTGCTGTTAGAACGGAAATCAACACATAGGAGGCAATAAGTTTGATAATCCACTGAATCATTATAACACACCAATATTATGTTCAAGGGCGTACGTGTTGATGCAAAATATGTTTTCTAAGATTTATCGGATTATGTTATTTACCTGAGTGGTTGACAGAATCAGCTGAACGCGTTGCTATGAGAATCCCTTAGGTAAATGTGCGTGTATGAGCGAAGTGCCACGTCAAACTCCACCAGCACCGGTTCCTACATCCTCGCTCTTCGCTCTTGTTTCTGCGCATGCGCGAAATAGTGGGAATTCCTAACACGTCAGCACTGCGAACGCAGCATCACGCAGCACAAACATGTACCACTGCGAAGGAGCGTTGCAGCTGCCTCTCCGATGAAAGCACCACTAGGAACACATGAGCAATGCGCCGATCGCAGCGACTACTACTGTTGCACATTGGTGATCTCTAGCTGATTGATGGCTGTAAAAGCTTCAGCAGAGCGAGGAAATACATTGAGCGGAGCTAAAAAGTGCATAATGCTGCAAGGAACTGCTTAAAGCAGAATATAAAGAAGACGTGTCTATCAAAAGTATGAATACCTTACAAAAGAAATAATCTCATTTGTTACCTCAATGTGCAATTACTTTTGCAAACTTAGTAACCTGCATGAGGGAATGATTTCAGATCTCTGTCGCAGGATCATTACTGGTTTAATGTGTACAATTTATCTCTGAATTGTTATTTATACTATTATATATACTACATGTATTCTTCTGAAATATAGATAATGCTAGAAAGTCATGTAGCGGACTGGTTGGACAGCTGGATTCACAACCAGAAGGTTACGAGTTTGATTCAAGGTTGGGACACTGATCTCATACCCTTGACGTACCGTGACCGTCACTACTACTGCTATTAAAAATATTAATAAATATTTAGGAACTTGTTTCCAGCCACAGAACTCACAGTACAATATCAAGCTTTTTTGAATGCTTATGGGTGCACATCTCCATGAATAATGCTTCTTAAAGTAAACCTTTAAGTCAGTTGCAGTAACCAGTTATACATTTGAAGAGTCCACCAGAAAAACAGATCTCCCCTCTTCAGTGATCTCCTCAGATGAAAATACCTGATAAAATGTGAACGTTGTACACTCGCATCGGGCGGGTCTTGCCAAAATGACGTATCAAAAGGGCCGGACTCTTATTTTGTAACGCATGATATGAATGGTGCTAGCAAACAAACTAAACTGCTCGTCTCGTCTAGTTGCAGAGCGCCACAGATTCCACTGCAAACAACTTGATGATAGAGTTTTTGGAGCCTGACAGCGGATGAGGTCCGCCGGCATGGGCACTGGGGATTACATCTGCATAACGGTGCACGGTGGAGAACCGTGGGGTTTCAATCTGCATGGGGGTGCAGAGACGCTTCATGAACCTCTGCACGTCACCCAGGTAGGATTTAAAGATCGAAACAGGCGATGTAATTATTAATGAGTTACCTAGCAAATGTATTTTGCTGATGGTTGTTAATTATTGGTTATCATTATTATTATTATTATTATTACTATTATTAAGCTAGTTGTGGCAGCAATAGTAATAGGCTGTTGATGTTTGTACCACTTAAAGTGAATTATCATTTAGTTTTTATGTGTTCATGTTGTTCTTCCTAGGCATTAAACATTACGCACTGTAAATGGACACATTTCACCTGTTGATGGTAGAACCACATAACAATAGGGCAAAACATATTATTAAAAATGAACGTCATCGATTCCGATATATTTTATCTTTTCCCACACAAGTATTTTATTGTAGTGCAAAAAGTGGTCAGAAAACATTCATATGAATCACGTGCACAATCGGCGTGTTAGGATATTGATTACTTTTTTAAAGCAATTATAACTGATAACGGTTACAAATTCTAATGATGTAAAATTAAATGATAGTACTGCAACCGTCGAATAATACCTGCAGAGAGTACAAAGCTTAAGTTCCAGTTCTGATCCAGTTGTTGCGTGGGAAAGTGGATACTGGAGCTGGCTGAGTAATCGTCACCAGATGAAGTAACGGCGTCTCCTATTGGTACTTCCTGCAGGGTATGTCGGTAATTTAGGATTAATTTGCACTTGAGCTGGAAATTGTGATTTCACAAATTGACAAACAAATTTTGATTTCACGTTTTACTTATATGCAATTTCACAAACCACCAATCACGACAACAAATAATTATTAAATTACAATGTTTACATTATAATCGATAAGAAAAAATCCACATTTCTTGCTTGGAGTATAGATAAAATTCTCTGGAAGGAAGAGCTCATGATAGCAGTCCGTATCGAGAGTTTTTGCAATCATATGGCAGAGAGAGAGAGGGGGGGCAGGAGATGTGACCTCCTGCTGTGCAAAACAGGAATGGTTTCGTCCAAACAGGAATAAACATTGGTGGTGCCATGGCCACAGGTTAATTTAATTAGTCCCGCAGATTTTCAGAATGAATGAGAGTCTGAAAAATAGAGCTAGGACAATCTTAGCCTGTGACGACAATTCAATTGTGGACGGATGGGTTTTCCCAGGTTTTGTAAATATGTGTCCTAGATGGAGCAAAAAGCTGTGTGGAATTGTGAAAGCTACAACAGAGGGCCTTATATGGTAAAGGCAGCGCAAGGTCAGCAGCTAGCCGTGGAGTGATAAGTTGCTGCGATGCTCGAGTAATCTGTTATCAATTATGCTAATTTCAGGAAAAAGTACAGACATGTTTTCATTCAGTGCAAATGTGGATATATGTGTAACACTAGCACTGGTCAAGTCAGTAATAATGAATATTTAACTAAAATACATAGGGCTGTTGTAAAAATGAAGGTTTCTCTTTAGTACATTATCCTTATAACATTTTATGGTGTATATGATATGATATGACAAAATACTGTGCAGAACGGAACGTTTCAATGCCTTGATGATGGTAATGTGTTCTCATTTTAAAAAAAAATGCATGCAGAAGGTGAGCTATCTGACTGTAGGGATAGTATTTTGTCAATAGTCTCCAGGCTGCAGTCAGGTTCCATTTTGGGGGTAGAGCAATGGCAAAAGGGCAACCACAAGTTGTGGATGTTAATAGGTGCTTGCCAGGGTAACATGCAGCAGGGGAAGGGGGAGTTACATTATTCATTAATGTGTCTCAACTAAGTTAGATTCAGTAGGTCCTCTTTTAGGTCATGCTCATTAATTGCCTTTCTGAAATGGATACAGACAAACAGAAGACCACTCTGAGGCCATATGCCTCACTGGAATGTTTGACTCTGACTGCTTGGGCTACCGTTTGTGGGAGAAAATAAATTTGGGGTTGAGAGGTTTTCTTATAGTGCATTTTTGGACTGTTGTATTCAGGTTATAAGATCTATAATTCTTAGACAAAATTGGTGTTCAAAATTTTTCCCGATTACATTTTCTTGCTTACTGATGGTTACAATTGTCACCCTCTGTCAAGGGTGGACAGAGACAGAAGAAGACACACTCTAGGTTTTTTTCTGTCTTCAGCCTATGTGTTTTATCATGCTGTCACTGGTCATCCTGCGGCTGAACCATGAAAGTATAAGTTATGATGTAGGCCAAATCAATATAAGGCAAGCCATTCCAGACTGAAAAATAAGTGTCCAACAGTATATGTATCTGTCCATGTATTGGTTGCACTGGCTAGACGTAGTCTTCCTGTTCTTTACTCACATGTAAATTAGACATCTTGCTAAGATGATGGCTTGATGTGTATTTAAATAACATACCATATTCTTACATAAGCCATTCTAGTAGGCTGAATCCCATATGCAGTACACATTTTTGGTAAAGTGCCTTGCATGTGTGTGGTTGCACCAGTGCATTGTTATGAAAAGGCGTAGATTTGTGTGATGAAATCTTTTAAACAAAGCCTGCCCTGAGAGGGGTCATGCACTATAGTGTTTGGTGAGCCCTTTTTCACAGCCTTAGAGGTAGTGCTTATGTATCTGAATTTTATAAACATCAACATTCCACAGGCATTATCACTGGTGACTAACAAGTCATGTGTTGCTGTATTTTCTGAGAAAGACATCTGTTGCTCTCATTGCCTCTTTAATCCACACTTCATGTAAACCTTACAATATACTACTTTCATTTATTAAAAATAGCATATCAGGATGTATTTGTCAATGTTTTCCTGACAAACTCCACATTCCTTCTGTTGTTTTAATTTTTGTTAAACTGATTTTTAAAAGGTTATTTTTTATTATTCATAAAATGAACCTGATGGATAATAATTCAGTGAGTATTTAGTGCCTAATGAAGAGTTGTTTTTGATATCAAAATTACTGGCAAATGTTATCCATAACATGGATGACGTTGAACCTTGAGCATTGAATTCCAATACTTTATTATGTTATATTACTATTACATTAATTTATTATACTATTATGTGTGTTTGAATAGCATAATGTGCATCATATCTTATGATGGTCCTACAGCCTTACACATACTGCACATCTTAAGTAAGAGGGCTACAGTGAAATGCAGCCAATGTAGTGCAAATCAAATTTAAACAATAGACCTTTTATAGCTATTACTTGACTACATGAGTCAGCAATCTGTGTGGGAATCTATTCTAAGACATTAATTCAGCCAAAGTGAATTAAAGCTCAATTGAATTTGTCAAAGAAGTGACCCTTGTCTGGGGAACAGGAGTGCATATTAAGTCTTTATTGAATCAATCAATAACATTTTAATAGTATATCCATTTATACCACATGCTGCTGAGCTCCAGATTAAACTCGGACATGTGTGAATACCTCATTGTATAGGCCAATCTATGAATTGGTTTCATTGGCTAAATTTTCAAATGTCCTTATACTATTGACTGCCAAATCTGTTGCTCTGAAGCAGCCATCTCTTGCAAATGTGTAAACTAGCTGAAAGGTTCTGTGGCATAACAGAGAGGTAATGCAAGTCGTCTGGAAGACATAACTTTTACCTGCCTCTGAAATTCTGAGAGAAAAAAGAGGAAGTCTGCCAGAAATAATTAAAAAAAAAGTTTTTAAACATATACCAGAATCAAGTATGCATCACTTAGGGCTGCTATTAAATTGCATCGTTGTAAGTTTTCCTTTTCAGGAGAAAGAAAGTTTTCATTAAAAAAAAAACCTGACAGAAGAGGGTTTCTCCACACAGGAGACTGTTTCCCTTAAAAGGGAAGTTGTTTTTTGTTATGGCTTTTGAATGGCTGGGGTATGGACCAGAGATTGTGAAGTCATGACTCACTGCATCTTTACAGGGGCAGAATGTGTTTTTGTGTAAAATGCAGTACTGTGGGAGTCCTTTTCTGTCCCTATGTCATCATTTTCAAGCTGCAGAAGTGGAGTGCCTCTAACTTAAACATGTGATTTAGGCTCATCTAGTGTAAGAATCTAGTGCAATGAGTCTTGTGATGTTGTTGAGGTCTATTGTGTATGAATTCCTTCTGACTGGTGACCTACACTTAAAAGGGTCTGTCTGTGAAAACTTGCTGACCACCCCACAAAAGTATAGTTCCTTGTAACTCTGTATCTCTATATTCCACCTTATTGACCTTTTTCTTCAAAAGAATGACAGTACTTTTTGTTCAATGTGGAATATATTCTATTATTTTTGTGAATCCTTGAGCCCCACCTTACCTCATATTCTCCTAACAACACAGTGAACACACCTATATCCTCCATCAGCAATGTAACCTTATTGAGGCTCTAGATTTTTCCTCTCTGATTTCTCCATAAGCACTGAAGCAGAGTGGAAGCATATCTTCACACTGATGGCAGCCAAGCGCAAGTCTGCCTCATATGATTTAAGAATGGCCCGGATTATGTATGTAGCAGCAGTTTGATATGCAGGTATTACCCCTCCTTGATGCACCCACCAGACGTTCTTCATAATGGCTCCTTGCCAGTGCTGCTCACTGTAAAGAGAGGGCTCTGTGTTTGCATCCATGGTGAAATATTTCTAACACTCTACATTAAATCACAATCAGATATCCAGTACCTTCATTCACCCATCACACGACCCTGCCGATAAGCACGGTATAAAAGGCAAATAGGAGAAATAAAGAATATTTCTTTGGATATAGTAAAACAATCTGGCAGCTGGGCTTGTTTGCAAAGGGTTTGAAAGCATAATTGCTTACAGGTGCTGGAAGCAGGAGCAGCTGCAAGGCATGTCTGGAGCATACTCGTTGTGTAGTACATAGACTTAATTTTCATGTTAAAGGTTTATTGTGCTTATTATTAGGCTAGTCGGTATTTGTTATTACCTAATGCAACATAAACAACTTAATAAATAATGGTAATTTAAAAAGCTTGTGCCAGGTTTGTGCATGTCTGTATGTACTCTCTTCTTATGTCTTATGCAGTATATGTATGCTTTATATACTACAAAACCTCACATATCAGTGTCTGTCTTGCATGTTATAAAGCCTCATGAGCACATTGTTTAGATGTCACATGATTCTTAGGAAGTGTTGATAAATGTGCTATGCATGCTTCATGATGATGCATTGTAAAGCATGTCCCAGTGGCACATGTAGAGTGCTGATTTCCACTGAAATGCTGTATTTCTCATTACATTTTTTTCCAGTCATGTCTTAATACAGTAAGGAACAAACATTACAAACCATTAACCATCATTTTAACTTCATGAAAGAGCAGTTGTCTCTCAGCATCACAATTTACTGTTGTTCTCGTTACCAGAACACTACGGTACATTGCATTAAGGTGGCTCAAAATGGACTTCAAAAAGATGTTACCCTAACTACTTTCTATCCTGTTTACTTCCCATGAAGTTTTTTCTCTGAAAACAAAGAGCCTCTTTTTGTGATTAAGGTTTTTGGAGATTTGAACTTCACAGCTTGTACAGTTACTATTTGCTGTATACCCCCATCTAGTGACAATAAAAAGGAACTCAGCACCAGGCTGGGTAAACCATGAAAGGGGTGGCAATCACTTTCTGTAAAAAGTTCAACAGCTAAAATTGAGGCCATTGACTAGCCATTATAAAGTGGATTGGCTTTCAGAGGCAGTTGCATGTGGAAGTGTATTTTGCACAGTTAAATTATATATTTAATATCAATATTGATATCACTTGTAAGTCGTTTTGGATAAAATCGTCTGCCAGATGAATAAATGTAAATATAAATATTATTTCTATAACTGTATGTAAGTCAGACACTGATGCTAAATGAGTATATCAGCTTTCTCATTGCTATCCTTGAGAAGGACAGACAAGGTCATTAATAAAGCTTGCATTTTGACCCCTGATTTATTTTCAGTTGTTGATAAAAAGTTGATATTTAGTTGAAAATGTTTAATTTCAGTCAATGTGAAAAAATAGATTGAATTACCTGAATTGTAGAGGTATACATATGCAATTAAAATCCCTTTGATATATACATTTGGTCTATTTCTACTTGTAACATGAGCAGCCAGGTCACCACACAGTAAAAAGGAGGCAACTAAAAACTGCAGTGTGTAAAATATGACCAGAATTACAATTACGATAGAGGGACAAAAAAGATTGATTATTCTTATTTTCATCTTTCTGTAATTTTTATTTTCTCTATATTTAATTTTGTTCATTATTTATTTTTGCAATATTTATTTTCATTATATATAACCATCTCATTTTCATATCAGTGTTCCCAGGGTCAATACTTCCTAAATATGAATATGTGTCAGACTGTAATTAGACAGTTTTGGGAGTTATTTACAGTGTGCTTAAAACAGCTGAGCAATAAACTGCTCTAAGTATTGTGTACTGTCAGTCTTTACATGACAGTTACCTCTTAGAAGCCCTGTCTGTAATTGGCTGTACATTTATGGCTAAATGTTGTCCCTGGAAGGATGCCAATGAATGATCCAAGTAGATTCAAGTGGTCAAATATCATGGGAAATACTACGTATATAAATATTGCCATGGCAAAAGTGAAATTTAAGAGCTTAATTTTGAAAGTGGTCTTGCAGCTTGATTTTCCTGTAACTATGACAGCTAGGGGGCAGAAAAGAGCAGAGTGAGAAAGTACTCTGAAAGTTTCCATGGTAGTTCCTTTTGAACACACATTTTAACTAGAAGCAAATGAAAAAAATAATAAAGAATAATAAGTGAGCACTTATTGTATGTGATTATTTCCAAAATACCATTACATTTCAGGTGTTTAAAATCGTAAGACTTTTATAATATTGTAGTATAATGACATGTTCAACAAACAAGTTACCTGAGAAAACTGCACAGTGATCATAGTGGCAATTCTGTAGCAATTGCTTCACATTCATTTTATATCAGTGAAACCAAGCCTGTGAGAAAACAAAGAATCTGGAATACTCTTCCCTCATTGGTTTTATACAACCTATATTTTTATCCCATCATGTTAGTGATGTTTCATCCTTACTAACTTAAATATTATGCTCTAAGCTCCAAGCAGGCTCATGTCTTTCTGCATGAAGCTCCCAGGAAGTAGCAGGATGTCAGTGTTGTTCCCATGTTATAAGCACACTGTGAAAATTCTGCTCTTGAGAGTTCCAGTGTCTGGCTCTGTCACTTAACAATCTTATGTTACTTGACCAAAATGTTTGCTCTTGCAGACTATTTGTCATTTCACACTGTTGCAAACAAGTATCTTAACAGTATCTAATAATGTTTCAGGTATTGCTTGAGTACTTCCTCAGTGATTATCCTCTGGACGTGCTGTGCTCACTCAGTTATCCTTCAGATTCCCAATGAAATGAAATTTTTTCAGCAATTTTGCTGACTACTAAATTGGCCAAACTGATTTTCAGCACAAAAAATTCAAACACATTTGAACTTCCTTAAAATTTAGAGCAAATGTTCATTGTATCCAGGAGTCAGTATATATTAACAAGAACACAACCTGTACAAATGGCCACACTTCATGGGGCCTGTTTCACACTGAGCTGACCACCCAAGCAGAGACTGTATGGGTAAATGTCAACTGGGCAATCTTGGCCAGAGGAAGGTGAGAGGGATAAAGAGACACATGGCCCTATTACCACCTGCTTGCTGTATCCAATAAACTGTCATGTTTTTCATGACAGGCTGATTCTCTGACACACCTAGCCACACTTTTCCTTATATTGGTAAATGGTGATTGAATTATCAGTGTTCAGGTTACATGTCTTGCCTCCTTCAGGGCAAACATGTATTGTTGAAATGGATAAGACGCATTATTAAATTATTCATGACAAAAAGTATTACAACAAAATTTGGCTTTTGAGTCAGAGTTTAAATCCTGTTCCAGTGTTTCTCAGGCTCAGAGAAGACCTCAGAACCATTCAGGACCTGTCCCCATTGAGAAGATCGTTTGTTGCTTTTGACACAGTAACATTTGAAGTGGTCGTAAAGGCCGCTGATAAATCACATGCACTCATTTACCCTACTGTACCACTATTTCTGACATGGAGGGGGTCTGGGGCTGTTGTGTCCACCAGCATTGTTACAGTTCTTGTGACAGCCACCTGTTGCAATATGTTTGTTCGGAGGACCCTGGCTAACTGCGTGACACTGAGCTGACTTTGCTCTGAGAGTGTCCCTGATCTCTGGAGCTCTTCCTCATAAATATGTTTCCACAGAAAGTGTTTCTGATGAGCAGTTACATTAAATCTTGAATAAATACAAGATAAGAGATAGTGCTCCGTTGTAGTAACAACAAAAATCAAATTAACAATGAAATCATTTTATACATTTTGAATATTTAATTATTTCAAAATTCACAATCTATCAAATATGGTAATATTTTGACACATGACAACACATCATTCAGCTAACTTAAGATCTGGCCATGACTGTCTGGAGAGTTATATCCTTACCTTAAACTGTTTTGATAAGTTCAATATGCAAACAGAACAGGCTGTCTTTTCATATGTAAAGTAAACACAATGACTTGTGTGTCTTGGACTAAAGTCATTGTCCAGACTGTTGAATAAAAACACAGTCTCAATCAAGACAGCATTCAGTATTCAAACAATGCACGTTCAAAAGACATCAGTCCCCCTACAAGGAGCAGTGACCTTTGCTGTTATCTGTGAGCAGTCTTCAGGTTCAACCACTCTCCCTCTCTCACAGGGAGGTTCTCTCTGCATAAAAAAGAGTAGAATTTATCCTCACAGAGCTGGCAGTGCTTACATGGAAACGCTGAAAATGAGGAGTACCTTCTGCAGCTTGATAAATCGCACCAGAGAGAGAAACGGCTCTGCCACACACACTCCATAATATGGAAAGCATCCATTCCGTTGTTTTAACCGCTCTTCTTGGAGACCAAACACTGTTTCCCGTGCAAGGCCCAAACAGCGTACGCATACCATTCCATATAGAGTGCGCGTGAGCCTGAAAGATCGGTTAAAGCTAGGCGCCGCGCTCCAGACTCGGGGGGAGAATAAATGAAATGGATGAAGGCAGGGGCTGCTCACACTGACGCCTCGTCCCGCTGCTGTCGTCTCGCAGGTGGATGAAGGGGGCCGGGCAGCCCTGGCAGGACTCCGCGTGGGGGATGAGGTGGTGTCGTTGAACGGCCAGGCCTGTGCGGATCTCACCCTCCCAGAAATCATGGCCCTCATGGACGCCGCCAGTGATAGCCTGCGTCTGCTTGTCAAAAGGTAATGACCGTGTAACGGTTTGCCTTTTATGTTGCCGTGTCTCTGTAAGAGGTCTCATAATGTTGCTGTTTGTTAAGGGAGTTATGCAAAACTGCATTGAATGTTGGGAAGTTGTACTTCTTCTCCTTTGGGACATCCTTTGGGACATTGTGTTCTTTTTTTATCCAACAATAATCATGACAGAAACCACCAAGTGGACTGTTATTTGCAATTCTACCAATTACTTTATTGAACTCTAAGGTGTACTGCTACTCTATGGAGGTCTCGTCATTTCTTTTATTATCTTAATGCACACTTACAAGCTAGTGGCGTTGTCTGTGCTCTCAAATCTCCATACCTTGCTGCCATTATCGGGGTGATAGAGAGAGCTTTAGGACACCCCATCAAAATGGGTTGGACAGATGCAGTTGGTTTCTTAGTGCATGATGTTTGGAGCTTAGGAACCTGATTGCACTTGTGTCATTTGTATATGTTTCATAGCCTGTGTTTTTATCAGGATAAAGAAATGCTGATGCTTGTCTGTGCACCTGCCATGTGCTCCGTGTTTGCCGCCTTCAGTCCTGCCTGTTAACCAAACAGTGGCATGGTTAATGTTTCACCTAATACAGCATACATACCTAAACATAACACAAACAACACGTGTGGTGCAAAAACAATTACAGTATCGTCTTAAAAGCAGGGCCTTTCATGAATCGTTGATAATGAAGAGTTGAGGAGAACTCAAGTGTATTCATTTTTTAGGTTTTAAGTTTTGTTTTGTATTGTTTAACTGTGCTGTCATGTACATATTAGTCATTTTTGTCTCCATTCTGTATAGCCAGTGGTGAACATAGGCTGAGGAGGAGGTGGGATATTGGAATGTGCAGGAAAAGAGCAAAGTACAAACATTACTAGAACTGCAGTTTAAAATGAGCTTCCCCTCCAAATATTGGGTCATATGCCTGGAGGCTAACACTTTGGGTTACTCAGATTGACATAGCTTTGCTCCATTGCTTTTCTCACATTCTGTACAAAGAACGTTTTTGCAAATTGCTAAGACCGTAAACACCATTGTTTAAGAAATGACTAATAGAATATTATGGAGTGTGCGATTTCCCTTCTAGGCCTTGAACCTGGTCTTGTACCACAGGATCTGAGCTCCACGGCTTGATTTGCATTTAGATAGCATGGTTTATGACCTGATATTGTTGTGCACGCCAAGTGAAGTGGAATATGGGTAATGGCCAGAGATATTGTTCATTTACAGTTTGACCTTTGCCTGCCCTGGCGTGCATCTAAACAGCTGCTGAAGGTTTGTGTCCTTTTCAAAATGCAGCTGCTTTGCAGTAAATCGGTTGCAATACGCTGTAAATCTGATCTGTTTCCTTCAGGCTTTACGGTCTTTGTCACATCATTTATTCCCTCTCCCTGGGAGAAAAGTGCTTGAGCAAAGGTCTGGTTTAATCTATTTACATAAAGGAATTTAGAAAGAAGATGTACTTCCAGAATATTTAAATGGTAAGATGAGGGGGAAAGCATTTAATACTCTCCATGAAAATATAAAGACCACCACCAACAAAAAACCTCCTATTGGAGATTGAGAGACAACTAAACAAGCTAGATAATGACCTTTGTTGGGAACAATGGCTTTCTTTTATGTTAATATATATGCAGTAGAGAGAGAGAGACACATATCATCACTAATAATCCTATAGGGAATGTAATTTTTTCTCATCCTATTACTGATTACCCTCTAAAGCCAAGGTAACCACAACTGTCTCTGCACAAATATGGGCGGCAAATATAAATATTTCCAGTACTGCTCCCGCTCCAGATCTACACAAATGGCAAGTTTACTTTTTATGTCAGTGCTTGGCACTTCCCTTGCTTATGAATACCTTCCCATAAGGTTCCTGTGTGTCAGCCAATGTCTTTTTCTTCTCTCTCCTTAAGTAGCTGAATATCACTTTGACAGTTTATTGAGGGATTGGCTGTTTTGTGATGAATTATCCATGTTTGATCTGTTGCCTCTGAATGGCAGCACCTTCAGTGAATGGCTTGGTCTTTACTGCTGTAGTTAATAATGCTGGATCAGGGCTAAATTTACTCAGATGTAATCTGTGAGGTTTCTTTTTTTTCTGTCTGTTCTAAAGGGTAGTATGCAAATTGTGTTTTTTGAAAAAACACAGATGTCTGTATTCCAATTACAGTGGATCCAGACTCATTTTTGTATGTGAAATAGCCGAAACGGTACATGAGGTTTCACCGAGAAATAAAATGCTCACGAGGTTCAGTCTGTCACTATAGAAGTCCCAAATAGAGAGGTGCTCCTAGAAAGCTCTTCAGGGCTGTTCCTCCTTGGTCTGATGTGTTCCTTCTCTCCCTCCTCTGGCAGGTACCCAGGTGCGGATCATTCTGGGGAAAGGGAGGCTCCTAGGGAGGGCCTGGAGAGCACCACCCTGCAGATTTGGCCCTCCAGGGAGCTGTACATCTCCGAGTCCCAGGATGAGGCCTACTACGGGGAGACGGAGAGCGACACCGAGCTCTTGGTTGGAGGTCAGCTGGCCCGAGCCCAGGCTGACAGACGGCCGGAGGCCTCACGCCTGGGAGGCTTCACGCCGGGGGCTGTGGTGGAGCTGCAGCTGTCCCTGTCCGACCACAGCCTGGAGGAGCGGAGCACAGTGGGGGACACTGGAGTGACGCCGAGCACCCCACCCAGGGAGAGCAACCCCAGCCCTGACTCCAGGGAACTGAAGACCGAGCCCTGTGGCACCACCACCACCAGCACCAGCTCCCTGTACATCCCCCGCTCCAGCAGGGAACCCCTGGGTCAGAGGGGTGAGCTAACAGGCCCCTCCTCCTCACTGGGCCAGGTGGAGGTCACCCTGCAGTGCCTGGGGAGGGGCTGGCAGAGGGAGGAGGTAGAGGCCACGAAGAGTGGGTGTAGTGATTCTCAGCAGGAAGGAGGGCAGACCAAGGAAGCTCCTGCTTGTGTCTCCTTTGGAATTTCTGAGCCAGCAGCGGAGTGGGATTCAGAGTCTGAGAGGGACCCCAACAAGCCCAACAAGCACCGAGCAAGGCACGCAAGTAAGTACCCCATGCCCCCCCCCAGCGTGTCCCATTCATTTCATTGTCTTTTTGGTACCGAGCTGTGGAACGCCTGCATCTGCTTACTTTTTCAGATCATTTTATTTATCTTCTTTGCTTCATGAAGGCTAATAGATATAGCACTGGAGATTGCATCTGTCAATTCCAGAGAGCATGTGCGTTCCCTGCTGTGTAGCCTTGAGCACACACACAGGCGCACTCAAAATAGTAGAGGCATTCATTCTTGCTTCGGAGGGGGTGTTGGAAGGGGGGCTTATTCTTATTGTAATTGCTATTTGGGTTTTAATTAGTAATCACAGTGAGGTCTCGAATATGTGTGGATTGTTGTTAATTAGAAGAGAGAGGGGTCAGAAAATATAATTAGTAGTTAATTATTTCTAGAGGTTTTTTTTAGCTTGCTTCCCCCCCAGTGCGTAAGTGTAGTAGAAGTGGGTGTGCGGGGTGACTGCCCTATTGCTTTGAGTTGTAGGGGATAATAATAAAATGAGAGCGCGCTGATGATGCCTGCAGAAGTGTGTTTGACAGACACCAGCATGTGCATTGCTGGACCGTTATCTGATCCTTTAAAACTGCAAGTCTTCACTGCTGTGAAAAGTGAACTCCTCTCACTTCTCCTGCCTTCAAGACCCTGAGGTTAGTTGGATAAAAAACGGTCGGAATTATCTTTATCGCTGCCTTATTGTTGTGTTCTTAAGAAACACCATGAAGGTGTGGAAAAGGACAGGTCTTTGTGGCTTTTATTAGCTGAGGTTTATAGAGTTAAAGTATAAGTGAGCAAGATCTCACGTGGCTGAATGGTTTTAAGTTCAGACCCTGTAGACCTACAGATAAGGGCTTGTATTGCTTGTATGTGGTACTCTGGTACTAACCTATTCTGACTTCCAGGGCTATTTATAATTTTTTTGTGCTTTTGCCATTTGAACTATTTACTTCTCCCTTTATGGTCATACTTTCACTGTTCTGAATGTATTTTGTAAAAATTATATTTTAGAATTATTTAATATGTATGGAGGACATTGTGTATGTCTTAAAGAACTGAATAATTACTGTGATGTTTATACATCTCTTATTGCTTGAAGGTATATAGTTGAAATCATATATTCATGGGGATTGTTAACATAAATACTGTCTCTTAAATATTGGAGTGCTGTTCATGTAACTTCTCTTTGAAGAGGAATGATAACATAGGGAAGACATTTAGAAGTGACTCATTTGGCTAGGAATAGCCACCTTATACACAAAGGCAGCACTTAGGGGGATTTTACTGCTGCTTCTGCTATAAAGAGTGCTATTCTTATATTGTGTACTGTGTGGAATATAGAAGGCTAAGAGTAGGGTATGGGTCTAATTTATATGTCTTGGTTGTGAATGTGTCATATTACTAGATGATTCCAATAAGGGTATGAAGGGCTTTTGCACGTCATATCAGAGTCTTCCTTAGGGAAAAGAGTACTGGAAAAGGCCACCAAGCTGAACACAAATTTACGGTCTTTGAAAAGGCTTTGTATGTTTCTGTATGTTCTGTATGATTCTTTATATGAGTCTGGTGGCTCTTAAAGTATGGATATACAATTTCTTATGCTTCAAAGAGGAGATACAATGCCCATGTTAAAATGATTTTGTTAAGAACAAAAAAAGTTCAGCAATATTTTACCAGATTTTCATTATTTTTGATATTCCAACATTCCACCTTTTTGAAACAAGCAAGATAATGAAAGATATTGACACTATAGTAAAAAACAGGTATTAAGTAGCAATTGACATAATTTAGGTGGTATTGGTGTAGTACAGAGAAATATCGGTCGCACCAGGTAATATTAAAATGAGCAAATTTGTCTTTCTCCACATATAGAAAGTAAATGTGTTTGAAGTGATAAAATGGTCTGTCTAATGTTTTATGAAGCTATATTATATGTAGCTACATACATACAAACTAATGAAGTGATGTGTGGAAGCCTCAGTTACAGCAATTGATAAGTGTAAATTCATGTGTAGTTAACGAGGTAAGCCACAAGGAGAAACCATTTTAAACATTGTTCCTGTTCTCTCTTTCTCTCTCTGCCCCTCCCCCTCTCTTCCCCACAAGGGCTTAGGCGCAGTGAGAGTCAGTCAGAGAAGCAGGTGAAGGAGGCGAAGTCTAAATGTAAGCGCATTGCTCTGCTGCTGACTGCGGCTCCCAACCCCAACAACAAAGGGGTGTTGATGTTCAAGAAGCACCGGCAGAGAGCCAAGAAGTACACGCTCGTGAGCTACGGGACGGGGGAGAACGAACCCGAGGAAGACGACGAGGAAGAGGAAGAGGGCAAGGAGGACCAAGCTGTTGAGTACACCTTCCTGGCCACCAGCGAGTCGGAGATTGACGAGGACTTCCTCGCTAATGCTCAAAGCCGCGGCAACATTGTGACCTTGGACTGGGATACAGGACTGCTTGAGATAGAGAAGAAGCTTGACGACTTGGAGGAGATGGAGCGTCTGCCCGAGACCAAGGGCAAAGGTGCCCTGATGTTTGCCCAGCGAAGGCAGAGGGTTGACGAGATCACTGCTGAGCATGAGGAAATGAGAAGGAAGGGAATCCCAGTGGAAGGGGTTCAAGAGATTGAGAACGCCCAGATCCCAAAACATGCATCTTACCAGGTGGAGGAACGCTTCTACATGCAGTCTGCAGAGAGCCAAGCCTACATGGACTTGAACATGCAGCAGCAACAGCAGCAACAACAACAGTATCACCAGTACCTGCAGCAGCAACAACATTACCAAGAACAACCACTCTATCACCAGCAGCAACAATACCAGCAACAGCAACATCAGCAAATTCAACAGTACTCTCACAGTATGAACGGTGTAGTTCACTACCAAACCGATGACATGCAAGGATCAACTATGGTCAACAGAACAGCTAAGCCCTTCACAGGGGTCCAGAATAGGGTACCTGCTCCTTTTACACCCCCAGAAGCATATTCCCAGGCCTGGGAACCAACAGGTCAAGGGGAACAAATAGCCTCACGCGATGAGCGCATTTCTGTGCCGGCCATCAGAACAGGGATTCTGCAAGATTCTGCAAGAAAGAAAAATACTGCCAAGCCCATGTTTACTTTTATAGAACGTCCCAAAGTCTCACCAAACCCAGAGCTTCTGCATCTTCTCAGTAGGAGTGACAGGAAGGCTGGCTTTGAGTCAGGCCCAGAGGAAGACTATCTTAGTCTAGGTGCTGAGGCCTGTAACTTTTTGCAGTCATCCAAAGCCAAGAATAAGATTCCTCCACCAGTTGCACCAAAGCCTACTATTAATCCTGCCTCACCACCGTGGTCCCCTCAACCTGAAAATGTCCCCCAAGCACCCTCCTATCCTGCACAAAATGAAGTCCCTGCTCCTACTGAAGCTCCGGCTCCTCCTGAGGCTCCTGCTCCTGCTGCACCTCCTGTCCCTGATGATGGTCCTGCTCCTGATGATACTGCTGCCACTGCCCCTGCACCTGCTCCTGAAAAGTCTCCATCACCCCAGCAACATGCCCCAGTAAGTGCCTGGAGTCCCCCAGAACCTCAGGGTCAACCTCAGCCACCAGATGCCCAGAGTCCACCCCAGAATCATGAGCCCTCCCACCAAGCTCCACCTCAGACCGAGTCACAGCCACAGCTACAGCCACAACCACCCGTAACCGCCCGGGCCCCGGTTCAAAAAGAGTCACTGCCGCAGCCAGCCGTGACTGCATGGCCTCCAGCTCATACCGAGTCACAGCCTGCTTGGGCTTCAGCACCCCAGCCACAGCCACGACCTCAGGCATATCCACAACCACAGCCACAACCCCAGCTTCAACCTCAGCCACAACCCCAGCCTCAACCACAGACACATCCTCAACCAGAGCCACAACCTCAGCCACATACACAGCCTCAGCCACCGCCACAACCCCAGGTACACCTACAACCACAGCCACAACCACAGACTCAGGCATATCCACAAGCTCGGCCTCAGGCATATTCCCCACCCCAGGCACATCCACAACCCCAGCCTCAACCCCAGACACAGCCTCCATCACAGCCACAGCCTCATTCACCTCTGACTGCGTGGGCCCCAGCTGAGAACCAGGCACAGCCACCCTGGGCTCCACCCCCCCAGTCCCAGGTGCAGCCACCCTGGGTGTCACAGGCTCAGCCACAGCCACAACCTCCACCTCAGCCACAGCAGCCTATGCCCTCTTGGGCCTCAGCGGAGCCCCAGCCACCTTGGGCCTCACAGCCGCAGCCTCTATCACAGCCACAGCCACAGTCTCCCGTCACTGCTTGGGCCCCAGCTGAGGCTCAGGCGCAACCGCCCTGGGCTTCCCCACCTCAGCCGCACGTACAGTCGCCCTGGGCCTCCCCGCCCCAGCCTCCCCAGCGCCCGCAGGCACAATCACAGCCACAGCCTCCCTGGGCCTCGCCACCTCAACCACAGCCTCAGCCACAACCACAGCCACCCATGCCCGCTTGGGCCTCAGCTGAGACCCAGGCACAGCCACCCTGGGCTTCACAGCCACAGGCACAGCCACCCTGGGCTTCACAGACTCAGCCTCAGCCTCAGTCTGCCTGGGCCCCACAACCTCAGCCACAGGCACAAGCTCCACAGGCACAGCCACCCTGGGTGTCATCACCCCAGCCTCAGCCACAGTCCCAGTCCTCCTGGGCTCCACCACCCCAGGCTCAGATACAGTCCCAGCCACCTGCAAGTGCCTGGGTTTCACAGCCACATCAGGCTCCAGTGAGTGCCGTGGCCCCGACACAAAATCACACAGCACCTCCTCCGCCTGTAAAATCATGGAATCAGCCTGAAAGTTCTACCAATTCCATAGCTCCTCCTCCTCCCCCACAGCGAATGAACTCTTACACATTTGCGTCAAAGATGTTACCGTCTTCCCCAATAGGCAGTGTCTGCTCAGCTGGCACGGCCTTTGAGATGCCAGCCTTGAAAGGAAGAGGGGCTGAGCTGTTTGCCAAGAGACAGTCTCGTATGGAGAAGTATGTGGTGGACTCTGCTACGGTGCAGGCTAACAAAGCTAGAGCCCACTCCCCTACCCCTTCTTTGCCAAGTTCTTGGAAGTATTCACCCAATATCCGAGCTCCCCCTCCGTTAGCATACAACCCCATTCACTCTCCCTCATATCCCCCCGGGGCAATCAAGCAGCCTCCTCTATCTAGCCCAACATCAAAGGCTAAAAATAAGGGGGGTAAAGGCAAACCAGCCCCAAAACCTCTTCATGTTTTAGATGTCATGAAACATCAGCCCTACCAGCTGAACTCCTCCCTCTTCACCTATGGCCCGGCTGCGGAAGCAAAGGCCCCTCCTCCAAAACCCGTTTCAGCCCCCGCCCCTGCACCAGTCAGTTATGAGCAAGCTGCCCCTGTCCAGCCTTCTGGACCAATGAGCGCTCCATATCCTCCTGCACAACAGCAGAGCCCGCCACCCCAGCAGCCACCGCATCCCTCATATGGGGCACCTCCACCATCATCTGCTATGCATGATGGTCTTAGCCACCCCCCTCCTCCCAATGCTTACCAACCAGCTGAGAACACTCTCTACCCGCAACTTCCCACTGCTCCTTACCCACCGGCTCCTAACCAGCCCTATCAAGCAGCCCCTGCCATGGCCTATCAACCAGCACATAACCCTGCCTACCAACAAGGCCCTACCCCGCCCTACCAAGCAGCTCAGGCCATGTCCTATCAAACAGCCCAGAATCCTCCTCCCCAACCAGCTTCCGCCCCACCCTACCAGCCCACCCCTAACCCTCCCTACCAACCTGCTCAATCACCTCCATACCAACCAGCTCGATCACCTCCATACCAACCAGCTCAGAACCCTCCATATCAGCTAGCTCCCAGTACCTATGTGGTTCCCAGCTTCCCGATGCCCTCAAAGGCAGAATCTGTAACTGCAGGTGGCATTCTAGCAGCTCCACGACCCAAGTTCTCAGCAAAAAAGTCAGGAGTAGAAGCCCAGGTGTGGAAGCCAACAGCTGTGGAGCAGTAACTTATACTTTTTTGCAACCTATTCTTTGCTTGAAATAACAGCAATAAATGTGGGGTTACTTTCTTTTCTCCTTCGCCTTCAAAAGCTTCTGATTTGATCAACATTTATTTTCTTGCTTAGCCAATTGTAAAGATAGTATCATAGAGATCTTATAGAGAAGAATTGTTGTAATGGTGTAAATTCAACACTAGTTGAACTTTTCTAAATATCTCAGTAATGTATAGATTTGGGAGACAGCTTTATGCAGTTACAGTGCCTAGCAAACAAAGATAATGGAAAGCATTAGCTTTGTTTTTTCAAGCAAAGGAGTTGCTTTTCTAACTAATGTTTTCTTTCCTTTTCTGTGGAACATGATTTTCTTTTATCATGGCCATTGCATACATTATTGTGAAGGGGAACTGAAAACAAATTGTGATGCACAACCCATTGACAGAGCCTAAACTATTGGAGAATTATTTCCAATGTTGTATATTTAGTAGAAAAGCTACAGTATTACCATATTATTTGGTGAAATAATTACTTAAGACAGAAAGCTGTATGTGTTCATATGCATTTTTTTAAGTGAAAATAAGCATTGATCCAGTGTGTGTTGGTTCCACATGTACAATTGTGTGTTAATTGATCAGAATTTTCTCGAAGGTGATTTAGCATATATAGAGCAAATGAGAGACAGAGACAGAGAGTGAAAGAAGTAGTATAATTGTGGAAACCTGAGAAAGAGATAAAACAGAGAAAGAAAAAGTAAGTTTGCTAACAGAAAAAGTTAAAGATTATAATATTCTGCCAAAGACTCTGGCCTGGATTAAATTGAATCACAATATTTTGTGTTTATTGGTAATTGAAATCAACTAAATAGGTAAGAAACAAAGAATATAATGTTTATTAAATTGCTTATTCAAAATAAAGACAACATGCATTGAGGAGGAACTCAATTTGATCATCTAAAACCATTGTGAGGTATTAGATACAATCAAACTTTACATGAAAAATAACCAAAACATGTTGCATGTGCCTATTTCGTTCCATTCTGGAACTACATCTGAAACTGTCTTATGAGACACAATAATACTGTGTTTGGTATTAAGAAAATTAATTTTTAAAAAATCTGTTTCCTGTACTAGGAATATCATTCTTCTGAAACCTGATGTTATATATCTTACTTGTCCTTCTTTTTTTAGACAGGATTGAGACAGGATGTATGATATGGCAAGAACTGGAAAAGAAAAACAAAATACTACCAAATGTAAATAGTCAGTCATGTAAAAAGGAGGTCTCAGAGTGGATAAAGCAAACACAGAACAATAGTGTGACATAGAAACAAAGATGTTGAGTGAGACACTAGCTAGTGTCTATGTAAAGGACTGTCTCCAAGTGAAGAGTATACTTCCCAGGATCAGGTTAGATTCTGTAAGTAAGAGGAGTATATGCAAAAAATACTTTGAATGGCAGAGAATGTATTTAACCGTGTTATTTTGCTGAACCCACTATTTCGTAAGTTGTGTTTTTTAAAGTGTAATTCATGTTAGGGCCATATCTAGAGGAGGTAGAATATAGTAGGATGAATGCACTCCTCTAGATAGATGTAGATCTTGAACAATTTCCCTGTCTTTCCAAAGAGCCTACTTGAGCTAGGTATACCTACTTGTGTGCTGTTACTTTGAATGTTTTTGCCAGCTGTGATGTTGTGTGAGACCGCCTAAATTTAGACTGTACCACGTCACTGATTTTGCCTCTGTGTGGAGCTGGATGTCTCAGGACGGGGTGCAGTTTGTATTCATGTTCTGGTTTTACTACCAGAGTGGTAATCACTATAGTCTTTCTTTGTATGAGCTTTGCCTCTCTTCTTTTGCGTTGTCACAAATTTCAAACTTCCAAGACAAAAAAAGACAGCAGAATTCTCCAGTGTGGAATGGGATTGTTCAAAAAATCTAAACTGGCCTTCAGGATGAAAAGTCCCCTGAAAATGTACACACAGGAAAAAAGTCTTACTAAAGCCTGATACACATTTGATTATATCTGCTGTCTTCTTCCTCTTGTTTATTTTATTTTTTCTGTGTTTATTCTCTCATGGTGCACTTTCTGTAAGCTTCACCACCGTATTATTAAAATTGCTTCTATCCATTTGTTTTGGGTTTCTTTGGCTGTTTACTTCTGCATGTATTTCAGTTGAATTCACTTTCTTTGGATTTCACGCTTTGCGTTATTTCATCACCCACAAACACACACTTCTTTTTGTTAATATTGCCCATTGCTTATGTATTGCACAGTATCATCATTTGACTGTTTCTTGGGACTCAGTTTACACAGCTTTATAATGTTTCTGTACTGTAAGGAAGAAAACAAATCTGACCACTGGGCAAGTTTATTAGGGGTGTGCTCATTGTGTCAATAGGGACTGATGGACTGATACCCCAGTATTTCTGTCTTGAAGTGTACATTCTCTGTTGTACATTAGCAACCCAAATTTAATCATCATGCATGAAATTATTAAAATACTTCAGCAGGATTAGTACATTTGGAGATATCTATAAGCAATTTTTATAGATATACAGTAAACTATACATTAAGTTTGAAGTAGACTACAAATATTTGGCCCAGTGGAAGAAGACAGGGCAAAGAAGGAGAGAAAAAACTAAGAGAAATTTTTTTTTTTGAAAAGCTGAGAAGTTACAGTTTTAGATAATTGTTTTATTATCAATGATATATATTTTTGGTATCAATGACAAAACTCAATCTGAAAAATACACATTCACACAAATTTATTAAGACCAGATAAATGTAGTCACCTTCAGGGCCTTTGTCTCTGGTTTTCTAGTTTCTTAATTTACCATGTCTTTAGGACATACTCTGTTACACCGTCTGTATCTTTTAGAATCATAGTTCTTAGAAGTTCAAAAACTGAAGTCATCTTAGTCCATAGAGAACAGAGACACTATGAAGACTTTATAGTTTGTATGCAGTGAACCTCTCTGTCCACCTCCTCACCCTCAGTGCAATATTTATATACCTAAGCTCAGCATTTATTGTCAGATTGGAAATATAGCAGAATGGTGCAGTGCTTAACCTACAGTTTTACCATCTTACAGTAAGTGCAGCAATAGAGGGCTACTGAACTTCTAATAATAACTCACCACTTGGTATCTATAAAACAGGTAATCCCCCATTAAAGTTCTTTATCTCTGTTTAGCACCTTGGTAAGACTGACACCTTCCATTGTCTAGACAGCCCTGCAATGAAGCTAACTGCAGAAAACATGGATTTCCAATAAATGGGCAACTGGTGATTCAGCAAGGGCAGATGTATTCTTAGAGGAACGACCTCACTGTGTTAGAAGGTTATGTTTGGAACATGACCACTTACCCAAATATAGGCCAGTGTTACATCATGCAGTTTTGAGCTTTATTTGAAAGGTTGTAATTTGTTAAGTGCAAGTTTAATATAAATTGGAGCTCAATGGAAACTGATGCCAGTGGATATATTTGGGAGACTCTGGTCTCCAGTTTCATGAAGGATGATATTGTTGATATTGTATGATATTGTTTATTACAGTGCCATTTTAATAATGATGTAGTTTTCTCCTATGATGAGTATAAAGATGTGTTAAACTTTACTTTTTCCCTCAAAAATCAAGCGAGCTATGGGTATTTCAGGGAATTTAGGGTTTAGAAGTGCTGTGTGTGGTGATTTTGTGTCACCAGTGACTTAAAATATGTCCAAACAGGTTTCATCATAAAGAGCATATGACCACTGAGGCAAGGGTGAGCACAAAAGTTCATATATCAAGATCCATATCAAAGCTCCACCACACCATCCTCTGTGATCTGATGTGTGGTGTTACAGACTGAGACAGAATAGAGTTACATCTGGTCCACACTGTAAGGTAGGAGTTAGCATATCCAGATTCCCTTTCCTAGGATTGACCTGTCTCTCCCAGCACACTGACACGCAGTGCTGCAACAGCAGTGCCCGAATCTATTTTAAGCATCCGCAGGGATTAAAACACATAAATCTAGATAATCTGACCCGTGATAGTGATGTACCGTATGCAGTGCGAGTCAAACATCTGTCTAAAACAAAACCTTTCAGAAATCCACCATCTGTACAGCTCACTTTAGAGTATCAGACCTGTGTACCTAAAGTAACCTTGGACCTTGCAATAACAAATTGTGCCACAAATACATCATAAAGACATTGTGTCACAACATACAATAGTTGTTTTAGTACTGTCACATCTTTTTTGTGAGTGTAAACTGATAAATTATTGTTTATCTAAGAATAAGAATGTGTAAGATTAATTTTCTTAACTTTAATCATATTATTATTGCATTATTGCATTGTTCCCATTTTTCTCTAAAAAAGCATTTTTTGATCATTTTTTGAAGAAAGAATCTATTTATTCAGAAAAACCTGTAAAAATGGGAACCACAAAAAATGAAAACACGTGCAAAATGTAATCCTACACATTATTATAAATAATTCTGTGATAAGGAAAATATTCTTTGCAGATTTGTTATCTTAATCTTTCAGAGGATTTTGAAGACTGATCATTTCCCAGTTTTTTTGCAGTTATACGTAATATAGAGAATTCTTCCAGGAAAAAGGAAAGGAAAATGAGCAAGAGAAGATGGAATTTCAAGCAGATTGAGATCGTTTGTGTGTTTAGGGGCTGCTGCGAGGGTTTAGTGTATTGCATGCCGTTTGTGTGCTGCGTGCCACTTCTGTCTTCCTGAGGACGCCCTGTAGCGGTCCTTCCAGTAGTACACCAGATGGTGGTAGCAAACACCTCCTGTTTAGCTTATGCAACGCTGCCGTGTGCACTGCAATAGCCCCACAGATAAAGCTGCTTGCATTATGCACTCAGATGTGCTTCCACTGCTTCAATGACCATTTTAATACCAGGGAACCGCTGCTCTTTGACAAAGTGAGAGGACCAGATAAAAGCAATTGGGGGGATTTGTGGACTCATTGAGATACCTTGAGAGTGTTGCCTGTAATCCACAAAGCCAAGACGATCCAATTTAAACAAGCTAAATGTGGCTTACTTTGAAAGCCCATTCTCAGAAGTCAATTGTTGAGGGAAATCTGAAAAAGAATCTCATACATTTTCAGTTCTCTTTGTTTTGCGTTTTAAAAATCACTTTATCAGATCACTTGCATCTTCATACATGCTGTGGCCCTAGATTAATATACCTGTGTTGAGACTGCAGTCCTGCAATGTCACATCACATACAAAATTCCTGAAAATAGGTATCAGTACATGACATGTCACATGGCATTTCAAATTGTGTAAGAGGATCATTGTGTTGGTAGATTATTTACTGACATTAATCAGCAGATGATTGAAAATACTCCTGTTTGGGTGCATCTTAAGAGAGAAACTAGATGCTTGATGTAAACATGCAGAAAAATGTGCAGCAAGGTTGTAGGAAAGGTGGTCTTTCCCTTGAATGCTCAACCTGAGTTGAGCCAGGAAACAACCAAATAGACAAAATAAAAATAAATGATATGCTGCCTGGAATAAACATGTCTAAAACTTGTCTTTGCAGGGTCTTGGCAGGAATTATGCTCTGCCTCTACCCAGGAGGTCAGAATACACATTCTCCATGTCCAGATCAGTGGCCCAGCCCTACAATGGGACGCAGGAGACACAGACCTCTTGGCTGGAGAAACGCCACAAGCCCCCCACCCCCTGGGAAGCGGCGGCCAGGAACCCCCTGGGCCTGGTGGATGAGGCCTTCTCATTCCAGAGCCTCCAGGAGTCCATCGCCACCAACGTCAAGTCTGCCGCACAGCGCAAGACCCTGCCGGAGCCCCCCGCTGAGTGGAAGGCCCGGGTGTCGTACGAGCCCCCGCCAAGGAGCCTGGGCCAGTACTACTCTCCCCTGGCTTTTGCGTCCCCAGCCAAGAGCACCGTTTCGGCTCCGGCCGCACCCGCTCAGTATGGGTTTCCTCTCAGACAACACCAACCCCAGAGGTCTGTGACAGAGTCAAGCATCAGGCACCTAGGAACAAGCCCTGTGCACAGGAGATATGTCAATCAGCCAACCTACACATCCATGTATAGCACAGCCTGGAGATGGTAATCCAGCACCTATAAGATCTGCTTTTTACTGCTTAAGTGAATATTATAATTATGATTTGGAAACATGCACTTGTAGAATATGTTTTCAGAATGAAAAAGGGGATGGGGAAAGGCTATATGAGGCTTTATAGAGCTTCATTATTGTATTTGCACATACATAGTAACTGAGGCGGAGCTGATCATGAAGCATACAACATATACATGAACCACAGTGATACAGATATATCAGTGTAGAGGTCTTCCCCTGGAAGGTATCTGGTTATGCAAGTCTTGATGTTTCTTTGTTGGCATAAAGACAGGAACATGGCTACAGGGAAGAAAAGCTCACCAATGAAGGCTGAAAAACAGGAAGGACTATTAAAGAAACAAGGTAGAATTCAGAGAAGGATTTATAGCAAGTGCAATGTGTGGGAAAACTGAAATCCTTGTCATCCTTTGCAGGTGATTAAACATGCTTCTAGAAAGGGTAAATATCAGTTTTGATTTTCTGTTTCTACAGCACACTCACATTTGGAATGTATAACACATGCAGAATCACACTATTATTCAGTTTTGTTATTAATAAAGTGCGAAATAAAACAAACACCTGTATATTACCTTTTGAGAATGTGATTTTAGTCTGCACAATGAAGGTGATCAGCAGCCTGTTCAGCTCATTAGTTCATTTGTCTTTGGCCCAGTGCTATCTATGCCCTGTTTTCTGGAGAAACTAATGGACTAGAAAAAATCAAACATTCAATCATGCAGATTGAAATACAAGTTTCCATAGCCTAAACCATTTTTTAAAAGATGTTTTTTTTTCTTATATGCCAATCGCTATGATCTGTTATGAGATTTTGGTAATTCTTTGCCTCCAAAGAATTATGCTAGAGTTTAAATGTGTAATGCAGAAACACAGGAAGATGTCAGTAATGCCTGTATACACACTCACACACACACACACACACACACACACACACACACACACACAATGTACACAGGGCTTCTCTAGATATGAATATGACTATGAATTTGTAGGGCATAAAGCAAGTTGATATGAGGAGGAAGTGGATTGTTACCTGGAGACAGAGACATACACTTTGTGTAATTCAATAGAAAAGGTGACAGCGGGGGAAAGAAGAACACCATTGTTGTTTAGTCAAATGAAATTAGCAGTCATGGTTAATGGCATGCTATAAAATGAATCTTCTTCATAAGTTTGGGGAACAGGATTAACACGAGTTGACAGGGAGCCTCACTTGTGCTCCAACCTAAATGACAAGCAGTGGTGTGCCAGTCGTAATGTATCAGCATTAATCATGTCAAAGCTTCAGTGGGTTCAACACAGACATTAGATTGTGTATGAACAACTGTAAAATAGGGAGGGCCAGTTAAGATTGCACAAAGGACGGTCACTCCTGCTCTATTCTGGTAACTGGAGTCGAAGCAGCTGTAGTGATTACTTGAGAGACTCGAATATGTTGAATGACATTAGAAGGAACCAGCTTTAAAGAAAGATGAAAGTGGGTGAAAGGTGTGTGAAGCAAACAGATATATGCAAGCTTCCCTAAAAAAAGGGAAAAAAATATTCATGCAAGTCAGTACTTACTGTACTTTGTTAAAGTATGTCAAATTAAAATATTCACAGTTTAAAGATTTCTGTGCACTATAGAATACATGGCATATGGTATATAATTGTATGAATGGCAAATGCTTCAGGGCAAGCTGAAATGAGTATCAGTTCGTTTTAGTGCGTTGGAGCATTGAGGTGGTATTTATGATATTCCAATCACGTGACCCCTGCGCTATACTGGCATTCAAGAACACACTTCACTACTCGCACACGTAAGACTAGACTCACCTTGAGTTTTGAAGTGTTGCTCACAATGATAAGGCTTGCATGATTTAAAATTTTTCAAAACTGAGTAAACTTGAAGTTAAAGATGTAAGATACAGTATATCTAACATGCAATGTGTCTACTGTATTTGCATGTTTTGATGTGTCATTAAAATGGCAGAGTTTGAGATAATGATGTCAGATTGACTAGTGATTATTAATGTGTCAGGGGTCTAAACATACAGCAATTTAAAATAGATGGATTAGATAGATATGTAGAATTGTTTATTATGAAAGCACCTCTTAAAGGGATTCAGTAATTCTTTAGCTGACAGAATTTATTGACTACATTAGCATATGGTCAGGAACAACATGACATTGATAGCAGAAATTGTATTTATAACTCTAAATTCTATCAAGGACATACCCTTCACTGGCCAAACACTTTCACAATAATAATCACACCTAGTGAAAATAACCTTGGTTATTGAACTCCTTACGTTTAAACCTAAAGCTTTGACCACCAGACCACTGAATTCTATTAGAAATGGAACAGCTGATGAGCTGTTCTATGACATTTTGAGCAGCTGTTCTACTTCTAAGAGTTCAGGTCCAGTTTGAGTGACACTCTAAGTTTAAACCTCTAGGTCTTTATTGTAGTGTGGAGGCATCTTGTATTTAAAAACTAATACTAATAAAACCTGAAATTATTTTAATTAAGACTGTTGAATGCTTTATATTCTTCACCTTCTATTTAATACCTGACCACTTTGGCAAATTATTTGACCAACTTACAATATCAGTTTTGGTGTAATGATTTTATGTAAATATATTTGCTCTAGGCAGAAAGTTGCCAGTAAGTGCTGCTCTGGGACCAGATCGAACTATTATAAGGTGAATGATAAAACTAGTCCTAGGTCAGAACTTATGGAAAATTTCTGATGTGACAAGGCCTAAACAATAGTTGTCAGAAAGAGAGATACCAGTGAGCTGTACTGTAAGTAAAAATGTGGCCAGTGAGTATATTTCCAAAAGTGCCTTGCAGTGCCTGCAATTTTATATGAACACATGCTAATGAAGCCACAGAGGTATACAAACAGTCACAATATGCTCTTAAAGACTATTTTTGGTTTCCTGCAAATCAAGTCTTGTCTTATTATCAATGATCAGTGCCACATTAGCTTTCAAACATACCTTGGCTTAGTTTATTAATGACGATTTGCTGATGACGTTGCTCTCAGAATATAGTACAAAGTAAATATTGCATATCCCTTTATTATGTGAAATTTGGTTTACATGACATTGAAGTTGTGCGTATTAAATAAACAAAATGATGAAAAAAATCAAATCTGAATGCAAATAGTTTGTGTAAGATGTAATAGATATATAATTAGCCTGTTGATAGAGGAGAGGTAGGTGCAGCAGTAATGACAACAGTAGTTAGTTAGTACTTTAGTAGCAGTGTCTGTGGCAGAAGCTTTAGCAGCAGCAGAAGTATAGCTGCAGAAGCAGCAGCAGTAGAGGAAGTAGTTTTGTTATTTTAAATAAATAATTAAATAAAAGGCTGTATAATTGCAGCAGGTATGCCTTGCCTCTCTGCAGTATTCCTGCCAGTTTAAAGTTGATAAAACCAGTTTCTAAACAAAGGAATTGCTAACCCTTTAGAATAGGCAAATGCCTAAAGACAAATACATTCTAAAAACACACAAATAATTAATATATACAGTCAGTAATGGAATAAATGAATAGGTGTTCTAGAATGCACGCACTTTCCACAAAAGTATTTTGTGGAATCAGTGTTTTGCAGTTTTTCCATTGTAACTGCTGTATATCATGAGACACACACTAGATGCAAACCTTCCCAATTAGCTTATGAAAAGTGCTAATTGCTAGGCTACAGCAACGAACAGTAAATCTAGAGCATTTCAATTGCCCTTAATAAGTATTTAGTGGATGTAACAGATTGTAAACTGCTTAGGTCCATGCTTAATTATAGAAATGAACATACATTAGCAGCTGGAATAAAAAAAAATCTCAGCTATTCTTAGAATAGAATGCTTCAACCACCCCTGCCATTAAGTCACCCTTACGTTATGGGCCTGATTTAAAAAGCCATTCATCTGCTGTCATGTTTCCAGAGCTTCTCTCTCTGGGTGTATCGATAACCTGCTCCGCTGGCTGGGTTCCCTGTGCTGGTTGGTTTCACACTTTCCATTCCAGATGGAAAAGTGAAAGTCAATAGCTGACTGGGGAAACAGAGCCATCCAGTCATCTCCTTACACTGACACCAGTACAGGGTGCTAGATGGAGTCTTCTCACGGTGCCAGTCAACTTCTGATGCTAGCTGTTGGAATTCTCTAGAAGTAATGAATGACAAAATGTTCTATTACAAGGAACTAACTACCATAATGTGGACAATCATCCAGAGCACACTGCACACTCTTGTAAAAGTTAACAGAAGAGCACAAATGACCCTCATACGTTTTCTAAGCTATGTTGCCACAAGACTAACTTATTTACTTTATCAGGTCTTCACTATTTTTATTACATTCCTCCCCAAAGAGGTGTGCTGAAAAAGAAAGTACATATATTTATATTTCATTGTATTTGCTTAGCAGATGTGACTTACATAACTAAATGTTCCTACATGTTATCCATTTATACAGCTGGATATTTACTGAGGCAGATAGGGTTATGTACCTTCCTCAAGAGTACAACATTACTGCCCCACCTAATGGCAGTGCTGTCAAAACATGCTTTGCTATGGTCAATATGACATCACAATGGTTAGTATGACAAGAGGGAAGGGAACACCATGAAGACGTTACAAAAATACCATTAAAACAGGTATTTCTTATCCAGTATTGTTCTGTATATTGTCCATTAGAAGGCAGTGTCAGAGGGGCACTTTAAGTGATCATTAATTATCAGATATTATTATTTCATGCAAATCTGGCCAGGAATTTGGCTTGGATTTATGCTAGCATTAATGTTTTAATGCGTGTTTCTTGCTTTGTTTTGCAGATTAAATTATCATGAATATTTCTTATGAAATTAATGTCAGCATCTACCCTTTCCCCTAGGGAATGTGTAATGGGAAATGCTATTTGCTGTCTGTTATCAGGCATTCATGATGAATTCATAAAATGAATATTATAATGTAATACTATGATATTAAAACTGTTTAAGGTGGACAATAAAATTCAATGAATAATTCATCAACATAATGTTACATCAAAAAGCTACACTCAACAGCACAACATGGTTAATGTTAGAACACAGTACACAAGACCAAACATGGAAACAGTCTTTTGTATATATTCATTTACTTTTAATTGTATTAATATTGTTGCATTTCGGCATATGTTACACAACAAGGTGTTACGTAAATAGTTATGAGTAACAAGGATACAGCGATAAGTGATACAGTCTTAGGATTTTCACCTGTAGATAGGCTTTATTTTTATTACAACTGAACACGACAAAGAACAACACGGATTCTATGTACATGTATGCACATGTATTCAGTTTACTATAGCTGCAGCAGAGAAGACCGCCAGGGCTGAGAGCTGGAGCTAAGCAACAGGGGTTAATCCTGTATTAAAATTTAGTGAATGTATTTAGCAAAATAAAATAAAATCATATTGAGAAAAGACATAAGTATTTCAAATATTTAAAAATATTTAGTTGAGGGGCACACAAGAATGCTGGTGCTCTCTTAAACTCCAGCGTGCTATAAGCATTTTGTCTTCTCTGTGTGCTCACTGCTCAGACAGCCTGTCACGGAGTATATCCAGCAGGATATGCAGGAGCTAGTTACCAAGGAGATTGTTACATAATCGTAGAGGGGCAGGGCTCTGGTGTGGAGACTGGTGGCAGCTGATAACAAAGCAGCATTCTTGTGATAATACTCTTGTACTGTACTGCTGTACAGAAGTCCTAGCCTGGAACACATCTCTGAGATATAGTTGTACTCAATAACTTACCTAAATATGTCAGAACATACATCAAATCATTAACCCAATCCACAGACAAGTTATCTCAGACTGAGGGAAGGATTTTAGATGATTTCAACGTGGCACATGCTTAAATGGCATTATAGCAGATTAACAAATATACAGATACATATAGACAGATTTCAGTGAGGCCTTTGTGGCTATTTCCATTTGCTGATTTAACACAATACATTACCCATGACTGTCAGGTACGCTATATTTTATGCAATTTGTGCAATCTGCCCTGCCATTTATTTCAAATTTGGTATATGAATAGGCAAAATGTAAGTATCTCAAGTGTGTAATCTTTTGTTGTATGAGGGAGTTTGGTATTTTTACATTATGTCCCACAGACCTCTTTTGGACATAACGGTCCTGACAACTCATTCAGCTCACACTGTGCCTGTTTACTATGTTGCTACAACACAGTATTTTCTGTATAACGACAACTAAAACAAGACAAGGGGTCCTGTGTTACATTGCAAAATAAACAAATTAATGATGATGCACTCCATCTAATTGCATGTCTTATGATGGTAACTATTGGGAAAAAATCACATTAGAGGAGTGCTTGTATCATGCACCAATTTTACATTTATTATATTAAATTCAAGTAAATATTTTTCTCACTCACTATACTACCATTTCCTTACAGAAGACTTTGTGACCAATTTTTTAAATATTATTTAAACATTACAAAAATTGACTACAAAACAATTATTCAGAATCTGCATTTGCTCTTGTGGTCACCATTTCACTCAATATTTTGTAATGTGGGCCAGCATATAAAAGCTGAAATTTTTTATCAAACAGTGTCAACTAAAAGGAGATTTGTTATGTATTTTTTTCATACTATACATTCAGGCTGTTTATTTCTATTACAATAAGAAGTACATTTTTCCTTCTATCTCAGCAAAATATGGTCTATTTTAGAAGTTTCTGTAATCTCCTCCCTCTTCTTTGCATTCTATATTTAATCTCCCAGAATGTAGTTTACTCCTCTGAGCAGTTTTGAATCATGTGGGCATTATTATTTCATGAATTTGTTGTGATAGAGATGAAGTGAACATCCTCAGCCCCACAATCCTGTAAATAAAGAAAGAGAGAATGCGCTCCGAGACCAAACACTCATCCGGCCGTCCCCTTCTGGCCAGAGGTGTCTGAGAGGCGTTACGCAACGGGCACCATCACTCTGCCTGCCGTTTGCCAGTGATGGGTGACCTTGGCACCGCATCGGGACTCGCGCTGGGACGGCGCTTTGTCCTCATCAGCCAGGGCAGCCTCCCTCACATAAACTCTGTGATACGCTTCTGAGATTCTCACTTTAAGTGCAGGATTTGCAACATTACCTTCAGCTTACGGTAGGCATTCAGGATGGGTGTTAACATGCAGAGGGGGCGGAGAGGATGAGGGTGTTGAGTCCCGGGAAATATATTCCTGGGCACGGTGGAGAGGTTCATTTCCTGCAGTTCTGGAGGGACAGGCCCCCTAATCACTCCCGTCTGCCCAGTGTGCACACCCAGTGTGAGTGGTGGGAGTGTTTTTGGGGGGGTCTATATTTAGTGAATTGATGTAAGCTGCATTCCACTGACAGCAGGCACAGTGACGCCCCCTGATTTGCCTCAGTACTGGGGACCGTGAGGACCTGGCCAGATCTAACTACCCAGGTTGACCCCTGAGCTCCTTGCATCCCCCTGAGGATACAGGTAGAACAACAAAGAAGAGAGAACCTTTGCACAGGTACAGAATTTCTCCATCCAGGTGCTTCACTGAGGTATGGCAGTCTCAATAGTCCTATTGGCTTTCACCATACACACTCTGCATCATTGTCAGCTCTAACAAGACACTTGTTCATGCCTGAACTTGACACTTTGGATTATGTTTTATTAAGGATCATGATTTACCATTTAAAACAATGAAGTATTATTGATTTCATATATTTCTCATTTTAAAAAAATCACACTTTATTGCTTTTGTTGAATGCAATGATATACATTGATACATTGGATTTGTTACTGAAGGTTGTTTTGAAGAGGAAATTAATTCAGCAAAAATGAAATCAACTTATTTTAAGTCTTCCACTGGAAGATGAGATATATTGACATTTTTTTCTTTTGTTAAAAGTCATATTCCCTTTTTTACGCTTTACAGACAGGTATCCATACATTTGAAATGCATGCATAGTTAATCAGTCAAACTGACACCTGAATAGAAGTAGAACAGCTCATTCTAGCCTGTGTACAGATAATTTCCAAGGGATTATAAATCTCATCAGTGACTAATTAAACAACCCACAAAGTCTCTTTACATTAACATACATACATATTTATCATCTGATATGAATGGCCTTCACTGCATATGACAACTAGAGAATATCATCAAGGGATATGCTGCGGCAGGGGCCTTCAGGAAGCAAATGCCGAACATGGAGGAATACAAGTGTCCCAAAATTCTCTGTGGAAAGAGTGAAGTGAGATGCGCTTTATGTTGCTGGCTTTTTCCTTTTGAAACTATGACACCTGGATTCTCGTGGGATACCCTGATGTGTGGAGTTTGGCGATTCCAATAACACGATGTAGAAGGGTTGAGGGCATGTGATGTCTTAGTGTGCACAACTCACTTTCACAGCCCAAGGTTATTTAAAGGGAAGTTGCTAACTTTGCCCTTTCGACAAATCCAATAAATTGTACCTGCTGAACTCAGATGTTTCTGGTGTGGACATGCATCCAGCTGATAGTGCTCCAATAATCTAAGCAGAATGCTTTGCTGTACGTTTTTATATCCCCTTCCATGGAGGGAACAAGGTGTACTATCACATCCTGTCCCCCTGGTTTATTTCAGCTCCCTGGGGTCACCATGTCACTGCACACCATGATGTCACCCCGAGAGAGGCAGTTGCAGGCAGCAGCCATTTGTCAGGAGATCTATGGTGGTACTAGCGGTATGACGTGATTAAGCTTTCCTGTGTGTCATCGCTGACACCCACGGCACATGAACCATAGCCACTCATGCCCAAGTACAGTATGTACACACACACACACACACACACACACACACACACACACACACACACACACACTGCACACACAGTCACGCTTCCTATAATACATACATACACACACATGAAGCATTTACGAATTCACATGAGCTATACACACACTTATACCCCCATATAATATATACATACCCACACACACAAAGCATATACACACCCACGCACAGTATATATACACCCACACTCACATATAGTATATACACCCATGTTCACTATACACACACTAACCTACAGTATACACATGCTCACACCCACATACAATACACACAAACAGTACACACACACATACACACACACACAGCCTTTTTTTTCGAGATTTTTAATTTGGCGCTGAGGGTCCCAAAGTCACAATCATTCCGGTGCTTGTCGTAAATAAGTCAATGGGGTGTTTTACTACCGAAAGTAACTAATCCTTTTCTAGTTGTCTTTTTGCAAAGCTATTTCTGGCGGGCAACAACTGTTGCAGAGACGTGAAGACCCTTAACAGCTGAGCCACATTCCACCAGGATAGCCTTTCAATGCACTTTTATGTCTCCATAAGTGGCACCACACTGGATGAGCAGCATATATGTAACTGAAATGGACAGTTTCACACAGTCAAATATCACAACGAGTACAGTGGTCATTTGTTTACTGACTGTGCTGAGACTGTACAAAATCCTTACAATCCATACAACTTGTCAACTTGACTAAGCATGTGTTACTATGTCAGGTAGTACACATGAAACCACCCTCATCTGCACCCTAAATATTTCAGGTCAGCTGTGAAACTCTTGTTGTGGTACAATATGGACAGTTTGAGAAAGGTTAATGTGGTAAATTGCCTATTACATCAGCATCCACTGTAATTAAGGAACAGAATCTGAGCTGGGACCTTCTGCTGCAACATTTAATAAGGTCGCTAACTTGGAGAGCGTCAGTGATGTGGGACAGCAGTGTGGCATGGTGGTAAGGAACTGTACTTGTGCTGTACCCTTGGGCAAGGTACTTAACCCAGAATTGCCTCAGTAAATAGCCAGCTTTATAAATGGATAACATGTAAAAATGGTAAACTATGTACGTTGCTCTGGATAAGAATGTCTGCTAAATGACAATAATGTAATGTAAGCATGCATTAACTGCAAGCTCTGTGATTCACCCAAAAATGAGTGTCACTTAACGAATAACACACGACACAAGAGTCATGCTTCAGTTGTGGAAGAGCTGAATATCCTGACCCTGCTGCATGCCTGATGAACTCTCGTCTCTGACCCAGATAATGCAATTGACCTGGGGAGGAAGATGAACACCCCTAAAGACATCATGTTGGAGGAGCTGTCTCTATCCAGCAACAGGGGATCCCGCCTCTTCAAAATGCGGCAGAAACGGTCTGAGAAATATACCTTCGAAAACATCCAGAATGAGGCCAATGTGCAAATGAATGTAAGAGCGCAGTGGCCTCACACAATACTCTGTGTATGTGTGTGCGTGTGTGTTTGTGTGTGTGCGTGTGTGTGTGTGCGTGCATGCATGTGTGTATGTATGTGGAACAACCACACACACATGTGCGTGCGCGTGTGTGTGTGCATGTGTTTGTGCACGTGTGTGTGGGACAAACACAGCTCAGCAGCGCAGAGCTCTTCAAGGGCAGTTTTTGCCTGGGGATTGCTGGGGGGGAAAGTGCAAAACGGGGCATGTGGGAGCTGGGAAGTTGCATGCATCCCAGTGTCCTTTCAGTGTCCTCCCACAGTCAGCATCCAGGGAGCAGGTGCCAAATCACTTTGTTGAGTTATCAGAGACTGCTGATGCGCGTGTGCTCTGGGGGTGCTCCCTGAACACAGCTCTCCCAGGCTGGATAAGGGATAAGGTTGCTAGACAACAAGGATAAAATTGTTTTTACCTTGTGCATGTGTTCTGGGTGAACTTCTCACCACAGTTTTTATATATCAGACCATGGTATTATAAAATAACATCATCCAAAAACCACTATTCATTCTCTTTCCCTTCAAGTAACCCCTGAACCAGTGAACATGTGGTATCCCCTCCGATTTACAATCTGAGATGAATATGGTTCATGTGCATTTATAACTTTTGTGTGGTGTTTCTCAGGGAAGAATGATTAGAGAAGTGAATCCCACTCTGAATACTAGGCTAAATTCTGTAGATTAGAATCAGACTTTGGTCAAAACAAACCCCCCTGCGTACAGTATGTTGTGTTTAGTGGGCATTTTGCCAAGAATTCATTCATTTTACGTGACAGCCTTTCAGCCAAATGTACATTACAGGCTGTAGGTGGGAAATACTGTAAATAACTGTCATCTTAGTTTTCACTCTGATTGTGAATTAAGTAAATAATTCAAATTAAATGTGTTTGTTTTGGTGATTTATTTATGTGTAATTCAATGCTATGACCTATGGGTTGCTGGTACCATAGAACTGATTCAAGAAAAAAGAGCCTGTGGCCGCTGTTAACATTCTCAGCACTGATGCAGAGACAGTGGACTCCTACAAATTTGTTGCTGTGCAGCTTGACAAAAATCTAGACTGGAGCATGAGTACTGATGTTTTATGCTGGAAAGGACAGCCAAGGCTATTCTTTTTTAATGCAATTAGGGGGCTAAAGTAAGATGTACATTAAACAGTAAACATGTACAACAGTAAGATGCTGTTAATGTTTATCAGAGTATCCTGACCAGTGTTGTTTTCTATGCCTCCTACTTCTGCTGACAGGGGAGGGAGTGGGATGGGGAGGTGTATGCTTAACATACAGGCCACTTGGATCAAGTTGATTAAGAAGGAAAGCACTGTCATTGGCGTAGCTCTGGATTCTCTTGAGGTGACAATGCAAAATAGGCAGGAGTTAAAAAAAACATCATGCAAAGCAGTCCTCTGCACCCAGTATTAATGATGTAGATGAGTACCTTTATTGGAAACCTTACTGGCCCAAGGTACTCTACAAAGAGGTTTAGGTGGTCATTTATAGCAGCCACCATATGCACTTTTAATGATTCAAGATTACCTATGTTTACATTTACATTTATTCATTTGGCAGAAGCTTTTATCCAAAGCGACTTACATGTGAGGCAGAGTACAACATAAGCAAGAAGTCATATAAGGAGTCAACAATATTAGAAGCACTGCATGACCAAGTTTCAATAGTTACCCGCTCTTTTTAACTATCATCTGCAGAGCCCTGTTAAACTGATCTAATCTCCTGCACTTTTATTACGCACTAGTGTGAGTGTGCTGCTGTATTCTATTTTTAGTACTGTGTTTATGGTACAATTATGGTTCCTCTGCCTTTGTGCACTGTATTGTATTTATATTCTTGTATTTTATTGTTCCTCTGTTCTCATGAGTTTTTTGTATTGTTGCACTGCTCTGGACAAACAAATTTCCTCCATGGAGATTAATAAAACATTTATCCATCTATCTCCCTGTCGTTCTCTCTAGAATGGTGTAGCTCCTCCAGCTCCCAGTACTGAGACAGAGGAAAACAAAAATGATGGCAACAGTTTGGAAGTGGATCAGTCCGCAAAAACACCACCCAACACACCTGACCCAAGGACACCTCCGAACCCGGAGAGCATCGCTCCAGGTTTGTGTGGGTGACCGCGTGCTGGCGGTGTGCTGGAAACGCTGAACCAGCTGAATCATGACACAGCTTAGCGGCCGCATTAATTAACGAGGTGTGACTCATCAGAGAGGACTTGTCACTTTTACGGCCTTGGGGCCTCTTTGGAATGGTTACCAGGACACAGTTGCTGAAGCAGGAGTCTCCCGCAGCAGATCCTTCTCTTCCACAATCATACATTTGGGGAAATTATGTAAATATTTTTTTGCAGTCGTCAGCACTTACAGATCTGCTGACTGAATCCTGTTGTGTTTTTGGTGTGCCCTTTCCTGGCACTGCTCACACATTTTACAGCGTGAAGCAAACCTAGTCACCCGCAAACCAGGGACATCCTGCAATGAACGTGGAGACAGAAATGCTGTATAAATGCTCATCACAATCACAGTTACCGGCGGGAGGCCATTCTCCCTAGGCAGCAGAAGGCATGGTTGTATAAAGCGCTGGTATTCTAACAGGATGCATGCCAAGCACTTCCTGTTGTTGCAGCCTCCTGCACCATCATCCATGATATCATCCATGGGAGATCTCAGCTCAGCTCTCTTAACTTGATACAGGCATCCGCTATCAGCATGGCTGAACTCCAGTGCTTACATTAGCTGACCCTCTTTGCAGCATATGCTATTTCAGGCCACACCAACCCGATAGGCAGGTAGTAGAGAGGTAAATTACAGACTGCTGTAAATCAGGCAGCATTAGATATTTTTTCATTACACACACAGCAGTGCACAGTATCTTTAAATCCTCCATTGCAGATTTACAAAAGGGGTTTTGATCTTGTACTGTGGTCATAGCTACGACCAGATTCACTAAGACGGGGAAGTCTGCCTGAAACAGTGTAATATTGGACTGTCAGGCTTCGTGTCCAAATTTAGACTTGTGATTTTAGTGTTAGGATAATTTACAAGTTTGAGATGTATCTGCATCCTGTAAAGTGCCTGTCCTTTTAAAGGCAGTTAGGATAGTTATGTTGCATGGAACCCAAACCTTGGCATACTGAAATGTCAATGTTCTCCGCTCATACAGCAATATTCGCAAATGCAATCTCCCCTCTGTCTCATGAATCTTCAGTATTTCCTCAAGCAGTAATAATACATTCTTGCAACAGCAAGCTATAAATATAAAGTGGCTAAATGTGCAACCAGATGAAAGCTGTTTGAAGAAAAGCTCTCCCAGTGCCATGTGTATTTGTAAGGAAGATACAAGTCTGGACCCTGAGGGCAGGTTTGGGTTCCTCCTGTTTCCATGAGTATGATAAATTCAGGAAAGAGCTTGTGATCTGTAAGATGGTCAGACATGTCAGGATACACTTTTACATAATCAACCTGTTTATAAGCCTTTAACAGCACACAAAAGCAATGCCACTGATCAAAAGGCTGTTTTCATGTTCCACAGGAAATGTTTTTTTTTCTCCTGCATGTACAGGAAGTTTTCATCTGTGTGTGATTAAAGGCAAAGACTTCCTGGGATACATATGGTGCAATGAATCACACTCTTCCCTCAAGTAGCTCTTGTGGCACATCTGAATGGTTGGGCCCAATGGCCCGTGGCTGGGCAGTATGTTTATTCTCAACTTGCTCTGAAACACAGCTTGCTCTGAATGTGCTGAATCTACATACAACAGTGGGTAATGTGTCTTCTTCACCTTAGAGTTCTTTCTCAACTGACCAGGGACCACTGTGACCTATGCTCATTATTCTCAATCTCTATTTCACTCTCTCCCTCACACCGATTCGCAAAATCAGATTCTCAGAGGCGTGAATATTATATGTATTTACATCACCTGTGGCCTATGTTAAGAAGCCCATAGAGGGAAAATAATTACTAGGCTGGCTTGTCTCTTGATAGGAGTTGAACACATGCTAAATGAGCTGCAACAACTGGGAACGTGTGTGCTTCAGCAAGTGTGGCCGTACCTGACATTCACGGCAGAATGGTGTGTCTCCCAGGTTATGGAGGGCCCCTGAAAGACGTGCCTCATGAGAAGTTTAACAGCACAGCTGTGCCCAGGTCCTACCACTCTCCCTGGAATCAGGCCATCATTGCTGACCCCTCCCTGGTTGACACTTTGATCACTAAGATACCGGTCCCCGAGGCCAAGCCGGAGGGTCCAGAATACAAGAGTTTTAACAGGTATGTGAACGTACTGTACACTGCAACAGCTAAAAGTAGCAATGGCGAGACACATAAGACAGCAGATTTGGTGTGCACACACAACATGAAATGGTAGGCCGGGTATAGTCATATAAAAGTTTATCACAGCACAACATCTGGCATGTAGATAATATTATTTATTGATGTATATACTTTATGAATTCTGAGAGGTCTTCGGGCAGCTTTGGCATTTACCATATAAAAAGGTCACATCAGCTAATAGACCTCTGTTCTGTATTTGCATGTCATTGTATTGATTCATAAAGGGGTGCAGCCATATTATTATCATGTAAATTTTCACGCCTGCCCTTCAGTAGGTAGAAAATGCTGAACAATTGACTCTCTGGCACGCATTTTGCAAATATGACCTGCGTTTAATAATAGACATTCGAGGTAAACTACACAACATGAAAATTATGCTAAATAAAGTAAACAATGCTGTGTGCTTTAAAGATAACAGCTAGTACTGTTTGCTTAGCAGAGCACAAAGCATGGAGCTCTGTGACAGAACACTGTACACTCCCAACATTGTTAGCTAGGTATTGCAACTGGTGTGACATCATTGTCATGTACAATTTCAGTTTCATTGGTTTTACATGGCTAGCCTAGTTTATGCACACACCCCAAAGAGCACCCCTAACTGGAACTACAAATCTCATTAAGTAATGCCATTCCTTTTCCAATTCCTTTTGAATTATTGGCATTTTTTCAGGGGGCTATTCTCAATTATTGCAAATCAAAATGAAATAACAGCAAATTTAACAGTAAGGGAGACAAGTTATTATAAGTTATAATTATATACACCAGTTTAAAACTGGGCTGAACTAAAGATTCCATTAGACAATTATCATATTTGCAGAGTAAATTTCCAAGGGCAATATTGTTTGCTGTAATCAGTGTCAGTGGAGATGTCATTTCTCTGTATGGTATTATAAAAATACTCTTAAGATTGGGTGAATCCTTTCAATTCCTAGGGTTGCGACTCCATTTGGTGGTTTTGACAAGGCTTCCAAGCTTACTACATACAAGGCACCTGAGGCGGAACCGAACCAAACCACTGCCCTCCCCAAGATTCCAGAGTTCCAGGACACTGTGCTTAAGCGGCCCACCTTCAACCGGACGGCCATGGGCTGGGTAACAGAGGGGACCCCGCTCATCCTTCCCACAGTGGACCTGGAGCACATGATGATCCCAGAGTCTGAAGACCTCTAAACCATTGACATGTTTCATTCAACCCAGACACCTGTTGTGCTTCCTGTAAATACAAATAAATATGTGTCTAATAACTACTGCCCTGTGTGATTAGCACACCGTAATAGTGATTTTTTTAAGCAAAAAATGTTTGTTGTGCTTCCATTTACTGAATGTGTGTATCAAGTACGTCTGATGTCATGGTTTGCTTTGTGATGGATGTGAGAGAGGTATATATGTTGTCTGTTCATAATTAAGCTAGGACTGATAGCCTTTTTGAACAAAGGCAGATCTATTGTATATATAAAATCCATAAATGAGGTAAACTGAAATAAATAACAGTTAATGCCATACTGCTGTAGCAACAATAGTTAACAAGTAACAGTTTAACGTTCTTCTGTTTTAAAGCACACATTTGCAGTGAGATGCAGTAAAGGGTGATCAGTGCTGATCTACCTTCAATGTATTCACATGTCTCTGAATTTCACCAAATTGCCTTCTGTGATTCTATGATATATGGTAATGAGTGACTTCATGTTGATCCTATGTGTAGGGCTCATAGGATGGTTACACTCTTCAGACTCTGAAGAGTGAAACACTGAAATTGGCCTGGGTGATAAAACAAGGGCGATTCTTTCTGTTTGGTCACTGCTGTCAGGTACATTGTCCCTGTTCTCTGATCAACATCATCCATCTAGTTTAGTCCAGGTATTTCTGTGCCGAAATGGCTGCCAGACCGTAGTCAGAGTGCTCAACAGTGTGAAATGGTATATTATATTAAGGGCAGATGAAATGTGAATGTTACTGCTGTAGTGGTGACAGCCAATGAGGTGGATCGCATGAATGAGATGACCATATGAGGTCACCTCCTATAGGTACTGTGCCTGTCAGTCAAGCAGAACATTCCTCACCATTTACTGTACTTACTGTATGATGAATGCTTATTTTAGTCACCAGACTCTAACCAGACCTTAGTCCCTAACCTTGAGCATCAAATTTAAGCAAGCAATTTTTACACATCATTTTTCCTTAATGTGTCTGATCATAAAGCTCATCATGGAGCATGAATTAGTTAAATAAGTAAACAATAAAAAAATAAGAATTGCTTGAATTTGTTACTCAAAGTTAAGGGCAAAGGGCTATAGTGGTTAGACTGAATGACTACCTCCCCCAACTCTCCGATCACCCAAGTGAAACCGAAGACAAGTTGGCTGATAGTAAATATCAATGTTCATGTGGCTGGATATTTGAGTGACACAACCAAGCGAAAGCTGACCGCATATAAATGGTGGCGTTTCAGCTTACCAGCGAGTCCATCCCACAAAGACTGGCATGCCACTGCAGCACCTGATACACCAGTGACCACTGCCTTTAGACTAAATTTACAGCAGGCAGGGATAGATTACCAGCAGATGCACTTTGGTTATGAAAAACGGGGTCTGGCACAACACGTCAGATATCAAAGACAACAGTTTTTTTTCCACAATTCATGTAGAAATAAGTGTGGGAATGTTGGAAACCGTAGCTACAATAGCACAGAAACTCAGTGGTGAAACCATTGTGAAACTCCAGTGGGTGGCCTTCCCGGGAAGTTCTGAAGTTGCAACACTGCGTTTCTCAAACGTTCCTTGCATTAGATTCATATGCTGGTCTGGTTTTGTAACTTTTGGACAGCACTGGTCATTCCCTATGCCTTTCCTGAAATTCCTCTCCCATCAGGGTTCATATTTTTCACCACGCTGCACGCCTGGACTCCATGCTGCATTATCGCTGCCAGTATCATGACTGTTTATCAAGGGTGTGGGCTGAACTCTCTCTGAACTTTTCTTTTGCGCAGTATCTGACAATAAAAAGGAAATGTTTTGGCCTGCAATTTCGTCTTTTATCTCTACCTGTTTCCCCTGGGATCTCATTCTTTGGCAAAAAAAAAAAATCTCTATAGTAAAACAAAGCTATTGAAGTCCAATGGCTTTGATAACTATGAACCGCTGCTAGGGGATGTGGGTGGAACTAAATCCTGACCATCTGCTCCAAGTGTGCACGCCACCACATCACAGTCTTAGTCCTTTATAGCATATTCCACTGCTTAATATACTCTCCTCTTCTCCAGGGTTCTGAAAATCACAAAATTACATCCCTTCTTGACAGGTTGTAACCGCTTCAATGGTTTAATTGCAGTATAGTGAATTATTGCTAATTATTTCGCAGTCAATTTAGGTCATTATGAGATGCATAATTGCTGTCCTCCTGGGTCCCCATCACAAGCTGGTGCTCACAGCAAAGATATTTTTATTGCATTCGAGAGGTGCTCCTCCGTACATATCTGCGCTAAGAGCACCAAGCAGGTGCCCTGCGTCTGCTGCCCTCTCATGTATCAGTATCACCAAGTCAGACACTTTTGATCCCGTAGGGCTTTGATCCTACAGTCTGTCTGCAGGGGGGAGATCCGCTGTGCCCACGCTGACCCATCTAAATGAGTCTCTCCGGGCAGGATCTATTTCATTGCGTCCGGATGCACAGTCTCCTGATCTGTCTCAGCTGTTGCACCCAAAAGCGAAACACTGGTCAGGAAAAGGTTTTTAGGTGTTTGGCTCCCCCTCAGTGACCTGACAGTGGAGGCTCGTAGCTCCTGTAGATTGCTTCATGGTCACTTAGTATCAAAGAGGGACGGAAGGAGTACAGACCACATAAGGAGAGGTGTCTTAGCTGGTCATTGGTGTGGAACACAGTTCAGCTTGCACTCTGAAACAGAGAGGTAGGCTTCCCAGCAGACTAGATTTGAGGAAATTTGAGGATGACATCATCTTTACAAAGAAGTGGATTACATTACCACTTCCTAAGTAAACATTTCCTGAAGAATTTTATCAAATCATGGTGTATTGTAAAAATTTAATTTATTAACTTATTTGAATCAATTTTAAATAAATTATTATTGTTGACCCAATAACATATTGATTGAGGAAACAACATGTATTTATAATTTAAAACATTTAATATCCAGTCAGATTCCTCTCCAGATACATGATACTGACTTATTTTTATGTTGCCCAATAGTGGTAAAATGTTCTGAACTCATGACATCTCCCTTCCCAGTCAAGCCTGGCCCAGAATCACTTACTTCATAAAATGTCAAGTTTAATACTTCAGTGTTTTTTGGTACCATAGAACAAGATAAAATATTAGTTCTAGTTAAGGCACTTTTACATTAATTGTTAATGCATTAGTGTATTATGTGGGTGTATTAGGTGAGTATGACTGTCTGATCTTTGAGGTTTACTAAAATCTATATTGTCAATTAAAGGCCATTTTGAAAATTTAAAGAAAACATATATGCCTTAGTACTAAAATAAAAAATGTGTGTTATTGGACTGTTAAAATGTTTGAGAGATATAAGATCATCAGAAGGAGGATATAACAGATTGTTCCTTCTGTGGCAACAGAGAGGTGTCCTTATGAATTTTTACAGTGGATTACAGCACAGGAAATAGAAATTCAAATTAGGGACAGAGGAAACTTCCTTCCATGACCATGTTACATTTGCTTCCTGGTTGAAGACTTACACCGCCTGTGTAAAATACATGGGTATATTGGCAGGGGTACAAGCCAGAACAAAACAGATTTAAAGGACAGTTTTTATCAAACAAATTTTTTCCTAACAGAAAATAAAGTGTTTTTCTACAGAGAGAATTGCTATAGAAACTAATGTGGTCAGTCAACTGATGTTAAACTCAATGTTCCCTGCTCATCTCATCCGTAACTCGCAGGATAACAGGTAGCGTAGTATTACATATGCATTGTTGTTTCCAGGATCTAATTGAGTTTTGTGTACCTGTTAGTTAATTATTCATGTTCACAGCCTGCATGGTTTATACAGTAATAACATTTTTTAAATTCTGTACTTGTGGTTAACAATGATAAAACCTGGAAAGGCACAAGTTTAGTAATGATGGATGGTCACAACAGCTTGGAGAAGGCAGAGTCCAAGCATAGAGTTCAAGAGTTCCCAGCAGCCCAAAATATCCCTGAAAAACCTGGAGGATTCCAGTTCAGTGCCAGAGTCAGGTTACGGCTGAGGTAGTTTAAAGATGAGGGAGTCTCGATGCTTGGACTCAAAGTGCATAACTTTACAGAACTCATACACAGCAGCGTAAATTTGTATTATTGCCAAACCAAGATGGGAATGTAGATGGGAAGACAGAGTGGAATCAACCTTCTTTTCTTCTGTTTTTCCCAGTGATGCGTTCTTGTGTTACTGTTGAGTACATGTTGGCCAAGAGGGACAGAGTTATATGTGCACATTTATGAAAGCTATTTTTAATTGTCTGCTGTTTAAAAGATGTGTGTTATGGGATAAAAGATTTCTCCTACATGGACATTCAAATGAAGCAATTTATACAGTAGACACTGGAGTCCACCCTTAAATGCTTAAAGTGTAAAGGAACATATATATAAAAAACTACACATAACAGACAGATTGGAGATGGCTATATGCCCCCACCTATGTTTTCACCAGATGTTAGTTAATGTGAAAAAATGGATTTCAAACATCAAATGTAATGCACCATAAATATGGAGTACTATAAGTCTCCTGACAAACAAATGAGGTCACTTCCTAAAAAGGCTTGACCTGGGCAACACCCCAGTGATACAATACTTGTTGCCAATTTAGTTACATATTAACTTGTCACAGAAATGCTTGTATACTGTTCAGAGTACTGCTCTTATCCTGTAGCAATAATACAATACAACTGTTAATTTGGTAAAATCATCTGGAGAAGCCTGCAAATTGAACATAAGGAGAAACAAAGGAAGTACCAGATATTTTGTGGAATATTTTCAATGGAACAGGCCCTCTAAAGAATCTTGGAACAACACCATTGGAAACAATGTAATATCCTGACCAGATCTTTCTGACATCAAGTGAAGAGCATGTTAAATCACCTTCCTTGGAAATATGAATAAACATTTCTACTGGATGCAGTCACTTAACCCACAGATGTAGAAACATGGGGAAGTGAGAACACTACAAAGTAGATTTTTATTATTTTTTTCATGCAACTTCTGTATACTAATCAGACAGTGGACTTTGATGGAAAAGAGGACTGTAGCCATGACATAGGAATGGTTCATACATGCTTCCAAGGTAAGCCAAGAGAAACACTATTACACAGAATAAATAAAGCATTTAACTTTGCAAATGCGAGCAAAATATTTTGGTTCCTTACTTTTCAGATAAGTATCTTGCATTTAGCAGAAATACTTCTAACTTCATAAAATTTTATCGTCTTCAAAATGTCAAGAGAAATTGTTTAAATCTTAACTGCCTTTGAACTGAACTGAAGTGAACTGTCCTGAGATGTGTGACAGAAACACAAGGTCATGTTGATGTCCTTCTTTGTAAAAGAGTGGGAAATTATGTGAAAAATATAGTCTGACACATTTGTAATTTTCCATTTTTTTTCTTCCTATAAAGACATCGGCACAATAGGGTTCTCTTCCTTAATGACATAGCAGTGGAAAGAATAACGTGAATCTGATCCAAATGTCAGAGACCATTTGTTTCTCTTCAGATGCTACCAAAGTGATTGCATCACTTCCATTGCAAAAGCCTTGACTACCAACGGTACAGAAAACAGACCAGCTGCATGTATAAAAGTTAAACCTTGGCAACCAGCCTAAGTTAATGAAACATGGTCAACTGCCAGAGAATGGTGTTTATGTCATCTGTTTCTCTTTTGATGGCTACAATACAAATTTGCTCTCTTGTCGTAGACATATGCAAATGAAGGTCTTACATCATGCCTGCTGACAACAAGAATTATCAGAACAAAATTTTGACATATTTTCTCCTTTTATGCCTCACCCAATGATTCATAATACAACTTGTGAGATTGAGTCATACTTTACATTTGCTTTAAAACCAACTTTTACTTAATTAATATTGTGTCACTAGTGTCACTATTTAACACGAATTCCAAAACTGTAAGGACCCCACTTCTAGTTTTCTTTATATTTAATTACAGTACAATACGTAAATCAATGTGTCTCAAGGGCCTTAAAAAAAGATGCATTGTGTGGGTCAGGTCTGAACAGTTAAATACTTATGCACTGGCTAACAAAGGAGATGGCTGTTCATGCTTTCGACTTTGGGGTAACCCATTGTGTGGCTGTATTTCACAATGATTGTCATTAACAGATTATAATTCCTGGATAAATAACACAAGCAACTTCACAGGTGTTGCCTACTCAGTCACCATGACAACTTTTAAGCATAATTAGCCACTTACGCAACCAAAGGCATTTACATTTTAGCACCTCGTAATGGGTAATTCAATCTCAGAGCATTGTTAATAAGGCCTTCAGAGCCAAACTTGATGTTCAAGCACTTGGTGGAGGACCTGAGAAAAATATATGAATGAATGTACACCCAGCTCTTGTCATTGGTTCGTTTCATTCTCCAGGACATAGGTGAAATGAAGTTTTCCTTGATGAGTGCCTAGGGAAAACATTACATATTACTTCACCCACAGAGGAGTTTTTGTCACATCAGCTAAGAGGCACTCCAATCAATCATCCTTAGCGAAAAAGAGATTCTTTCAAAATTAGATTCTTTCATAAAATATGAAATAAAAATGTAAGGAACACATTTTTCACCCTCCCCGACTCTTCCATTAGAACCAGTGCTGAACATGTTAAAGGGTCACTGTTTGGCTTTTTTACATTCACATGCTTAGAGGACATACTCATGTAGGCTACTCCTTATCCAGAGTGGTTTACATTGCATACGTTTACCATATTATGTATTTATACAGATAACAGGGTACATTATTTACCAATGCATTTGACCTTATTCACTTTAATGAAGGATCCAACAGCAGTGCCCCATTCATGATTCAAATCTGTAACCTTCTGTTTACAAGCAAAGCACCCAAAACACCACTACTTCTTCTCTTTCTATGCTATTTCTTTTTGTAGTGAATTGCCTTGCCATTGTAATTGTAATGACTGTTCTGTTAGTCTAACCTTCTCAACCTGGCAGATTTGAAAACAGAACAATCATGTGAGGAGAGACATTGGATAGTAAATCGCAATTCAAGCATTTGAGAGGAATTCTGATTGCCCTGAGTTGCCTCTCTCCATTAATTAAAGACATTGTAATCTGAATATACTTTTGTTCATATTAAGAGACTTTTAAGTAAAACTGTATGCATATCCTTGAAACTAGAGATCAATTAATGTGAGCATATTAAATCACAAATGAACCACAAACCCATTTCAACAATCCAATAAAATTTTGATTAGGACAAAAAGCCTGGAAAAACAAACCAATAAACACGTTTTAGTGGTGTAGGTTTTGAAGTCAAGGGCATGATGAGGTGAATTCCTCCGCGTGGAATTGATTTGGTTATGTCAAAATTCCATGACAAAAAAAAGATTATTAATGGCAGATGGAAATCAGATGTTCAATATAATGATGATGATAATAATAATAATAATAATAATAATAATAAACTGAAATGTATACTGTATATAGTCAACACATGATCAGAATGGAAACTCAATGCAATGTTCAATAGCACCTTGTCATGGTTTTGACGACAACACATAGCAATGCCTAAAAAGTATATGTACCCTCCACTAATATCAACTTTAAAAATGTGAACTCAGCTGTGCTCAGTAGTCTTAATAGAAGCTATGGCAATAGTAGTAGAGGGAGATATATTGACTGAGCTTTATTAAATATTTGGGGTATTTTTTCTAATTTAACTGCTGTTCCTGAGAACATGTCATATTTGGTAACCTCACTGTATTTACAACAATATGTCAAATTGTTTCACAAGACCTCATGTAACCCCTAAGTCTGCTTTCCACTCTTCCTCCCTTAATACAGGTGGCATGTCATTACAAGCCATCACATGGCTATTCCATTTTAACAGTTTTATATATAGCACTGTTTTTTATGTGAACTGCTGCCCCAGTTTTCTTTGACGTGTTCATTAGTCTGACAACAATGTCTGGCCAGAGATAATTATAGAATAAGTATAGATTGAACAACCAGACAGCAGTGCTGAAAATGATTCTGCTCTGTCCTTCAAATGGCATTCCCCGTTTGGAGTGAAACACTGCCCGCAAATAGTATTTTGCCATATGTGGTATGGGTGGAGTAATCAAGGTCACCAATTAATTGAGCTTTCAGTCTAAACAGACATAAGCTGATTTCTGCCCGTATGGGAGTGGTCAATACTGTCAGGGCCTTTAATGGCATGAAATGGAAACTTAACAGGATTACTGGTAATTTTATGGGAGTCCCTGCCCTACGGACAAGTATTTATACTGCTTTCTCAGATTCCATTTTCAACTCAATATTTTTAGCACTTTGTGTATTGAGTATAATTCACCATATTTTTATCTTATGGCTCTGTACTCTGTTGATTGTTCTTAAAAAAGAGTAATAAGCTTCCAGATGATGTGGATTTGTTATTAAAGCTTTAACCAACTGCAACAATGTTGAACACAAGCCCGTCTAGAGCTATCTCAAGTTGAGAAGTCAAGGCCAGTCAAAATCTCAGGAGGCCAATACAACATATCTCCCCTTAGCCTTGGCTGGTCTACTTAATTAATCTTTAATTAAGACTGTTTTAAAAGAGACACAGCACAGAGGTGAGTAGTGTGCTCCAACTGTTAATGTCTTGTTTAATTAAGTGATAAATGAAACATACTGCAAATTAATACTTTTTGTGAACAAATTTTTATTGATTTTCAAGGACAACAGGTAGGCAACAATGACAACACAAGAAAATGAACACTTGTAATAATCAAATAAATATATTTGGAAAAAGTAAAACTTTGCATTTGGCTTATTTGTGTAAAAGGTTTACATTTAATATGCATTTAATATACAGATACAGTATTTATGGTGCACCTCTATTAACATAAACATTAATTTATCGACAACAGATGTCTCGGAGTTCCCTCTCTAAATGATAATAACTGGTCTATAATTTTAAAAGTCATGCTGATATATACAAAAAGGCAACAATTCAAGGCCATTCAAAGCCAAGTGCTATTTCTGTGTAGTACCAAGAACAGTCATACTGTTACTAGTGGAGTATACCATATTGATGAGTCCATGAAATTCTTTAGTTATTTGAGCTCTTACTCATTGCAAACTTTAGGCTAATCCTGCCTCTTGGAAAACAGGCACACCCTGCAAACAGTAGTAGGCCTACTACACTACTAGGTACAACCACGCAGGTTTTCAGAGCTGGCATTAGTTTTATTGACACCCTAAGCTACATAAGATAATTCACAGTTCCAGTCCACAGTCCAGTATAATTGTGTGCTGACATGGCTGCGGGGCCATTTTGAACAAATTTAACCCACATGTTCATGTCAAAAGGCAGTTATGCAATTCATTCATGTTTTCCAATTAACAATAGTTACTAAAGTCAACTTGCATATTTTCTTTACATATACAATTATATACAGGTTTTGTATTAAGGTTTAATGAGCAGTAGTTATCATCATTAATAGTACAGCTAATTAGTTATACAGCACAATGATATTACTTACGGATGCTTGCTGCTTCAAGTTTTTACAACTATTAAAACCATTTACAAGACCACAGAAACCAACATTGTCCAGTTTCCATAAAATATTCTATTGAAAGGACTAAATACAATTGCTTGCTATAGTCTAATTTCATCTGTAGTATATGAATTCTCTGATTGAATTCAGTACTCACACACAGCACCCTGATTCAATGTCATAGTCTGCTCCAGTTACCATATTCTTGCTTACCTACAGTCAAAGCATTTCTAGTTTACATGGCTGGAAAAATATCTACATCTAAAGAGTGTAGAATGCTGCAAATGCTGCAAATTTGGTAATAATGTTTTATACTTGAACATAAAAAAACGAAAAGTTAAAAATAAATCTAGTTATGTGGCAATTTTCACTCCATAATCTACAATTCAGCTGGAAAAGAAACTTGCTTCATCTGATATTTTAAGGTGACCAAACTCGAGGATGGAAGGTCTGGGGTTGGCATACAGGGTAATTTCAAACTAACAAATAAAATGACTGAAAATATGTAGCGCAGCACATTAAATACATTTCCAGATTTTTTTTTATGAGTGACTTGAAGTTTACCTTTGTTTTCACTAAAACCAGATACAGTTCTCACAACCATAAGAGATATAAATCACTTGCATGCCTTCAGTTACAAAACACTGCAATCTGTACGGTGGTAGTTCCTTTCAAACAGAACTCGAAAAACACAGTCACCATGATTATGCAAGTGACCTATGGGGTGGAAATGAATCTGCATACAAATATATGGGCAAAATATGTGCCTATGAGTCAGTGCTTGTGTTTTCTAAGGAAATACCAGCTCCGCCGACATCCACATCATTTATCATTTATCTGTCTACAAACAGGTAGAGTTTATGTGCATTTCGTTCTTAAGTGGATAACACTATAGTGAGGACGAATGCATTCCATTGACTGGATACCCATGCTCAGCTGCTGCGCATACACAGATGGTATGGGTGTTCATATTGCCAAGTTTCCAGGTATGTCACTAGTGCCCAATGTTTGTCTTGCAGAACTAACCTCAGCTTCTCCTGTTTTTCACCCATGTCCAGAGAGGGATTCCTCCAACTTTCTTCTTCTACAAATCTGCTTGGCAAATTAACTCTCAAGGAAACAATGGGCCCTAGAACAAATGATATTTACGGTAAAAACTGTCCTTCCACATCAGTTTCCCAGCTCTATTACAAGCATGTAAAATAACAAGTTCACTGTAGTGAAATACACTTGTACAGGGATGTGATATGTGGGCCATGAAAGAGTCAGACAGGCTTACAGCAAAACTGCGTGACAGCAATAATACTAACAATGAAAATACTAAAGGAAATGCTAAGAATACTAAGAAATAGTATGAATACTAAAAAATGTTTAAGCACTTCACTCCACAACCTGACTCCAAAGGTATGATGTAGTTGTTCAAGCACACTGAGTATTACACAGTGTTGTTGATGAAGTAGTGTTGAAGGGATAAACTGTGGACATAAAAGACAGGATCAGAATTACTGTGCTTTCTTCCGTTGTGACTCTTGATCAGAAGTCAGAAAGGACATGAAGAGTCGCATCGCCTGATCTTCTCCCAGCAGACTTTTCATGTAAACATTTAAAAGTGAGGAGTAAGGCAACACCCAAAATCTGTGTGTGTCACTGCAGGAAGTACAGAAAAGAATTCCTGCACTGTATGCAAGACAAGGGTCATGCTGATACAAATCAAAAACCCTCCTGTTTATCCATTCTAACTGGCCAGAGCTGCATCTCTATCCACCAGCAGATAGAATAGGATCATGCTATTGTCAAAAAAAAAAACTTTTACCATAGACATAGATACTCAGTAGAGTTGTACTGTTTTGTTTATTATTAAAGTAAGGTTGCTTACAGTTCTGTTTAGCTGTGAGTCTCTGCAGGGGTACCTGTGAATAATATTTTCAGACTTGCATTGACCATCTTTCACATGGTGCACCCCTCAACAGGACCTCTAATCAGTGCTATTTTAGTAGTAAGCCTATCAAATAATGACTTGTGGATTACTTTATTTCAGATCACATAAATGCTGCTAATGTGCTTCTCAACCTGTTGCGTATGCAAGTGTGGAAGCCTTATGGGTTCCTTCGGGAAACCCTCCTGAAGGGGAAAGGCATTGTCTTCCCTTAGCTCCTTTCAAGTACTTCCTGGGGAAAGCCTGGGCCACTCAGATACACAGCATCCCTTTCACTGCACACTTGGATATCGTGTTTGATTTCCCCACTCATTCTTTGTGTTTAAAACACTTTTGAAACAGATGCTTATCTTGAATAAGACCACACAACCCTTTGGCCTGGTGTGAAAATTATACCTCACTGAGGGCTCAATGCTAAAACCTGTACAAACACTTATATATAGTCCTCTGCAAAATCTTCATCATGACCTTAAATGCAGCCTCAATGTGCTACTCAAGACAGGAACTAGTAAACAGCAATGAGTAACCTGTCTTATTTCTGCTTCTGTGTGGGAGTGACAGTACAATGTAATGTAAAACTTGGATGACTAACAAATTGTATGTTTTGTGACAAACTTTATATTCTTATCATACTGAGGATTCTGTCTATACTGTAGCTATAGTTGAAGGCCTTTCAGTCTGGGAAAACAGATGACAGTAAGTTGGGTCAGTTGCCCTGTGTAACTTAGTGATTGAAAATAACACACCTGAATGTGGAAAAAAAAAAACGAAACAAACAAGCAAAAAAAAAAAAAAAAACAATTCAGTGAGCAAGGAATATTTTCTATTAGTCCGTTCATCTTCATAATTATGACACAAGCTTCATAGAGACACATTAAAAAAAAAAAAATAAAACAGAAGATTTACAACTGTCATACAGTCATTACATGCACTTGCACAGCAGACACTCTTATCCAGTCTGACTTACATATAACTTACAATTTTACATGTTATCAGTTTTGGATATTTAGTGAAGCAATTCAGGTTAAGTGCCTTTCCAAGGGGTATAACTGCACTGGTTTACCCAGGCATAAAATGGGCAACCTTTTGGGTTATGAACCCTGCACCTTACCACTATGCCACACTGGTGCATTAATTTAAATACAGCTGGGCCGAGAGGTGAAAATCAACACATGAATCCCTTCATGCAGTCCAGTTCCAAATGCAGGACCTATAGGACATCCACTAAAACTATCTTCATTTTGATTTACCAATAAGGCTGACATATAATATAAGGCGACATATTAATAGTGTTAAGCACCGAAACATTTTTTTATCTTTTTTCTGAAAGGCCACATTACATAAAGAAAGGAAAACTGTCAATTAAATCACCAGGGGTCACCAAGATTTAATGTTGACTTTGTTAATGCTAGATGAGATAATGTTGTGCTGGACACAATGACAGAAACAACTTAAATGTAACGAGCAGCTCAGACAGAAGACAAATATTAACTAGAAGTAATAATAGTATTATCTAATGTCTATAATGATAAGACATCCTCCGTTGTACTGGGTAACAAAATAATGTTATATACTTTTGCATTTCATATAAATAATATTGTGGAAGGGTTTTCGATTTTATCCTTTTTAATGACAACGAGTGACAGGGACACGTGCAACACACTGCACACGTTTTAGTAAAGCGAGCTTCAGTTATTCACAAAAAACACTAGCCGTATTTGTCCCCACTTACTGTATAGTAATCTAGATACAATATATCAAAGTGAATACCAACAACAAGCCACTGATAATGACTGATAACGCTAAACACGGCGCAGCGTCCTAGTACAAAATACTTTGTCCAGTTTCGGTTCGTTTGTCTCTTCTCACACCTGAAACCGGGGCCATTGTCTCCGAACGGAATGCGCTACCTGTGCAAATGGCGAAATGTTCATGGAAACTTACACACGACAGGAAAGAACTGGGAGACAAACCCCTCCCTGGTCCGTGTGACAGCATGAGTTGATGTCGGTGTGTGTGTGTGTGTGTTAGCTAGGGGACTGCAGCAAACACTGTACACTAGAGGCGGGGTTTGACCTAGTCTGAAAACATCACTAATCCAGTATTTCAGGTGCCTAGAGTTGCTCACGGCTCACTACCGCCGCTCATCAACAAATACTACTGAGTCACACAACCCAAAAAAGCCGGAATAGAGCGAGCGAAGGCGACAGTCACTGGCGTAAACTGGAAATACCAAGCAAGAAAGAAGAAGCTAAGAAGTGCCGTTTCATAATAGGACAACAGCCTGTAACCAGCGGTTTATTATTTTGAGTGGATTCCGTTTGATACATTTCACGCAGTAAAGCGCAGCTCATGCTCCACTTTGGGTACATGTAGCTCCAACACTTCCTCTTAGAAACTCAGTTTTTTTCTGGACAAGAATTTTAAAGCGAAAGCTTGTCAATCAAGAAGTTCTATTTCACTGCTCTGTTGCGAAGCGAGCGAAAACACTGGAGTATCCTGCTGTTTGCACTTTGGCATGGTGAGTGTTATGTTGTCTTATAAGTTGAACTTTTTCTTCGCCATTTTGCCGTTCACACGAATGCGCATGTGGCGGAAATCTACCTGAATCACAGGTAAAATGCACTGGCGAGAGGGCGACTTTCCAGAGGAGTACGATATAGAAACTTTAAACCACCTTTAAAACACAAAGACAATAATTATAACAACAGTTGCTGTTGTTTCTGCACAATCGTGTGTTGGTTTCAGCGCAAACTGACCCCCAGTCGCGTAAAGTAAGCGTTCCGAGTCGTGCCGTTTCCGATACATTTAGCGATTGTAGCTACATGTAGCTAGCTAAATGGACATACAGGTGGCAGGTATCAAAAGATACGTCGTTAGGACTTTCATTTAAAGAAGACAACCATCGATATTCCGTCATTTATTAGGTTATAGAGAGTACTACAGGGATATGGGTAGTGAGTATTTTCAATTAAATTATTTGATACGGTTACTTAAGAACCGGAACAATTTTGGACTCATTCATGTAGACAACATGACCCCGTTGAGAGGCGTTGGTATCTAGACTACATGTTTTATTCATCCATTCCAAAACTTGCTTTCTTAAACCGGTTTATATTTGGCCAGATTTATATTTGAAAATTCATATGTTTAAAATACGCTTTTGTCACTGCAAAACTGTATATATGCAGTTGCTGCAAAGTGCACCGATTATCAGTATCTGTGTAATCAGGCTAATGTGTGGCCTCGAGTTAATTGATCCCCATTTAATGACACTGTTGTATGATCTATAATTACAAGGCCTGTCTGTCAACAAAATAAACATCTGCACAGTAGGTGGCCGAATTGAGAATACTTTCTATTCTTCAAAAGAAGAGACTATTTATTTATTCCGACTATGCATACGGTGTATGTGTAACCCACATACTACTAGTTTGACTACTAGTACTACTAATAATAATAATATTTAAAAATATGCAACACATAATGAAGACAGCATCAGATGATCTCGGGAAGCACACATCAGTACCCCGACATCAGTCCCTCTTTCAGTGTAGATTTTTTGACTATCCTAGAGAGACACATACCTCACTTGCCTGCATCCTCAAAGTAATAAGAATTTAATCAGGCAACCAACATTATGTAAAATGTTACTTCTTACTTTAGTTGGCCTGTGAAATACCCAGAGAATGCAAAATATAGTATTAATATTAATAATAAGTATTAATAAGCTGTATGATGGCAGATGTTTTGAAAATATTTATTTTTATCCAATTATCCCATACAAAACAAAAACAGAATTGTTGCCTAAACATGCCACAAAAAATAATAAAGTTACGTAATGTTTTGCCTACTGATAAAACTTCTGAGACAAACAGCATTATTGACAGCACAACTAAAATTCATAGTTATGTATTGTAAATGGAATATAGTACTCTGAAGCTAAAGAAACTCTGCCATGCATACATTGATGTGTTTGGTGTATCTTTTGCTGCAACAGCTCAGTTGAAGTCATAGTGATTGGTGCAATTTTGGGGTAATGAAATACAGAGGAGTGATGAAATTACATATTTTGTAACTCTTGACCCAAACACTTTATAATTAAAATTTAGGTAATATTATTTATATTTGGTATCCTTTATGGTAAAACATTGTTTCTAATGGGATGTAGATGTAATTTTTTGAAATGAAGACCATAGGTGATAGAATCTTACACTTTTATTTGAACAACTCTACAACACTGTCCAGACATGAGCTTGTTCAGATTTTTTGTTGTTTCCATTATCCCATTATCCGGTGTAATATATCTCACTGGGGCTCTTTCCGGTAGTTCGCGTGCACTTTATTCACTCTATTTACAAAAGAGGTTATTTGTTAGTTGTTTTTAATTTGTAACATACAACACAAGGCCATCATTTTGAAAAGAAAAATATGATTAGTGCAGAACCTTTATATACCTACACACATATTACTCCAACTAACCAACACTTTTGTTTAAATTTTTGTCATTTGTATGACAGATCCATTTGTATCTTACAGAACAGACTACAGCTGTGATAGACAGATAGACAGATAAATAGGAACATGTCCTGTTGTGACCCTTAACTAACAAAAAGTAGAAGTTTAACAAAAAAGTTTCACAAGAAGTTGTCTTCAGAGTTGTTTCAGTGACAGTTGTTGCTATGCTTGGAAGGGGGGAAATTGTCAAGTGGAAAAGGCATCTCAGATGTTTTAGGTATGTTGAAAAACTTGCTGGTGTTCTAAGTTGCTATCTAACAGAGTAATGCTGAGTTTCATGGTGGAACACAGGAGGTCATTAAAAGGCACTATGGCAGGGGTGTCTGTTGAGCGGAAGGCACATTTTTGTCTGCTCTTTGGTTGCAGTGAGGTGTTGTCTTCAACATGTGCTGTGTCATCTCAGTGTCATCTTTGTACCAGGCAGGGTGATCACACCAGATATGGAGATTTCATTTTAGAAATCCTTCCTGTACAATGATACCATTTCCTCTGTGTAGATTTTTCACATCAGCTTTGTGTGATGTTGGTCAGTCATTTCTCTTCTCCATTCAGAAGAAAAAAATATACATCTTCTACTTGTGATTAATCTAATTCAGACTCTGGTGGCCTTTGTATCAAGTTGAAAGCTCCCAGTGTTTTAGTAACATTGCAGTTAATGAGTAACTGTTTTTAGTTTTTTGTTAAGTAGTAGCGCATTTGGGATATTTAATTTACATTTAATTTACTTTAGCAGGGTAAATGTTTTAATATTAGGTTTCTTTATGATGGTTTAGATAGACGGGAAAGAAAACGTTGGCAGCGCTATAGCCAGACATTTATTGGCAAGACCCTGGGAAGCCAGGAACGATTTAGGAAGTTGTCTGAATAATGCAGGGAGGATGTTTCATTTCAAATGAGTCCGTTAAATTGTGTTCCAGGAATGATTTTTTTTCTTCTCTCGCAACACCGCAGCAATGCGGAGCAGTTGTGTCATTGTTAGAAAGTGTGTTATTCTGCGCGTTCTGCGGTGTTGGCGACCTGTTCTGTTTCACAGGGTTCAAAGTGCTGACCGTGTGCTGGAACGCGGCACACCGTGCCACTGACTAACAGCCAGCAGGAAGCTCCACAGGAAACTGGTGCTGCATTGTTGCTGGAAGCGCCGGCTCCAGTCTGGTGGGAATACTGCCGTTTTTTGTTACTTTAGGATTTCAGACGGTTCTCTGTTTTCTTGGCAAATTGTTCCAGTGTTGGGTTGCACGTACTTATATATATTTTTTGTCAGTTTGAAAAAGTCTTTGAGACTGTCTTTTGACATTGCTTTTTCACTCTGCCAAAGAGTGCTTTACATTTTACTGAAAGGTGTTGTCTATTGAAGTATCAGCTAAATAAGCAAATATTTAAGCCTCAAATTGGATTATTTTAATCTTGTGAATGCTGCCACAGACATACACTTTTCATCTTACCCTCTGTATTTATTGAAAACATGAATCATTTTTATTCTCAGGTAATTTTAACAGAGTTTGTTTTACAAGTTTATGACTCTAAGCACGTCTCCTTTTAGCATGTTGGCTGTCCTTTTAGCTAGTGTCCAGAAGTCTACAGTAGACTTCAGGAATTAATTAGGTCACCTCCCTTTTTTTTTTTTTTTGTGGTCCACCAGGCCAGCCGTTCAAATAGGGAATGTAATGCGTGATCATGTGTCCAGCTGGAGTAGACGGCTCCCTATATTTTTTCCTGTTGTCTGGTTTGGAATTGCAGTACAGGATGCTGTGTGAAGCGGGACGTTTCCAGCTGGTCAGGGATGTTTCCTCTTTCCTTCTAAAGCAGCAATTGATGAAAATTCAGTCTAAAGTCATCAGATGGCTGCTGGATTTGAATAGTGGAATGCTGCAGACCAGGCTCCGAGGAGTCTGGTGATAAGTTGTATGTATATATTTTTTTATTTTAAGACTTTATTTTCAGTGATAACATGAACTACCATTTTACAGCATGCACTGGTAACCCATTTCTGCATAATAAATTTGCAGGTGCATAATCCTTGAATGAGATCTCATAAGCAGCAGCAAAGGAGGTAATTAAACTCGTGAACCCTCTGAAGTGTCAACAGCAGTGTAGTGATCCATTTCCTTGCACTGTATTTGTTTTGTTCATATTGTCTTGCATTGGGAAGTTCTCACCAGTGAATTTTCCCTTGTTTGTGAAGTCTGTGGGAAAGCAGTTCTGGAATGTTCACAACTTGTTTGAGGCACAGATGATGAAGTGTTGCCATTTGCCTAATGCCGTGTTTTCTTTATTAATTAATTTATCATTTCAGTGAAAACTAACTTTAATTGGGATTGAACTGGTAGTGCCAAACTCTTAGCTGACTTTGGAATTTGGGCAACAAGGCTTGAGAGCTGCAGTTTTTGATATTGTTTTCTCTATTATTTTTGAAAATTCCAAGAGTGGCTTTCTGTCTACTTCAGGACAGAGATGGAGCTACAAGAAACATTAAAAGAGAATTAATTTAGTCTTGTCTTAAAATGACTACAGTGTCTTTTTTGGTGTAGTCTACTACGTCCTTTTCACTGACCACTTCTTACATTTTCTGTAAGTTTTCAAAGAAGTCCACTTTAGAACCCACATTTTTAGGCATGAAAGAGCTGTTATAACTTAACCTGACCATAAGAGACACTGAAAGTGAATATATTTCCATTAAACTGTTATTTCTGTGTGAGAATGCTGGGCAGTATACGGTAATATACAAGCCAGTTTGTAATGGGATCTGTTCTTGAGAAGTCAAAAGGTAGCTAAAAATGTTGTGGCTTGAATTAAGCAAGTATTATAAGTGGGCCATTCACAATTAATGACCTGTCCTTATATATTAGGCTGTCAGAAGGGCTTCGGGGGCTTCCAATTGCCTTGTCTTAGAACTCTAGGTTTGACATCCCATGTAGTCTACTGCCACAAACCTGTGAGGAGGCTTACAGAATGGCCAAAGATCAGCACCGTTTCTAGATGGAGTGGAAGAAGGCAGTGTGTATCGTAAGATGCTGATGGTATTACCTCTGCTAGTTTGCTCAAACAGCTCCATGACCTGACCCCTACAAACATCTCAGTGATAAAAATGACATATTGCTTTGATAGCATGAGGTTGCAGCTACTAGCCCTGTGCTTACATCAGCGGCACACTTAACAGAAGCATTTCAAAGGGAAAGAAGATGAGGAAATCCCATCCACACCTCCCCCGGCTCCCTGCTCTATGTTGATTAAAACTGTTGACAGGTTGAGGGACTGGCTCCACTCCGTGGCTTATCCTCATGTTATTATGCTTCTTGGCAGGTGTTCAGTGCACATAAAACAGTAGCTTGTCATTTTGCATTGTTCTTGCAAATTATTCCTTACAGTAACAAGTGTAGAGGTCACGTCAAGCTGTCAGAGGGGCATCCTTTGTTTAATGTAAGAGATGAGTGTGAGTCCAACATATTGAGGGAGGAAAATGTGGAGTACACTGCATGAGCTGATAAAAGCCGCAGTGCTCTTGATTGATCTGGTTTATTAACAATCATATAATTTTTCATTTGAGTTCTTTTTTTAAGGTTGTTTGAAGTGTGTGTGTGTGTGTGTGTGTGTGTGTGTGTGTGTGTGTGTGCGTGCGTGCGCACGCGTGTGCGTTAGCATTACACCTATGCTTTTCAACTATGAATAAGCGTACCATGTTAATTCAAGGACGTTGCTCTAAGATGCCTGCTATTGCTTTATTAAGGACAACCCAACCATCAGAAGCACATTTGGCCAGCTGTTCAGTCCCTATTTTATGCATGTGGAGATTTCATAGAGACACACAATGATTCTTTATGTATTTATGCATTTCTGCTCATGCTCAGTGGTCAGTAAAATGAAATTCTGTTAGCTGAAGTCGCCAAATTCAAAACGATTAGCAAGAAGGAAATCCTGTCACCAATGACCCAGACTTCTAAGGAAGGGTGGGATCGATGTCTGTTGGTGTACTGGAGAACTGTGTGACATCATGGGGTATGGCCTCAGGACAGCAGGGAGTGGGATTTCTCTGGCCAATAACATCACTGTCCAACTGGAACACAAACTTTTCCATTAAAAACTTGTAAAATCAAGAAATGTGTATAATAAACGAATATATAAAATCAACTTAAACTCTGTCTCTCCAAGACAGACCTACTCTGCTTACCAGCTGAACTCATACGTCTGCAAGACCTCTCAACATCTTTAGGTGGTTCTGCCTTACCCCTCCAGGATCACAAGGACCTTTTTTGATGGCAAGATCTCATTCCAGGTTTTTCCTTTATTGGTCCCCCAGTGATAGAATGAGCTACTTAATAGCTATCAGAAGTGCCAACTGAATGTCCTGTGCCTAGCACCACACAAGCGATGCATTTGATCACTCAAACCTCTAAATTAAATCTGATTCAGAATCATGAAGCTCAATCAGATCAGTGTTATTCTCTATGAAAGAAGTAGTATCATGAAAGGTAACATACTTCATGTGGAACTTTGTTTGGCACCATGAGAACATTATTGTATAGTGTGATGTTGCTCTCAAAGCTAATGATTAGTGTTATGGTCTGTAAAGTCATACAATTTGGTTGTGGTGACAATAATTTTATTCACTATATGTATGTGAAATCAATTGCTGCTTGTCACTTGATGTTCTTCAGTTGTCTGCCTGTATTTCAATTCTGTATTTTTCCACTGAATGCTCATTTGCTGTTCTGTGCCTGTGCTGTTTATGCTGTTGCTGCTCTTGTCATATGCAGATATTCTTGTTAGGATGACCTTGTATGTATCTCTGGATGAGAGCTTCTGCCAAATATTTAAGTATGCAATATATGGTTCAATAATAAAATTGCATATGGCAGGCTTCATTGTAGTCATCTCTTAAAGTTGCGATGCTTCCAAAAATCATTTAGAAGTGTACACATTGACTATTAACTTGAACATTTTATTAGAAATAAACATTTTAGCACTGCTCTCTTGTAGCTCACCATGCCGATGTCTTGGTTTTATTATAATTAGATTTGGCAGTGCAAGACATGATGTTAACATAGACACTGTAGTTCAGTGCTTCTGGTGATTTCAGATCTTAATGGACCTTAGATATATGAGCAGTATTTAATCTGCAATTTGAAGTCCTGCAATGTTTTCACAGGGAATTTCATGGTCATAGGCCTAACAGTAATGGTTCAGCTGTATTTGCTTTCAAAGGCTATGGTAATTAAAAAGAGGGGGCAAAAAGCATGAGAATGTTTAGCAAACATTGTATCTGTGAAATTCACCAGAGTTAAGCTGGGTATTCCAACAAGCAATATCACTTTACTTCAAAGATATGTTCTAGCAGTAGCAGTAGATAAATATGCCCTCTATCTGCTTATTTACAGTGGTGGAGCAACAGCTGCCTTTACAGCTACACTGTATTTAAGCGCAGTGGCTGCATTTAAAGATACTTCTTGATAAGAATTATTGTTTTGGAACTGGGTACAGGAATAGATTGTTATATGGGCCTCCAGTTGCTTTGACTGAGAGAGGTAAACATCACAGCACAGTTTATATGACAAGGAGCTATTAAAGTAGGATATTTATTGAGACTCTACAGCTGACTTTGTCAAACACTTTCAATCATTCCCGTGATTATTGTATATCATGTAATAATTTTATTTTCACGAGTCACTTTTATAATCAATGGCTTTGTTTGTTCAAGCAACGTGCATGGAGTTTAAGGCCCAAGATACTGCAGGTGAAGATCTGAACATTGAGTAGTTAAATGGGTATAAAGTGCTTATTTCTGTGTTTCTGCTCTGCCTAATCCCGGAGACGACTTTTTAGCAACACCAGGCCCTAAGTGATTGCTTTGGAATGCAGTTGCTATGGAGGGCTGTGGCAAAGTTACAAATGTGCAGAGTCCCTGGAAGGGTGTTTCGGAGAATTTGTTTTTTTTCCCTGCAGAGGAAACCTATTCAAACAAGAGACCTCTAATGGTCAACAACCGGTTCAGCTGTACAGCACCCTTAAGCCCTCACAGTCAATTAGCAGCGCCGGTTGAGAATTGTTCGAATACCGATGGATAAATGCAGCTCAGCTTGTTTTATATTCCCTCCTGGGATACACTTCAATTCTCTTGGTGATACCTAATGATTGTAATCTATGGGTTAAAGGCTAAATCTCTGAACAAGAAATCAGGCAGTATTTTTGATATTTTTGGGTACTTATGTGCCCTGTGACATTCTTTAGTTCAGACATGGAGTGGTAGTCTGTGCATTTGAAGCTGCAGTTTATATTTGCCCGTAAAGTATCTCAGCAGTTGTTCAGAGTTGGACTGGAGGGGAGAGTGTCTTTCACTGGGAGGGCTTTGTTGGATAGGGAGAAGCTGACCTCAGGAGACAGGGGAATGTGACGTGCAGGGCAGTATTTCACTGTGTACATTATGTGGATTTTTTTTTTTTTTACAGTCCTTAATCATGAGAATTGAGAACCTGAATACAATAAAGCAGGCAAAGTGAATGCAATTACATTGGTTTTAGGAAAATTGGGTCATTAGCGGTGGTGTTCATCATCTGATAATGTTCAATAAACCTCTGAACATTCCCCGCTGAGCCCCTGTGTAATGATTCATGTATTAAACATTGTAAGAAAATTAAGTGAGCAAGTTATACATTTTCCTAATGATTGGACACAGCAAGCGAGGGCAGATTAAGCATTTTTGGCAATACTCTGTTATACATGGGTCTTGATATAACATATATCAGACTCTTCTGTGTTGCTTTACTCAGGTTGTATCAGCATCATTTGAGATGCAGGCTTCACCAAAGGGTGATGTGGATGCCCTGTTATGGTCACTGATTCTTTCAAATGCTAATTATTAGTAGAGAGGAAATATTTACAACAAAATTTAAAATGAAGTATAAATTGGACATTGAAATTGTCACACTTTCATGCCTCTGTTGATGCTGTTTTTGCAAAACATTTTTGTGTGTGAAATTAGTCTTTGTCACTTCAGCAGACGCGCATATTTCGTGAGCTTCGCTGTGGTTCCACCAGCATCATTGTTTCCTCATAGTGGATCATCCTTGCTGTCAGTCACCAGCACCAGCGCAAAAACTGAAGCCTTTTGAGATGCAGATGGTTTTTATATTGCTGTCTGTGCTGTATCTCAACAACTTCTCTGTGTTTCTCTGTGACTGTCGCACACGAGCTCTAAATGCCACCGCAGTGCGTCTTACTCTTCATCATTCTGAAACACAAACTTCGGCAGTCTATGTGGTCTTCAGTAGCTCTCCACTCCTAAATATGTATGTACATCTTGTATTGTAGATAGGGGCATCTGTTAACCATATGAGTAATGAATTGAAAAATTGTGTATGGTTTCAGGTTGTGTCAGCACTCCAGATATACACGCGCACGTTCATCACAAATTCCACAGATAACCCCCACCCCCTCCCTTTGCTTTGTTTTGCTTAAATGCAGGAAGGAAGTCTCAGGTCATATATAGCTGATAAAACATCATTCAGGATGAGGTGATCTTATGCTCTATGATTAACTTACTTTTTTTAGCATTAGTGAGACAGTGCTGGTTATTTGACTTTCCGTAAGGGAGAACTGTTGTTGTAGCTTCTTTAATGAAATCTTCAATGACATTGCATTACATACTGCTATGGCTAAGAGCATGCAACACAAAGGTGCTTTTAATAGCTGGTAAATGTGTTTTGAACAGCCAATATGTGTTTCAGAATGTATTCTAAATTCATATGTTTCCACATTGATATGTGATCATGCAGTGCATTATATACGTAATATTTAGTTACAGACTGTTATTTTTATAGCTTTAACTATAAAAGTATCTGAGTGTCCCCTCAGATACCTCTGAGTATCTGAGGGTTTGGAGGGAATGGTGTGTTATGCAGTACAGCAGCCTTGTATTCCCTTTTCTCTTTGAAGAAAAATGGGAACCTCAGCATTTGTGAGTGATTGATGTTCAGCAGAAAAGCATAACCCTGAAAGGGAGTGACGTTGCCTCTTCCATTGTGGGTGAAAGGGTGTCTCGGAATGAAGCACGCTGGCATGGAACGGACAGTGGAAATGAGTCTGCCGTCTCCCTCCAGCTGCTATGACTAGACAGACTTCCTGTGGCAGTACCGCAGCTCTGTGTGCCTTACCTGCCTGACAGTGAAGTGCTCCCCAGAATGGCCAGAATGTTTCTTCAATGACTATAATAATGGACTCTGAAGTCAATGCTTATTATACCAAAATGGGAATTATTTTCTCTTTTATAGATTGCTCTTAATAACTACAGAATCTTCATAACTCCCACTTATGCTTTTGCTGTTATACATGTAAACAATCTTCCGTTGCAGCCTGGGACGGACCAAAAGATTGTGATGAGCTCTGTTAATGCATAACAGTTAAGTCAATATGCTCATTAGAAGCCAGACACACAATTGCATAGAAGCCCAAAGGAATCCTGTAAAATAATCCACATGACATCTGCAGTATCCAGCATCTAAACCACTTAATTTCCTAACCTTAGCCTGTGGGTATTCAGGTCCACTGAAAGCGGCAGCAACTGAAAGTACCTGCAGCATGTTTCAGCCTGAGTGGAAACACATTGTTTGCAATGGGTTCTGCCTGACTGGATGTGTTGCTGGTGACCCTCACATGCACTGGCCTGTCCAGGTTGAGTTGAGGACTGGAATGTAAGTGTAGCTTGATGCTAAGGATCAGATTTGTTTCAGTCAAGCTGGTGAATGGTGTGGCTGGAAAAAGCCTGCAAGATGGACTGCCCAGGCAAAATGTGCGCCATAGGGAGAATGATTGTTGAGGGAAAGCAGTTGGAAGCAAAGTCATTTTCAGTTCTCTGTTTGCTAGATGATATTCTGTCTTGGCATGATTCCCGATCCTGTTTAACCTTCAGCTGAATAACTGAAGAGCAGCGAGTGACAAAATGACAAAAAGATTTCGGCCTGACACTACATGATGTATATACACAGCTGGTGGTGTGATTACTGTGGTTTTATAAAGTCCCATATACTTCATTTCATTGTTGAATGTGTGGGAAAATCTCATTTAATCACGTTTTGTAAAATTGTCAGAAATATGCTGTTTACTGCTTGACAGTATTTTGTTATCATCTGTTTGTAATAATAGCTCAGATTACAAAAGTGGGTGTGGATAGGTGGAGCTACTGGATGGCAAGTTTCATCATAGAATTGGTATGTTTACTGGGACAAGTTACACCTTTCAGGTTCTTCTTCATGCATGTTACCCACTGAATATGCTAGTTCGATTTATCAGTTGAAGTCAACAAGGAAACTAAATGTCCCTTGTCGGTATCACATGTGGATATTGCATACATAATTACATCATTACATACATACTGGCATATTTATATGCATACATGGATGATATGCATGTCTCATCAAGTACTTTATTTGTCCTGAGTACAAAACAAACCAAAGGAAACACACTGGGATGTTTGGTTGTTCCTGTAAAATGTCTGTTTCAGTGTGCATCAATGTGTTCTCCTCTTCACTCCCCTGTTTAGGTTGGGCCCCTCTGATATCCAATGTTGAGACCTGCCTCTCTGGAGCTTCCCTATGGATGAACAGAGTAATCACTCCCATTGATGCTACAATGGACACCAGAGCAATGCGGGGCAGCAGCATCAGCACAGCAGTCCCACAGCCTCTTCCCAGTGCGTGCTGAAGAGGGAGAATGATCATCAAGGCAATTGCCTCGCCAGCAACACAGCCGTGCTTCAGAGCTCTTGGATTACCACTCAGCACTCTGAGGTTTTGGTTTGGGTATAAAAGACATCCCTGCCAGTGATTTTTTTTTTTTTTTATTTGTGGCATTTAATTTGAGCCACTCCCTCAGACGTTTCCAAGGGGGGATGTTGGAATCGCTTCCCTCTTGAGTTGGCACAAAGAGACCAGACGCTGATGTGTAGAGAGACAGCTGCTAGTGGAATAACGAAACCTCCCAGTGCTGAGGTTCCTCAAGACCCCGGCAGCTCCGTCCACCTGCCTCCCCGAGTGACTCTTTTTCCCCCACATAAGGTGAACCTTCAATCCAATGGCATGGGTCAAGTTCTTCAAGAAGCCAGGGGGCAATCTTGGGAAGTCCTACCAGCCGGGGAGCATGCTGTCCCTGGCTCCCACCAAGGGTTTGCTGAATGAGCCAGGCCAGAACAGCTGCTTCCTCAACAGCGCTGTGCAGGTGAGTCCCCTCCAAAGTCCTCCTGTGCTGCCGGTCTGACCATACCTGCTTTCACGATGTGTGGAGCATTTATTAAGGGCAGTTATGTGTGAGTCGGAGGTTCACATAGTTGTGTTTCTATTGCACATGAAACTAGTATGGGACACTCAGTGATCAAGTGTTTTCTCAACATTTTGGATACATTTTTTTATGAACAAAGTGTATGTGCATGCAAAAAAGCCCTGCTTCCCTGTCATATACTAAACAAAACAGTGTTAGTTTTTGGTTTTAGGAATGATATTTTGAGGTATTTCCTAAAGCTAACACGCAAAATGGTGGGTGTACTCTTGTTTCATGTTGGTTCCAAGAATGGATCTGCTCGGTGCATTGAATATTTGAAGAGCATTTCTGTATCTGCCAGCTAAAGCTGCCTACGGATGGGTCTTGAATTACTTGTGATCTTTCCTAGAAAAGTGGAGCTTGGTAAACATGCTGCTGTTACCATCTGCTGTGCAGGTGAAAGGCTTATGTTTGTTATGCTACAATGACCCTTAAGACAAGTTCTTACCATAGTTTGGGTTTTCATTTGTGAAAGTGTAGAATGAGTACACAGGGCTTTGATATGTTTTCCTTGTAGAGTTATCTTACTATCAAAAAAGAAAGAAAAGAAATAAACACAAGAGCCAGAGAACACCTGGCATAGAAAAAGTAGGTTTGATATTATAAAGAGTTTGCAGGGTGTTCCTGGGTTTTAAAATGACTCACGATCTCAAGGTTCTTGAGATGAGGAGAAAAATTACTGTGAGGGGTCCATTTTGATATTAGATGTATTTTTCCATGTAGTTTCTACATGTTTTTACACCTAACAGTAATTCTTAGGAAACCATGTGAATAGTTACTTTACTACTTCTTAGGAAGACACTTAGAGTTATATTTACCCACATTTATAATTCATGGCCCCATCCATGACTACACTTTTGGTAAAAGGTCTTCAAGGGAAGAAGTTACTCATGCTTGTGAGATCAGGATCTATTTTCCATGTGTGTGTTTAGGCCTATTTTGTTTGTCTGTGATGAAACACGTCAGCAATGATGAGAAACTCATTGGCTTCTTTAAAGGTCATAATCTAAAAGTAAGTATGGAGCATTGTTTTCAGGAAATTAACATTTCAGTAACTTTTGAGTGTTGTTTTCTTACGTGTGTGTGAGAGTAGAGTGGTCATAGATGTCATTAGAAGAGAGAAAGTAGGAAATAGTTAAGTTTTCAGTGGGATACATCATAAATGGAAATATTTTGCTAGCTCGTCACTTACTTCACAAAAGATCATCCATTTCTAAATACAGCTGCTCTTCTGTAAGCTGTTGCACTTCAGCTCTTAAAGCCTCTGTTCTTCTTCTCTTGCTATTGCAGTCTTATGTTTGTGTACAGGCAGCCAGTTTTGCTCAATGCCCCCTATAATCAGCCACACACACTGCACTCGAAATATCTTGTAAAACATTACAATGCCTATTTCTGTATAGTGACAGAATATATAGATTTAGGCTGCTTTTTTTCCAATTGATAATAGGGAAAAATTCAGAGGCATGGCACCTGACATGGAGATTGCCCCATCAAAAACATTTGAGCTGTGTGTTTGTATCAGTTTGTGAAGTTCCTGGATGCTGTTTAGAATACAAGGAGATTCTACTGTGCGTTCAGCTTTCTTTTCACTTGTCCTAGCTGCTCTGTTTTCTTTTTCTCTTACTTGCAGACAGATAGTTGTAATGAGTCTCCTGAAAAAAGTTATATAACCCAATATATTTAATTAAATGATTGTAAATTAAGGCACACCATATTACATTCCATGCTATCGTTCAGGAGACATATGAGTATGAAATCTCATAAGCCAATGGATTTTAGATAAAGGCAGGTGACAAGCCAATATAGGCTGTGTGGCCTATTGTCATCATTACATTTTTCTCATGTTCTTGCATTATTGGTAAATTAGTATTGGTAAGCTATGCTTGTGATTACATCACATGCTATCTAAAATTTGCCACAAAGGTTTTCCTGTTAGGCCCTTGAGTGGCCCGATGTCCGCTTCTGGGAACTGAAAGGAGCTGATAAAACACGGGGCCTCTGTGGGCAGCCTCCCTCATCCTGTCACACTGAGTCATTAGAAACACTGCACAGTGTGTTTCTTAAAATGAAAATATTTACAGGACTTTCTGTCCTTCCCTCCGTATCCCTGCTGGAGCCCAGCTCTGTTCCCTGAATCCATCAACTGGGGTCTGTGGTATTTACTAAAATCCCATCTTGTTTTCATCCTAAATTGGGGGCGGGGGTCTATGTAGATGGGGGCACACATGCAGGACTCAGCAGAAGTAACCCCCACCCCACTGTCTGACAGCCACATAGCTCCTCCTCCTGCTGCCCACTAACAGGACAGCAGTGAGTCACATTACAAATTCCTGACACTCACAGCATCCGCCAGAAGAGAATGGAGAAATTAACTGTTTGGGGTGTATTTCCATTTTCCATTTTCCATTCCCTTTATATCTTTTGCGTGTGTGAGGTTTTGAGCGCTGCATTCTTTTTGACACTCACTTGGTGCAAAATGTGACAGGAATCCATGCTTCTTGTCACAACGAATGGTTGTAGCCCAGCTTAAGCTGCCACCGATACAAAGGTATTGAAGTATGAAAGGCTTAAAGCTGATGGGTCTGTTTGTGTAAACTCGCCGAATGGGGAGGAGAAATGAATTCACCTGACTCCCCTGTGCAGGTGCTGTGGCAGCTGGATATCTTTAGGCGGAGTCTGAGGCAGCTTCCTGGCCACTTCTGCCTCGGGGAGGCGTGCATCTTCTGTGCGCTGAAGGTAGGCCATGCCTGTGTGTTGTGTCTGTGCCTGTGTCTCGACACCCTGTTTTTACAGTACACTTCACTTTCAACTTTGGGAAAGAAGTTGTTTGGCTGCCTGATGATTTGCTTGATTTACCCCCTCCCAACCAACTCCCCCCGCAGAGCATCTTCACCCAGTTCCAGCACAGCAGAGAGCGTGCCCTGCCGTCAGACAACCTGCGCCACGCCTTGGCTGAGACATTCAAGGATGAGCAGCGGTTCCAGCTGGGCTTTATGGATGACGCAGCCGAGTGCTTTGTAAGTCCTGCATACTGACCATGACTCCGGTAGGATGAGGGCACCCAGGCCCCCCCGGGCACTGGACCAGAGAGGAGATATGCTGTGACAAACGCTTGGGCAAGGTTACACAGAGAGGCCCTCTCCTGACAGGGCCTCCAAAAACGATCAAGGCACATTACATAACACGTGTGACCTCTTCTGCCCGCTTGCTCTCACTGTTAATACTGCGATGGGAAAGCACATGCTTTAATGGGCACAGTGTATCATTAAGACATGTTCGTTTAATCCCACTTACATTTGTTAGGGCTTCATTTTATGCTCAGCAGAAGTGAGAGGATGTTGTTGAATTTCTCTGCTTGCAAACCTTTTTCTGCTTCTCCTTTCTCACTAATTTTTATGTTTATCTTTTATACTTTTTTTTTAGGTTTTTCTTGGATCCTCAGATCATTAAATCCCTAGAGACCTTATATTTAGAGTGTTTTTCTTGCCTGTCTGATTCATTTCTGTGAAATGCTTCTGTACTGGATGATGTGGTGGCTAGTGTGGATCATAGCCTTAATGGTATTTAAATGAATGACTAAGCTGAATTTCAGTTGTTTTGAAATTAGTTCATTTTGTCCAAAAATCTCTGGCTACTGTTCTTGTCTTCCAAGATCATGTTACAGTATATACTGTATACACATTCTTCCCCAATTTTGGCATTAGCAAATATTTGTTTATAGGGTAAGAACATCATTTGTGTAGTTATTCATGCGACATGGTGTTCTTAACTGGTCTGTGTGTGTTTGTGTGTCTGTGGCCTATGTATACAAGGTGTCTTTGCCACAAGCCTGTATTATATGCAATTCACATTGGTATTTGTGCCTGTATGTATGGCGGAGTTCACAGAGTAATTAAAACTGCTCTGTACAGACGTATAATTATTTCCTGTTTAGCGCAGCAGGTTTGTGGGGGTGAAGTAATCCCCACAGAGGAAATCATTATGGGGTAGGGACTAAACATTAGAGTGAGGTCTTTCTATCTACACTGGTGGGTCAGAGCAGAGGTGGGTGATGTCTGAAATGACCAAGGCGAGTTCAGCTTAGGCTGCCAAGGCAGTAAACACATAAGCGATTGACCCAGATCAGTGTCTTTTCACATAATTATTTATAAAAAACCTAATCCTCGGGTTCCTGTGGTTCCGATTCAGTAAAGACTATATTAAATAAATAGTTGGATCTAAAGAACTAACAGCCAATTAAAAATAAACTTTACAGCAGTTCTGGGAGCCAGGAACAATAAAGTACTGCATCAAGAAATGATCGGTTCCTGTCAACAGTGTGTGAGGTCTTGTAATGTACTCTTCCCTCCAACATTAGCAGTGCTTTTGCAACAGGTTGCATCCACACTGCCTTCTATGCATTTGAAGTAGCCTCTGTGTAAGTCCTCCAGATGTTTTAATATATTTTTTAAAAAGGTGAGGTTCATAATACCAGAAACTGTCTAAAAGCATTGTTATGAGTCTATCATCTATAACAATTTTCCTATGAAGAACAAAGGTCTCTAATAGGTCAAAGTATCAAAAGGAGTCATTTGAAAATCTTTGCTCTTCCGTCTACATTATTGTTATTCCTTCTACAAGTCTAAAACTCAGTTTTTATGAACTGAGTTTATTTCCTTAGCAACATCAGTGTATTTAAATGAAAAGAACCAGACCTCTTTGTACATTTGCAGGCATTGCTTAACTTGGGAGGAAACCAGTGACAGTAATACAGGCTGTAATGACATAGTGCCTGTCTCGTCTCACCTCCTAAACAAATAAAACAAATAAAGAAAATTTAAAAAGGGAAATCCAAATGCATTAAGTAGTTTTCTCCTTGTTTCCGGAACATCCGGTGTGTCTTCTGATCTTGAGCATCCCGAGAACAAAGAACCTTTTATTTCTATTTGTGTTTTGCAGGGATGATTTTTGTGTCTCCACAAGGTCTGTCCTTTTGCCTTAGTAAACCTGTTTTCTCTGTGAATGTGTTTTCTTCTCAGTTTCACTTGTCTGCCTCATAGCAGGGAATTTGTACTGACATTCTATCTACATCACAAGACAAGGATCCACAGTTTCATTTTCTAATTTACTTTAGCAAGAATGGGATTTACAGTTGAGCATACAATTAAACCATTATTGGAGATTATAAGTTTTGTATGAATATGTCTAAAATACAACACAACTATCTGTATAGGCACTGTTTCCTGTTTAGCTTGACTGACCGCCATACACTGTCCACATGTTTAGTTTGCGCAGTTTACTTTGGCTGTTTATGCCAAAGCAGTCCAGTGCAGATGCTTTACAAACCAACAGTAGTGGCAGGTTATCGTGTAGGAATGAAGGGCTTATGTGTTTGTCTCTTCGTCTGAAAGGAGAACATTCTGGAGAGGATTCACCTACACACGGTACCTGACATAGAGACGGATGCCTGCACGTCCAAGTCCTGCATCACCCACCAGAAGTTTGCAATGACACTTTATGAGCAGGTAATGGAGCTGTAACACTCTGCACACTGTTCCTTCATAACCCCATACATTCAGCATTGTACTCAGTAAATGAACAACATATGCAAATCGCATATCCAGCGCAGCTCTCCGTCATCTGGGTAGAGACGTCTTATGAATAAATCACTGTCCACAGCAAGTGAAGCACTGCCAGTCCTGTTCTAGTCAGATACAGGAAATCTGTCATTATAAAAGATTATTTGAATGTGCTGATGAAGAGATATTTTCCTCACACATAAGCTAGCAGCCTGAAAGGGCAAGTCAATAGCGGTTTTCCCAGTCACTAGCTTTTGAGACCTTGTAGAAAGGTTACTGTAATGTTGGGTTTTAGTGAGAGGGAGTTCAGGCAGGATCAACAGGAGATCAGTGAACTGGAGCTGAAACAGTGCCACGCAGGTATCAGCAAGATGTGGTTAGCTCTTGTAGCATGATTAGAAACTTGCACAGGCAGCATCAAGTAACCCAGTGAGGACTGATGGTTTCACATCTCCTGGTTTCACCATCTGAGTGAGGCAAGAAGCTTTTAAATCAAGGATTTTTCAGTGGTTGGATCAGGTATTTATTATCCAGCATCGGGACTGAACAAATCTAAGTTCACTTTTTTAAAACAGCTAATTTAGAAGTGGCCTACTGAGCTGACACCAGCTGTGGTAACACACATGTTTACGGTAATTTGATGCATTTTCCACTCCCCCAAGCATACTGACAAAAACACCTCAAGGTGTCATTTGTCCCAAGCCTGAAATGACAGGATAGATAATTAGTGTTGTGGAGTTGTGTTTTTAATTGGCACCTAGCTAATGGCCTTGTTTGTGTTCCCTCCCTGCAGTCTGTGTGCCGTAGCTGTGGGGCCTCCTCTGACCCTCTGCCTTTCACAGAGTTAGTGCATTATGTCTCCACCACGGCCCTCTGGTAAGCAGTACTCTCACCAACCATGCTGTCTTTTTCGCTGCCTCTGACCACAGTCATTAATGGTCTTCCCTTCCCCTCCCCCCCATTTCCCAGCCAACAGGTGGACCGCCTGTTTGAAAGGAATGAGAGACTCAGGGCTGACATGTTTGGGGAACTGCTGCAGGCAGCGATCACCAGTGGGGACCTCAGAAACTGCCCGGTAGGTGTCCTCTTCACTGCCTGTCCAGGGGTTGCAGATGTGTCATTCCATCTGGTAGCCAATCCAAATCCAATCAGTCATCTTTTGGTAGATTATTTTAATGTGCGTTTTAGCATTGTGTGTTCAGTTGGTTTGTTTCAGATGGACTAGATGCCCACCTGGGAAATGAAGACAGTAGGAAAATCTCACCTGCTGTTTTTGAGAAAGCTGTATTTCTGTCAGGGGACTTCATGATCATGTGTACACACACACACACACACACACACACACACACACATATGCATGCTCACATGCAAAAACATGAAATGAAAGTCAGATGTTCTGCATTTCTGTAGAGGTCCTATGGCATTGGAGCCATAACTTCGGACAGTGTTGGTCAGAAATGTCAGTAGAAGAAAAATGAGATGATGTTCTGTGGAGGCAAGGTGTCAGCACACACTGCATTTTTAATGTGCTGACACCATTTGTGATCCGAGATGACCACGGTGAGTTCAGCTGCACAGATAGCATTGTACTTAAGCATACAGATGTAATGTCAACACAACAGTAGTTATGTTCAACGTGCATGCAGTCATTTTACATTATTTCCTTGTGTTGTTGGTTCATAGATGAGATACAAACATGCTATAATCAAAACAAAAGATATAGCCACCAAATCAATGTTGGCCCCAATAATAATATCTCATTTTCACACCAGTCTTGTTCAACTTGTTCCCATGAGACGTTCTGATGTCAAAATGCATTTATGCATGAATAAAATATTATTTATACCAGCCATCATTGGTCTTGTGGTTATATCTTCATCCACCTGACTGTCAGAGAAGAGAAGAGAAAAGGGTTGGTAATGACTCTAAGTCTGAGGCATGTACGGTGTTGAGTTGTCTCATTGTATGCGGCTGTCACATTGTGTTTGAGCACACTGCAAGGAGAAGCTGCCATTCTAAGCTTGAGATATAAATAGTCAGACTTATTCTCAGTCAACTGCAACTGCAGCACACCACTTCAGAGTCTCGTGCAAGTACTTCATATGCTGCACCTTAAAACTGCTCCACCTGTGTGTGTGTGTGTGTGTGTGTGTGTGTGTGTGTGTGTGTGTGTGTGTGTGTGTGTGTGTGTGTGTGCGCGCGTTTGTGTGTGTGTGTGTGTGTGTGTGTCACAAGACAGCATTGATAGTGCTGCTGAGGCAGCATCTTGCAAGCATAAAGCATTAACAGACATTGTGGTGCTGCTTGGTTTTATGACACCATCCTACGCTTTCTGCATAGCATATTTGCTTCTTCCCACCTTCAGTGATGCTTTCCTTTTTTATATGATCATTGCCCTCAGGGCAAAAAAGTGAACCAAATGAACCATCCAGTTCATGAATACTGGTCTGAGAAGTTTGAAGGCTGTATTATCATAGATTATAGATATGATATAGCCAAAATGCAAAATAGCACAAATAAGACTGGAGGCGATATGATAACAGGCCTTAGCCAATCATGTGGGTTATCCTGTTTTCCATTTTCACCATTCTAGATCAGTAGATTTTTCATGTGAGATGAGCCCATTGTGTCTGAGATTAATGTGAACAGCTCCAGTGTCAGTGTTGCATCCTGCTCTCCTGCAGCTCACTCTACTGTCCTCCTCACCTCTCTGTGCAGAGTAACTGCGGACAGAGGATCAAGATCCGGCGTGTGCTCATGAACTCCCCGGAGATCGTCACCATCGGCTTCGTGTGGGACGCCGAGCAATCGGACCTCACCGAGGATGTCATCCGGTGTCTGAGTCCACACCTCAATCTCTCTGGGGTAAGGGCCTGGTCAGCTGCAGAAACACAGACCTCACAATACTGCTTAGACCCAGAGCGTGCATACAGTACAGGGGCGTGTCTTCAGTTTACTCTCACTCAGTTGGAGACACATGCATTAGGTGTAACACATGGAGTTCTGGTATTCTTTAGTTTCTACCACCCAGCTTAAAAATGTGCATATATCAAACGTTTTGATTTTGGTTGATAAGAACTATATTTCAGCCATATCCCTGTAATGGCTATTCTGTTTGTGTTTTTTGCCCTTTAATCAGCCCTGTTTTAGAATACACAGTTGTAAATAAGACTCAGCCCACTGCGACAAACTCTGCACTACTGCAGGAGCTATGAAGCAAAATCTCTGCAGTCCTCTGATACGCGTCTCGTGACGAGACGATAGTCTCGCAGCCAACAGTGATTTTTCATGCTATAAATCAGTGTACCTCAGTGAAGTGGGTGCTCATCGGATGATACATGCTTCTCAACTGACGTTATCTGAGCAGCTTAAAGGTGCTGGAAGAATCAGGGTACCTGGGAGTGCTGAGATGAGGAGGCCCTGACCAACGTACCCACCCTTATCCCTAGTGGGATGAAACCAATTTATTCTGCCATTGTTGATGCCTAGTTGTTGTTGGCAGATAACGTGGCCAGTTTCAAACCCAGGCTGTAGGGCACAGACATTACTCAAGACATCACCTAGCTGACTGAGCCACTCAGGAGCACCCCATGGCTGTTCTTTTATCAGCATTATAGAGTAGTGTTTGAGAAATGCAAATGTCTCCCTGTGAACAGTGCAGACATATTTTAGTGTAGACAGAATATGGGAAAGCCCAGTGGAGAGATACAGAAGTGGCCTAAAACTTAAGCGAGATTAGAACATGCTTATTCAACAACTCAACATAATCTTCCCCTGCCAGGCTGTAATGATAGATTAGAAAACTAGTCCGATTAAAGTTGTGAAGGCACTGATTACACAGAGTGAAAATGTAGGCAAAACAGAATGTAAGAAGCACGGTTGCCTCTAGCTCTTCATGACTGTGGCTTTTTAGACGTCTCTTGCATGTCTAAACCTCATTTGGATCCTGCACAGAGAAAAGCTGTGTTTCGTGGTGTGTTTGTCCACAGTTTTAGTTTGTTTGTTTCTTTTTGAAGCGGATGTTTTTTTTTTTGTTGTTGTTAGCTGTTGTATTTTTGCAGCTGTTGTTTCTTGACATTACGTGCCCAGTGCAGTTTGTTTTAGCTGCGGAAAACATGTGTGAGAAATAAAGCGGCGCTTTATCCCTGTAAGTCTGCGCTTGTGTAACGGCATCAGATGCGCGGTCCTCTGTCCCTGCTGCTCCTGAGGCTTCTCCAGGTTCCTTTCGTTTATGCTTCTGGCCCCAGGTACCTCTGTGATGAGACACGCATGTGAAGTGCCTGTTTTTACCTCCCTCATATGTGTACCTGCACCACTGCAGGCAGTGTTGTTTCAGTCCGAGGATCACCCCGTTCTTTGTTTGAGAAGTGTGTCCTCAGAGAAGCAGTTGTGCAGACCGTAAGATGTCCAAATCCAAATGGTCCTTTTGCTGGTCCTGTGGTTCAGAACATTTTCCGGCTCGTATCCAGGAGGAAGACTAGTTGTGTTTACACGAAGGCTGCCTGGATGGATTTGCATACATTCCAGTCACGGATTAGTTTAATAGAACTCTGGAGTTTCACAAAAGGCCTGATTCATTCTTCTGCTGGGACATGTGATGTTGTTGGTTGTTAAAACGCCCTCCCTGGAATCTATTGTTGAAGGTCACCAAGAAACCAACTATTCAGTAGAGCAGGAAAGAAAAATGAGGGGAAAAAAAGGGTCTCTTTGGCGATCTCTCTGCCACACACTATATGAGCTTTGTGTGAGGGGTTCTCAGAAGAGGAGCCTTCAGCTGAAGCTGCTGTTGTTGTTGCTGGAACAAATACTTTGATATGCATGTGTGTTGGTGTGAACACGCTCACAAACACACTCATACAGTGCGTGCGTGTGTCTGGAACTGAAGTCAGGGATGCAATCCATTGAGTTCATGCCAGTTTTATTTTTACATGTATGCAAAAGGTTTAAAATACCTTTTATTCAGACTAGCCAAAGCACTTTACTCAGCATTAACTTTAACACCGAGAGTCAAAAGTGGCCATATCACAAAGAAGGTGTCTTCATTATGAACTGTGATAACTGGGAACTCTTGTGTATTGTAGATCCACTGTACAGTATAGTAAGCCCATCCTTTCATTGGATTGGTTTGGATTTCCAAGAATGTGTAACTACAGTACCAGTCAAAAGTTTGGACACCCCTGATTAAGATAATGGGAAACATGCATTCGAAGATGTCTTGATCTAAAGACTTATGCTTAAATGCTTGCAATTTGTTTCTTTGGCATCAACTTCACTATTTATATGTGTCTATGTATGAATTTCTTTTAAAAAATAAATTAATTAAAAAATACTTTTGGCTACTTTGAAGAATCTAAAATACAAGAGAGTTTTGATTCGTTTAACACTTTGGTCACTGCATAACTCCATTTTGGGTTATTTCATAGTTTTGATGTCTTTACTATTATCCTCAGTCTCTAAAATGTGGAAAATAGTAAACATAAAGGAAAACCCTTCTATGTGAAGGTGTGTCCAAACTTTTGATTGGTACTGTATGTCCATTTTCAAACCCCTCACTTGTGTGATGTGTGTCTCCCTCAGCTGTTCTACCGGGTCACTGACGAGCAGGCCAAAAGGAGCGAGCTGCTCCTGGTGGGGATGATCTGCTACTCCAGCAGACACTACTGTGCCTTCGCTTACCACACCAAATCCTCCAAATGGGTGTTCTTTGACGACGCCACTGTGAAAGAGGTGGGTGTTTCGAGGCGCACTGGCGGCCTCTGCTCTGCTTCAGGTATTTCACTTTTCATTTCCTGGTTTGTCAGCACTGTGCAGCTTTAATGGGTTCCTTTCTATAGAAACACCAGGAGAGTCTGCAGACATGGGGGAATCATGCTGGGTTAATGAAAACAAATGGTGCTTTGCACAGATTAGTCCTGCATAAAAGCAGAAAAATCTGGAATTGCTATAAATGAAAAAAGTGTTTGAGGCGAACCGCTGCTTCGCTCAGACTGGGTAAACATCTGTTCCCAATGCATGGCAACTCACTGTAACATCGTGGCAACACCAGTCAAGTATCTTTTTCCCCCCCTTCAAGTGACCTAAAAACAGCCCTGGAAAAGTTCATTATTCCAGGACTACTTAACATGCTTGACGAGAACAATAAAAGCACGCCCCAGCTCTTATTTTATGAGTGGGAGATCAGAAAGCGCAGCAGCCAGCTACGGTATTTATGAGCACTTTGTTTAAAAAAAGACACTCGGGGGAATAGGAAGGTTGCTCCCATTGATCCGCTTTAAGAGTTGGGCTCGATGAGGTTTCGGTGCGGTGGCGAGACCTTCGCGCGGCTGTGAGGTCCAGGGGTGAGGCCAGAGGCACGCTTGCTGTGGGTAAGTTTTACAGCGTGTTGAAATACGGTGGGATGCCTGTGTGCTATACATCAGCCGCCTCTGCAGCGTGAGCAAGCTGGCTCTGCTGGTTTATAGGCATCAAACACGCTCACTGAGCAGCCGCACCTAACATATTGCCCTCGTTCTCTTCATCTGTTTGCAGAGCTCTGTGTAGCCTTAAGCATGCACAAACAAAATTGTTTATTAATGTATTTATTTATTTTCTGAGCAACATTAATGTGCAGTACCTTGTCATATGACTGTACAATCAATTTACAGTGAGAAACCTATGATTTATATTTCAGAATTACCAGAGTAAGAAAGCTCTCATACAAAACTGACAATGTTTGGTCAAAATGCCCGTGCTAGCCTGTCCCCACCCCACCCAGGCTGCTTTGCACTCGGCGGCTTGGTGCATGCAGGGTATGGTGCAGGGGAGCCACGTGAGATGCTCCAGGAGCCACAACTGCTTCACTAGTTCTTATTTTATTCCCATTGCGTTAATTAAGGAGTTCGCCAACATCTGTTTGCCTCAAGTCACCCTTTGTGGCATTTCAAGACACACACGCCCAGCCACTGTGGTGAAATATGCTTGTATTTCTAATAATAAGTTTATAATTCAAGTCAAGGGGGGTAATGTGTTTTGTAATGCACTGAATGTGACCCACTTAGGATGTCGTCTTGCATATTAGGGATTGTTCTAGCTTTTCTCTTGAAAAAAGTTTACTTTTGAAAAGTTAAAACTGATGTGTATGCTTATTTTAAGGCATTGCTAAGTCATGCCTTCTGTAAGGCTCCATTTCTGCTTTATTTCTACCGGAGCTCTTAATACTACTGTATTGAATGTGTATTGAATGCATCACACTATGTATTTATTAGCATATATGCATATATATATATATATATATATATATATATATATATATATATATATATATATATATATATATATATATCTCTCTTCTACTTGTAGGTTGGATCTAAATGGAAAGACGTGGTGTATAAATGCATCCGGGGCCATTTCCAGCCACTCCTCCTTTTTTACTCAAACCCTGACGGAGGGGCGGTCTCCACTGAAGATGCCCCCAGACAGACTACCATGTACCCCCACTACAAGTCGCCAGTCAACGGAGAGTTTGCAGGTGAGAGATACCTTTCAGCTTAAGTAGGAGGAATCACTGAGTGATCAAATAAGGCTCATTAGGTCCCCTTGTGCCTTTCATGTTAATTACATATCTTATATATCTATCTTAAAAGGAGACATTGGTATTGTAACATCCCACTTGGTCCTCAAGGCACTGAAACATGTGACCTTGTCATTTTACCCCATAGAAAGATGCCTTTGTGCAGTCCATGAATCACAATTTTATATTTCCATGACCATGATGAAAGACTGGAGAACCCTTCCAAAAATACTGTGAATTCTTGAAATAGTATTGAAATAATTCAGTGCATGCTGTTGGAAACTGCTATAAACTATCTTGTACTGAGGTTAACATTATATACAGTGTACAGAATTGATGCACTCACAAGTAACTCAGCGCTTACATGTTGATCTTAATCCCTCAACATTTCCTCATTCCTGCTTGAGAATCCAACAGATAGTCTGTTTACTTTCACCAAGTTGACCTGTCAGATTTGGCCCTGCACACACATTTGTGAATCATTTATTTGTTGTTTTTCCTCTACCAGCGAGCTGAACTCTTGTTATGGGGGGTATTTTCTATTTACGTAATTCATCAGACTCACAAATGGTTTATAATACAATCTGTATGTATCCTTAACAAGGGGGGTCTTTATATAAAGTGTTACTACTTCAGCCCGACAGCCACGGGGTCCATAAAAGTTTAGCTAATAAGACCAATAGTAATCATTTGGAAGTAATGTGTGTTACAGCATGGTGCCAAAATTTCATTGACGTTTAAGCTCTCCAGCTGTCCTCAAATGCACCCAGAGCAAACTATTCCACCATGCCATGGAGTGCTGTGGTTTGCTGTGAGGTCTGGCTTTTATGGGACTTCTTTTCCTCTTCCAAATAGAAGGTTAGCAAATAGAAAACAAATGTTACTTTTTGGTGCAAGACAGAGTCTTTTTTGAGTGAGTGTGAGTTTGCCTGCCCACGTTCTCTCCCGTTGCACGCAGCTCCTGAAACCTGTCACAAACCTGTTAGGCCTGGTACTGCTTTTGTGTAGCCTTTTTTCTCCTAAGCACTGTCTGTCTCAAACATGGACTGCTTCGCATCAGTATGCTTGATTTGAAATTAAAATACAAGATGCTTTTTTGCAGCACTTTATTTTCAAGGGCCTGTAATATTGCTGAACAGTCAATGAATCGAAATCTAAACCTAAAAATGAGAAAGAGGTTTTCTGTGAAACAAAGAGCTTTTTATGTTTTGTGCATACTTCCCAGTCTAGTTTGTGAAACCCACTCACAAGTCTTAACGTACCTTTGGCAAGGCAAGAAGTTGTTGATGAGAAGAGATAAACATTTGTCCTGTCGATTAGAGCGCTTGATTTATTTTCGCTTTTATCTCTTTTAATGATCTGCCCTACACTCTGCAGTAAGGCAGCTCTCCTCTTCACAGCCACAGGGCTCTGTCCTGCTGAGAGAGCTGCCATTTTTCAGAGGAAAAGCAAAGCCAAACAATTAAACATTGAATCTGTATTGGACAGGTCACCATATTAATTCAGCTGTAAGTCTGTTGTGTCTCAGCTTGAAAAGAATTGACCATATTCAAAGGGATTAGCATGACGGGCTGTGCCTCACACAATACACTGGAAGTACCACCCTGCTGTTAGCAGCGCCAGCATTATCCTTGTTTATCAGCGTCATTATCATTTGTAGTCTGATTACTGGTATTTAAACGGATCTGAACGATATGTCACAGCCTGTACCTACAAGTCGGCCAAGAAAAGCAGGCGTCCATTTTATATCTCACGCCTTCCCTTTTTGTCCTTTTTTCCCTGTCTTCTTCTGTGCTGCTAATTTGACCCAGTGCCCGAGGTTCCGGCTCCTGGCGCCAAGAAGCTGGAGCTGACCAGGGAGAATGTGTCTGCACTGCTGTCCAGCCAAAGCAGCTTCAAGCAGACGACGCAGGCGCCTTCCAGCTCGGCCTTCAGCAGGGGGAACGGGCAGACCAGCGGTGGACGAGGGCCAGGTACCACCGGGGGAGATGGGGAGGCTTTCTCTGGAGCCCTTCATTATTACTTTGCATTCCATCATTATTGTAAAATCTAATACCCCCTTTCTTACTCCTTTGGCAAGAGCCGGCAGGTGAACTGTTTGATATATTTACTTCCTTCCCTCCACACATGAGAAAATATTATCACTGGCTTAGGGCTTTTTTTGAACAATAAAACTAGCTTTTCTGGGACTAGCTCTTATTGCGTTTACTCTCAGATTTTATCCATCTGTTTAAGATTTCCATTTTGACTAGATTACCATAGCTAATTTACAGATAAAAAATATTAAAGTGTGTAAAATAATTTTCAAATAAATATGTTGTATTATGCAGTCAGTATGTGGAATACCTTATAAACAGGAGGGAAAATGTGATTTCTGTGAAGAAGGACTGCAATTCATGGACAACTGCAGATAACCCTCTGTGACAAACTGACCCACATTAAGCAGGAAGCTGGAAGAGAATGGTTGCCAATGAGATCAGAGTCATATTACTGATATGCACTGTTACCTGTTGCCTCTGAAAGATTCATGAAGTAAACAGGAGTGTGTGTGTGTGTGGTGTGTGTGTGTGTGTGTGTGTGTGTGTGTGTGTGTGTGTGTGTGTGTGTGTGTGTGTGGCTGTCAGCCACTTCAGAGTAATCCAGAATAAATTCTCCATTCATTCTATATACACACACACACACACACACACACACACACACACACACACACACACACACACACACACGTTGGCCTTCTGCACAGTCTGTACTCCATGTGCAGGCCTTGGGGGAGAGTCGTCCAAGCCTGCAACTTGCCAGGTCGTACTGAAACTGCTGTCTGTGCTGTCCTACAGTGAAAATCATCCCCAGTGACCCAAAGGGCAGATTCCGGGAGATCTCCAGGGAGTGCGCACAGAAGGCGGGGGAGGTACGAATGCACCTGTCCAAAAAGGAGTCGGACAGAGGGCAGCGAAAACAAGACACCTTACGGCACAGAGGTACAGCAAAGACCCCTGGTAACTCCACTACTAAAGCCTCTATCTGCAAAGGATCATTCTGATTTATGCCTCTCACTACCTCAGTAAGAGCGCACCGTGTGAACCACTCCTTCTGGTCCTGGAGCAGTGAAACAAAGCAAAGCTTCAGTACAGTATGCAGTGGCTACTTACTTATGTAAGATAAGATTTGGAGAAATGGTGTAAAAGAGCGGATTCCTGGTGACGTGAGTGAATGCCATTGTGCCGGTGTGTTATGCAGCGCTGTGTTATGCAGCCCAGCTCTCTCCCCTGAGTCACACAGAGGCTGTGAGAACTGCCACAGTCACCAGGCACCTAGATGATGTCAGGTGCTGTACAGAGGCAGTAACAGTTGTTGTTTTTTTTTTTTTTATTTTTACACAGTAGCCTCTGGTATTAGTTTGATTAAATTCCAGTAAGCTAAATTCAGAAAAGGATCAGTCTTACACACAGCAAACAAGTGATAGGTGTTCTCAGTGGCGCTGGAGTCTGTGTCGGGGATGTAAATCCAAGCCCAGATTACATCAGCAAACCCTCCTGCTAAAAGCACATTGCAGAACCAATGCTGCTGATGGGATCCCGTAGCTCACAACTAAGAGCTGTCTCATGAATTAGAACGTCAGCATTACCAGCAGATTTGCCATTTGCAATTAAGGAGCGTGTCAAAGTTTTGATTTAATCCCTCCCTAGGCATGCAACTTTTGTAACGCACTCATTCTCGCTCTGTCTCTCACGTCATAGGGCTGCCATACACTTTGCTATAGGGATCACATGACAGATCATGTGATAAAGACCATTTACATGGGCGGTTTGGATCAACGGATTGTCTTCGAAAAGGCTGCTAGCTGCTAAATGGCTAGCCAAGTGCATTTCATATCAGGGAGGTGAAACAAAGAGAGAAATGCCTAGAATGGTTGCAGTGCCAAATGTACAGCACTGAGAGGTGCAAGAGTATGAAAGGGACATAATAACCAAAAAATATGACCTGCTCTGTTTCTGCTCTGTCACTCTGGTACTACAGAGTCATGCTGCATACAGATAGAGACGGCGGGTGCAGTACAGGGAGTGTGATGGAGGCTCCGTCCTTACATTCCTCCCCTCTTTTTTTCTTTGCTTTTTCATTTCACTATGACATTGAAGTGTGGAATAGCTGGCATACTTTGCAGGCAGGTGGCTAGCTACGCAGACAAGGATCCCCTTTGTTTTATTCCGTTCCAGAAGATGGAAAAAATGAAAACGGAGGGCTTCTTATATGGCATCTGCCTTTGACCTGGTGGTCTGTGTGAGCCATGACTATGCGGCAACATGAGATCGCCTTCTGTATCAATGTAGGCAATCTGGGGCATTTGTAGGGCACAACACAAGCATAGACGATCACTTCAGAGTCCACAACAGGGGAATGAAGGCAAGCCTGACAAGCATCTTGACTTTCTGTCACGTGTTGCGATGAGCTCAGGTGTCAGAAATGACTGCTGCAATCCAGAGCAGGCTAAACCTTAACAAGAGCATACCAACCAAGTCAGCCCTGTGCTGTCTTTGACCTGTGCCAACAAACGCATTTCACCATCAGCAAGAAAAGGAACTAGTCACGGTGCTGTTATTCAGCTTCTGCCTGCCTGTGTGCATGCAGTCAGTACTGCAGGATAGCACAGGCATCCTCTCAGTGCTGTCTGCTGTGGATAGTGAAGAAAAGGCCCAGCAGGATTCATGGTGTCCTTGAGAGCTCCGTGCATGGCCGCAGGAGCGCAGCGAGGGGTCAGGAGGAGCAGCGGACAGCAGCGGTATCCCACAGGGAATGCAGCCCTTCGCCAGTAATATTATTAGAACTGTCATGGCACACGACAGAGAGGGAGAGAGAGAGTCAACACTCCGCACAGAAACAAAGATCTTCCTCTGAAAGATGTCCTGGTGATAACTGTTAGATTGTGCCCTGTGGTGCCTGGCACTCTCTTACAGGATGTGAGTTAGGGAAACCACTTGCCAGGTGCACTTGACCTGGCACTGGGAGCATATGCCGGCAGTGCTTTGCATCAGTGCTGCGGGACAGATATAATGTCAGCCAGAACACAATGCCTGTGTCAACATTATCTTGCCCATTAAGAGCAAGTCCTCTTTGTCCATCACTGAAGGCTATTAGTGATTAGTGGGCTTGTATTGGTAGATATATCAGATTGCGTGAGAGGTTTGGACCCGCACTACAACTGCAATGTCTTGAGGTCCTCCAGTCACAAGCAATGGAGGATTGCTCACTTGTTTGATACCATTATAGCAATTTGGGCAAATGACAGCTGCATTGATTGTTCTGCATTCATTCTAGAAACAGGCAAACTGTTAAATGCTTTGCATTTTTAAGCTAAAGACCGTTCTGTTCAAAAGTGCACCAGACAATGCGCATTGTTTAGACACACCCATTTGTACAATGATCTGCTTTGTGGGATCCAACCCAATCTGATCTTAATTCTGATATTAAATGTTTGACCTTATTTGGCATTTTTCCTCCAATTGAAAAGCAGCATGATAAAGTGTTGTTGGATAGTTTGAAGGGAGCAGTATTTGATATTTTCCCCAGATGGCTATAGAAGTCCTTGAGGACTGTTTACCATTCATCATCAAACAATGTGAGTGCATTTGTGTGAGATGTAAGGATTGAGTGTCTCCTTTTAGGAGATGAAAAATATTAGAATGAATTTAGCTGAAATGTGTGAACATAACTTGCAGATACTTGTGCTTTCATACTACTAGAGGTTATTCTGCAAGGGTATATAAACTGAAGAAGCACCTGTAGTTCTGTTAACAGGGGTTTGTCTGACTTTCCTGTAGATACGTTTCCAGAGAAGATGTACTCTCGATCAGCCTCGCCCCCAGAGAACGGCTTCAAGCATTACACGGAGCAAAGACTGTACAGCAGTCAAGGGAAAGGGCCGTCCCGCACCGAGAGGGTCCCCCACCAGAACAGGGTGTCCCAGGAGCAGCGGGCGCCCTCCAGAGTGCAGGTGCTGCCGAGCGGCCACAGTCGAAGGTTCGAGCACTCCAACGGCTACGACACGGACAGCAGCCAGGACTCGCGGGAGAGGAGCCGCGGCAGGAGCAAGCCCTGGAAGCCCATGCGGGAGACGCTGAACGTGGACAGCGTGCTGAGCGGGGTGGATCACCAGCCGCACAGCCCCCGCCGCAGGCCTCCCAACCAGGAGAGGGCGCCCTTTGAGCGGGAGCACCCCTGGTCCAGGGACGAGCGCAAGCAGAAAAGCCTGATGACCATCTACGAGGACGAGCAGAAGCAAGAGACTGGGAGCCGCAGCTCGTTAGAGTCTGAGGGCAGGGGTAATGCGGACAAAGAGAGGACTAAGAGCGGGGCCGGCCTCATGGTCCACAGTGACAACTGGAAGATCCAGCGCACAGAATCCGGGTACGAGAGCAGCGACAGGCTCAGTAACGGCTCCACCAATCTCGACTCTCCTATAGTGGAGAACTTTGCTGCCAAAGAGTTGAGACCCATACCAGAAGTACAGCCCTCAAGGTAAACATTTTCTTTTTAAAATTTCCTCAGTATTTCCTGTGTTTGACTGAATTTATGGAAGAGTTGATGTTTTAAATGAGCTGCATTAGACTTAAAGGAGGCTATTTAAAGAGGCAAGGCTTATTCCCCAAACTTTTGGTGGTTTATAGGTTTAAAGCATGCACTGAAGCCACAGAAAATACAGTGTAATCCTAATGGTAGTACATCAGATTTTATACATGGTCATCCATTGTTTAAACACAGTCATTGTAATGCCTGTAAACATTCTGTCACTCTGTTGCACCCTAACCTCCTGGCTGTCTCTAAATTAAGTATCTGTAATAGTTGTACATATTGTATCAAACCAGCATCGAGGTTTGAGTCATTCAGACAGCTCTTGCATCAGGAATGTGTTCTAAGAATAGAAGAGAGGTCTTCATACAGAATGGAACTGCTCAAGTGTTTTGCTCTGAGCAGCAGATTGTACATGTGGTGGTACAGTGCAGGTCTTGTGAGGAAACAGAGCCTGATGCACAGCTCCCAGTAGGGGACACTAGTCATTTATTGGTCTCGCTTCTCTAGAAAACACGACCATGATTGGCTACTCGTTTCCCCCCAGGAAAAAAACAAGCCTTTCCTGCAAGCTGGCGTCACTAATCAGGGGAATTGTGTACTTCCTGCCTTGGAGAGAAACTAATAAACTGATATGTACAAACAGGAACACCACTGCTGTCTTGCATTTGGCAGTTTTGTGAAACAACATTTACCATTTACCAACCGTACTGCAATTTGTATCATGTTTGTGTCCAAAGGCATTCATTTAGTAATTTAGTGTTACTGTACTGACCCAAACATTACCGATTTTGTGTTGTTCTGTGTGAAAAGAGCATGATAAAAAGGCTTGTAGATTGTGTTGAGTTAAAGTTGAGGACGTTCCCTCATATAGTGTGTGAGAAAAAACAGTCAATACCAAAAACCCAGTAAGAAACCTCACAAGCAAAGCAGAAATAAACCTCTGTGTTTGTTCATGGCTGTAAGGGCCTGCAAATGCTACTGCAGATGTGGGTGAAAAGAGTGAATGAAGCATGTGTTCACATGTAGATGCCTGAAATCGGGCCCTATTATCAGAGGAGAACAGATGGCCCAGTGTCATGGCCTCCACTCTGCTTGGTACTGCACAATCTCACACCTATATTGATTCTCCAGATGCCACTGCATTCACTCAATACCGAAAAAAGGAGCTCAAAGCCGGAATATATACCGCATCATATACGTGTGTTTGTGGATAAGTATCAGATAACGTTGCAGCAGATTGTCCGCTGTGCAGATGAGGGGCACCTTTTTTCTGCTCATGCCAGGGTTTAAACTTAATCCCTTAAAAGGATGGGAACGGAGCACTATGCATGCTGAGACAAAGCTGAGCAGGAGGCCCCGGCGAAGTGCTCATTAACGCCATTTTCATGTCTCGCTTCACTGAACTGAAAATTTTGTATTCTAGGGACCAGCTCCATCACAACAGAATCGATGACTCGAAGGCAGACCTCTCGCACTCACCAATTTCCTATGGTAAGCGACAGGGTCTCCTGGTCCTGTGACTTTCCCTGGAAAAAGCCTGTTATCCTCTGATACTTCATTACCAAGCATTGTTGAAGGTGGGAATAACAGTGATCCAAGGAAGCTGGACCTACAGCCATTGGCAGATGGAAGGATTTCAGTGTGATGCATAATTTGTCAATGCAGTCGGTCTGTGCCTTTACCCCTCAGGTGTCTGAATCGTTACTGTTCGTTAATTCACAACATCTGGAATATTTTGTAGCTGTCATTTTATTTTTGGCCAGAGAATTCAGAATGTACAATAATAAAATGAAATTGATGAAAGTGATATTTCTTTTAGAAAATTATGCTCAGTTTACAATGAAGAGTGGGTGTTGGTGTGTGTGTGTGTGTGTGCGCGCGGAGGGTACGGGGGGAGATTGAACAGGCACTGTTCAATGGCTGGCCCGTTTTCCCTCTAGTGGTACAACATTGTTACAACTAATCACTGCCAAAGCAGCTGTACAGTGTACATGCTTGCAATGGCACAATACAACTCAGTATTACCTGTTTTGGGAGGTGGGGTTGGGGGGGCACAGAGCCAAGCCGAATGGAGTACAGCCATGGAGCAGAGCTAAGGTGAGGATTTGCAAATGCTTAAAATATTTGTTTGTACAATGCTTCAGCCACTGCCTGGTAAAGCCAATAAGGTGATAGAGAAGAGTTTTTGTTGTCTCAGAACAATCAGAAAGGCAGATATTTCTGTGCGAGGTACAATAACAGCTGCCACTTCCCTCAGGTATTGGATTTTGTGTCTTTGATTTGAAATCTGATAGACACAGAACAGTAAAGACCACCCAATGTCTAGCCAGTGTTTAGACTGGCTCTGTATACCCGGGTGAAAAGCACAAAGTTCTGCTGCTTTGGTCAACGATCAGTGTGAGATGCAGCTCTAAAGGATTAATCGTTGATTTTAAATATGTTATTTTATTTTTAAATGTTATGCTGTGATTTGTAGATCTGTACTTCAGGTAGGAGCTATATGCCCTGAACATACAGTACATACTTTTACCAGTAACGCTCTATATATTGGCACACTACATATCCCACAGCAGGTTGCTCACCCTGAATAAGCAGAGCTGGGTTAAGCTCTTCCTCAGTTCGGAAACATGTTTTCCATGACTTACATCATCGAAATGTGGGTTATACACAGCAGAATAATGTGCCTGCATGAGTCCAAGTTTCCTTGTGGAAGGGCAGCACATTTCCTAGCCTGTATTGTGTAAAGTGTAATGAGGTGTTGCTTTCAATAAGAGAGGGCCTATCACAGGAAGCAGTTTCATGTTGTACTCTATTAGTCATAAATAACCATAATTTCCTGATAATATCTCAGAATATGTTGTTACTTAGAAAGTTGACTCATTAGCTATTAAAGAAAACCTGATGCAACTTTTTGTGAATGTTTTTTGAACCCTTCTTCCATGTAAGGTTTAGGCACAAACAAAGCATCAAAAAGTGAATGACAGAAACACCAAAAATAGAAATCAAGGTGCTGTTTCGCTGGATATTTGTCTGCAATATGTGTTAACTGTTGTGTAATGTCAGACTCCCCTAGTTATCTTCCATTGGTTTTGCTGTTTGATAAAATGAAGAGTAAAGAGCTAAGATAATGGACTTTTCAGAGATGTTAAAGCTGATTACTACCCATGTAGAAAACTAGCTATAATGTGTGTTTTTATCACTGGAGCGGATAGAGGGAGATTACATGAAAGGAGTGGAGGGGTAAATGTCAGTGCACCCTTCCTGTGCCTCAACTGACTGATCATATGATTGAACTGTCTGGTCCACCATCCTCACAAAAACAATACCTCACAGCCCATGCAGTGTAATCTGTATCTCCTATTTAAAAACCATCACAAATTCCCAGAAACGAAACCCCACGCAAAGAGTCCTCGCAAAAGGGATAAACTGTCTGTGGCTCCCAGCTGTGCCCAGCCAGCCGGAAAATGAAATGGCTTGGTTGTCAGGAGGTGGCATTACACATCAAGTTGTATGAGTGTGTGTGAGAGAGAGAGAGAGAGAGAGAGAGAGAGAGAGAGAGAGAGAGAAAGAGTGTATATTTATGTATGGATGACAGTCAATCCAGGAGAAATGGTTCATTTTTTACTATTAGTTGAATAATGGCTCTCTCCTTCTAATTATTTTTCTGTCCCATACATTCATACGTACGTAGTACATATAATTTTGTAATTTTTTCCCATTTTTAACCAGCTTGTTGTTTGTAATTGGAAACTGTATGTTAGGCTTGTCTCACCGCAACAACCCCTGCTCTTATGCAGGAGTACAAGGCGGAGTCATGCGCACCAATGACATCTATTGTTCACGCTACAAGTGCACCAGGAAGCAGACACTAAGCATTAAGCACACCTTTTTGACATCTAAGCAACTCATAGACGCCCAAATGAGTCTCAGGGTATGGAGAGTGCTGTGAGGGGGAACACTGGCTGATATACCCACCCCTTGATAGAAAGACTTATGAACAGCTCACTGGTTTTTAATGCTGCGCTGTTCCTTTAACTACTTGGTTACTAGCAGTTCCTTTAAAAGTATTTTTTCTGCCCTTCACAGACTAAACTTGGCTAAGCTGACTTAACTCGCCATCAGAGGTGTAGAGCTGTCAGTTCACTATAATGCTGATTCATCTGTTATTTCAGGGATACTGATTTAAGCTCCACAATTCTGTGAAATGGATTTATGTCATTTTAGCAGTTTTACAAAACAGTAATGTTTTGTATCACGGCCTCAAAGAGGCATATGGTCCAACTTGAGAGTGTGTACCACGTATTCATTTTTTAAATTCTTCATTACTCTAATGGATTCCTATGACAGAGAGCCTGTGTGTGAACTGTGTGCTTATTTTCCCAGCCAGGGTTAGTTGTGAAATATGTGTTTGCTGTGCTTTTGCACAATGTTGAAAGAATAGTGTTAATTTTTTTGCCTAAGCTGTTATTTTTGAGCCTGGAATGTCACTCTTGGTCCATATACTCCATCTACAAATTTTATTGACAAGCTGCAACCAATTTGTTTAAAGTCACTTTGGCAGGAGTTCTCAGTATTTTGCTATGGCCTGTCAGGGCTGTACTGATTTTGGTGTCCATTAAGAGCTGAAATCCTTTTTAAAGGTTAGGGGGGAATAATGGAACAATAATAAAAAAAAAATCAAAGTGCTTTCCACTACCTTACTTAACAGGGAGGGTTAACATGCACAGGATTCAGAATAGAAACATAGTAAAAAGTAGTTTATGAAGGTTTTGCCTTGTTTTGTCTAGACTGGTTGTTAGTCTTAAAATAGCATTGTCTGATCATAAGTGCAGCTCCTTTGCTGAGAATGAGACGGGATTTATGTTACCTCTTGACCTTTCGAGGATTGATTTGCCTCTCTCTCAGCCCAACAGACAGTTATGTCGCCTTGTTTCTGGAACTGTCTGACCACAGCCTGCTTGAATTGATGCTTACAAGGTGCATGACATGATTCACAAGACCGTTTTAAAGGTCATCGTTTTCAGTGTTGTCTCTGAGAACTGAGCAAAGACCAGACACCCTGGCTGGCGCTCCACAGGTTATAAATCTAGTGCTCCCCGCTTGATTTACTTTGATTGGCTCTTGTTGTGAGGCCTGAGCCATGCTGAGGGCTTTTAATTGTTCACAAGCGTGTTAGCACCCTGTTCCCTGCACTAACGATATGCAGCCCTCCACGGTTCCTCCCAAAAGGAATGCCAGCCTGGACCATATTTAGGGGGGAGCTGCACGGACTAGGAGCCAAATTTCCCGATCAACCCTTGCAGCTTTTTAGCCATGCATGGGCCTCTGGGTCAGCTGGGAAGAGAAAATAACACTTCTATTTATAAAGTGGAGGACGGTGTCGTGGCGTGTGTGGCCTGGCCCCTTGCGCACAAACCTCTGCTGCCTCCGCATGTCCACACAGACAAACTGCGCAAGGCTGCGTCACTGCCTGTGCCAGGTCCACCATACTGCTGCTAGTCCTCAGTTTGCAGTCCATTGAAAAGTATGCAAATGGCAGTTGCTTCTTATCTAAAACTCTGTCTTACCTAATAGTTAATGATATATTTGGAGTGGGGGAAATTGAAGAGTAAAAATAAAATGACCACATTATTTTTCTTTGTCCACAGTAATTTATTGAAAAAATACACCCCAATGTACATTTGTATCCTTTCCATTTTTCAGGGTTATATAGCCCATTGTGACTTAGCATTAGCTTAGGAGGAAATGAGTGGATTTTATGATGTGTTAACACTGTGGAAGGATCAGATGTGGCACTCTGCATTAAACGCTGTAGTGTTAATGTTCTAACTTAAGGCCATCTTCATCTTTCTCCTCTAGAAATAAAGTTTGTCATGAGTGGTGTAAATTCAGCCTTAAATGTCATGAACAATGGATGACATTACAACAATTTGCATGTTTCATGGCAATGATATGGTAACACATGCCACATATTTGGCCAATTTTAAATACACCAAAACTGACAAAGGTTCTCTGAAGCTTTTTATTGTTTTTATTTAACTTTGGCAAGCTAAATAATTACTTTTGAGAAAAGTGAATTGTAACCCTCTGAAAATGCTCTGTGAAAAGAAGCAGTCTTGTGTTAGTTATTTGTCCTTATTAGCCAGACCAGATAAAAGACACACAGACATTTCAAATACATCCATCACAAGCAGGGGGAAAAGTGATTTGTAAACCTTATAAAATATATTTTGACAGATTTCAGATTCTCACATCTAACATGAAAATGTAATCATGAATATTTCTTATTTTGCAATGCCAATTACTTATACTGAGGTTGGACATAGTGACACATGGGCTATGCTCAAAATGGCACCATTTCAGCAGTTTTTCAACCTCTCAAAGCTGCACTGCAGTTTTTATGCATATAAATATGATTGATGCACATAAAATAAAATTGCTGCTTGTCTGCAGACAATAATATGGTAATACAGTACAGCAAAGGAGATTACACCTGGCAAGAAATGAAAGTTTCATTTCATTTCGGGAAGAGGTTGCACCCCTTATTGCCATGCAGACTTTCACTGAGCTGAAAGACATTGAGAGTCGGTGGGATGTAATTTCTTGACAATGCAGAGATGGTATTCCATAAATAATAACTCAGCGGAAAGCCATTGACCTTTCAAACATCCAAAGAGAAGAAAATATCAGGCTTCATCGATGACTTTCTGGTAGCTTTCAGCCTTTGCTCCTGAAGGAACTTGGCATCCTTGTGTGATACAGAATGTTTGGTCAGCAGGTTGCCGTGGAAATCTGACACCGGCAAAGAGCATACCTCGCCATTGGGGAGATTTTTTTCCCCTGCCTCTCTGATTTGCCTGTCGCTGGCAGAACAGCCCAATGAACAGGTGTGTCTCTGTCAGCAGTGCTCCAGTGTGATCTCACCCCCGCGCTCCACCCTGTTCCCCGTATCAGTGTGCCGCCCAGGGATTTATTGCCTCCAGAGGCCTGACCTCATATCCGAGAGCCCTGGGCGTGCAGAGGCAAGGCCTGCTTAACCCTCTCCAGACGCCTGAGCTTCCAGCAGAGCCGTGATGTTAAATATGCCCCTGCTCTGAGTCTGGTGCTTCTCACTAGTCCGAGTCGAAGGTCATCTTCAGTACCTCAGTATTACAGTACTGATCTTGATATGAGGTGTTACAGCGGGCACCGCTTTGAACACTGAACTTTAGGACTTGACATTCAAGTCAACAAACCATTAGTAATGCTTCAGTTTCCAGTGTTTTTAGGCTGTGGTTCAGTCAATGCTGAATAATGGATTCTGTGAGAAAGCTTGTGCTGATTAGTCAATGCAAAGGCAACATGTGTTTTGGTATGGCTGATCTATTTAACAACAACAGACCCACACGAAATACAATATACAGTCCAACAGACTTCTAAAATCAACAACATTGACCACAGTATTGATGTTTTTTATGGTAAATCAGTTGCTTTGATTGAACTGGTGTGTGATGTCTTTTTTTTCAAGGAGAAGGTGGTTGCCATCACGAAAGTGCTGCTGTCCCGTGGGCCCTGTGCTGGAAACCGCCTACATGGTGGCTCAGCAAAAGAGATTACAGTTGTGGTGGGGGTGGGGGGTTGCACAGTAACAGTTTTTTGCTTGTTTTTTGCTTGTTTTTTTTTTTTCTTTTGTCACTGTCACTTGCAGACACAGTAGAAAATGGAGTTGTCCTTGTCAGTTCTAAATTTAATACACAAACTTAAACAACCACTTACATTAAAAAAAGAGAATCCTGTGGTGATTATGAAGCAGCACAAGGGATTTAGTTGTTTGTGGCTCAGGAGGGAGAACTGGATGTGTTGCTGCTGCAGAGGCTGCTTAAGCGCCTAGCATGGCACTGTCAGCTGCTCAGCACTGCAGTGTCATACGTGACTGCAGACTGCAGGGACCCGGCGGAAGCGGAACCCTCAGGGAAGCAGTGCAGCCCGTGGCTCATGAATGCATTGTTCTCAAGGCAAACTGCATGAAGCAAAACATCCCTGAATCTGATACAGACAGACTAGCTTAAACACTATACCGTATTCAGATGAGTGTGCCCCTGTAGAGAGAGGCGTTAGACTTGAAACACAGTGGAAGTACAATTGGTAGTACAATCTCACTGACTATCACATAGTTCGTCATGTGATAGTTTTGCTCATTTCCACATCTGTCATGTGACTAGTGCCGTAAAATTACTCTTTTAGATATGGTTTCTGAAATCGGATTTCTAGTGCAGTACGTGTTATCGCTTTCAAGATAACCCAATTTCATGTACAGCACAAAGTCCGCTATGAAAGTAAGAGGGAGATACTGTTGTTGACTCACCATGAATGAAATAATTAAAATACATGCAAATTCAAACAAGGTCTTGAATAAAAAGCTTATTGAATAAAAAACTTCAATATCATGTTTAAAAAACTAAAAACATGATGCAGAAATATTTATATATAAATGGAAATTCAGTTGTTTTCAAATTAAAAATAAAACAATGTCATCAAGCAAAAGTCATGATTAGACATGAACATTTACATGAACTAAGTAGGTTCAAGGCATTATATGAGGTATGAATAGAAGTAAACAGGGAGCAGGGCAGATCTGAAACATTAGCCATGTAATCTCTTGCACAAGTCTCAGGTGTGGTAAGAAACCAGTTTTACTGAAGACCGGTAGGGTCAGTCAGATGAGGTTCAAGGCAGCTGATACAGACAAACGTATTTGTTACATATTTGGCTATGAGCTCAAGTAATCCTTTTTTTAATCAGAATTTCAATGGTTTTAATTACTACAAACAAAGAAAAACAGGTTTTGTTCTTCCTTACTAATATTTTTGAAAGAAGACCTATGAAATGAAATAACAGGTAATTCATTGATGTTATTAAGTTTCCTGGCCGAAAGTGTGAGTGAAACCAGATCTCTTGGCAGTGAGTCATCAGTCATACAAAAATACCTGGAGTTTCATACAGTGCTTGTCAGCGGAAGTGGGGTTCAATTATGTGAACGTTTGATAAAGGGAGCTATAGAATATCTGCATATCAGCTCAGTCGAAATGAACATTGCCACTAGCGAGGGGTTAATGCACCCGTACATCAGCTGCTAGTCACCCCATCCTTTAAACAGAGACGGCCATTTCTCTCACACTTGACCCAGCTCTGTTTGAAGGAGACATGTGGTGCAGTTGTGCTGGCAAGAATGTGTGAAGGAAATGTGTTGCTTCAGACAATAACTTGTTAACAATGCCTCTGTTAGTACTGCAGCAACACGGCTTTGAGACACTTGTGTCACTCCTTTTTTTTTCTTCTTTTCTGGCCATTTACACTGGTTCCTTGCTCATCTGATGAATGGCTGAGATGTGATAAGATAACATCAGTTCCAGCTGGGACATGGGTACTCTTTTTCATGGTTTAGACCGAATAAGACAATTTTCATATTTAAAGTTTCATTCTGCCTATTTGTCTTTTTAGCATTAGCAGGTATTCTTCTTTTAATCATGGTTACATAAACTTGTATTCAGTTGTTGGCTAATTTATTTGGTTTAAATGTATTTTTGTCAAGATCTAGAACAAATTTGTCCCTCACAGAAATGGTAATGGAAAGCCTCTACCTGAAACCAAGTATTGGCAATGCAGGACTCAGGCCCTCTCCTTAAATAGTCTTATTTCACATAGGATTATCTGTTTACTGGTGTTGTTTTCATGGTTGCCAAGCCAGCAGATGTGTTTGTGCTAAAGATGGTAGTGGAATGAGCTTCAGACCTGACAATCCATGCACTCTCCCAGGCTGACTGCATTGGCTTCGACACTTGTCACCACAACTGTGTTATACAAAGAACAAGTTATGACTTCACCATTCCAATTCAAACTTGCGAGAACAGCTTTGTCACCTGTGAACACGTAAACTGCACTTTCCTGTCCTTTCACATTACTCTTGTGTTGTGGGGGTTGAAAGCAGGACAACATGGATAAATGTGTTGCTCAGAGAAGCGCTCTGTGTATGGGAATGATGATGGCCTTTTCTATGACCTCTGTTAGCTAAAAGCCTAGCACAACTGACATTAATCTATGCATATGTTTTATTTTTTTAACTTCTATCATTAATTACAATGTTTTCGTTAACTTTAAAAGGATAGTGCATTTAATTTGATACAAAAATATGGCACTGATTTCACATATTAAAGTAGCAAGTAGAAGTATGTATGTCACATGTTTATAATCCGCTACAAACCCTAATTGTTTGAGTAAGTTTAGAGTGCGGGTCATTCAACTTTTAGTATGTTCCATTACTGCTTTTCTTTTTTGCTCGTCTTATTTTCCTCAGCAGAGTAGCGTCATAGTGGCCTTTAGACTAGAATGTCCTGGTTCTATAGTCTAGAGATATATGTATGCCTGTGAGATGTGCTGTGCTCTAGGACTGATTTCTAGGTGATAGCTGCAGCTTGGCCTTACACAGTTTGGTACACCACTGTTCTGGTGTTCTGGAATGGCTTTCACAACATGCTGGACTTTGCCAGATAGAAACTTAAGTGTTCCTAGAAGTGGCCATATCCATGGAAGCACAGACACAAACAATGGCAGCAGTGTATCCTACTGCTTATTCCCAGGAACTGACTTTTTCTCCTCCCCGTTTGCGCCACAGCATCTTAACGGTTCTGTATGAAATGAAGTTCTGTGTACATTCCCTTCCCGTTTCCCTCTGTGGTGCTCTTAGGGCTGCCGGGATTGGTGTTTTGCCTCGCCTGTTACCCACTGTTGAGAGTGTGGCCTAGGGTGGCTTTCCCCAGACATATGTGGGGGAAAAAATGTCTCTCTCCTTCCTTAGTCAGAAGATGGGTGAATTTGTGCATGTTTAGAGGCCCACTGTCTGCATTCACATCTGGAGCACCAAAAGCCCAGTAGGGAGGTGTGGGCCCTGTCGGCCACACGGTGCTGGGCAGGCCTCGGCCCCTGCTGAGGGCCTGCTGAGCCGTGAGGGCACAGGCCCGGACCAGATTAGACAGGCGCTGGCCCCAGGGCTCTCTGCCAGACTCGGTTTCTGCTTTGATACATCTTCACAACTGCTAGGCGAGACACTCGTTGTGACCTTGGTTAGATAACATGTCTGTGCTGGAGCCTCACAAGGATATGTTGTTATTGTAGGCTGTTCATGAGAATCGGGGAAAGTGTGTGCTCAGTGCTCCACCAAAGATTTCCAGGCTGTTAGTTTTAGTTACTTTGATTATTTTAAATAATGGGATTTGAAGTTTGTGAGGTCATTATGTAATTTATAATATTCCATGCATTTCTCTTGAAACAACCCCCTGACACACACACACAAACACACACACTCATATCTTTGGTTGATCTTAAGATGACTGTTTTATAACTCAACTCAATTATAACTCAGTTTCCATTGGTTGGAAGTGTCTTTTTCGTGCCAGGTCATTTGGCATGCAGACACTCAGCTAAATTGTACATGTTTTTATTAAAACATTTTGTGCCAGGTGCTATAGTGATTAGCATGAGAAATGGGATTCTCTGTGTTCAGATTCCAAATCGCTCATTATTTTCAGTCATAACGCACCACTGCACTCCATTGGGAATCATATTAGATGTTGTGAGTGAGCCTGAAATGAATTGTGTAAGCTGATTGCTCGATTCTTAGAAGTGGAATATTTAGTTAGTGTAGCAATGACTCTCTCCATTGTTTTTGCTCACTGTATGTGGTTGATTAAGTAATTCTTGTTAGAGTACATTGTAGTAGAAGCAGTAGAAGTAGATTTTCTAAACCGTTGGGGTCAGTGAAGGGATGTTTTTCTGTATTGTAGGTTGACTGTAATCTCTTTTGCTGTTACACTTGTCCCATCTCGATTTTCTGAATCCCCCAGGAGACTGTGTTGTTTCTGGTCTTCATTCCTCTGCAGCACACCATTACCTAATTGAACTTGTGTAATTATGCACTTTAGTTAGTGAAACATTTTTTGCCAGCTTTCAAGTTAATGACATCAGTTGGCCAATTACCTTGTTGGGTTTCCACTTTCAAGGGAAGTAGCATAATACTGCTGACCTAAACAGCCATGAGAAGCTATGGGGCAGAAACTAACATGTCTGTTTCTCTTCTAGTCCCACCACAAGTGAAATCTCAAGATGGTCACGACGCCCACCTCCTCAAATCTAGTCCAAGTTTACAAAGGTAACACTTAACAAAACAATCTCCATCACAATACATTTGCTGGAATGTTTGGTTGCATCCGTCGTTGATACTTAATAGATTACCATTTAGCTCCTTTAAGTGTAACTAATTTAAGTCAAACCTGAATTTATGGGTAAATGATGTACAGTAAGGCAACACTGTATGGAACAATGCAGAACAAGGAATGAGAATTTGTATTTGGTGTGATTTATTGTGATAACCTATGTGTGGTTCTCTTGACAGAAGAAAGGCTTTCAGATACACCCCTGGGAGTTTAGAAGGGATGGATGGTGTAGATGGGAATCCCATGTTGCTGGAGGCGAAGCACCAGGAGGTGAACGAGAGGGGTCACCGCAATGGCGGCCCGGCCCTGCAGTACCTGAATAAGACCAGCAGCTCTGAGTGGAACAGCTCTGACGATCTGGCCAGCCCCTTCTCTGAGCTGGAGTACAGCTACAGCAGGAGTAGGACTGCCCGTGAACCATCACAGCCTGTGTACCAGAACCTGGCGCCACCACTACCTCCCAAAACATATGCACAAAGACAAGCCGCGCACCCTGCCCACAGCCCCCGCCCACCACCCAATGCTGCCACGCCCCTCCCTGGCCTCTCACCAACAGTCCTGCAAAAGAGGTCCGGGCCCTTCGGGGAGCAGAAGGCCTCCTCGGACACCAGCTCCAAATCGGGCTCCTCCGACCAGGAGAGGAACGACCTGTCCGCCAGCGAGAGCGAGGAGAGGTTTCCTAACTCCAGATCCAGCGCAGTGACTGCAGCGGCAGGTGGCAGAGTCATGCCAACCACCTACTTCTCTGTAGATAACTGCATGACGGACACCTACAGGCTCAAGTACCATCACCAGCGACCGCATCTGTACTCCGCTGCCGATTCCAGGGGGGGTGAGCAGACCTCTTCTGGGGAGAGCGAACTCGGGGATACCAGCCACCCGGGTTCTGGGGAGCCCCTTTCCTCAGAAATCCCCAAAAACAGGGCTGAGACAGGTACCGGTTGTTTTGTTTTTTGGTTTGTCCAGACGTGGTATCTTAATTAAATTGCCCCGTTTTTGTAATGTATGAGGTACCTTCTTTCAGAGGAGACAAAAGTGAGGTGTTGTCCCACAGTTAGTCATAAATAGGGGGTTCCCTGTTGTCCCTGCCAAATTCTTAATCTTGCCCTTTAATTATCTCCTTTGCAGTCGATTGGCTTTTCACAACCTTGCACCTCTGCCCCTCCCCTCCCCATATCCCCAGGCTATCACTGAAAGGGAATTAAGTTTTCATTTGACCTTCCTTTCACCTTCTCAGGCAAAACGTCCATAAAATAAATGGCATACCTAAATAAAGGAAAACCTTTTTGCACATGAACTTTGCAATGTGCATGTGTGTGTAATCAGAAACTGGCACAGAAAAGCAAATGTATTAGTCACCCTGAAGTCTCAACAAAAAATTAAGTACAGTATTGTTTTTGGTTCTGTTGTTGATTATATTGACTTGTTCCTTCAATTGTAGGCCATTCAACCAGTAAGCCTATTGCAAAATGGCGTCCGGTGGCTCCCAAAATGTTGGATGAACATGGCTTTCTGTGAATGGAACTTCCCGTCCATAGAGTGGGGTAAGTTATATGAATGATAAACAAAAATGAGTAGCCAGTGAAATTTTGAAATATATTTGCATTTTTTCATTATGATTTTTACGCCACCCTCTTGCTGTTAGTATTTTACTCTCCATAAGGTAAAGATGTACTAGATCAGATAGATGGAATAGATGAAACATCTCATAATGGTAAGATATACACATTATGGTTTGCCCAGAAAATATATTTGCTTCTCTGTCCCAGTAGTTTTTAACTAATCTTTAAAAATGTGGAGTTCAGCATAGTATAAAAAAATCACTTTTCTTTCAGATGGGAGATGGAAAATCAGACATCAACCTGGATGCCAAATCGGATCTTCACTTGAAGTTGATTGATCCCACAAGCTAACTGATGTCAGTGCTAAAAACCCTCAAGGCAGCCTTATATGCTACCTGCATCTTTGCATTTTTAATATGGACCACTAGATGGCAGTCTATATCTTTGTACGTTTGCACAACGGCCAAAAATGGGACGATCCAAATACAAGATAATTTTAACAATTGTTTTTTGTGTCTTATTCTCTTATTAACAGTCATGGGCTTGGATTACTCTAGAATATGGCTTTTCATTTTAACCATGTTGTGATAAAGGAACAAGCTGACTTTCTGTAAGAATACAAATGTGAGTCCATTAACACCAATTTTACCTACTTACGAACAGTTTTAGGTGTGCTTGTGTTCCTGTATTTTGACGGTATGCTCTTCTGCTACTTTACTTTACTAATTCAGTACGACAATAGTCAAGGGACACTGTGATGTGTCTTTTTGTGTACCAAACACCATAGTTTGATATTCTTCTTCCTTTCACAAAAGAAACGAAAATCACTATTGACCCCTTTCAAGATCTCACCGTGGTAACCTCATCATATATTGAATTCTGGTGCAGTCAAAGCCTGGTGTTTTCTGTGATATTCTTTTCTCTGAAAGACGTCAAAATGAAGTAGTGCAAGGACTGACTGAGCCTTGGAAAGGAGGTGGATGACAAAGGGTAACTGCTGTAAGGCTGGGTGACATGAGTGTTTGTGTTTAGGTTATGAAAGTAAAGAATCAAGATCTTTTAAATACGCACTATTAAATAAGTGTAATGTGATCCTACCAGCTCTCTCAGAAGGAGGACTTCAAAGAGAATTTACATGTTAATTTATGTCACCTTTCTTGTGTATCTCCTATTCCCAGCTGCCTTTTGAATTCTGCATGTCTTGTTCTTGGTCATGAATTTTTTGTTTTGTATGTTTCTTTTTGTAAAAAAAAATGTTCAGGTTCCCACTCACCTGCTTACTCCTTATGCAGATCCTTCCAAACAGGAAATATGTTACATGTTGATTCTATCACACACCAAGCAGGATGCATAGTTTACTTATTTTGCTCACATACTTGCACAGGTTTCCTTGGCTTCATGTATTTTATCTATGTAAAATACAAACTTAATATACTTTGTTTTGGTGCCAGTATGTGTAGAGAGCCAGGGACAGCTTCAATGTCTTAAATCGGAGGGAAAATGAATTGTTTGCCTGCTTTTTCTGCAGACTAACAGTCTTTTGTCACCTGAGGTTATCAGCACATTGCGTAAAAATTTATCTGGAATATTTTTAGCAAGAGATATTTTTTGCTGTAAATTCTCATACCCTATTTTTGTTCTTAATAAGAAGTTTTATATATTGCTCAGCAGATGCAGTGCCTTTCTATTTTTCTATGTATAGCATGACTTAAATGTGAGTCATGATTTGTACAATATGTAATTTTTGGAGATGCTTTTGTAACATTGAAGTTCTTTTTTTAATTAATTAACAATTGTTCAATAAACATTGATTTTATTTAATCATGAATATCTTTTTTTCTGTATTTGTCTGTATTAAAAGGCCCATTCAGACATCCAATCAGACGTTGCTTGATTGAGAGCTTAGTGTAGTTCAATTAAAAGTGTACCTGCTGCCAACGTGCTGGCTACGCCTTGTGCCATCTAGTATTCTTTCGGTTTAAATGAGGGCCATTCTGTACTGAATGTGCAAGGTTGTTGACCCATACCAAAGCTGGGAGGGAGGGCAGTGTAGTGTAGCAGCTAAGGAGCAGGGATCATAACCAAAAGGTTGCTGGTTTGAGTCATAGCTGTGGCACTGCCATTGTACCCTTGGCCAAGGTACTTAACCCACAATTGCCTTAGTAAATATCCAGCTGTATAAATGGATAACGTCAAAAACTGTAACCTGTGTAAGTTGCTCTGGATAAGACCATCTGCTAAATGACAATAATGTAATGTAATGCTGGGAGTTTTTGGGCATGCTCAGTTCAGAAACCATTTTCATTTATTTTATGTTCCCTTCCCCATGCACACGTTACTTTTTATTAACTCCCCAGAACTGGACAAAGTTTCAGACAAAATAACTAAAGTCTTTGGACGGATACAAAAAAACTATACACATATGAAGAAAAAAAATGTTGGTACCTATTAATTTTAAATCTTTGAAAAATCGTAAAAAGTTGCAGTTGTGTTCCTGCAATATCCTAAAATATCTAACAATATGCTGCAGTCTGGTGAAAGTGCTTTCAGCAGACTGCTAAAATTGGAAGTGTGTTTTTGATCCACATGAATGAAGTGCATTAGCATTTTGAACAAGCTAAGTGATAAAAGCATTAGTTCCACCAGTATTTTGAATTAGCCTCGGTGATTATTGTAAGTGGAGCTGCAATTCATCTTTTTTTAAAATAAGTGCATATTTACTACCGAGGAGGCTAGTGAAAATTTATGTCTGATACCACAAGAGGTCCCATATATATGCAATCTATTCAGGAGACAGTTTGACCAAAGTTATGAAATATACTGATTTTCATGTTGTATACTGTGATGGTGATGAGACAATTAAAGACTCTGCAGGATGTGTATTTATTATTGCAAGTACTTTTCCCTGGGTGGTTTAGCTAGTTATTTATGCATTACCTCCCATTGTGGAGAACACTGTTACTGCACAGTGTTGTACAGCTGATGATTGTGAAAGGCTCTTAGATGTCAATCCAACATCACATCTACCAGCAGCAAGGTGACTTGACAGACTTTAACACATTTCATACAACTCTTCAAATTACTATAAATATTGCTGGTGGTGTTCAAAATACCACTATTTTGTTCTCCCATGCATCACACTATCTGTCCCCCAAATATAATTTGGACTGTTAAATATTTTGCTGCTGTTTCTCAGTATTCGAAATGTGTGTGTGATACACACTCTTATCTCAACAGGAAGTTTTGGCTTCCCTTTGTCAAAACGATTTCATTTGAAAATGCAATAACTGCCATAGCTCAATGTGTATTTAAGAAAATTCAGTTGGTCAAGCAGTGGAAGTGGGTGTGTGATAACATGACCATGCCAGTATCTATGTTAGCATCAGTTTGTTTCTGAGGTAACCGAAGATTTGAATTTAATGGAACAATTAAATTTGAAAAAAAGCTTTGAGAGTTAAAAATGTCTTTAATTTTTTTTTTAAGTTAACCGATTGAATCATTGAGTGCAAACAACCCATTTTCAACAGAATGTGTACATGAAACATCTTGCAGAGGTATATAAAAATGCATGTCGTATAATGAATCAAAACTAGTTTGTGTGCACAGAAAATTCTGATTGGGTCTGAAATGCTGTTCATGTTCACGTCCTGGAGCAACACCAAGCTGTGGCTGTAGGTGACTTAATCTTGGAGAGAACCCTGCTAAGCCCTCTTGAAAATTCTCTTGGCATCCACTCCATCATAGCTGTAGTTCTGTAAAAAGAACAGAAACAACCAGTTTAGACCCTCTATGGTCCTTTGCAGTACCTAGTAATGTGTACTGTCACACTTCTTTTTTTAAATGTGTAAGTATGGACTTGAAACACTCATAAGGATCTGGTTGCATTGCATCCTCTGAGACTGATTCTAGAACGTAAGTGGGACATAAGGAGCTCCAGCTGCAGAAGTCATTTTGAAGAAGCTACTGTCCCCCTTCGCCTCACTTCTTCCACTATATAAAGCTATTCCATAGGATAGTCATTTATGTCACTGCTTGTCAGCCTGTCAGAATAGTAGTTCTCACCTGTATGAGTTCATCCCCGACTATTGTCCTGGTGGTGATAAGTTCCTTTCCATTGTCCTTCCTAGTGAATTTCCCTTTGAGCACATCTCCTTCCAAGACCCAAGTACCCTGCAGAGGCACAGTAAAATCGTGTTTGTAGGGAAATTGTAGGGAAATTTAGCTCAGTTGACGCATTTATACTGTTCAAACAGCTGGTCTAAACATGATACATCCATCATTTAAAGCATCTGTCTGGAATAAAGTATACTCATTTAAAGATGGCATACTCACAGAGACTTCAGTTCCATCTGCCAGGGCATAATCAAATTGCACTCCCAGTGTGAACTCAATGTCTTTTGTTCGGAAGGTGCTAGATTCCTTCACCAGGAACTTGTCTCCTGTTTGCTGAATGGTGATTTTCAGGTTGTCATGTTCAGCCAGCTTCCTCTTCATGACATTGATGCCTGTTGACAACCGCAAAAAGTAATTTCAGAGTCGGTCTCATACAGCAGGATCCACTACCGAACCAGGCCAGGGGGAAAAGCAATCTGATAATTCCTGCAAAAGCACCACGTTTTTGCTTTTGTGCATTCCATTCAATGCATCAAATGATGCCTCGTTTCAGAGTAAGCCTATGTTTGCCCATTTATTAAATAGCTATGGTTGTGTCAGCTGCATAGTGCTATATTGCCCACCACAGGTATCCACAGTAAACCATGGAGGCAGTCAGGGGAAGCAACTTGATAGGAGCACCCCAGCGCACTGCCATTTTGTCCTGCTGTTCTTTCAAAATCTTCCAAAGGACTCACCCATCTGCTCCATGAACTTGTCGTAGTTTTCGTTGCGGTCGACTTTCCAGGTGCCGTTGAACGTCATGGTTGCCAGTTGGTGGGTTGTTCCACTGAGGGTGTCCTGACTGAGCCAGACCCTTTTAAACGGCAGCTGCCATTAACGTACTCTCTTATCTCTCTTGATTATCTATGTGCTGATGTGGCCGTTTAAAGCTCATGTAAAACAGAATTGCTTTTCAAGGCTGCAAAGATAAATGTAAAAAGAACAACTCCCACTGATGACATGTCAATATTGCTTTTTTTTTCATCAATACACAGGGTGAAGTGATGCGGCACAATGAGGCACAAGATTGCTTTGATCGTTCAGTAGTCTGATCTGTAGCTGTAAACCACAACATTTTGTTAACAGTCTCGACCATTAATGAAACACAAAGCCATACCTTACACAGATGGTTATATTACTGGCCTACTCAGAGTGGCATTATTGGGATGGCAGTCTAGTTATGGGCTGGAGGCACATTGCCGTACCTATACAGGACAGATAGTTTTCTACAGGAATACCCCAACATACCAAGAGGTATGAAAGACATTCTGTTCAGCTGATGAAGTCACATTAAGTAATTTAAGATTATTAATGCAGTGCCTGCCATATTTATTCATACCCCTGACTAAATAGGAACCACAATTTAAGAAACAGCATGGCTTTGGAATAGTGCTTATGGAGTGTGATTGTTTGTTATGTTCATTTCATTCATTCACTGAGAATATATATACTTTGTACATGAGTGATTTGTTGAAGATAAATGTTTGTCCTGATGACAGAATGATATGCGAACTTGTGATAAGAGCAGACTTATGATAACAGATGGTCACATGATAACATATGCTTTGGTGTAGCAATAGAAATCATGATAAAACAACTCATAATACTTTATTTCAATGATACCTTGCACTCTACTCCACTTCAGAAGGGACCTTTGGAATTGTAAGGTAATAATAATACCCAGTGGAAGAAAGCCAGTATTTTTGTCATATGATGTTGAGCAGTTTACATTATTACAGGGGAACTTTATCCAAAGAGAAGTGGCACATATGCTCATTCAACTGTAAATGTATAAAGGTATAAGCATATAAGGTTTTGACTTGTAATTGCCCTACGTGAGATTCTTTTTTTGTCTATGGTTTTGCTTTGGTTAGTTGGTTGTTTACACCTTTAACTGAATTTCAGTCAATATCATTGGTTTTGTAAGGACCCTAAGTGCATTTGGTATCTAAGTCTCTGTGATGTAAGGTATATATACAGATGCACCTTTTTGCAGGCAAATCCTGACCCTCACAGATGATCTTTAGCATATGTGACACTGTCTATAAAGTCAGACTTATAAACAGAAAAGTCTCTCATATGCTGCATGTTTAAGAGGAATTACACTGTGCTAAACTATGTTTCTAAACAGTGAGGTAACAAATGAACACCTTTTCACAGTATCTGAACAGTGAATCCAGGTATATGCTTACTTACTGAGCAGAGCACTGGAGACCAGTAACAGCTTGATTTCTGGCACCTACATTTTTAGGAAACAAAAACATCCTTCAAAGTGTTCCACAAGGGCAAATTAAATACATGAATCCATTTGTTTTTTAGAATAAAACCCCTTTTTATGAAAATTTTGACTTTGCTCTATAGAATAACATTTATTTGTATGCAGAAAAAACGGTATCAGCATGTGGTTCCTATTTAGGGATGGGAATAAATATGGAGGCCCCTGCATTATTTCCATACACATTAATAGCAACATTCCATTAAAGGGTTAAACAAGCAGATTGTTATTAGCTTGTTATTAGCACAGGTAGTTGCACATTTTACAAATACTTCATATACTGTATGTATGAACAGACATGTTAGAAAGCATTGCATGGAATAAAACGTATTTGTTAGAGTTTAAGAGAACGTTTCAAAAGTCATTGAAGGAGACATCTTTGTTGTGATCCACTGTATGACCACCTTACATGTGTTGCCCGCTACACCCTGTTACCTTTATTGCACACAATAAAGTCTTCAGTGTCACTGCTTTTAACCCACAGATTTGTAGTGGCTTGCAGTTTTCAAATAGACAATCTTTTTGTCATACTTCAGTGCATCTTCCCTACATAAGCATAAGGTTGAATGACTTTTCAACTGGCGTATCAATTTATAGTAATTCTAATTAGTATACTAATTAAAGTATACTAAGTAAAGCCCTCTTTATTCATGTATCAATGAGATAGTATCCCCTTCCTGCTGCATGACATCAAAAACATGTTTAGTTCATATGCAACAAGATATGACATTATGTAGTGGCATGTTGCATAAATACCTGGCACATTACTATCACACCTTATTTGACTTCATCAATGCATTTAGGTGGGTTTAAATTAATCATATAGCACATGTATGCCATTGCTGATAAGTTTAACTGCGTAGGCATACAAGGCAACACCAGGCTGTAATATTCAATGGGTCTATAAGCTTTAGCTTTAAAATACAGGTCTACAATGAATAGGCTGATACATTTATTAATTGGTTCAGACTATAGTGTCTGCTCAAAGTACTTGTTAGGGAACATCTGATATTGCACTTAACTTTAACAGAAGTGTGTTATAACTTGTTAAAGTATGTAGCTTCATTTATTGCTCCAATTTTGAGAACTAGGATGCACTGCTGTCCAAATCAGAATTTTCACTCAGAATGGGCTGTCCTCTTGTTTTGTTCTATTGTTAAAGTCCTGGATTAGAGACACGTTGACTGTTTGTCAGCTATCAACAACAGAAGAGCATTTTCTATTTGGAATACTTCCACGAATCAAGGATGATTAGATGTGAATCTTGAAAATATGCCTCTTGACTGTTAGAACAGCATAGGATTGCAAAACTGCAACAGAAATTTGAAAGCAGTGTAATGAAAGGAATATAAAATTTAATTATTTACTTGTTTGCACACACACACACACACACACACACACACACACACGCACACTCACACGCTTCATTATTATAGGTTGTACTGAAGCATGTAGCAGGTTTCAATATATGGCTTAAAGAAGTCAGTGTGTGGATTGATGTATAACAATGCAAGAAATATGAATTGTTAAAGGTCAGACATTTTTCAGATAACAGAGGCAGATAATGTTGACACACCCAGAGCACACAGACTAAAATGATGAATTACCAGCCCTCAGTAAATTCATATAATATGGATAAGGATGATGATCAGGATAAACCTAGGGACAGAGAAATATGCCAGTACGTTTATGTATAGACAAATGTGCTCAGCCCCTCTTCCAAATTCACACGGTGAGACCTGATGGAAAGTCAGCAGTCACTTGCAGAAAAGAATGTCACTGTAGCCACTTGTAATGTACACATCCTCATACCTGTGAATATCCGCGTGAAAAGTACCGCAAGGCAGTGTGCTACGCCTGCTCTTTAGCCAGCTTGTGGAAAGTATTTTCTCATGCTCCAATGCTCCAAATGACCCGCTGTGCTCTCTGTAAACCTCAGTAAGATACTCTGGAGACCCTGCACCCATGGGTACACTGCACTGCCCAGACTTGCTCTCCCCACGTGTCAAAGTGCAGGGGGAGAGGCACATAAACTCACAGGCTGGGGGGGGGTGCACAGGTCTAATTAAGGTAAGTCATTTTTCACTACTATTGGACCAGTGTGTCCTTCACACTGCAAAACACTTTCCTGCTTCTAATATGGAATATTGCTACTGGGATGCGGTGTGTTTCACATTAAAGGCACTGCCGCATTACATCATACCTTATCAAGATTAGTAGTTGTCTGAATATAGTCAAGATAGATCATAAGAGGTACAGTGTGTATAGTGTATGTGCAATGTAAACCTACTACAGTATGTGTTGGTTGTTAGTGTAGATATTAATGGGATATGACTAAAAAATTATCATTTTTAAATGCAATTGAACCTTCCCAAATAAAAGTGGACATTAAGCAATAGCATTGGTTTTGTTAAAAAGAGGGAAACTCCGATAATATATAATACACTCTGATATTTTATATGTGTAATTTAATCTGTCTTTAAGGGTACAATTTTTAACAGGTTATCTTCATAAAGAGCGATGGTACTGCCATACTGTCATTGGTCATTTCTAAAGTTGGTGAAGCTAATCAGCAGTGCGTAAGTGTAGGAAAGTCGTAAGGTACATGCCTTTTAACTGAAAGGTTGCTAGATCAATTCCCTGCTGGGGCACTGCTGCTGCACCCTTGGGCAAGGTACTTAATCCCCAATTGTCTGAGTAAATATCCAGCTGTATAGATGGATAACATACAAAAATTGTAACATATGTAAATCACTCTGGATAAGAGCATCTGCTAAAAGGCAATAATGCCTCATATTGCCTTATAGTTATGGTAGTGTAGCTCCTTTACGATCTGCACTATAGATTTGGTAAAGCAAGTTCAGACTAATTGCCTGTTATTGCCAGGGTGCCGTATGTTGTAAACATGGGCACAGAATGCCTACAGGGATGTGCACCACCCTCACAGTGGTAACAGTCCTGGTTACTGCCCAACAAGGGTGACGAGATCGGAATAATGAACAACCGGGGTATCATTAATTACCAGCCTTTAGAAACTGTTTGCCATGTAATACAATTTTGTTATTGTCAGCTTTCTCTCCAAAGAACCAACTGGTGCTTGCTTGAAAGTAAACACCTTCAGCTTAGGTTCTTGCTGTACGTGAAAGAAATGCAGTTACTGACACAGTAAATTGTTGCTGTGAAAACACCCTCACCCTGTCTCTGCCTTACAAGAGCTGACATAAACATACTGTACAATCCATATTGGTTTCACTCATAAAGTAATCCATAGCATAAAATGACACTGACACTGTTGGAGATGGATTGAATAAATACAGGCATACTATTAGGGACAGACTTGTGGTCTTATTCACACTTTCAAAATGCAAACAGGCAAAGTGTCTAGGATTAATCTCCCTCCATGTCTGCCGTGTTATTAGCACATTATTTCTGCTGGAATGTGCCACATTTATTGGGGTATTACAGAATCAGAACATGTGAAAACGGATCTGCTCACAATTAGCCAAAAATAGCTCTCCATACGGTATAATCCATTGCATGATTTTATTGATTTCCTGGCAAAGACTTTTTTTGCCTGTAGGCACTGAATGCAAACAGTGAAGCACTGATGTTCCCTAAAATGAGACATGTAGGAAATTCCTGGAAAGGTACCAAAACTCACCTGCAATTGCTATTGGAATGAACGCATCACTAACAGAGGTATATTTTCCAGTGTACTTAAGTGTATGTTTGCATACGCTGTAAGCACATATACATATGGACCCTCCACACCTGGCTTTGAATGAGTTTTCTTGTTCTCAGGGGAAGGGTGCCACCTACAGGCCAGCTGTCAATGTGCTGGTAATTTCCTCATTATCAGATCTGCCAGAATTCAACTTTAGGCAGCGCCGCTAGGTCCTGGTTCTCATTCCAGTCAATCTCTTAATCCATCAATGTAATCCAAAAAAAACGTATTTAACTTCTTCCATGATTTCGTGTCTGTGAACTGAGATTAACAGTTTGCAGGTTTCGTTCATTATCATTTGCCTTGTCTTTGTTACAAATACACAAGTCACACAAGTACAACCTTAGTGTGCAAATCATTGTATATGGCTAATTCTTTACAAGAGAATAAAAGCAATTTATGCACACGGATGGAATAAAAACCTGCCTTCACGGAGACTCCCCAGGACCAAGTAGGGTCCGCCCTCTCATTTATTGAGTTATTAACAGGGGTATTTTCACACCTACTTTGACTGTTTGCTACAAATGTAAGAGCAATTTTGTTCATTTGGAGGTATCTGTGAAACCTTGACAGTGATACAATCTCATCAGGATGCAAATTAAACAAATCCAAATTCATTGGAACCTAATCTAGCACGTTTTTTCATCCACCAAAACGCTGGGAAGTGTGAAATTATATGCATTCAGTTTCAATCCGAAAGGAAAAGTTTCAATAAATGTACCAAACTTGTGGTGTCCTGAAGCTACGTTTTTGCGTGCATTTCAGCTTCTCTCTCATGTGTTGCTCGCGTCCAAAACGACATGTGACCTCCAGTTAGATGCAGCTATTTTCCCTATACTCCATTTATAGTTAATTGAAGAAAGCTGCAGATAATATCCAAGAGCTGAGCACATAGGCTACCTATACTCCGTGATACCTGTATATTTTGTAGTACCTGTAACAGCACCCATGTGCTAGTGCGTAACCCTCGCTTAATCTGCAACATTATTCTTTACATTAGGTGTTGATTTATTGTGTAGGATATTTTCATTACACATGGCAACGTGGTTAGCATGTGTCGCAGTTAGCACAAACACCAGCCTAATTCCTTCTCTATTGTGTGGGAAGAAAAACAAAGCAAAACAAAAACATAATTTCAATTTCCTATCTTTCCTCAAGATTTATTTACCATGTGTGTGCAGCTGAATGTTACAATTACTTAAACATACGTTAATTCATTTAAAAATGTAGTTGTTTTGGGGGTGCTTGGTAAGTGCTTAGAAATCCAAGTGCAAGGCGATGATTTCGAAATCATTATCATTAACACCCTTATGAGAATGTAAGCACTTCTTGAAATATACGTAATGGGCATATGGTAAAATTTGCTGGGCAGGTGTGTCAAGCGATACAATTTCATTCACACTGCTGGTTTAATTTTGTCTGCATTCAGTAGTTGGAAAATAAACACTGCAGCTGACAGACCTGAAAAAGGAACTCATTTGTAATGTCTTCAGCGGCTTGAGCCGCCCCCAAGTACTCCAAATAGTCCTCCGAGTAATTGAAAGTCAATATTGTTGCAACTTCGCAGTGAAGAAATATTTAAATTTCAAATGAGCTCTCGATACCATTAGCAGTTTAAATGTAGGCATTCAGCGGGGCAGACACGCAAGTCTGTACGCGAGAGCGAAGGCAGGCGGGTGACAGCTGCTGACAAATAGATGTAATTCCGCGTTGAATGTGCAACAGTGTTGTACCGAGGGGAAACAGGATAATTGATCAAAATTAGGAAAAAGTGACCCAGAGGAACGGTGACCGAAACGGCATAATGCGAGCAGTGTTGAGACTCTTACTCATTGCCGTTGCTGACATACGTAGTTGTTATCTTAGCTTGTTTTTGCACCAGAAGGGAAAGAACAATGTAGTTTGGATCTGCTAGAACCCATTAAAAAGACATTGCTCGTGGAGAGTGAGAGAAGGCAATGAGTCAGTCAGCCTAAGTGCCAGCCCAGACATTGCCAGGAATGTCTAATGGATTGTGAAAGCTGTTAGTTTGTGTTTCAGGAGAGAAATATTTATCAGTCTATAGAAACAAATGATGGTTACAAAAGGTAAGATACATACGAAGATTGTACGTTGAAATTTTTAATTCACATACAGTGCTGTGTGAGAAAGAAACATTGAAATAAGAAATTATCCAACATGTCAGGAATATCATAGGCATGGATTATACTAAACTATGGTGTGGGTGATGTTTTCTGTGCTCTCTTCCATGGCTGTACGTGTGACCTCAGAGACATAAGCTTGATCTACATAGTGCTTGGGTGAAGTGGAGAAAAGATTCAGGTTAATTCACATACTTAACACAGTGCCTTGCACTTTCTCTCAGAAATTATTTCTCTTATTTTTTGATAGTTTCCTTGTGAAGAAAGTTAACTTAATCTTTCTCTTAAGATTTAAATAATAAATACCTACATTGTCACCGTGAATAACCTAACGGTGTATACTTGTTGGTAGTGGTAGTTTGGAATTGTGTCTGGCCCCCTCTCCCCTCTCACGTGTCTTTTAGCGCCATACCCTTCATTATTTACCCTGCAGAGCCGTCGGTGCGTTAACATACTGAGAAGGATTACACGCCTGGCTTGCCGTACATCCTACAGGCCCACTTGTGCTGGCCCTGCCACCCACGGTATGCCTGTCAGCTATGGGCTACCTGCATGGCCCGTGTGTGGGGCGGAAATGAACCGGCACCAGGCGCCATGCAGCGCTCCCCTGCCCTGGCACCGTGGACGGGGCTGGGGAGCTAAACGGCCTTCAGCACGCTGCAGTTTCTACCCACACTTTGCAGTGTCACGTGCTAAGAGTTGAGGCAATGTGCAGAACAGTGATACTTCAGTTTTAATAGTGTTAAAGTGGCATATCATGGAGGCTTCCTGCTATTACTTCAGTTCTGACATGACATTAAATATATTGTTTTGCCCATGAAAGTCTCTGCCTTTCCAAAGAATGAATTCTTTATCTGGATGAGATGAAGTAACAGTGAACACTGTAGATGACTCTCTGTTAGAACACTGGCATTATAACAAATGCAATGTGTATTTTGCCCTAATAAAATATATTTTGGTTTTGACAGACACATCAAAGAGGCCTCATAAAAATGTTTGAACATAACATTTGCATACGGACACACACACACCACACACACTTACATAGGTTAACCTTGCAACAGTCCTTATTCATCCTCAGATGACTTTTACCATGTCTTCAGCCTCCGCCAACGTTTGGGTCAAATCGAATGAGTAACTTGTATTTCCACTGCAGGAAACAAATAATGGCTTTCCATGCACCCCTGACATGTTGCTATAAACCCCTGCAAAAGTAAGCAGCAGTTTAATGTCTGTCTATCTATGCCAAATGAAGCATGTCTCTTTTTACAGTGACATTCAGACAGGTATTTCACATCAGGCACCATCCTACCAATTTCACAGCAGTATTTCAAATATAGAAACATTTTATTTGAAATACTGTGTCATGTGTGACATGTACAAACAACTCACACTTTATACAGAAGCTATATTGTAAACATCTGTTCTTGTGGCATGTAATTTTAGCTCGTTTGGAAAATTTTGCATTCCACATCTATGAATTCGGAAGAAATCCCTGGTCTGGCAAGGGTATAGGTTAATGTCATCTTAATTGTAACTGGCAAACTGGAAGGGCTGAGAAGGCAACTTTGATTCAGGGGTTGGGAAAAGCGAACAGACATTAGTTGTAGAGCTAAGAGGAGGCTGACAAACTCCTGCGTGCAGACGACAAATTAGAATGGCGGCTTCCATATTTTCTCACACATGTATTATTTATAGACTCATAAATGTTGGATGTATATTGTTGTATTTGTGCATGTCAAAAGCATTTACCTTAATATGAAAAATGTATTGCAGACTGCATGCACATATGATGTTGCAAGCAACAATGAAAGCAGACAGAATTTGCTTTGAATTATTTGTAAAATACATAGTTGATGCTATGACTGGTGGTATCAGTAAACTGCCTCACTATTGTCTACACTGGCACTAGGCTACACTGTACCAGACCATATATACAGGTATACTGTATGTTAAAGCTGCTTATGTCAGAAAAACATACTACTACAGCTTCTGCTGTGTCTAGCAGTTCCACAACATCACTGGATTATTAGCAACCTGTGCATTTGAAGAACTCAGTCATTCTTTCTGTCTAAAATCTTTTGGCTTACAGTCTGACATAAGGATTGCATGTGACCACAGCTTGAGGTTGTTGGACTACATAAACAGAGAAAAGACGGAGGAGATGAGGTGGAAGAGGGAGGCCATGAACATTGCTGAGAGATTGTCTGAAATTTCTCCTCCTGAATCTTTGTTTGGAATTAGTAACAAATGTTAGGTGAAATTTTTGACAGCTTTCATGCTTTTACAAGCTGCTCATCTTCCGCTTTTGCAATGTAATAGCTGCTGCTGCTATAGATTCAAGTAAACATGCTAATACCTGCATTGTGCCCTGCATTTTCCTTGCTACCTACCTAACTACCTAGCTACCCACTGATAGGTAGCTATTATGTGAATGTGATACATCCCTGTACCATAAGTAAGCACAATCAATAGCTAATATTTGTGTGTGTGTGTGTGTGTGTGTGTGTGTGTGTGTGTGTGTGTGTGTGTGTGTGTGTGTGTGTGTGTGTGTGTGTGTGTGTGTGTGTGTTATTGATGTCTATTAATGGCATATACAGTGTTAGACACATTTGGGTTCAGCTCAAGTCATGGCATGCATTTTCCAAAACATTCAAAAGAGTGGAAACTTCATGTCTCTACAACCAATAGACCTAGAAAATCATCTCTTCTTTGGCATACACCTCATGTGCAAAGAGGGAAAAGTGTTTATGTCAGTCTGTGTTTCTCTGATGGACCTTCACGCTGCCAATGGGCTTTGACTTGTTACAGTTACGTACAGTGAGCAAGGAGAAGGTGTAATAAATGCTGGCGTGATGACATAGTGACTGAAGGCCTCGTTGCAGCCAGCCGTGCTCGCTGTGTCAGATTACCCCTCTGTAGGGATGGCATTGCACGTCTGGCTTGCAGCAGTAAGCAGGGCACAGGGGGAAACGGGGAACAGACCTTGCTCTCACTGTCGCTGCCTCTAACTGCTGCCTGAAAGTGTTCTGAGTTTACATTGGAGGCAATAAGTGGCTTACATCATATCCTGCCCAATTCCATCCAAGGCTCCCGGATTCTGTTGGAGGCATAAAACATGATCTGAATGGGCCGTGCCATGCTGTGAGTCTATTTATTATACTTGTGTATAGATTTCCCCAAAGCAATCATATCGTTTTTCATTATTCCTAATTGGAACATTGAGCAGAATGCTGTTATATTTTGCAATCATTTGCTTTAATCTTAAGTAGAGTAGAGCATTGCCGGATAATTTTCCATGTTCTTTAATAAATTGTCCATTTGTACAAAGTTTCACAAAGTACATTTTTGTTCACTATGGTTATTAATTTCAAATGATGTTTGCAGCAGTAATGTCTTGAAAGTGAGTACCAAAGTGCAATGAATAGTTTGTGCCGTGAATGGAAAGCAGAACCGTTTTGGGCTCTGTTTATTCTAATGTATTATAGGTTTGAGAATGCTGTTACCAAAGTGGAATGTGTTCCTCAATGGGTTTTAAATGTCCAAAACTAGAATCGTAACTTCTTGTTAAACTGTATACCCCATTTCTTAGACATAAATGCTCATTCACTAGGACAATAAATTCCAAAACGATTGAAAATTTAAGGGTATTTTAAGGTTACTTTATTTATTAGTGAAAAGGTGCAGCATGATATACCTGGGAAGCAGGTCTGCTTGGATCTTTGGCTTGACCTGCAGTCCAGTCCTCCAGGGAGGTGAGCACATTATCACGGCCGAAGGACAGCACTGAGAGCACCAACCACCAACCCCCACCCCAGCTAGAATGAGGGTCAAAGCCAGGTAGAAGATCCTTGAACACTACCTGGGACAGAGACCTGCAGGTGGAAGGAGATAAGCAAAAGGTGAAGAGAGGTGGGAAAGTGGGATATGCAGGCAGGTGATGCAATGAGAAGGAAAAGTTAGTAGATAGTTTAAATGCACCATTTGCTGGTTTAGGTTGGTTTGGTGAGAGTAGGCATGGATACAGGAAATTTCCTGTTCTCCCAAAGTGTAGTTATTAATTTTTCATAAAATGTATTGTAGTGTCTAATGTTCTGTTGTTACCCTGGAAAAGAGCAAGATTAATAATAAAAGAATGACAAATAAAACAGCACTTGAAATGGTACAAAAAAATCATTTTTATTGTCCAAACTGATTTACATAGAAAAACTTTGCAAATAGTTTTGTCAGAGAGTACATTTCTGTAATGAGTCCCTATCTAAGAGATGAAAGAGATGAACTATTCCTGTGTTTTGTCTACTGCATCCTCAGATATTCCACCCTCATCAGGTTAGCAGCAGCTTTTTGCTGTTAATTACCTTTTTTAATGTCTGGGCAATTAATGAAGAGTTGGCTAATTATGATGTGACCGTGGACAGTTTAGACCCCAAGGCCTTAAGCAGTTAATTGGCATTAATTATCGCTAATTAGGCCAGGTCTTTGAATAAATGTTCACAGAGGACTCCCTGGGGTGACTGCTATTCCATCATGTAAATAATATTCACAGTGACAAGTTTCAGCCTTTTCATGGCGTCTACAACTAATCTGAACATTTCCCCTTTTTCCACCACAAATAACAGGTTTGCACCAGAAAAAGGGCTGAGCTCTTAATTGCAGAGTTTGTACACTTGTATTTCACACTCACTGGCTCTATGGCTTTGTTTCTCTGGCCAGTGAAACACAAAGGGGCCTCTCTCCACTGCTGGATTCCCAGGTATTGGAAGTGTCAGATTAAGTAAACAGTTCTCATGACCTCCAGGGTCTTCAGTTAGATGAGCTCCTTTAGCATACATAATGGGTCACTTAAAAAGACAAGGGACTGTTATATTTTTGACTAACAAGCCCACTTTACACATTTGCTTTTTTCATGTGTGTTTGCAACATTTTAATTACGTTATACACATGAGTGTACAGCTGTTTTTTATTTGTTTTTTTTTTTTTACACATTTTACATATCTAAATTGATGATGGTGCACAAGACCCCTCTGAACTTGTAGGAGACTACAATTCAACAAGGAAATTTTTGGATAAAGTAGGTGTGCGTTCAGAGTATTTATGAGTATTTGGCAACACATCCCACCCAAAGTGTTAGGAGAAGTGTGTCTGACAGGTCTAAAGTTGTCGCCTAACACTAAGCCCGAGGCCTGAGCCTGGGCAACATGTGCCCTTACTTCTGCTGGCTCTTTGTGGGTTCTGTTGTGAATGATACTGAGCGTAGTATTTGTTCATTATTAGTCTTCTATTTGTTCAGCACATTGACTGCATTTTTTGTCAGCATTGAAAGCCACTGAAATCTCAGTTAGCACACAGTGCCGTTTCAGTGTTGCAATGTTTTTGCTATTGTTTTCAAGCCGCTGCAACATTTCAGCAACATTCACAGGATATTGTTTTGTGATGGGATTCATAAACATGTATCATTGTTCCAAAGGTAGCAAAGGTTGCTCACAAGATAGCAGTCTACTGTAACTACACGTGTCTATTGATTTATATTTATTGCCAGAAAGGCAATCTATTGTTTGTCTGTGGAGAATAGCTTCTGAGACTCAGTCCATTTGAATTTTGAATGCATTACCTCTTGATCCTGGAGTAGAAAGGGAATGATTTGCATGGTCAGAACAGATTGCTACAGTTAAGTGTTTTTGTTTGTTTGTAATGTATTACAGACCCTTGATTTTCCTAATTAGTCACAACTGGTACTTTTCCCTCTGGCGTTGATGATACTTAATTAATGACTGCAGGCAAGATGGTGTGCCAGACCAGAAGGACCCTTTCACTTTTCCCAGGGTAACTGAAGTTGTCTTCCATTATAAACAGGCAATTATTTTTCACAGTATTTGTGAGTGTTGTTTCTTTGAATGAGTATTTCACAGTCAGCAGGTAACATGAAATATTCATGCACAAGTTCCTGTTTATTGCAGTGTTCATTAAAATTTAGATTGCATTACTACTTCTTTAGACTATGGCATGTTTCAATTCCAGAGTCTATTATAGCATAGGTCCTGATAAAAATACATAGGATGCTGGAATAATACATTTTAAATGCATCAAGTGTGATGTAACATACAGTTCTTTAAAGAGCTTAGAAGAGAAAGTACTTCCTGGATCCTCTGAAAATCCTCTGAAGACACCATTTTGTGCTAAACCACAACCAAGGCAACTGGGAAGATGAGTAGATTACAGATTAGCTTTGGAACATGGAAAAACTCACCTTTAATAAATATAAACATATGTAATATAAAAAAAAATACATGAATTGATCATTTTCAAGCTGCGTCCTTAGTGAACACCTAGAGATAGTGATATTGCTACTCTGAAAAACTTGTATATGTAAGCCAGCCGATTAGATTGGATCTGAATTTCTCAGCCGCGTTCACCATACCAAACTATGCATGCAGCAGGGAGGAGATTGTGCGGAAGATGCGATGAACATTGTGAAAACTTGTTTTATCTGTGATGACTTGAAACCTACAGACAAAAAAAACGAAGATGATGTGATTAGGAAGATGGATTTGGCACGTACTGAGGCATCTGCCAACAGCTTGGGGTGAAACTGCACACAGTGCAGCAAGGGGAGGGGGAATTTTCCGTGATCTACAACACCGTCCCAGCGTCCAATCTTGTCTCGTCTCATACAGTCAGGCAAAGCTGAGCAGGGGACATCACAGTGCTTCAAGGACAAGAGGTTTTTCTGCCTGTCTGGGAGAATTTAAAATCAACGCTAATGTCAAAATGAGAGATCCTTTTTTGTCTAAGTCCATAGTACAGACACATTGGGAGTTATGTTTTCATTTATTTGCAGTCCATGATTTTTAAGATGTATAAGAATGAGGTTTACGTATACACTTAACACCAAACAGCCAACAGATTTTCCCTGGATCTTTTTTAGCCTTTCCTGTAGTGATAAAGTACGCATTAAGTTTCCCTATGCATTAAAAGTGAGATTAAAATCATGGAAGAGCTCTGTCAACACCTGCATATTCTAGCTCTGGAATGTTCTGTAAATAAACAGAGCCACGTCTAACATCCACTGAGCTTCCCTATTCATAGCCAATGCCCCAGCTTTCAATTATCACCACAGCTGTTTTACTTACACCATTAATGGTCATGATACGTTCACTCGATAACAATGCCAGACCGATGGCTCTCAAGTAGCTGAGACCCATGGCATTGTCGTGCTGCAGGTGGCCCAGTGCCCAGTGCCGTATGGCTTTATTTGTGCGCATAGCCATGCCGGAGCATAGGAGTGAACAGCCTGATGCATTTCTGTCAATTTGTCAACTCCCCCCTGTTGTGCAATGAGTTGGGGAGCCCATATGGTCCATGTTGAGAGATGAGGGCTGCAGGGATTTTGTGCTGAAGGCACTGATGTTTATCGCAGGCCTCTCCGGAGCAAAGATCTCCGATAGCGCTCTACCTTCAGCACCTGCTTCCACAAAACTAAATAATAATGCAGGCAATAAGGAGAGAAGCTTCGCTGGGGTGAGGCGGGGCTTGAGCACCTGACTGCCGTAGTTTTGGAGTGCTCAAAGGTCACAACGCGTTCTGCTGAACAGAGAACGTAACCCAGCAAACAAGCAATGAAATTTCATCTGCTCTGTAAGAAAAGTACATTTTAGTTTGGAATGTTTATGTGAAATATGATTTTATGTATTGAACTGATTCTCATTAAATTGAGCAAATTAGGGATTTTTTAAGGATTAGTATAATACCTAATATAGTAATTGTGAAGTCAATCTCTCAGTTGTATACAGTAATGTGGTATTATACTGAAACAAAATGGCTCATGTACATTGTTCAGCGCACATAACAAAAACAAAACAAAAAAACCTGCTTGGCCTGTGAAGCAAAGCTGAAGTAAATGTACCTCACTTAAAGGCCAAACTGAGATGATTGATCTGTTAACACATTCTGAGTTTGCTTTTGTTTTTTGCCTTTTAACCTCAGGCAAAATGTCATTAAGAGATTACAATATAATACAGTGTTTTATCCTGATAACTTCAGACACTGACAGTCTCACAGAGCTGTGTTTGTTCCCTTACTCTCTGCCTGCCTGCCCAGACAAGCCTGTGAGCCATCAACGTCACAACTGTTAGAGGACTTATTCAATGAAACATAGACACAAACAAATTGATTTTATACCTTCGGGGGAATCTGAAACTCCCTACCTTACATTGACATGCTTTGGATGATACAGTCTGTCTTTATTTAAACATCATAAAGAATATATGTTTAATAACGGAAGGATGTTCTGTTCTCAAACAAGGGATTCAAAGCCAGGATGCAGAAAAGGTTTATGCATATATCAATTTTGAATATTAATTATGAGGACAAACAATATACACTACCTCTCTAGTTGTTTCAATAATACATTAATAATCTTCACTGTTTAATTAAGAAAATCCACCATTGATTTAAACATGGCTGCATAGAATAATCATAACTGCGGTTATTGTGTTATGGGCGTGATGGAATGAGAGCAGGAGCTCGGGGCGCTGAATGTTTCTTGCACGCCCACTGTAGGCATCCCGCAGGGGAAAGGTGCCTGTTTTGTGACCGCTTAATCCAGGGTCTTTGAGGGCCCTTGTGCTCAGCATGAGATTATTGCAATGCATCACTTCTCCCTGGACCTTCCAGATTTCAAAGTTTATTCACACTGAGGGAAACATTTAGGATTATGCTGCAGGTTTTCGGAGTCAATCGTGTAGAAAATGGATCATTCAGCGTGTGCACAAATGATACTGGCCCCATAGTGACCCTGCCAAAGCGCACATTGAGGTGGAAGAAACGTGGGCACACAGTGAGCTCAATCGAGAGGGGAATTAAACTCCACAAATACTAACATTGGACATTTATTTCTCACATTTCCAGGTCAGCCCTCACAATGGCTTTAGTGTTGTCAAGAGGGATCGCTCCTTTCTGAAATCGGCGTAATGCAAAGTGGCAGTTAGCAATTAGCCCCTCATTGTTCCCGGTGCTCAGAGGTGCAATTTCAGCACTTAGCAGTGTGGGAAAGGCCGTGCTCAAAAAAGGAGGGACAAGGGTTTACTGTACATTGCATTGATTTCCTTCCTTCACTTAAAGTGCACAGCTCCTCAAGACCTCAAGAGAAAAATTCACCTCAGCCATATTTCTTCTACCTCCAAGACAATCATCTTTCTGCTTACATACCTTACCATAGTTTATTAAATAAAAACAGTTTTGCATGTCCTGATCAGATTATGAAGGCTAAAACGGCATGCAGATCCCAGCATTTGAGAGTGACATCATGAGCAAAGTATGTTCCGATATGATATCCCAAGGTTATGCATGGTTTAGGAGTGCTGTCCTTAAGCAAACAGTGTTCTGTTAACAAAGGTGATGAGAGAGGTCAGTCTCAGAGCAGCTTACACTCTTTATAGGCCTACAGGATGACCTTTCATGGGGACTACTGAACAAAGACGTTGAGCTCATACCTGTTAGCACTTGGATATTAGCAAATGCAACAGAGTACATTTAGTTCCGCTGTTTTTCTTTTGACTTTCTATATTCCAACACTCCAAGAATGTTAGGTTCTGTTGCTTCTTAAAGGTGCGGCTGGTATTGTCTGAAAGACAATTCACCAAGAGTTCCACTTATACTCTCTTTTCAGAATTGCCTTCCTGCACACATTTTAGTCACTAGTCACAATACACACTAAGAGCATTAGTTATAGTAGGAATGTGTCCCATATACTGTGAATTTTCATCGGAGCTCTGGTGGAAAAACTATTTTTTAAATTTTTGCCCTTTAATTGACAGGATTTTGCACAGTGTTATTATTTGCAGTGTTCACAAATGATTAGTAATTCAAATAATGCCTTTAGCCTGAAATCTCTCTGAAATTTTCTCCAAAGATAGACTTGCATTCTAAATAATTAAGGTTCAGCTTTGTATTGTCGAGACTGAGTCACATTATTTATTTCAATCAGAGTAATCCACTGAGACCTTGGCCAGACATGCAGCACATTGACAATTTATTGCCAGATAAACTAGTGGGGATTAGCCTAACAACCCTGTCATATTTTGAAAAGACAAAATAGGTCACCTCATTTCTTTCTTACATTTTTTTAAGCAAGTAAGACACTGAATGCAAAGTCATACCTGACACCTGTAGTGAAGTCTTACAAGTATCCCCTGACCCCATCTTGACATCTCAGAGAGGCATTACCATTAGAAAGACCTCTCATTTGAAAGAAATGGTTTCACAGTTGATTCGGAAATAGACATTTCAAGAACCATTGCGATATTTCACAGCTCATTACACTAAGCCAGTTCCAATTGGTCATACCTGTTCCATTCAAGTATCAGGTTCCAGAAAGCCGTGAAATCCACAAGGGATCGGGTATAGGAGCTCCTCTGTTGTCAGTTTCTGTCAGTCATAGCCAGAATGCTGGCCAATGAGAATCAGTAAAAATGAAAACAAAGGCCTAGTCATGCAGTTTTTGACAAAATTTTATAACTCTTTTAAAGCACAATACACATAACCTATTATTTTGCTGAAAGCTCCATTGAATGAGAACATAGCATTAAAGCTGTGAACTTTCTCAATTCAAGCTTGTGTTTTTAGAACAACAGCAACAATTTCCTCAATGGGCGGTGAATGAAAACAGAACCAAACTTGTGAGTTTGGCCCTATCTTGTTCCATTTGAACTGTGTTATTAAGCAACCAAAAACTTTCACTGTCACCATCTAAAATGGTGGGAGTTAAATAGCCTTATTATTTTATACATAAAATCAAGATTTTATAACAATTGTTTTTCTTCATTTATATCACTGTCAGTTTGGTTTCAATTCAAATTATATTTAAGATTAGTTTAGAAACTGATAGATGCTGTAGACTGTTTCTCCTGCCCACCCCAGAACCGTCACTCTCAGCTCTAAATTATTATCATTGCCATCTGAGATTTAGTCCATGAGTTAAGATAAATCTAATGTGCAGAGGTATATTTTCACCAGTGTATTTCTGGTGATCCTCTCTGCTGATACCGAATTAGGGAAGACCAGCTCATACACTATGGCAGAAAGCAACAGAAAGTGAGGTGTGCCCGGCACCGTTAATGAGGATGAATGAGTTAATGCTCTTTCACGTGCACAAATCTTCTTTCCCACTGCAGTTGTTATTGCAGCTTAGCGGACATGGATTTCCTCCACTATTAAACACCACAGACTTAGTGTAATCCAACTAACAGGATCAGATAAAGCAGAACTGGAGAGACACTGAGGGACAAGAGTTATGAGTGTGGATTAGCCCCCCACATGCTGTGGAGCAGGATCTTTTGGACTGCTAACTAACCTCCATTGTTTATGCATATTCATGATCTTTCCAATCAATGATTACTATTAAATGGGAACACTTAGCTGCAAAAATGTTATTTTAATTTTTTTTTATTGCAAAATTTATTTTAAAGTGTATTCGATTAGTTTCCTTTTTTGTTTTGAGGAGAAGCCCCTCGGATCCCATTTGACTCATTTTATGTTTATACAATAAGAATTGAAATATGCCTTGTTTGTAAACAATGAAAGAATAATATGTGTTTTTTCTCCTAGTCCTAGTCAGGAATTGAAGTTAAATAATTATTCATGTTAATCTAACAAATAAAGAAATACTCCTAGTTAATCCCCTATGGTGTTAATGATAAAAATGCCATTATTTTGTATGGAAAAGTTTAACTTCACTCTGCCAAAACACTGCCATGTCTGTTTCCTTTCAAGCAGATAGATTAAGCCTAAAATGAGGCCAGAAATGCATTTTTACTTGCCTGTTCAGGGGTAACACAGAATATATACAGATAATATAGAAATGCAAAATTCTGAATAATGATTCTGCCAAGCTGCATGGCTGATTCTTTCCACTTATCTTGGTTTTTTTCATGGTATACCAGCTCTCTGATCATAGAACAAAGAAGCATTCTTTCTGTCACCACAGATCAATCAGCTCCTCCCCTTCTATTTCTTTGGAACTTGGGATTTTCTTTGGTGTTGGTGTTCTGTTGCCATTGCCATTTCTTTACCAATGCATTGGTTGTGGTTGTTTTTCATAGGCTGTTACCAGGCTTGTGAAACCCAAAAACGTAACATGAAACTGTCAAAACCTGTTGCTACTCATAGCCCATAGATGCTTGCAAGATAAGTTACTATACTGTAACTGTACTGTGGCATGTTTTTCATAAAAATGGAGTAAGAACTCAAATACTTAATACTGTACAGTAAACAAAACTCACTGCAACACAGCACTGCCTGTGATTATGTGAATTAGATTAAGCAAATAGGTATGGTCCCTTCATCTTAAACTAAATGTAATACAATGACTATTGCTGGGAATATTTGTGTTGATCTGGAGTCCTGTTACAGCTTTTGATGGGGTTAAATTGACATTCTCCAAAGGCAGCTTCTAAGAAAAATTGTGCTTCAAATCCAAAGGTACCTATGCTAACACTCAGTATTTATTAAGTCAACAAAAACTTGATTGTTTGTCTTCTGTATTAGCTGAGGAGAAAATGCTTATCAAAGTAAAAGTCTCATGGGTAGATGTCAGTTTCTTCTCAGAACTTCCAAAATGCTAAAGAAACGTTTTCAGCTAAGACAAAGGCATCTGCAGTCTTCACCTGAAAGCTGTATATTTGCTTTGCTTGTTGAAGCCAGTCAGCACATTCATGATTTACTGAGTCACGAGTGAGAATCTGTGGAGAATAAGACAACAAAACTCATGTAGCCCTTGATTGTTGATAAGCCTATATCCAGATGGAGGCTGGGAGTAGCTCTCTGCTGCTGCACACATTGCAGGGGGAATTCTAACATTTTCTACACTATGTGTGTGAGATCTTGATTTTGAACAAGGTGTTCTGATTGTTGTGACTGCATCTCTGTGGCACAAATGAGCTGTAAAACCAATCTGGGGGAGTCCAAAAGGAATACCATGAAGAGAAGAAACAATGGTCCACTCTGCCTGCTGGTAGTAGGGGACATTTCATGCTGTCTGTCAACATTTTGGAAAATCCTGAGCGTTGAACTTTAGTATTTTATCCACAGTCATTGTAAATCCTGTTATATTACGGCTCACATTACAGGCTCTCTTTTCTCATTGCCACAACTGTCATTCACATTTCATCTGAGGAAAGTGAAAAACCTTTGTAGTAGTTTGCATGTAGTCTACTTTTTAATGTTTTTTAATTGTTGATAATATATTAATATTAACAATAGCAAGCTCACACACAGGAGGATTTTAACAGGCCCAGGTAGTTAATGTAGTCTGTTGTCTGATATAAGAAGATGGCACGTCTGCATTAGAGCTCTGAGTCCAAGTACTGTGCACCTGATTCCAGGTACCCTTGAAAAACTAGTGTTTCTTTTTCACTTTTACACAAACCACTGTTATGGTCACCGAGTCATGCTGTGTAATTGTCTGTTGGCTTTGTCTATGCGTTTAGCAGCGGATTATCTCAAATATTAGGTCCCCCAAACTGTTACACTTTTATCTAGTAAAATCAATGCTTGCACTGTCTCTTCTGAGAGCACGTTTCCAGACCTGCTTTGTGAATGCGTCTTTCTCTTGCTGATGTTGAAAAGGAAGGTGTTTGAGGTTTTTAGAGACCTTTTCATCTGGGTGCAGGCTTTCTCCTGATTTCCTGGATGCCTGTGCATCCTGCTGTTTGTCAGTGTTAGTGAGCTGTGTGAAAGCAAGCCTCTGTTACTCCTCTTTCACTGATGGGCTCAGGCTCCCCACTGACTCTAGGAAGCAGTGCTGTTTTCATTCTTGAAGGAAGCCAGTGGACATTGCAGTGAGGACAGACAAACAGAATGGGCAAAAATACCACAGTCTCTCCTTTAGGATCTCTCCGTGCCACCTCTGCTCTGTATGAGTCCATTGACAAAGGAATAATTACACAACACTCTCAAAAAGACTCTTTATCATAATATAAAAAATCACCCCATGTTTTTGGGCACTGAGGTAACACATTGATATGACTGTGAGAGATAAAAGCATCACTGGCCCCTTTACAGTCAAGAAGAGAGCCAATTAAAAGGCTAATGTTATATAAATTCATGAAGATAAACCATTGAAATGCATTTGCTCCAGACAAGAAATTTTCATTTGGCTGCATTTCCTTTTTCAGTTCTTTTCTTTTTATATAATATTATTTCTGCAATATATTTTGGCAATATCATCTCAATATTATTTCTGTTATGTTGTGTCATAATTTTTATTTTATCATCCTAGTTATCTTGAGCTGTTTCATCTGCACAGATCTTAGCACATATTCTGTTCTTGAGGTTTGGGGTTTTACGCAGGTTTCTTCTGCTCAGGTGCAATAGAGACATTTTAAACTAATAAGCCATGCTTCAGCTGCGTGAGACCCATTCATTAAAACAAACAAGAGCCGTTTAATGAGGTTAATCACTTGTGAAACACTTGAGGACTATCAAAGAGGAGAGTTAACAATAAACCCAGGGCAACAACACAATGAATGAGAGATTTGCAGCTCCGCAAGCTGTTGCCTCACAAGTGAGACCAGCAAAACACAAGGAGGAAATGGGGACATCAGAGCCTCTGTAATCTGTCCTTTGTAGACATTGTCCTGCACTCCGCTCTTTCTCACCAGCAGGTTTTCCTGCCATGTCATTAAATCGTGGCCTAGAATTAGTTGCATTACCACCAGAGGACCCACACGCTGACCCCCGGTTCACCAAATGGCAGAGAACCAGAATCAATTGTGCCAACTCCTCAGTGGAAAAAAAGTCATACAAGACACGTTTTGCTTTTTGTAGACAGACTTCGCTGGGAATGGTGCTGGAGGTTATCCAGAGAAAGATGTAGCTGAGGATCAAGCTGGTGGTTATCCAAAGCAAGATGCAGCCTATTTTTGGCTCATTTCCTTCATTTGGGGGGCCCTTTGGTCTGATAAATTATTAAAATGCATGTTTGTTGTTTGTTGTAATACTTGCTAAAGGAAAATAAATAATAGTAACAGTGTGTAGAAATTTTCAGTGTGCTGTGAAATCCTCAAAATACTCTAAAACAGCCACGATGACCATACCACATGGATCATGTTGTGACCACAATATGCCCATTTCATTTAAGTAGTCCCTGACAGATTGAATGCCACCTTGAAAATGATGCTTCTCATATAGATCCATAGGAATCTTTTCAATCATGATTTATTCACTTATAGGTAATAAAGGACCTCTACCTTGTGTGAATGTGAGTGTAATTTATGTTTAAAAGTGTTTGCATTGTTTCTCTTTCCCATGCACACCATTGATTCTTCATGTACTGTACTATACTCTACTCTACTATAATCAAGGGCTTTTTTGGGATTGTGGTGTAATTTTTTAAAAATGCACCGGTTAAAAGAATGTTGTCTGAAATGCAAAAATAACTCAGATTCATTTGGTTCATTTGAAATGTACTGTAGATAAAGGTTGTTTTACAGCTGAATTATTCCAGGTATGCTTTCAGAACAGGTTTGATGCCACATGAGCAAACACTTCTTTCTAATCTCTTCCCAATCATCTGACACCACTTATCATCTAGCAAAGAACATCTTGTTCCTAATGGTTACATTTTGATTTAGCGTGAGGCCTCCTGCCAGGACTGTGAACAGAATGACACAAGGATGTGTCAAGACTCTAAAATAAACATGTAGCTTGTTCAGCATTAAGGAGTCAAGGGGTTTTATGCTGAAGCCTAATTGAAAGGAAACATTAGAGAGAATGAAATGCTCTTGAGTTTAATCCCACCCTCAGGGCAAGATGAAGAGTAATTCATGTTCTTGTCCCTGCAGCTGCCTCAAGTCTCACCTTGCATCCATTCTTTTCCACTCAGTCACTCTCTGCTGCACAACCCAAGGGTGCATCGTTTATCTCAGGTTCATTAGAACGTCTTTATTGCGTTTAATTAATTTGTGAATTGTTAGCGGCTGTTGCTCCGGAAACCTGTCAGCCTCAGGATGGATGCAAACCTGCTCTGGTACATTGTATATTTTGATATCTCAAAATCAAGTGCAAAGCCTACTAGCAACACAGATATTGTAATCACTAATATCAGTATTCATATAATATACTACAAATATCAAAGTCAAGAGTATGGCCCATTGCCAAGCTGCATACTGTATTTGTTCTTTGAACCTGCTTTATCTTCCTAGACCTACAGAGCCATAATGATCGCTAATTAATGAAATTCCAAAGCAACGGAAAATCAGGGCTAAATACAGGAGACTCACATATTCACAGATTTGCTATGAATGGCTTTCAGTATTTCTGCCAGGTAGCACTCAACGTGGTTACATGAGCACAATCACACAGCAATAATAGTATAGCTGCTGAATATTTTATGGTTGTGTTGTGTCTGGAGCAAACATGCCTAATTCTGTATTTGTTTTGTCAGTCATTTCAAAAGCTTTTTAATTATTAGTTTGTTGGTGATGCATTGTTTTTTTTTTTTGGTGATAAGTGCCTTTTACTCATCACCAGGTGGTCTAGCTTCATTAATAGATTGCTGTGTGCTCTCTTAGAGAATGTGACTCTCCCGTGATGCCTCGTTGGAGCTGTGGTGTATGTAGTGTGCTGCTTCTAAATGCATATTCAAGTTACGAGTCTCATGCTTCTTCTCCCTCATAATATGACCCGTTACAAATTTCTGATTTCAGCTGTCAAAGTCAAAAGTTGATTTTGGGTCATGTATTTATTTTGATGGTTTGTTCGCTCTATCCATTCTTTATGACTTACAGCTTTGTTGAAATGCATGAGTGTTCCACTGATTTCATTAGTGGGTAATCACATTAGTGGGTGATTTATTTTTTTATGAACACCAGTCATCTGTTCAGCCAGTCCCAGACCTGCAGTCTCTCACACTGTGATACATAACTTCCTATCACAGCATAATTACTTTTGCAATGTCACAGTATGAAGTCATTGTTTAATCTATTAACTGTATATTGTGGTCATACACTGTTGTATATGTGTACTTTACGGAAAACTTGTGTACTTTGCAGAAAACATTGTCATCCACTCTCAAAGAATACCTCACAGTGATGCAGGTGTGAATGTTATAGGCTGTTGAAAGTGCCAGTCACTCCGCAGTAAATGAGTTGAATGAAAGATGGCAAAGAGTTGGCTGCTCTCTCACTTTCAGCAAGTCAGATGTGTTTTACTTGTAATTCTTGTGCAGAAGAATGTTAGCAGACATGTTAGAAGGTGTACACAGGTCTGTAAAGAGACAACATTGTATTTAAAAACGACCTCAGCCTTGAGTCAAACTTCATTAAATTACTTGTTTCAAGGAAAAGAGACACTGAGTAGGGTTCAAAGTCTTCTCGATAAATGGAGTGGATTAATTCTTTAAAGGCCACAGTCTTAAATTTCCCATAATCCCCATGTAAAATCAAGGAAGTTGCAAAATTTAACACCCACATCACCATTCTGTTTTGACCAGTGGGTCAACAAGTTTTGTTGCACAGTTACATAAACCAAAACTTTATAATGGGGACTTTTATCTGTTCTTGAAAAAGGGAATGTTTTGCTCCAAAACAGACATTAAACACTCCCTCATGCCAGAGTGCTTTTATGACTGTGTTTTCTTGACACCTGTGGTCTGCTATCTGTTTGTGTTTTCCTTTATCAGGGAATGATCATCATAAGACCAGCATTATATACTCTATAGTTCTGAATAGACTACAGCCTCCATTGTTATCTTCCCCTCTGTCTGTCTTTGCCTTTCCAGGCTTGCTCCTAGGGTTTTGGACGTAAACCAGCTTTGAACAGTCACCAGGTGTCGACCCTGTCTGGTAGTCGTCTCTCTGATATGGCTCCACTGTGCTCCTGTATACAGAAGGGCCCATCAAACATTATTTTTCAAAACCCCAAATTGTTTACCTTTGCTGAAATGGGCAAATAATCTGTGTTCAATGTTTGTTGTGTTTAGGTCTAAAAGAGTTGCAGAGAATGTGATGCTTTGAGTGTGCCGCAGCTCAGAGAACAGATATTGTATTCATGTGACACTGAGACTTTTGATCATGTACCAAAGAGGTCTGTACTTTTAGAATTTTATGAATATGCTTTGTAAGAAAGCACATCTTCATATTCATTCATGGTGAATTCAAATGTGCTGAATATTTTTCTCTAAAAAGGCAACTGAAACTTTGACCCACTGCCCCAACAATATTAAGCCAGGCTTAATTTCATATACATAAATGAAATTTCGTCTTGAAACATCACCATATAACAACATATTGCGTGGAGAAATTGATAGGAAGTCTACTTTCTTCTTTGCTCTTCTGTCTTTTTGATGTGAGCCTCCAGCTTTGGTAAGCCCCAGCCTGGCCCAAAACACTTTTCTCATTGGTTCATTCCTTTTTCATCTTTCTTTTTATAAGCCATTTTTCTCAACTTTTTATAATTTATTCTTCTACAGGAAAATGTTCTTAAAGGAAAAAATGGATCATTATCATAAAACTGATTTTAACTACCTCTCTCTTGCTGGGCACCTGGACATAATCAAACAAGGGATCAGAAGGGGAAGAAAACAAAAATAGTGATGTCTGTGTTTATTAATGGTATTTGATAAAAGATAATGGAAAATACAGTGTAAACTGCTCCAACTTACTTCTCCAGAGAGTGAGGTATATATTTGTGAGTGAAGCTTGGTACCACCTATTGTACTGGCCTTGATAGACCATACACATTTCTTGTTGCAGATGGCACCATAGGCATATTTGTTTAAAAAAAAGGCTCTAGGCATTATAATTTTGCAAACAATGAAAATTAATACAACAGAGTAGAAATCCACACTCACTCAACCTGTCAAGCTTGCTAGACCTCTCTTTTCAGTGCTCACATGACAATAATCTACACGTTCATAAACATTTTATTTTTCTTGGTAATCGGTAGTGGTGATCAGTATGAATCAAAACAAGTGAAAGTAAATCCTGTCTGATGAGAATAATGGCTTTTAGTTAAATCAGTCTGTACAACAGATTGACCTTGCTTTTGAGATTTTATCCAAAATTATATAACCACAATGTATGTAACCACAATATAACCACATTTTGCATTATGTGTTTTACTGAGGGAATGGAATGATTGAGATGTGTGTCCAGTTGCTTCTTATTTGCAGACCAGAAACACACAGTATTACTCATCTAAAGCTCATGCCTAACTCAGAACCTGTGGCAAAATTGTAGCTCATTAGCTGAGCAAATTCACTTTTCAGCCAGAAAAAAATGTGAAATAGCAGGAATAAACTCACTTTGACTGTGATAGCTATTAACAAGCCAACTGAGATGCTTAGTAACTTTCATATGTTCTTCTGATGAAAGTGGATTCATACAGAATGTTATTAACAGTGGATGTATTGCTGTGAATTCAGGTGTATATACTGTACACAGTGATGTGACAGAGATATGCTCAAATGTAAGCACCACAAAAACGAACATGCATTATACATTTATACACAGAATACGGAAGGAGTGTTTACATTACAGCAAGTAAAGCGTGACTTGCATGGTGGCATTGAAACTTGTTTAACTGACAGCCACCACAGCCTTCAGACATTAGGGCTCCTTCTCTTAACCACAAGTTTTCCTAGCCTGGTTCAACCTGACAGCAGAAATGTTAAACAATGAAATGGTAGTCAATACGATTGTGGGGAAAGGAAGAGATTATTGTTTCCTCTTGTTCATACTGTAACAGTTTTGTCATGGTTCAGTGGCTGACCTTGTGAGAAAATTTTATCTGCTGATGTTACACACGAGACATTTACATGCATTTCCTGGTGCATGTTTTGAGTGAGAAACAAAACTGTGCTCCCCAGAGAGTGTTGATATCCACTCACTGCTCAAACTACATAGCAATGCCTCATGTCACATGATTTTATGTGCCTTGCGTTGAACAATCTTTCAGCATGCCACTTGAAATATTTGTGAAAGATACGTCAAGCACTACAACTAATTGTGTTTATAAAAATATTGTAAGGAACCACAACAGCTTAGACAGCACGATTCAATTGATTCATTCATATTTCTGTGTGTTTTTAATGTGAAAATGAAATTTCAGAGGTATTAAGATGATGTGAGGAAGCACTACATTGTCTGCTGCTAACACTCTCACCCATGGTTTCCCACCTCAGTTTCATTCTTTTGGCTCTTGCATGTTGGAGATGTCTGAGAATATCACACAAAGGAAGCGAATCTGCAGGGCACTCACTCTTTTTGAGGCAGTAAAGCTTTAATAAGCCTGTCACTCAGTGGGGTGGCCAACACTCTCAAAACTGACAGCGGGGAATATTTTAGGCAATTTACTCAAAGGATGAGAATTAGGGTTTATGTACCTCTGAAGAATGAAGCAGACCTGATACAATGGCCCTGAAACACGACCCCGTTTGTGGACAGATTGAAGCGAGGTCATGTAGCTGTGTGCTTAGCTATGTTTCCAGTGACAACACACATAACTGAGCCTGGTAAACCTGACTGCACTACAAATATGCAAAGACATAGATGGAGGTGAACAGGAAAGTTTTAGACATGAACAGCTTGGCAGTCTTGTATACACAGCAAAGTTACTTAATAAATACTGTTCATTGTCTCATTTTAGAAGGCTGTATAACATGATGTTTAGTCTTTGCAGTCAGGTAGGTTGTAAAAATACATTCATAATGACTCACAAAAGCAGAAAATGGCTGTGCAAAGAAAACTTTCGATACAGCACATGTATGACCTTTTCTTCAGTTTTGCAAGTGCGTTTGATGTTATCTCTCCTATTACTGTCTGATCTTAAAGATACATCACATTATCTTAAATACCAATAGTTAACAATTTCGTAGGTGTATTGTCTCTGACTGAAAGAGTAAAGCTTTTTCCCATAACAGTGATGTAAAGATGAACTATAATGATGTCTCTCCCATTCTTTTAAGCCCATCTGATAGTGCTTTTTTTCCTTCACCTCCTCTGATTGGTAGTTCTGCCCTTAACGGTCTCCTACGCTTCTTACATGGTTGTTGCAATCTAGAAATGTTTCAGACCGTCTCAGTGTGATTTCCTAACAACAATGAACTGGATTATCGTCCATCTCCTGCAGGTTGTGGCGGTGGGAGAGCGGGCAGTCCGGTGAGCGTGTCGGGAATGGCTCCTCTCAGGAGGGGCGGCGGAGAGCTGGAGGACGTGGGTGCGTGTTGGGTTGGGGGTGCGGTGTGCGTATGGATGAGATCAGGGTGTGAGGCCCCTTAAATGTCAGCACACCTCCCTCAACACAGCACCCATCTGTGAGAGATAGCAGCCCAGAGCACACAGATAGCAGCGCTGATCACAATCTCAACACCACGGCACACTCACAGAGTTCAGTCACTGGCAAAAAAAAAAAAAAAAAACACTTGGCAGTGGTTTGACTATTGCCATATTCAAATTCACCATATTTTTGTTTTTAAAATGATTAACTGCCAAAGTAAAGTATACAGCAACTTTATTAAATATCTCAGGATTTTCCCACTGAAAAACCCACAAAACAGCATGCACAAATGCAGTGATCCTTATTGCACACAGACCCAAATGACAAATCAATCTTAGAAGAATGAAGAGGTAGTCTTTCACTTTGAGCTGAGCAAACAAGAGTGGCGCCTCTCCATTTGTGCTCGTAAGAGTGGTGATGAAAGATTGCATTTCTGAGAAACAGAGAGAAGAGCTAAGCTTACAAAATGTTGCCTTATAATGGACACAGTCAGGAAACTTTTACTAATTAAATGGTATGTGTGGAAAGTTTACCCTCCATCCATGTATCAGTGTCTGCTTGAGCCTGATGTTAATGGATGTCTTGAAAGATCATTTGGCATGTGGAAAGAAAGGCCGGGTTAGAATTCTTTGCGTCCCTGCTGCAATTCCTGCTTATTTTGTTTCCTGCATGCAAAGCAAGAAGACAGTGGAAACGTATAAACGCAGCTCTAATCTTCTACCAACTAGTTTAATTTACATGTGTTGTTTTTGCTCATTTTGTATTTCTGAGAGAAGAGAGACCATAAATTACTTTTTCATTTGGAAAAGCAGATGTGTTCTCTCATTCTTCATTCCAGGGCACAACAAAACCATGTTTATCAGTAAATCCAATTAAGGAAAAAATGATCCAGTTTCAACAGACATTCACATACTGACTGAACGTAATCACTATTTTGCAGTTATATGACAGTTATATTTTAATTCAGTACTATATTTTCAGTTTACAACATCCTCTGAAAAGGCACCTTTACTGATTGATAAGGCCCGCACCTGGCTGAGAATTATTTATTCATAGAGCATTTGAAAGACATAACAACAACAAGATATTGTGGCCAAGTTTCCAAAAAGATTTGTTTCAGCTTGTTGCTTATCTAACCTATGACTAACTTGGGGTTCTGGCAAGGCAATGAGTTATATATTCAGTATCTCTAAAATAACATTAAACAGGGGAAATTAACTTTTTGCATTTCAGGCATGAACAATGAACTTTGTACTCCATTAAAAGATTATAAAAACACTGAAGTTTTTTATTTGTCATACTAAAATTTCTGATAACTGATCATTTAAAATTTCTCTGTTCATGTAAATCATCTAATCATCACAGCATGCTATGTTTGAAAATGTTATAACCATTTCAGAATCATCTCAGTAACCCAAGAGGATGTCCTGAACTTCTTTGAAAGGGCAGAGCATAGTTACTTATCATAAAGACATCAGCACTTGGATCAATGTTTTCTTTTCAACTGTATATTACCTGTTAGTGAATACAATTTAGGGTACATTACATTTTTGAGCATTGAGATTAAGGGCCATAATCATCCATCTGTCAATGCTCCATATAATTCATGCCATTAACTTACCATGATGTCATTGTCAAGTATATGCTTGACAACAGCTTTTGTTATGCTGACATTGGAGATGACCACCAATGGATGGTGAAGTGTTTCCCTTCTGTCTATAAAATGTTCAACCATCTGCTTTCATTTAAAGGGGAAAAACACCTTTAAATGGAAACTCTGTGTATGTGCCGTAATAGTGTCATGATTCAATTTATCATGTGGGCCTCCACACTGTCCACCAATTTGGGCAAATAGGTCAAGCAACCAGTTGTGTCAGGAGAGAGCAGGTCCATTTGACTTCTATGATGATGACTGAGGTCTAACAGCTTTTCAGTTTCAGGTTCCTCTTACAATGGCATTCCAGTGGATACTCACTTGCCAGTGGCAGCCAGTGTTGAAGCTTTGTTTCTGTTACTCTGAGTCCTGGCAGGTGACCCTGTGGTGGCCCATTGTGGAGCTGGAGCCTCCCTTCCACCTGCAGCAGGGGAAAGCTGTCTGACTTCATTAGCTCAGTTTCCTAAAGTGCCTGTTGACACTCAGAAGAGGCATGACTGAAAGTACACACAGCGAGAAGCACACACACACACACACACACACACATACACACACACATATACACACAACTTTATTGGTGGTCCCATCCACCAGCTACCCAGAGACATTCATCAGGGTCCCTCACTCATCTGACTAATGCCTGAATGACAGCAAACAATGGGAGGCAAAGGAAAACAGGGCGAAGTCAAGCTGGTGGCAATGGGGGTGGGGGGTATTTGAGAAGTGCATGGTCTTTACAGGGGTGCCCTAGGTCTGTGGCATGACAAGCACGAGAACTCCCAAAATGTCGTGGTTAGCTGAAAGTCAATGGGAACTGTGATGTTTAACAGAAAAGGTGGGGACTTTAATTGATGGCCTCCTATTTTACGCTGACCTATTTGTCCAAGGTGTGCACAAGAAGCTTCTTTGTTGACTGATACACTTGCAAGCTAAGCTCTCTTACCTGCAGGAAAAGAGGAAATGAGGTGCCTTTTCAAAGTCTTTTGCTTAATCACGTGATGGTTGAAAGCAATAATTTATAATAGAATGCAGAGGCAAAGGTGTCAAATAACCCTGCTATTAACAGATAAAAGATAAATACACCATTTAAATCATAGCACTGAGACAAAAGTGGATGGGGTACCAAGCCCATGCTCCGGCTGTGTTTCATACCAGTCAAAGTCTATGCATGCATTACACACATGAAGAAACACTGCTGTATCAATGGCAGTAACTATAAGGTCATTTGTAGAAAATGACTTCTCCATTGACACTAAATAGCAACAAGTCAACTAAAACCAGGAGCATATGATCAGTGAGTAAATACAAATTAGAGAAAACCATACATATTCTGAAATACACTTCTCCCCCCCTACCCTTCTCCACTTTAGATGTGAACTATGATGAGGCCCACTCTCTCACGGAGTTTCTCACCCAGGGGCAAGAGATAACCCACCCATGTGTCTGATAATGCAGAATCCTGATTACAATCCAGCCTCAATGCCAGGATGAAACACGTTATCTAGCATGCACAGATCTGTAGAGAGACAAAGAGCCATTCAACGCACAGCTGTAACTACTGCGCAGAGCACTTTAGAAGGATGCACAACGTTTTGTACTAATATTCCTTTCCGAGTTGAAACCATTTGCATCAATTAATAGAAATATGGATGGGTATGACTTTAACTGAAACCTTTTGAAAAAGTTATTTGTTGGTTAACAGGCTAGACATTTGTTACCATCTGTTTTCAGACCTTTGTTTTTCTTGTGATAAACTGTGGTATGGGAAACAATTTGTATCTTTATGATAAGTAATAGTCACATCATAATTTATATTATTATGTGAGTATTACATATATTAATTGGTTTAAATAAGGATTAATTTAAGAATGCTGCTCTCCACCTGGTGTAAGACATGTATATCTTTGCTTGGTTTTCCAGTCTACAAGTACAAGATACCAATCTTAAAAAATTGGTAAACAATTCTAAGAAAGCAAATGTCTTGCCATACTGGTGCTTTGCCTCCATCCATGAAAGGATTCACCTCTTGCAATCAGACAAAAGGATTGAGATAGGAACGAAACGTGCCTAGATAAGAGCAGCCTGTGCAGATGAAAACATGAATTCTCCTTCACAATGGATGAAATGATAAACCCTCCTTCCCCACACCTACACCTTTTTTTGGGTTTCCATCTTTGATGAGCCCCAACTCTGCCAAGGACCGGCACCCACTGCCTGCTCTGCCTATGACCAGTGTTGCCAGACTGCTTCTGTTGTTTCAGTTTGTAACAATTGCATGTGTTTGCTTTAATTTAATCAAGAATGGGCTCTCAAAGTTTAGGGCGTTTACATTATTGTCATTTAGCAGACGCTCTTATCCAAAGTATTACGCATAACCTGAAGTACACTTTCACATACATAAACACACATGAGGGGAACGAAAGATCGCTCTTGGGTGGGGACGCCAGAGACATGAGGACAGCACACAGAGGATGAGGCTAATCGGAGGGTTTGGAGGGAGTGATGGAGGGGGCACCCAAGCAAGACAGAAATGCTGATTGAGAGATGGGGTGAGCGTACATGCTGGTTTCAGTGGAGATACCACGCACCGGTGCACAGTTCTGGTGGCTTAGGTCCAGCAGAGGGCAGGTTGTGACTAACAGCACATGCTGCGAGATAACCTCCTGTCCTAATCTTGACCAAAATATCTCCACATTTAACCTCCCACATATCACTCATTCAATAATATGATATGTATGGGAACATAACTGTTAGTGTTTTACTTGTAACTGTGGTGCAGTATAGAAAGAACAATTCTGATGAAGGAAGGCAGTGCCACCTGAAAAGTAAATTTGGAAACTGATAGAGAACTAAGTCAATCTGAAATAGGTTTACACAAGTTTGAGATATAGAATAAAAGAGATTTGAAATATTTTTCATAAATGTGAATATTAACCTGTTAGATTATGATCAAATAAATATAAACAAGTGTTATTGGCAAATAACATTGGTTTATGTTTTTAATTCACTCTTTTGAGTAAAGGGCCCTTTCAGCGGAGAGAAAGTGCATTCCCTCTGGCCTTGTTACCTGCATAAGAACTTCTCCAATCATTAGGAACAAGCAGGAAAACATTCAAGGACCAGAAGGTAAAGAGTCATTATGCCTGTTTAAGGCTCATCAATTATTCAGTAGATTAATCTTTGTAGATTCCACAGAGAGTTTCCGAAACGAAGGAGTGTGTGTCTGTGTTTCTTTATGAGCAAATGTTGTTAGGCTGGCCAAATGAATGCATGCTATCAGGACAACATCATATTCCAAGTCTTGGTGCTGCATCAGTGAAAAATGAAATACATCTTCTCATTGTCAGCCCCCACATTACAGTCCCCATGTGTAAATCAAAACCAATAAATACACTCACAAACACTATGCTACCTAGCTATCTAGCAAACCAAAGCTACCAACAGCTGCAATAATTTGATTTTCTCTATGTGTTTATGTATAATCCTATGTGTGATTACTACAATAAAGGTTGTTATTATAGTTACAATTAGAGATGTTTTATACCTCTGAGATGTGTAATGATGAAGTTATTAATTATTTACAATACTGGCAATTACTGTGTGCCCCTCTCCTGAGACAGGATAGAGATTTGGGTATCATGTGTACAGTCTATTTAACAACATCTAAATTCTTCTTATTCTTCTTCATTTCTAACAGAAATAATTAACAATTTTATGTATTATGAAAACACTCATGCATACATTCCATGAATCCTGTAATATATGTAATTGCTGATAACCACTTTTTTATTTTATGTTAGTTGAAAAATGTGTTTGTCAGTTTGGTGCACATACATTTCATCAAATGGATAACTATATGAAGTTTTATGTTTTTATCAAATGTCTGAAACCTCTTGTAAGACCCTGCATATGTGCATTTATTCTTTACCATTTAGCTTCGATATCAACATTAATGAAGCTGACAGGAGGATTATATCTGTATTTAAAAATGATGTGAAATTTCTGTGAGTTTCACTGTTAGTGATAATGTAAGACAAGTGCTAAACCCCTTTTTCTTTTGCAATGAATTCAGATGTCTTTGTTTAAAGGGACAGAGCCTGATAACCTGCACATATGTCACTTGTCTGTCTGGTTTGTGTTTGGTTGTGGTTGTTTTGTCTCTCAATGTTTGCATGAATTAACGGCAAAGCAATCTGCTGTATGCAACCTGATCTGCTTTGACCTGAATGACACTTGTGACAGAACTGTCATTATACATAAAGTGATAGCATTTTGTGTGTTTGTTGACAGATGGACCATGTGTGGCCATTGTCCTCTTAATTGGAAAAGAACAACAGACCTGGGCAGTCATCCTTCCCTTTGTGAATGTGTTGTGGTTTTGGTGTGAACTGAATTCTCTGTGCAGGATAAGATTCTTGTTCACATGTATTTGGTGGGGTGGGGCTTGCAATTACTTTTTTATAAAGATAATTACTTTTTATAAAGATGTGATAATGATAGCTGTCATCGTGAGTTTGACAGACGCTGAAACATCATTCAGGTCATTGAGTCCCTTTTCATAGAACATTTCTGCAATGTTTTCTCTGCTTCTCTGCAAGAACTACAGGTAGATCATCCTTAGTTCTCTCACCCTCAATCTGACGCCAATGTCATGAGCCTCTACAGTTACTATTAGAACATTACTGGTCTTTGACACAGTACATTATTCATGAGACAAAAATGGCTTACCAATAATGAACATTACAAGTTCATGAACAGGACTAAGGTGGATCATTGCTCTATACTTAGGCTAGGAGTTAAAAATTGGTGAAAATGTATGTTCTCCTGTATGAAATGTTACAGTTTGATTTGATATGTAAGGCATTTCAGAGGGGAGGATATTGTGTCAAATAACTGATAGGCAGGTGTAACTGTTGAACAGTTCCTCCATATCTTGCCCATGTCACTTAATCAGGTGCTGATCTGTGTGTGGTTTAGAGATGAATTACATGTGGCTACACTCAGAATGGAAGCAAAAGAAACCAGTTTATCAAGCACTGGCCTAGCTGTGTCACTTCATATTTAGAGGAACAAGAGGTGCAATAATACCTGTGCACAGGTATGTTAAGACCAATGTGATTGTAGATGTTGTTTTAAACGTCTAATGTATAGAGAGACAGAAAGAAAGGACAGAACAGTTGAGATTGATATACAATTAACATTCTGATCTGACCTGAAACTTTACACACAGAATAGCTATATTTATACATAAAGAGTAAAAGTTTTCATTTCTATATGTATCTCCTTCAAAGCTTTATAACAACGTGGCTACGACTGAATAACTCTTCACATGTGTGCTTTCTTTGGCTGTTTGCAAATCCCAGTATACCCAAAGAGGTGCTTTCACGGGTCAGGCTTACTGAGAGAGTATAGATGTGCCCCCTAGTGGTCTCAGATAATCCTTGAGGAAGACCTCCAACGCTGAAGCTTTATTTTCAAAAGTTTATATTTTAACCTCAGTGACTTTATGTTCTACAAACCTAACGCGTAATACCAATATATTTCTACGGAAATGGTCTACAGTACATTAGCAGTGCTATAATTAGGCAATTTGTAGGTTTAAACTGACTTTTTAAAATATTATTAACTAAAGGTGATACTTAATAAGTTACATAACTACACCGCAACGCTTTCCACCATGCATGTATTAGATCAACGTGTGTAGGACAAATTTGTTTCGAACATGTTATGAGCTTTTTCTGTCCTTTTATTCAGTTTCCAAACATTTGAAAGTGGAGGAGAAAGAACAGTTGGGAAAGCACTATTCATCTGGGGAGCGAACGGAAGGGGGTGTGTCCAATGTGTTCATACTCAAGTGGGACAATAACAAAGAAATTGTGCATACCACCTTTGGGAAGGGAACTTAAAAGCCGAGAGAGAGAGAAGGTAAGCTTAGTCCGTCTTAGCCAGAGGAGACCGACTAAGCTCACTTCATTGCCGCCTGAACGCTCTTGTGGACAACTGTGTATCTATACCCAGCGGACGAAATGGATAGCAGCAGCAGACCACTTGGTTTACCCGGGCATACCCCCTCACCTCTCCCGGTCGGTGGGTTGCAGGTAGCCTCTTCCCTGTTGCGCCCCCCACCTCTGTTTCTCCGAGCAGCAGCCGCAGCCGCCTGTTGCCCTCCCCTGGAAAGAGGGTATCCCCGGACCCCGAAGTGTGCCAGATGCAGAAACCACGGTGTCGTGTCCGCTTTGAAAGGACACAAGCGTTTCTGTCGCTGGCGGGACTGCGTGTGCGCAAAGTGCACTCTGATTGCCGAAAGGCAGAGGGTCATGGCTGCACAGGTAGCTCTACGGAGGCAACAGGCACAAGAGGAGAGCGAGGCCCGAGAACTGCAATTTATGTATCCTGGTACTGGATCGAGTGAGACAGGACTAACCATGGGAGCCCCTGTGGTTGGTACAGGACCAGGAGGGTCAGGACTGGTTAATACCAGACCAAGAACACCGAATTATGATGTATTCGGCATGGAGGAACAGAAAGAGGGTAATTCGATTTTGTTACATAAAATGAGGTCGAAAAGTTTTAGTAGAGTTTTGTATTGGCGTTGGAACTTTACTGAAACTATCAATCGATAATTTAATTAGCGCAATATTTAGGCCAGTGGTTGGCACATTAACCTCGACTGTAAAAATTGATTAGCCAGCTTCGAAACGTTACAGATGTAGATATACTTACATGTGATATTAAACAATTTGGACAGGCAATGCATCATTTTGTATTCTGTTTAAATGATCGTTCTTTATTTTAATGCAATCGCACATTGGGGTGTAGTGTTCCTTGTAGAACCTTCACAGTTAGATGGAATTAACTGTTTCCCCTCTGATCTTTTGTAGGCGACAAGGTACCCAAATACAACCTGTTCAACGGATTTATGGGGCGTCCTATATTTGCACCCCATTCATTGCCCCTGTCCTCTCCTTTGGAGAAAAGCGACTCCACGTCAGCTCAAGAGAAAACCCGCACGGTTTTGGATAAAGAAAGTGGCATTCGTTCACCCGGCTCTGATCAGCTGTCCGATCAGTTGGAAAGTCCAAGATCACTCTCTTCCTCGGACTTAGAATCTGGCAGCGAATCGGAGAGGCAAAAGGACTATCCATCCCCCGAGCTGAACCCACCTGCCGCCTCATCCAGACATCGCGACCCCACTGATGTCATGACAAAAATCTTCCCTCACCATAAGCGGGACACACTGGAGTCAGTGTTGAAGAATTGCAAGGGCGATATTGTAAAAGCAATCGAACTGGTCCTCACCTCCAAAGAGAACAAATGCAACTCGGACAGCACCAGTACCCCAATATCCGAGCATTCAAGTCTACAGAGATCTACAGGTTTTGGACTTCCCGGAGGTTCGCTTGGTACACTTAGCGCAAAGTCAGCGTTTTCTCCACTGCAGACGACCACAACATCAATAGCAGGCGACAGCATTTACGGGTTGAGTCCCCGGTTCGGAATCAGCCCTCTGCGTCTGGCTTACTCGACTTCTGGAGGGGGGATAACTAGCTTTATGTCACCTTATGTGACGTCTGGGTTAGTGCCGGCCTTTCCACTTCGCCCACCGATGGACTATTCATTACCGGGAATGATGCGAGATTTCTCTTACCTCCAGAATAAGGATTCCTTGTGTAATACAGGCATTTATTCTCGTCTAAATCACGATAAATAATAACAATTCAAACGGTTTCCAGACAGTTTCAAACAGTTTGAAACAATTAAATATTTTAGAAATAACATGTGCCTTACCCTGACAGTTTTTCACCAACATATTAATTGTTGGAAACAGCCCACTTCTCGCGAATGACTCGTTCACTTTTGGGTATGTTAACGAAACACATTTTTCTGGTCTATGTTACATACAGTGTCCTTATTCTAGTTTCAAAATATTTTTATTATGTATATTTTGTAAAACAAATAAAATACACATTTTGTAAATAAAAAACAAACAACGAAAAACTATGTCATCATTTCTATAAGTTTTGATTGACAAGACTGTAATGGTGTGTTCCTCAGTTCTAAAATGAATTGTGCTTTCTTGCTTGTTGGGGTGCATTTGCCTGGTGGTTTGTGTTGCTGGTGTTCAGTTCATTGCCATTCATTTATTTCATTTATATCTGTTTTTAAACGGAATATCCAACATTCGTGTTAATTTATCAGAAGGTGCGGTAGGAAGGCCTTTCTAGAGTATTTCATACACCTCTACTATAAACTGATAACTAAGTGGATATCTACTAGGTTTATAACATTTCCTCCACGTCCACGTCTCTTTGATATATAAAACTAAATTATGTTTACATTTCAAAGACAAATTTGTTATTAAAACAGGCCTAAATGCACCAGTGGTCCAGTGCTCTACATGTACCATTGCGCAATTGGTTGTGGAAAGGCAAAGTGTAGCTTCTTGTCATTTATGCCAAATCACAGGTAAAAGACTACGGTGCGGAGTTATTCAGAGTCCCAGAAAACGTTCTTGGAAATGCCGACAATGATATTTCAAGATTTACATTTACATCAAATTAAGTTGGCGATTTTTGATAAATACAGGCATACGGTTGAAAGGCATAAGGTGAAAGAAATATGTCCCGTCATTTGTTTAGCATAAACATTAAAATGCAATGGCACTGTCATTTCAGTAACAAGTTTACTTGTGGAGGCGATATTTCGCACGTTTGTCTGTAGTGAATATTCTGAGTAGCATTGACCATGTTTGGCACCCCGAATATTTTTATTTATTTATTATTGTTGTTATTATTATTGTTATTATTATTATTAATAATAATAATAATAATAATAATAATAATAATAATAATAATAATAGTAATAATAATACTAAAAGTATTAGGTAAAGTATTAAAAATTGTTTAATTTAAATGTAGTCCATATTAAGCTTGAAGGATGTGGAACTGACTAAAATAACCACCAAAAATAATATTCAGCTAGAAATTTACTTAAAACATGTATTGTGACAAATTACAAGACTGTTGAATGACCAATGCATGGTAAAAATAATATTCAACACTGACTGATAGCCCTGAAGACATGTGCTCTGCAAAACTAATGCATTCATCTGTTTGAGCAGGGAAATTTCAAAGCATTTTAATAGTTAGTGTAACATTTTTTGAGTCCATAGAAAGAAAATTATTTTGAAAAGCCCCATTATGAAATCAGAGCACTTCTTTGATAAATGGAAATGTATCAACCCCCTGATATGTCTTCACAGTTTAGTTAAGATATTTAACGGTTAGGTCTGAACTGGATGTTCATACATATATAGGCCTACATACAGTATATACAAGTCCTTATTCAAAGTCACTTTTTAAGTTTTGCTTTCCTTCATATTCATTTCCAGTTGAAACAGCCTGAAGGAACCTGAGGTGATTTTAACACAGGAGTGAATAGAAACACAGGAATGACTTCATGTTTGCCAAGCTGTCCACTGTGTCCATCAGAATCTTTAATGTTCAGAATAATCAAACCATTCTGTAGGGGTGTAATCATAATAACTCCATATTTCAGCCTCTTTCAATGAGGTTCAGATTTACACGGTGAAATGCCACTAATGGTTACACACAGATGAAGAAAGTCAAATGATATGATCTAATGTTAAATGTTTCAGCATCACGATCAATTAAATAATTATAAAAATTGAGCTGAATTGTGTTATACTTTGTTACAACAACAAAAACTCTTGAATGTCCTAGACTTAGATAATACAGGACAATAGAAATACTGCTCTTTCGCATTCCTACTCAAAACACTGCTATTAAGTACATGCGTCATCATGCAATGTGTTTTGAATACAAAAAAGATGGAGGAATGGAGGAATAAAGTACATTTTGAAAAATGTACAGTGTTACAGTATTTGAGTACATGACAGTAATTATGATAGTAATGCATGTGACAAACACAGCTGACTTAGCTTAGCACTCCCATTTTCTTTATTGCACCCCATAAGCACAAAGTCTGCCAGACTCTTTGGTGCAGTAAATCCAGACTCACCACTTCTCCATGTTCTGGTCATTGGTCACTCTGCAGCAGGCTGGTATCTGAACAGTAACTACTTCTCTTCTTCAGGTTTGCCTGTCAAATTCCAAAGTCCACATGCAAAGTCTCTCAATTATGATTAATTGGTATAAATACTGACATGAAAACTGACATGGATGTAGATTCAAAATTCACAATTTAGAACATATATTTATGTCACGAAATAATTTTCTCACATTACTTACCAGAAGCAAAAAAAAAAAACAAAAAAAAAACGAACTGAACAATTGGGAGGACTAATGGCCTTTTTGCAGTGAAACTACATAAATATAGTACAGAGAAAACATCTAAACTTATAAAGAAGATAATGGGTATGAAATGAAGCGAAAGCTAATTAGGCAGGCCTATACATTGATTTGTTTAAAAAAAAAAAAAAAAAAACAACGGATACTGGTTACTGTGCCAGTATCGATTAAAGGCTATAAAGTTAGGTCAAACAGAAATTTGACAATCGTAGAAATACTTTTTAAAATAGCATTGAATGAGCTATGTTGGAGTAGTGGAAGGAACTATTGTGTCATATCCCTTTAAAGAACCAGAATGCGTCATTATGGCCCACGAATCATAAGCTGTTTAGATGACACGTGGTAATATTTCAGGAAGTATTGAAAGTTCAGACTAAAGAATGGGGGAGAATTGGAATATGTTATGAGCGGGAACAGTACAGATGGTTTATTAGCTATTTGAAAGCTTCCACTGAAAATGCATTATCACATTGTTATTGTTGTAATAATCTGGGCCACAGCGTTTGTTGACTCAAGGAAAATAAGAGGAATTTCTCTGGCATGTAAGTGCATTGCAATAGTTCGCTAGGTAATTAACGTTAGCTACCTGTAGGGCTAGCTATCTTAAATAACGTTAGTTGTTTAAGTTAGGCGTCGATGACGTCCAAGTACCTGGCCAACATTTTGAGTGACGGATGTTAGGTATCTAGGTAGCTAACCAGCTCTACTAGATCTGCTGGTGCACGGACAAAGGAACAGTAACCTAGGTAGGCATCGTTAGGTAACTCTGGCTAGCTAAGCAAACTATTTGATCCTTCGCCAGCTAGCCAGTTAACGGTAGTTAAGAAGGTGTTGCAATGTATTACTGGCTAGCAGGCTAACCGGCTCAGGTAAATGTGCCAGTTTCACAAAACCTGACAGCAGTTGTGAGCTCCAGCCAGCTAGACTAGTTCCTAGCTGAATAGTTTGTAACTATCTGTAAGAACGGCTGATCATATCGTGGATAGGAGGTATCTGTTTCAGTTAGTTTGCTAGTGTAACCTTAATACACCACAATGGAGTACTGGCCTGATGTCCACGTTTAACTTTAACCCATGCTGCGCTCGTTACCCACTGCTCAGATGATATTCGGACAACTGTTTGTAGGCAAAACCCACATGGATTGGTGACACTGAGAAGCTGTCAACAGTGAAGATGACATTGTGATCATAATTTCAGAAACGGTGCACCAATGTGTAATTTGAACTGCCGACAATTTAATGACGTTTTGTTGTAGCTGTAATGTTTCGACAGTTGGGCACCAAGATTACTTGCCACAACTTTTTGTTTGTTTCATATTGAATTTAGAATTTTATTGCAATCGGACCGTGGTCAATTCCCATAACAAATTGATCCACTTTATTATATGCTCGATGACAATAATACAATGTAATGTAAAATTTCGGGCACTGTGATCCGGGATAACTTTTAAAAAAGTGCATTTGGTAGGCTAGAACCAGTTGTGAAATACAGTTCCACGGTTGGAAACGTCATAGCACTACCGACATTTTCCAGCTCGATATTGCCACAAGCTTGTACATTTACATGTATTCATTTGGCAGACGCTTTTATCCAAAGCGACTTACAAGTGAGGTACAATACAACACAAGCGAAAAACCATACAGAGTCAGCTTGTGTCACTAAATTGTTTACTGCTGAGCTTTTTCCATCAGTTATTAATCTACCATCAGGTTTTCCACTGAGATTTTTGTACAGTGTTAGGAGGGGGAGAGGTCAGAGTTCAGGGAACCGAAATGTATTCTGAATAGGTGGATTTGCAAAATGGATAGTGACCCTGCTGTTCTGACAGTTGTGGCTACCACTTGGGGGCAAGGTGGAGAAGGGAAGATGAGCGACTCTTCCAGGAAGGGTTGGCAAGGCGACCGGAGGTAGTGAAGCGGAGTGGTCTGGCAGGAGTGTGGGTTTGGATTATGGATTATAAATGTGGGGGTGCTTTTGTTGTTACTGCTCAGTAGATGAGAACCAGAGTTTTGGATTTTATCTGAGCCATAACTGGTAGGCAATACAGCGACATGAGGAGGGGGTGTGAAATGATAGTATTTTGTTTGGTTGTACATCACTTGAGTTTGTGGATTTTTGATCAGCTGGAGAGGCCTCATGGTGTTTTCTGGGAGGTCAAGGTTAGAACATTTCAGTAGTTGAGGTGGGAAAACATTAAGGCCCGAACCAAGAGTTGTGAGTTGGTGGTGAGAAATCCACGCATGTTCCAGATGTTATAGAGTGAACATCATTGTCAGTGTTATTATGTTGTCTGCGGAGGACAGGTTATTAGCCAGTACCATTTTCACACTCTTAGCAGTCAGGGATGCTGACGCAGACATATTGTGTATAGCTAGCATGCAGAGCAGTTTTGTTTGAAGGGACTGAGCTTGAGGTGTTTGTTGATCATCTCATTTTATATGTCTTTGCCTTGATGTGTGAGAATTTGAATACATAATTTTAATAGCCAATTCTTTAAAGTATCTTGTGCAATTTTTCTAATCTCCTGAGATATAAAATATTTTGTGGAAAAAAATCTTTCAGTAGCTTTAAGATCACAGTCACAGTGGTGCAGCACAGAAATCGGCCATTCCACTATCTTAGATTACAATAGACTGGGAGGGCATTGTGAAGAACAAAGGAGATAGAAAACGAATGAGAACAGGCAAGGCACCTATGACTGAGGCAGCGCATTGTAACCTAAGGTGCTAATTATTACAAGAACACTTGAAAAATAATTAAAGGGAGTCAAAACATCATTTTATGTCTGAATTTAATTAAGGACATTGATTGCGCCTTGCTATTGTTCCCTGCACAGAGTCAGCTATTCACATTAACTTGAGTAATTTTTAACAAAGAGTTGTGCAAAAATACTGCACATTCAAATACATTTTGTCCCATTTTGAAGAATCTAGATAAGGATCTTTCTCAATTTTATAAGAGAAAAAAATGTTTGAAACATAAACATGCATTTCATGCATTGATTTCCACTGTAATTCTGCTTTTAAGACTCGCATTCCCCCGGACGGATGTAGTTGTGTCGAGGAGAGCTCTCATGACAGCTCTTTTCTCATTCTTTGCCTCTGTCAATACACCCCTATTGTATAGGAAGTCGTTCTTTAATTTGTATCTTTTTTTTCGCTATTACAGACAGGAGATTTTATAAAGAGAAGAAGTCATTCCTCTGCATTGATGGTTCAAAAATCATTCCTTTTGACCGGGTGAATGACGACTACTGTGATTGTCTGGATGGCTCTGATGAACCAGGTAATAACTAAAAATTTTCACTTCTGTATATCTGTGTGATATAATTGAATTTTGGTCCTACATATCCTACATATATTTGCTGTTTCGCCCAGAATGGAAAGCAAAAACTGTCTGAATCATGGCATTTGAAAATATGAGTCAGAGTGGATTGAGTTTGGAATTTCAATCCTGGGGCTACAAAAAAAGGCAGTTTCTATTCCATGGATCACCTGGATGACGTAGTAAAAACAAGGGGATGTGCCTTCCAAGAAACCCGCCAGTTATGTATTTTTGAGTACAGATAAAGGTGAGGAGCCCAGCTGAACTAACCACATCACAATATCATTGCAGAGCGTTGCGTGTTGGGGAAACATTGACACTTGTTCTTCTCCACTGTTTCCACCATTGGGACTGAAGGCCTGTGATTGCATAGTCTGAATTTAAGTAAAGCGATATGAGAATCTTTCAAGCAATATCCTTTCTGCAATTCACTGTTTGGGGGGCCTCAGTGGAGAATGAATTACATTCTGAATCTGTCCAAACTGAATATAAAATAGCTACATTTAGGTAAATTAAGCTGAATGTTTTAATATTAATTACTTGATTACAGAAAACAATGAAGCTGATGACTTCTTATTGTGTGCATTTATATCGAACCAAAGAGTAACATTAGGGAAAAAAGCAATACTGAGGTCTGAATTAGCATAATTGTTGATTAAAATAGTGTGTGCATGCAAACTTCGGAGTATTTTATCAGAACATGCGCAACGTGAACATTAGTAACATTGAAGACACATAAGAACTTCATACACCTCATGTATAGGCATAATTTGACATCTGTGGACTGCTGAAAATGCAGATCTTTCTGCATCTGAGTGAAAATGGTTGTATTTTTCTTTTTTTGTGGCGTGTTTTTGAAAGGACCTGGTTTTCTCTTTGCACCCCTGTTTCCAGCTGGTTGAAACACACCCTGCAACCTCTCATTATCCACAGCACATCTGTGGCTCACTGTGGGATATTTTACCCATAAATCTGAGGCATGATGTTTGCATGTTGTTTGTAAAAATATAGCATGCAATCATTTTTGATAGTATTGACCCTTAGAACAATGCTGCCACCTTGGGTTGTGTTGTGCAAACTGCATAGTTGATGTATTTGTAATGCAACACGCTCAGAACATAGACAACAGAGCACATTTGGTAATGTGTTTATGAATAACCATATCTGAAGTATATATACTATTAATATTGTTTTTTATATCAAGATTAACATAAAATCTAGGAAAGCTGAGCTCAAAGTTATAAATTCTAATACAAACAGAAGTTCAAACGTGTAATTTGTGTTTGGCAGTTTACTTAATTTACTGAGTAAATTAGTAATTATTTATTTATGAGTAAATTATTGCTTTTAATTACTATCATAGTGCTACTCACAAACTGAATGAATCCAGTGTTTATTGTCTGTGGCTGCTTTTTTGGTTTGTTACGCATACAGGAGGCAGTAAGCTTGACCATGCCACCCACAGTCATGACAAGCTTGTAAGAGATTTTATTGTCTTGTTTCCACAGGCACTGCTGCTTGTTCCAATGGGCGATTCTACTGCACTAACCTTGGATTCCGTCCTCACTACATCCCGTCCTCTCGCGTTAATGATGGAATCTGCGGTAAGGAGAATCCTCAGTGTTCTCTGTGTTCCCTGTGCATTGATAAGACAGCAGGGAAATATACCTTCTGCTCTTTCAGATGCTGATTCCATTCTGTCCAGAACAAAATGTAGTACTTAATATGTAGAACACTCAGATTCCCTTTTTAATCAATAAATGAACTTGGCTGAAAGACAGAAAGTCCTCCTGTAGATGGTATACAAAATATAGACTAATGTGTGTGACAAAGGTCAAATTGAATTCATTGGTGCTTAATTAAGTGAAAAAAGCAGGAATTTAACAAAATATCTAATTTGAGAAAATATCTCATTTGAATCTCATCAGATTGAAAGATTAGGGTCCATTTTTTTACATGGCTTAGAAGTTCTTTCAGGCTGAGAAAATAAAAATTTGTCAGGGTAAAAATAAAAAAGGGTGCAAAGCTGTGTTTACTGTGGCCATTGCTGAAAAGGGAACATTTAGAATTGATATGTTTACAGCACGTCAGAAGCACCAAAAACAATGTGAATGGAGTCTCACTGACTGCCTTTTGTGTCAGAACACATTTCGAAATCCATCAAACATTGACAAAAGATAACTAGTTGCACACACTCTGGATCATTTTCACAGAAACAGACGGAGAAAAAAGGTGTACTTCACAGCAAGCAAAGAGTCCTCTCTCGAAAATTACGGCCTTTATTTCAGAAAACCGCGTGAAGCCCAGTGCCATGTATCCGGTAATGAGATCGTTTTTTTCTTTCCTCTCTCCTTTTAAGAGGCGGCAGCTTTCAAACGGAATGCTTCCTGCTATTGACATCTTTCCCCATCATCAGCCGGCGAGGCAGACGGGCAGCGTCTGATAACACCCCGCTGCAGATGCACGCCGGTTTCCGCGGCAGCCAGCGGGGGATGCTTTCTGACAGCTCTATGCTGTTTCACCACTTTCCCCCGTCTGCCTGTCTCTAAATGGAGCCACTTAGAGCGACGGCAGGCTTCTCTTAGCACATCAGAGAAAGCCCGGGCCGTTCACGGCTCCCAGCGCCGTGCCCCGGCCACCGCGCGCCACTGTCCCCGTGTCATTAAAGAGCCGCCGAATGATGTGCGCCTCGCCGCGAGGTCCCAAAACGATCCGCTTCGAGCTAGGAGAACCCACGCGCCCCCTTCGCGAGACGCCTGTCCGTGCGTCGTAAGGCTCTACCTTTATTACCGCACGGTCGGCTTTTGCGCTTCGCCCCCCCCCCGGCTTGCCTTTGTTTCGCCGGGTTGCGACGGTGTGTCTGCGGTCTCGTAGATGCAGATTGCACAGGGGGCTGCATGCTGTCCGCATGGGTGTGTGAGCTGCTCTTTTCTTTCCCCCTGTTGCAGATTGCTGCGACGCCTCTGACGAGTACAACAGCCGCATGCGGTGCCGCAACACATGCAGGTCAGTGGTAATGACATGTTTCCTCTGAGAGGAGAGATGAGCTCTCAGCAAGGGCGTGAATTACCTTGTGGTTGATCTTTCTGGAAGCCAGCCGGCGACCGGCTGAAACAAATTGCACATAATTGTAATTATAGATAACATGTATGTTGATCTCTTAACCCTTATTAGAGAGCGAAAGCTTCTGTAAAGTGGAACAAAGCCCATTTTCAACCTGGCTTGAAATGATAGAGTAGGCTATTAAAAAAGCCATCACTATTGTTGTGATGTCTTAGGTAGGTTCTTACCTTGAGAAATCTGTACTGCAAGCTACTCGCTGGCTTTTTTTTCCTGTGTCGCCATTTTCTTGCAGGTAACAAGACTGAAATCTAGCTTCTTGTTAGGCATAAGGTACTTGGACCTGAAACACAACACAAAAAAGTTATTCTGCAAAAGACACGATCGAAATGCTCACACACTGAACCTGTTTTCTCAATGTTATTGCTGAAAAAAGAACTAAATTATTAATGAAACCATTCATGTAATCTGTTAGCAACTATCTAAATATGAGAGAGGGCAGCTCAGGTCCCAATGCCAGGCCCATGTGGAAACATCTGGTCACTTGAGTCATCCAGACGTCATCAGTGTCTTCTGCAGATCACTTATGATTGGCTGAAGGGAGTGCCCATGCATCATCGCTGCTCCCTTACGATTCTGTCTGTTGAGCGATCAGAGACATATTTCAAGGTAGGAGCCTTTATATGACATCAAACGGTATCAATGGCTTGTCTTATGTCCTATTCAGTCATTTTAAATCTGGTTGAAAATGGGTCTTGTTCCATTCAAGGGAGAATAGGTATTTATTTTTCAGGCAACATGGGGTAATGCATTTGGTCTTTATCAAGACACACTTGATGTCTGTGAAATTTGTCATATGTTTCTATATGGTGTTTTTTAGTTGCTGTTCTATTAAATCTATGTATAATACCATATATACCACTAGGGGTCACTTTTTCATCATCACAGAGAAAAAACATTCGGCGTGGCTTAACAGCTTCTCTAGCTCTCAGCTGTTTTATATAAATATATACCTGTCGCTCCATTACCCACTGCATTTGGAACATTTTTTTGTTTACTGAAAAAAATGCAGTTATGTGAAATTGCTTAAAAATGGACCATTAATTCTTATGGAGGTGTGGTATAAATGCATACAATGTCTTCTGCATGATGAAAATGTAAGTCCCTTTAAAAAAGCTTTTTGTTCCATTCAACACTCTGTGTTCTTTAAATATCGCTGCATTTTTCAGCTTATGGAATATCTTGCATTAATGTATGCTCAGAAGTAACATGCTCCCAGCTGCGATGGATCGTGCTATTAATGTCTACATTCTTGAATGAGAGAATGATTGTTTATTCTAGTATGTGATACAGGGGTTTATTCTGTTTGGTCTAAATCTTGTGCATCAAAAGGTGTTTGGAATGTTTTCCAGTTTGAAAAGAAAATGAACCCACATAGTAGCACAGTAATTGAGGATATATGTAGTATATTTATCACCATTTCAATGAAATTATCTTTGGCTCCTGTAATTATTACAAAACAACCACAGAAACATGTTCACATTGAAAACAATATGGGTAAATGGATCATGAACAAAGGGAATCTACAAGTCCAAAGAAAGTCTCTCATAGCTTTGGCATTGATCATTTAAACAGGTGAAAGGTAAATTTAGACACATCATTATAAAACACTGCTGTTGTTTGGCCATGTTCATGTTATCCACATCGTATGTGGCTGTGTTGTTGAGGTGCTTTTATTGAAAGTTGATACAACACTTAACCTGTGATTCATGTGGGTTTAAAATTCAGGTGGACTATTTTGTTTTCTTTAAACAAGCCCATCACCATTTTCAAGCCATGCAGGACGGTGTGAGTTTGTCATGCCTTTGTGCCCATTGAGGACATTCAGTGACATATGGCTCAAAAGATGTCGCTTCAGAAATGTCCTTGGGATTTAAGGTGTGTTTTGATCGGCACCAGTAAAAGTTCTTTTCTTCAGAAGAAGATTATAGCACCTGAATTGCAAACTCGGTAGCCTCATCTGAACTTTACAGAGCAAATGTATCAGCCTGGGGCACAAGACAATGTCATAAGCATGGAAGAAAAGGTAAGACAACATGCCAGAGTGTTGTTTCACGGCCCAGGATTTGGGTTCAGATGAGGTGATGAAGTGTCAGATTCGGTAGTTCCAATCAAACAGCTAATAGTGTTTTGAGAGTATTACAGTATTATCACTATCCTTATTACTGCCATTACTACTACTGCTCGTACAGCTACCCCAATACTAATTACATTCTTCTTCTTCTGTTTCTTTTTAATATTATTGTTAACATTTCCATGATATAAGTGGATTTTAGCAGTAGATACAAAAAGTATCTCATATCCTGTTAAACTCATATTCCATTTTGTTTGCGTGTTTTTTTTTTCATTTTTAAATGCTGTTAAATGTGTCAGTTTTAATTTTTTTTTCCACAACAGTGCTCTTTTTTTCTTTCTCTGTCAGCTGCGAGCAGCTGATTATTAATGATAACGCGAAAGCCTTTTCTCACCACGGGATTTTCATCTCTGGTGGGCTTTAAAGTCGTCGTAACCTTTTGTGGGGCTCTGTTCTTTAATTTGATAGCGCGCCGATGTACGCCCCGTGCCTTTCGCTTCAAAAACAATGCACCTGATTACTATCGTGCGCCTTCCTGAAGGCTGCGTTTCCCCCACGCTCGCTGGAGAAGAAAGCCGATCGCGCTCCGAATCCACTTCCCCTTTCTCTTAATTCATTTCTTTCATTTTTTTTTTTCCTGGGCTGGCTCAGAGTCAGCCTCCGACTGAAAGGCAGCCTCCTGCAAAGAGAAAGATTGCCTGCAATTTCACGAGCGGAGCAGTAATGACAGATTGTATCTTTCAGAGATCTGGGTCAGAGGGAGCGAGCCGAGGTGGAGGATCAGATAAGGGCCGTGAACGAGGGCCTCCACTTGAAGCAGCAGCTAATCAAGGAAGGAATTAACATTTGGCAGGAGAAACAGGTAGAGGCTGCCGTCAAAGACTCTCCCTCTCGAAGCTCGCTCTCCCTAATGAACGGTTCTTTGAAAACTAGTTAGTGGCTCATTTGTGCCTTTCCACGTTTCCCTCTCTCTAATTCGTCCTCCACTTATCGTCCGCTTTGATTTTTTGGCGCTATTTGAGAACTATTTCAGGAACACGAGAGCGGTGCTGGAGGGTACAGGTTCAGACTGGATTGCGTATGACCTTGACACTGTAACAAGGAGCCCCGCGCTAAAGCTGTGGCCCCAGAAGCCTCTACACTCCGGCCACGGGTTAATCCGCTGATCATCCCGCCAGTGTCACCATTAAAACCGTTCACACCCTTGGCAGATTTCTGCTGATTTGTGACTGATCGAGGATGTTGATATGGCACAAAACTGCGATAGCACTGATGGCTGCACACGTGTATACATGTGTGACACATATTCACTTGTGGTATTAAAGTGAACGTGATATGAGAAGCGTGCACTGGATCACGGCAGAAGCCCCAAGGAGACTGAGTTAGACAAGAGGGTGAAAACAGCGACACGCGAGAAAGCATGTCACCTGATTGCCGGCTGCTATTCCGCCAAAGTTCAGAGCACTTGAGGCTTGTGTTGATATTTTTAGTTTATGCCTTTTGTTTCTGCGGAGGATGACTGGCAGATTGGGGCTGAGATTAAGTCCAAACTTTGACCCACTCCCCGTTTGCACACTGTAAGCATGGTCCTTCCTTAAATTGTCACAGGGCCTTTGGTTCTGTTCCATGGGGAAGGCTTAATCCCCAACATTGATTCTGAAATATCATATAGACTGGGTCAAAATTCATGTTTATTCCAGGCCTTTGTGATGAGACACAGCTTGTGTTATGGGTAATTTAATGTTACAGTCCATCTTGAAGCTGTGCTAGAGGGTTGAGGTCTGAAAAGAAAGAAAAATAATGACTCCACACACACACACACACACACACACACACACACACAGACACACACTTTCACATATTAGCCTGTGCTGCTAACACAAAATGGGCTCAATTAATCATTTCAGCTGCTAAATGCACAATGGATAAACTCAGAATATATCAAGTGTCCTAGAAAGGTAGTCATGCTTAGCAAAACAGAGTTCACAGAATCAATCATTGCACTGTGGAAAATGTTTGAACGAAAATAAATATGCACATACTCACAAACGCACGCATGCGCACACATGTGCACGTGCATGCGCGCACACACACACGCACATATGCGGACTTTTGTCATTAGTGGTTGTAAGCTATTACAGAGAGAATTATTAGGCTCTGCTTCTTTATCAGTTTCCTGCTGGGACAACACAGCTTGACACACATAATTAGAATTGTGTTTGGCCGCTCTGCCCTGCAGTTATTTTACCTTTTTTCTCATATTTTCATAACTGTTGCTCTTCTTACAAGAGGTCTCACTATCATGAGTCACTTTAAGGAAGGCCCAGGCCTTCAGTGGTCACCAGGTAACCACCAGCTGCTGTTTGAGATCTTGTTGTGGGAGGACAGTATTTGCTGCTCTGTACTATTCACTGCTCTGTATGAAAGCAAACACACCATGGAACTGTTTAATAATGTACTTTAATATTATTTCTTACTTTCATATTACTGCGATCATATGTCTTTGTTTTGCATAAAATATATATAAATATATATAGTTATGGCTAGTAGGCTAGTAGATCTGCAAGGATACAACAGCAGTTCCCCCTGTATAAATTTGAACCTGAAACCTTGTGACTGCAAGGCCAGTTTGCTAGACATTTCTAGCCATTGTCAACCACTTTACCACTACTTAACTACAATCGTTCAACCCCAGAATGGGTGGAACTGTCATGTGCTACCAATGATGAACTAATCTGAACCGATCAAGCTTTTCGATTGGTTCATACAAGTGAGTGTTTGACAGCACATGGTTCTGACCACATTATAACTTTATTTAATGCAAATAAATGTTAATTATTTCTTACCTTTTACAAATAATACATTTTAATTTGCATCAAACAAGAACTACCAAAATATTTTTATTTAAGATTTTGTGTAGTATAATAGTATCAGGGGTTTCATGTACTTTATAGCTGAAATGATTTTATTTTGAATTCACTGTGCGATAGACATTTCTTGTCACAGCAAAACATCGTGTTGTTTCACAGAGTCAGCTCAGAGATCTGAGGAGAGTCTCTGGGGAGCTTCAGATCAAGCTGGAGACCCACAGGAAGAGGAAGCTGGAAGCAGAGAGCAGGATGGGTTTGCTGAAGTCGGCAGGCGACGGTGAGCCCTTTATACCCTTCGGTTGACTCCTCTGTGGTGAGGAAAGCCTTGAGTGCCCAAGTCCATCAGCCACTGCAAAGCAGGCAGGCAGTGGGGAAGATGGCCCTGTGACAGCCATTCAGATGAGCGGCCGTGGGAAGTGTGTTGGAGTGTGTCAATCTCTTGTTACCGATCCGTCTTTTTACATCGGAGACACTGTTGGTGGCATCACCATGTAATGCCTGCCATGATGGTAACGCGTGAGAGGGCATGGGACCTTCTGTGCAAATCATGTGAATCCTTTAATCCATATCTTGATATCAGAGAAAGTGCCCTTCATGTTTAATAATTCTTTTTTAAATGTCAGTGCATCATTCTACAGATCTTCAGAAGAAGCACAAAATGACCTGTAATCAGTAACATTTGAAATAACAAAGGAATCATGTATCTGATTTTGGGCTTAATTGCATAAATCTTGAAGACAGTTTGTCACTAAACCCAGCTGGAGAGAAACACTGCCTGACGCTCTCTCCTTTTGTACAGTGTTTTCCTCGGTAGCCTGGTGTATCATTCTAAGGGGTGATGAAAAGCAGGTTTGAAACATTGCAATCCTTTGCTATATATAAAAAGCAGCCCCCTGCCTTAGACTCCATTGCAATGGATGTGATGGATCTAAACATTCTTGTCCGCCGCAGTCTGAGTCTTGTAGATGAATGGTAACTTTACGCTGGAGGCATACCTGGCCTTGAGGAAGGTCTTGTGTAAAGTGGGGTCCATACACTCTGATTGACGCCTACACTCTAACGCTCCAGCCAACACCGAAAATCCATTTTCATGCTGCGGATATTAGCACTAAAAAATGCGGCCCGCTTCATTTCCATAATTAATTTCGGTGAAACCGCCTCAAAGCGGAGAGGGGAAGTATACGTGAGCAACCCTAAAATTTAGGTGTCATTAGGCAAATGCTCCGCTCGGTAAATTCGCCACTCAGTCTCAATTAACAAATAATCGAATAGCCTTCCCGAGTAGAACCCTCAATTTGTTGAACTGTTAAAATAACATTGCACACCATGAAACAGGTTAACAAGTGCCCTTCTCATCACCTTAATGCACATAGATTGATTTGCTGTCCACACCAAAGTTGCCCTCTGGAAAACTTTTGATTATAAAAGGTCACTTGACTTTCTTCCTGCCGCAGAGCGGCCATTCATCATTATTCCCTGTGCGAGATGACCTTTCCTAGGCTGTTTTAATGACATATTAACGACATGTGAGTAGGCGGATTGGACCTTCTCCAGGGCGAAAGCGTTTCCATTAAACACATCTTTAGGGCATATTACATACATTGATTTTCATTTGAGTATTGGAAATTGTCACCGAGATAAGACACTAGGTGTTTCGCTATATCCACAATTCATACAGTGATTTGATCTATAATGAGAATTGTTGTATATCGGTTTGATGTTATTTATGGATGTGTATCTTGATTAGCTCCATAGAAATCAAAGCACAGTTAATTGCCATTTCGCCGAGTGAGCGGAGACACAGTAAACCAGTGCAAATGCATTACATTGTGAATTGATTAGTACAAGGCTCAAATCATATAAGTCTTATTAATCTGCAAACGGAATAAATCACAGCTGTTTTATGTATGCTGCATGTGGCTTTATTGCCATTGTTTAGTGTTTAAAGTTGATAAGGGGCTGTATGCATTTTAATTTGATTTTCATAATTGAAATGCACTCAACGAATGTCTTGGGGATATACAGTAAATTTTCTTTCCATTACTTTTACCTTGATTGAATATCAGATGTGATCAAGCTAATGCTTTCCCCGGCTCCATTTACTTCGCCTCCTTTCTTTCTCCGCGGGCATGCATTTGTCTAATGCAGTACGACCCACACTTCTTTTTTGACAACTTATCCTTTCTGTTTTTTCCTGCCTCAACAGTTCCAAAGGAGACATGCACTTGAGCATGACCATCATCTCAAACAGGCCATGTGCATGTTTGACGAGGAGGCACCTCCCTAGCGTGAAGCCGGACATGCATCTAGACATCTCCGTGCATCTGGTCTTCCGTGCACATGTAGGCTAGGCCAAAGCTGCATTGTTAGCATCACAGCAGTAGCCGTAGGCTGTGCACAGACAACAAGCCCCCACACCCACCCGTGAAGGACAGAGCTCCGCTCGCGTTAATCCACACAGGTGTTAACTCCCACACTGGGCTCAGGTCTGTGGGTCTCCCGGTCGTCTTGGCACCACTGAATCCCCACAAATTAACATCGGTTCAGAAACGAGAGCTGTGGGACAGTGAAAGGCAGGCATTCCATAGGACAGAAAAGGGATCAATTTGATCAGCCTGAAATGTCAGCAGGAACAGAGGCATCAGCACACTTCCAGGCATCAGCTTGAGAATGTACCATGACAACCATCTGGTTTTATATTAGTCATTATTGAACTGACAGCAGTGAATGCCAAGACCTGCTGAAGTAGACATTAAAAAAAGGAAGAAAAAAAAACAACCCACAGGGAATATGTGAGCTTTAAAACATGCTGTGATGAAACAGAATGGAGTCCTTTCTCATTATTGCAGTAGTTGATCAAGTCAGTCCCTTGAGTTGTCTGTGCTGTTATTGAAGATTTTAAAACGGCTGTTCTCTCCAAGGAAATTAAATGACAACACCAAATCAGAAGAATATTCCTCCAGGTGTTGGTAATAAAAAGAGAACAGTTACTGAACACTGAGAGGGTAATGTACATATTGACTCTCATAGCTGAGGCGATTGCTATGTTTCCATTCAAATGTAATTTGTAGGTTCTAGTTCAACAAAGGCAACAGAGGCAAAACACATGGCATTCTGAATGATGGAAATGAACTAGAATTGATTTGAATGTCCTACAGTCATTTTGTAATGTATCTATTTCATACAGTTCATATAATCCTACATACCAGAGTCAATCCAACATGTTTTCATGTGTTTATGGGTGAAGGAAACTGAATTTCCTAAAATATTATAATGAACATTTCTCATAATAAGACATGTGTCGTGATGAAGGCAAGCTGAAGAAGACAGTAGCAATGATGTCCATATGTGGTAGATCAAACAGCAGTATGTTCACGTGTAAATGTCATATTCAGTAGGCTAAATATTGGTGGAACTGCAATACATAGGTTAATAAATAGTATGTTGGAATTCAACCTTGCTGTAGGTGAGCCCTGAAATTTAAGTATTAGACGATAACCCTGATGTTTGTGTCAAGTTACTCTGAATCATGATTAACTCTCATGCATAACACCGTGAGTACATTTATTATGAATTCACTGCAGAAGCACTGCTGTTTAAAGTGAATGCTAACTAGTTTATAAATGTAATGCTCTCATAAATGTGTTCAATTCATTCTGGTTTCCAAATGCCAGCTACCTGCCTAGCTGTATGTGAAATACTAATACTATCCAGCAAAGCAGTAATATCCTTAATTACAGCTATACTTAAACTATACTTTAGTACCTAATTAACTATCTTCAACTAGATAGTCATGGTAGGTACATTGGTAGATGGAAGAATTATTCAGTTCCATGTAATGTGCTGTCTTAGGGTACAGTTGCTATAACTGTACCAAGTAGTTGATATTGTTTATGAGCTGTATGTACATGCTAAAATGCATTTAACAACTTCAAGGAATCAAACCAAATATGAATTGTACAATACAAGGTATGAGGAAATCTTTGTCCAACAAAATTTTTTGGCCTTCTGTGGGACGTGGTAGAGCAGACCTAATAAACATAATACTGTGAAATTGTGTCTGATAGCCTGATGGATGATCCTAAGACAAGGAAGGACTATGAAGGTTAATATAAGATATACTTTTCAGCTGTATAATTTATCAGCTCCAGCAGATTATTGTCATTGGTGAAGCTCCATCTTCTCCTCTGCTGGATTGTTAGAAGTTGGATATAGGCAATATTATGCAGTGTTTTGACAGACACATTAAGAAGCTGCCACATTTTTCTCCCTGAATTCATTAGCCTTCTGAGATGCTTTGTGAGACACATAAACAAAGAGAATTTCCAAGGCAAAGTGAAGATGCTCTTATTATTATAAAGTAGCATATAATTGTGTAATTGATTCAGGACTATGTGGTCTGTTTAGAGACCCTTCTCTGTGCTTCTTCATGTCCACCCCAGTGGGGTCATGAGGAGGATTTTCCACAGTAATGATGTTTTGTCTGTTGTTCTAATTCACATGCTAACCATTTTCCTACCTTTACCCATGCACATATTGCCTCATCTCCTCCTTTCAATGACCCATGTATCGAAATGGGTTTTCATGCCGTGGTTTGTCTTACGACTCATGTACATTGCTTGGGTTCAAATAGAGTTCAGAGGGTTCCTCAAGTTCAGTGTTGGAATAATTGAGTAGCTGCCCTGATTTTAGCACGGATACAGCACCCATTAGTGCAAGAAAGCAGTTTAATCCAATTTTGTTCTGTATTTTTTTTAAATGTTATGTTTTTTCCTTGTTTTTCCTTTTTAAACATGGAAATAAGCATTAAACATTCAAATATATTGAATTTATCAATAATAAAAACATAAAGGCAAAACATATTTACCCAGAGAAAAAAATGGTACTAATACATACAGAGGTATTGAAATAATTGAAGAAGAAAATGAAGATGATGAAAAACTGATATAATATACTTAACAAAAATTATCATTTGCAATTAAAATAGCACTATAGCCTATTTATTGAGGGTGCTGGTAGCAGTTAATGTAAGGCCCAAAAGGCAGCTAAATTTTCTAGAAGCCCAACAGCGGCTAATTTGGGAAAAATATTGTGTTACTGAACTGTAATATGTTGCAATTTGAGGCAAAATCCCAGTTTTTTCAATCCCCAGAAAGGGATTGTTAGAACATTGTATCACCTTGGAGATAATGTCAGAATGGCTCACTAAAAAGATTTCAGATGGGAACAGGACCAAAATATATTGAACTGGTTAGTAGGGTCATGGTGTAACACAGTGTTACTGTACAATTTACAGTTTATTTTGTCCTCTGTGTTTTGGAATAGGTTTTCCTTCATGTTACTCCCTTGTTAGTACATGTGGAGGAGGGATGAAAACATTGCATTTCATTTTACATCAGGAAGACTCTCTCTCCCTGAGATACTGCTCCCTCTGAGAAAGATATATGTGTGTGTGTGTGTGTGTGTGTGTGTGGGTGTGCTATAGTGCTAAATGTGTATATATGTATATATATATATATATATACTGTATGTATATATATATATAATATGTATACATATATATGTGCGTGTGTGTGTGTTTGTGTACAGTTTACTGAGCTTCATTTGATGTTGGAGACTGATACAAGAGGTCGATAGAAGACCAGGGATGGGGAAACATTGCGTACAAAATTTTTTGTATGCAATTGACCATTGATATGTCTTTAATTGCATTTATGCCATGATTGTGCTGAACAGAGACAGTTCCGTGGTGAAAGCAAGGTGGGAACAGGTTGTTTCCTAACGGTGGGCACATTGCTGAGCATGACTGTAATTCAGAGTGCCATATGAACCGCATCCAAATGTTGAGTGTGGTCGTCATTACAGTATAATGATATTTGTATCTGTGAGTTGGCAGAGCGTTTGCATATCAAGGCAGTGGGGAGGATGAGACACAAGAGGCCTATATGCTACTCTACAAAGGCAGCGGTTAGTTCATCTGTTCTCATCATGAATAGAATGGGACAACTATTTAGTGGCCCAGTTATAAAATTGCAAGTTGGGTGGAATCATACCCTGTTGAGGTTTGGGTCTCAGAAGGGAAGACCTCATATAGCTTTCAGATGGTTTTGTTTCAGATGAATCAGGAAATTACACTGTCCAATTTTGCAGCAGAAAGACTTGGGAATAAAAGCCAGGATACGTTGCAAAAGATGAGATAATTTGAGGGGTAAACTTATTTTTATTGAATCAATATAGCCTGTAAGTAGTGGCCTAAGTAGGGACCGATGTTTAAAATCGTCATCTATGTGTGTAATGTAGGGAACAAAATTAAACTTAGAGAGATTATTATGTGTATTTGTTATGCAAACAGTAATATAAGGCAGAGTGTTTACACAATTTTAAGATACTGCATATACTGGGAAGTTATGAGTGGTTGTGTTTATTGGATAGTGTTCATTATTATGTAAATTAACTTGACAGCCATTATCACAGTTTTCTGAGGACTATAAATAGCAGTAGGTAAAGACTTAACAGCCAGAGAAGTGAAGAAGAAAGTCAGCAAGAACTGTTACTCTTTTCTTCATCAAAATATGTTCTTCAGCTGCTGGTTACAGTGAGGATAACTAGCTGGGCTCCATGCTAACAATTTAGTAGAATTTAGGTAACAGAGCACTTTGGGGGACTACATTTACACCATATTTATTGGCATACACAGATGCAAGTGAGGATGCCTTCTCTTATCCCAGTAATACATTTTTCACCAAACTAAACCATTTCAGTATTCTTAAAAACAAAAGACCATTCAGCTTGAACAAATGCCTTACTGCCTTGGGAAGCTAAGTATGCAAGGGAGGATATACAGTACCTCAGACACACAGCTAATATATTAGTGAAATGTTTAACACTGAGCACATTGGATGTGTATTACGTGTGCCTGATGAGTTGGTAGCACACACTGATGTGTGGTGTGACAGGTAACCATAGCTAAAGAAACCTCACCCTATCCAAACTGAACAAAGCCTGTGACATCCTGTTGCCCCCTGGTCATAGTTCACTAATGACAGCCCAGACTCAATGGAGATGGCTTTGACTGTAGATTTCAACCTGGGGTCAGAGCGATCGCTTTTACCAGCTGAGCCACTCGGAAGCCCCTGGCTGATTGAGAATGAGTCAGATGCCATCTGCAAAACAAGTCTTTTTTTTAAAAAAAAAAAAACAATGCAAAATATGCTGAATTGGCTAAATGTTTTGTCAGGTTGCAAAATAAGCATCATTAATACAAACATGCGTTTGTTACGATTCTTTCCTTCAGAAGCACGATGGGATAATCTGTCCTCTTAATAAGCCTTTAAGTTCTCCCAAAGGAAAGAGGCAGGGGCATCAGGGTGAACATTAGTATTTTTAAAGCAAGGAAGTGCACTGAAGTGCTGTCTGAGAGCATGAGTGCAGGAAATCTTTAGGTGAGCGGGATTCAAATTCACAGTAGAGTGATAATTCCACAAGGAGGTGGTATAATTGTGTTAGAGCAGTAAGAGGTATATGTACAAGAGCGGATGTGTTGGAAGGAGCCTACTGTCAACTAAGCAGTAATCAGTCTGAGAACAAAAGTGATGGATAAGGGATAAAAAAAGAACAGCATTGGTCTCTATTAATAAAGAAATGCCAGGATCAGAGTCTGTCCATTTATTGAAGGAAGTCTGAATAATTTGGGCAGATGCCATTGGAAATAAAAAAAGTGGATAGAACTGGCACAACCAGGCTTTGTGTATTCTGAAGTGATCTGACAATCTAAAATGGGCCTCATGCTGAAAAAAGTATAGCATCTAAGTGTTGCAGATGAGAGACGACTCTCCTATGCTTGATAAGGTGATGAAATCCTCTCACATTCCAACTAGAAAGTATTATGGGGCACCTGCTTGTGTAATCTGGGTCATACATAATCACAGAAAATACAGTTGTGTCTTGTAATTTAGCCTATTACAGTAAATTTCAGTTGCAGGAAGTTGACAGGTTATGAAAAGAAAAGGTAAACCCACTACCCCCCACCTCCAATGAGAATAAATAAGTAAAAATAAAAGATGGATAATAGAAGGAAACCTATAGCACTTTCAAAGTGTAAATCCTCAGTGGGATCATACAGTGAAGGCTGACCTCCATTAAGTAGCATTACTCTGAATTGCAGAGGGTCCCCAGCTGCTACTTTTTATGTTTAAGTAGCTGGCTTTTGACATTTCCAAATGTTACAGGTTGGCTGGTGAGTGAAGCAGGGAAGTCAGTCACTTTTTCCCTTTAGGACAAAGGGCTTCTCTTCCCAGCCTGACAGAGAGTGAAGATGGTGAACTTTGATTTGAATGTGGACGTTTGCTTCCTCTGGCCTGATTGACTGTGCTCTGTGCTCTCTGTTAATCTGGAGGTGATGCTGCAGTAATTATGCAATGCAATCAGTGGGATGAGGGCCCTCAATCTCCCCTTCCAAACCTTGCAGATGAATGCTTGTCCTCTCTGTCCCTCCAAATCATCATATTTAGATTGCAATGACACAGTGTCCTCTGAGATGGCTAACCATAGTTTCCAGCTCCAGAGAAATTCAAAATGTACAATTTAAGTTTTTTGTCAATGTATGCAAAGGTTCTTACTCTTGCGCATGTGCTGGTGTGCTTGTTCGTGTGTGTGCGTGCCTGCGTGCATGTGCGTGCGTGTGTGTGTGTATGTGCGTATGTGTGTGTGTTCCAGCAGGATGTTACCTTAAACTACTAACAACTTATATCTGGAGAGGTAATGTAATTGGTCTTTGGTTTGTTATGACAGATTATATTAGAATTCCAATGCTTGTTGTAAAGAAAGTTTTCATCCCTTTGATTATTTGTGATTGAAGAGACCCACATCACTTCTCATTGTCCCTGCTCGTTACAGAAGGCAGCCATTTGGCCTGTCTTTTTCCCACAAAGCAGCAGCTCCTGGATGCGCCTGGCGCTGGTAGCGCTTCATCCTTCCTCCTCTTTGTGCTCGGTCTTGACGGGCGCCTGGTGAAAGCCTTCCAGCGGCACTAATTTCAGCATGTAGACGAGAGATGGAGTCTCGGGGGGGAGCGTAGCGAGCTTTGTGTCCGCTCTCTGCGTGGCCGGCGGATACGCCCTCTTCTCGTTCCGTGTGATGGCAGTGCAGATACTCAGGCTGAAACGTGGCAAATTGTATCACCCAGCGACTTGCGCCGCAGAGAGCTTCTGCTTAAAGACATGCAGAAGGGAGAGCTTTCACATTATGACCATCGACGGGGAAGGGAGAGCACTGCAAAATGTCACAACAGGAGGCAAAAGCGGAAGCACTTTCCTGTTAGATATGACAGGGGTGTGCGCCCTGGTTAAATGTGCAGTCAGCTTTTGGAACGAGGGGCGAATCTCAAGATAAGCCATCCCAGAAATTGCCATAATTAGCTAACTCGTGTACAGAAAGGTAATTAGTGCAGATGTGTGATTAGCATCATGTAAAATGCATTTTTTTTTCTTCTTCAAGGCAATCATTTTGTCCTCTAGATTCCTAGGGTGCTCGCTGATAAAAGGTGTTAAATGATCTGCGTATTATCTACGTAAATGCGGTGCCTTTCATTTTCTTTCAAAAAGAAATCATGAAGGTAAAAATGTATGGCAAAATGCGAGGAGAAAATTAATTTGTGAATGTTCTGAAGATAGCGTGTCTTTTTGGAGCTAGGAACACAGCATTTTCATGATCTTTGAATGCAATGCTGCATGATGAATACTAAAAGTAGCAGCTTCTGTCATTTGCTCTGTCAAGTGCTCTGGTTATATTTTGGATTTTGCTGTGTTAAACACTGAACAAAATGTTCTGTCTTAATCTGTGCTTGCGTGCTATCCCATCAGTCTGTGAACCTTATTATTTTAGCCCCAAAACCAGGCATTTGTTTTCATGGCCGATACTGTTGTGTTTTCCAAACGGCAGTTCATTATAAGCAATAATTGTGTTGCTGAATCAGATGCTGTTGTGATAGATCAACATGTTCCTTCCAGCAACTCTCATTTGTATGTGATATGTTGAAGTTCAATAGGTAAGCACCTTTCTTCCTGAAAACTAATCTACAGTCTGTTTTTTGGCAAGGGCTTAAATGGTTTTCCAAGAATGGTTTGATAATGGCTTTACATTTCTAAAACTCAGGGTGGTCGATTGAGCATGGCGTATCAGAGTACGGTCCATAAAGCAGATTTTTGATCTAATGTATGCCATTTTAAAAGCAGAAGTTGTGTCAGTTTGTGAAATTCTCCCATTTACTTTCTCTTCACAGTCCCCAGACACCCGAAAGAGTCTCCAGCTGACATTTTCCGGGAGCTGGACTGCAATAAAGATGACAGGTAAATGGATCCACGCATTCAGCTTCAATTCAGAGGCAACTCCTACCATTTCTGTTTATGCTTTTTAAAACTCTGAGCAAACCGAACGGCTAGATGTGAATTTGATAATGATAACAAAATGCTCCTTGTGAGAAGGCAACTTGTGCAGCTTATTATGTGGCATCTTTTGTAACTGTGCATTTTGAGAGTTCAGGAGCAAAAAATAATGATGTGATACTGTTGTTGATAGAATGCCTCATGAAGATTATTGGTTGCAGCTGTGGAACCATCTTCGCCATGAAGTTCTGATTGGTTGGAGAGTTGGATTTTAAGTGCGTAGTAAAGTGAAACAGTTTTATTTTGACGTCATAGTGATGTTTATATTTTTGAGGAATTTTAATTCATTGTATACCAAATAATTTTGAGTATTATGAAAAACAGTGGGAGGTGACTGCACAAATCAGACTGCATGAAATCAAACCATAATGACCAGTCATACCCTTTCTGATTTTTTTTTCCTCAAATGGTTTTCCTTTCCTGGCAATGAGGAATTGCTTTCATGTGAAACATTACAGGAATCGATGTCAAGTTTTCATTCACAATGTTGAGGTCACAAAAGTGCACCGAGAAATGCAAACATGCAAAACACACAAACCAACTATTCTGCCTCTGAAGTCTGTTACCTCTATTTATTGTCATATGCACTAATGGCTGTAATACAAGCTTGAAACTCTGGAAAAACAGTCATTACAAAACTAGTAATTAAATTAAGCTTAGTGAAAGACTGGGTGCACATATTATGACTAGGCAGATAACTCCTACAAGACTGAATGTTGAATGTTGAAATAATGAAAATTATTTATATCAATCAATAAATAGCTGTGTGGGCATCATCTATTGACTGAAAAATCTTCATGTTCAGGCAGCATTTTGCTGCTCCTTAACCACTGGAAACATTACTTTTTTAGCAGTCTTTAACCTCTGTGCAGTTTATTTGGAATAGCACAATTCTGCTTCTAAATAGTTATTTAAATTTTCTGAATGCTTGCAAAATAGCCCCTGCATTGGATCACCAATGAGGCTTTTCCTCCTGAAAGAAATCAATAATCTTCAAGCTAACCTGGCACATTCCGGGAGTGGACTGTAAAGCTAATGTGCTATAAAGCATATGGGCATATTGAGAGGAAGTGCTTGTGCAGCGTTTATTGTGGCGCAGTGTTAATGCATTTCAGAGCCTCAATCGACAGTATTATTCAGACCGCACCAGCAGAGCTTGTCTCCCTTGTCTCCCAACCTAAATAAATGTATTACTCAGATAGAATGTTTCTTCGCTAGAGCTGCTTATTTAGGCGCACGTTTGTCTCAATCATCAGAACTTGGAAGTGTGTTGAAATGTCTTTGTTTTACGTTCATTCGAATCAGTGTTATTCCATTAATGAGAATATGCCCATTTTTTGCCCATTGGAGGCATTCGTGTTAATAGCATTGTAGCACAACAGAGGGTGGGAATGGTTGTGTTATGTGGAGTAGTGCAGCTCAAGAGAAAACCACTCTTTGTTAAAACAAAAAAATCACATCACGGGTACAAAATAAGACAAAATACTCCAATAGTAAATAATTGTATAACAGACCTTAAATGAAATTTCACCACTGGGGAAACTACTCACCCCAAATCCTACTCTTCAGCCTGGCTGGTCACCATCTTCGCAGGGTTTTGCTTGTTCAGAACAAAACACAGTCCTCTGTTCTTCCCCCCCTTTGAGTGCAAGCAGAGAGCTCCTTTTACACCTGGGCTGATTACACAGTTGGCTGTAGGTGGAAGCCATTTCCTTCACTCAGAGCAGGTAATTGACACAAGTGGCCAGTAGATGACAGCATTTCAGCCACACCCCACTAAGTCTGCCTGCCCGCCCACTACAGTATGGTTCATAGGAACATTTCACTGGTTGAGTAATGAAGTAGACCCTATTCTTCAGGTTTTTAGCTGCAACTGCTGCTAACACTCACTCTAAATGCCCCCTCTATGCAAATGTAGCGCTGCTTGAACATGACATTGCTTTAAATGCGAGTGGGATGTCTCAATATTATTGCCAATATTGACTTGAGACTCAACCAATGTACTTCTCTCCCATGAGGAAGTGTTATATTAGTGTGCATTTTATTGTCCTTGGTGACAACCCAGGGAATGCAGGTTTTATGTAATTTCATTTGCTTAATGTAATTTGCTAATTACACGCAACTTAGCATCATGTAATTCAGAAGTAATTGCACTGCACATTTTTATATGTATTTTATTTATGCATTTTTTTTCAGATTTGCATCATTAGTGTCACAATCTGTTCACATGTTTTCATTTGAATTTATTAACTCAAATTTGTTTTTGAAGCAAAAGGAGCATAAATATTGTGTTGATTGCCATAGCAATTATGTTCATCTTGATAATGAGTGTTTTTTTTTCTCCCCCAATAAACACACTATGTTATTTATTATTTTTTTTTTTACAGCAAAGGAAAGTGAATGAGGGCCATTTTGTATTGTAGAGTGCCAAATATGCCAATGCTGCCAGGGCTAACAGAGGCACGTTCAAAGGTTGCCGAATACTGCGATTAATGACCGCAGAGGTCAGGAACACTTCCTGTGGCATTTGTGGTTTTATGGCTTCAGCTGACTTTCAGAGAACTAAAGGACTGCTTTCCTGTTCTGAATAGGCCGCCTGGCCTGCATAATTCCTCATTTGCACTCAATTTAAATGTTTATCCCATTCTAATGCTGTTCTTAGCAGATAAGACTGAATAAGAAAGAAGTTGATTTCCTCAAAGTTTACAAAAGTGCAAAAGGGTAATAGGATAACAAATATAAAGGCACACGCTTATAAGTTTAAATATTTATTTATATGAATTGGTTTTTCATAAAAATGTAGAATTGTTCTTCTACTTAAAGATTTATGTTTGAATATTACATAATGCATTTATACTCAAATGTATTCTTAGGTCTTGCTCAGCATGTGTGCTGCTCATTGCTGTCTTATTGCTTGCATCTGCAATTTCAGTCTCATTGTGTGCAGCTGCCAGAATGGGGAAACATTGTGCATATAGTAATGTATGTGGTTTTATAGCATGTACAGTACAGCTGGGAATCCATTGTTGCCAGTGGTTGTTATGTTGTCTTGCTTTGTCCCTGTATGCAATCAGACACCAGTCGGTTCTCCAGTACCAAGGCATTATGTAACATAGATTGACAGAAAGAGGAGGCACTAGTACAAAATCACTGCATGCTCCATGAGAAGTGAACAGTGAATCAACACAGGTCGCTAGCTTGACAGAGGGCCATTAAATGATTAGCGGGTTTGTTCCTGGTGGTCCAGGCAGAATTGTGCATCATTCTGTTTCAAGGTAATGACTGGTCTGGTCTTCCCAGATTGTGACCAGGTCTGCTGGTCATCAGCAGATGACTGAGATCACTGTAGTGCGCACCCTTCTATCACCAGCGGTGAAGAATGCCATGTTTCCCTCTGGCGGTCACATTCACATTGATTTCCTGTGGTGGAACTCCAGGCCTCTGTGCCCGGTTTGTTTACACTTTCTTCCTGTTCCATTTTGAATTGCGGTCAGGATTGATCTGCCAGACCTGTAATTCCTTCATCTAGACTAACCTCCTTGTCCACTGACCTGACCGTGAGGAAACCTGAGCGGTAGCTCGAAGCATGACCCCACTTTGGCTGCATCTTGCATGTTAGCGCGCCTAAAAAAGGAAGCTTAGGCTATAAAGTGGAGAGGAAGGCACCCTTTAAATCAGACCTTTATACCTTACCCAGCTCCATCCTCTCTTGCCACAAGTCTTGGCTCAGAAGGGTTGATCAAAGGTTCAGTTCTCAGAAGAGCACAGTAATCAGGACCCCACTCCAGTTTTATCAAAGAGTCTATTCAAGGCCTGAGATAGCCGTGCTGTAGTGACACTGCACCTCCTTCTCCAAGCAGTACAGTGCAGTGTAGTGGAGTGAGGATTGCTCAGACTGTCACATCTTTTCACTAATTCATCTGTTCTATCTATCTCTTCTCTTACCAGATCACAGAATAAGGAAGTGAGCTTCAGTGGGAACCATCTTAGTTTTAACTGCAGTGGCCTAACTGGGGTCCCTTCACCACTGATTTCAGTGCATTTTTACAGGCTATAAGGTTTAGTCTGAGCCTGGTGTTATTATATTAAAGATTTCATTTATGGAATTATTGTGATGTAGAAATCGTCACCCTCCTACTAATCTCAGACTACATTTAGAGTAACACAATTCCTGATTGTCAGATACATGGTCTTTGTCCCCCTGGCCTAAGAAAGTATTATTCTTAAATCTTTTTTACAATTGCTTCTGTTCTAAACAGAAGCAATTGTAAAAAAAAAATCATGTTATTTGTCTCCAGATCATTTGTTCTTGTTTGTTTTTTGCAGCATAACAGTTGATGAAGTCCAGGCCAAAATTGTACATCTACAAGGTGACGAGCATGGCTTAACCGAAGAGGAGGCTGTGGTGAGTACGTCTGTATTCTGGAATAAGGCTGTGGGACTTCCACATTTGGCCTAAATCAAAGGAGTGCATTTTCAGGAGAAAATGCCCACAGATGATTAACAGGAAAGATCTCTTCACTAAACACTTGGAGATTGATTACTATGATGGTTCCTGTCCTAAGCTTGGGTGGTATTCCTTTACATTAATTAAGACAGATATGTCTTGCCATGTGCACTCTGGAACAGTGCTTTTCCCTCAAGTGGTATAGGCTTTGAATGTTGATTCTGTTCTACTTTTAACTGTGACTTTAAGCATTAGCTATATGTGGAACAGCTGTCAATGTATTTGTGCAAACAAAGTCACCTGCTGTAGCTGAATTATGTATTTTCTGTGAAACTATGAATACTCATAGATATGCTGGACAACTGTAAAGGTGAAGACCGAGGATACTCATGATGCAGTAGTTGTTCTTTGGTTGCCAACAGTGTATGTTTTAGACATGGGAATATGCATTGCCTTCACCATACAAATTGCATGTAAGGCAATTGACAACCACAAGAAACAGATGTGAATGTAAATGACTTAGAGTTCAAGAAAATAATACAAATGCATGTCAAGTTTATACCCTTGCATTGTGATGCAATGTAGAGAAACCTGATTAAAATTCTTGTGAAGTAGGTGCAAGGTTGGGAAGAATTTCTTCACTTCACTGACAATATCTTAAATGTATAGCAGGCTAATGCCCCTGTGTGCCCACTATGTGTCCTTGTCCAGTCAGAGTTAACCTCACTGCTAGCTCTCATTAGTGCTACCCTGTGCAGACTGTATATATATGCCTCATAAATATACATAAGAGCAACAACAATGCTAAAAACAATTAGCGCATCTCTGGGATTGTAATTATTAGCACATTTGTTGATGCGCTAATACATGTATTTGATGTGTTCAACTCTGTGGACAGGGTGAAAAATGCTAGAGCTCTTGAGAGCACCCAAAGTGCATCAGGAATGCTGAATTCCCATTGGCTATTAGGTGACCTTACATTTAAAACTGTAATGTGGTGCTGGAAGACCTTTTTTACAGGGGATGTTTTGAGCACTGAAACAGATGATTTTGAAGAGATGCTATTGAGTTATTCCTTGAAGATAACCCTTAATTGCAGTGTTCAAAGACTTTCATTATTTCTGGAAGGATGTTGGAAATTGAGGTTGTAGTGTTTGATTTCATATGCTTCCTGCTCTATGTCATTTTTGCACCTTTTTATTAGTTTTCCTTCACAAGAAGCTTTAGGCGCTACAGAGAATTTAGTTTCCACTTCAGCAGGCTAGATAATACAAGGACAGAGACTACCTCAATAAAACAATTTGATGATCAAGGGAAACATTACTTTTTTTGCTAGCAAAGTCCAACTGACGGCAAAAATATTTAGGTGGTTCTTGCTTTTGCGACTCTTCCAAATCCTTTCTCCCCCCTTCTCCTGCAAATAACAGGGAAGATTATATTTCATTTACTGAGGGTGCATTAATTGGGTGTTTTTATCGTAGTTCATAAAATCTGTCATGGATGAGTGTAAATGAATACATTTTGTTTTGTTTAGGAAGCAATTAAAATAATGTACATCTGTTGTTTGGTGTTATTGCAGTTAAAAAAATGAATTAATTGTTAATATTAGAAAGAAAGCAGCACACTGAACTGAGAAGTAGGTTCTGTCACCTTTTTCTTGTTTTGTCACTACTTATTTGTGATGTAGTGTTGGATGCTAAGTGATCCTGAAAGTCTGAATTTCTTTCCAGCCATTTGACAGAAGTTTTTTTTTAATTTCCCTTGAGACATGTTAGACTCTTGGTTCATTGTGAAAAATCAGAAGGCGTAATTTTACGCTAAATTTTTTTTCTTCAGTTTAATTTGCACACAGCGCTGGTCCCAGCCATGCAGTCGGTGGACGGCCTGTCTAGGGCTTCTCAGTCTGCAGCGCATTGTGTGTTTGTATGCTGCCTGTAACTCTTCAGTCAGAGATCAAACTTGTGCGCAGCAGATAGGCTGAGTCCTAGGCTGATGGTGAAATCAGTCACACATGGCTGAGCTCATGTCAAATCGGTCTGAAGCAGAGATGAGCGCAACAATCAGGAGCGGCCCAGTGGGAAAGTCTGAGAGCGAAAGACAGTTTTACACCCCTCCCCCGTTCAGGGTACGGCTCTCCCAGGGGAAAAAATGTTCCCTAAAACCTCGCTCCGCTCTGCAAAGAGAAAAGCAAAACAGAAGAACAAAGAAACTGATGGCAACAGGCACCATGGAGGATTGGAGTGTGCAAAAGAGGAAAGAAAACAGCAGCCCCCACCCCCACACCCACCCACCCAGCAGTCCTTCCTCCCGTCCCATAGCTGGGTGAAGTGTTGGAGCTGGGGACCCTGAAGCGGAGCTTTGTGATGGCCTGTTTCTCGCCCAAGTGTGAAGAGCGTGACGCATGACAAACCACGCTGTCTTGAAAGCGCAGGAGCACGTCACTGCTCCCCCCCCCCGTAACACCTCGGCGCGTGGCTGCAGCCCCTCTGCCGACCGAGGCTCTGAGCCCCCGCTGCGCGGACACCGCCCCTCTCCGCATCTCCACGTCAGCCCATACTGAGCCGGTGCCTCCCATTTGGTATTCCTGACAACAGCGAAAAAAAAAAAAACACTCTCTGCTGAGTTCTTCACACCATCTGTTTAATTCTAGTGACATTTATCTCAGTGTTATTCACTTCCTCTGAGGAATATGTATATACAAATATCTTATTAGAAGAGCGATTTTTTTTTTTTTTTTTTTTCTTTTAGAGTCTGGACTGCTTTGTCTGACTGCTCAACTCTTCACATGCTGCATGGCATGTTTGGGATCCGGTCATCCTTGGCTTAAACCATGCATTCATGTTGTGCTCGTTAAGCACATTTAAGTGACTGAGATCAGGGTTGTTGATCTGGAAGAAGTGCCAACAGCAGACTGCTCCGTTTAGAGGTTGGAAATGGACATGAAAAAGGCTGGACGCTACCATTCCATTATGCCAGATGACGCAGCCTTTCACAAGTAGCCAAACGAGTCCTCCTCTTTACTTCAGTAACCACCACTGGCTTGAACCCATTTCTGATGGCTGCACATTTTGCAGTATGGTTCATAGGATAGAATACCAATGTTTTTTTTTTTTTTTCCCCCCTTTGGTTCAGAGGCACTTCCGCTCTTAAACAGAGGGTGGCAGCAGGTCCCTATCAGAAATATATTTATTTTTTAGACACCCTCACAGCTCATGTCATCAGCATGTCATAATTGTGACCATGTTTAGTCTAGTCTACCTCTGTGGACATACTGATAATTTAAAAACAAAAGGGTTTCACGTTGTATTTATCACTAATGTGGATGTACACACACAGACACAGACACACACACACACACACACACACACAGACAGTAAATGAACTACTGTACCGAAAACCTAAAGACATAAGTGATGTATTAATGCATGGTTTGAGATGTTGTGCTGCAATGTTAGGACCGAGTATTGAGTGACTGGCTAGCTGAAAGCAGAGGTTGTCACTCCCTCTCCTTTCATCACAAACCCGGTGTTTTTCATGTCTGGGCCGAGTGCCTAAAAGGAAAAAAAGGTATAAACTGTGAAGTAAGTGGCTGTATAGACAGCATTGAGAAGAATGTGGACCCTACATTGTGTGTCACACGCTGATTTTTTTTTTTCCTCACTCAAGACAGCATTTTAGGTAAATGGTCTGCAGTTGAAAATGATCTGAACAGTGGTTGAAGAGGGTCATGCCCTAGCAGAACAAAGGAAAATGAAGGTTATTCAAGGGTAGATATGTCAGAAAGCTGGGATTCCACCTTTTTCCTTTCCTCTTTTCACTCCTCTTTCTCTCTGTCATCCCTGTTGCATAACAAGACGGAGTAAAAGCCTGTGGAGTTGCTGTTGTGTGGCGTAACAGGCCTGATGGTGGGCTGGGGGTCAGAGGTCAAAAGGTAGATGAGTGAGGTCAAAGGGCTGTCCTCTCATTTTCATCTTAGCCTCTAGCAGCTCCTTCAAGGATGCACTAGGGGTCCTGCCAGGTAATTGTACAGGGAAAAAAATAACCCAAAGTTCCCACAATGCATCGCATGCTTCAGCACTCTTGAAAATAAATAAATAAATGCATAATCACTGAGTTCCCAAAGCCCATCATCGGAAGGCTCCCTCCTCCCTCTGTTGCGTCCCAGCCATCATTTGGTGGTTATTTGTAAACAAGCGAGGCCTAATGTCTGCTCTTTATAATGTAAAGATGTAATCACTGTCAAAATGCCACAGCAATACCACACAGAGTGAGGACAGGCATCGACAGAGCCACTAATCAGAATTTAGAGTAGCGTCTGATTGAATATGCATGATGGCCCTGCCATCGCCTTCACCGTGGCGTACAAAGGGATTCGTCTTAACTCCCGTGCGTGTGTGTATGTCTGTCTGTGTGTGTGTCTGTGTGTGTGTGTGTGTGTGTGTGTGCGTGTGTTTCAGCGAAAACACTGCAAGGAAAATGGCTGACTTTGGAGCACTTTCTTAACCAGCAAGTTCAGTAATCCCTCGTATATCCTACTGTGCGGACTGAAGGACGGGCAGATAAGCAAAAACTCATAGGACTGAGTCACGCACTGCTTAGCAAAGGTGGTAGCGCTAGGAAATCCACAGCCGTGTATTTATTCAGCATTTCGTATTCATTCTCTGCAATGCTTAATCCAACACTTAAAATCCTTCAAACAATCACACTCAGTACACTTTTACATTTTGCATTCAATCCTTGTGGAAAGCACTGTTTCTATAAATCAGTATCCTATATTGAGCTAGGAGCTGTGTAGGCTAATAATTAAATGACCAACATAATAATTCAGTGGAAGATGAATTCTGCAGTATACACTATACTGTGTAAAATTTCAAGGGATGCCACAGAATCAGTCAATATAGTCTATGCCTCTGTCATTATGAGATTAGTGAAGTCAAATTAAACCGAACTGTTCTATAATCATCTTCATAGTCAGAACCAGTTCCATACACTCCTCTGATCATTCAGTAGTTAGCTAGCTGTACAGTTTTAAACTGCTCAAATGCTCTAATTATAATTGCTAAAAGAACAAAATATCTACCTAATAATCTTTTACCAATGTGTTGTCATTAAGTAGCATTAGCCCCCGTGTCAGGAAGTGAGAATTCACACCTTACTGTGCACAAGTGATGTCACAATCCTTAAATATTACAGCAGTGTTATATAATGGTACAGAGCAGGTCTTGCTACCCAGAGGTTTGATTCCTAGGTGGGGAACTGCTGCTTTATGCTTGAGCAAGGTGCTTACTGTACCCCAAAAATGATACAGTAAATGTCTAGATGTATAAATGGATAACATATGTCAATGTACATTCCTCTATTTAAGATGCTCTGCAAAGCAACTAAATGTAATGTAATGTTGCACTTTAATATTCAATTTACTCAAGAGAATGGGAAACTATTGCAATGTGTATTCTCAAATCATATTGTACACTCAAATAAGAAGTACATTTCTCTGTATTTTGAAAGTGGTCAGTTAAAAATTCATTTGAAGTATTATGTTGATTCCAGTTGTTTCTCTCTGGTATCATATTGGGTGATCTTCCACATTTTCAAATCTATTTCCATTCTTTTTTTATTTGTTGACTAGATCATAAATTTCAGTGATTAACATCATATGCAAGTCATTAATATAATAGCATTGTTAATTTGATTTTAATAACTGACAATTTTTTGAACCTTGAAAATCAATTATTTGAAATCTTAATAAATTAATGACTTTGTAATTATGTATAAAAGCAGATTTTCCAGCAGCAACGTTTTTGGACCAAGAAACATGTCTCTGATGCAAGTTAGATGTAATCATATCTGCACCAGTGATGACACACAATAAACAGGCAAGTATTTTTATCCCTGCTAGTAGTGTTGTCATTTGATCAGGCTTATAGAAGTGTGATGGATAAACCTTCACCTATTTCCCAAAAACTATGCAGATGTAATAGCAGAAACATGTTTTATGTGTGTGGTGTGTGTTTGGGCAGATGCCTTGAGGACGCTCTGTTTTGTTTTATATTTTCAATATTGACAAAAAGCCACTCTGATTTCACTCTGGATAAACTTCTGCATATGCAAGTGTGTGTGTGTGTGTGTGTGTGTGTGTGTGTGTGTGTGTGTGTGTGAGAGATGGAAGGCTACCCATTGGCTAATGAGCCTTACCTGTTTAACTATTTTGGATCAAAGCCAGGTGTTCGGTTGCTGAGTAGGGTCACTGTTATTAGAGCAGTTATTTGCTTTCTTAAATCTGTATCCGGCTTGGTTTGTGATTTTTAATTTTTTGTACAAATGTAACCTTCTGTTTAGTGTGGTACATCAGTAAGAGATGTGACACAAGGAATGCAACAGTACTGTGACTTTTTTCCCCTCAAACCTTTCTATTATGTAAGTGCTCTGTCTTTTGTCCTTACTCTGAAGCCCATTTAGGCACAAAACATTCCTGGCAGCTATCAATTGCAGATGTTTTAGTGCAATGTCTGTAAGAGATTTGGCACAAGATGGTGAAGTGGGGGTATGATTTGCAGTATATGTTCATTTGAATATACAGTGTTTGAATGGTGGTAAAAATCCTCTGGGTATAAGGTCCCTTTCATGCAAACACTGGTCAAGTTATTGATGACATCTTCATGATGCAAAATTTAAGACAGCACCTCACAGAGGAGAACCTGAGGGAATGTAGCACCAGCGAGCAAACCAAAGAAACGATATAGCAATTTAATTACTAAAGTTAATTGTAAGGGCTTGTGGGTTTTAAGCAGAGCTGTACCGAAATTATCTACAGGACTCCTGCCATAATTGAAGTCTGTAACCTTGGAAGCAGATGGCTCCCACGTTTTAGATATGTTGCAGTGTGCTGTCAGGCTAGCAGCTTACAGGCAATGCTATGTGAAGTAAAATTCTGCTTTTTTTAAAGTGTGTGTTTTATTGTGAGTCTTCATCTCTGCCAGGAGGTGGATTGGAGATGATATCATTGTTTCTTTGTGTGTGTGTCTTTCTGTGAAAAGGATAACTATAACTATAAAGTTAAACTTAAGTTCAGATTAATATTGGCTGAAATGATTGCCCGAGGGACAAGGAAGAAATGTTTCGGTTTTAGGGTTGATGGGGCAGCTATTAAGGGTGGTGGAGGTATGCACTCCACTCTGGAGTGCCACTCAAGTTCAAAGCTGTTTTTGCTATGAAGGTAATTAAAATGTTCTTTGTAGATACCGCAGAAGTACTGCTAAGTGACTTCTTTCTTCACACAATTGCGCTTTTCCAGTGTGCTGCACTGCATTTACATTGTGAGCATTTTACATTTTCCAATCACTGTTTTCTGTTGATAATTTTAGACACAGTACTGGTGAGTCATTGGCAAAAGGAAAAGAAATGTGCATGAAAACCAATCTTCAGTTCAGTTTTAATTGGAGTTTTTCCAAAACTATATGACAAATATAACAAGGGTTTTTTCTTTGGAGGTGTTGACTTATTTATTTCCCATTTTCTTTAGCATGTGACTGTACAGTTTTGAGTTTCTTCGGGGGCGTGGGGGGACGACAAACATTAATTTGCAGCTTTTGGATGGTAAATCTGTCTCATTTAATTAACACCAGGGGTGTGAGAACAGCATCTCCTTCACTCACAGATGAGTCAAGAGAGCATCATCTCCTGAATCACAGTGGGCTCCTAGAGGTCTATACGTTTCACATCTTTTAATTGTATCTTTTTTCAAACAATAATGTCATTGTAGGCAATGTAATGCAATATGCAAAGGTTTATGCATCCTTAAAAATGTACTTGTCTTGTTTTATCAGTTAGGTAAAATATTATCCGATCATTCAGTTAAGATACACAACATTGTATGTAAAAACAGGTGCATATCTCACCTTACATGTTTAATCATTAGTTACTGTGTTTACTGTTTGGTACAGTACTCAACATGGTGATATTCTAAACAGACAGCTATGTTTAATGCAGACTTGTTCTACTGACCTGCCAGGTGGTGAATGCATGCTGTTTGAAGTACAAAAGCAATCAGTCAGTAGCAGTAAGGATAGTCATAACATAGGTCAGTTAAGAGGGTATTACTTTTTCACACTAGCTGCAAACTGTTTTTTTATTTCCATTGTTTCTGTCTTAACTCATTTAATCTAGTATGGAGAGGATGTGTAAAATGTGTTCACTTAAAACTAATTTTGATTAATCTTAGACATTAAAAGAGGCTTTGTACTTGTATACAGATGAATTAACTTCCAGGGAAATTTTACTTTCATATTTAACAGATTTTAATGCTATATTTGCTCAAAATTCAAAATGTATTCAGGATTTTTTCTGCCAGAAAATATGATTCATTATTTATGCCTCTGCACTGTTGTTAAGCCGATATTGGTTTTTCACAGGCATTGCAAACAGTGAAACATTGATGTGGAGAATACTACAGATGCAACTTCCGGAATATCTTACACCTGTGCCGCAGGTCAGAGCTGATGCATTTTCCTGTATGTGTTGCTGACAGCCACTGGGCCACTGGGTGTGCAGATGGGGGAGAGAGAGAGATGAAAAAGAGTTGGAGATATTCACAGTATCAGTAGCCTGACATACAGTACGTGACTACCCTACCACTTCATCCATTTGTGTATGTGAAACAAGCAGCTAGCAAGTGAACTGTCTGCAGTTATAGATTTACCATAGTGTGTTGCTGTGAGTATTAGTTTATTTTACCAGAGCGGTAATATAAATTTTACATTTGTAATAAACGTTAAACAATAAAACATTTATATAAGGGACATTTAAGTGAAACATTTCATTCTTCAAAGTATATGAATGTCTTTTTTCTGTAAACCTGAAATTTTCATCAGATGTCTGGTTTCAGTTTCAGGTCCAAAGAGAAACTGTGAGTAGACTGTAATAATAATATTACCTGAGATGACATGACTAAACATTTGAAAAATGTGAGCCTTTGCTATGCTGTATTCTTTGAGATATCACAGAAACATTTTACGTGAAGACACAAAAACCCAAAAGCGTGTTAAGAAGTAGGAAGTTGCATCAGAACAAGATATCTTTACTCACTAAAGTAATTCCACACACACAAAAAAGGCATTCAGATTTTTATGTTAAGTTCAGTGAGAAACACTCTCATGCTATTTCAAAATTTCATTCAGATTATGATTAATTGCAACTATTTTTTCCAACTTCTTTTTAAATTGTAAGATTAATGGTGATCCAACTTTTGATACGGCACAACTTTTCTATCCATCACTCTGGCTTGCCTTTTATCCGTCTGACATTTACTGGATCAGGTATGGCATGGTGAGGCATGAGGGAGTGAGGGAGAAAAGAAGGCCACAGATGGCGTGATCCCCAATTCAGCTTTCTCTCTTTGTCCCAGTGCACATCCAAACTGTGGAGTCATGGTGTGTGGCTATACAGTCCTCCCTTGCAATAGCCTTCACAGGAGAGCTCGGTAAAGGGTGCATTCTGCTTGTCTGTATTCCGTAACAAAGCCTTTGCTTTCAAGACTTCAGCTGTGACCTTTACCTCACATTATTAGTCTTATATATCTTATAGCATTTCCATTTTTTCCATTAGCTTGTAAAGAATAGCATAGTGGTATTTCGATTGTGACCTTTCCATCTTGGTGTTTCTTAGTAAAGCAGAAAAAAAAAACAACACAGAATTCAGCGCGCAATCTAAGATTGATTAATGGCCGTCCATGTGGACATCATAGGTGTTAAGTTGATTGGTGATTGGCTGTCACCAAACAGTTGTCTCTGAAATAGTGCAATTGTTTTAAAACGCAACAAAGTGTCCTATTTATAGCAACATCACCCTCTGAAGACTGAGCGAGAAACAATGTCCCCCTAAGTGGGTTGAAAAAAGGCCTTTCATGAGTGTTTCTTAACAGTGACCCGAGGTCTGATCTCTGTGATTTGTCATATCTGTTCAGGGCTACAGCACAAACTCAGAGAGAAAGATCTAGAAATGCAGATGCTGGAGGAGTGGTATAAAGACTGAAACAGCACGCCACATAACCCTCCATCCTACCAGCACAGTGTAATGCAGGATAGGGAACAGTTCGCCCGTGGGGGGGTATCTCCCTCCATGACAACCAGACTCCGCTCAACCGGCATTCGGGAGAGGGTGATGGAGATGAGTGACAGTATGGCAGCCCGGATGGAGATGTGCGGTAGACGCTGGAGTGATTTCACCAAGGGGAAAGAGTGTCAGTTTACTGTGCCAACTGTTGTAGATCATTACGCAGGAAGGCTAAAGCCATAGATAATTTTTCTTAGGGATGGCATAGGCCTCTCTATTTTCCTTAAGGACAACGAATGACATACAGTTAAGAGCATGAGTCTGATTTCAGAATCAGGACTATGCAGCGTGTCATGATAAGATAAACCATTGCTTGTCACTATTTTAACATTTATGTGTATATGTATTTTTTATTTGCTTCATATTATTTTGGCTTTCATGATCAGAGTCATTTATAAAATAGTATATGTTTTACTCATGCATTTTCACCCACCCCTCTGCTTTTAAGGCCTTGCAATTTATCATTGTACTGGGCTTTGTGCAGTTTCACTCAGGGAACAGAATCAGCAGCACATTCGCACACGGTCTCCCTCGCAACCGGGTGACATTTATTAATTAAATATGGTATACTGCCTCAGGACGCTGTTTCCTTCCCACTGTCTCCAGACACTAATAATTACATTGGCATTTAGCTTGACGATAAACCATCCCTATGGCCTCAATAAAATATCTTCTGAGCTCTGAAACTGAGTAAATCCATACCAGTGCGCATTACATTGATCCTATCGAGTCATCCCGCGTTTATACGTTAAGAAAGGTGATGGTTTATTCAATTTATTATGTTCGTGTCATTTTATTTCTGTCGTGTTTGCTTTGGAAAAGAACATTCCAAAATCCCTTCAAAAAAAAAAAACTGACTCAACAAAACCAGTTATCACTCACAGATGAATCAGTACAGTGCTTTTTGTTTAGAATTGTCTTTTATTTCAAATTTTGACATTGACCATGACATTTTTCCCAACACTGGTACAGTGTGACTAAATTCATCAATGAGGACAGTATTTTGCTGAAAGTGAACAAAAGGAACCCAGCTCACTGTATATCATATTTACTCCCGTCTACCTGCAGTGGTGACAAAACATGAAAACAACAGGATCTGTGTGACACCCTCACCACACTGTAATAAAGACCCGCATCCCTTTCCACAGTAATAACCTGCTGATGAGCTCCTTACAGTCTGGAAATGGGTGTTACTTTCGATAATATCATGGGATTCTCTCACTCTCAGGCTTTGCTTTCTGCCTATGAAAATGAAAAGGATCGTTTCCCTGACCGTGTCCCAGAGGAGATCTCCTGTTCTGTTTACCCTTGCGATGACACATGACAAACTGTTTACCAGAAGCAATCATTCTTTTTGCTCCTTTAATGAGAATCATTCTGTACGTTGCTCTAATGTTACATGCAAAATGCATCCCCCTGTCCAGATGGTTATTAATGACACCTTAAAACATACAAACATCCACCGAAAGGCCCGTACTTCACCTCGCAACAGTTGTGTATGCAGCTGCTTGTGAGCACACCATCAACTGTAGCAGCACCCATACAGCCATGTTTGCTTGGGTGACTACATGCTCTTTGTTACGCTTGGAGCATGAATTTGAATATTGAAATCTGTGTGCAATGTGGCAGTTGTTGGCAATCTGAATTGTGAAGGTAAATGAAAAGGATCCTAAGGGCTGCAAACAGAGATCTAAAAACAGAGGAGGCATGTGATTCCTTCAGAATCAGGTGTAATCAGTCTTATAATGAGAGGTATTTAAGATTATGAGGCCTTTCACTGTGTGCTCCTAGTGGAAGTTTCTTAGAGGAAGTGTGGATTTCTTATTTATTATGTGTACTCTGCTTGTATGACATGTCACTCAATGCAAGTATCAGAAATAAATTATAATGACTCTAAAACTAATACTCAGTGGATGAAAAAATTCATTGTGATGTGTTTGGGAGCACATTAGCTTATTACTTCCTAAAAATTAGTTAATGCTCAGAGTGCACTGTAATTTAAGGATTGAATGACTGTCAACTTTGTAGACAGTCATGAGGCATTGTTACCTTCCAGTATAACTTTGATTCAGTAAGTGCACTTTTGTGTTCTAAGCCAATAGTAAAGAACTTTCTTTTAGATCAGAATAATTGTTAATGTATCAATGTGTATTTTCCTGTAAAACACACACATACACACTGATTGGAAATACTGATTATTTAAAGGTTAGGCCAACTGTAACAACTTTTCTTTTAGCGGTATCTTTGCCTTGCATCTGATGTGATTTGCGGTAAGCACTTAAGTTTCTGAATTATCCTCACAATTCGTTCTTTGGCAGAGATTATACATTGTATGAATGTATAGTAGTTTTCCTTACAGCCTCTGACAGGACTCCCCAACAGGTTAATGACGTCTAAGACTGCCTCCCACTGGGTATCCTTCTGCCACCAGCCCATTAATTCCACCTGGCACTATGTGAACAGAGGCACTTTGAATCCCAACTGTACATTTAGAGTCATAACTGTGTTGACAGCCATTACAAGTCAAGAGCATGTTTCCTTTACTAAGTAATATTGATGAAAGTAGTAATGTTATTATTTTGGATTGCCTTATTACTGTTTATATTGATGTTTTTTTACAGTCAAGTATAGTCTTCCCCGGATTGACAAGGCTGGATTTTTATAAGGTTGTTTTAGAGGAACCTGACTCTCCACTGCTGGAGAGGAGTGATCCAGTTTATACTGCTTTCCAGTACCAATGGGAAGCATAGTTAGAGCATAAAAGAGTATTGTTTGCACTTACATTATACATAGCATCTTTGTATAATAGACATAAAATCCCTATATATTTTTCAGGAAGGAACAAAAGCAATATTTTTACATTAATTTCAGCCACCAGACTCAAATTTTGTTAAAAAAATGCTTATATGTATAACTCAAAGTGCTTAATGAAGAGACATCATCATGTTAGTGAATTTTACATTTCCTGAAATTATGAATGTCTCCTTACACTTCAATATATGGTTAATTCTGGCAGTGTCCCTTCAAGCATGTTCATATGTAGTTTGGATTTTTAGATAAAGCAGCGTTTCCTAAACCTCTCCCACACAGCTGATTCAAATGATCAGTTTGTTATTAAGCAGCTTCAGGAGTTCATAACAAGTTGATCATTTGAATCAGCTGTGTTGGAGCAGGGAGAGCTCTAAAACATGCAGGATAAGGGGTCCTCCAGGAGAGGTTTGGGAAATGCTGAGTTAAAGAGTCAAACAATCAATCAATCAATAAATCAATCAAGCCGTCATTTGTTATTATACATTTTTACAATCGAATTGTCAAAAAGTGCTGAACACAGTGCATTTATGCAGGGAATTGTAAAAACTGCAGAATGACTCCCCGGGACTGGGAGGGACTCCTGAAAAACATTGGGTAACATTAACAATCAATTTGAATGGCATCAGGTCATTGCACCATTTCAAGATTAAAGACTGGTGTGTGCCTGGAGGAATGACATGGTGGGCTCAGGGAGGCTGCGAGGAGGACCTTCCATCCAACAGTAGCCTGGGAAGGATCGTCATGAGGGTTCCGGTGTTACAATGATCCAGGCATCTTGTCCATTGTCAGGGAAAGCACTGTTCAACAGGGGCTGGGCGGGGCTGCAGGAGCACTCGGGCAGTGCTTGGATGGCACAAGGGAGGGAGGGAGGGAAGGAGGGAGAGAGAATGAGGCAGGGAGGGAAGGAGAAGGTATTTGTAGTGTGGGATGGCCAGGCAATTTGGGTGCAGTGTGTAATGGGGCAATGCAACACTTTGCAGCCTCAACAGAGATACACTATGGCAGCTTACAAAAAGAGGTGAGCGAAAGCTAAGGACCCGTGGCCATGGCTGGGCCACTAGAGGCAACAGCGGGGATAGTTCTTACCGCAAGAAATTTTCTTTACCCAAGATCCCCCCCTCATCCTCAGCACCTAGAGTGATTATGTGGTGATGAGGAGGTGGGTGGCTGTTTTGACACTTTCATACTGCCTTTGAGTTCAGATGTATGTATGTTTTGATGTTGACCTTCAAACTTTTCACATGCACAAAACACAATAACAATTGAATAGAATTATGGCCAGTGTCCATGGCTTATATGTAATTTATGTATTATATGCAGCACACTGACCTCTGTACACTGTGGCCAAAATCCAGAGGGTAAACAGGAAGTCAAGAGCGAATAATGTCTATTCATCTGTTTCTCATTTATTTAATGCATGAGACAATGTATCATGCAGCACAACAGAATGCACTATAAGCTGAATTTGATTGCTTTGATATTTTACTGCTCTCCATAGTGGAAAGACATAGATTGAAATGGAGCTGGAGTAATTCCTTCTTCCCAGTATAACACAAAGCTTTTTTTAACAGTTTGTGCATGGTAGTAAATGCTTTGATGTGTATGCTTACAGGCTAAAATAGTGTGCCAGATTTGCAGCTGTTATAAATGTTTTATTTTGTAACAAATTTTCTCAAGTTTTCCTAAAAAGTCTGTTGTTTTGTTTGCTGCTCCCGGGGTGGGCTATCTGTGTCAGTTGGCATGGCATGGTTGTTACAAACTGTGTGCTGCTTCCATAGCAATGGCCCATTAAAAATTCATATGAAGCTGAACAAAACATCACCACAGAAATCAGGTCTATGACTCCAGCAATGAAACAAACCTAATAAGCTCAGAGGAACGTGGTGTAATGCAGTATTAATATTTTTTCAATTATTGTATTACTTTGCTTTCAATTTTTTCCCCTCAGTGCTTTATTAGTTTCTTCTTTTTGTTTTAATGTTTAAATTTGGAAGTTGTATTGAAAGCATAGGGAACAGTTTAGTGTGGCTTATGTCTATTGTTGATTTCCATGATTCATAATGTGTACTAGGGATTAATTACATAACATGTAACCTGTGGTTGAATGCTCAAGGATGGGATAGGTTTCAGATATGGTGCGCTACAGTTTTTGTTGAATAAGCTGAAGAAGATGCAGACAGAAACCTTGCAAGGCTCATAAAATTAGTGGTTACCTCATTCTTTCCCCATACGGGGGGATATTGAATTGGATATTCCCAATGATCAGACAGCACAGACACACTGATTTCAAGCTCGCAATAATTGACTTGCAGTCAGTGTTCCCAAGTTTCAAGTTTATAAGGTTTTTGGAATGTTGAGTTTGTATGAATCTCTGCATATTTCTTTGAATTGGCATTTTGTGTTTCTCTATGTAAAAAGCAGAAATTTAAAAGCATGAATATAGGTGTAAATGTGTTCCTGGCCCTTTATCAAGTTAAATTAGAGATAGAAAAGTAGGCTTCATAATAGCATGTCACACCTGAGTCTCTGCTCTGGAGAATTCATTAACAGTTCCAGTCACAGACACCTCCACCAAAGTGCTTGATTAAAACCTGATTTTAAATATGGTGCTTTTAAATATTCAGTAAGTCAGCTGTTCATATTGACCACTGGTAAAATGATTTATGAGGTCTTAATTATACACTTATAGTGTAATTATTGTTCCAGCTGAAAAAAAATGTACATAAAGTGTAACCCACTTAATATTGCAGAACAAATATGTGATTTTAATGGGTTTCCATGCTTCTTACATTTAAAATATGAACATTAGGTTGTATTTTGTACATAGTAAGCAATGTCATATTTATTAGGTTTGTCTGAATTAATGAAATGTATTAAATTGGACATGGTTTTGTTTTTGAGGATTTCATTACATCTCCTAAAGTGGTATCTACAATGTGAGCGTGTATACTATCCTGTATATTAAGCCTATGTATTATATTATCCTAGTATCCTATCCTAATATTACCATGTTCATACTGAATGTGCAAAAGAAGGGTTTGCAGATTTTGTATTTGTGTAAATGACTCTGCTTACAGTGACAACTAAAAATCTGTGTAGACAGTATTATTCTGGCAAAGAGAGAGGACTTCCGTGCTGCAACTTAATTTTGCACAACACTCAAAGGTCACCTCACCTCTTTGCTTGGGATTATCTGGAGAGGCAACCCTACAGTGTGTTAGAGAGGCACTCTGCCACTGTGCATTCTAATGCACAAGCGCACATTCTCTCTTCTACTGAAAAGCACAAGTCAGTGTAATATTCTGTGGTGGACATTGCTTCCTTGATATCTCGTTCTGTGTATTGTTATGTCAGTGGACATTACCCAGACTGGAACGGTGTTTACATTGTACAGCGCCTTGCCCGATGGATTTTTAGCTGATTGCTTTCTCTGACTCATTACTGCATGGGGTAAAAAAAAATGGCTTATGTATCTCTATAAATAAGCATGCTGTTATGTGATAGTGGTATTTTTGGGACCAGATGTAGGATGGATGATTTGCAGTGTGGTTTGCTGCGGAATAATTTGGCCTAAACAGTGCGGCACAGGTTAGCTTGTGCCGCTTTTGTGCTGGTAGCAGCTCTCATCAGTCTCTCCTCTCTACAGGCCCTGCTTGGAGGCTCCCGCCAGGCTGACCTCTCCCTTTTCCAGGAGACGCTGTGGAAGAGCCTGAAGACTGATGGCGGGGTGAAGGTGAGCCCATCCATTTCGCTGCCCCCGTACACCACAGCCCGGCTGCACGAATCCCTGTCTTACAAGATCCCAGCCACGTCACCCCCCTGAGTTTGCCCAGAGGGAGTGTGCCGTTACCGCGAAGCAGTGTGCCGAATGCGTCCACGCTCACCTGGTCGGTCCGTCTGACTCACCCTCCTCCGTTGTGGTTATGAACGGCCGGCCTGGCATCTCGGCACCAAGACAACTGGAAGAATCCCAGCAGCCACAGTACCGTGCACATGCTTAATTGTGTGCCTGTATAGCCACTGACAGACCTCTCTGTGTGTTAGATAATGAACACAACCCGCTTTACAGAGACAGAGGGCTGAGGAGAAGGCAGGGTAATGAAGAGGACACTGAATAAAGCACATCTCCTGGCATGAGAATGCAGAGCCGCTGATAATATCCTCTCATTTCCTCTCTGTTAGATAAAGCACAGCATGATAAAGAGTCACCAGTCATTCTCTGTGTGCTTGCAGTTTATTGCTGAGTCTTTGAGAGCATAGTCAAAGGTATTGCTGCTGAGCTCTGATGGTACATTAGTGATTTAAGAGACAAATTAACAGGGTAACCATTGTTTTCATGGTGGAATATCTTGAAGTGTTTTATGCTGAGATATCCAGCATCACCGACTTAAAATTTTTAAAAAGTTTTATCTAACATTGCATATTTTAGCATATTTTTGGACTTTGTTGATTGATTGGATCTCCTTTTGTATCATTGGCATGGTATGGAGCATGAGGCTATTCAGTGTGGCTTTATAAATATTCAAAAATTGAAAGTAGTAAAGGAGGAGTGGCTGAATTCTTTTACATTACATTATTGTCATTTAGCAGATGCTGTTATACAGAGCAACTTACATACGTTACATGTTACATTTTTACATTGTAACGTATTTTTACAAATTTTGATTTTGTAAATTTTACTCCTTCTGTACAATCTGCATTGCATCGACCAACACCGCAACAGTGCACTTATGTATCTGTTCAGATGAGCATTTAAGCTGGCGATATTCATCTTCTGATACTATGTAATTTAGTTGTCATTCCTTCCTTTAATTTTGTCTCTATGTGTCATACCTACATGTTAGTCAGTACTTCAGTGTTACCAAGCCATGTATGAGTCGCTTAGCACTGGGTTATATTTAGCCCATAACATTTAATAATCCAGTATTTATCACATTGTTCATGTCTTCACTGCCGTCTTTCTATCACTGGGCTCAGCTTGGAGACACACAGAGCCATGAATCAAATCTTGATAAGGAAAGAAATTATAATAGTAATGACAGGGATGACCTTTTCACTGAGATTCAAAGGCACTGTGTGGGCCAGTCTCTAATTGTGTTTCCTGCTACTGTCTGCAGCTGATAATGGCACCTCCCCACTGTACAGTGGCTTATGCAACACATTCTTTATGCACTTTTATTCTAGAAGTAAACACAAGTAATGACTCATGGGGCACGCCTGACCCCATTAAAATGAAATTATTAGCCGTTTTCTTTTTTCCGCTGTAACTGTAAGCTGGCGTGGCTAAGATAATCAGAACATGAAAGTGTGGTGCAGGACACAGGGTATGGGCCCACTGAAGACTCCCTGGTTACGTAACTCAAAGGTGCACTTTGTGACCCTAAATTATCTCTGTTGTGCTTCAGGCCACCAGAGGATCCATGCATTTGTTCAACTGTCCTGCATCTGGTTGTCCATTATATTTAACTGGTTTAATTGTGCATAAATACATTCACACATGGTTTGCTTTTTGTAGGATCCAAAAAGTCTGGAATAACACTTTAATTAGGCTGCATTCTGTGAAATTGCAATAATTTCCTTCAATTTGTTTTGTCTGATGTTTTTTTCCTGGTTGTGGAACTCCTCACTGTATGAGTGGGTCAAAATTCATTATACTGTTCTATTTGTGATTTGATAGCAGCAGACGAATGGTCATTTCGCTCTGCAGTAATGGGATTCTCTAAACAAGACAATCTACTCCTCAATTACAGCACAATACCTGCTGATAGGAAGCAGCCCATGGATAATCTGTCTTATTACTGTAGGTACCCAAGGTACTTTATGGTAGCTAGCTGTCAAGCTAGTTGTTAACTGCTCCTCTATTTAAGAAAGCGACTGTTTAAACATAATTGATATTCTGCTATGTGCAATTCTGCATAAATAGATGGTACTCCAGGTAACCTGTGCTTCTTTCCCTCATTTAGCAATACAAGCTGCGGAGGTCCAGGGATTTTTTCTCTGTGTGTGCAATAACCTGCAGTGGAATTTGGATGCCATAGTGGAGCTTTTGTGCTTGTTCAGTTAAGTTCTGGACAAAGCAAGTGTGAGGACATACAGAAATGATGAAGAGGGCACTAAAGTTAAAGGTTTAGAGGGACGCTCTGGGTACCACCTCATCTCCCATCATTTTCACATGGTCCCTCAGATTGCTGATGTTCCATTACAATACTCCAAGAAAACAGTGCGGGTTATAAATGGAGCCTCTTTGTAAAAGCCTTCTACATTTGTATTAATGGAATACCTCTGCTGCTCTATTCTAAAAAGCCTTTGGAAAAAAAAAAAAAAAAACGATGTCAAGAACATTTGGATAACCCCCCCCGACCTGCTTAAGTTTTTAAAGGACACTGTGCCTCAGACAACTTTGGTAAATAATGCATGCGGTACATTACCTCGGTTTCACTCAGGCAGCTCAGAGAGCCGGCACGCGATGCCTCCTGACAGACGGATCCAGACGGATACGGATACCGTGCTTCTGTCCACCCACACCTGTCTCTGCCGCCAGCTTAAAGGCTCCCGCACCGCGCCTTTGAAACCACCGCAGCTGGTGAGAGGCTTCCTCCTCTACATCTGTGTGGGTTACTGCCATGGAGAGACACACACTGCTTCCATGGGCGCATGTGCCACCAGGTTTTTGTAGCGAGGTAATGTACAGGCAAGCAGCTACTCACAAGCTATTGCACAGCATGGGCCTTTATTTGATGTTCTGGCATAATCCGCAAATTGTTACTTAATGTTAGTCAATATTGAAGCAGGAGTACAGTAAGTGGTCTGTTAGTGGTATCAGCTGAGGGCCTGCTTTGAGCATGTTGGTGTTGCTTTCTAATGGCAGGATCTGACGTCACGTCGTCATCTGTAGCAGATGTTATCTGTTTTGATACCTCGGTTTTGCTCATATGTTTCTGAATAGCAATAACAAGGCGGTCATCTGTTGGCGTGTTTGAGTCACCGCCTCAGCTGCTGCTCAAGGTGTTTCCTCTCCAGACTGAAGAGGCAAGTGAGGAACACTGGGGGGGCACAGTGTGGAATACTTGCTGCTCCAGCTGTCCCAGGACGAATTTAAGCATGTCGTACATGAAATATGGAGGAGCACTCCATCCTCATTTCAGCCACGGCACTGAGCACCAGACTGCTGAAGGATGAAAAATCCTGAGCAAAATTTACCTTGCGGCTGAGGGGGGAAAAATAATCCTCATGGATTTGTTTGTCATTCTAGACAAGAAGTAAGTCCAGGTTAAATGATACCTATGTATGGTATTGATGCCCTGAATGAATTTAAAGCCAAAATAGTCTTCCCGGTGTACCGCACACTTGCAAAAAAGTGGTTAAGAGCAGCAAGAACTATGAAACACCTCAGTGCTTTATTTTACACATTCTTAATTTCTGCAGCGGTTGCACAACTTGCCAAAACACGCTCTTGTTACACAGAGGGGAGCAGAATTAATTCAAATTCAAGATAATGAGAATGAGTAATCTGCAAATAGAGAGATTCATCATACCCCTCCTTGTCTGCTGCAACAGAATGAAAAGAGAAGGCCATTGTTCGACGTGGCAATCCTCCCCCGAGACATTCCGCACTATCTTCAGTTAAGCAGAATCTGAAGTCACTTGGTGAGCGTTCCCTTCATCCAAATGAACAGCCTGAAGGCTTAACTTGCCCACTCCTCCACTGACACTTTCATGAACATGAAAGGTTCGAGTTGTCCTACCTAAATAAAGCCAGGAACATTCAAGAACCGGGCGTTAAGTAAAAATACCCTTCAAAAATAACACTGCTGTCATCACAGGGCTTTGGAGATCTTAGAGGACTGTTGCTAACATAGGCTTTGACTTGCGACTGATACACTATGAGCACTACGGGGGTCAGTGCGTTGAATTAAACAGATTTTAATATTTTAAAAACTTTCTTATCCATTTTACACAGTTATCTTTGTGTAACCTCATTCTGCTTTTTGGTAAAATATGGGGCATATTTTTTTCTGGATTCAATGCATTATTTTTAAATAGTACCGGTGTAAGGGTGCAGATATTGCAATGTCAAACATTTAAAAGGGAGAAAATATAAGACTATTTTCCCTTCTGCCATCTCCCTACAACCTATTAGATTTGCACATCAGTGTGTATACTTTCAGTTGCGTATTTCCTGGAGAACATCGGCGAGTTTGAATGATGTCTTTGAGATTATTGGAAGATACACTTGATTTCCTCCCTGACATTCAATTTCATGGAGGAATAGGAAATGTTGGCTTGTGACTCTACTTTTGGAGTTGTTTATGCACAGTGTATTCACCAGCATTTCTTTACTGGAGGCCTGTCTTCTTGATGGCTTGTTTGCTTGACTTGTGATTCCACCATCCCTGCCTGTCTTCTGAGTATGAGAATTATATCAGCGTGGTGCTGTTTTTGTTATTGCGCCGCTGTGACAATCTGTTTGATGTTGAAGTGGCAGTCCTTATCTGGTGTGTTTTCAGTTTTAACCACGTACTGTCTACTGTCACACATTGAAATGCTGCAGGCGTGACAGTTGTCATATCTGTTTTCTCTTTTTTTTGGTTACTGTTTTGTTTTACAGGTGATGTTTTGTTTTTCTTATTGGATCCGGCATTAACCATTGAGTCATGTTCACAATTTTTTTGATTACAGTATTTGATAAAATTAATGAGCTGAGGATTTTAATACACAGTGGAAAGCAAAAAGAGGCCTTTTTAATATCCTCATATATATATATATATATATATATATATATATATATATATATATATATATATATATATATATATATATATATATATATATATACATATATATATATATATATATATATATTGTTTTGTCAGCATGTAAAAGACGTGTAGGTGCTAGAATGTGTAACACCAGGTCCGGTAACCCCATAGATTTAATCTATTTTTGAATCATTAAACAAGCGACACATTGTATAGTATATTTCTCATTTCATCTGAAGGAGGGGTCATTTTTTTGGTAGATTTTGAGCCTGATGATGTGGATCAATGTTTGCCTTATCTTATTTCCTGTGCAATAATTCTCCTCCTGTGTGACCTGGTGATTTGTAATTTTCTCTCGGTAATTGCACATGATACATTCTCCTAATGAGGGCCACAGTGAAGCCAATAAACGTCACGGCAGCCTCCGCCTCTCTGCTTGAGGTGGAAAATGAGCTTTAGATTTACAGCATGCCGCGTTCAAGCAGCAGATGGTGCCAATGCAGTGTGTGCTCTGCTCAGCTATTTAACAGGAGTCGGGGTTGCATTTCTTTTTTCCATTACATTCAATAACTAAAATATCAACAAAACAACATGTATATAGTATTATTGTACTATATATTATGTTTATAGGATGTCAGTGAACTAGAACTAGCACCGCCAGTTTTTGTAAATGCTGAACACCAAGCTAGTACCACATGCAGGTTTTAGTGGTGGGAACATATGGTCTGGATGTACTGAATTTAAGCACCATTCCACCATTCCGTCCCTTCAGAATATACATATCTCTTAAGAGAAGTCATCGTTCAGCCACTGTGGATAACTGATTGTTTGAAATGATTTTGTTTACAGTATATGACAGTAGCCTTAGGAATACATGATCATACTACTATGAGAAACAGTACTGGGTAGCAATTTTGTGGAGTACTGTGAAATTTTAGTGGTTCGTGACTGAGTGGCGTGTGTACTAGTAAACACATGCTCCTGAAACAATGCTCCCAGGTGCTTTCCTGGATCATGCTCAAGAGCCCTGGCAGCCATCTTGTTGGTTGACCTGCTTTGGAGAGTATTTGAATTCAGAAAACGTCTGAAATACATAAATGGGGATAAATGTCAATACTTTTAACACAGAATAATTATTGTTATAAATACATTACATGTGATTACACTTATTGTATGTCAGAATAATTATATGGTAGTTATTTTGTTACCTCTTTTATTTTTCAAAATATTCCTATGCTGTACTGCAATGTGTCAGGTCTTCACCTAATACACATGCATATCACGGAGTTGTAGGATACACCATAATGACTGAAAAACAAAAAAACTCGAATCAGTGATTGAAATGTTGCTTTTACTTCATGTATGTGTTAGTTGCATGCAGACTAAGCGGGTTAATAAGGTGTTGTGTTTTTCTGACGTACAGAGGAATCAGTTTACTTTTTAGAGGTTCCCCCTCGTGCATATTAAAGCGCAATCATAAAAATAGGTGAGGTAGAAGAGTGGTGTCCTCCGGCGTCCCACCAGGGTGCAGTGCAGAGTGATGATGGCAGTGGAGGGTTGCAGACTGCTCTCCATGTGCTGTGGGTACAGATCCAACAGTACTGTAGATTCCTGGGGCAAATGGACACGGATCGCTCCCAACTTAGCAGCACACAGTTTGAAAAAGTCAAAATGTCATATTGCAAGCGCTTTAAGTTCCTATGGATCGAATCATACGGCTAAGAAAACCGTCATTGACATAGTGCAACGCAAATGCTGTAATGGCAGTTTCAGGGACCGTAATAGCAGGTTCAAAGTCGCTGTACGTTATACTGCGGTATTTACGGCTCCTATGATGCATGGCACTTTGCTTTCTTTAGTGCTGAACATTCATTATTACAATCCCGCCATGCACTGCTTCACAGATTCTATATTTAACTCATTTTCAGTAAAGGCGCTCAAGCTTCTTTTTTGCTCACCATCAGTTCAGGGGGGAGACTCTGAAACTTTTACTTCACGAAACAAGATTGCGAGGAGTTTGGATACGTGTCATTAGAAATAATCAAAAGATCCACTTGTTAAAGAGTGACTCACTGTGGCTCACAGCTCTGGAAAGTGGAGACTGTTTAGTATCTGAAGCCGTCTCTCAGGGTGAGTTTGTCCTTTGTTTGAAGAGTGAAAAAGAGTTTCTGTCAGCTGCAGAGCCCGAGGATGGAGATCCGTGGGATTTCTCTCGCACCGTTACCATCACTCTTCTGTCATCAAGCACCTGTTAGAAAACACACACGCCCATACGTCTCAATCAGTAAATGATGCTGACAGAACCCAAGAACAGCCAGGATTTGCACCTCGGATTATTTATTTATTTTCGTTATGTACACATAGGATACAAAAAGGGAAAAGCCTTTCACATTACATTTGGCATTTAGCAGGCGCTCTTATCCAAAGCAACTTAGATTACAATGTTACATAGATTACATGTCACCCATTTATGCAGCTGGATGTTTACTGAGGCAATTCTGGGTTAAGCGCCTTGCCTATGGATGCAACAACAAGACATCAGCAGGGAATCGAACTAGTAACCTTTCAGTTATGAGTCCAGCCCCTTCCCACTATACTACACTGCTGCCCCTGCAGCCCATTTTATTACCAGTATCAACAAATGATTGTGAAGAGAGTATGTGAGCACATATCTTGCATTTTGCAAACTTTTGACAAGACCTTCTTTCGAACTGTGCTAGAAAGCACGTTACCCCACCATAGCTTTCAGAATGAGAGGTAAATTCACTGCATCTAGGCCAATCTCTCCATCATAGGGTATTCTTGAGATTTTACTGAAAACGACAGGAAGCATTACTCGTAATTGGAACAAATACAGGTCCATCAAATGAAGGAAAAACAACACGGCAAAGCATAACTTGTTGTTTGCACTGTGCGGACTGCAGCCAGTGTGTTTAAATTGCATCCGTCTCTCAAATGTGAATGTGTAGCCTTAAAGTCCCAAAGAGCTTTTTGCCTTTTATTTTTATTAGGCCCCTATTTATAAGTCCCTCTAGTAACAGCTCTGGGTGGAAACAAAATGAAGTCTGTTTGATGATCATTATGAACTTGAAAATATCTGCTTGTCAATTAATTAATGCTTCTGAGTTTATGTTCACTTCTCATTTAGCATGCCTGCCTCTCAGTGGACAAATACCCTGGTGAACCATTGTGTATCTAAGTAGTAAAACATGCTGGCAGCCCGGGAAGAGGCCTTTCAAACGCAATGACTTTCCACTTCGGCTCTTATAAATACTGATATGCAGAAGCCTGGGCATATCTGGTGGCTTAAAAGTTGCGGGGTGTTTTGTAACTGGTCTTGAAGCTTGACAGATGTATCGAAAAGGATGAAGAAAGAGGCTTACTTAACTCGGGGATATTTTGAATATTAATACGGACATGAGCTACATACTTACTGTACCTTTCGATATTGGTGAAATATGAAGAAGCCCAATGGGGAACAGCTGAGATGTCACATTCTCAGAATTCTCTGGTTCTGGAATGAAGTGAATGAGTGTGAGTGCCACAGTTATCTCTATAGTGTCGGCTTACTTATGCGTGTCTACCTTGACACGCTAGATGAGAACGGAGTGGATCCATCTTTAGTGCTTTTGCTATGATTAAAGGCAGTTTAGCTCATTCCATCATAGTACATGTTATGAAGTGTGATTTTATTAGGTTCACGACCCCCTCATGGCTGTCTTCTGTTGCTGCTTGTTTGAATCCAGTTTTTGACAGCATAAAATTATGCAATGAGACCTCTGGCTGTCAGGGAGCTGCTTAACAGGTGTTTAGTCTATTCTGAAGAAATGAGTCATGTTCCATTTGGCAACAAATTGCACTCTAAGTGGAAAGATTGGAGGCTGGCCTCAGGGTTGGAGAATTTAATATTGTGTTCTGTAAATAAAATTATCAAAAAGGCCAGTTCTCTTTAGTTTTTTTCCTTCTGTCTAAAGACAGCTACAGTAGGCTATAACTATTTTGGGAAGATAGCTGTAGATGTTAGATGATTTTTACCAGTTATTATCAGCCTGTCATAGCCCATGCAAACTGCTGGACATTGGGGCGTGGGCAAGTGACAGGTGAGATTGGGAATTATTCAGAGAAAGTCATTTTTGTTTGGCTGTTTAGTTAATGCAGGGTGCCTGTGCCATTACAGAGAATTGTGTTTAATCCTTTAAGCACAAATTCAAGGTCCAGCACAAAATGTCGTAATTGGGCCTGAATCAGTCTACAAATTTTTAACAAGTTGGAATTAATGCAACTCTTAATAGGTGGAGCTTCTATGTACTGTCAGTCAGTATTTTAATATTCATAACAAAACATTAAGATTGGTTCATATCAATGAGTCATTGATAGCTCCACCATTTTTGGGGGCATGAAATCTCATTCTCCCATCTCTACACATTTCCAGGCTCATAAATTTGAATTATGCTACCCAGTATCTTCTGAGTTTGTGAAAGAACTATTTCTTGTCCTAAATCGGGAGAGTGAAGAGGCCTGGTCCACACCTGAGTTGTGAACAGGATAATGAATGTTCTTAGTTCTGTGTTTCCATTTCTTTACCACCACCACCCTCCTCCAATACAAGGCTTAGCTTTATTTATTGTTTTTTTTCATGTTAAGTAGTGTCCAGAGACTAGGCTCTAGGGCGTCCGTATTGAAAGATGCTGCAGTGTACTGTACCAAAATGTCTTTAGAGGTCAACACAAAATCTTGAACAGTGTAATCCAGTGAACTCTCAGTGTCACATCAGACATATTGCATTGTGCAATGATGCAAGAGACACCCGAGGTCTTTCCAGTGCACTTGTTGTTGACCTTGTTTTTGTTCCATTATGCGGCTCTAGATCAAAGACTCTCTGTGGTCAGAGGTCAGCCCTTTGGATGAAGACCCCAACGTCAAGGCCACGGTGAACGGTAAGTCATTACAATCTAACCACCCACCCTCCACTGTAACAGCCTTCCTTCCTTGCTGATGGCAAGGAAACATTATCATAGTGCATATGAAATGTATCTGCAACAGTGGATTTCAGAACACAATTGTTTGTGTGTTAAATCTTTATAACTTGTGTAATGTTGCTTGACCTGTTTGTGTATATTTTCAGAAATTGTTGGATGTTCCGTCCCTTGATACAGTGTCCTTCCATCCTGGAATTATTCATTGTCATTCTGTCTTATTAAGAAGAGCTGGCAGCACTTTCAGTGTATTAGGGGCTTTCTTGCCTCATGGAATGCAGTGTTATGTTGTGAAACTACCCACAAATAGTCCTTCAGATTTTTCATTTTGCCTTTATTAAGTAAACAGTCAATCAAAGAGTAGCTTTGCCTGTGATTTCTTGCAGAATGGGTTTATCAGCAATTCAGTCTGCATGCATTACCCTTGCACATTAGTCAAACATTATTTGAAGCATTGCAAGAGATTTTTCAGGTGTCGTGTGGATTGCCATGGTCTGCTTTTGATATGGACAGATGATTCAAATATGGTGGGTTTTCATTCTAGCCCTCTTGCGCTCAGATCTTGGATTTTGCACATCAACGATTTTGCTGTCAGTGGAGAAGTCACTGGATGTATATTTTGTCAGGGCCTTCTCAGGTATTGAAAGAAGAAGTAAAGCTTTGATACTCTTTGCAGTCCCTTTCACTAGATGTTTCCCTTCTCGCAGTGTGTATGAAATAGTTGGAATGTCCTGGAATATCCTCACTGTCCTTGATAACAATATCATTTGCATTATTTGCATTATGTTGAAAATTCCTTTCTGTATTTTAATCTTTCTTTGTAAGGTTCTAAAGTCAGTAATTTAGCAATGTTGTTACCTTTCTCAGAATAGAATAATGCACATCTTTGTGTTCAGACAGAATGGTTTACTTTTTTGCGTATGAATTGTGAAATTGTGATGGATTAGATGTGATAGGTGTAATGGCTCACTGGAACATTTCATGAAAACACAGTTTTTCAGCATACATAGTAGCTGTTACTTATAATATGAACTCAAATGGAGTGAATCTGCAATTAAAAGCACCTTAATTAATAATTGTAAAATGTCCATCTTAATATGTTTTTGAGATCGTGTCGTTTCCAGCATCGTGCCAGCCGACAGGTGACACCAATGTTCTCTGTAGCATTTTGAGGCTTCAGCAGTGACATGTCAGTGAATTATTTTCAAACTACTGCTGAAAGCTTTACTTTGAATGTGGATCCTATGATTATTTTCAACTCCCAATAGACTCCCAATTTTAGTTTTACTTTATCACATACAAAAGGAAAATAAGTAGCTGAAAATAAGCACGGACTCTCGGTTAGGTTTTTCATAAGGTGAAGAGTCTTGCTCTGCATATTTTATTTTATTTAACATACAATTCCCTGGCAATGCACTTTGTTAAAATCCTGACGCGTAGATTGATAGCATAAAAATGTGCGGATTTGCTGTCAAATATGCATTTGATTTACAACAGTCTTGACAAACGGGCTGAATTAATAAGAAGCGTGCAATTTGTAGCAGAGTTTAGTGCCTGTCTGTAGTTCCTCATCTCACTGGGGTGCGCCTGCACTGTAACACCAGCAACAGATAACAGATGGTTCTCCTGCATTATAAGTGTTGTATTTCCCTATGGAAACTGAATATGTCAAAAATAAGCATGTGCAACATTACTCATGCGGAATATTCATACAGTACACTACTTTCCACTGGTTCCCTTCCCACAGCCAAAATATCACCAGCTGAATCCTCCAAAGGACGCAGAAAAGGCAGGATCTCTTCAGCCTAATTGATAGGGAAAGGGCTGCATGAAGCTCTAATGGCTTTTTTTTTTTTTTTTTTTTGCCACCCGCTTTATTTAGTATGCACGGCGCAAAATTAAAAGGAGTGGTCCTGCAGTGGATCTTCACCTCTGGCCCCCGAAGCCCGACTCCGCACTCGAGCGCGCGAGGCAGTGGCGGCCTGACCCTCCCTGCCCGGGCCCTTGTTCTTGTCCTTGGCAGGCGTGAGCGTGCATCGTTATCAGCCCCCGAATTAGCCATGCACACAGCCGGCAGCCCCGGGGCCCCGGAGGGGCGTCGGGTTTTAGAAAACATGAATTCCGAATACCATCCCTCACTCGGCCGGTCCCTCATGATCAGGGTTAATGCATGGCAGAGCGGGTGAATGATAAGAATTGAGCATCAGCGGCGCTTATCTCGCAAATGCAATATAATTTATTCGGAGAAATGCAAATCCGAACGCGGAGCCGTGTTTACCGAGGGACCTGATGATTCAGAGTGTGGAGAGAGAGAGAGAGAGAGAAAAAACGGAACAATTGAGCAAAAATAAATCTAGAGACATGCACATAGGGGCTTCTCTAATCTTACACAGTAATTTGATTGTTTTAGGCCCTTTTCATGCCCAGGAGAGGTGCTGATGTTGAAGGGAATTTCTTTGGGCTTAGGATCAGATTAAACAAGAATACCACCTTCTCAGTCATTGTTTTTTTTTTTTTTTTTTTTTTCCGCTTTGAGGTCACATCGAGGAAGCAGGAGTCTTTGCCGTAAAATGGAACCTTGCCTCACATGTCGAGGATACTATGCAGATGAAACTCATTGGTCCATTTTGTAAACCAGCAGCAGCTCCGAAACCTGTCATCTTCACCTTAAGGAGAGAAAGAAAATGTTATGTTTGAGTGTAGACTCGTAGTGTCATGGAGAGGTGAATGAGATAAGAGGCACGTGGCCTTGGAAACAGCGAAGAGCACTGGCTGCAGCCAAGGCCTCATCCGTCGCATACGGCTGGTATAAGAGGCGGTGGAGGTCAGGGGTCAGGGACTGTGCAGATTAGGGAGCTACCTGGAGCGAGACTAGGCATAGACAAGTAGGCAAGCACAAGTCAGAAGCCAGAAAGTGCGTGGTCAGGGCACCGCTTTCTTTCCGAGACTGTCTACAGTCCACTGAACTGCAGCAAACAGCTCCTTTCTCGAGGGTGTTAAGCGTTCTTAGGTCTTAGACCCCCCAGAGGCATTCTTTGACAGAGGCCCACTTGATCTGCTGGTCTTATTTTTATCTTGGTTTCTTATTTTTATGTTCCTTGCCTCAATATGACACCCTGTAAGTGCAAAATCAAACACTGGAGCAGTTTTCTGGTGCAAGTAGCTCATCTGTTTAAGGCATTTGTTCCACATAGGTTTAGTCCAACAGGTCAGACCTGGGTTCGAGTCTGAGGTGTGTCATTTTCCAACAATGGCTCTGAGTCCGTAGCAGGAAAACACAATTAGCCTCATTCTGCGGGGGTAGAGTGGGTTTCTCAAGTGGCTCATGAGGCACGTGGGAGCAGTTGAGATGAGTGGAAATGTTCCCATCCTCCAATCGGTGTTAACTCCGCTGTGGTGCACTGTGGGACATGTAGCGTGCAAAATGAGCCTTGCAAATGCGAAACTGGCTGCATGCAAATGCAGTGGAGGATTGCATTTGTCTCGCTTCTATGCTCCTGCACAAGCATAGAGGTTATTGCTGAGAGGCAAGCTTAGTATAGCACAGTTGGTGATTCCAATATGGGTGAGATAGGGGAAAACAGCATAAAGAAGCTAAGAAGAAGAAGAAATAACCTCAACAAAGGCAATTTACCAAACCATCACATAACTGTTCAGACCTATATTTTCTTAGGAAATCATGTAATCGGCAAGTACATTAGGCATTAGTTGACAAGGGAAAATCATACATAGGTTCTGTTCATTTCAAGATCACATGTGTGTAATGGTGGCTCCAGATAATCCAGATGCTGTAGACGAAGTATTGCAAGCCAGTGATGCTAATTCTGGGAAGATGCTTTTTCTCTCTGAGCTGTTCAAATCAACAGTGGCCCCCCAAGGCATCTTGGGTATGGATTGGTGTGTCACTGCCGCCGTGGTGGTAGCTGATCAGAGTCCACTAATGCATCCCATAAACACTGAAGTGATGGAAACCAGGTCTAAACTTGTGAATGTAATGGAGCTTATCCGTGCTAGAACAGCGACTGTCAGTCACCCGACGAAGAGGAGGAGGAAGAGGGGAAAAGGGGATGTCAATGGAGCACGCTTAAGTGCGAATCCCCCGGCACAGCTCCACTCCCCCTGGTGTGTTTCCCCCAGGTGGTTAATTGGCTGACGGCTCCCACGGCGAGGGAGAGAAATGTGCTGAAGCTCCTCGCACACCAATTAGCCACCCAAAGGATAGCACCTCAGCTGCTTAATTAAAGCATTAGCCAGGGCAGGGCAGCTCCGGTGCCCTCTATGCACACACAATCAGCTTTTCACTTATCTGTTGTTTTTATTTTTTTTTTTTTATTTTCACATTCCCCCAATCTTTCTGTAGTACACTTAAGTTTGTGTCTATTTATAAGAAGGTGACATAATTGTTATATAAGAGAGGAAAGTTGTTGCGACCCAATTTCTGGGATTTAGCAGGTCTGGCTGGGTCTGTGGAGAGAGGCTGTTAAGAAGCTCTAGCTCAGGATCAACAGCAGATCTGGTGGCTTCACGAGCAGAGTGAAATTAGGAATTTACTGACATGGCACCCACAGAAGATGCATTGGTGATGGTGATGCATTTTTCAGTGTGCATTGGGAATGTCCTGGACAAGAGGGATCTGTATATGGATCCTCATATACTCCAGTTCTTACAAAGAGCAAAATCTCCTGTATCCTTGTTTTGCCTTGTAGTTAGCATTGGGGACAACTGTTTTTCCTGCACGACTTTCTTTAGTGAATCTAATAAAGTCCAGTTTGTTGTTTTTAATTCAGGTGAGTTTAATAGCCAGGGAGCGCCTGTGTAAGTTAGCAATTATCCCAACTGCAAGAGACTCCAACTCCAGACAATATAAGACAAAGCTCTGAAATCAATACCACTGAAAGCTGGGCACTGCATAAAGGAAATATATACGGCCTGCTGAAAATCAGAGAAAAGGTGGGGAGTACAAAGCTTTTATGACTGAAGTTAGAAAAAAAAGCCCGTTGTAATTCTGCTGTTGTTTGGTGGCACATTGATGGCCACTATAAAGGCTGCTTTACCTTCAGATGAGAGAGAGCCAGATTGCACAGGTCAGGAAGATCTCATAACTTCTCCATGTACTGCAGTATATTGATTGCCCAAACTCACAAAGTTAACACGACTTACTTTGTAAGTACGTTGCTTTCACTTTGTAATACAAGTTTGTTTATTTAGTGTATGTGACAATTATCTTTTTGTTCTCACAGGCAATCCTTAATCCCCTTTGTTTCCATGGCATTATTGTTTAGATCAAATAAGTGATTGATGTATCTGTTTATTTTTCCATGGCATGTAGAACTGTACTTTTGGTAAGGAGAACCGTTGGCTTGTGTAGCCCTTATGGGTGTGATTAGTTTATTCCATTTTCATGATCCTTTTCTCTGTATGCTGACCCTTTGCCATACAAAAGAAATGTTTGTGAAGGCAGGATCTGTATAGTACTTGTCAATTCAATTTTCAAAAACTGCTTTGAACGTAGAAAAAGGGAAAAAGTGGTTTGAGCTTCCAGAACGTTCAAAAATACAACTAAGCTTTAAATGATCATATTTTCCTTTTAGTTTGAGGGGAAAAATATATTAACAGGTTTTATGGTTTGATATTTGACTTTTTCTGCTCAGGGGATATCTAATTAAAATAAAATGAAAGTCAAAATATTGGTGCCCATTCATGGACATAATTATTTTGTAAGTTGTGCATTTCACTGATGGGTGCTACCACTACCAGTAATGCTGTAGATGAGTGCAATAACCCACAATTCCCATAATTGCTATGGCTGACTTTATTAGGGCTGTGCGACATGGAGCTGACTACTCCTGATGCCATGGTCATTGTGACCTGACCGGTCAATGTAATTGGGTAATTGGCAATGGATGGGAGGTGGAAGGGACCTTCTGGCCATGATTAGAACCCTGTACACATATTGAGCATCACTTAGCCAATGGACTACTTGCACTAAGGCCTTCCAGATTCTTAAGTGGCACTAATACTTCTGGTGGGCACACCCGGTCAGTTTTTTCACATTGCAAATAAGTGGAGTTGCTGAACTTTAACATTAACCTTAGCATTTAGTATCATCTTAGCCTGCTAACTGTGTGATTTTTTTAGAGTGAGCTTTATTTAGCAAAAGGTGTTGAAGACTGGTGGATTGATAGCTAAATTTAATGTTAACTTGCCTGGCTTACTCACAACTGGTTGGCATGAAAATAGTCATTTATGGAAATATGCATTGCAAAAATACTGCCAAAAGTTCATTGTTGACTAACTTCTTATGTTTAGCAGGACAGCTAGCAACCATAGGTGCATGTTTCCTATTCCTGCTATCACATGATTAGTAAACTATAATATAGTTATATACTGTGAACATTTCATGATATTTTTCTTTTTTTTAATTTGGAATGCTCAATTTTTCCCCTCATTTTCTCCCAGTTGTGTCATAGAAACTACACCACACACCACAGCCCCCACGCCAAGCTTGAGAGTCAGAGAAAGGTGAGGTCGAAGACTTTAGGCCTGGTATTGGAGAGATAAATTATTCGGTCTTCATCCCATCTCAGAATGTAAATTGGTTGGCTAGCAGTGTCTGTCAAGTTTCTGTGAAAACACCCTGAAAACAATGACCTTACAATCCATTGTCCATGTCATACAGTTTTTTCAACTCAAGGTGCTCTCACTGTAAGCAAGTATGCAAACAAAGTCTTTTTTGTAACATTGCTGCAAGTAGCCCACTGATGAGGTGAGGGACACATTGGATAAGTATGATGTGTTTGTTTGCAGTTGTGGTGAAGCTGAGTGTCCGTCTTTCATCGAATTGTGTAAACAGCATGCAAGGTTACCTGTGCAACAGTAATAATAGTAATAAAAATGAGTTCAAAATGATCTCTTGTTCTTTTGAAGTACAGTGTTAAAATGCTTATGAATGACTGGTCTGTTCAAGGACTGGGTTTTCTTACCTGTCCCAAGGACCAGATTTAAGGTGATTTGCAGTTAAAGGAGCAATTGTTGTTTTCATCTTTATTTAGATATGCTGTGGTTAACATTTGTGCGGAGCTTTACTTTTTCTTTATGTGCAGTATGTTCTCTTCTTTCTAGTGTAAAGCATTCATGCCTTATGTATGGTTATCCTGTTCAATGCATTACATAATTGATGGGGGGGAGGGTGACTGTAATGTGCACATATCATTCATCGTGTTCTGTAAGGTAGCAGAGTTTCAGTGGCCGAGACCAGGGTGGATGTTAGCTAGAACCTGTATATAACCTTTATATAAGTAGACTTTTGACCAATTTAGGGAAGCACTGAGCGGAGCTAGTTTTTATGTCTAATGTAATACTCAAACACAGGTCTCAGTTAGCATGCTTCATTCAGCTGCCTCTTACATTAGCTACCTTCTAACTCACTTTCTTCTGCACCCCCAGCTACCCTATGTGCGAGCACCCTCTAATGACATCACTGCATGCAAGACATCACATTAGTCTTGGCCTGAATTGATGCCAGTGTAAGGGTGAACCGGTATGCCTTGCAGTGACAGGTTATTCTGCCCAGAAGGGGCCTACAGATTGCTTAAGCCTCTGTTTTGTTTTAATTTCCTTTGCAAATATACATAATAAGTCTCATCAAATGCATGCTCTGCTCTTTGTCCTGGCTACTTGGTATGCCCAATGACCTCTAAGACCGGTCTTACCTTGGCAAGGGTGAACTAAAAACATGGAAAATTGGAAAATTTATACCATGTTTACAGATTTCAGAAAATTGAGATGGCAAGCATTTCATGTGCCCATTCTGGGTATTGTAAACGTGTTTATTATGAATGGGATTTCTCCACCATTTTGAGCATGTACATTGCCTAAAATGTGATGCCTGCCACTGATGTTTTTGAACGGAGCTGTCATAGTATTTAAAGTACAGAACAGTTTAGGAAGTGGGGATTTTGTGTATTCTAGGATGTTTTTGCTTGAGAGAACCTGGATTTCTCCGAATATGTGGAATTGTTGGGCCGAGAAACAATCTACGCAGTGTTTCTCAGAAGATTTGCTTTAACAGCACCGTGTTTTCAGTGTCATCCCACTGAGGATGCTTGGTACCTGCTTTGTTTGCTTAAACATTTAAACAGGTAGATGTGCATTTTCTGTCTCGTGTTTTCACTCGCTGGCTTACCTTCTACCCTTTCCCCTCCGAGGCCAGACGCTTCACAGGAGCGGTGTCGTGTTTGTTATGACAAAGATTTAATTGGCCGTAAAACCCATGGCATTCTGCAGTTTATTGAGGGTTTAGAGGGCTGTAATTCACTCCAGTACATTTCATCCCCTGCATGCAATATAAATGAATTGATACGGTGCTTCTGGGAAATTCACAGTGAATGTAAATATCACAGTAAAAGGGGCATCTCCTCTGTCTTGTGGTCAAAATAATGTTGCTCTGTAACGCTTGTGCATTGCTCCGATCTCCTGATCTAAATACTGTGATACAGCAACACAATATTGCTAATTATACTGTTGTGCTTCAGTGTGGTTCTGTGATAGGTCTGGCAGTATTGTGGATCCATAGGATTTTTTCCCTGTCTTGATGCTGGTGTATTTCTGTTTAACTGCTCTTCTCATGATATCTGTCATGTCAACAATTCATTGCTAATCTGTCAGGGTTGCGTGCTCTGCCATGATGTTAATGTTTTCCACCCTTGTCTTGTCTTGGGGTCAGACGCACATGCAGGCACTCACCTGGTTGATTGGCTTGAATGCAGAAGTTAATTTCAAACAAAATAGTCGGATGCCTTTGTGGTGACCTGTAAAGCCAGTTCAATTCACTTCTTTCAGGGAGACCAGAACAATGAATAGCTGTAATTTAGAAGCAGCTGTTCAGTATCTGCAAAGTGAATAGATGTGATTTTTTAAGTATGCCTGCATTTGGCTCTTTCTATTTTTTGTTTGTTTGTTTTATCAGTCCACTGACGTCTTGCTTAATTGAGTTTTATAATGAAAAATATGTAAATCTTTTCATAAAATTAGGTCCAAGAAAATAATACCAATTGTTTCCTTTAGTCTGTATGTTCTAAATAGCTCTCAGTGAATTCTTCCATTTGTACTGCACTGTAGTCTTCTTGCTTTTTGGTCTTTACAGCCCATATAACCTCAAAGTATGGTTCTGTAGCAAAACTGAATCGCCATATAGGCCAACTAACACTAAGGCATTAACATTCTAACAGGTGGCCTTCCTTAATCAATACAGAGTTAGCCAGATGTTATAAGAATATTCAGTACTGATCCTGCACTGGGACACTGTGAAACTTCATGGAAGAAATAGCATTGCATTGCATTGGCAGTCTGGCTTTTTGTTCTTTTCCCTACAATATCATTTTCTGCTGACAGTGGAAAAGGTTCTCCATCACACCAGAGATTATACTAGGATGAGTTTACATAGCGATATGTTGATTAATTGATCTAAATGTGTTTTGAGTACAGTTAAGCATTTAAAAATGCATAGCAGGGATCCAGTTTTTTGTGTCCTGATATTTTCCTTTTCTCATTTATAAATGGAATAAATTTAAACTTTTTTCAACCAACCACAGCATTACTGTCAGGTAAAAGGGTTGAGATGAAACATACAGACTCTTTTTGATTATCTGACTTCTAGTAGAGCTGTTTATTCCATTGAAAGAAGTGCTGTATTTATAGATATACACATACTATACTTTGTAGTTATAGTTATAGCAATTTCTGAATATCCATGGCCATATTGTGGTGGTATAACTGTCATTAATTATGCAGCCATACAGTCTTGGAGGGTAATGGTTATTTTGTATATTTTTAACGGAAAGGTGGTGAAGTCATGTATTATGTAATGCACACAGTGGTTATGGTTGCAAATCCCGGATGCATTTTCCCAGAAACAAAGTCCTGCTGTCAAACTTGCTGTAAAAGAATGATGTGTTGTTAATAAAGCCTGTTTTTGCATAATAATAGCAGTGCCTTTCCAAGCTCAGATGGGTTTTTAAGACAGAATACCTCATGTGGTACAGCAGGATGTGCCAAGGCCTGCTTTTGCACTGTAATTAAATAGCATGATACAGGATAACAGGAAACAGGATGCATTTAGTTTATTTCCTGTAGATGCCTGTCATTGCACTGACAAGGCTTGTCATATAAATAGATGTGGGCTTTTGATTTGTGTATCTATGCAGTCCCCTTCACTGAAAGCATTTGGAACAGTATGGCTCTTTTTAATTCTATTTAAACAGATAAATGGTGCTTCCTTGGGTTTTTTTTTTAATATTTCTGTGTTTGGACAGGCTCAAGTTTCAACTGAATGCATATAGGCAGAGATGTTCTGAAGCATGGTCTGTCCATGACTATGATCTCATGCATCATACCCATCCGCAGGCTTCTGATCATGCTGCTTCAGCATGTAGTAAAATGGTCATGGCCATGTGAAGGTGGCGGCGCAGCATCTGCTCAGACACAGGAGGAGAAAGAGACGACTGAATGGCAGTCCCCACTGAAAGCTCTGCATTCAGAACCAGCTCCAGTGGAGACCTGCGGCATCCAGCTGCAGCAGTGACATATGAGGGCTGATCTGAAAGCCAATAAGCATTATGTGTATTAAATGCAGCAATATGTTCATAGTGCCAGTCATTCACAGTATCATAAATAAGCGGCTGTGTCAAGTGTGCACATGCGTTTGTGTGTGTGTGTGTGTGTGTGTGTGTGTGTGTGTGTGTGTGTGTGTGTGTGTGTGTGTGTGTGTGTGTGTGTGTCCATATGTATATCAGTATTTTGACAATATTTACATGTTATAACATATATAACATGCTATATATTATAAAATTAGTTTCATTAATGGGTATGTGTCTATAGTCTATATCTTCCATCTGTATGCTCTTACGCTCTTATTTTGCATCCATAATTGTAAAAGTAATAATGCTTAATGTGAATGTGCTAATGTTTAAAGATCTTGGATTCTACCTCTTTAATTACATAATTGATTGATGGTTGAAAATAGTGTGCTGCCTCTGAGAAAAGCAGCAGATTAAATTAGCTTGTGTTGTGTTGAGCTGTGGAACTGGGCAGGACTGAATTCCAAATTGTGAAAGAGGTGGGATAAAGGTGCAAAACAAAGCAACCATCTCCAGTCTCATTCACAGGCAAGTTCTCAGCTAAAAAGGAACAGATTCACAGCTCCACTACCGGCACGGGTAACACACATCGAAGTCTCCAAGTTTTAATTTAATTTCATACTGACATAAGCTTGCAGAAAACTATCTCTAGCATTTGGACATTCTCCCGAAGAAATAGCAATACAAATCCCTAATGAAATTAAAAGCAGTAATTGGCAAAGACGTTACTCATTAGATGTGTTTATGTAGGCTTACCAGAATAAATTGCTTGCTTTTGGAGAAGGATACTGACATTTGGTGAATCAGGGCCAAACAGCACAGTTACTGGTGTTCAGGAGTGGAGCAGTTCACCCCTGGTGCATAGGTGTTTTAGTAGTCAGATGGTTTTTATATGATGGTGAACTCCTTGCATAATCCATAGTTCTTGACTGCTAGCAGTCTTGTGGACCCACAATTTCATGGGTGCTTGTTGGCAGTTAATGCTTTGAAACAACAGTTCATTGAAACTAGGATGTTCTTACCTTTGTCTTGTAGGGCAGTTAGGGTGTTAGTAGAGGCACTGCACCAAGTCAGTGGTCCTTACAGGGCTGGTTTATTGCTGTCCAACCAGATTCTGTTTTATGTGTAGATAAATATTTGTGAATAATGATTATTATTTTTATAATAATTTTATGCATTTTATTTATTTATTTGAATCCCCTACAGAGTGTACTCTGTGTCCCAAGCAGATGGACAATCTACCACAGAGAGCAAATTTAAAACTCTGGTAACAAGTAGTGTATCAGGAGCCAGGGAGCAGGGCCATGATCACAGCACAGTTGAGGTCTTCCCAATACTATCATCACATATGCTTTACTGCTAAATGTCAGTGTGTGTTGTACCACATTCATCTGAAGAAAGCCACAGTTTTGTAGGCCTGTACTCATTAATTAGTGCAGCTCCGCATCAGTTTTGCCAAGGCACAACCATAAGTCTAAACAATGGTGTGCCTTTTTGAGAAAACAAGTCATTATATAAGTAGTGCTGATGCATAGTAATGCAGTACATGTTTATATTTCCACAGTTTGGGATTTTAAAAGTTGCACCTGTTTTTACTGTGTAAAACAGGTGTATAGGTCTGTTTTGTAGGTCTCCTCTGGGGACTGCTAAAAAGAGCACTGCAGCTAGTGCGGCAGCAAGTTTTCTCTACACTTTTCCTGAATTTGTGGAAAGGAGAGAGTTGCAGTGCAGGTGCAATTTATACACTGCTATACTTATTTTCCGGTGAATTGGGCCACAGGAAGACAGTGGGTGGAAATGAACAAGGCTATGTTTAAAACAAGACCTAGGGGGATTTTCAGTCTTCTTAATACACATCACAGTTGTCTCTCAGAATTGTTTGGTGCAAAATTATAATTTTTGACTCCTAAAATAATAATAAAATAACTGCCAATTTCTACCAATTTTCAGAGAGATGTCAGTACTCGTTTGGCCAGTCATCTTATCTTGATCGTACTTGATCCTACCAAACACATTCATATCCAAATTGATTTTTCCAGAAACATACATGCTTGAATAGAATGACAAGTTCGATTTGATACTCAACGTAGTACTGCAAGTGCTATAAATACAAGAACATGGAAGTTAATACATCTTAAACCCTCATCTGTTGTACAGAGATGTTTTGCCAGCTATTAGCTGACATGCAGAGTAAGGACTGTGCAGGATTCATGGGTCATGTGAACAAATAGTCAGGATGGATGGGGGTTCAGCGCTGTGTTGTAGGAAATCTCTCCATCGGTGTACCACAAATTTTACAACGTATTCAACACAAATATGCATTTCATGAATGCACAAATTAAGTGTGTCTATGGTTACTAATATAACTGCTGTCCCCAAGAGCTCACAGGGAGGTGTGCACTGTGTAAAGTGGCTCTGGGGCATGACAGTAGCGCCGGGGGCTTGAGCAGAGCCCAAAGTGGGATTGGCGTTGTGGTCTGAAACATGCCTAATGCACACTCTCCCAGGGCCCTCTGCCTCTGCGTGCTCAGGCAGCCCTGTGCTTTTGCACTGCATATTCATTTTTCCCCCTCAATGTGGGAATTCAATTTGTTCTGTATGTTTCATTTCTTTTCAGATTTAGATTTATTTCATGTTCGCTGCTTTTAATTAACTCTCTGGCATTGCTACTGGAGAGGAGATAAAACTTGCCGTGCTCATCCAGCAATGAGTTACACCAGCAATCATTTACCACTTAGATGGTGGTGCAGGAGCTATCAGTTTCCATGGCAACCAGCGCCTTGGTGATTGATTCCTTGCCAGTGTGGCATCACCGCGGGGAATAAAGCTTGTGAGTTTTGTATGCTTGCTACATCTTTCTAATTAAAATGGGATTACAGAGTCATCGCGGTATATGTTCAAACAAATGCAGTCCTAAAAATCAATTTCTGTTAATGTCAACACTATTAAATGCATCACATAATAAATAAATATATACATTCAGATATACATGAAAGCACAGACACATACAGTGTATGCATTGACAGTGTATATATACATTTTCAATTTTACATTTATTCAGAGGTTGTAATATTTGTAGTTTAAATATGCATTTCAGACTCTCCTCTAGAACATGGCTTGAATAAAAATATGAAAGTGGTGCTATGGAATGGCAATTTCAAGTGATTTCATGTAACTAGTTGTCTCCTTGCCTGTACCTTTTTATGGGTTTATATAAAGTAATAGATGCACTCCACAATTGGAATGGCAGTATACAATAGTGTAACTGCAACAGAAGATGCACTGATGCCTGTTCCCAGTTTTGAAATTGCAGACGCAAAGTACTGTAGGTATCGCCATTGTTACCATTGCTGCTTGACTGTGTTTATACAAAACGCAGGCCTAAGGCCTAAAAAAGTAAGAGTTAGTAACTGAAATTTGTAGTAATCTCTTTATTTACTTGTAAGAAAGCTGAAGACACATGAGTGCTGTGTAGGGACTGGGTTTATGCACACATCTGAAAGAGAGGAAAAACCATTATTAATATTCTGAGTCCTCCTGTCTTTGATTTTGCCCTCACTTCTTTGTCCTTTCTCAGAAACGGTTAGGGTGTCCAGTGATAGATGTCATGTTTACCGCACACAGAAGTCTCTTTTTTTTAACTAAACCTTTATCATTCTCCTGTGTGAAACTCTGATGCATTTTCCTCTCTCTTTTGACAATGAGGGATCTGTGCGGCACTGCCAAAGTCATTGAATCCTGTGACAGCGGGCCTCCGAGCTGCCCCAGAATTCCAAGGAGAGAAACCGCTTTGCACAAGGTTTTCAGATTTCAATCACAGCGCCGCATTTAGCAAGGTGTAACATTATGCCTGGGGCCAATTTTAAATCAGAGCTCTTAGACTGTTGTGTGGGATGTGTCTTTACAGCAAAGGTAATAATAGAGAGTCCTGGGGACTTGATAATTTAACGCTCAACACAAGAATGAGACTAGAATCCCAGCACTGCTAGAAATATGCATGTTTGATACTGAATGCCAAAAGCTTATTATTCCTTGATATGTCGAGTGATTGAAATATATATGTATTAAATTCCATTTTTAAGGCCTCTGAAATGGAACACTCCTCAATTTCATCCCATAGAAATATGAAAGTATTCATCCTGGAGTCATGCGGCCTGGATCTGTGTGCAGTAATAAGCCACCTATGAAGGGGAGTTCTTTGTGCAGTAACTGACTGCACTGAAAAATGAAGTGGAAAACCGCTGTGGCCTCATGAAGCCAAGTGGTCAGATCAGCTATAAATCATAAGATTTTTGCTGTTTCCTTCTAATAACATATGGAGCATTGTTGTGCTGTAAACTAGTCAAATGAATAATTTGAAATATTGAGCCAAAACCTGAGCCAAACCAACTCCACATATAAATCGGACACGGTCTAACTTGATCTAACGATCTGATGTCAGTTTATTTTGACGATGAAATCATCTGCAGTCTGTTGACTTCAGACTGACACATTTGCACTTTGTGGTTGGAAGAGAGAAGGAATGACACATTTTCATTTGGTTCCAATCCTGCAAAGAAAAATACTAAAAATAAAGAAAAAAAGGTTTGCAGGTGTTTGAAGTCACCTAAGAGCAATGTGAGAAAGGGGTATGTTTATGTTTACCCTACCACGAGTGAGTAGACACTATTCTAAGTGATTCTCATGAGGTTGGGGTCAAATATGCCATTTCTGAAAATAGATACTGTATTCATGATATGCAGTTAAACAGCTGGACCACAAGGAAAAGGTCATATCGTTTTGATCCTCAAGACAAATTTTTCATGCTGTGGAATCCTGACAGCTGTCAAAACCCATTTAAAAGATAAGAGATGATTGTGGGAATACAGTCTAGTATGAATCAACCTCCATTGACTAATTTTAAACTGACTCTTTATTTGTTTCAATTCAATGTCTTTCCTCGGTGTGATATTGTGACTTACTGGTGACATTGTCACAAAATTCGATGTGGTCAGTCATTGTAAAATGCTCAATAAATCCAGCTAGTTGGATGTCAGATATTAATCTTACAGGGATCTTGCAAGGCTTCAAATATGAGTGCTAGAGGCTTTGGTGAGAAGCAAGTTAAACTGGCACAGAGAGGCAACACTGCACTGATTTGTCTCTGTTAAAATCACACATATGTCTGTAGAAATGCCACCATGCACGCTTCCTTTCAGAAGAGCTATAAACCATCTGGGAATGTGTCTGTGTTAGGCAAAGTGAAATGTTTTTTTTAGGCCCATAGCACATAGGGAAGAAAAGATCATGTTCCATGTTTCAACGCTAGTTTTTGAGAAGAGGCAGTTTGTGTTTGTGTTGGACTGTTGGTCTGTAGGGTGGTTATGCTAAAAAAGTCACATCTAATGAGAATTTGATTCTGCAATGTCTTTATTCATTCCACATCTGTCATTTTGACAAAACACTGAAATTGATCTGGCACACATGAAGGTCCCTGTGTATATTCATACACCAAGACAATTCCACTGTCACCCACACACACAAAACCAAACTACACATACAACCACTTGCGTGTGGTCGCAGTGTCCCACCTTCACACACAACCCCACGTGCAACCACAGTCAGGTGCACACACACACACGTATACACACACACACACAAATCAACAGTAATTTGTTCTCCCCCCCCACCTCTCCACTCCCATGTCTCATCTCTCTTGTTTCAAGTTAATGGGAGATGTCAGGTATCACAGCCGCATTTACACAGACCCAAAAAGGAAATGTTGAAAGGCAACATTTTTTTTTTTTCTTTTCAGAAAAGGGAAAAGGAGATCCTCTCATGCCTGTGTAAACACACCCCACACTGCACGGCAAAGCTGTAATTTACCATTTTCAGTGGGACTGTACTTGGGTGGGCAAGGCAATAGGTTAGTCAATACCAAAAAGATAGCTCAATCCCAATGAGTAAATTATTTGTCAAAAGTCATGATTGAATGGATCCCTATAGTTCTGTCTCCCTTTAGGGGAGGGAGAATACCACCCACTGTGTGTGTGTGTGTGTGTGCTTGTGCGTCTGTGTGTGTGTCTGTTTGGGTGTGTGCAATGCATCCATGCGTATGTGTGTGTATGTGTGTCTGTGTGCGTGTGTACTGTTTGATTGGAGGCACATGGTCAGCAGTAAGATGGAGAGGGGGTGAGTGGAGCATGCGTGTACCTGCAGAGAGTGTAATCTGAACCTGCTCTGTGGAGGATTCAAAGGTGCCAATCCTGAGGTAGGAGCGGGTGGGTGGAAAGTACAAAGCTCTAAGTCCATTAGATAGCTTTTTTTGTTCTGCCTCTGAAGAAGCAATATGATATGAAAGAACCTCCAGGCTCCCCGTAATGTGTTTCTGTTGATTGCGCTCCTATATATAGCAGAAGATGAAAGACTTACCTGTGTGGTAACCTGTGCATTTACAGTTTTCTGTTCCCATACACCGACAAACCTCCTTTCTGGTAACAATATTCCCCAAATCATGAGGCAATTATATCTTCCATATTGAGAAACGATATTCCACTGGGCTATGACAGTTCTTTTAATTCTTATGTGTGGACAAAAACTTGCACTTTAAAGATTATCCGGCTAACATTTGCCAGTTTGGCCGTCAGTACAACCTGAGAATGTGAAATATATTGAGACTGTTCTAAGTAGGCTATCTTTATCCGTAACCTCAAGCATGAAGTCACAAATGCTCTCCGGGCCACTGCAGTCAAATTGTTTTGGGCACCTGTCATCTACAATGATAATTAGTAGGCAGATGTCTAAATAATTGCCATCAGGCGGAGGTAGACATATCAGTGGTTCTGTTTTAACTGCGTTGGTTCTTTAGCCTCTGGGGTGGTATTGTTCAGCAGCTTTATAGCCTATAGACTGCACCTGCAGCTCTGTCCCATGTCTTGTACTCACAAACAGCATCTGCCTGCTTCTTTGGTTTTAGAATAATTAGCTAATGCACAGGGTGGTTTTGGTCTGTTTTTCAGTGGTTGCATATGTTTATTGTGATTTATATTCGGAACGAAGTAAGAAAAGTGTTCTTTAGGGGATTGTGGATACTTTGAAGCAGTCAAGCAGATGTGGCGTCCTTGAAATGCACGATAAACAAACTGCGAAGCGCGTGTTCTGGTGTTGTTTTTTGTCGAGTGAATCTTGCTTTAAAGTGTTTGTGAAATTAACTTGTTTCCCCATGTTAATTTGCTTCCCAAATTGTAATTTAACTTCTGGCGGGCTTTAAAGTGAAATAGGAACGCTTCTGCTGTGAGTATCTCAATATGGTGTCCTGCAGTACGCAGTTGCCTTGTTTCAAGAGAGCTTTGGTCCTGTAAATCCCCCCCCAACTTTCGAAAGAAACAGATGTGGTGGAACAGTGGGGGTTGGATAAGGGCTTCTCTGTGAGGCACTGTTTCCTGAGGGTGGACAGAGGGTTACTGTGCTGCCTACCCTTGCTTCACAAACAGGTAAACTACCATGCCTTTGCTCTTATGAGCCCAGGGCGGGGCTGTATCTCACCAGCCTACCATCAGTGGCTCTGTGGCTCAGACACCAAACGGAGGCGGTCAGGCCATTGCAGAGCAAGCGTGGTGTAGCGTGATCCGATTCGCCATATTCTCCGCGCACTGACAGGGCACCTCCCGTGTCGCTCTCCTCCCCTCTCTCCGGCTCCTCCTCGGCTGGAGGCGACCGGGACGGAAGGTTAGCACGCTCTGCGTATTCTCCCCTCGGTTTCCGTGGGAGTTTTGAAATCAAGGCTCCCTGCAGACATGGCTCCCTCGTCTGAGTCACGGCAAGCCGCTTCTGCGGCAGCGGCTCGGGAGACAGCTCTGCTAGCATAATGCGCAGCCTCGTCTAATCCTACTGTGCTTCAAAGACACAAATAAAATCATGGTTTAGGTGCCGAGGATAGAGAGAGCACTTCAGTCGGGAACAGGGGGCAAAGTGGTGCCGGTTTATAAAGTGCAGATGACTCACATAACCTGCCATTTTCCAACAGGATGCGTTTTTTAGAGATCTCCCAAGAGAAAGCTGCAATAACAGGATCACATAGTTCATAGCCAAGGAGTCCCACAGACACTGAAGGCACAGGCCACAACACCACTTTAGAGGGGCGAGGGAATTCATCCGGTTACTCTGCTTCTGCTGGTCTTTGCGCGGTTGCTCCATTTAGCCGCAGATCCAAACACATTCAGAGAATCACGTGCAAAGTGAAAATAATGACTCTTTGAACATGTCATCACTTGAAGTTTTTCTTTGGTCGAGACAAATGAATCATTTCTCACGGTACAAGTAGTACCATTTGTATTGAATATGATTATGATGGTCTGTCACTGGCAGTCGGTGCAGCATTAGTTAATATATAAGGGAGGCCTTGTCTTTATTGCTTTGTGAGTGGAAAATATTCTCCATTAGTCAGCCTTCTCGTTACTCATATCTCTGTAAGACCTCTCATTATTCCAAGGCCTTCTCATTTGTTGGTGTCTGCGTTGCGCATTGATTTAACTGGGAGTGAAGCGGCATTCAGTCTCTTTGTGTGTAATTGGATGTCTGGGTGTGTTGGGCACCTTTCATGCGTTGCCCTCTGAAACGCTGGGTAACAGGTGTTCCTTTCACGGGCCTCCGTCCGTAACCGGGGCCTTATCTCGAGAGGCGCGCCACTGGAGAGCCCGGAGCTCTCCGTAGGACGGGAGCGGGGCGGCTTTTGGCAGGCTACATTGGAGCCGGTGTGGGACATGGGAGAGCGACAGTTCGCTCCTCTCTTACATTGCATTAGCATTTAGCAGACAATCTTAACCAGATTGACTTACAATGGTTACTTTTTTAACAATGTTATCCATTTATACAGCCGGATATTTACTGGATATCTAGTACCTTGCCCAAGGGTACAGCAGCAGTGCCCCAGTGGGGAATCAAACCGACAAACTTTCGGTTACAAGTCCTGCTCCTTAACCACTATGCTACATTGCTGCCCCACGTTGATCTTCCCACTGCCAGCTCATTTAGTCGGGAGTCGGTGTTCCCGAAAGAGGAGGAGCCGCACCGGTGCTGAAACGGCAATTCAATACAGCGGGCAGACGAAGGTCGCTGTTTTTGCTCACAAGAGCACCTTGAAATGCTCTTGCAAGGCATTTAATTAGGCCAAACAGAACAAACAAATCTGAAGATTGCTCATGGAAAAAAAAGTTATCGTAAAAAAAAAAAACCACAGCAACAAAAAAACTGTTTACGGTATATTGTTCTTTTTTAATGATGTGTGTGGAGGGACTTGTTAGTTGTTTGCTTGCTTGTTTATTCGAAAATGTAGAAATGTGTAAAGCACAAACAGTTATTTCACTTGCTTTCCCTGTAAACCCAATGCAAATATCAAAATATGCCCTGGAGTCTGCCAAGAGCAAAGGCCTACCTTATCTATAAACTGCTTTTTTGAATAGTGTTTCAGGAGGGTATATGCAACTTAAGATGGTAAACCTGCGCGGTGTAATGGAAAAAAAAAAAAAAAAAAAGTGAAGCAAATCTCTCACCTTGCTCTTTCAGGATGAAATCCTTAGCTGTGAGATGTTAATTAAGGGTTCTGTTCTGTGGTCTTCAAATTAGCTGTAAAATGTTAAGCACAAAGCACTTTATTACTGGCAGGGTGGCAGAATGAGCCCGCCGTGGCTGTCAGCTCTTTCCGTGCTCTCTGACCCTGCTGAAAGCACTGTGTCCTTGAGACATAATTGAGCCTCACCTGAAGCAGTGGTTCAACCGGGGCTGCCAGAGTCGGCTGGTGCCATGCCAGAGTCAGCACTTTTGCGGCGGCTTACGCCTCTTAATCCGCGGAAGACGGACGGCCCCTACCCGCTGGTGTGAGCAGATAGCCACGGGCAGAATTTATTTGATGTATATTATTTATTTAATTATTTTCCCCGTATTATAAAGCACCCCGGCAACATAAACCGGTGTTGTTGTTTTTTTTCCAGATCCAGACATCAGATGATGTGTGGATTCGGCGCTGCCAGTGTCTTTTCCTTTTATAGTATTATGCGATATGGATTTTTTTCGCTGCTTCTCCTCTCGGACCCTGAAGCTACCAGTATTTGGCACCAACTAACAGAAAGCTCCATTCATCAGAGATGATTGTACATTTACACAGGCGCACAGTGTAAGACCCACAAGCCCTAGCATTACAGCCTTTACTATGTCTATGTGCACAGTACTTGTCCATTGATTTTTCTCTCCACCACCTAAAGATGGATTGATATCTGTCAGCTTGGTGGATTAGTCTCTTGACTGAATTATAGTCTGCTGCTCATGTAAGTGTGTTTGAGCTTATTTTGTGTAATACAGTATTTATCGTACTGAATCCTGGCTTTAGTCTTTTCCTCATACTGCTAAAGGAAAATCGGCTCACAAAAAGGAGCAAATGAATATAATAATGGTTCTATTTAATGCTGGGGAAGCCATGGACACATCTGGCTCTTGTCTGCCTGACGTGTAGTTTATTTTGACAATTAATGGATTCTTATTATAAATGTGTTGCAGCCTCTCGATTAAGGGCACCAATTAATAACCTCTTATGAAAGGAGAAAAGCTTAGTTGAGCTAAACCGCTGCTTCTCCCTAGAAAACTCCCTCTCCTTTTTGTTGATTCAATCGAGATTCAGGTGTTCCTAAGGTTCACGAAGGAATCTACCCTCGTTGCTTTTCCGGTATCCCAGGAGGGCCCAGCAGTGTTGATTGACAGGCGTGTCTCCACCCATTATTGATCCGGTTGGTATTACATACATAAACGTTTTCACGTCGCTCCAAAGGGCAAGAGTTAGTGGGGCGAGGGAGGATGTTCGAGATGGCTCTCCACCGCCTGCACACCGACTGCGCCAGCCTCTTTGTTGTAGATTGATGGCCAGTAGGTCCGGAATGTTCCCGGATGCGTTAATGGTCCCTCTTCACAGACACTGCCTGTGCTCTTTCACACCGGGTGAGAGAGAGAGAAGAAGCACATAAATCAGGCAAAGACTGGATTTCAATCCATCTTGATGAAGTCAACTATTTGCTAAAATAGCAAAAATATCATCGGGTTCTGCTGGGTACACACATGATAACAGCATTCTAATGCTTTTCTTAATGTACAAACATTGATTGAGTTTAGCGTGGCAGTGCCTGCATCACACTGACTCTGTGTTTATGGTAGTTTGCCGCATGCAGTGGTATCCTGGGGGACACGTTGTTGTCATTAGCTAAATACTATTGTTGTTGTTGTTATTGATGTCTGTAAATGAAGGCAGGACTCAAACCAGCACCGTAGCCCTTTTTTCTTCATGCACCAAGCATCTTGCCGTAAACATCTCATTATCATATCACTCACCCTATACTTTGCCTCCCTCCACTGCGAGGCAGAACAAGCCGTACCGGAGAGAGAGCGCGCACAGTGTCAACTCAGATTAAACACCGTACAGTAAAGAACTAGAACGTCTCTAAATAAAGAACTTCAGAACAATTGTGCCTTGCCATCAGCGTCAATAACACCTACGGGATCCAGGTGGTAGGCAGTCAAAGGTGCCTGCTGCTCGAGCAAGTGTGGGATATTGAGGGTTTTAAATGCTTTCCTCTTGTTTTATATTAAACCCCGTGATGTGCTCTTGCTTGCTTTCTTTTTTTTTCCTTGAAAATTGCCCTGGTGCATAAGTGAGGCAATCGATTGCGGATCTTTGTGGAGAAGCTGAATGCTTTTTTCTTTCTCATGCTTGATTGCTACATATGAGTTAACAGAAAAGAAGGAAAAAAACTTTTTCCATGGCCATTATATTATGCGTATTAGAAATTGACTTGTAACAGACATGATCTAGTGTCAATCTCTCATCTCTTTGGCAATATGCAGTTCTATTATATTGCTTAAAAATGATTGATATTTCACAAACCATGCCATGCAAGCAGATGTTTCTCATTAAATATGAATATAAATACAGCGGAACATGATTGTTGAAAGTGAGGCAGACGTGCAATATTGTAAATGCAGTATTATTGCATGAAGAAATCAGTGGTACATCGTGAAGGTGACATGTTGTATATGTACACCAACGGCTTATGATACGTTGTGGGGTTATTCAGTGTATTTCCCCTCTGAAAAAAGAATGTACCCTAATGAGGTTTCAGACTCCTGTCATTAGCTGAAGGTGTGCAGGATCTGCAGGAGAGCAGGGCCGATGCACTTGCACTCCCCAGAGCAGCCAGCCTGCCTGCTTCACTTGACTTCTCAAGGCTCCCTCTCTCCCTCGGCGAAGATAGGGGCCGGGACTCAGCGGAAGGTCAAAGGTCAGCCAGGCGCGAAGCCGCCCACTCGGTGTCCGCCGCTGCCTGGCCGGGAGGGGGGAGGCACGGCCTCGTAAATGACTGTTTCTGTGAGAAAATGGCAGCCGCGGGCGCTGCACGTCTTCCGCACGTCGCGCATCTGCGAGAGGCTGTCTCTTTACGGCGGGTGGGCAACCAGCTGAGACCACATGCGAGGAACATGCTAATTGGTATGCAGCTGGGCCCGCGCACTCCCACACAGTCACGCTGGCAAACCTCGTCCCCGGCAAGTGTTTCTTCAACAGAACCTGCCATTGGTCCCCTCTGCAGAAACACTGTAATCCTCGAGATTGGAAGTGAAGACAATTAATTTGGAGTTCACTAAGCTTCTTCTCTGTGATTCCATTTCTTTGGTCTTTCTTTATTGTCTTATACAGTGTATACAGGGAGCTGGGGACTGCAGGTTTATCCCAGCCAATCCCACTCAGCTCAGGCATTTTCTGCGGGAAGCAGTGATGACTGTATTCGGGTTTCAAGATCATCACACTGGTTTTCCTAAAATTTGTTTAAATCAAAATCATTCTGAGGAACATTTCTGAAATGGATAAAACAAAGGAATAAAAAACTATGACCTTTCAGAAAGCATTGAGGCAGTTTTCTTGTCCCCTCCACTGGCAACAATTGTACACATTCAGATGATGAAATCTAAGACATGATTGTTACCTGGAGGGTTTTGTGGCCATAACTGTCTGTCGTTGTGATATGTATTGCTGAGGCATACCCCATATCTATACAGCATGGAGAGTTAGGTCTTTTTTAGGACAGAAATAACCACAGTGACCCTAAAGTGTGGTTTATTATAAACATTAACCTCAATTAAATATACACAATTTGTATACAATCTTATATGGCCCCTCAATAACATTGTAATATACAAAACTTCTTATTCTTCTTATTCATTGTCCTTTGGCAGTACATCAGCAGTAATGCTCTGGGCCCCCAAAGATCACCATTGATCTTTCCCTATATTTAGCTGATTGCCTCATCTGCTCATTTTCTGCCCTGGCAGAAATTGTATGATAGCCATCTTGATTGTTCATGAAAGCTAGCTAACTGGCAAACTACCTAAGATCCTAATCAGCAATAGCAACGTAGCAAGTAACTACTTGACTTATCACTGACTTTGCTACCGACCTTGATAATAAGCCTGAATATTCAATTTGCTTTAAAATGGATAACACTTGCTTACTAGCTAGCTACCTAGCTAATTCAATTTCAGCCAGTTAGCTAAATAGCTCCTTAGTGACCGACTTGCTGTTTTTGTACACTGAAAGTATTTTTGTGTCGATAAGAATACACCCCCAGTCTTTCATGTGCTTAAGCTGGTCAGCATGAAAGGAGTTTAGGTAGTTTTTGGTTGTTATTAGAACACACTTTGAAACAGATGTTTGTTGTTTTCCAAGAAAACTACTTCTTGGAAATTCCACAATCAATTATATGAGGAAGGAATTGAAGTGGGCAAAATCAATCCATCAAAAAATGTGTGTAAATGGCATTTATGACCATTTGTGCAGAACTCCCGCCCCAGTGATGGGCCAGCAAGGTCAAACTTCAAAATAAGATATTCAAAGGCAGTATTCTTAGGCTTTGAAAGGTGTTGCTTACCATGGAGAATGATTGAGGGATCAGTAGAATCTTTGCTTTCAGAGGTTGTAAAGATGCAACTTCACTAACTAGTTTAAAAACAACTTGTCTGGGGAAAAAGCGGACTGCCACTCCCAACACGCTCTCCCTCCATCCTCTCCCTCTTGTTCTGTCTGTTTGCACAACAGTTTCCAGTTCTCTCTCACTGGAGAATTGAGAAACAAGTGTCTAATTAAGCCTTTAGGGGTCTGCTAATGCCACAAACACCTGGAACACAGAGTCCGGTTTTTACGTAAGAGTGTGTTTGTGTGTGTGTGTGTGTGTGTGTGTGTGTGTGTGTGTGTGTGTGTTCATGCATGTGTGTGTGTCTGTATATTCACCGATTTCCAAATTTCCACACTGTTTGTGTACTGTAGCTTTGCAGGTGCTTGACCTACGTGTGTTCTGTTTTTCCAGCTGCAGAAAATGCTGCCGCTGATTTGAAGAAGGTAGAAGACGCATATGAAACTGTGAAAATGGAAATCAGGTGAGAGATTCAAAGTGCTTTCCGTGCATATTTCATGGAGTTAGACTTGAGTTTACTCACATTCTAAGCCACCACCAAGAGGATCAAGTGTTGTTCTTTGTTTTTCACTTTAGCCCAGTGACTGGTACAATAGCATGCCACTGCAAGAATTGAAGCGTGACATATAACAAGACCTTAAAATAGCCCTTACCATCGTGCAGGTAGTGTGACAAGTTGCACACTAATGAGTTTGCACTGAGGTACCTAGGGTGAATTTTAATGAATAATAACAAATGCTACTACTTGCCTACTGTGCATTAGAAGGTAGGCCAATTCTGATTCACACCTCAAAGTGTATTTTTATTATATTCCTGAATATCATTGTTCCAAACAGTGAAAGAAACTGAGGATCTCCTCCACATATTAGTGTCCAGATGTGTGTAACACTGTTATAAATAGTACTGTAGGTAAATTAAAGTCATGATTTGTGTAAGTACTGTTTATATTCAAACACATTATTTATGGAAAGTTGTCATTGAAAGTTGTCAATGAAAAATTAAAAAAAGTTTTTCCTTTATATTTACTTTATGGCATTACATGATGTCCTTTCATACTGAAATAATACAAATCTTTAGTAAAATGGCAAATGGTTCTTGCATAATATTGAAGAAAATATTAGTAGCTTACATTTACAGTTCTGAAAATAATGCAAATAATATTTCTGATACTGATGGATATGCATGAACTTGTATACCTTACAGACAAACTGTGTTCTCATCACTCCCAGTACCTATCCTGTTCTGTGCCTGTACATTATATTTAGCATCATGAAACAATATCTTTGCAATTATTTACAGTTGCAGGAAGTGAATGCCCTTCTGTTAGATTTGTTTCTGGAGTGATTGGTGCCCCAGCCTGGAGGCTAACAAAGTGCTCATTACGGAGTGGAGAGAGGAGAAGGCGCAGGGAGAGGTGGTGATCGTGGAAAGGTCACGGACTTTTGTAAAGGAATCCTGTGTGAAATAAAATGACTGGCCCGAATCCTGCCGTTCCAGCCCCTCGTTTGGCACCCTCCCCTGGATGCCCCCATTGAAATGACTCATGTGTCATTGTCATATCATCCCCTGCCGGTGGGCTAGACTCCGCACTCCGGCCCCGCTCCCCCGTCATCCCCGTTCATCTGAGCGCTCTCATTAACCAGCGTGGGCACGAGTACTGCTTTAAATTTCGCCGCCAAACAGGGCTTTCCGTACATTCGTTTTTAAAAGTGGTTTCATAAAGGCTGTGGAAAGTGTGAGGGCCCCAGTGAAGGGTCTTCGTGTCCCCAGCGCAGTTCATCCATGACAGCTGCCCACGCGTGAGACGGTCACCGATCAACTGCTCCAAGCCCGTTCTCCCCCGGCTTCCGAGACCACAGCCGAGTCAACCCGGGAGCCGTTCACCTGACTCCAGTCTTTCCGAGCCTGCCTCTCATTAAGTTCATTAGCATTTCTGCATCATAAATATGTTAATGGCCAGCTTCACAAAGGAGATTTATTTCAGTTCTCTTATTTCTGATTAATGGGAATGGAGCTCTGGCTGGGCTGGATAATTGGTGACATGGCTACCAATAAGGCGTTGCCTGGTGCCTCATCACAGCATGGCAGCATCAGAGGAGGCAGAGCTCTTCAAGTCCTCATAGTTTCCAACAAATATTAGTCACAGTTTTAATCAACCACACAATTGAGTTCATAAATTATTATGTACCTTTGGTTTCTGTTTGAAATATAAAATGAACAAATCAGAAACTCACGCTTAAAGGCATGGTTTAGACTTCAGGTGGCATGTCAGCAGTAATGTAGGAGTCGGGAGTTCAGAGGCAGATTTTGCCTGTCCAAGGTTTGTAAACACTGATAACATGCCTGTATATAAAATGTGTAGTTTGGCATACTGTTTGAATATTAAATAAAATGTTGAAGAGTTTATTGTGTTGTTTGACTGTGCTTTGTTTCTGTTTGAGTAGGTGTGGTCATGTCATTTAAAATAGATGGAAGCCAAAGGCATCTTTGTAGGATCTGCAGTGATGGAAGGAGCAAACTGATATCTTTCCAAAAAGCTTTATTTAAAAGCCAGTTTGCTCTGAGGCCATTGGCTCTTTATCCCAGAGCCCGTATTACCTAATTAGTAACTCCAGTGATACCTCTTGTCTTCTCACAAACTTGCTTCATGCTTGCGTTTGTGTTTTAGACAACATGGATGTGTGATACAGGGATATGGGCAGTAAATTACTTTTACAATTATTTTAGTATTCTTGCCTTTATCATGTGTTGATATTCCACATTAAAGAGAACAAAAAATGCAAGAATTATTTGTTAACCTCAAGCTGAATTTCATCACAGTGGGAACATAAACTGTCGAAATTTAAAGGAGATGGAGGGTTAAGGACTGACGGGTGAGGAGGTAACAGACTCTGAGCGATATCCCGGTCTTTCACCATCCTTCTGACACAGTCTTTTGCCTTTCAGGGACCTTGAAGAGATGCTGTCCGCGGACTACGGCGCCGATAAAGAATTCATGTACTTGCAGAGCCGGTGTTTGGAGCTGACAGTGTACGAGTGAGTGCAGCAGGGCTTTTTTGTTTTCCTCTCCGCGCTCCTCTTTCAATCAATACGCGCGTTGTAAGCAGAGCAGCGGTCGGGCGAGCGGAGGTCAGGGCGCCTGGCGGTGTCAGAAACCCGTCACTGCGGAGCCTCCCCGCCTGTCAGTCCAGAGCTCAATTAGCGGGTCCCCGCGATTGTTAGGCAGAGGAGGCGGTCAGAGCCTGCCGAGAGAGAGCCTCACGTCAAGCCTAGAGCCACAACACTGTCTGGAGAAGAATTAGATAAGCCATGTCAAATAAAGAAATAAATGAGAGGTTGCCAATTTAATTTCATCAGAGGTTTTCGAAAATAGAGCTGATGAAAACTTCTGCCGTTGCTGTCCGCGCTCCAGTGCGAAGAATGCAAAGATGAGATAGGCCAGTGTCTCCCAGCATCAGGCCCTGGGGCCACACTGTTTGCTGGTTTTTGTTCCAGCTGCTTCTAATTAATTAGTTTTGATTGAGATGTTTATTTAAAAAAAAAACTGATCTGGGTTTGACAGCACTTGACAGTTATCCGTCGTAAGTCCTTGAAGAGAAAAATGCATTGTCGGAGGTGTACTTGTGCTGACAGAAAGGAATAATTAAAGGTGTGTATTCAACTTACTTCTGTTCATAAGTGGCCTGTAGTCAGTTTGGTCAGCTGTCTCTATTTTAGCTTAACTGGTTGCTCAGTCAGTCAGTTTTTAGATCAAACACAGTTAATGGGCTATGCAGTCTTAATTATTTTAAATTGTAATTGATATTACTAATTAGCTTAAAGGGCAAGAATGGCTAGAAATAAGTCATTCTTATAGCCTTTCACAAACACAATATCCACACAATTCATTTTTTTCTCAGAGTACAAACAATCCATACCTGTGAAGTGATCAGTATTCAGTGAACAGTTCAAGCTGTCTAATTAGGAGCTTAGTTGGAATGAAAACCAGCGTATACAGCATACCCCCCAGAAGCAAGGCTGGAAACTGAAATAGGCTGCTTTACTTCCCCTCCTTCTCCCCAGCATGCACCTCTTTCCCCAGGTAGTTTCTATGGTCTTTAGGAAACTGCACACCAGTCGGTGTCATTCCCTGTCTTTACCTTCCTCTTCCTTCTCAGCGCACAGTTCTTTCCCTGGGTAGTTGCTGTGGTCTGTGGGAAGCTGTACGCCAGCAGGAGACCTCTCTGCCTCTGGTTATTTTAAATGTTGAAAAATAGGTTCCCTGTGATGATTGAAAATCTGTGTCTCTTGTCTCAGCACACAAACACAGTTTCTATCGTTTATTACATATCAGACGTATCAGAAGTATCAAGGGTTACCACTCCTCAGTCCACCTTTTTGAACCTGAATCTACATTGACAATTCACATCTACAGTTAGTCATTTGGCAGATACTCTTATCCAGAGTGAATTACAAAAGTGCATATAAAATGGTTAGGCTAAGAGCAGAGATGATACTAAATCAATAGTGTTATAATCTAACAGTAGGAGACATAATATACTGAATTCTGTCAAGTGCTATAATCAGTGCAGGAGGAAGTTTTAGGGTATAGCAAATGTATTTGTGGATATAGTATGAATGTTCAGACTTTGGGGTTGGCTGCATAAATATGCAGTTTGAAGAGAAATCGAAGTCCTTTGCACATTCCTTCCTGTCCTTTCTCTTGATGAGGTATGTGTATGTTTGTATGTGTGTGTCTGTTTATGTGTGCACGTTCGTTTTTTTCATACACTTGGGACAGCGTGAGTTTCACTTGGTGTTCCGCAGAGCTCCTGTCCCCTTGTCACTTTGTGTGAGTCGGGTAGCTGATCTCAGGTCACAATAACCGTGAAAAGCCAAATCTTACCTGGGTCTCTGCCTCCAATCTCATAAGCCAATGGCTGGCCTAGATTCACAATCACAGACCGTCTCTATACAACCTTCCTAAGAAGCGCCTGAGGCCAGTGAGTCACTGACCCACAGTGCTGTGTAAAACTGTGGTGGGGCGCTGAGAAGTACACATCTAAGGACTGCCCAGGCTCTTCTGTTTGTCATGCCTTACAGTAAAAATAGGACCTGCTGCACAGAATACAGAAGGCAGGGGGCTGGAGCCGCAGAACGGGAGTCATTCTCAAATAATAGGAAAGAATCCTTCTGTACCACTGACTTCTTAATCATCTGTAGAAATCTTATATAACATCCTCTTCCCCTGTGTGATTTCTTTTTTTGATTAAATTGCTCTCTCTTTGTGCAAGGCAGCCAATGAAGGAGAGATCAGCCTAAAGCTGAAAGAGAGTGCTGTGGGAGTTCTCTGCAGCCTATCTTTAATATTACTAATAGTGATATTAAACATTATTTAAATTGATGGATTTCATCTGCTCCTCTTATGTGAATAGAAGATCAGGAGGCTGAGTGCCCGTGGTAGGAGCAGATTCTGACAGAGTGATGTGCAAAGGGGGATTTCAGTGTGTGCGGGTGTATCAGGCAGCTATGATGAAGCGGAGCAGATTTGCACGTGTGTCAGCCTCTCAGATTGTACTTCATCAGCTCAGCCATCACATTGTGGAGGTAATACTCCCTGGGTAACACTATGGACCTCGTTACCTCGTTAGCAATGTCCAAACAAATGGGTAATCGACACTATCTCGGAGTGGGGCATCTGTTTCCACGTCTGATCTCAGTGTACTGTGTATGTGTTGAACTGCAAACATTGTGAGTGCAGAGCCCTGTTGTTACCAGTGTTATATACCTTTGTGCACCTATTGCAGGGGTTATGCAGATTTCACTGCTTCAGTTGTTATCCAGTATAATGATTGTAATGACTGTCATGCGGAGCCAAGGTGGAAAGTACTGTAGAGTGTGTGCGTGTGGAGTAGAACATTGTCAAAGGAAACGTGGGCATTCTCAGTGCTCGGGAAATACTTCTTTGTACTGTCCGTCATACCTCCTGAATAGGACTTCCAAAGCTGTGCATTTTGAATCCAATGTCACATTTTCTGTCAGGTAGATTACAGGAATGGGCATTCATAATCCTTTTTTTACAATTGTTCATTTTAGTTTCTTGCTCAAGGAAATGACATTTAGTACTCCAAGCCATGGCTTGTTTGAATTTGTGTTAATAATAACTGGACAGCATAAACTGATTAGGCTGTGGAAACTGGATTTCGATGTTTTTTGTCTTGCTAATATTCATTACAGTTATCCTTTTTGCTGAATGCAGTGATTGCAGTGTTTGCTTACTTGAGTGCAGTGTTTATTGAATTTTGGGGCATTGATTGTGATGTTGTTTAGGTTGAATACAGTGATTGAAGAGTTGGGTATGTTTAGTAAACATTGGTTGGTTGAATGCAGTGATTGTATTGTAGGTTGAGTTGAGTGAGTAGTGATTGTAATGTTGGTTAGGTTGAGACCAGAGCTCCATTCGGTTAGGGTGAGGCCTGTGAATGTAATGTTACACAGGCTGAGTAGTGATTTTAAAGTCAAATAGATTAAGTGCAGTTACTGAAATGTTTCGGTTGGTTGAATGGCATCATTTTAATGCTGCATAGGTTGATAATTGAGGTAATTCGGCTTAGGGGCAGTTATTAGAATGTTTGGGTAAATTGACTGCAAAGATTTGAATGTTGGATAGGTTGAGTACAGTGAATGTAATGTTGGTAAGGTTAAGTGCAGCCATGGTAATTGTGGGTAGGTTGAGTGTAGTGAGTGTAATGCTGTCTGAATGAGTGTACTGATGGGTGAGTTTTTAGCAGAGCTCCATTTTGATTGAGTTTAGGGACAGTGATTGTAATTGTGGGTAGGCTGAGAACAGAGCTCAATTTTGAAGAAGGAAAAAATCATCATGGATGCACCATTTGCTTTATTCAGTGCAGGAACTCACACACCTTGTAAGCTAACAGCATCCTTAGGCAAACTAGTTAGATATCTGATCTCAAATGAAGGAGGTTTGTTTTTCGGCCAAACAGCAGTTTTGCATTATTTGCACAGAATGACTATTTTCTGGTTGTGGGTTGAAAATCAAACTCTTGTATACTTCCTCATTTTTGATTTTCACCATAGTGAATAATAGTGTTGGCGTTGAAATTTAAAGAGACATATTCTCTTTCTTGACTCCTAATTATCCTACTATTTTTGCCTGCCATTCCTTACCATTTTGGCTGCAGTGAGAACTTTTGATTATTATAATTTTATGATGAATGAAAGTACAATAAAAGTTCTGATTTTAGGTGAGCAACTAATTGAAACCTACCTTATTAGGGGTCAGATTTTTTTAGTCAAATTAGAATATCCATATAAAGGACATGATAAGACACCTTGCAGATATAATTCCACCTGGCAAAGAGAGGGCATTACATCTGAAATGGTAGAGGATTTCAAAAGCAAGGCACCCTTTATAAGACATTGATAATTTAAGCCACCTCAGATGTACTGCAGTGAAATACTGTGATTTCAAAAGCAGTGTTGCCAATTTTGATTTGTGCCGTTACTTCAAAAAATCATTTCAGGTAGTTTTCCATCTGCCAATCAGGAGCTGATAGGAAGAACAGTGCTGTTCATAAAATAATTTGTTGTACTTTACTTGAATAGCATATAGTTGTATGATTAAAAGAGAGTTGCCTTGCTTTGATGAGATTCACTGTTTTAAAAATCCTTACTTAGAAGTCTGCAAAATTGTGACAAAATTGGCTGCACTGGTTGGATCTTTGAATTAATTTGATGTTATTTAGCATCACTGAGCAATTAAAAAAGTGTGAACACTGTGACATGGTTAAAAACAATTACCCTAGCAATGCATTGAGAATGCTGTATAATGTACAAATTTCAGGAACATCAGTGAGAAAGAACCCAACAGATAATTCAAAATACTACTCATTTAATGTTTCCTTGCCAATTCCCCCCACACCCCACCAAAAAAAGACTTTTATAAACAACAACACTCTGTGAAATAATGTCAAGTCAAATTTTAGCTTAACTCATGTCGTGTCATGTGCATCTTTTTGTATGAATGATGTATGTCACCTGTTGTAGCCTTTATGAAGGTTCTGACACTTTGGTGACAGTGGGAGCGGGTCAGTTCAGCTGATGTGTTGGGCGCTCACCTCTGTATTGTGCTCGGATGAAATCGGCAGGGAGCAATTTTGAATACAAGACATCGTCTGAGGAAAAGTTCTTAAAATCCAACTTTTATCAGGATGAGCCATTTCTGAAAGATCAGCTGAAGCCGGTTTGAGCTGAGCTGTGTCAGCAAAGACACATTGGTCTTGATACTGAAAGGAGAATGACTCACTGAGGGGGAGAGTTGTCATTTACAGAGGTGGGGTGAAGGCTGTAAAGGATTTATGATTTAGTTCGCTTGTGGAACAGATTCAGGAGAACAAACACAATGTATTATCCCTGAAAAGGAGTATTTTACTGGCTTTATTTTATGGACCTGATGACTACCAGACCTCATGTATTAAGGGCACGCTGATAACTGTGAGTCTGGGAGCATATCATATAGTTAATTTGTTTTCAGTTTCATAGCGTCAGTAATGTGGGATACATATGCAGGCCCATGCCTCTCCAGCCTTATTCTCTGTCACACTTGGTAGCTTTTCAAATTATGATAGATGTGGCAGGGACAATGTAGTAAAATTAATGCATGAAATTCAGCATTAGTCTTAATGAGTTACTCATGCAATTAATTAACTGCAAAGGTCGCATTCGGTTGATTGTCAAAATAAAATTGTGTTACCTGCCTGTGAACTGCACTGTTCCCAGCTCATGCCTCTGGTGTTTGCATGTCTTATTTGGTGAGTTGCCATCATTTTAAAAAGATACATTGCCAAAAACAGCTGTGTTTTTTCAAAATTTGATGGTTTTTTCATGGTAAAAAAAGAAGTAAATTGGTTCCTTCTGCTCCATGTGTTCAATCACAGAGCTTTTCCACAGCACTGCAGTGAGTTGAGATTGATTGCCATTGTGTCTCTACAGACCTAGCACAGGAGAGACAGGTCCATTTACAGGACAATGTGAACGTAGTTCAGTATGTTTGCTTATCTTTGTGAATGCATTATCCCTTTTACAATAGCATAGTTTCGGGTCCTGAGTGGGTCACAGTTATGGTGCTTGTCCCAAGCGTTGGCTGAGCCCTATGGCTTGCTTTTGAACCTGGGCGTTCAAAAACAATGACTGGGAGCCCACAGCAGAATCGGGTAGGGGTGGGTAGGTCAGCCATAGACCCCTCATTGTACTGCTTTCAGCACCTTGTGATTCATCCAGGCTCCTATTGGTTGCTCAGGTAATGTCAGGGAGATGAGGCTGCCCCATGTTCTATCTCTGCCTCCTGTTGCACTGTGGAAATTGTAGTGTGGAAAACAGTCCTGGTAGGCATGCACCCTGGATCCTTAACGAGTGCAGGGGTTGTCACGGAAAAATGTGCAATTGTACAATTGGCAACTACAAGAAGCAGATGTAAACACTTATATGTGGTGATTAACAGAGAATCTATTTTTGTCAACTAAATAAAAAAAAAAACAACTAAAGAAAACCCCTACTGAAGCTATGTCATTTATTTATGTTTTAATGTATATTTTTGCATTTTTTCCTATTTTTCACTCGATTGCATGGAGTTATTGCCTTTTTTCAGTTGAATCTCATTTCATTGTAATTTCACATGGAATTGTTACACTTGAATATTATGGGAAATCTAACCACGAATATACTTTTGTCTTTGTTTCTCATGCTTACTGTCTGCCTTATGCAGAACCAAAGAAGGTTCTGCCGAAGGCATTCGGTAAGCATGATGTGTCAGTGTTAAGGAGCGTTTTCAGATTTTCAAGGGTGTAAAAAAGGCTCATTAACTTCTCTTCTGCTGCTAATTTTCCATGGCTGCCTTCCTTTTTCATCACATGGGAGCCTTTTGTGGAGCCCATTCCTTCGGTTTTACTCTGTCTGTGTAAGACTCCATTGATTCTATTGAATGCTTCACTATACTCAGAGAGCGATAATATATCCTGCATGATTTTATAAGGAAATCTAGAATGTAACTTTTCCCCAAGGACATTTCCAAGATTTACTGTAGTTTATAATTAATGTATAATGTATATAATTAAAATGTGTAATATATTATGAGTATTATGAGTAATTTGCCCTTAGTAGCACTGCATCAATATGTTAGAAAGCATGGCTAAACAGGTAAAAGGTTAGGTCTTGTACTACAAATTTTATCTTTCTAGTCATATGTATTGCATCCCCCACCCTCTCTTTTCCAACCCCTTTGAAACAATGAAAATAGTTGGAGATGGAATAACAGCAGGAAAATGGATTCTAGAGAGCACCACTTTAAATGATCTGTCTAAAGCTATTTGCTTCTCTGCATTTTATGATGGCTCAAAAAGCAAATTGGTGAAAAAATTTTTTTTTTGTTTTGTTTCCCTTTTTTATATGTAAATTGATATGTGTACATGCAGGAGTAGTGGTAGCTGACTGCTCTCTCATTGGGTTAATAGTAGGATATCTTCTGTAATTTGTGGGGTAAATGCCAAGTAGGAATCTTCTCTGTCAATCTTTATGTTGTTAAGGGCGACAATGCAGTCAGAATTACAGAGTTCTCCCCCTCCCCCTAATTTTCAAATTAAACGTAGGATTTCAAGGCAGAAGTATGATATGCCATCATAAAAATGGGACTTGGAGCATCAGAGTAGAATTGAAATTCAATTTCATCATATCTTACATTTATGTTCTGTCATGTGGAAAATAAACATAAACTGAGAGACTGAGTAGTTGGCCTACTTTGAGTATGTTTCAGCTGAGATCTCTTGAAAAGTGTACCATTAGAGGCACTGGGTCTTGCTGGAGGAAAGCAGAAAGGCTGATTTGATAAAATGAATGATAATGAATAATAATTCCTATCTCTAATACAAATCAATAAAACACTGAACTGTTTCCAGTGAGATATTGGGCCATTCTTTGATATGGAAAGCCTTCAGCTCATTGAGAGATGAAGGAGGAGGAGATCTGGAAGGTTTAATGGTTTTTAGATCTGGTTACTGGAGAGGCCATGGAAGTTGACTTCATTCTGGCGTTCTTGAAACTGTTCTGGAATCCATAGTGGCGTGCATTGCCAGCGTCATCGTCTTGGAATAAGGGAACATCTTGAGGAACCAGTGTTTTCTCTGTAGGGTGCACCTGGCCTCCAAAATGGCTTAATAATAATTGGAGTAATAGTAATATTTGGACCCAGTGCCTTCCACGGTATGGCTTCCCATAACATAACAGATCCACCACCATGTTTACCACCAAGCTGGGAACAAGCATGTGGCAACCTTTGGCTTTCTCCGAATATAAACCCAGCCAGATGTGGGGAAAAAGAGTAAAAGACGACTCGTCATATCATATTACTTTCTTCCAGTGCTCAGACGTCCACATTTTGTGGTCATTACACCAGGTTATGCATTGTTGTGCCCTGGCTTTGGTTGAAAACAGTTTTCGAATGGCAGTCTTGCAATAAATAGCAGCTTTCTTAAGCTCACAAAGTACAGTTTTTGTTGAGACTGGGTCATAGAGGTGTAGATTCAGTTCTGTGGTATTTTTTGAGGCCCTTGTTTTGTGGTTTTCATCAAATATCCTGTTAAGTGTCTGTCCTTGTTATTGAGCTTTGACTTGCTTCCACTGTTCCTCGTTGCTGTTGCAGTTTGTCCTTTTTTGGCATATGCCATCATGCTTTTTGACACTATTCTCCTTGATACATTTAATAATTTTATTATTTCTGTGACTGAGGCACTGGCAATTTGGGCACCTACTATTTAACCTCTTTCAAAATCTGTTAGATCTCTCGTGTTGTTTTAGATAAGTGAATGACTGGATGACTGGAAGACTGACTAAATGTATTACACATTTGTGACCCACTAAAGTTACCCTGAGTTTTAGTCTCAGGATTATTGTTACACAGCAGATATCAGATCATAAAAAAACATGTTTTAATTTGTTCACAACTTACTTTTGTCACTAATGTGTTCCTTTAAAAAGTACACTACACTTAAAAAGCTCTCAAAATATCATGTCAGGCCAATTGTTATACATTTGAAAGTATTATGCACTAATCCTGTTTGAGGATTGAGGCTGAGTATTTAATTACAGTAATTAATGGCAAAAAATACATTCAGTCAAAGCCATTAAAATTTGCATCTCAGTATTTTACTAGTCACAGAAGGTTAGCATTATGTTAATAAGCCTCGTTAATACGGTTCAAAACAATTGGAACACATTCCCACTCTGTTCTGTAATGAAAAACTGTGACTGATGATTATCAGAGAAGAACAATTACCGTCAGTATGTTGATATACATCTTTTTTATTTTAATAGTAATTGACTCATGAATGCTTTCAGCAAGGGGCCCATTTCATTCTTTTAGAAAGACAGGGTTGGCCTCATTATCTAGGAGAAGTCATACTCCACTGTAATTCACAGTCATGGGTCATTTTTTAAGAGAAATCCCTGATTAAATTTTACAAATAAAGTTTATGTTTATTGTTTTCCTTCAACTTTAATTGGTCAATATTTAAATCGCCCCTTACAGAGATGTTGTGCCTTTTACTGTACATCGGCAGTGCAATTCTACCCAGTCGGGAAATTTTGACTGATTGCAGAGCGATATAGGAAGTTGTATCTAAGACACCATGCCAAATGTCAAAAAGGCTCCATGGTGTGTTGAATCTTGCATTTGAAAACAGCATCTGCTTATGTCTATGAGACTCCTACACACACACACACACACACACACACACACACACACACACACACACACACACACACAGCTGTTAGAAATGCACAGTGGAATACCAGTAAACCTATTAGGCTGTGGAGCTTGCAGTGTCACCTTTGTGAAACTGTTCCACACAATCAGACAGCACACCATTGAGGTCCTCCTTGGATGGAACTTTTTGGATGGAACTGTCTGATCCCTGTGTCACTAACTTTAAATTAGTTGCTAATCCATTTAATGTGGTTGTTCCCATGTTTGTGGTTAGTGACACAAATTAATTTTCCTAATATAAGCTTGCCCCTTGCTCTTCCTCCTTCTATGCAGTCATCTCTGTTTATGTGTATTAAATATAGACACAACGGCAAGCATGAATTGGGTCAGATAAGAAAAGATCTGATGTTTTATAATGTAGCTGTAGTCTTTTATTTATAATGTAAACTCAGCTGTAGATATACACAGTGATTCACAATTGATTTCTGCACCACACGAACCGGTGTTGTCTCACAGAGAAAGCTTAAATCAACAGATTCGCTAATGTCAAAGTCATTTTGGGCAGGTTGAGAAAAGCAGACACGAGTGTATGTTTCTGCTAAAGGAATCTGCAATTCGTTGTCATGTTCAATCCACACGGTTCTCTCACACTGCTCTAATTGTTGTCAGAGCTGCAATCAGAGTGTCTGCGTGGTTTTCTTCACTTTGGTTCCTCCTCCCATGCCTCATGGCCCGCTTTGCTGTTTGTCACTAGCAGTTGTGTTCACAGACCTTAGATGAATCACCACCGCCATGTCACCAACATATCTTCCTGACTCCCTCCCACAATTTTTTAAAAATGTTTTTCCACTTTATGCAACCAGTTTTGGAATCACCAACTGCACATTAGGCTCACCTCACCACAACAAACTCTACATTTGCACAGGAGCAATGAAACAAGACAAATGCAATCTTCTGACACGCTCAAATACAGTCAGCCAGCTCTTTTTCCACACTAAATGTCACAGTGTACTACTGTGGAGTAAATGCCGATTGGAGGAGGAAACCCTGGGAAACCTACTCACCCCTATCACTGGTGGAGTGATAAAGTCTAGTTCACCACTCTGGGCTCCCAGTCAATGTCGTTGTCACTGTCGGCCGATGGCACAGCAAGGATTGAACTCAGGCTGTAACGCTCAGCCTGCACTCGAAAAGAGCACCTCGCTGACTGATCCACCTGAGCATCACCACTAAGAAGGGATGGAGAAAATGAAACCATCAAAGACGCAAGGTCATTCAATTGTTTGACAGCTTTATATGCGGGTGCATTGTCTGTAATTCCATTAGGTCACATCGTTTATGTTTCTTGGTGTCCCCTGTAGGGACAAGCTTTCAAGGTCAATGTTATATCGCTCCATATGGACTTACCATTTTTGTAATTCATCGATGTACATGCTGCCATAAGTGGGTATCAGTGGTCGTTTGCATTGAAACAGCAGAGGGAAATCCCCTGTGTAATTGATTTGATTGCTCTCTCATGGTGATGTCTTCCCTGAGCACATTAGGTGCCATCTGTTCCTTTGTTCATGCAAGGGTGTTTGTTGTTCTTGAAACACCCTCTGAAAACATTTTGAATACAATTGGCTCTCTGGAATTAGTAAGGAGAGTGCTGATCCATATTTACTGTGTAGGATTAGGACTTCTGTTCCCTGTTCCTCATTCTGGATTCCAAGAATTGCAGACTGGGCTTAGGGTGCACAGTGGCTGGAGCTCTCAGGTTGAATTTACCTCTCAGATGAAGTGCGAAGCCAACAATGCACATTGGCTTTACTCACATAGAAGCCCTTTTCTGGGCACTTCACTATTGATGTACTCTCTCTCTCTGAAAACTTGTGATCAGCAACATAGTTTCATTTTCATTGTGTTTTGGTTATTTGTGTGTTTCTGTAAAGAATCCATCATAATTATCTGCAGTTGACTTCAGAATGTTCTATGTAATTACAAAATTAGTGGGTGGTCCCGGCGTATGGGGATTCACACAACTAAAATGTGAGAAAAAAGGCTTGCCGTGTGAGGAAATATATGGTGAACATTAAAGGATAAATGTCTAAAACAGCACACACAGCGAGACGTGAAACACTTAATGTAGTCCACAAACAACCTCCAGAGCAGAGAACTCGCGGCCAGTCACTTCCCCTTCTCTCTGATGTTCATCATTTTCTTTCTTTCATCTTGCTTTTCTCTCCTTGTGCTTTTGATGTTTTTCCCCCCACATCTGCCAGTTTCACTCCATCAGCTCCCCCTTCCTCGATCTCTCTCTCCTTTTTCCTCTCGCTCTTTCTCTCACACTTTTTTTTAAAAAACACAAGTTCACGTGTCCACTTCCTTTGGGTTATATTAATCAGTGTTTTGGTTCCGTTATCAAAATCCCACTGTCTCTCCTGCCCATGTCCTGTGCTAGTCTCTTTGATCAGTTGTATCTTTACTCCCCTCTGTCTCCTTCTGCATCAGAGCTAGCTCTAATCACTGACTCCCAACATCTGACGACCCTGTACAGATAAGCTGTGGGTGGCATTGGTGGTTCGTTGTCAACCCTTCACCGGTAGACAGCTGAAGCAAGATGGAGGCTGAGGCCGTGTTCAATAATTCAGGTTGTGTAATGGCTACTTGTCATTCCAGGTACTCTGGTGGGTTTGTGTTTGTGTTAGGCAGCTGCTGAGAGAATTGCCCAGCATGCAGTGCTCCATCCATAAGTATCCTGGTGTTTTTCATCTTCTTAGAGCCTCTTTCCTTTTCCTTTTTTTCTTTTTTTTCATCCAGGGCTGTACTTTGTGTTGAAAGGAATTAAAGGAACTGACTGTTTCAATATAACAGTCTCCTCTCCAAAGGAATCAGTGTATACTGTACATTGCACTGCATATTTCTCTATTCATGTTAGGGTGTGAATATTATTTGTAAATGCGAATGGTTTGAATGTCATTTAGTATGCCTTTTTATTATGAAAGAAATTATTGAAACATTGCATATAACAAAAGGAGCTAATTGAATGGAATTGAATAGAAAATATTTTCCATACATAGTACATTTTAACATTTGCAGGTGTAGTACTGGTGTGCCAGTTACAGTGCTTGAAATCCAGTCACATGCATTATTATGTCTTTACATTCTGTGATATTATAGTTTTTATTGTTATTCATTTTTAAATACTTACTTTCCACCTGTTCATCTTTACAGGTATGCATACACACTGTGTCCTTTTAATCAAGTAACACAGAAGAGTGCAACAGGAACAGAGGTCTTGTTAGGGTAAGTCGCTGTCAAAAAATATTTTTTTCATATCAGTCATCATGCAGTATTTGATTTATGTAATCGACATACATTTTGGATGGACAGATTTTGTCAAATTCAATCTTGCTACAAAGCATCTGCCATACAGTGGGTAAATGACAAATTCCATGGTGTCAGTGAGTCAGTGAGCCAGACAAACATTGGAACGTTCCCATCATTTGATGAACATATACTGGACATAAATAAACATCAAAGTTACAAGCGCACCCATTTTCTAAGCAAGAACTAAATGCATTCCTTCAGGCAAGAGCTATTCTATTCCAAAGCAGTACGATGGTGGTTTAGATCAGCCTTCCCTGTACTAATGTAAATATATTCCTAGTGCTAAGTGTCTCTGTCTGTTCTGTGTCCCCTTATGGAGACATACACTGTAGTTTCAAAGTTTTTTACGCCAAATGCAAATACTGCTGTCAGTGTTTTAGAAGGGTTGTAATCATTGTGTTACCAAACGGAGGTCTATGCTAGGACCAGTATCAGCATTTCAGTTATTTATGACAAGTCATTCCCTCTACCCTTTAATTAATTGTGAACATATTGAGTTCTGTGTTTGTATAATAACCTTGCTGTGTGTTTGAATTGAATTGTATTCATATGCCATGTACCTTATTTCCATTATATTATTTATGGAGCCTTTTTTATGAATAGGCCTATTCAGTTTTGACTGAATAGTGAATGAAGGTTTTCATTATTTTGATTGGTAAAAATCATTGTTCATTCAAGACAATTCGCTGATTTTTGACCATCTTCATAATGAGATGCATTATTTTTGAAGCAAGCGGTACAATAATCAGTTCACTTAACTTGCTTTTCTGTCAAACAAAATAAAGCAATACTGCATTGTAATAAAGCAAGCTGTCACAGTTAAAGCTGTAGAAAAACAAGCACAGCTTTAACTGTCCCCATTACTTCAGCTGCTGTGAAAGATCTTCATTTATCACAATATCGTGGAATTGCTGCATTTAATATACTGATGCTGTATGTTACTGCAGGCCTGTGTATTATTTTATTTAAATGGCCTGAAAATACATCCAGCTACTGCAGCTACATATTTTATTAAAAAAAAACTGAAAGTGGCGCAAACACATTGCAAATAATATAGGACATTTGGGCACATACCTTAGTCATACAAATGGAAATGTAATTTTCAATTTATGTCTGACTGACCTTGAACCTGACCAGAAATGAAGCCATATTGGAATGGCAGCAGCTGATGAAAAAATCAGCCTCCTCAACATGGAGGGTTCACTTTAATAGCCATTTTACAAAATCCTGTAGCACTGTATGTAGGTTCCTCTGTCAGGTTGTGTAAAGGCCAGCAATGCACATACGGACATTATTGCCATGCTGTTAACCTATTTATTCACTGTTGCTTCCCTAACAACTAGATTTAGAAGGTAGCTAGATGTGGAGTGATATTTGTTCTTTATTCATTCATTTGTTCATTTAGCTAGGTTTGCAGATAAGCTGGAACTATTCACACTTTCCTGCAGACGTGAGCCACTTAACTTCAGCTGGCTAGATGATTGTACAGCTTATAGCCATAATTTTGACTTAGATGTAATCGGAAAGAAGTCTGAGGTGCTGAATTGCAGGCTACCAGTGATTTTTACCTCTTGGCGTTTCCCTCCACGCATGAATTCAGTTCCATCCGCTGTTGTAATGCGGTAAGGCATGCGCCGCTACTTCATCCATCACGCCATGTGTGCGCCCGGGCCTTCTGCTGCAAGCGCAGCTAATGTTGAAGCTCGCCGCTGCGGGTGAAGGTGGAGGGACAGCGGTCCTTCACATCACTCCACCTGGGAGGGCTCTGCCGGAGTGGAAAAAAACGCATCCATCAATATGGAAGGCAGCGTGATGAACACTATTGACCAGTGCAGGGGTGAGGTACATTTCCAGTCGTATTTCAGCCGGAACAAGCCACGTCAGCATCCGCAGACCCCTCACACCTAAGGTTTTTTAGCCATGAAAAGCTGCTGTGCCGTGACTTTCGCTTGTGTTTCTGTGTTTCCTGTATGTGTGGATGAAGCCATAAAAAGGTGAAGCCCAAAGCCCCTTAAATGGTGCGTAAGAGCATCGTAAATGCAAATGTAACAAGACTGATCCGAAAGTATAACTCCAGAACTATTTGTGTTCTTTAAAAGCTGAGGTATGTTTGTTTTTCTCATCCTCACTTCTGGCAGACATTTTAATTCTTCTTCACAGTCCCTCAGAATTGAGTTCCTAAATTACAGGATTATTCCCCCACTGTCATTTCACAAAATCCTATCTCCCTCTGCAGTCAGTCAACAGACAGTTTGTAATGTATAGTTAAACAAGTAATATTTCATTCGCACTGCATTTCTTTAATAATATTGTTTTATTGTTTATTGTCCCCAGTAACTCTGCCCTCCTATTGGCCATCAATCATGTTGGCCATCATCATCAATGCTTCTCAGTGTTGAAATAGAGGTTTAGATCTCTGCCATACAGAAGAAAAGACCCACACCAAACAGGCTGAAATTCTGGAGCATGTTTTAACAATGTTTCAAAACAAAGGCTTGATAGGTTCCCCCAATGTTAATATTATTTCCATCTTTGTGGAAAAGCCATTAATATTAATATTTTTTTGCTCAAACCTACCCAGGTTTCATACAGCTGTCTTTTTCGTTGCCTTAGAGAAAAGAGGACAGGATAGGAAAAGAAAGTTCATTGAGCCCTGAGTTGTATTTGTCAGGAAGAAAATACCATTAGCCAATTAGTATTTTTTAAGGGAATGAATGTGGGTAGTTAAGTGTTGCAGGTCAGTTTATTATGGATAATGCACTTATTTTAATTTGAAAGGAACTAATTAGAATTTGAAATGTAAGAGCATCACTTTGCTACATGTTCCCCTTGGCTGTCACCTCCTACACTACCCACACACATACAGAGCAGGGAAACATTTCGCAGCCTTTATATAGATAAGCTAGGGACAAACAGAAAACTCTGGGCAATAGATGCCCCATCTCTAACCCTGATTTTGGCACGTGTCACAAACCACAGAAGGGAATAAAAAGGCCGGGCCTCTCCTGTGTCTGCTTCCTGCTCTCGAGCAGGAGACGTGGGTTTCAGCTGTGCGGCTGCTACCGCATCGCAGAATGAAGTCCCCGTCACCTGTAAAGGCATGTACATGCCTCTGTTTTCAGCCGGTATCTAACAGTCTGTCTGCCGTGAGATGGCTTCGGTTCTGAGGCCGTTGCACTGAGCCGGAGTGCCTCTCATGTGGAGGTGTACTGCTGACAGCAGCACCCGCTGGCACAGTGAGGGTTTTAAATGGAGAGGGCCCTGTCGAGGAGCAGTGCGTTCTCATTGACTGCTCTTACATGCAACAGTAACGGTAAGGCAAAAGACTCAGCCTGGGCCCTTTGAAAAGCCAACACAGCTAAGAGCCTATTTAATATTTAATCTGCCTCAAGCTGGTTAATGGAAACTAAATGGTCACTTTGGATCCTATGGAATATAACTCACAAAAAGTAATATCATTTGTGAGTAGACAAGCAGTGGAACATTTTGTGGTGTAGCCCACACATTTTACACAGTGCACAGGGAAAGCATGAATCATAGCCCAGCAGTGGGAATAAGTTCATTTTTTATCCAGACAGACCATCATTCACCCAGTGCGCCAGCCTCTTTCAGGGTATTGGTGGGCACTGATATTAATCTGTGTGTGAGACGTGTTCCTCTCCCCTGTGTGGGTGCAAAGAACAGAGAGCTTTGATTTAAACGCTAGCATTTATCATACACATGCTTCAGTGTTGTGTACAAAAAAAATTAGTATGTATTTAAAGAGTGAAAGATTTTAAAGTTTTTTTTTTTTTGTTTTGCTTTAGTCAATCTTTGCTATTATGTCAATGTGTAGCCCTATTTCCATCCATCTTAAGCTTCATTAAAAAAAAAAAGAGACAAGTCAAAACTCTTCGGAAAAGCATTACGCAGACCATCTGAAACCTTAAGATCACTTGCTCAATTTAAGTCAAAATTATTGTTTAATCAACAAAAGCTGTGGAAAAGGCTTAAGGAGCATGTTTTAGCTCCTAGCAAATGCACACATGCTCTAATACATATATACATTCCTCATAATGCCCACACATGCCCTAATGCGCTGCTCTTTCTGATTATTGGTTTTCAATATGTTTGCTGTTTCAAACTGATTATTGCTTGTCAATGGTAATTCTTGAAGTCACATTACAATAGCATATTTAAAACTGGAAATACATTCAGCAAGTTAAACTCTTGTTGGAGAAGGTCAAGGTCATATGTAAAGCCGGTGAGGATATTGCAGCCTTCAACCAGTCAGATTGCGGGGTGTATCCCCATGAGCAAATGGAAATGAGCAACAACAGAAAAGAGAGCTCACCGCCCAAGAAAAAAACAGGCACGAGGGAGATTTGAACAGACAAATTGATCAACTTGGCTGAGGAGAGGCCAGCAGTATACAATATACCAGAAAAACCATGCAGGGACCGACTTGAAAACTAGAAAATGAGATTTAGGACCATCTCACTAGCATTGTTTATCTTAATAAGCTACTTTTCCCATGACAGCTAGCTAGTTATGTCATTCTAAATAATAAATGTACGTAGATAACACTGATGGTCTGACGGAGACCTCCTGATCTTTAGCATTTGTTGCTCATACGCCAACATTCAACATATTTGAAAACAAGCTGTCAATGTTAATGTTCCTAGCTAGCATTATTTAGCAAACTATTTGTCCCATGTTAGCTCACTTTTTACATTATATAGCTAAAATATAAATGGACAGGGATTATGCTATTGTTTCTGATGGAGAAAGTTGCTAACAATATTGCTTCTGATGAAGGTAGCTGGCATGAGCTGTTTACTAGCTAACTAGAGATGAGACGTTAGCTCCAGGTACAGACACTGTTACACTGGTCTTTAGAGTTTGTTCTTTCCTTGGTAACTCAAAATATATTTGTAAATTAGCTGTTAGCTGTCTTTACACTGATGATTGTCTTGTCATGGAGATGTTTGTCTGCATTTTGCACTTTTAAACACGAGTAATGTTTATATATAACAGTCTGCAAGTCTTTACCAAAGATGATTGGCCAATGCTGACTGACTATACCATGGGAGCGCATCTGGTGAGTGCGTCCCCAGCTAAAGTAAGTTTATGACAACATGAAGCATCATCCAAAGGTCGTGGGAAACCCTCAAAAAACTTCATCAACTTGGATGGCCAAAAACGCCTCTTTTTCCCGTATGGTGCTCAAAGTTTGTCTGCTTTTCTCCCAGTGTTAGCTCTAAATATGCTCTGCAATGGATGGAAATGTGGATGGAAATAAGTGATGTGGGGAATGCCTGCACATTTTTTGAACCATTAAATACACACTATGTATACACCATTAAAACCACATATATATATATATATATATATATATATATATATATATATATATATATATATATATATATATATATATATATATATATATAAAATATATGTATATACACACATATATATATACACACACACACACGCATATATATATATATATATATATATATATATATATATATATATATATATATATATATATAAAAGTGTGTCTCCTAGGAAGTACACCTGTTGTAGTACTGGTTTCTTATTTCAGCACAGCACCTTTGCAGCTCATTTTTGGTTATGGGTACATTCAAAATGAAAACCACATTGGGATTGCATTAGGCTTGTATTTTCTGTAGAAATGCATCTTGGGTAGTGTGCAAGCAATGCTATATTTCCATTCATCTATTTCTAGTCACACATGTTTTTTTTTTTCTTGCATTGCTCAGCAAGGCCATATCGAGGGATGAAATGTAATAGAAACAGTGACAATAATGTAAACAGTAATAATGATAACAAAGTAGGTGAAGCGCATATGCGGGCGACTGACTCGCCTTCACGTGACAGAGAGAGTCCATCTTAATAACGCCGAGGTGCAGCGGGGCTCGTTGCCCGGGTCGGACGTAAAGTAAATGCACCTTGTTTAGGAATGAAATCAACACGCGGTCTGCCGAGAGGTGTCCCTCGCAGCGGCGGCGGCCTTCTCCGGAGACCACGGCAAAAACCACGGAGTCAACGAAACAATCTGTCCTCCTGATAAAGTGAGCTTCACAAAAAGCCCCAGCTAAGCAGTCACAAAGGAACCTTTTTTTTTTTTTTTTTTTTTTACTTCCAGCGCAAAAGACCGTGATTGCATGAGCGAGCCCCCTTTAATAATGGGTTTATTTGGCTGCTTGTAAATGAAAATCCTCGCTGTGCAGAAACACACTGTTTCCCGTGTCTCAGCTTTGCTGGTTATATAATTTCGTTGCAGGCGGCTGGAATGAATGTGGCTCTTGGTGGAGCCGAGATTGTGGCGGTGTCGCTCTCGGTAAAAGCCGGTGCTGTACGGGTGGGTCTTTGAGTTTGCCTTTGTAATTGAAGTCCCCGTAAGCGTTTACAAGCAGTTAACTGGTTTTCAGTCATCCCTCCACAGTTCTTCCATCTTTTAGCCTCTCACAACAGCGACGCTTGAGCTCAAAGTATTCCCCGAGAATGCTGCTCTGCAATAATAACCTTTTGCCTTCAGCTATCTACAGTTTAAATATTAATGCATGTTATAACTGTCTTTGCTTATATAAGGTTACAAAGCCCAAAAGCATTGGCATAGCATGGTAACAGTCAGATACAATGTAACTGAGCTTACTTGAGTCTTCAAATGTAGCGTTTTTGCCCCCCTTATTCTTAATCCTATGCTGAGGTTCCTAGTCAGACAGAGATGCTGTTATTTACATGCACCTTTAGATTAGAAAAGGTCAACATGTCACAGTGACACCTGGTCACCAGGACTCTTGGGAAATCAGCTGACCATCAGCGCTGCTTAGTCCGTGTCAGGGGTCAGGCTGTGTCCCCCTGTCTACAGCGCCGTAGCACCCGCTGCAGTAGGCTGGCCTAATCGCGTTCTTTAAATGCAATGACATTGCTTTATGTGAATCACAGACTACACCAAAGGCACACAAATGACCCATTCTGAGTGTGTCGCTAGGTGACCATGTGCGCGTTGCCAGTTGTGAAATGACAGGCAAGAATGAGATGAGTCTGCCCATCCTTTAACCTCGGAAAAAAAAAAAAAAAAAAACCTGCTGTCCTTGCCTTGCAATGTCCTACACCTCGGCCCCGGCGCTGGGAGAACCCACGTCAGGAGCAAAAATAAAAAAAAAGACAAATGCGACAGCGGAAGCTTTTATTACAGAGACACTGTTTTCATAGGCTTTGACAGAAGAAGCCATTGTTGAGCTGTGGCTTTCCTCACCTCCAGTCAGCTCTGACCACTGTGCACGGTGTGCCGTGGGAGATACTGTACTGTGCCGGGCTGATTGTAATACGCCAGCTCCCTGCGTGCTTCCTCAGAATAGTGCTGGAACTTGCCATTTGTACTTACGGATTTGCACTTGCAGTCTTACAGAAGAGACTGCAAAGGCCTGTGTAGTGTCAGCGCAAAGGAGAAATATAAATAAGGAGAAATACTCACTTGGCAATGAAACTTTGTTTCAAATCTCTGCAGGGTAGATATGTACAACATCTCATAAAATCTCCCAGGTGGCCTAGATGTGTAAAAAAAATATCTGCAATGGACTAGATAAGCACCACCTCTCTAAATGCACTGGGCTTCAGAAATCAGATTCTTCATTTTCTGCTGCTTCAAGTTTCAAGTTTCAAGTCTTTATTGTCAGGTACTCGATAACAATGCATCATCATTATCAGTACTGAAATTCTTAGGCTCAGAGCCAGCTCAACTTTACAACATAAATAAAAAAAATTTAAAAAATCAGGAATGCAAACAGAAACAGTGATATATTGCCAACCACCCATCACCTTCAAAAAATTATAAAGGACATTTATGTGGCGGAAAATGCGTCCAGTAACTGCTGTTGTTAATAAGTAAGGAAAATAATAAGGGCCGTTATTATGAAAGTAAAAGGCTATTGCCGTTCATGATTTCTTTTATTTTCCTCTGTAACTTTGTACCACTTAGTATTCAAAACCACAGGTTTCCCTTGAACTGCTTTATTGAATAATATATTTCAAAATGGTAAAGTTATGTAGCCTAGCAACATCTCTAACGCGGTGAGCCACGCTGGGAGAGCCGCAGCGAGTTCTGTAGCTTGGAACAAGTGACTGGGGGTGCTGTGTGTGCGGTGCGCCCGGTGTGTGAGGACCACACTGTGTGCGGAGCGTGTTGTGTGTGGAACATGCCCTCTGTGTATTGAGCACATGCTCTTGTGTGTGGAGTGTGGTCACTGTGTGAGGAGCTCGCTATGTGAGGAGCGTATTGTGTTTGGAGCCTGCTCACTGTCTGAGGAGCACACTGTGTGAGGAGGGTGCTGTGTGTGGGGCGTGCCCACTATGTATGAAGCGCATCGTGTGTGGTTTGTGCCCGCTGTGTGTGGAGCATGCCCACTGTGTTAGGAGCAGAGGTGTGTGGAGCATGCCCACTGTGTTAGGAGCAGAGGTGTGTGGAGCATGCCCATTGTGTTAGGAGCAGAGGTGTGTGGAGCATGCCCACTGTGTTAGGAGCAGAGGTGTGTGCAGCATGCCCACTGTGTTAGGAGCAGAGGTGTGTGGAGCATGCCCACTGTGTTAGGAGCAGAGGTGTGTGGAGCATGCCCACTGTGTTAGGAGCAGAGGTGTGTGCAGCATGCCCATTGTGTTAGGAGCAGAGGTGTGTGCAGCATGCCCACTGTGTTAGGAGCAGAGGTGTGTGCAGCATGCCCACTGTGTTAGGAGCAGAGGTGTGTGGAGCATGCCCACTGTGTTAGGAGCAGAGGTGTGTGGAGTGTGGCCATTGTGTGTGGAGTGCATTGTGTGTGGAACGTGCTGTGTCTGGAGCATGCCCACTGTATGCTAACAGTGTGTGTCACGCGCCGTGTATGGAGATCCTGATGCAGACTCCTGTGTTTGGAGTGTGTCCTCTGAGGTGTGCCATGTGACCACCAGGGACCTACTGCCTGAGTAGGCGAATAAGTTCCTACACAGTTGAGTCCCAGTATTCAGAATGCCTGACAATCCATGCAGTCCTATTCACTTTCTTTAAGATAATTACCAGCTGATGGTGCATATTTGAGAAACACGGGGCTGCAGTTGCTATGAAATATTAATTGCCTGAAGCTATTATGGCCCTGTGAGTATGTGAACTTTGCTGATCCCATGATGAAAATTCATGAAAATAGGCATGAAACCTTATTGGTGCCCACAGTAATATGGAAATGTGCTTATTTGATCAATAATAGTTTATTCCACTCAAGACCCACAAAAAACCCATGTGCCATTTTTAAATATTAATAGGATGAAAGTTCTGACAATAGTTTCCTTTTCTTTTCCTTAAAGATTAATTACTGTTAATTTGCATAGTTACTCTTCGGCAATTGTGCATGCATAACCAGAGAGCAAATAGGCAGTTATCACAGTGGTGCTGTATTGTGTATTGAGTATTGTGCTGGCACTCTATCACCACTGACCACCAACAAACAGTCTATTCATTCAAGTTATGTGTTTACCATTCTTTAAACAGCAGGCTGTAGTGGCTTAAACATGCGTCTGCCTACTCAGAATACTATAAAATGATGTGTGCTGGTCATAAAGAGCTCTGTCCTTTTGTTACAGTGAACGGGCATCAACAGGGTGATACCTAGGTTTAAACTGTCTTAGAGAACATGAGTGTTCCCTTTTTTCATTTTTGTAATTTGTGTGAATATGTACATCTGCATAGGGATGCAGCACAGAATGGAATGTACGTATAGTGGAGGGTGAGGTCAGGATGCCAGTTTGAGATGAAGTATTTCAAACTGTGGTGCATGAGTCTTACCAGTTTTGAAAGAATATTGGTTTCATTCCAAAGTGTGAAAGCAAGGCTACGTGACTGATGTGATAGTTGTGTGATTGTAAAAAGTTTAAGTACAAGTGCAATTCTTGTAATTGAGTTAACTTTAAAAGGTGAAAACTACACTAAATGTAATTAAGGGACTGTTATGGCTTTTAAGGAAAGATCCAGATATAATGATATGTGACAGTAGTTTAATATTGAAAGGTTTAGTGAAGTATCTCACCACTTGTATATAATATATGTTATAATATATAGTGTATTCTTCTATATATTTTCTGCTCTCATGCATTATCCAGCAATACCTGATTTTAGATTTCAGAGGAAACTTGCTGCAAAGGGCTAAGAACTAGAGGAATAAAGTCAGTAAATGTGACATTGTACAATGACTGGCATATACAGCTTACTTGATGTTATGTAGTAAACCCTGTAGTAGCTCATCCAGTAAACTATCATTATAAGAAGAAATATTTTTATCAATGTTGTGCATAACTGCCAGTGTAGATATTTGCAGTGCATTGAAGATAAATACAGTGCCCTCCATATTTATTTATACCCCTGACTAAATGGGGTATGAAAAAAGATTATAAAAATACAATATTAAATATGGTCTAATGTATTCACCCAAAACTACAAAGAAATGGGTAACAGAGCACACAATAAATATCCAGAGCTGATCATTTCAATCACCACACCTCATTCAATTGAAACATCCATATTTTGAACTCAAGAACCACCCACAGCAATTCTGCCAGGAGGAACAGACAAAGATCCCCCCCTCAGAGGTGCCAGAACGGCATAAAACTCTGTAGGAAGCAGCTTCTAAGTGCAATGCACGACAGAGAATGATTTACAGGGATGTGCATTAGAGTTTTAGGAACAAAATCATATGGGAATAATATTGATTCACTCCGTGTAGTGACATTAACTAACAAAAAATGAAGTAAAAAAAAAAAAACCTCATTTGCAAATTTGTTCTTTTATAGCATTGTTTGGTCCGTTTTAGTCAGGGTATGAATAAATATGTGGGGCACTGTATGATTTACATCACCAACCCCCACAATGGAGTCTATTTTTGTTCCATCTCTGGTTTTATTTCTTGTATCGACACATAAATGTCAACTTTGCATTATGAATAAAGGTATTTTCTGTTTGATAGAGATTATTACAATTGAATGATTAGTTGAGTGAAATATCTATAGAGTATCTATACAGTATGTGTAGTACACAGGGCCAGTTAATATGGCGCTTAGTAGCTTGACCATTCTGTTCAAAGACGGCACCACAATAGTGTTGTTGGGGACTAATTGGGCCTAGTGCAACCTGACATACAATGCGATGGAGGTAAATACCACATAACCAGAGTAAATACCTTGCAGAGAACGCTTTGAGCAATGTTCTCATATTGTTAGCAATTTTCTAAATCCAATGTGTCCTTCCAATGACACCGACACTAACCTACAACATACTGTATCTGACAGTTGCGTCCCACATCTATCGACCCATCTGCGCATGAGGGTATACGCACCGTGTGGATATTTTTACACAAGAAGTGGTTAAACACTAAAATAGACTGCTGACTTGAATTGACCTTCAAAGTAACAGCACGGCATACAAAGAATATTTCTGCCACTGTATACTGAAGCCCGACAAGACAATGATTGCTGTGTGGGTGCAGTTCCAAGTGGCTCTTTTGTGTGGCGCTTCGCATTTTACTTGTTTACATTTAAAGTTTCTTAGATGGCATTTCTATAATGCATGAACATTGTTTTAATGTGTTTATATCAAAGCCAATCAGATTCATTATTGCTTTCCTATGATTTTGAAAAAGGTTTTATTTTTTCATTGAGCGGTAATGATTTAACCCACAGAGAGGCAACGCTGCACTGAAACAAGTGCATAATTATATATAAAGTGTCATACTTAATGGGCTCATTTTCAACTAGCCAAGGGCATTTTCTGAAGTACCATTAGAGAGGGCCTCTTACCTGAGAACGCCGGGCTCAGTTAATGTTAAACACTGAAAAGTGCATTGCCCAGGTAGCGGAAGTATATGGGAGTTACAAATGGAATAATTCTGGTTTGGATGCAGTAAATGTACATTTTCAGATGGTGTTTTATGTTATATTACATACTGTGTAATTTTTTAGAGCCCTCATGTGTGCCTGTCAAGGTACAGAATAATTGAGCTTGTATGTCTGAGCTGTCAAAGTGAATAGGGAATAGGACATAGTAAAACCCCACCCCCTTCTCCAAAGAGTAACCATAGAAACATCTCGTCTCCGGAACACCAAGTCTTGGTGAATCTGTAGACGAAATGGCACACAAGTCGAGGAATATATCCTTTCTGACTCTAAGCTCCAGTGTGATACTACAGCAATACTATGCCCATAGTGCACAATATAATAGAAACTATTGGATTTTATATTTGGACTTTACATTTCAGTCATCTCTGCTCCTTTTTGTTTCAAGAAGTATTTGCAAGGACCCATTTAAAATGCTTGTCAAGTGCTTGAAAGACAATAGCCATGTACTGTATACCTTGCAGCCAGAGGCAGAGCCTTTGCAGTTTGCATATGGTCACTATAATTTGTGTAATCACACATACACACACACACACACACACACACACACACACACACACACACACACACACACACACACACACACACACACACAGATAGCAACCATTTGCAGTGGAATGTGCAGTAACCCAATCAAATATTAATTACGTTGCCATGCGTGGGAATCAGGGGCCGATAATGATGTTGCACAGCTCACCTGAGAGTGCAGGCCTTTAATTGGGAACCTAACGGGAGTCATCCAAGCAGCTGGAGCTTGAACAAGCTGTTGAGTTGAACCTGATCTCACTGCATCAAATCAAGGTTAACGGTGTGGGCCTTTGTGGACCTCAAAACCTGTGTAGTTGAACCTTTTGTTTGTACACTTATGCAAGATTGTAAACTTTACAGCAATCGTGCGCTCAAAGCACACCATACAACAACCCCACCAAGAGCAGGGGACAACAGTGTGTTGTCTCTGTGTCTAATGAATTATTTCTTCTCATAATTGTTAAGTGGCCTTACATGATCTTAATTTATCTACTGTACATATAATTTATAGTATATTTCTGTTGCTGTATCACAAATAGTGGTTGTACTGTGCAAACTGAAGAACTTAATTTGACTAAATGAGTCCCTCTTTTTCATACAGCTTAAAAACTGTTGTATGCTGTCATAGCGTAGTAAACAATTCTGAGTGGAACACCATTTTTAAGTGCAGTAAACTGTTAGCAAAATGACTTACGCATATTTTAAAGAACAGAAGTGATGTTAGCACTGTGTGGTACACTGCTTTTGTCATCTTTGGTGCAATACATCACAGAAATATAGTATGGATATTACAGCAAGCAGATTTCCCCCTGACCTTTATAAATTATGCATTATGAAGTCTATGCCATTTTAACATTATATATAGGATGAAAGCAGATGACAACAAATAATGGCTTTCATTGTGTATTGAAATCCCATTTAGTAAACATTTTTCAAAAAAAGATATTAGGTATTAGCTCTGCAACTTGAATATATGACTAAAATGAGATATAGTGTATAAAATGTACCATATATATTTACATCATATTTTATATATAGTTATATTTTTACATGTGTGCTTTAATTATTGAATTTTGAATAGAATGTATAATATTGAAAGAACATAATTGTTAGATAATTTTTCTTGTGGTTTTAAGTTTGCAGGTAAAGTCTTCAGTTTTTATACTGCGTCTTTGCATTTTAATTCACCTTTTAACTACAGTGTGTTTCAAATCCAAGTAGAGTTGTCTGAATGATAATTGCTTTTGACAGCTTGATATGTGGCTATATCTGGGGCTAACTCATTCTCAGTGCTATATGGGATTAGCGTGGATTTTCTGGGTTTATCGCCAGAAGCACATGGATTAGCAGCGTGATGAAGTAAAACTGAATTACTGGCTACCACATATTTTAAAAATAAGAAGTGCTTATATCAGCTCAAGCCATTATCATCATAACATAATGCTAATCAGGTTTTTAGAAAGCTAATTATTCTTAATATGGATTAGATTTAAACATTAATTAAACAATGTGGGTATTCGGAGCTCAGTTCTTGAAAATATTAGCAAAATCATTTCTTCTGACTACACAATGTGCCTCTTTTTTGAGCAAGATAATTGAAAGTTAGAGAAAACTATGGAAAACCTCTCTCTCTTTCTAATCGATCATAGATCTACACATTAAAGATTCAGCTCATGCAAGCGATGTAGACACTTAGACTGATAAAACAAATAAGGTTTCTCATGCTAGATAAATGTAATGAGGTCATGAATTGAAACACTCTTTAGGAGTTAGTAAGGTTTTAAGAGGACAGGAAGAATTGGGTCTCAGCTTGGCTTGATTTTTTGCACACGAACACATTTATTTTAATGGCCACTTAAAGTGCAAAAGTACATCTCGTCATAAGTATGAAGAATAAGAAAAATGATGAAATAATAATTACAGGTTTACAGTTATATATTAAGCATGACAAATTTATGTAGATTTTTTGTGGACTTTTAAAATAATTCCTCCTGCTTCTCTGTCATACTTGATGAAATGATAGCATAATAATACATAATCTATTATTATTATTATTAGTAGTAGTAGTAGTAGTAGTAGTATTCAGACACTGTGTTCTCAAGGATAGGAGGGTCTGTTCTACTCTAATAGATAGAATGCTAAATAATGCAAGCCTTTGCTGTATGATATGCTACTGACCTCAGAACTCCTAGGTGAGATTCACTCTTCTGCACCAGAAACAAACAGTCAAGCTATGCCCAACATACCATAATGTTTAGTTTAAAAAAATACCCTTTGAAATGCAAGCACACATCCATTTAGGTATTTTGGTGGCATAGGTAATGCATTCCCTCCAACTGTACATTGCAGGGTTTGCCTCTTGATCCTGTATCTGCAGTTCTTGTTGTAGTTTATGGAAATATAAACAACACATGAAGAGGGCGTGACATCTGGGTGATGGGCCCAGTACAGACAGTATAAGTATGTGTCAGTGTGTACTCCCAGTCCCAGAGTGTTCTAGAGCTTGCAGCTTTTTTTGTCCTTGTTGAAGAAGAACAATTTCAAAATCCAGGAAAACAATTTTTGTTCTCCATCAAATGAAAATCTATTTACACACTGCTGTAATTAAATTTTGCCATTATCCATTTGATTTTTTTTTCAGCAGAATGGGATGTTTTGGAAATTAGCTGCATGCAATTGCCTTTTTGAAATGCCAGTCTTAACAATAAGTGATCTGCATGCAAATGTTTTCACCTTCTTTTCCATTAAACTTGCATTAGAATGTGACAACATGCTGTGAATGAGGGAATTAGCAGAGATCACTGAGCCATGCACACTGCATTGGGGTAAATCCATACAGCAGCAGGTTTTTAAAGCACCTCTGCATGCTTCGGGCAATGAGTGAGAGCTGAGTGGCTCTATATAACAGTGCATCTCAGAGGCGTGATTTGTGGTGTCCCAGCACTCTAAAAAATAGTTGCTACATATACTTTGGAAAATCATAAAATGGACCAGTGGTTTTATGATTTAATATTTATCCAAGGGACACAGTGATTTACAGTTAACCGTGCACTGCTATTATTAACAGACATAAATGCATTCTTGACTGCTTTACTTATCAAACTCTAAATGTTTTTGTTCATTTTTTTACTGTCCAAATAAGAAATGGGTTCCCCTTTGCAATTTGTCTGCTAATATACCACATAGATGTACATAATGCTAAATGAATATGAAAGGCAATGACAGGGAGCAGAAAGTAACACAGTCTCTACACAAGTGTTACGTATTTACATGGAAAAGTGAACAATCAACAAAACGAAGGATACAGTCTGTCGATACAGTTTTCGCGTGTGGCTCTAAGTTCAGATCTCTGGAGCCCGGTGGCCGTCTCAGTGCTAACGGTGGCCTAATTGAGAGTAGCTGCTAGCGCCTCATGGGGCACAGGCAGCGCAGAGGTGAGAATGGCGGTCTGACAGGGGAGAGGCGAGCTGGTAGCAGGAGCCATCTCTGTCACTTCCTCTACCGTGCGCTGAGCCTTGACAGCAATCCATTTGAAGGTTCCCAGCACTAACGGAGTGCTAAAAGCTAATCAAACAGAGTGGAAAAAAAAAGATGAGCAGCTCTTTCTTCCACTTGTATAAGCAATTCACCTCCCAATGACCTGCTCAACCCAACTTAAATAAGCAACACGCGGCACGGGTCTCTTAAAGATGTCCTGTTTGCCGTCTATAAGAAAGGACCTTTTTGCAGAGGGGCTATTGCATTGAATGGTAGAAGGAATATCACATTTTAGAAGTGCCTTTTTCGCACGAGATGATGTAAAGAAGTGAAAAATTACATTGAATTAACTGTACTCTTTTAGGCTTAAATGTGCATGTTGTAGGTCACATTTTTCTTTTTTATTGTGTTGTGATTCTTAGCTTAGTTTTATCTCATATCATAATTAAAGTAGTTCTGCATCAGCTTGACTGGTTTACATTAACTAATGTCCATAATCTAGATTTTAAACAAACCTTTTTAAGAGAATCTACAGTATTTATTTTTAAGTGTTTGAGGTACTATATCAGTATAGTACTCATGCCATTCCTCTGCATTTGTCAGCATTATTCCTCCATGACTTTCTGTGTACTTTAATTGGTACTGTACAGTATTCTCTCATTTTTTCACTTCTGTCTCTGCAGGAACAGTTTTTATTCCAACGGAACATTCCAACAGAACCACTGAGCTAATCTTTGCTTGTCTTTCAGAAAGTGGCATTCATGGGCAGGTCCAACAGACAACCACTACAGCAAAATGAAATTTGATGGGGGAGAACCCTGTTGGCAGGGCCCAACCAGGTCAACTATGGTGAGCAAAATTACCCATCAGCCAGTTTCCACCTGGGCAGATGGATAATTCATATGGGAACAATGCCATGTGTTTGCAGTAGTTTTGAAATCCAGTACAGTAATGTAATGGGTGAGATACATCAGTGGCGACTGAATTATGCACGTGAAACACATAGCCGTCAAATGCAGGAGGAAAGTGTACCTCCTCTCCCTTTTCTCACTCCTCATTGAGTTTATGGTAATGTCTGCCTCTGCTTCATTCATTCAGTCGGGGATTCACACTTCTCTTCTCACAAGGTTCTGTTTAAGTCATGAGGTTCATTTTTGTGTGGAATTTGTTCAATTAAGTAATGTAACACATTTAATCATCTCATTTTTAGCAACCCCTTCAAATGGATTACAGTAAACGCAATCTAAAAATCTACATACTCTTCCATCTCGATGCTTTGAAAAAACCTAAATTGAATTCCTTTGATTCTTTTCTCTTTTTTTTTTCCAGTAAAGTACTGACGGCATAAATGAAGTCTGTATGGAAGTCATCCCTCATTATATTTGAAATAGCTAACCCAGCTCTCTCTTTTAATGGGGAAAGGGACTCCTCTTCTCTTTAATGAGAAAGTGGTAATGAAAGGAGACTAAAATACCAGCAGCATTGTTTCAGAGCTGGATATTAATCTGATTTTGAAGGAAGGACCACAAAGTCATACCAATACAGGCATCCTGGAACATCCTGTGGATTTGATTTCCGTGTTGCTAAAAATATATTTAACTATTGTTTAGTCCATGGCTATAGTAATGATGATAATGTGCATTTATTGTACATTAGTCTCCCAAAACAGTCATTTCATTTTATTTTTTTCTGTTGAATGCTGTGGTGTTATAAAAATCTGCAGCAAAACATTAAAATTTGCCTTTTGTTACTTGTCAGAAGTAACAGATTTTGAAAGGCAAGATTACTGCATTTTGTACCAACAGACTCAAAACTGATGGCATGTTCAGTAGTTTGGCTGTTGACTGGCAAAACTCAGACAATAACACTCAATAATTAGTAGTCTGTGGAAAGGAGTTACCAGCAGGTGCCGTACAACAGACTGACCACCAATGGGGTTAAATTGGATAAAATTCACAGGGGTTCTCAAAAGACTACAGGTATCTTACAGTGTAGCCTGTGAATGTGTTGTTTATGATATTTCTCAGCTCCGAAAAGAATGCTTCCCTTGTCTTTTTTTGACACTGTAAATCTGTGCAGTAAAATTTGTAGTAGGCATGAAGTTATCACAGTAATACCACAGCAAATCTCATGGACTCTAAAGTTCTCACCAGGTAGCTTTGTTCCTAGGATGAACTGTCAGTAGAGGAGAGCCTGATGAGAGGGTTACTATGGAAACTGCAGGAGAAGTAAAAGTGAACTTTTTTTTTTTTTTTAGCAGGGGGCATCAAAAAGTCACCCATTAAAGCGCTATGGCAGTAATCATATCCTATACTCCCCTTGAACAAACCATCAGCCAAATGGTTATGACAGGATGTGAATGGTGTCCCTGTGTCAGCATATCAAACAGAAATGGTCATATAAAACTGTGACAGAATGATTATCATTTAAAAAAAATCACATTTAGTAGTATTACAATTGCACTGGAAACATGAGAAACAAAGATTTTGACTATTGTTTAAGGAAAAACACTATATGACGTTATATTTTGAGACCATGACAATAGAGTTGATCAATGGATGACAAATATTTACAAAATTTTAGCAATTAATTTTTAGATAGTGGAATTTTCTTTCTGTGTTTTTTGGATTAATCGACTGCATCACTTAGTAAAATTAGGGGAAAAAAATCTAGCTTACACCCTAACACTTATCAGCACCAAACAAGCATTTTAACATATTATTAAATAACCACAAAGTGTCAAAGAACGTGTTCATTCAAGGTGTCTAACAATGTAAGATTCTGCAGTGAGTGCCGAAAATGGGAATCATATTCATAAATTCTTTCCCAAAGGGTTTTAAAAGGACAGTCGGAGAAGCAGGGCATCACAAGTGACCTACACTGACCAAGTTTTTCTTTTTTTTCCCTGGCCATCTTCCATTTTTCTAGGTCACGTTGATGTGCGGGACAGAGACAGCTCTGAGATCAGTTAAAGAACCAAGTAAATGCCAGTATATTATGGAGCTTCAGACTCCCGTCGCTTGTCAACAACTACAAAGGAAGTGGAGAGTGCACAGTGAACTGTGACTGTAGGCAAGCTTCATCCACTATCGCCGGTGACAGTTACAGCTTGGGCCACCTCAGCCCCGCCTCACAACCATTTTGAATTCGTCAAGCAGTAATCTTCCAACCACCCACCCCCATTATTATGTCATCCTAATTGTCTGTCCAATGATCATTTCCAGAACTCTGTTGTTATTTTTTTTTATATGGTATTCAATTCAAGACATTAAGGATTAGCAGCTGTCTCGCATTACATATTGGCCTTCTATTGTGTAGTATTTCATAAGAGGATATAAGCTGGACACTTTCCCTTAGACGGCTTACAGTTAGGTTTAGTTTATTTCTCCTGTTGTGCTAGGGAATAAACCTATTGAATAAAATATAGCAATATCTGATACAGTGAGACAGCTTATTTTTGACAGTGTAGTGTTGTTTGGAATACAGTGTGTCAGGTGGAGGTGTTATACTTTAACCTCTGCTGAAAGCCAGTACCCTTACACTTTTCAGACTGTTGGGATATGAGTTTTCTGCTTTCCATTGCCACAGAAGAATGGGAAGGTATTGCTAATGCTATTTTAAGAAGCACCAAAGAATATGCCATATGACTAACCTGTAATTCCACCCTCCACAACGAAAACCAAACCCCAGAAGATGCACAGACACATGCGCCAGGTCTTTTGATTTCATAGTACTTCTAACAGGGCATCTAATGTGTTGTGAAATATTTTATGTTTTTTCACATAAGTTTTTTATGTATGATGGTAGCTGAATCATTTCACCTCTTCTGTATATCTCCTGGAGACCAAAGCATTGAATTATTTTATTTTCTGTCAAAGAGACACAATTTGATATTTTTAATATGCTGAAATAGATTTCTGTATGTAATGGAAATATATTCAGGGATGCAACACCAGTGACATTCAGTTCAAGACGTTTGATGTATTCAGTTTTCTAATGTGAGTATTGTTATATGGCCAAATTGGTGTCTGTTCATTGATTGCGATTTAACCCCTTTTCATATTTCCCAGGCAAGTTAAAAAGTGTGGCTTGGTGCGAGACTTTTGTGGGATGGGGATCATAGCATTTCTGTCCTACTCTGAGTAGAGATACATGGCTGTGGTCAAACAGTATTCAACTAACATTCAATATGCACTACTATTTGTGTATTATTTAATGCAGACCACTGAGTGTAAATGTGTAAATTGTTACAGATCAAGTCAAAGGAATAAGAATAAAGATTAATTTTTGAATCAGTCTTTCAACTTTTAAAATATGAAAAAGCAGTGTTTTCTTTTCCCCGTGAACAAATTTTTGTATTTCAGATCCGAACATCCTTAGAGCCACACGCTACCTCCGACATACTGTACAGCAGCCTCCAGGACTCTGGGTTGCTGTTGCTGTTGCTCCATTCTTCAGCTGGGGAGGTTTTGTTAGCGAAGCTCATTAGAATTCACCGTCGCTCTGAAAGGCCTATAAGTGAAGCAGGGTACCCTGAAATTTCTGTTATACATTTTCACTTGAATAAGCAGCACATAGAATCACAATCCGCACAGAGCCTTTTACACTGTTACTGAGAGATCCACAGTATGGTATCCAGTGGAGAGAGCACAGTGAGGAACCAGGGATTTCATAAGGTCACTCGTCCAGGTCAAAGGGACTTGAGAATGAGTCACCGTGAAGTCAAAGCTGCTGACCTGAAGATCTGCCCAACTGAGTGCATTCTAGTACACTTGTTTTCCTGAAAGGAAAAAAGGGATGTGTGTGTCATGTGTTGAGGGAAGGATGTAAAAATATGTAAAATATGTCTTTGCCATACATAGTATATTACAGGAGTATTTTTGGGCTTTCACATATAAGTACATGTTGAAAGGACTCCCTTTAATTATGTTGTTTGATATAGGCATATTGAAAGGTATATTACTGTAAGCTGTTTTCCCGAAATTAATTTAATGCTTTCGCTGCCTGTCTGTGTAGGGTTCCCAGCTCATGAACGGGATGAAATCCCCTGACATTCCAAATCAGGTTCTTTTTTAGGTTATTATTAGGTTAAAATGAGATGTGTTTGAAATGTTTTTTTTCCCAGTGGTTGCAGTACATGCCTCTCGATCTAATCTTCAGCAAAGAGCAGCTAGAAGGTTCCAGTGAAAAGGAACACACTCCCAGTCAGCACATTTGCACATGAAGAGACTGGGTGGAAGTCTGGGAATGTTCTTGCACCAGAGCAACAGTCATGCGTAGGCGACGGCGTGTTTGTGTGTTGATTCTAAATTGCTGAAAGGGCCCAAAGGCTTTACATTAAATTCCATACTCAGCATGGATGAAACTGTTTCATGGTGCATTCTTTTAAAATAAAGACAGCAGGCCTCCCACCTACTTCACTGCGCTCCTATATTAACTGTGATTTAGGCCTTTTGAAAAGACCAGTACTGCCCGTCGGGGTTTACAGAAAAAGGGGGGTTTATTTCTACAGACGTTTCGCAAGCCGTTCAAATAACACTAAATGCTAGATGCAGAATTTTGAAAAACGAACTCTGGTTATTTTGGTGGTGCTGACATCCGACATGAAAAAAGGTAGTTATTGCATCTCCTGTTGGGAGGGTAAGATAAAGTTCCAGATTATGAAATGTCTGAATGGGCTGCACGCATATTACCTTGAAGCTCATCCCAAACAGAAAACAAAACTATTTTCTATTCCGTGTATTTGGAGAAATATCCTGAAGCACCACACTGTAGTGCAGATGTGCTTAAAATGTATAACCTACTGTCTGAGCTCCTCGGTGTGTGATTGCTTATTGATTTTTAATTGGCTTTGGATAATGCAGCCCCAAGCAAAGCAACATGGTAATAAAAACAGCATCTGGCTGCTCTGGATGGAATATTTTCTTTACAAGAGGGAGGGGTAGTATTGCAGCCCGTGATCAGACGGTAGGTGCAGGCCGTGAGTATTGTGACGGCACTGTTTGTGCGTGCACTTTGTGCCGGGAAACCGCAGTGCAGTGACTCAGTGACAGAGTGTGGGCGCGGAGGTCGCGTACATGAGACACCTCCTGCGTGCCGCAGCGCTTCCTCTCACGTCGCTCATCTTTGTGCCGTCAGCGCTGCCTGCACGGTTCACACCCCTCTGCTTCTGAAGGAGTGGCTGTCTGTTGGAGAGAGGCAGCGATGAGATTGCATCTAGAGGACGGGCCTTTGCTTCTTTTCTCCCTCTTTCAGCCTCCTCACTATATCCAAGTCTGTGACCCTTAGGTTCTCCACCCCTGTGTAATGTTGCAAAAACAAGACTCCATCTTGGACCTGTCTGGCTATTAACTCGCGATACCATAATGGCACCTTCACTCAGCGTGATTGGATTTCCAGTGCAAGTTTGATTATACGCCCCTAACGCCATATGATCCTGGGAATGCAAAGACGACAGGATGTGAAGCGTTACCTACATCCACCGTCAAGAGGTTTACCTTGAAATTGAGAGCGTTTCAAAGGTGAAGAAATATGCTTGAACCTCAACATTGTTCAGTTGGCAGTCAATCCACAGCAGGTATACAAGCAGCCACTGCACAAAGGAGACCAAATTTAAAGTATGTAACAGATGAGGCTTGGTGTTAAGCTCAGTGAGATGAGCAAAATGACTTTTGACCCCAAAGCAATAAAAAACAGCAATTTATGGAGCAAGTGTGTTGTGATAAAATGTGCAAACCCCATCTGTATATCCTATATGTAAGTAAAAGGGCTGTTTCCAGGTCTCATAATGTCAGGGAGCAGAAACTATGGGCACTCTAAGCATGTACAGTATGTTTCATTTAAAATAAAAAAGGGAACTGAATCTAATAGGCACAAAAAAGCCCTGACCCAGTGCAAGTGCATGATGCTAGCATGTGATGCATAGATGCTGTTTGCCTATATTCCTCAATAACTGTGATGATCTTATATTCTCTGGCAGAATGTGGTGCTTGACAGTGAATTTGTTATAGGGGACCTTTAAATGCTATAAACAACTTGCAGTAAAAAAGCAACACACTTAACTGAAAACCAGTAAGCATTTTCCAGATATTGTTTTGTCTCTGAATATTGATATACACACTATAAATCTGACAACAGCCAACATATTTTGCCACTGCCATCTGTTCCCTAATATAAGCAGATTGTTTCACATTGTAGTTTGCACACACTTGGCTTCCTCTACAGGATTTGTTTCCTTGCTCAATGTAATGCTTTGTGAACTGAAGCAACACCGCCTTTCTCTTTGATTTTAGTATTTGGCTCTTTTTTCCACAAATATGCTACCTGTTACATATCACATGAGTTACGTCATGATCAAATGCCTGTCAGAGTTGACATAATTGTATTATTTTGAATGGTCTCTTTAATAACCCATTCTCACAACAGAGAATGTGAGGATTTCTGCCAGTCAAAACCATTCCAAATTCTCATACCACAGCCTCAGTGTGAAACTTCAAATCAGTTAGCATCTGAAGTGATTTAAATCTGGTCAAGACCAGACCTCCCGAATAAGTGGTTCAGAGTACGTTGAAGTGGATCTGACAAAAACATCACGTTTGAACGCTAATAAAGGTTCTACCTCCTAGTTCAATATAGCTTTATTATACATAATATTCATATAATTAATTATATTTCAAATGTAACAGATGTCAGAACAAGGTATTCAAAGGACTTGGCAACAGTTTAAAATGAATGAAACAACTAAACAGTGACTTCTCAAAAACTGTTGAGCTTTGCAAAGTTTCAATGACAAGTAGCTAGCTAACTTAGCTGAATTCAGAGAAAAGGTCAATAGTGAGGAGTGTAAGTAGTTTTTTTGTCAGCTAGCTAAACTTGCTGTGTGGGTCTGTTAATGACCATTGTTGTTTAACTAGGAGCTGCCTTTTTGTGTCCAACTAGCACTGTTTCTAAATGTAGGCTACTGTTACAAAAAGGGTCTAGCTGGCTAGCAGAGTTTATTTTTAACAGCAGCTAAATAGTTGATTAGCTGTATTTTGCTTGTTTTTATTTTAGGCTACCATATCAAGCTAATAATTGGTCATTTTGTTCGTTCTTTTGTTTTGCTTTTGTTTTGTCTCTTTCAGTTCAGAGCTTTTAATTTATTTATTGACAGTTACAGGCAGGCTTCACTGCAGTCAGCTGGCAACTATTTCAAGTGGCTGTTGTGTGAAGAGATTATTTGTGTGAAACCGTAATGTTTAGTTTAATAGCAGGCTAACTGTAAAATTCAATAAGCCTATACAGTACAACCAGGACATATTTCACTGTTAATGGGTATATTTTATGAAAGCAAGAAATAACATTTTATAAAGTGTTCTAGAGGAGAGGCCATATTGTAAAGCACAGACGATACACCCCTCATGTATGATTTTGAAAGTTGTTACTTTTTCATCCATAGTCTTAATGGATTTTCCATGTGTCACATAATGTGGACCTTGGGCCCCACAGAGACGTGAAGATCACTTTTGTGATCAGCATAGTATATGGCTGAAACCGATTAAAATTCTGTCAGCAACGAACATCAATTCTGGGCGTCCTTGCGGTATGACAGGAGAGTGGCCTTGCGGATGACAGTTTCAGCATTTCTGGGGTCCATGCTGCATTGCCTCAGTGTAAATAACACTGGTGTTGCAGCTGGTACAGGATGATGCCTCGGTTCAAACGTTTCTCATGCCCTTCCAGAGTGGTCCCACCACTGTAAATTGTTGATTTTTTTTTCCAGGAGCCATTAAGATGATAGATGAGGAGAGATGCAGAGAGGATGGTTAATCTTTCAACTGAGGAAGAGAGAGAGAGAGAGAGATGGAGAGAGGGAGAGAGATGGAATATGTGAAGCCGACCGCTCTGTCAGAGACATTCCAGAGGGCTATATCAAGCCTCACTGCACCGCAGGGTCTTCACTAATGAGCTCAGACTTAGTAAGTAATTATTGGTTATCAACCTGATAATAGACATTGCTTAATTTTACATTGTGGTTTCCACATAGTTATACAATTATAGTTGATTTATTTCTTTGTTACAACACCTCAGTAGCGTATTCCATGGTTCTATAACTTTTTTGCATGTAATTACATACATATAACGGGTATTTTTTTTAGATACGCTGTTATAGTAGGCATGGGATTTGTTTCCTTGCTCAGTGTTATGCTTTGTGAACTGAAGCAACACAGCCTTTCTCTTTGATTTTAGTATTTGGCTCCTTTTTCCACAAATATGTTACCTGTTAGATATGACATAAGTTACTCCATGATCAAATGCCTGTCAGAGTTGACATAATTGTATTATTTTGGATGGTCTCTTTAATAGCCCCTACACATATATACACACACACACACACACACACACACACACACACACACACAGATAGTATTTCTACTTCATAATATTCATTCTATGTGTCAGAAAAGGGTGTCTGACAAAGAAACAAATAAAAAACAAGCTAGTAATTATCACTGTGTGGAAATATATCCACAGAAAGCATTAATTGTTAGGTAATTCCCACTAACGGATATATAGTAGCCATTACTGAAGTATCACCATTCAGGTGGTACATTAATTATATGGTCTTACAATAATAATACATTAATAGAGGCAACATATAATTACAACAGCATCAACAATGAGCTTTCCACTATGAACAAATAAGGGATTTCTTCAGAGTAGTTAGACTTTAGACTAGCCAATGAGATTAATGACCCTTTAATCTTTGCAAAATGGAGATGGCTTTGACTTCACTGATGCACATATGGTACATTTAAGTTCCTGGGGCAGCACTGCAAAGACATCTCTCCAAGATAGCTTTGTCTTAGGGGAGGCAAAATGGCTGGCGGCAGAAGACCCTTAAGTTCTGGTGTGTGTTGGAACTGAAGGTGGGAGGAAATAACATCTTCCAAATGTTGAGCTATCAAGGGGGATATGCAGTGTGCATCCAAGTGAGATAAAGGAACATGTGTGTGGTGGGGGGGTTCGGGTGAGAATGGGCATGACCAAACTCGTCACATCAAGTGGAGCTACTGTGGGAGGGAACGCTTGAGTTAATGCAAGTGATTTTCTTCCATAAGAAAAATGAAAATGTCTCGTACTGTGTCTGGCACAGTGAGAAATTGCACTGCTGGACAAAAGCAGATCGCTAATGGTGGAACAAAAAGAATTCAGAGGTTGTCACGTCCACCTTCAATGATGTTAGGACAGTGCAATGATCCAGATGACATCAGATCATCCCCATAAGCCAGCATGTGGCCTTGATTATGCCTGTGTATGGACACTCTGACCTGCCTCGCTACCCAACTGCTTGCGGCAAAGCTCTATTGTTTCTAAAGCACACAGTTCAGAACTGTAGTCGGAGAAGGAGGAGTCTGAAATCAGTAATGGCTAGTGTCTTATTGTAGTTAGTAACTGACAGTTCAAATGAGAAGGACTGAGAATGTTTCGATATGTCTGTGCTGTGCAGCCGTCATCATAAAAGGCCCTGAAGCATATGTTTATATCACTGCATGATATGACTGTCAGAATACAAGACTAGGCCGTTCTAGGAAAATCTGTCTTCAAATGACACAGAAATAGTTTGTGACAAAGGAGACATAAGGCTCCTAGCCTCACTGAGCAGACAATGAAAGCAGTCTGAAGCGCTCTGAGTAAACCAAACTGTCCAAAAGAGTTTTTCCCATGTGGCGACACACAATATGGAGAAAATGTAGCACACAAATCTACACATTTGATGGAAGGGTGTAGTTTCATTTCAGACATCTCTTTTTGTTCACATTACAAACAAAGATCAAATAAAATCTTTGGATCTATGCTCTCCCTGTTTTAGTCACGTTTAAGTAATCATCTCCTGCTTTGTACAGCGAATAGTTCGTTCTCCATCTATGCTCACACGCTTGCTCAAAAGTTGCATTGATCTAGCTTAAAATGATAGTATTAACAATGATTTTGGCAGGGTTTGCTAAGAAAATCAACTACAGCAGCAAACCATGATAAATAAATAGATTCCTTTAAATAAATCAAAAACTGAATCAATCGATCAATTTAATGAAGCCTATAGCCCCTAACACCAGCATTGGTTTGTGCAAATACCTTGCAACAGTGATCGAGGGAGTTTTGTAGTCAGCCATAACATCCGAAATGAACATATTGCAAAATTATTTTTAGTAAGTTATCTCATATAACTTGGATTGAACTCCAAAAACAGCTATATTTAATATAGGAATGAGGTGCAGCATAACACAGATTCTAGTTACCCTATCAGAAAATGATGGCATTTAATATGGCAAGCAAAATCTCCTGTTAATGAATTTTTAGTCGTTAAGAAATGCAGTTGGCTTTATTATACACACATGTGTTTTGTTTTGTCTTTATATTAACTTTAGGCCAGCTGAGGTAATCCTCTGAAATATTTTTTCAAGTAAAATATTTCATAAAGCTAATTGGACCTTGAAATAGATTTTCAGTTTTCCTAGAAGAAGTAATTTGAACATTTAACTCAGGGAAAGTGTACAAACCCAAATGTGAAAAATGAACACCAATTACATCTTTACACCTTTTCCAGATTTTTGCAGAGAAAGGAAATGAAGTAGCCCTTTAAAGTCTTTATTATGTCATAAATAACGATCATTTCAGTCCAAATGCAGTTTAATATGGTGCCAGTAAAATAGTTTAAATACTTTTAATATTTCTGCATTGAGTTGCAGACTTGTATATGTCAATACCTGAAGTGCTTTGAAACATTTAGCATGATGTCGTGTATATAGAAAAGTGTGTGAATAGAGTCCATGGATTTTAGAGGAACATGACTCATACAGAAAAATGTTAAAAAGAGAATATATCCTACCCGTATATTTGCTCATGGAGAGACAAAAAGGCTTGCATTATTTTTACAGGAAATTATGTCTCTGCATCTCTATAATTACAGGGCCATTGGAAGCTGACTGATAGGATTCAAACCTCGCTTTTAAAGAGTCTTATCTTACTTCCACAACCGCACAGACTCCTACATGCATTTTAATATGGTAATTATAGAATGAATTCTAAACACTATCCCAGGAACACTTGTTACTCCATTTAATGGAAACTGCTATCTGTCCTCACTATCAGCAGAATTCATACAGTAATTACATACTTTTTCTGCGGATGTCTTCTTTATGCCAGTGTTAAATGTGTTTATACAGTACATTTTCCCCTATAATCTTTTCTTTACTGAATGAATCCCAAACATATTATTAATGTGTGCATGTATGGCTATTTATTACCTCTATTCATTTGACAGATTTGTTATAGATTACCTCAATCTGAATAATGTTTTACATTTGCCATTACTTCAGGATACCAACCAGTCACTATTTATCACTAAAGAACACAACTGGCCATTTTACAAACTAAACACTCTTCCTATGCAAACTTTAAAATTCAGCTCACTGTTTTTCCGATTTATATAACTGCAATACATTTGTATCAAAATAGTGTATTTTTTTCTTCCCAGAAAAGCTAAGTTGACAGAATTTTGTTTTCTTTTTTTCTCAGAAGAATGTGCAAACCTCAGTTGTAATGTGCTGTTTGACATCCCCATCTCCAGAGCTATCTTTCACTCGCTAAAATAAACGGATACATAGGAAACTCAGGCCTCCCCATAGACTCCACAGTCTCCAGGCAAGTTTTCTGTAGTTTGATAGAGTTCAATAGACAGAGCTTTCCACAGAGGCAAAGGGAAAAAACAACCTTCCACCACTGTTGAAAATGGTGCAACTCAGTTTAATAAAATATAGATAATGAAAGTAAACAGTAGCCGTGACAAACCTTTGGCATTTGGGGTTCGCTTAAATTTCACGTTAACTTGTCATGATCCCAATCTGAAAGGGACAGGCTGGCAGCAATGTGGTCCAATACACGAGGGATAGCAACAAACTGAACACAAAATGTCCTGCAGTAGGCATCTGTCTTGTAGCAAATGGTCTTCATCCCCAGTGCATCTTCCAGGTGTGAATACATCACTGGCAGCAGCTCAGAGGCAAGAGACACCAAGCATCCTGTAAAAAATTAAGGTTTTTTTTTTTTCTTTTAATGTTCTACCTCTCTTGTTATTTAATTCAAACACATAAAGTAACATTTCATTTACTTACTGCTGTTGATTTGACTTCAAATTGGCAAAATAATGCCAAATATCAAATCACATATAAAAATACCATATTAATATCCACTCTTTTTCCGGTCCAAGTCAGCCCATAGAAGCCAGGCCAGCCATTAAAATCCCATTGGAATGTCTATACTTTCCCAGGTTTGCTGATTACCACGTTAGGATAGCCTAAGAAATGGAATGTCAACTTATGGTTTCCTCTCACTTATCAGTCATACCGAGCTCCATTTTGTACCTTCAATACATTAAAATCTTGTTCCCTCGCTGTCACTCCACCCGCACACACACAATAGGAAGTGTGCAAATAAGACTTCCCCATAACATAAAAAGTCGTGTATGGCTTCATAGCTCCATACCTCCCCAGGATTCTCCAGTACAGTAGACCGAGAATTGTTTCATGGTGCAGCCTTGATCTTTGAAAGACAGTAATAATAAACCAAAATATGACAACAAACAACTCTTGTGATCATCTTGCCATGATCATATTGACATGTCTAGCTCTACCTTTGCAGCAGTGAGGAATATGATTGTTAATGTCAAATTAGAAAAAAGTGGCCTATTGGCCACCTTCGTCAGATAGCTATTATGAAGTTAAATTGTGACAAGTATTGTAACATTCTCAGTCATTAGTCTGAGCACTGTAATATGTCACTAAAGTAATGATACTGGTTTGTATGGATTTTTTACTGTAAAAATCAGTGATACCAACTGATATGAATATGAGATTAAGACGTGTCACATTTATCTGTTGAAAGTTCGATTGTCATGATTTAATTGGAAGTTATCTTTTTCATGCGAATGTTTTGCACTGGCAGACTTTGGTGCTTTGTTGGAATCCACTTGCACTAAGGCACAGTTTGTGGATGCTGCCCTTGCAGCATACTAATATATGCAGAATGTGTTTTTCTTCAAGGCCAGCCACAAATTAATCTTTATGTCAAATCAGTGGTTTCAATTTGAATTCTAGACAGGATAATATCGAAAAACCAATACACTGATGGACCCAGGCCTGAATAAACTGAATAAACACACATTTTCAGCATTTCTTCCATTTCTGCAATCTTACATTTTCAGCCTCCTCTCTTACAATTACACTTGTTTCATTTGCTTTTGTTTTACAGACAATCCAACATATCAGCAACAATTTCATGTCATAGAAGATGCCCTTTTTAAGGATACAATCTGAATTGAATTTCTGAAAACAGCTTCTGGGCATTCTATTCGAGAGACAGTCTCGTATGTTACCCTGCCACCATTTTAGCTCCCTTTTGCCGAGTGACTCGAACGCTGATGGATTCTAGCCTCCTTTTTTTTAACCTCAGGATCTCCTGTTAGCCTGTCTCCCAGCTGGCTGACGTATTTCACACTTTTGGTTTTCAGCGTAGCCCAGAGGCTTAGGATGTTGTATTAATTAGCTCGCTTCAGTGCACTTTCATCAAGCTCCCGGTGTATGGCTGCCCTCCAAGTTTCCCCAAAGTGAAAGTACACTGAGACAAGCAGCCTCTCACTCTGTAAACAGCCCAGGATTTACGGCGCTGCAGTCGGAATGCACCCAGGACACAAAGAGCAAAACCTGGATGGCAGGCTACACACTCCGCTAATGAGCGTTCCATTTAAAAGGTTTGTACGTGGAGCATTTAATTTGTAAAATGCATCTCGCTACAGAGAAGGTGTTCCCACTAGAGCATTCTCTTCCCTTGACTAATCACTGATTTAATGTTATTCTGGTGCACTGCACACTACCCAATACATACAGAGAGAGAGAGGTGGCAATAACTCCGCATACGTCAGTGTCACTTGAGTCATAAATCATTTCCTTACCTTTTTTATAACAGTTTATGTGATTAAAAATTCCAACGTCAAGCACTTTGTCAATATTTACGTGGGTGATATGTTGCCGCGCGGCTTCCAGCAGGAAAAGGAGGAGAAAAAAAAACCTTGATGAAAAAATAGAGGCAGCATGTTGTTCTTGTTGGATGTCAAAAGAATTTCAGGGAGGTGGCTGAAAAAATATTTTTAGAAGTAGGTAAATACAGTGAGTCTCCTGAGGCCAGTCTGGAGTTAAACTTTGATTAGCCCCAATAAACTATAGAGAGGTTAGCGATTTTAATAAAGTGTATTGTCAGCAAACGCAGACTAATTAATATGAGGGAAACAAATGACTTTTTTGGGCTCCCAAGAGAGCCACTAGCCGGTGGGGGCAATCAGTTCTGATTGTTCAATAAAGTCTTGACAGCAGCCGCTAAATATGCCAGACTTTCCTAACCTTCAAAACAGCCGCAGACACCTGCCGGGGTGAAGCTGAAGGAAAGCAAAAGTTTACGCTGTTTTGTTTTCCGTGGGAGCGTGGTCTGTCTCAAGTGACAGAGACGTCACAGTTCTGAAGACCCCGGGGTCATTTTAAAAGAAACAGTTCAGCTCCATTCCATTACTAGCTGACATTATTTGATGCATCACTAAACCTCCATCCAAGCAATTTCACCATGAGGTCAGGCAGTAAAAAGTATTTTAAGAATATTGGTAGCATGCAGTGTACATGCCTTAAATATATGGGAAATTTGTAAGCCTACAAAATATGCACCAAGCGTATTTACTGTTTACATAGCCTGGCTGTAAATTATCAGCACAGTTATATATGAACTTGCACAATTCTTTTTTTTTCCTACCAGCTGTATTAAAACCCTTGCGATGCACACAGTGTTACCCTGGTTCAGATATTACTGTTTTTTCTTCTAATCAAGCTTCATTTTTCAAAACCATAATCATTGATCAGTTATTATACTGAATGTATACAAATGATCTTGAGGTACTTGAGGTAGATTGCTTTTTCGCTGTAAAACACAAGTCTGTAAACAACCAGGGCACCTTCAGTCGCAGTTTTAAGAGCTATTTGATATTAGCACACTAACAAATATTCAGCCCCTTGGTGATAAGGACAATGTTAGTGGCCCTATGCATATATTGAGTTTATTTCCTGACCATTTTTTAAGCGCAATCAAAGCCATCCTTGTTTCAAAATGTAAAATAAATAAGACCGGAAGCTTTGCTTGTGTTGTTTGGCTGCTCCTAAATAAAGCCTTATTAAAGATGAAAGGAGACACAGCTACCACAGCCACCAGCAGCAGCAGGCCTGCTGAGCAGCAGTACCAGTGCCTCCACACTCCACCACATGCTTCCTCTCAAAGGCACATATCAATAGAAACAGTGGGAGGGCCAGGCCCGGCTCCTGCAATCTATAAAGACCGACCTGTCTGCGCTTGGAAATGCATGAATCTGCCTTGCCTTGGGCATCAATTATGTTTACAGGGAAGCCTGAGTGTCTGCGGACTGTAGAATGTAATCAGAATTGGAGTGGGGGCATACGACTGACTGGCCACACTACCCTGGGCGTGCTGGTCTGCCTCTCACAGAGAAAAGGCTATGAAGCAGTTAATAATGTGAAACGCGGTGTTTGGCTCTATGGCCGTGGCAAAATGAGGCTAAGCCTGCGCACAAGGCGTCTCGACATATGCGGCTGGCAAAACCGCAACGAAACGATGTGCTGTTCACAGATTTATGGGGCCTGCGCCAGACGCTGTTGTGCGATGTTTGAGGAGACGTGTTTGCTTTCCCTACATGCGTTTGTGCTGCCTTCTTTACCTGCGAGTGATATTTACTGTGTGTTTATTGACTTGGAGCGTAATTAAATGTATGAAAATTTAATTAGTAGAATACAAAATCTAGCGCATATTTTTTTTTTACAAACCTGTCTCGCGTTGCCATATGCTATAGCCCTCCTTGGTATTCAATAATAGTGCAACTATGGAAGGAAAAAAAAAACATTCCTTGCTTTAGATATGTCCCAATCCCACAGAAACAGTTCTGTTCCTACACATTGATCCCTTCCCTGTTGACGTTAAGGTGTTGAGCGCCGAGTTAAGGTGACATTAACCCTGATGCGGTCAGTCCGGGACACTTTATTCCCAGCGGGAGAGTCAGTCAGATGGTGACTGCAGGCAATGCAGCACCATGCCGGAGTACCTGAGGGCAAAGCCAGCTGGACCGATATCAGACATTAATCACAATTATTTATTCTTCCTCCCAATTTAGACCCTCAGAGCACTGCAAAAACAATAGATAAAACATTTATGCTGAAACTTTTAAATATTACAGAAATGCTTTGTACTCCACTCCTCAAAGAATTTTACTACCACCATTTTTTTTATTCCATTGGGCCTTTCAAAGCTCTGAGCTCAGTGTGGTGGTCATCTCTGTGCGTGGGTCATGGGTGGAGGTCAAAGAGATAATGCTTGATTTGTGTTATTCAGGTCGCTTTCTCCTGCAGCTTGTGAAAGCTGTAATTGGTGCTGAACTGCAGTGTGATGTTGTGGTGCTCCAGGATCCTTCCCCAGTTCTTTTTTTTTCCCTCCGTAATCCCTGTAATCACCCAGGCTCCGACCAAGGAAAGTTTTAAAGACAAGTGAATGGATGCTGCCCACTGTGCCACCTCCGCCCCCTTGTCAAAGCCTGTTAGAAGAGACCAGGGCCTGACTGAACTGCAGATCTGCCTATCTGTGATGTTTCAGAGCACTAACGGTGCCCGGCTCAGATGGCCAGGGAACGCTGTCGATAACGATTGCCGCGCAAACCTCCTTGTCCTGAGAAGGGGGTGGGGGGTGGGGGGGCGATTGAAGGCCGGCTTCCAGAGCCGTGTTTCAGCTCGCTTGAAACTCATCCTTTTTGATTTGCGAGACTACCAGCGGAGGCATGGATTTTTACAAATGATCCTGGAGCGCGAGGGGAGCCAATGTTGATTTCTGTCCTTCTGCCGCTGTTCTGATGGTGCCATTATTCTGCAGGCTTGTTTGTGTGGGGATTTATGTTGCTGTGCGAAATGTAAAATGACACACTCCAAAACGGGCCGCCTCATCAGTGCGATATGGATTAGTTAAGGCTGTTATTCTAATCTGTTCTTTCTTACGCACATAATGAGGCAGAAGAAAAGCAACTGGATGCTGCAGCATCACATGGGGTGGGGGGTGCACACTGCAAGCATTGCACTTGGCTGTTAAATGGAACACTGAACTGTCCATAGAGAGCCGTGCAGGAGATTGAGGCCAAATCAGAAAGAGGCCAGAGAGTTGGTCAGACCCTCTGATGAAGACAATAAAGATGCCTTTTCATGATGCATCTTTGCTGTTTTCCTCTCTCGCAATAGATGTGAGAAATTCACCATAACCATAGTATGTACCCACAAAGCACTTACACTTTAATTGTATCATGTGAAATGTCTAAACCTCAATGTCAGTAATTATTTTAAAAAAAGGACATTTCAGAAGGTACTTGTTAAAATTTTACTGAAAAGTGGGCACTCGTGGATTTATCAGTGAAGTATCTGTGACACTTTGGCATAAAAAGCACCACTCCTGCACTACTTAACATCCATTGACTGAAGCCCTTTTCATTTAATATTTTCAAGAGTATTCTACTGGTGGCTGGAATATTGAGCTGTGTTAAATTCTATTTTCATTTTACTTATCTATGGTTCATACATGGCCAGAACTGAATTAAGTTATCTATCTATCTATCTATCTATCTATCTATCTATCTATCTATCTTTTTGATAAAGCATAAAAAAGAAAACAGGTCATTGCATAAAGCATAAAAAGGCCTAAGGCCATTCTGGCATTCTCTGAATGTTGAAAAATCAACCAGAAATTCACATTACTGCAGTCTTTTCTATGTAGCACTATGTATCAGTTACCCAGAAAATATACACAGTTAATAATTAATTGTTACTTAACTTTGTAATAATATTGTATGCATATTTTCTATACATTTTCTGTAGCACAGGCTAGGTTTAAAAGTCTAATTACGCTCAGCCAAAACTCTCCTCCGAGACTCGTACTCTTGTTATAAGAGTAATGCGTGGCATCAGATCATCCATTTGCCTTGAAGAAAAAGATCATTCCATTTGGGAGATGGTAGAAGACCGAGTAGGTGTTGCTCTCTTTGTATGGTTATGTTCTGCTGTATAACTGCGAGCTGCAAACAGTAGAACTCCATTTAACAAAGGGGTTTTATGGAGGGAAAAAAAAATCTCAGCAGGGGACTGCTTTCTGCAGCACATGCCGTGGCTTTTGTACGTTAAATTCACTTCTGTTCCTTGACATGTGCGGTGTGTTCTGCCAAGGTCTCAAGTGAAAGGCAAAGGGAGCAAATCATTGCGTTTAATTTACTTGACATAGTTCATAAAATATTGAACAAATAGGATGTTACCTAGCAGACATGAGGGAAATTAAGTGTAGTGAAAGTGCAGCTCTGTCAGTTCAGATATGACTGCACTTTCTACATGACTAATGATGCCATTCTCAAGGATGTTGACACGCAAGGCATCGTTTTCCAAAAAAGCCTTTCACGTCTTACAATAACTAAGTGACAGCTGTGAGATCAGACAGGGAAAGGGAATCTGCAAGCAGTTTGATAGCTGTATTTGCTCCCCCTTTGCCTGCCTATGTATATACCAGAAAGATACTGCATTTGTACAGATAAAGATGTATAGATGAAAATGTCTGAAGTGTCGGTTCGGCGCAATGAGCTAGTGCCAGGTTACTGCTGGTAGACCTCATGCACTCTCATTTAAAGCCTAATTTTCAATTCACACTGCACTGCATAGTCATGGACTGAGCATGGGTGGAATATCAAAGCTAATGTATGTGCCATCTTAATTTTCTCCTCTTTATAGAAATTTAAAACATGAAATAAAAAGTATGAATTGTTCTTACTGCAGTAATACTAACTAGCATGTTTTTCTAACTAAGTCTAAGTCTGACTAGCCAGTTATTGTAAAGTTAGTGAGGTTAGCTAGTTAGACAGATGTTAAAAAAGCAGCCTTCAGCACAGGTAGGTGGCTAGCTAGCTAACCAGTGAAATTGTAACTTCTGATTCTGACTTCGATGTGTCGAGAGTGACATTGTGTGGATACCTATAGCAAAATGGCTATGAAATGACCTGAGCCATATAGCTATCCAACTGTTTTGAAAATAAGCATCATTTACCAAACAAAATGTTTTATTGTTGCTTTTAACCTCTAAGAATTTTTGCACCAACAGATGCAGTGAAGAACCACTCATCAACAACTCTGGTTGGCAAATGACATATTGTATCGTAAAAATGATCAATAGATAAACTGAAGTGCCTAGAAGTGCCACCCATTTCTGGTAAGGAAATGCTCATTTATTAGCTACAGAGTTTTAAAAATAATATTCTGCCCACCCTACCCACTTGCCTCCAGTATGTGTGAAAGTCTTCATGCAATTTAGTCACATCTCAGATAAGAATGCATTGCAGGTGAAACATTTAACATTTTCTGTTTATGCTTCTACACACTGTTAAGAAAGAGCTTTAGAACAGCATAACAAAGCTGAAGAATTAAACACCGGTGACAGGTTGAACTTCCCGGTTTTGTTAACTTTTAAAAACACATTAAGACCACACAAACCTTTTACAATATTTTTCCTTTTTCTACTGCATTATTTTTAATGATCTTAAATAGAAAATTTTATGAGACACGGACAGTATGCATGAGCAGAGTATGCTATGCATGAAGTAGAAAATATTCAGGGTTTGGGGACATTTTCAGTAATTATAATTAAGAGAATGTGTACTTTTATTGTAATTATAAAATTGTCAATGCATTTTATTCCTCCTTCCTAATGAGCTCATATGTAGTATTACATGTTCATTAAAAAATACCATCAGGTTGAAACATGTTTTGCTTTTGAATAATGCTTCCCAAAGCTCTGAATTGAACATTCAGCTAAAATCAAGTGACTCATTCTTTTGGTAAATGTGAATGTTCATCAATACATCCTTTCAATATGACCTCCTCTGAATTAGAGAGAGAGAGAGAGAGAGAGAGAGAGAGAGAGAGAGAGAGAGAGAGAGATGCCTGACAGGGAGATGGGCACGGCGCTCAAAATGAACGCAACAGAAAATTCAGTGCTCCATAAATTAAACTGACAGATAAATGCATGCAAATGTGTTTACGGACATCTGCTGATCTCAGCACTTCCTGTTTAAATTTAAAGACATGTTTTATTTATTGCCCTGCCATCACCAGCTCAGTGATTTGGGCGAGGGCATGGGGGTGACAGCAGTGAAAACATCTGTCTTTCTGTAGCACTTCTCCATGTTAAAGCTGTCTGACTGGGACTACTAACACTCTCTGAATTCCAACCTGAATACAGTGGTATAAATAAAACATTCACACAGAGGTTGGGATGAGATCAACATCTCCAATAATTTCAAATGACCACAACAATTTTGCTGTTAACCAACTGGATCGACTTCAGAGGGCGTCACTTCTAATTCCACATTGAACATTTAAGGATAATTTGTGCATAGCATTGTAAGAAATGTGCTGTTACGATGGTATTTATTAAATTGTGGCCTTTTTTATTGGAAGATAAAAAAAGAGAAAAAATCCTAGCGGAGAATACAGTTGTTTGTTATCCTCACAGCAATATTCTCTGCACAAGGTTTGAGTTTCAGCATAGCTTATCTGCACGATGCACAGCTGTCCTGAGACCCGCTCTTGTTGCACTCAGCTAAATGGTGCTGCCATCTCTTGCGGAAACAAGTAAAGCTGTCAGCATTTGCATTGGCAGCGACGTGCCAGTGAATCAAATGCAAAATAGCAAAAAAGCATTCATTGTTTTCACATCGGCTCACTTGCCCATCTACCACCAACACTAACGCATCACTTTTATTGTGTTCACTGACTTGTCACAGTATAAAGTGTAAATTGTATGAAAGGGGCTAGGTAGCATTCCTTATTTGCCACACAGGCCTAAGATAATGAAAAAAGCAAACATAAGACCCAGTACAAAAAAAAGAGGCTACAGGCTTGTGCTGAAGCCATGTGTTGTGTTATGTAAGGCCTGTGACAATGATGGATGTTCCTTGGCAGAAACAAGAGGTGTAGAGCTACCTACCTGAAAGAACCCTCTGCTGGCCAAACAGCGCACTCTTAGGGTCTAGCTTTTTCCCCCTCGCCAAATTATCCTTCACACCAGTCGGTCACTCACAGTGTAAAGCAGAGTGCCACTCACAAGTTGTGAGTGATTCAGCTGTGACACAAAGCACACAATAAAACAGTCACATGCTATGCCTCAGTACACATTGGTACAATCTCTATAACCTGCATGTGTAAATACTTTGTAGTGTGTTGCTTTTGTAGTCTGTCACCGATAGGCACTGTTAGCATGCACTGCCTACTTCTCATGTTTAATAGTTTTTAGACATATTGTGATAAAAGGCTGTCACTCAGCAAGTATATTTTTATAGTGTGAAGCATTGGCCACACAGTCAATGTCCTGGGTTGGGATATTAATGGTTTCTTTCTGCAGCGTCATTTGAAAAGCTGCATGGAGCTGCAAAATACTAAAAGCTATTTTTACCAATGGATAGACAGTCCATCTCACCTTACATTTCTGAACTGATTTTATGTTACCACTTCAGTGTTTGGAGGAAAAAAAAAAAAACATTCCTTCTGCACGTGAACTTGAACTCGCTTGCTGAAAGAACTTTTTTTTCCCTTTTTCAGTAGATAGAGTAGAAAAATTGTGCTGAGCAATAACAAACAAATGAAAAGCACACATTTCAACAGTAGTTCTGTTGCCTGAATTATTAACTGTCTACATGGCTGAAAAATAATTCTCTTCACTTAATCCATAACCATTCAAACAATTTCTGCAGTTAACTAACTTTGGATCAACCTACTTTAGCTAGTAAACTACAGTAGCCTGCAATATAAGTCAAAATATGGTGAACCAAATGTCCTTATTCTGGCATAGAAGTATCAGAAAAAAATGCTGCAAATTGTATTTCATATTTTACCTGGTATTCTGATCCATGTATTGCTACATGCTATTGCTAATATCTTATCAGCAGATACAAGAGGGCAGATGTGGCTTTACAGCTTTAATATCAAATCAGAATTACTGGTAAAATTGTGAATTTGCCATTGTTCATATCAATGTTAGAGTTCAAAATGTAATAAGCAGAGCTCTGAAAAGAGAGAGACCTACAGGGTATGGAAATGGTTCTCAAAATATTAAGCAATTTACTAAGATTGTGATAAGTGGGGCAGTAACCAGGATCAGCTGTATATGACCATGATCAAGCAGGATATATGTTCCATCAAATGGTTGTGTTGTGTGTGGAACTCTGTCTATATTTATTTCATTCAAGTTAAAAGGCTGATTAGCCGTTTTCAATGCCATGTATTGCATGTGAAAAAAAGTGTGTGTGTGTGTGTGTGTGTGTGTGTGTGTGTGTGTGTAAAAACCTACCATACTGTTTAGTTTGGGATAAAACTTAACTGCAGTTTTTCACTGATCTGACACCATAGGGTAATGCACAGCTAGGGCTGAACATAAGCTGAAGATTTCAATCTAATATAACTGACACAGCTGACGGGAACATTGATAAATGGGACAATAGTTTTGTCATCAACTGTTGCTTTGGATGTGGAGTGGCACCAGGAACTGGGAAGTTTTGGACATGGACAGCTAGGCACTAGGAGTCTTCAGCTTCTTTAGCCCTCCATCTCAGTGTGGCCTGAGAGAAACAGATGTTTATGTAAACCCTGCCATCTTCAGTCCAGCTCCAAGCACAAAGCATCACTGTTTAGACCACAGTCCAACTCATAGCTCAAATACATACTTAAATACAATTAAAGAAATGATACCAACATCCCTACAGCATCTGCTATTCTGAGTATTCTGTTTGTTTATAATAAGCCATTATCCTGGGAGAATTGAGGGTCAAAAGATGTTGTGAAGATGGTATCTTTCACAACAGACACCTGAAAGAAATGACTGTGGTGAAGGTTTGTTTAATATTAAAAATTAAGCTAAAATGAATATGAATTACTTATAAGTCAAAATACAGAAGAATCAAACTATTCTTGCCACACCATACATGGAGGTGATGAAGTTCCTGCATCATATACCATGAAAGGACAATTGTGTCCGTAACTCATTATGCAATCGGAAGTATCAAGCAAAATGAATGGAGCCACCCACTTAATAACAATAAGTTACTGAAAGGCAGTAACACTGACACCATTGAAAGCCCTGCTTAAATGGCCTGCCTTTTTTATCTGGAAGAGGACATCTTGTTTCAGGCAGAATATAATGTTAGGCTGTTATGAAAGAGGAAATACATTGCCTGAACAGTCAAATGCAATTCTGTAACAGTTCTGAGTCGTGTTCTCAGAACTGAAGTGGTTGTGTTTCTATCAAAAGACGGGGGGCAAAAAAAGGGCCTTAAAGCTGCATTTCCCTTCAACTTGTTTATTGATGTACTGAACATGAAAAAATACAAAGTATCCAAACACAAAGAAAAGAACATGTACATCCTTTTAAATACTCAAAAGATATATTCTATCCCAACAGCTGTGAACTGAGTCATACTGTACAACTTCAAATAAATATTCAACCTTACATTTACAATTCTGAGATACAGAGTGGAGTGGAGCCTCATTTTTATGCCATGCCATCAATGCTTTCAGGACTGTCCAGGTTTGAACTCTCGTCCCCTCCCTTCATCTTACCCATCTTTTATTTTTTTTTTGCAAACTCTCTCACAGAATTTACATCTGAGACTGTGTACCATTGCTTTAAGCAACATGTGGATGGAGAGCATTGAGGCAAGCCTGAAAAATGTGCTTCCTCACAGCAGCACGTGTATCACAGCTTGTCTAAATACTGAAATTTTAACTTCTACAAGTTTAAAGTAAAAATAAAGAAAAGAGCAGTTGCAAAGATAAATATATAATGCATAGCACACTGCTTGTTATTAGGGGAAGCATGAGTATTAATTTGTTTATACAAAGCAGGACGTAAGTACAGTAATCAGTGCATCTAGGCTAGCCCAGCCTTCATTTGTTCAATAATAAGATAAGCAAGATGTTATTCAGGAATTATTTCAAACCCATTTTGATTTACGGTCATGAAACTGCTTCATTATTTCCCCGTTGTGAATAAAGCAATACACACCTTTTACATTTTTAAGACAGGTTATATGCATTACGTTTCGTATGAAAAATGTAAGCAAATTGTTCAGAACTGTGGTTTATATCCATTCTTTACCACATAAGTATATATTTGTATAATATTTATATAAAACAAAACAAAACCAAAAAGTCTATAGTTTCTTCAATAGCAGAAGCAAGACTATCTACAGACCAAACAATCAACAAATCCAATACACTGTAATGCCAGTCCATGGGACAACAAATCAAGTATTAACTTAATGTAAACAACTTCCAGAATAAAACAAAAGAAAATAAGGCATTATATATATAGATATCTCCAAAATGATATTATACATACTCTTAAAAAAATCACTTTGCAATTAAATCCAAAAAGCCAAAATAAAAGCATATACTCAACATAAAAAAAACAAGGACTTATTTACATAGCTCTAAGCTCACGAGTAATCCTTCCAATACGTCATTCACCCTACACTGTTTTATCTTTTTTTCAGCTGCTGCTTTGGTAAGCTTGTTCTCTTTTCTTCTATACAAAGCAGGTAAGACCCTTTTTTATTTGTTTAATATAAGGACAAAACAAGGTAATATAGCAAGTACATCACAAAACACCATGAGCTCCATCTGAAGGGAATCCATAAGGAAGAACTGATTTATTTCCCCCCTTTTACCTTTGTTTTTTCCGCTTTATAATTTGCATGCACGTTTGCAGAATTAACCTTTGTATATACTTGTATTTCAAAAATCATAGCTGAATGTGAGCTGCTTGCCACATAATAACCAGGGTGATTGGACAACCCATTGATGATTATACAAATGAAACCAACACTGCCATTGATTCTATCTTAAGGTAATACAAAGATCTCAAAAGGTATCTTCTACATCATAAATCTCTCCAGAAATTTCAACCACTGCAAACTTCCTGGTAAAGTTCAAAAGCTCACAAGGTGTCATATGAAGATATTTTCCAAAGTATCCAAGTCAAAATATTTGTTCCAGGTCCTGTAAAAAGTTTCTCCAAATTTTTTTTCTTTTATAAAAATAGATGCTTTTTTAAACCCACATCAAAGAGGTTCTTAGCTCTTTGGCAAGGTACTGCTTTAAGAAAAGTTATTTTTTCCCCAGTAATTGTACAATAAGCAACATTATGCAGCCAACCAAGAACCCAACTCATAATACAACAAACACGAAAAATAGTTATACAAAAATAACCAAAATGTAAACAAGTTTCAATACAAAATAAATACTGTGGTAATCACTTAAGCAAATGCACCCAAGGCAAATCAAGACACTGAGATAAATACAAAGTAAATCACCACACAAAGCCGTACAAGACTTACTCTTTTCAAAGCAGATAAGCAACCAAACGACAACATAAGAAAACCTTATCTGTGACATTTTAAAAGGTCCTCCTCTAAAGATGGTGTTAGAATGCAACATTGCAGGTTAAAAGAAAACAAACAAACAAAAAACCCTGCAGTATTTTCCTCTATTTAAACATAAAATATATTAAGAAGTTTTTTCAAAGACTAGCAATAAGAAAAAAAAAAGTCACATTGTTGGACGCTAAATATTAATTCTTGTTTCCCTTCATAACACTGATTTACAAAGACTGCTTTACTAATGTATAAAGTTTACGTGTTTTTTTAGTAGAATTCTGTATAAACAATCTGAAGAGACATTAGGCTTTGTGCGTTTTGTTGGTTTTGAATGAGACTTGCAAAACTCTGTCCCCAAGGCGATATCCATTCAGGCTAGCAATAGCCACGGCTGCCTCATCATAGTTTGTCATGGTGACAAATCCAAACCCTTTGCACTTGTTTGTGTTGAAGTCGCGGATGACCTTCACATTGGTGACAGCGCCGAACGGGCCGAACATCTGCCACAGGATGCTCTCGTCGGCGTCTGGAGCCAGGTTGTAAACGAAGATGCACCAGCCGGTTCCCGCGTGCCCGGGGATGTTGATGCCGGCCAAACTGGTGACTCCGTCAATGGCCATAGGAGAAAACCTGCTAAAATGCACAACAGCCTGGTTTAGGGAATTTCTTGATAATACACGCACATAAATACATGTTAGATACACAAACATATACATACACCACTTTACTCATAATTGTGCAAATCGAAATATAACTTCTAAGGCAGCGTTTCCCAAACCTCTCCTGGAGGACTTGACCTGCATGTTTTAGAGCTCTCCCTGCTCCAACACAGCTGATTCAAATTATCATAAGCCCCTGAGGCTGCTTAATAACAAACTGATAATTTAAATCAGCTGTGTTGGAGCAGGGATAGATCTAAAACATGCAGGACAAGTGGTTCTCCAGGAGAGGTTTGGGAAACGCTGTTCTAAGGTAACCTGATTTGTAAGAAAAGATGGATGTGGATATCATGAAAAACTGATGGTTGGTAAGGAATGGGTTCTTTTGTAAATTTTTTAACAACAACAAAGCAAGAGGGACTAATTTCTACACTCTAGTGCAGCCAGCTCACTGACAGAATGCAACACAATATATGGATGCTAAGGAAAAACATGCAGTTCGTTTTTAGATCTCAGCTACACTGTCCAGCAGTTAGTAGCTACAAAGTCCAAATCAGTAAGCTAAGGTTGTAAATAGCATGCTCTTGCGTTATTTTTCTGCAAGCCCCAACGAGATAAAAATACTCCTTTAAATATTAGCAATGAGCCATTCGATTCTAATTCTGTGCAGTTGGTCCCCTTAATTTCTGCTTCGTGCAACACTTCATTGAACAGCTGAAAGTAATAACAATGAGTCTCAGGGGGGAGATCACACACTGTCATCACATTTTGCATGCAAGGACTGTACACGCAGGTGTAATGTCGCTCAGGTTTATTTTCCATTTGGCTTTCTTATTTAACACATACATTGACAGAGATAAGCTGGAATAGCTGAACAAATTGACAAGGGTCAAGATTTCTGAATAATTCATCTGTGCATTCACATTATATATGGATAAACGGTAATAACCGAGCACTATACAGAAACCTGCATATGAAAAGATGCACAAATAAGAATATTTTTGCTCCACTATAAATGGTCCTGCAAATATTATTTGCAAGTGTCAAATGATATTACTATTTTGCATTTACCTACATAAACATGTGCCATTTAACAGTGGCATTTACTGTACTGGCTAACACAGCAAAGAAATGGGTTATAAATATTGTGGCTACATATTTTTTCACTTTTGAAGTTTTTCACTTCAATAGCAAACAGTAACACTTAAGACAAAAACAGACTACAAACACTTTAACAATACTTAAAGCAGATACGATACCAATATGTATTTCTAATTATAACTGAGCAAAGTGTGATGTTCAAGTCATTTTGTGCTGTTGATAACTCTAACTTAAGAATCCTTAAAATATGAGTTCCAGTCAAGAGACTATTTATGGAAAGCTCATCGGCGCAATGCAGAAATAAGATATTACAAAAGCATCACTGTGTACATGGAAACAAATTTACAACCAAATATAGCCTGTTGACAAAAAGCAGACGCTGCCTAAGCTTTATTACTGTGACTGTACAGACATCAATGTATGCTGTCACATATAGTACTTGCTGCAGTATGCAGTATTTAAAAGTACAGTGCCTTTGCTTAGTTACATTAATGAAATGAACATGAATGCAATTCTACATGACTTAAGTGTTGCCACTGCAAATTTCCTGGATATTCCTGATATTATTTTTCATAAAGTCATGTATGCTGAGAGTGTACATCATTCATCATGTGTCAGTCTCATTAGCACTACATTTCTTTGGAAATATACCTCTCATCTAGTGAGAATTTAATCTCTGTGCCTCCATGGCTTGGACTGTAGGTAGCAATTTGCTCAAAGTGTAAAACAGGCAAATCAAAGTGCTTGACCTACTGGTTGCCTATGTTCCATGAGTGTGCACGGTTAAAAACGTATATGTTGTGTGTGTACTATAGCATGTGCCCAGTCATGGCATTTGTCCTTACCAGCATGGATCAAGCTCTTTGACAATGGAGGCACTCCAGTGTACAGTGTTCCCTCAAATGAACCCCCCCCCATCCCACCTGTACCCCCTAAATTCCATGAAATGGATTGGGAATTCATGCCGATACTACCTCGCACAGACAAAAATGCACTGCTGAGTCTCACAAATCCTCACATTTGCAATATAAATGAATAATTACCTCTTTACTCCATAAGCCATGTTTAGGAGATTATCCAACCTAAAATGACATGAAAATGGATTCAATACATCGGCTGTAAGAAGCTGCTAAAGACACATTAACGTCACACATTTAGATGCAATCTGAAAAGCCTAATGTTCCACTCAAAATTAAGTTTAAAAACTACTGGACTTTCAGAAGGAATTCCTCACATTTCTCACTTAACCCGCTTTAAGATTACACGATTTAATAACATTTCACCAGCAGCAAATATTAAAAGCTGCCAAGAAAATAAAACCCTTTCAATTAACGTAATGAAATGCATGGAATTTGCTTTGATCAAATTCTGCAAAAATAGCCATGAGAAATTTAAACCTAGTTTAATAATTCAATACTTTGTATATTGGACCCAGTTCATAATACACAAGGGACACAAACACTTCTTAGCAGTTTTTAAAAGCCAAAATCACACTGATCTAAGTTTTGTATGCCACAATGCATTGTAATATATTCACCACCACACCCCTTTCTCCCAAGTTCTGTAAGTTTCATGATGTTATCATTTTCTAGGAAAGAATTTTGGTACAAGCCTGAGGAGGCCCAAAGCCAAACCTAAGGCACAGCTAAAAGGCTATGCACATCAAGGGATGCTTCGACAGTATGTGAGCAGCCTGCTCTACCAATCACTGGCCAAACTCTCTGCTCCCCGAACCCATGACTAGCTGCTCCTTCTCAGAAGGAGCTATCCTTAAGCTTTGAAGAATCATTTCATTTTCTGCAGCAAAACAAACATGAGAAACCCAAAACACTGCTTTTACCTTTTAAGTTGACAGTGTCTTAACAAAACAACATTAGAAAGAAATTATTCCACTGGCACCATAGGTGTTATTTTTCACACTAGACCCTGACTCAGACTTAAGATTCCATTAATTCTACTCCATTGTTTTGTGCTACAGGAGGAACACAACAAAAGTTCCGTGAACCACACTTAGTCTTGTCTCTTCCTTAGCATAAGGAGGAAGTCTTGTAACATAATGGACAGAAACCAATAGTGTATGTAGTGTATTTTTTTTTTTTCCCTCAAACCAAGACCAAGTATTTTTGGTGTGCCCCTTTTACCTGAAGCGCTGTGCCTGCTGTGCGAGGGGTCCTGGGTACCTTCGATTGGGAGACTGGTATAGCTGTGACAGCAGGGCCTGGCTCGTCTTCTGACTGGGGTTGTTGGCAAACTTCACTGTGATGGGCTCTGTTGCTCCTGGAGGCTTCTGGCCATTAAGACCCTTGATGGCTTCTTCTGCTTCAATTCTTCGGTCAAATCGGATGAACCCGACCCCCCTAGAGACGCCTGGGAGAGAAATTTTCTATTAATCTCGGACCTTCGCAAAGCTTATCTTGTTAACGCACAATGGCAGTATTCATGAATTCCTGTCCAACAGCTGGTCACATCACTTTCGCTCACACAATCGCATGTGTTGTATACAGTTGGGGCTCAATAAAACGTTAACGCTTGCTCAGAGAGGACTACATGCACATTCACTGTGCCCTACAGGGCATCTTTTCAAGGCATGGATACAACTGGTGCCCTTCAAAGACGACTTCAGTCAGTGCATCTGCACTCTTCAGTGAAGTCAGGGGAAGCTTCCCGTTTTCAAAAAAAAAAAAAGAACCACAAGCAAGAGGTTGTTTCCACAGAGCCGGTCTTCAAGGACTCAACCAGATGGGTTCACAGATGCTACACACTGCAACCCCAGGAAAACCTTAAATTCAAAGGGAGTCCAACTTTGAGTCAGCACCCTGAGAGGAAACGCTCTCCAGGCATGAATGTCTTCTGTAAAACCTGAAAAATTGCCTTAGTAGCAATTACCAGTCAGAGCCTTGTCCATAATCCTTCCCTGGGAGAATGTTGCACATTTCTGCACCAGTTTTGGGAAAGGGAAAAAGGAAGGGGGGATTCTGTTTATTAGTATTTCATAAGGAGCTGAGGGATTCCATTTCCACATGGCAGCTTGGAAATGGAGATTATAAAAGCTGTAAATGTAGTGTATTACGTGCTGTGAAACAGGCATTAAACCTGCACCTTCAGGGCGGGGATGTGGGGGGGAGAGGGTGTATTGCCGCGTCTGCCCCTTTTCCACCCGGCAATCTATTCGTCTGTGCATGCGTATGAGCAGCTCCAGCGGAAAATTGCATTTTCAGACCCACGTATCGACCACCTCCGATACATCCCACAGACGCGGCCGCCACACTTCTGAGGCTAAATATTTTGCCTGGCGGCCAACTTTTGCAGACCACAAGAGCAGGCGCTGGTCCCACCTACTCACCGGTCACCTGGTCCACCAGAATGCGAGAGGTAATGATGCGTCCATACTGAGAAAAGAGCTGCTCCAGTTCTTTCTGAGTCATGGTTTTTGGCAGTCCACTGACGTACAAATTTGCATCTCTAATGGAAGCTGAGCTCGGACGAGCATAGGAAACCTGGAGGAAGAGCAATTAAAGCAAGAAAGGTTAACTTCCATGCCTGCACTGGGCATAGATAAATGTCATTTGTTACCCTGCTGGGAAAGAGCAAAGAAATGTTTTGCATTAAAAAGACCACACTAAAAGACATTAAAAACAAGTCTCAGATTTCAAAGGTCCTATTTGTTATCTCCGCTGAGTACATTCAAATTAAAAGCTGCGAATCCCTTGACAGTCTCCCTTGCGCCTAACCTCAAAAAAGCAAGCTAATTTGGACATGAGGATGTACTAATAATTACAAATCCTGCTGCCAAAATGATGCCGCAATATATTCATGAGCTGCTTGAGTTCTCTGTTGATTTCAAGAATGGCACTGAAACATGAGCCCAAGATGTGAGAGAAAAAAAAAAAAAAGCGGGATAGAGAAGAGAGAAAAGTGACATTCAGCATGTGCAGTGATGAAAATAGCTAACTATTTAGGTTACTAGCTCACAGGCTCTTTTCCCCCCATAACCTTTCCACGCTTGATTGGAGTATAATATCAATTTTTTAATCTGCAGGGAAACTTGGCAGGTTGGAAATCCAGAAAGCTGTCATCACGGTTATTTCAGTCAGCCAGTATTTACGGTACACGTCCACACCTAAGAGCCGGGAGGAGGGGGTCCGTGTAAAGACTACGGCACCAAACAGCTCAGATCCGCAAGGTGCCCAAAGAATGGTTACATATGCATGTGTAAAATATAATGTAGCAATGTTCAATAAGATTAATCCAACCAAAGCTTTTTAAACATTTTCTTTACTGAGAAGTTAATTGTAATAGAAGTAACTTTTTTTCATAAACATATTTGAAACCAACCCATGAAAGTTTAAAATTCCCAGCAGTTAGACAGCTGGTTAAACCAGGAGATAGTCACTGGATTTATCATGAAAATTTCTAAAAGTTGCAATTAAAGTTAGCTCATTAAATGATTACTGGCATTTTTACATGTTTTTTACAGAAATCATATTGATGCTGATCTGACTTTCAAAACTCTGCCCTTTTCCCCTGCAGGCTTGTCTTTCTACATCAAATGGATTTAGTATCTGATGGACCAGCATTACAAAATCAACTTCAGTTGCACCTCATATTACACATCTCCTAATCCACTGAGTACAAAAGTGCACTAAAATGTAGTGCAAAGAATAAAGAGATAGTGGTATACCATCTGAAATAATGAGACCGACAAACTTCAAAGCTAATGACTACTGACCGCCAAATAATCCCATAAGACTGAGAAATTAAGCACTCTGTGACAATTCTATTGCAAAAGGTATCATACTAAATACTATTCAACTGACTGAATAGGAATGTCTTAACTTCACAACATTTCTTGACCATCAAGGTAGCATGCGGGAACAAGATGCTCAGACAGCTTCCCCTCCCGCTGAACAGCAATGGTGGGGCTGCAGTTGCACAAGCAGCCTGACAATCCATTTGAATTCTCATTTCACTGGAATTACACCGGCGACTGCATCAGAAGGCAAGCAGTGGCTGGCTTCAGTGCAGCTCACATACGCAGTGTACGGCAGTATGCCGCTCCTAAGCCCTTCCCATAAGTCCCCTCCCTGCTGATACACCCATGCATCTCCATTTGTCAAGAGAGACACACAGAGTAACAAGTGTACAAAATCCCAGGGGATCTCCATCCATCACAGAGAGTCCCCAAAATACTCCCCACCCCACACAGTAAATTAAAGCCATGAGTGGAACCTATACCAAGCTGAAGCTGAACAAAATGACTTCTGTAAGCAAAGGGGGCGGCCTGTGAAAGAGCAGCGGGGTAGGGGGAATGTTGCTGCTCAGTTTCAGGAGCTCAGGAGGCCAGGATGCTGATCCTCCTCTTCCTGCTGTCGCGAGGCTCCAGGTCTCCGACAGAGCCTTATATTATCGGGAAGATGCAGTGCAGAGGCATTTAATTACGGTGTCAGCGCTGCTAAATGGTTCTCCGCCATGGCCTTCTCAAGAATCTCACCCGATGGATAGTATCAATAAAATTCACTTGCTTTAATTAAATCTCCAAATAGGTTCCCTTTTGGTGCTCCCAGATCAATAGACGCCACCCCCCCACCCCCTCACATCTCAGTCCTACAGGGAAGACAGCCAAGGTGAAAGATTTTTTTCCCCCATCTCACCTTCACACTTCATTTGATGCTAATACTTGCAAAGTGTATTCCACCAGCTCGCAGAGGTTATTTACGCTTCTGACAGTGCAGCTAGGGAATATCTCGCTAGTGTGATGTAAAATTGCCCCTTTGTTCTAGTTTTTTTTCTAAGCTTTGCATGAAAAGCCCAGTTTTTGCATTTAGTACATGAAAGCCAACCCTCCTATCCCCAATACCAATTTAAAAGGGACAACTTTGGAAAACAAACACAATAGGCTTAAAATCAATTAAGAATTTCTGAGTAAAACAAGTTGCATAAATCAAGCTATTTCTGCATTGCATTTATGAAGTGAGAAATGAAAAAGTCAAATTCACGATCAAAACATAACAAAACTGTCAGAATCTAACATATACTGGGTGACCGAGATTTGAAATGGGCTGGGTGTTTTTATCTTCAGCAAACACAGCATATTGTAAAGATGACATGACAGAAGACAGCCATGTGCTCTGCCTGTACTCCACCAGCATGCTTGACATGAGTTTGGAAAAAGCATACCCCAGACCACAGCACCTCAAAACAACACTGATTGGGTCAGAGGATTAAAGCATCTATTCTGAGTTGAGTAAAATGAGTACAAACCACAACAGTGTAGGCCTACCAGGTGTAGGACACTACAGCCCCCTTCACAACACAGAGTTCATTCTACAATAAAGATATGGAAAACCCTCATGCAAGATAAATGCAAGTGCAATTTGAATACTATGAAGACAGCTTGTGTTAGAAGACTGACCGCTGCACAGCATATGCTGGGATGTAAAGAACAAGAACATTTATCAACAAATATACAAATGTAAAATACACACGTTTAAGACTTTTTGCAAATATCTTCTGATTACGAGGAAAAAAATAACATGCTCTGTACAGCTGGTTTTGTGGTAAGAGGAGACTAAAAAAATCTGTGACAAAAGGTACTTAACATAGTGTTAAACTACAGCAGGAGCTTGCGTGGATTGGAGAAAGCCCATTCTTCTTAAAGAGGAGTGAGGGGTATATATCTTCTGGCTAGTTCGCGGGAGTCATAGGCAACATAACATACCTATCAGTAAGTGCTTACCTTAATGGTTTTGGTCTGAAGTCTCAGGCCATTTAATGTATTGATGGCTTTTTCTGCATCTTTCGGATCCACGTAGTTCACAAATCCATACCCTAGGCTCTGGCCTGCAAACACAACAATTTAGAGTACCAGTTTAAATTTTATTCGGTGTCATTATCTGCCCCAAACCTTCAAAAGCCCACGTACTTGGGGTCACAGCTTGCAGAAATAAAACAAAACAGCTAGTCTCTCAACAGACCATTTTAACTGACAAAATGTCAAGTTCTTTTATGCTAAAGCATTTCATTTGCAGATTGTTGCCTGTCTTGTCCTCATGTCTGTTATGTTGTTGGAAAAACTGCAGGACCAGTCCTGAAAAGGACTGAGGTTCATTCCTGCTACATTACAGTAACTGGACTCTTCATCTTTGAATAATCAATTATGTGGAGACTCATCAAATCAGCCATTACTCCAACACGCATCCCACAACCAAAAAACTAAAGCAGACAGAACATGTGCCACTAAAGTACCCATTAATGAATTCCCACTGAACTGTACAACCAATGACTTTCTCCAGAAGTCTTTCAATTTTCTATCACCAAAAACTTACCATTCCACTTCTGCCTCTTCAGAAAAGCAAATGTTACCACATCATCATTTTGATGTCTTTAACCTCAATAGTGTGGTTTGTTGTATGCAGTCTAGTTACATGATGGGCTTAAACACTGCTGCACACATGAGCAGAACTCCTACTGAAACTGACAAACCACAAAGCACCAACAAAAGCCACACAATACGTGTGTTCAATGACAAGCCCAATGTTTGTATGACTAGTTAAATGACAGAGAAATGATAGTTCATTTTTCCTTTGAAGGGAAGCAATTCAATAACTGCTCTTTTGACACTGGTAGCCCCTGTTTGGGCTCTACTCGTACCTACAGTGATGTACAGACACCTGCAATATTGACCAAGGATGAACCACGTAATTTGAGTTATTGCTAAAATAATTACACACAGCACTGCAACGTTACTGTTAGCTATTGGAAGGTACTATGCTTTTTACCCTTCTTGACAGTATTTACACAAACAATGCTTCACAATTGTAGGGTGAGAAAAAGGGTTGTTTCACTGGAAATGGCAGCAACATCTTTCCTAGCCTCTCATTTATTGTGACTGAAGCTGGCAAGATGGCATGCAGACATTCTTCCTTCACTGCTCACTTTGCAATAATGAATATTGTTGATTTGAACTTGATAGGAAGGATTATTTGTGACTGTGCAGCAGATGGCATAAATTAATTTGACTGACAGTTCCAATTTACAGGAGGAGGATTCATTTATGGTTGTGCCCAGGGGTAAGACGCTTTGGTATACTTTTAATCACGCTCTGCAACACTAATTTTACAGAGAAAAAAACCTGCAGGTGATATAGCATTCACACTGTGTCTTAATTCCCACCTTGGATCAGTCTTGAATCTGTGCTTTATTTGGAAAAAATCTCTTTCCAGACAAACTTTTTTTTTAAAGAAACTAGTGGTTGGTCTGGATGCATTTTTTAGCTGAAGGGCATCTGAGGTAATAGTCAGCTAGAAATTGAGTTCTGATTTGTTGTACTTTAATTATAATCAGTATTTAAATTGGTCTTTGTGTGTTGTACTGCACCGGTATCTACAAACGCTCTCCGAATAGCAGCGTACAAGTAGCTAACATCTTTGATATTGGTTTTCCCTTCTTCCATTACACAATCACCCACTCCTTTGTCTCCTAAATGAAATCTGGCAAATGAGCAGGGAGGCAATTCAATTTCCTACTCCCACTTCCTCCTATCTCAGAACAGTGGCCTGACTGCTGCTGGTCCATTGCACAGTTCATGTTGAAGTAAATTTGCTTCATTTAGTACAGCAGAGGATTACCATTTTGTTTGGCAAACCAATTTACTGAAAAAAAAAAAGTTTCACCAACCATAGCCATTATAAATTAGTTAATGCCATTTTCCCCATTGTGTAAATATCTACACCCCACACACACACACAAAATATATGGACAATATGCTTTCATGGCATTTGATGCAAGTAAGTGCTACCAGATCTAACAGAGAAATGGACCTGGAGGTCAACAGCACTTTACGTGTCATATCGTGTCTACGTGTCAAGTTCTAGTAACGTAACTGTTGGAATTTACTCACTCTTCAGGTTGGTACGTAGCTACATGAGAGATGGATACAGCAGTTAGCTGGTCACATCAATTGTCATTCTTAAAATGGACAAGATTCACTGCTTTCACAGACAGAGTTAAAAGATTCTTGTCCATTTTCTTCAAACTGTCATGTAAAATACTCTGTGGCTCTGTTGGAGTGGACTCTAGTTTAAGATCTCCATCACCAGTGTCCAACTGGACGTTTAAGCCTCCAGATATCATTAGCAAGCTGATCTGAGGGCCTGGGGATGGGGGAGATGTTGTGCCAATGCAAGCACTGTCAGGACTGTAGGATTAAGACCATTTCAAACCTCCACAATGCACCATGTGGCCATGAATCTGCACATACACACAAGTAAACAGAATGCAGCTGAGAACATGACACCCTTTGAAGGCCCAGCATGAGCAAGTGACAATGTGCAAATGCTCTTGCAGTAATATTCATGATGCTGTGCTATGCATTTCTTTCAGAGTATCTCTTGCAACCAGAGCGTGGACAGAACAAGGCTTTCTCCCTAGGACTATCAAAGCCTGGTTTAAACACAGTCAAGGGCAATGATTGCTTCCACAGAGAAAAACAGAGTGGGGTTTCACACTAACGATGCGGCGTGACTTTAAAAATCACCACCTCCTCAAAGAAGCAGAAGCCTCAGAAGAGGCTTTTCAAAAAGCACCATTACTGGTTCTTTCAGGGTTAATACCATGACTCACTGCTTACATAGGTTCCTTAGTTGGTATGAAAAGCAGTTCATAAACTTAAATTCACCTTGCATTTCAGTGACTATTACTGCCAGGAGAAAAAAAAAAAAACAGCCTTTGAAAAGAGATTGTGAGATGACACTCCTATTTAAACCTGGAGGGCAACTAGCTTTCTCAGTGGGGGGGTGCCATTTATAGAAAGTACCACTGAAGCAGCAATTAGTCTTCCTATGGATGCCTCTCTCTTCTGTTTGGAGATGGCTCCCTAAACATCTGCCCATGCAATAATTGGTTCCCAAGTTAGTGCAGGCAGTGGGAGACGTGTAATCAGAGGTGCTTGCTGTAAAAGTGCCTGCACAAAGCGCTGAGTCCACGGAGCTGGAAGTGGAGCGTCAGGGAGCTGGGAGAGAGGAAGCCTGGTGTAAGCAATAATGGAGCTGGCAAAACCAGTGGGGGAAAAAAACGCGTCTCTGAGGATTTCTGCTGTTCCATCAACACTGTGCCTCTGACGTCGGCTGAATACACTGAGGTAGGCTAGTTTACACACAAAAAAACACTGCCTGCAGGGCACAGGAGAGGCTGCAGCGTCCGTAATGGCTTCAACTGGAATGACAGAAACAAAAGATTCGGGAAGGGGAGATGAATCACAGGCGAGATCTGGGTACGTACCAAAAGGCTCGGCGTTCTAAGATAATTGTGTCCGCGTCTCCACCTGCCCTTTTATTCAATAGCATGGCCCCTCAAGTCTTATTTACCTTCCTGTCATTATAATTGCTACCATGCACAAATTCATTCTCAGGAATAGTCAATGCCAAATTACTTTTAACAAGTATTCACATCTCAAAGAAACTTGAGTAAAACTCAGTCATCATTAGAGATTTATTTAAGAGGGGTTTAGCGAAACAGCAGGGGAAAAAAAATGAAATTAACAGCCGAGGGAAAGGGGGAAATACTGTATCTAGAAGTGTCCTTTCTGGAATGTTCATTACAGTGCTAGGTGCCGAAAAAATGCACTGCTCTTCCACTCACATTCTCACCCACATAGCTATTCCATCTTCCCATCCTAATTCAATGACTGACAAATGTGAATTACGTTGCTGAAGTGGTTTGTCACAGCTACATTAAATATGATAAATGACTCTACTGCTCAGATTGTGCGAGACCGAAACAGGATAAACTGCAGGAAAGCCTTTCAGTTTGAGGAAATTTTGATACCCAGTCCCCTCCCCCAACCCCCAATATTATAAAATGCTATTACAAGCCGATATTTTAAAATGGTTCTTGTGGTGGTGTTCATGGGGTTCATCTCATATAACACAAGTTGCCAAGCATATAATAAACTGCATAAAGTCCTACATGATGTTATTACAGGAAACATTTTTTAAAAATTTTATATTATTGTATATATTCATATTTGACATAGCCATTATATATGACTATATGTAATAAAAAAAAAAAAAAACAAAAATGCCAAATGGAGGGAAAAAAAAAACCTAAATCGCAATTAAAGAGTACATATTTCATTTTGATGTCAGTACTAATTACCAATATCATATGTTTCTGCTAGGAAAGATCAAAACTTATATATCAAAGTCTCTACAGAACCATGAGAATGGCATGGCAGAATTATGGCAAAGCAATACAAAGACATTTTAAGCAATCGGGTGCACTCTATGGTGCAAAGTCATTCCTCAACACGTTCCCATATTCCACAAGAACTATACCCCCATACACACACTGCAAAACGGATTCAAGAGTCGCTTCATTAAACAAGGATGAAGTAAAACGCCATGGCCTCCCCAAGCACCAAATCTAAATACCACTGAACCTTAATGGGAAGTTCTGTAATGTAGAGGGCAGAGTTGATTTCCAGCTCCTTCATCTCTCAAAGAACCAAAGGCTTTCCTTTTTGAAGAATGATCCAATATCCCACTAGAAACAGTTCAAAACTTAGATAACAGCATTTCAAGAAGGACTGAAGTGGTTCTGAAAGGGTGGCCCAACTCCTTATTAGTTAATAAATTCTCATATTTAGTGTTTTCATTATTTTCTGTGTGTATATATATCAGAGAGGGAGAGAGACTCGCACACATTCACACACTTAATATATATTAACTTAAATGAAACCTGAAAATGCTTTTCTTTGAACTCATTTGACACAGTTAATGGAAATAAACATTTGTACACAGTACAACCAATTCTAATTTTTGTACTACATTTTACTAAAACATTGTACACATGTATTAGTATGTGGGAAACCAATTAACTGGGGAGAGTACAGCATTGGCCCACATTCTGTGATCAAAACAAAATGTTGCAGAGAAAAACCTTGCACTGCATCAAATCAGGGCAAGTCTTTGTAAAAAACTAGTTATTACACATCTTCACTTCAGTAACTGCTGAAGCAAAGGCTGTCCACATGGTCATTTCACTTCAGTGCAAAACTGTGTAGGCAAACATGTAAATTGAATGGATACATAAATCAGCAACTCATATGATAGCGCATACGCATTATGCCCAAGAGTCGTGGCGATTAAGAGGAGATTAAGGCAGCACAAGATATAAAACCTTATTTTCACACGGGGCTGCAATAATCTCTGACTATCACCAAATTTCAACCCAGATCACGTTTGCGTGAGGCCATGTACATATACTTTTCTTGCACTTAGTTTCTAAAGGCTGAGGAATATGCAAAGCAGGCTGACAGGATTGCACCAATTCAAATTAAGGTGAAATTGAAAGCTTTGAGCACCAATTCCACAACCACTAAACACACAGACTGCAGTTGGAGAGCAGACATAGTTACAGTCAAACCCTAAAATGAATTTAGTTCCCACAAAACTAAAGCAAAATGCAACCCATTGTATACCAAGTGTGCTAACAAAGCATGCGTCACCATTGAGAGCAGAAAGCAAGCGCACTCGCTCTGCACATTCCCTCGGGGGTCACCATTTCTTTATAATGGAATTTTGCTTGTGGCGTGGTAAAGGATTAGAACAAGCAGTTTTAAAAATACAAATTAAAGCAGTGATATTTAACAATTAAATGAGTCTTTAATGAAGTAAGTCAAATCTGGCTTGCTGCTGGGTAAGTCATAATGGCTCTCACTTAGAAATGGCATATAATTAGTGCATTTTGCTCTGTTAAAGCTCCTTTTGCCTCACTAACTATAATCTTAAAATGTAAGACCCATGCTTTAATTGGGGGTAAAGCAAAAAGTTCCATAATTCATGACAGTGGAGATCAAAGACATCAAGGCATAGAATATCTGTAATATATAACAAACAAATACCCGCGCTAAGCTTTTCTGACATCAATCCCACTACAGAAACCTTATCATGGCTAATGCGAGGATGGGGGTTGGGAAGGAATTGGATCAAACATTCAGCATTCAATCTTCATTAATGGGCAAACTGTGATTAAAAAACTACCACTGAGAGATTAATCCACTGAAATAATGTTCTTATACAGAAGGTCATTAAACCAGCAAGTCAGCAACAAGACATGACAATATTGCCTCTATTGTTGTAATAAGTAACCTTAAGATGTACTGAAACAATGGTGCAGTACATCTTATAATGGTACCGTACTTCCCAATACACATCCAGAAGGTTTAACCTGCACTCTACACAACTTCAAAATTGGGCATTTTTGATTACCAGTTCAAGTTCATGACCACCTCTGAACTTGGTAAAAGGAATGAATTAGTTGCATAAGATTTATATACATTACCTGTTATTTTGTCTCTTACTAATTTACAGGATTCGATTTCACCAATGCTCCCAAACAAACTCTTCAGCTCCTCCTGGGTCATATTCTGAGGCAGATAGTTGACTATCAAGTTAGTTTTACTGTCCTCTATGCTTCCCGATTCTACAGGAGAGGAGCAGTTGTTTGAGATTGTGGCGGGACCGTTGGATGTGTTGTTACAAGTGGGTCCATTGGACAGCTGTGTTTCCATGGCAGCAATTACCTGCTAAAAAGACAAAAAAAGGAAGTCAGGATGGAAGCCCCACTGTAAGTTCCCAACTGAATGGTTAAAAAAGGATGCTCTTCAACAGCGCAAATGAGTCTGAACTGAAGGAAAAAAAAAAAGGCATTCATTTTATTCATCTCCGGTATTATCACTTTCGGTGAATGAACAGAAACCCATTTCCTGCAGGGGTACTGGTTGTCTATCACTGAAAGGGAAAATGAAGGTGAACGAACTTAAGTGGTAGAATTCGCTGATTGTGACAATTTCCAATCTGAGCGCAAAGGAAAATATTTCAGGCTGCAAGGTCTGCGTTCAAAGCACATTTAAAAAGAAAGAGGTCACCTCAGTCTGTTACTCTGACCAACCTCAACTGTTTTCAGTTCCAAAGCAACTTTCTTACGACTTCTGCACAGAGCATGGTAGTTACTGGGTTAAGACTCCCACTGTTTAGATAAGGTCAATGTTTGTGTATAATATGCTTAGAGATCTTTACCACAGTAAATGCATAGATTAAACAAAGCATCAGTCGACATCATTATACATGCTGGATGAGGGGGAACTATCAGCCTGACAGAGTTCCAATAGTGACAAATCAGGAAATGTGTATCACTGACACACACTGTGTACAGGCGTGTAAAGACTCATTACAGTCTCTAAGCAAGGGCATGACCCAGTGCTTTTCTCACAGGCATTCCACTCCCATGAAGGTACATTTTCATTTTGCTACCATCCACGTATGGGAGTTCTACACATCAAGATCGTGCCCTATCTGGGAATAAATCAGTCCGACAAGGTCACTGACGAATTGTGAGATTTCATCTTAAAACGAGGAGAATCGGTTCTGGTGCAAAACCTCCCTTCCACACCTAAAAAAAGTGAACCAAGACAGGAAAATTCACTTTTTTTTTTTTTTTTTTTTTAGTGGTTATTACTGACTAATTTAAACAAAACTAGTCATAATAAAGCAAACGTCCTTTGGCATTTGGGAACCAGCTGACAAAGTCTGCCACTGAGACAGTGGTCAGCAGCTACTGATGCTGCAATGGTGGCAGTTTAGCGGAAGCCACCAGAATGGAGCTGACAAAGCAAGCAGCCGAGATGAGCTGCGCTTGAGCTGTGTCAAGCCTGCCTCGTCACGTGTGATCCTTACCCACACAGGAATCCACAGGAGCCATGAACAATAAATGTTCAGAAGGTGGTTTAGGTACTGCAGCAAAGCTGAAAGCGAAACCTGTCCTTTTCTATATTAACAAGATCGGGGGAACTTATTCGACTTATCTGTCTGCTTACTTTCAAGTCCAGGTGGCAGAAAATCGTATTCTCAGCCAAAACTCAAGTGAGCAGCTGCACTGGTATGTGTGCTGATAAATGACAACATTTTCCATCCATAGAACCATCTGCTCTGAATACATTCTTAATGCTAATATAAAGGCTGGTAAATTAATCTGTGAATTGGTACCAATGCTACGGGGTGGCAAAACGGCAAAATGTGAAAATAATTGTAAGGAAAATATGCTGCAAGATCTCCAGACGGAGAGCAAACATTGATTCTGAGAGGTAAGAGCAAGCAGTAAGCTGCATTCTATTGGGGAATTTCAAAGATTAAGGCCTAATCCATAGCTATATCGATATGAAATATCTTAAACTCCGATCAGAAGTCAGACATGCCGATAGGGCTGAATGAAGAGGCATCCTTCTTTAACGTGACATTGCAAAGTGCCAACAGTTATTTCTATTTTAAAAAATCACTGAATTTCACATAGGAATATAAAAAAAATCCTTTAGCAAAGGCTTTGATTTATGCAATACACCATGTAATCATGGGCCATATTTTCAGGAGCTGCACTAAAAATCAAATAGCAGCACATTGAAAACCTATAACACAAAACAGTCACACAATGTGCAGGTTTAGACCATACCAATACAGACGAATGGTAAACAAGTTTGGCTGCTTGTACCAAATCAAAGTGCATCAACACTGTTGACTAAATACTAAATTACATCCGACAAATTTGAGAGAGCCTCCAATTCAACGAGAGCCAGTGTATTTGGTATGGCCTGAGCGCTGATCAGTGTTAGCCTATTAATTGAAGAAAATTCCCACAGACCCCAGTCCAAGGCTCTGCTGCCCACGAACCACTTCTAAGCAGAGAAGCCACATCGCACAGTCTGACTGCCATGTTAGTTTGGAGTTGCCGTCTGCAATATGGACACAAAAAGTACTGTATGTTAGATTGACAAGAACAAAAGCAACAGTCAGGGTTGAGCATTTCATCATTTTTATATTTTTATTCCTGTGCACTGGCTGTCCATGCAGATTGGCTAACCCAGAACGGGCCAAAGTCTACCTTGCACTACCACATTATGAATTTTTGAACCACAATCAATGCAATTGTAGACGCCATGAAAAAGCAGGAAAGATATCTGTGGGGGCAAGTGTCACATGCGATAAATCTCTCCAGGACAATTAAAAAAAAAAAACAAACATCAGTGTGAACAATGATGAATGGTAAACAGATGAGCTACTTCACAACACAAAAGAAATTTGCTGCAATCACACAAGGCATGCTAGATCCAAAGCACTGCACGCTACTGTTTAACATCTCTGTGTGTACAACGACAAAGCAGACTTTTTTTTCCTTTTTTTTTTGGACAGCGGCCAAAACACCTTCCCCAACAGTCATGGTTCATTTGCTCAAATTCCCTTGTGCACGGCAGAACCAGCTTGAAATTGGAGGAAAAAAATCTCAATCTAAGAATCACTGGGCTGCACTGCTACCCTGATTTATGGTCCATATTTGTTATAATAAAACCTTTCTAGCTTACAGCACCACAACTGAATCAAAATGGCTAGTCTGGCTTTCATACAAGAAAGATTTGAAGGTCATCGCCTACCCTTGAGAAGCATAGGAAATATGGTAATCATACAAAGTAATTCCTCAGATGAAACTCCTGCTTTTTTGGACATTTAAGGAGACTGTTGGCAGAAATAGCTGATTTTACCAGACTCCTTATACTTCTTCTCAAAAGACATGCAGTTTTGGCATTTTGCAGCTCAAATGCTGAAACGGAGCTATCCAGCCCCCATGTCAACAAAGCCCTTTTGGATCCTTACATTGGCTGTGAACACTATTTAATTAGTTATCTGGCCAAAAATAGAAATTAGTGTTTTCACAGAGCTAACAAGCTATCAGCTTAGCATCTATTTATGTTTAGGAAATAGCTTAATAACAAGGACATGGTCATATGATACTGTTACCCTCATGATATTGTCATTATTGGTAGCACCCATTATGAAAATCTCAATCTCAATGAAGATTACTGAGCATTTTTGACAGTCCTGTAAATTGATTAAAATCTCTCTTTAAAATGTCTTCAAAGACAACCTCTGGAGCTCTTCAACTTTGACACGAGCAGATTGTATAATGCACTTACTGCAGTTAATTTCATCAAATATAGTATTACTGAAATAGGGGGAACCACAGGTTATGTATTGACATAGATCTGCTATGTCACTTCTAAATCAATTGATTAGACTTCTCCCAGTGTTTCTACTAAACCTAACCTATGGCTCTGTCTCTCACAGAGAACACAATGCTCAATGGAATAATTTAAGACACAGCACAATTTATAAACGCATGTTTTGCCACATTCAATTCAGCACAAATGGGAACAGCGGGAAAGTCAACAAATGCATTTAACGTAACGCCCTATTCCTGTGCTTCCGGGCACACCGTAGCATCTATATTTAGAATGCACCCCTTAAAACTGAAGCATGAGGCAGCAGAAAGATCAGTAAGTCACACAAAGCCTGCGATTACACAGTAAAAGGGCTTCTAATTCCTGCTGCGGCCAAAAAACAGGGAGAAAAAGAAATGCTGAAAAGAACTGCAAGGAATGTGCAATTGGGCCCTTTCTTATCAGTGTTCCTCTGACAAATTAAATGTTACCTCCCACCCCTCCTTGTGAAGCAAGGCAACTTTTAAATAACCACACAATTCCAAAAACAGGCACAACAACGAATAATTATCATGGTAAAATGACAGAAAATTTTTTACAATAATCATAATTTTGTTTAAATGCATACCCCCATACAAAAGATGTGAAGTTAGAAAAATGTGGGTGTTTTGTCATATTTTGCAACCTAAAATGTTCATCTCCTTCTGAACATAGCAATAATACATCATTTCCAAACTAGACAAAACTGAATTTTTAAAGTTATATGAACATTTTTATGTCCATACAGTTAACATAAAATGTAAACATGAGTTATGCTAACTTAGGAGCAATTGAAAATAAGATGAAGGGAAAGCATACAATTGTTTACTATTAAGACACACATCAAGTTCATTTAGCTCTGGACTCATTAACAGACTTATTTGTAATTATACGCAAATGTGCAAAACCTGGAAATTCATAGGTTTACAACAGCCACTTCTCTTTACACGGCAACGTTCCTTTGGTATTCTGAACAAGATTAGAGTATTCTATTTTGAAATCGCTGTCGTTTATTCTTTCTGAACTATATTTATTTAAAATTGTGTCTCTCTATTTTTAATAAATCTAACAGTGGCCATATCAGGTGGTCTGTCAATAACATTTTTATGACGATTCTAATACGCCTTTTCTTGTCTGCACGATGCATGGCAAAATGTACATTTAGCTTTGGAGCACTTTCATGTAGTAACATTTAAAATTTGAAGGCATGCTCTTAGAACTGCCTATTTTTAGTGTATTTTATTCTGTCATTTGCAGGCACCAGCTGTCACATGTACACATCTATGCTTACATATTTACAGTTTAAATAAATCCTGTTTGATATTATGGCACTATTCAGCTTGCATACACAGAACATTTTCAATGTGAACACAAAAAGACTAAACATGGAATTTAGAAGAATGGTAGGTAGATAAATCCAATGGTATGGATATAGGTATGTTGCTCAGGGACTCACATGTTACACAACAAATGCCCTGTTGTTGCCACTCAAAGTCTGGACCTTTTGTTTCCAAGACATAGCAAAAATCACCAGATCTCATTAGGGAATCATTTCAGTCATTTCATTTAGAGGAAAATCAGCACTGTCCTCTCAAATACTTACAAAAGTGCCAAAATATAAACTACTGTTTGGTATACACTGTATTTGACATACAAACACACTACAATTTGTGATTTAAAATCCACACACAGAAAAATGCCTGGATGTGAAATGCAAGAGTTACATTTAATGCTGAGTGCGAACAAGAGCCGAATGGTGACCGATAGTCTAATGGCTCAGCTGAGAACCAATACCACAGTATCACAGCAGACATTAACTGCCATTTTATCATTTAGGTTACACTTTATCCTTTGCTGCATTCCAGTGCCTTTCAATACATTTAGTCAGCTTGCTAGACCTGGCCATTTCAATGGTTTACAATTTGCTTTAGTACATAACAAATCCTCACAAACTGATATCTTTCAGCAAATATCATGATTACAATGAGGAAACCATTTTCTTAAATGAGTGCTACTTCTATTTGTTGGGGAGGTGACATTTGGAAAGGAGACAGCAACAAGATAAACACAAAAAGGATATCACAGAACAGTTCTACATAGTTTACAAATTCAAAAATTTTCTATGAAAAAAAAGAAATCAAACTGCAGGGTAGCCAGTTTTTCCATTTTATAAGAAACAGTCTACTTCTAGAGACCTTTTCTGGGCAGAACAGTGGAAACGGTCTAAAATATCATCCTCAAAAGCCAATCAGAACTCAAGCTGGGCAGGACTGTACTGCTATGCTAATGCTCTTCAAAGTTTTCCTACTTGCTGGTGCATCTCAGGCCCTGTATGTTGTGCAGAAATAACTGCAACAGGCCCATCTGTTTGTTCAGCTGTGTTTGCTACCCAGTCCACCAATCTGACGCTTCTGTGCTGCACATCAAAGAGATACATATCCCACTTTCACTTAACCAAATGCTTCTCTCCACTACTAACATTTGCAGGCCTTCGCTGAGTTTTTTTTCCTCCTATTTTTATTCTAAGAACAAGTTCAAGGTACTGGAGGCGATTATATATGATCATTCTATTGATATATAAGTCATCGGAGCTTAAAGTCGGCAAAAAGAACATAACATTTAAAAGAAATCTGAAGCGCAAATGATTTCACACATTTATTGGGTTTAGCATTCAGCAGCGTTGCTATAAGATGTTACATCTTTATTTCTTTTACTGCTCTGCACTGCATGCCCTTCAAAGAAGTTTGATTAAAATTCCTCATGCCTCAGTTTCACAAAAATGGTGAAGTTCAGAGTAAAAGTATCAGGCAGGCTTTGAGTAATACAGCTTACATAAACGGATGACTGTACAAGATTCACTTTAACACCCTACCTACTACAATAACAAAAGAGGAATTCTTTGTAACAATGCCACATTTGAAGGCAAAGTCAGTGCACCAACTTACCTAAGACTGGTCATTTGCATTTTTTTCCCTGCACTGTAAGTTGTTCTATGTTTACACTAAAATCAGTGATTTATTAGCAATATCTATATCCTTCCCTCAATATCACTCTGTACTTTTTAATATTCTTTAAAATCTTCTTTTGTAAGAGCATACAAACATTGCTATGGAATTAGCTGTACATCATACCACAAACTTTCTGCAACTTCCTAGGAACTGTGCTGAACATTTATTTTTAATGTATTTATTTGAATCTGCTGCTGCTGGTGCTGCTGCATTACCCTGTTCTTAAAGCAAACAGGCCTGTTGACACATGAAGTAGAACACACAATTCCTGCCTGCTGGAGTGAAAAGTGCATTTTATTTATAACTGGTTCTGCTGCATCACCTACAGTAGATTACCTTGTGAAAACTAAAAGGATAAAAGGCTACAGAATGGAAAACTGTTGTACGGCAAAGTTTTTTATTGCATAAATATCGGAACAATGTCATCTGTAAATTGTGATGGAATACTGTCTGCTGCCACCCCTGTATTCATTAAATGTCATGAACACTTACAAAGACAACAGAAGAAAAAAGCTTGAATACCTGAACACAAGAAGGTCAGCCACAACACAGCTATATATGAGAAGAAAAAAAAGCAAACATTGCAACTGCTAAGAAACTGGACTGTGACAATCCAAGGGCAAAATAACCACTGTGGGAAAACAATTTATGGTATAGTCAGCAGTTATCTTTTGCAGTTTCAAATTTCTGCCACCTTCCATTTCATACATTTAACCGATGACTCTCTAAAGCAGGTGATCACACCTAATCAAATAGCTAGCCAAATATGGATAGCCTGCTTTAGAAGATTGCTGGATTATCACTGAATACTTGGCCTGCTTTAGATAGTAGTTGGGATATCACAGGGTGTGCTTACTACACAGAGCTATACTGCTATACCACAGACATCGACTGTCTAAAATAATATCACTTAGTTTACGTCAACATAAGCAGAGCTTGCCGATTCCCAATGGTAGCTGGCAAATACAGCTGGCCAAAGAGCACTGCAGGACATGGCCTGGAGTTCAGCAACTCGCAAACACTCATCACAATTTCACATTTTAAAATCATCTTTGCACATTAACTTACTCACACCTTGGAATTATTTGAACGCATTTATGACTCTCAAAATGTATAAATGGGCTGGTATGAAATGGACTCTTAGGATTTTTCTAGGTTAGGTTAATCTTAGTGCTTACTATCTGCTTTTTGCCCAATGTACCTGATCAACTTTAATAAATTGCTTCATATCTGTTTGCTATCCTTGCTCAGGCAACTGGAGCTATAAACACAGGTACTGAAATAGCAATTAAATTAACAGCATTTGCGTAATAATCCAATTCTGCTGAAAGATCTTATTATCTAGAACTAGATTGAGGTTTGATGAACGCCAAATTGGTGTCAGCCCCAAAAATCTGTGCAACCACAATGTAGACATCCACAAACATCACTACCAGCTTAAACCAGCCCCAACAAATGGGAAGTTGAGAACTGAAACTTAAAATGCCACAGTGAGTTCTCCCATGCAATGCATAGGCAAACTTAGCAATTGTCACACAAACTAATCTCAACGTCTCAGCATTTTCAGGGACTGGTGAAGTGCTTATTGTTCAGAAGCCCCAACTGCCACGGGCAGACTTTTCAGGGATGGCTGCAAATGCATACATATGAAGACCATAGGAGTATGGAAGCGGCAAATGCCACGGAACTTAATCTACTACAACAGCCGCAGTTCCCCAGGGAGTGAAGGAAAAAAAATTGGGTAATGCCGATCCCTGTCACTAGGATATGGCTTTAACAATGAAAAAAGATATTGCAGCAAGTAATATGAGAACTAGGCCTTGTACTTCATTTCACAGATTCTACTGTAGGCATGCAACTGCACGATACATTGTAATTCACATTCTGAAATGGTGGGTGATTTTAAAGCCTATCGACACCTTTAACAGAACAAAAGCTCCGCTTCCATTTTCCTGGGCTCAGGAAAAGAACATTACATTCTGAACGTAGCAAACATTCCAAGAATGGCCTGATTTATTCATATGACTGCATCTAATATCATGAATTATTAAAGCCAAATATTACCTTCACAGTCAAGTACAAAGGCATAATTTCCTAAAAGTAGAAAACATGTAATAAATAAGACCTTTCTCCTTCAGTCTCTCAGTTCAAGGGACTACTAATATGCGGCTCTTGCTAATACAGTTGGTTAAAATTTCTCATCCAATGTGTTAATTTAATTGAATTGCACCCTGTTAAAAAAGTAAGTCCAATGGCCACATTTGGAAAAGGGTGTTCCAATTAGTCAAACACATGCAGATGTGTGTAAAAGTGCAATAGGTCAACGTAAACACTTATTTTCTCACCATGTTATCAATTGTTAAATGAACTGGAAACTGCAGGAAATAAATGGTATGCAGTGAAAACTGGAACTGGTGGAGTAAAAAAATTTAACATGGTGGACCCAGGCCTTAAGTCCCACAGGGCTGGAGAGCAGCTCTGCCCCCTTGTGGAGGAACATGCCTCATGTGTCACAGGTCCCCTTCTCCACCTCACTCATATACATGCCCTGCAATGCAGGGCAGCTCGCTCTGAACACACTTGAGTGGCAAATGGCAGGGTCTGTAAAAACTCCTATTGCTATTCTGTATCATAGCTGGATTGCCTGCTTTCATCATGCACAAGGCAAGCCCATGTTTAATTTGAGTGGAGGCAACAGTGACGTCAAATGAGACTTAATTTGACCTTGAGCCTGATACATTACTTGCAACACTAAATGTTACATCCCACAAATACCACAGGAAGAATAATGTCACTAAGCGAGGCCACACCCCTCACAGGTCTCTGCACTGCCCGGGCTGTGCATCAGCAGAGAAACACCATGAGCCATGCACGCTCCTGTGCGGCTCAGTGCTGCTGACACCAGAGGAGAATGCTGGGAGCCTACAAGGGCATCCCAAGCAGACTTCAATATCTCAACATGCAATGGTACCACTGCAAAACAACTTTTCTGAGCACAACAGAATGAGCAAAATGGTTTCCCTACAAGCTGTGCTTTTAACTACCTTATTTCTAAGCCATTATTATTTATTAATAGATTTCACACATCAATCATATTTTCTTTTAAAGCATTTCAGAAGTTGTCAGCCTACAAATTTCTCATTTATCACAACATACTAATGGTGCAGTACCTACTCAGGACTCCAGTGAGATCACCCACTGCTCTAAACTTTTAAAAAACATTTTTCAGGGTTACAAGTTTTTCCTCTCATAGTCACGAACAGCTGAAAGGCCATGGTGCTGCAATAATGTTGTAAATGTAGGGGTTTCAGCTGCTTGTGTATGGAAGAATATCACCATAAAACAGAATCAGGTGTTGCGGTGTAAATCAGTTGAATTGTAGAGAATACAGTACAGAACTGCATCACGCATTTATCTGTTTTGTGTTTCACATTTGGTTGCAATTCAAGTACCATTTAGCTGCAGCTGGCTACAGCACACAGAGCACACATCTGAACTGACTTTAATGGGGCACACTAGAGCTGCTGAATTTTAATGGTGATATTATGGTAATTTAAGGGAAATGGCATGTTTCTCACTCTCCGCTGCCCTAAGAAACAAATAAATGACGACTTCGCCTCACAAGGTAACAGTACATTTAGATGTCAGCAGTAACTGAAACCACAGAGAATCAGTGATACCGAATCTAGTGGGTGGCTACCAAGCACGCAGTTTTCAATACCCCTCCCCCTCGGCTGCGTCTATGATCACAACATTTCTACACAAAATGAAAACAATGGTTCCTTTTAATTCTAGATCGTTGCAATACGTAGGTGGAAAGGAATTTTTCAAAGACGTCTCACACTACCTGCACAACAGGAAAGAACACTAGTGCTCAATACAGTATTTCTACGTGATCTGACCTTTCCAAACAAAATCATGTACGTCAAGATTTTCATCCTCATTCAATCAAAAAAATTAATGAAAATGGAAACAAATGTTGTTGCTGAAATTGAGTGTTCAGGCTATGTACATTGGCCAAACTCATTGTCAGGTTTGTTGCGTTACCTGTTCTTTATGTTTTCACAGCACAGAATGTAAGCCTATACTTTCCGAAAATCCATATCCATGCTTGACATTACGGAAAGGTCCAGCCAAACCTTGAGCCTCGACAATGTTGAAAAAAAAGACAATGGGTATCGTGGCCTTTAAATATCGCAGTAGCATGGTAGTAATAGCACCATCGGGCAAGCCTGCTTTCAGAACACTTTATATCATTGCGGCAGCAGTGACACACAGCAGTGTGTTAATGGTTTCTACACACAGCAAACTCATCGTGATTCAACTACTGCAGCCTTGCGCAGGAATCCTCCCCTGTCATCCATTTTGTACTTTTTGCAGGCTACAGAAGAACTGCCATTTAGACATACAGTAAACTGCTGTTTTCCCCATAAGCTGCTTTGCTTTATCTTTTTGAATAATGCAAGTTGTACCCACACAACTAGTAAAACAGGAGTTCTGCAGCCTCCCAAATATGTTCTGTATCAAAATCTTTGCTTGTTAAAACACTGTGCATGTCAGCCCTGCCCAATTTCTCAGCGCAGGCATTTGTGGCACTGCATTACAATGCTCACTTATGCCTGTGCCTTAACATAACTTTACAATTAAAGGCATTGTTATGCAAGAAACAAGCATTTCTAAACACAGCTCTCATTATGCAATTGTAGAGGAATGACTGTTTGCCTACAAAGGTTCATGTTTATTTTAGAGAGGAAAAATGAAAGAACTACCCCACATTCTTAAAGCATCTTTTAAGTAACAATCTGTAGCCTAATTTATAAAGTAGCCTAATGCTATAGAGAAAAGTCTGCTTTACCAGTGAAAACCTACGCGACTCATTGCATTAAACTACTGGGCTGAGCTGGTAATGCTGAGGACCAAAAACGGCATTCATGTGACCTTAAGTCAGGCCTTTTTCCACAGAGTAATTCAGCACCAGACATCCAATACTTTTCATGATTCTAAATGTTCTTTCATGCTGCACAGCTGAAGGGAAGCGCCCGTCTGTCAGTGTGATGGATGCCCACCTCCCCATCTGTCAAAAGTTCAATTTTTGGTAAAATATGGGAAGTTGGCAGTTGACAACTCCCCTGACATGTACCAACATATTCCAGAGGAAATGTGTCTTTGGTACATCTGGCCAAAGCTGAATCAAAATTTCAACCAGGGTACGTACAGTCTGTGTGGTTCAAAAACTACCGTTTCTGATCTCTACCTATGAAACCAGTACAAGCTGTAGTTCAAAGCAATGTCTGTAAAAGCAAAGCATGTAAGAGGGTGGGTGGTAATCATGTCAGACAGCCACACTACAAAAAAACAGGTTTAACTGTACACTGTTCATCATGACAGTTAAAGTCAATTAAAATGGTTTTGTTTTCAATATGGCTATTGGAAAAATGAGCTTGGTCACAAATACGAAGAGGGCATCATATTAGTCACTGGACCAAGGCAAAAAGGTGCACATAAACCTAATGATAATACATCAAAACAGATCTTCTGAACATGGCATTTTCAAAGATAGTGTCATCTGCATAGCTTAGCTTCACATCTGTTTCAGTGAAGAATGCTAGCTAGTTACAATAACCTAAGAAGGTGGGCTAACTGGGCTACTTTTCTACTATTTTTTACTACTAACTATTCTGCATTGGCCCACTGGCCTGCTGAGCCGTTTTAATGCTTGCTGGGCAAACGAGAGCAAATAAAGTCCATTTTACTGGCCTAATTGTGCCAATACAAAATGACGCCAGCCTGGGCTTTTTAAAATTGCCTCAGCAAATCAAAATGTTTGCATTCTTAGAGTGTGATATCCATAGTGTTTTATTAGAACGCCAATAAAGTTCACAAGGACAGGGCTTTCCCCTTTGCTACTTTACCACTTTACCTTTGCCTTGTTAATGGCCCTCTCTGGCTGCAAGATAAAAGGCTACACAAGGCTAAAGATATTAAATATGCCAGCAGTTGCAGTCCACATGTCAGTTCAGGTATGAAAAGAGTGTATTAAGTCAAATTACATAAAGTCTAGCTCTCTAGCCAGCATGCCTATACCTGGCAAGCTAGTCAGCTAACTGCAAAATAGTTAGATACAATTAGCTACTGCAACAGCAATGCTCACAGTATTAAAGTGAAAATTTTAACTGTAAATACAGAAGGGAAGGGAGATACTTCAAAGTCAGTGTAAAAATAAATAGAAAAAGAATTTCAAGCATGTCTTATCAGCCCAACATTAAAGCATACTGTTGGCTTCTTGGCTGAATACAGAAAACCGAATATGTTTACAAGTGTTAAGAATAAACACACCACTGTTCAAACACAGGGTATTCCTAAAAATGCAAAATGACCATTTTAGAATGTAACACAGCAGTGGACTGTAGAAACTGACTGTTAACATGTTAACAGTACTGTCACTTATATGAGCTGAAAGATGATTATGGTCGGTAATATTACTTCTCCTGAAAGAAAAATACTCCCAGATCAATATACATCAACTTACAGCGCTGGACAGTTTCAAAACTACCAAAGTACCACAGTATGCACAATTGCAAAATATTTCCAGATTAAATCTAAGGAGGCAACCATACAAAATTTAGCAAAGGACAAAAAAATACCAGTATTGTTTCAAGAAAAGAATGCTCTCCCATACTCAGGTTCATACTTCCTATTCACAATTTTACCTTTTTTTTTTTTTTTAGGAGAAAATAAAAACATTAGGCATTGCCCTACTTTCAACACTGCTCCAAGGCGCTAATATTTTATTAGATAAACACTTGGAAAAGAGAGCTTGGCAAGCGTTGCTAAAACTCTAGCCTGGTAAATGATTTGGGTATCTAGAGCCAGCAGCCACCATCTCCTTCTGTTGCTGACATTTCAGTGCAGCTTTTTTCCCCTAGAGCAAATGGCAAGCTTCACACACACACACACACACACACACACACACACACACACACACACTCTGTCTCTCTCTCTCTCTCTCTCTCTCTCTCTCACACACACACACACACACACTTTAAAAAAAAAAAAAAAAGGTCAAAAGCTTTCGCTTTTCAACACCTGCTTTACGCATGCATATACACTACAGTGTTTCACCAAACTGAGCAGGTTCTCTTTTAAAACTAATTAAAGTGCATCAGCTCTTTGGAACCCCTAAGTTACTAGCACATCTGAGTCCCATGATACCTTCAAAGAGAAGATCCTAGGCATAGAAAGCTGCTAAGAGATGGGCAATTTCGGGTGGAGATAAAGACGTGCAGGTTTACCTGAGGTAAACTACTCTGTGACATTTTCCCCTTTTATTACTTGCTTTATAACTCTTGTGGGTGCACTAGAATAACCTCAGACAGAATATTCATCCCTCATGAAGTGAACCACTAAGGAACCTTACAAAAAATCTTAAAATATAAAAACAAATGGTGAGGTCAATGCACCCCACTGCTGCAAAGCTCTGAAATATTAGTTCAAAAACCATGCTCTGATGTACTCTTACCCACCATCACATTTCCACTGATTGAGGGAGACAGCTAAGACCACAGACCTAAGTACTTGCATCCTACATTTAAAATTTCTGAAAGTTCACCGGAATCCCACTTTGAAAAGGCTAAGCTCAATGATCCGTATCAGACAACAGATTATTTTTTACACAATGTCCAAAATTCCATCTCACTTCCAAGTGTTATTAAACCTCAGGTTTCCATTACTGTACTCTGCCCTCCTCAGCCTTTTTTCTGCTAAGGGCAATGCACTGATGAAGAGCACTGAGTATAAACCGCAGCACTCCTCCCCCTTCCACAAAGCATAAGGAATGACCTCTGGTTACGACTGGCCTGCAGAAACTCAGTGACCGACAGCAGCGCCTCTCGCTGGGCTTTGTTCTGGTGTTGAAGGCATTTGTCATGTTTCTCCCCCTCTCCACTTCAGCTGGCAGAAAAATCAGGACTTATGGGCAAAAAAAAAAAAAAATAAGGGCATGACATGTCAAGTTCATCATCAGCCTTTCACATTACTTCATCAGCATGTTTAATGCAATAACTCCAAAAGGTTTCATGTGATACCCCTAGGGTTTGTTGCATAATTTCTAACATGTAAACTGCTTACTCCAAAGGGGCTGAGAAGGATACAGGGAACGTACCAATGCATCATTATGCTATTTAAAAATAACCTTGTGCCTAAAGGATTATTCCCCTACAGCACACAGTTGCTTCACTGAAGCACCTTTCCTTAATTTAAAGCTATGTTTATAAACCTAGGGCCACAGTTTCCTTCACTGATGAATATCTGAGCCCATCTACTCCACAAATGCAAGGTAATAATAAAAGCAACATTAGAGGAGGTGAATCAACTGTTAAATATGCTAAATGCTGGGATATAATTAAATCCATTTTAAGTGACAGAACATTTTAATTACAGAACACTCTGCTAAACAATGTAGAGAAACCAATCACTGAAAATAAGAGGGAAATTGTAATCAATGTAAAATGGCAATTAAAAGCCACATATGACATAACACTTGGATTGCTCTGCGTTGCTTGACACTGAAGCTCAGCCTACAAAAGCACCCATGTTTCCAATCTGGAGAGGCAAAAAAAAAAAAAAAAAAATTCCAATCTACTACGATGTTCCTAGTGCATTACTGCACACTGTGAATATCTCCTAGAAAAAGCCAACCCTTTTCAAAAGAAATATTGAGTGATGAGGCCTTGATCTTCGCCTTGACTTCAAGTGAGAACATACCTGTATGCCGCTGCTCTGCTGTACAGTCATAGTGGTGCTTTACTGGAGGTCAGGTTATACCTCCTGTGAAGGGTAGTGGACCCCATGGGGAGTCCTCATTGGTACCACTGACCCATTAATTGCATGTGCCAAGGAGCAGAGAGGAGAGGGGAGTGAGAGAATAAGATGCTGAGAGACGAAGCATGTGCTTCGTTCACTAGCTCTTCTGTAAAGGGGGTGTGCTGCAAACAAGCATTTCATGAATTTCCCTACCTGTTTCCCGGTTGGAATGACACAAATTTTCTAAGAGCCGTTCCATCCATGCAAAATGAGTAAAGGAAGCCTGATCTATGCAAGTCCACAAGCATGTCCATTTTTCAGAACTGTTTTTGAGCTGACCACCCATATCTCTTTGTGCGAAAGGCTACATCCAGGGCCATCACCATGCACTCCAACAGTGGAAAGGAGAGGAAGGAGTTCCCCATTTTGACAGTGCATACTTTAGAGCTGCACCATCAAAAAAACCAAATCCAAATAGTTTGTGCCCGAACTGCAGCCTCGTGAATCACAACAGTAAAATTATTTGACGTGTCAACGGGAATGGTGTCAAAAATCATGACAACACTCACCAAATGAGGAAAAGCTAAGGAAAGAGGAACAGGGGCAGTAAGGGGTAGTGAGTCGGTAGCTCATCAGATCACATTAACCTCCCCCCACTTCTAGATGGGTTTATGTTTGGAGAAACCCAAAGGGAGCTTTCAAAACTCACTGCCTACTCTCTGATAAACATGGTTGTGCATCTGTTATGGTATGGGTAGCCATCCCGTGGGCAAAGGTAAAATTAGAGCCAAGTAATAAGTAATTCTAGGCGACCACGTGCACCCTATGCTGCAAACACTGTTCCCTCAAAATGCTCCCACATTCTGAGATAACACCCTAATACAAACTGTTAAAAGGACTGAGCAATGATTTCATGAACACCAGGATGAAGTCAAACACCTTCCACGGCCTCCCCAATCACCAACATCACTGAACCTTTAAGGGACATTCTGGAATGCACCGTGTGGAGTAGAACTCCACCTTCTTCATCTCTCAAAGAACTTGAGGCTTCCTGAGGAACGGCCCAATACCCGGCTAAAAAGTTAAAAACTTGCATAACAGCATTCCAAGAAAGACTAAAGTTGTTCTGAGGGCAAAGGGCAGTACACCTTATTAGTTAATAAATATTCATGAACTGCTTTGCGCTTCCATTATTTTGTGTACCCTTTGTATATAAAATGTCAAACCCACCCAAAGAAGTTTCCTCAAAGAAAACCAACATTTCAGCTTTTTAGGAAAAGTGCTAGCACTTTTTCCATTCCCATTTCGTATCACTTGACACCCTGATGTTTCTAAGAACGCACACCATCAACATCCACTCCCTCTGCCCTCTTCTAAAAGTCTGAGATGTTCTTTGACCCTTACCACTAAATAAACTTCTCTCCACAAGTCAACACTTATATGTGATCTCAGGTTACTTTACACAAGCAAACTTGTAGCACTCAAAGCAGCACCACTTTATCATCTGTGATTGAAAATGTTCGCAAGCCCCTAAAACCCACCCCAGACCCTTAGCGGTAATTTATCAGCAAGGTACAAGATTCCCAAAGTTCACAACATAGAAATTGTGAATGCTGTCACCCAGATTTCTAAGAACCCACATACAAATAAGTCATTCACAACTGTTCAACTTATGATGTAGGCCGAGACGTAACTGATCATATGTCACCAGTGATTACGCTTTTAAAAAGGCTTAGGTAGCTAGCCAGATAATTAGAATAATGGTAAGTCTGAGTCGGATGACCGCCACCTTCCCTAGTAGCTCAAAAGCCAACATACAAGATGACTGCCAAACTGAAAAAAATTAACTTCGGAAAAAGCAATTATATATTTTGCCCAAAATGCACAAAGATTACGCAAGAAGACTTTATACAAGGAAACATGTAGTGGTCAATTACTTTATACACCTATTAAAACATTCATGACTACCAAAAAGCTTTGTAGATGTCAGAAAGGTTACCTTTTGCTATCCTAACTTGGCGCGTGGTTCAACACAGTTGAAGGATCCCAGTGCTGCAGTTCTGAATAGAACTAGTGAGCTGTGATGGACAACTGCTCAAATACGCTTAATTTTTTAGAATTTTGAGCAAACAGTCATTGTTTTGCAGTTTAAAAAAAAAAAAAAAAGTGAATACAACTGGATGAAGGCAATGGTGCTTAGTACAAATAGAAGACCTTGGCTGTTCAAATCATTATAACTTTAGCTACAATTACCACACAAAATAAGATCAGTACCAGCACGACTACTGCAACAGGCATGTTTGTATTCCATCTTAATCAATTGGGCTGGCTCTCAAAGCAGCAATATTTCCAAGCTGACTGACAAAACAGAACCCAATAAGCTGTATGTCCCTGTAATAACACATGGTAAATATTTTAACAGAACTGCAATTTGAGTTAAACAGGAAGCACTGTTTGACCATTTTAACAAATGGGGATTAGGAGTGGAGTTACACAAAGACTGAAACTTATTCTTCACCATGTAACACACACAAATTAGTTGCAACAAGGCTAGTGAAGACTGTTTGGTATGTGCAAGTTCATTAAGTTAAATGCACTTAAGTGTCATACAGAAATGTATTGGTATGAACAACGTTCAATATACTTGTTTAATTTTGCATTACAGCACAGTTCGATGAATATTGCTTCATAGATAAATGTACATAAGATATCAATGTCAGTGGTTAAACATAAAGAAACATAAATGCAGTTAAAAAATTTAAACAGGAAAAGTAGTCCAAAAATACAAAAAAGGAAAATAGTCAAAACGGAAGTAGCTACCCGTCATGACATGTAAAATAAAGTCAGTTTTCCCATTTTCTTATCCTTCGGGGGGTGCTGAGCAAAATGAGATTAATGATCTCAGTGGACATCAGTCCACATTGGAACAGCACTCTGTCAGCATGATTAGAAACAGTTTGGGAAGGAGAGACCACAGGGTGATGGGTGAAGTGTCCAAACAGGCCTTTTCTCCCATCTGTGTTCTGTCCCTGACCGCCGCTGACAAGCCGCAGCAAGGCAGAGGAGCTCTTTCCTGCTCTAACTGCCACCGCTGAGAGAACGGCCATTTACTGAGCAATAAACCGCCTTCCGACGACAAACCCAACACCCAGCCCATTAAACATCAAGGGTATCCACACTACAGTACCGATTTGCAACTATCAATAGCATGTGTTTATGCGGGTTCAGGGTCTTGACACACGTTGGAAATATTAGTCTCGCCAGTTCTGCTAGCATTTCTGTTAAATGTCCATTCACTCAAATGACTACACTTGATTCAACTTGTCATGTTATCAAAACATTCTGAACAAGTGTAATTTAAAATGAAATTTACTGTAAGGCAATCAATTACAATAATCATTCCAAATCCTAATATATCAAATTGCTTACTGAGTGTGAACTTAATATACTTATATTATAACATCATCTTTGCAGATGACCTCATCCAGGATTACTTACAAGTTACACATTAAAGTGCTTGGACCAAATAGATTTAATGTCGATATTACCATCACTAATCAATTACTTGGATCAATATACAAAACTTAATAGAAAAAGGGAATTTTATTCTTTATCAACATTCATGGAGTACAGCTTAGTAGGCCTGCATAACTTCACTATTAATTTTCCTTTATGAAACTGTGTGAAGTGTAGATTTCTTTGCAGCAACTCATTAATAAACAAATAACTGGAGAATTGTGCAGTGCTTGGAGGGACAAAAATACATGGAGTTTGATTATTTGAATAATGCATCTTGAAAGTCAAAGAATATTTGAATATCACAGAGGTTAAAAGCAGAGAAAATCCCATGAGTGAAACATATGTACAAAGGGTTAGGGGTCTGGGGGCACTAGTGCCTCCATGGGGGGGTTTGAAGGCGGGAAACCAAATGAGGCCAGAGCAATCAGCAACTTTCAAAATAAATTCCAAATGTGAGCATATTTTGATGAGATTAAAACAAAAATCTTTGTTGAATGTTAATTTTATGATTATGAGACTTCTGAACAGATAGATGCCAAATTCCAAATGTTAATGAGTAGACATTATATGCGTATGTGCACACACAATGTTTTAATATGTGTATATACACGCACGCGCAATCAGATGCACCTGCCTTGCCATATAAGCGAAAGCCCTTGCAAGTGTTGACATAGGCCATAACTGAGGCTTTATGGCCAGTCTTGCTAACACGTGGCAAAAGGACCATATCTTGACATCACCTCCATAAATTGGCCTTTTGTAACAAAATAAATCCACCCCTGGTGTACCAATCCACAACCAATATAGATATATTTACAGTTCTTCAATTTTTAACATCACCCAAACTTTCACTGATATTAGTCATTTTACAGAGGGGGATATAACAACATTAACTACACGTGGCTCAACAGGGGAAAGTAAATCAATACATGCACATGATGGTTATAGCTAACTAGCACCCAGCTAACTAACATTAGATTGACTTTAACTTGTTGAGCTCCAGCGATGATTAGATGGCCTAATCTATCTTGCAGACTGATCCCAAGCCCAGTTCCTTAAGCACTATTCATTACTTAACCACAATATTTTGTATTACCAACCCACCTACAGAAGAGCATTCTGGTACTATACCACTTGCTATTACAATTTTTGTTCAAATTAACTTTTGCTACATGCCAATTTTTTTCCCCCAAGAAACATGGTACAACACAACTGAGCAAAACAAAGAAAAAAAGTCACAATACAACTTGGGCATGAAGTATGTCACTTGACCTGTTTGACAGTCATGGGTGTCCATCTCCAATCATAACTGGATTTGCAAATCAAATATGCAATATGCATATTATTAAAAACACAGCATTTGATCATAACCCAAAATAGTCAAACTCAATACGACAGTTCCATTAAAAACACAAATGTCTCATCGGCCTCAGACTGGGCAACAAGACGCATCCACATGCGGACACTACGGCAGCACGACTCCAGCCCATTATTCACACAAAGAATTTATTCATCAGTGCATTTCTGAAAGAGGAACAGTGCCGCCACTCTGTCACTTACTACAAGGGACATTTTCACCAAGACAGATGGCCAACCTAAGTGTGGCAAAACAGCAGAGATTGCAGTTATACCAGTGGAGATCCTTCCACAGTGCTGTAATTGTGAACTAAGGCAAACCAGCATGACTGTGAAGTTCAATATCAAACCAATCAGCACCTCCAACATGAGCATATTGTCACAGAAAAAGCATTCACAAAACAGCCCTATCCATATCTAATGGCAACAAATGATCAGTAAGAGACAAATGCATACCTATGCGGGAAAAAGGGGTAAATATTAGCTTTACATACACATTGTCTTTCAGATGTTTTAACAATTTAGTTTGGTAACAGGAAATGTTCTGTTATATTCTGAAGAAAACCTCCCTCCAAGAGTCATCAGACTTCACTCATTTAGAATTTTTCCCCCTTTTAAGTATTTTCTTTTGTTTTACATTTTTCAACAGGTTGCCAGCTCTGCATTGGGCTTACCTCATTGTAACAAACTGAAACTACAGCAGCGCAGGAGGTTGTGAATACCATCCTCTGATACATATGCATGCCTGCGGCAACTATTTTTCCTCAGTACACATCTCAGTGCACCAGAAAACAGACGGCGAACAGAGCACAGGCGCTTTTCCCTGACATCAACCGAGTAACTCACAGGCACCTGCACAAGTCACAGGGTGCCGGGAGTGGTGTGACGAGGGGACCCTGTCTGACATGTCTACCCCTACCCCAGCGCAATGAAGCCAATTTGTTCCACTACCGTGGGCTCTGGGTTTGCAGCTGACATGCCCAGAACAAGCACCTTAGCTGTCCAAGCCACTCGGGAGCCTCTAGAAAATAACTAGGTTTCAAGACTTTGCTGCATTCAGTCTCACAAGTATCCTGCAGAACTTTACTGCAGAGGCTGTTATGGAAATCATTCGTACCATGACGGAAATGAACTTTATCTAGCCTACGTCGTTTCCACCTTATGCAATCCCCTTTTGGAATCAGAAATTGCATATGAAGCTGATCTCACCGTGACAACTTCTACACTCGCACAGGAGCTCTGAGGAGAGATGAACACAATCCTCCAGAACGCATCTAATGGCTACTTTTCACAATACAAGTCACACAGCACGCTACAGTGGAGTGGGCGCTCATAGGAGTGTAGGCGCTACTCTGCTGACACCATCCAAGCAGTGTGCAGGCGCCTAACGAATAGCAAGAAGCCTGAGTGGTGAGACAAGGAAGCCCTGACCAGCCTACCAGCCCCCATGTCCGGAGGAATGTAGCCAGTCTGTTCCACCATTGTGGGCTCCTAGGCGTTATCTGCAATTGACAGAGCCAGGTTTGAACCACAGCCATCGGGCTCAGCCTGCACTCGAAGCATCTTGCTGACTGGGCCACTCGGGACCCCAAACTGAACATCTGACAGAGACAAACATCCAACGCCAACTGGTACTGGGGCTCGGGAGCCATTTCTGCCGCACCCATCTTTTCCTTTTGTCTGATTCAAGAGAATTCAAAATCAAATGAATCTAAACAAATATCCTGGAGGTTCAGCTGTGGCTGTGTGGGTCTAGCAGGCTTTTTCAGGGCCTGCTGCAGAGGGAAGCGTAGATGGGGCCTGGGTGTGTACTGCTGATGCAATTCTGTGTGCGAGAGACACAAAGCAAGGGCACGGTCTAAACCAGCAGTGTCAGCCTGAGAGAGCTTATCAAACAGGACACTCTCAACCTCAACACAGACTAGGACGGTAACAGGATGAGGGGCGGGGGGGGATATTTTGACTGAGCAGCCTCAACTAACCCAATTTCCTAACAGGCCCGTCCAGCTTGCACCGACATGGCCTTCGGAGTTTCGCTCATTCTCTGCGTTTTACACGTTTTGTCAGTGTGCTTTATTTAGAAAGCAAATGTCTCGGCTTAATAATACATAAAGACAACCGTTCTTATTCCCTGTCACTCTTGATCTTGGACTCTTTGAAACTGTGTGTTCATCTTTTCCTCCTCCTACCCCTTCCACAAAAAGCAACAAAGAGTGTGTTTAGTAAGGTTAACTATGTTACCTGAAAAAGGTACAAATAAGGAAATGGCAATAAAATTGCTGGACCAGTAAAGGTCTAATATAAACATCATTTTCCGACCTCACAAAAGAGGTTCTTCATATATTTTATATATTTTAATGAAATATCAGACAACATACCATACCGAATACCAGAAAGTAACAATTACAACTGGTAAAGCGATTCATAGCTATGTATGCTATCTATTCTTTTAAACGCCCAAGACAATAGCTTCCATGCAGTTCAGGTGTAGTGATGTGACATAAAATAAGGAAAATGTTTATTTTTAAAGCTCAAGACTGCAGAGGAACTTGAAATCTGATTGTTTATATGCACAAAACAGAAAAAACATCAGTATGACATTTATGTACCAGGTTATTCTGTAACAATCTATGGGCAGGTGGAAGCTATGGATTGAGGGCTTGCAGTCTAAGGAAAAAAAACATTTAAGAGGAAACATTCTCGCAAAGACTCACACAGAGACTAGGAGCATTTACTAAAGCACTACCACGTGGCTGTAATACGGTAGGGCATAGCTTCTTGACTATCCTTGAGGGTTAAAATCCCTGCTTTTCCATTTTTCTTTAAACCACCAACACTCCTCTCAGCTGGGGAGGGAAGCAAAACCGATTCTGTTAAGACCATCGGTTCAACCAGGTGCTTGAATGTCAGGTTGGAACAAAAGCCTAACAAGTAGGTTGTCGTACACAGCAGATGTAGCACAATACCCTTATTTAGAAGAACTGGACCCCAGACCTGGAGCGTGAAAAGCAAGGCACTGCTGCATCAAGTTCCTAAGCCTTTAGGGCCCCTCTTTACATGACTACACTTGACTGAGTTGAGTCAGCAGCCTCCTATTAAATGAACTGGCAGCATTTTCAGCTGCTAAACTGCTTTGACAACTCACATGTGATCTATTCATGACCTTTAAATGGATGACATGATTCTTTAAGACGCTCTCTTAACTGGCACGGACAAAATCATTTGAACTTTTTTGGGGGGGTATTATAATATGAACCTTGTACATAATGGCTAAATGGAAAATGACAAAATGATACAAAATACAATAATGGAAGACGCATTCACTGGAAAAGTGGGAAAATAAGCGGGCTTTCCACATACAAAAGTGAAAATTTATTTTGTGTAACAGTATGTGGAGCTTAATGTTACATACCCTGGCATGACAGAAGTGGAATAGAGAACCAGCACAGCTGTACCTGCATTCAGGTGTATACCAATACCTTGCCTGTCTGACAAAGACATTTCAACAATATTCAAGCAAATCAGTACAGGCAGACCTAATGAACGCTTGACTGCAGGCTCAGCTGAATGGTGTGAACGTTACACATCTGAATCAAAAGCTGTGTAGGCAAGTGGCCTCTTCAAGATACACGTTACAATTCTAAAGCTGTGCACTTATGCACACAGAAAGTTTGATTTTTTTTGTCAGTACATTTCATACAAATACCGTTAGCAAGGGGGCTTCAATATCTTTAATAGTATAGGCATTCCATAGCAAATTTTACTTAATTCTAAACTGACTCAATAAACAAGTCTTTAGACCACAAAATAAGAACATAACATCTGAGGCTTCCCTTTGTCACAACTCGAAGACACTTGTGTTTAAAAAAAATAAAATAAATCTGACCCATATGCAATGTCAGAGATGCAAATGCACTTTGGGGGGAAAAAAATTTTGAAGCAACTACATTACCACAGCTGTGCAGTGTACAGTTGCTACATTGTTTGGTACCTGGGACTACATTGTAAACTCTGGTGGTCACACCAGACACACAATAATACGTAATGACCTCTGTCAAAATTCCACTACACTATTTCCACAATGGAAATAAAATGAAATCACTTACGGAATACACCCTAGATATTTTAAGGGCGTGGTCCAAAAGCGAATTACACAAACTACGCAATTTCATTAACTCATACCTACAAAACTATGTAGCTGGGATTAAGAGAAAACTTTTGACAAATGAATAATATTTAGATTAAGACATGTGGTGAACACTTTAAGCTTTCACGAGCCCTGCCCCAATAACTGCCTAATTAAACAAGCTCCACCAATGATTGCAATTACTCCAATATGAAGCGTAATTTCATTAAAGATGACCTGCGACGCAAAATTGCAACTGTCCTGCGTGAACCCTGTTCCGTGCATGTGTTAAACGGCCTGACCTGTTCTACGGCGCAAAGCAACGCAGGAATCGTATTATAATTGGCTACCTTCAGTTTAGGCAAAAAAAAAAATTCCAAATGAGGCCTGGTCTGCACCAATCTTTTCTTCCTAGCGATGCACCTTTAACCACCTGAACGCCACTTAAACTTTTCTTTTATACGGACAATTCTGTCAAGAGCGCTTTAAATGTAGCTTTGACTTTAATTTATTGTGTAAATGTGTAAACGGTTCGGATACGAGTAATAATTGTGAGATCACAGCTAATTTGTCCTGCCGGACTTGAACTGACGGTGTAGGAACCGCCGCACTCAATCAGCGGGTCCACCAGCTGCAGCTGCGGGTGGGTAGCTACAACTGCTCACTAGCCACACCAGTAACAACCACTAACAAACTGTAAAATCTAAAGTCCACCAAACCAATTTGGTCCGCCATCCTCACTTCGCTGTCGTGACTGAAATAAAGAAATTTGAGAACTTCGCTTTCTTTTCTCACGACCTGTCTAGTTGGCAAAGATTTTAGCTTTGTCTTCCTACGCAACATTTCCCAGCCAGTCACACCTTACAGCCGGCTCAGACGCCATGCATGGGGGTGTTCTGTTCAAACACTGATCAGGTGAATGTTTGATCACATCGCACAAGGTGAAGCAGTGCCACACACTGCGGATGTAGCTACAGGAAAAGGACGCAAGACTTAAGTCAGCGGGGGGCTACACCTGCATCCAGTGGAGGTCCTCGGACGCTAAACCTGCTAGCTAGCCAGGAATAACGTGCAACTGAGTTTTTATCGCAAACTAGTCTACGAGTTAGCTAACCAGCTGGCTTCAGAGAAACAACCAAACAAACTGTTTTTCAAATCTGCTTTATAATTGGCCAACTAAATAAATGCTAAAGACTGCTGTAACTAGGTAGCTAGAGTCAGAATCGCTTATCTGGGAAATGCACGTTTGGAATACTGCTTCGTCACGTCGTTTGCCTGGTAGCTACCTTGTTAGCAAATAAATCAATGCACCTAAAACACATTTAAGAGCAGATGGTTAACTAACGACTGCCAGCTAACCGCGCAGGGTCTAGCTGGCTAGCTAAATGTCACAGGTACTTAATCTTGCTCACACAAGGTAGATAGCTAGCTAGCTAAGAACCTGGACTTTGTCATCCCCCAGGAAGTACGCCAATTAGCTAGCTAGCTATCGTGTCAAATTCAACATAAACCTATGATGCACCATCATACAAAGTTTAATATCCATACCTTAGTTGAAATATACAGCTCACAACAATCTTTAAATAACTGTAGGTCCATAAAACACCAAAAGAACCTCGGTCGTCGTCCAGGTCGAGCTCGATACTGAGTGGCTGGGGGTTGGGGGTACAATGGCGGGAAATCTACCAATGTAAACTGACAACCGAAAGAGCCAATCACAGAGATCGCTCCTTTGACTTTTTAATTGAAATATGGACGTTCTCTATACACCAATTAACGCATTATGCGGGCATACAGAATGAGGTAAATGTTTTAATTTGTTTCAGGTGAACCAGGAATTTTGTCACTTCAAACAAATGAACATTTTGTGTAGTTATCAAATTAGGTTATGGAGATAGCATAATAATAAAACAGACCTTTGTAAAAAAAAAAAAAAGACTGAATGGCTTTTAACTCCAGTTTTAGCTTACTCTACTTGTATATCGAAAATGGTAGCCTATGTCCTAGCTGCATTTGAATCAAGGTGCATTTATTCAAACTGAAATCCTATTTTATATGAAATGATCCTTAATTAGCTGCATATTATCTGACTGGCAAAAGCTTTTTTATCCAAAGACATTGTTCCATATTCCCTGGACGGTTACACAACTGTGGACTAGTGCACACCACCATATGGTATTGAAAATGTACATCATTGGCTATATTCATAATATTAATTTGAAAAAAAAAATGTAAATGTTAATGGGCCTACTGTAGGTAGGACACTAAAATATTCACAGCGAGGGAAATTATTCTTTGAAATACAGCATCTCTAACTAAGCATTATCTGGCTACCTGTTAGCGAGTCCACACGCATTACTTCTCTTATTTTAGAGAAAAAGAAAATCAGTACTGTGAACAGCACCCGGTCCTGCAGACCGAGGAAACGGCTCGGTGGTGGGAATTAGGTTTTGCATATGTTTGTGTCTGTGTATAAACACAGCAGTGACTGACAAAGGAGCAGGTGGAATTAATGGCATTCTAATTGCTAGTATGTGGTGTGTGGAGATAAGACAACTCGTTTTCTGGTCGCGATTAATATTAGTCATAAGTGTCACTACATCGCCAGCCCACATGAGAGGTTATCGATTGTGCGGAGCAAAATACTTTGATACAGTGTTAATTATGGGTGTATGGAAATGTTCAACTTTAGAATGTAATGCTGGTCCAAAAGTTACATTTCAAGAGGAGGCATAATTACAAATAACGTGCATTGTCCCATCGTTATAATACAACAGTGGCCATCTTTTGGAAATCATCCTCAAACCATAAAGTATAGAGGACATTACTTATTTACCATTGCGATTCCAAGTTCTAAACGGCAGTAAATGAAACAGAACCTCATTTGCTTGCGTTCCCGTAGCTGTAGTATGATGATGTAGCTACATGCTCGCATACTGACACGCACACATGTAGCTAGCTAGTAGCTATAAACGTGCTTATGCTACACACGAAAGCAGTCATTGGACAAACTGGATATACCTGTTTTAAAATGAATAGTTACTATCCAAGGGCTAAAAAATAAATAAATAAAATAAAATAAAAAACCAAGCAGCGCCGAGGTTGCCTCATTGTCAGACCCTAACCAGATTCTATTGAATCCAACAAAACAGACTAAATCAGCACGAGCACAAATTATTACCACTGACAGAAAACACTCCATATTATAGCCTAACGGTACCACAGTGTTAGGGGAAAATAGCAATAATATTGCAACCAAGATCACGAGCTTTCCTAGTCTACTTAACTGTTACCATCACAATGGATTTCTTATATTAAAAGAACTTAAAAATGTCTTACCGTTTCTATAAATGAAAGTTAAGGATGTCCTTAGTATTAGCCAAATAGTATTTCTTTAAAAAAGGTGCGAAACAAGAAAGCACTAAGCACGACTTTAGAGGATGAATTCCGCCTTAGCTTAAACTTACGAACACAAAATAAATAAACAAGACTGATGAAATGAAATATTTATTTAAATGAAACAAAGCACATAAATGGAATCCCTTTCGGCTAATGAATTACGTAAACAAAATGAAAATTAACTGAAGAAATAAAAGAAGGAATCAAATAATTAAAAAAGAGCCGGCTTCTGCCTCTCTCTTCACAGGTTCGCCACAAAAATGAGCGACATCACTAAGTGAGAACCGATCAACGGAGGAGGTTGTCTTTAAATGGAAGGTAGTTCTGCCGGTGGATATATAGAGCCGTATCACAGCAGTGCCATACCTCTCCGCCCTTACTGCGCTACAGCCATTTCATCCATACACATGGATACACACGCACGCGGAAGTATACGCTCAGGAACAGCTCCATCTACCGTGATGTTGTCGAGATGCTACACGCAATTGGCTGCATGAAGTCTTCTTGAGTCGTCCCTTCCCGCAAATTCAAAAGACTATTGCTCAGTTCTTTTGTCAATCAGAGAGATCTTCAACGTCCCGTAGAAAGCAAGTTGAAGTATCAAACAAAGCCTATAAATTTGAGAAGAAGGTGTGTGAGGCGAGGAATACTGATACCTTGCCACTTGTTCTGTCATTTTTTCCCGGTAAAACAGGAACACAAGGAACAAATTTTCTTTTGTGCATCCACGTCTCAATTAAAAAGGAACAACTATTAAACAGCTTTACCCCAGCGTCATTTTGATAACACGCATATGAATGTTTAAACCATTATTTTGTTTCCGAATTTTCTTACTGTTCGTCGTACTATTTTTTCTTAAGTCACGTGGAGTAAATATTCTGTCACTTAGAGGACAAAACGTGGAACTGTATTTGTTTTTTTTCTCCATATTCAGTGTCTACCTTTTGATATCTTGCATATGTGTATAGTTCATATCAAGAATTGCGTGCATTTGTTTTCCGTTTGGGTACCCTTTCATCAGTAGTGTATTCAATTTAGAACATTGTGATTAGCCTACACACCAAGTTTCAAATTGAAACGCTTTGTTAATAACTTGAAACCTTTAATGGCCACATGGACAAATGATGCACTGCATTGCATGCTGTTAATTGTCTACCGAGACGAAGAACGCAGAAATGTAAGTAGTTCAAAGTTTTTGAATTGTAACTGGCGATTCCTGGGTGACATTTTACATTGTATTATTTCGATCAACTCCGTGCACATATGTCGTTTACGTCCGCCTCTGAAAGCCAAAATATTTGACAGAAATGAAAGTTCCGTGAACCATAGAAATAGCCGTGGCTTTAATATGGTAGTAAGGACAACAATTGTCTATCAGTTTTGCGAAAAAGAAACAGCTGGCCTTGATGTTATTGCAAAGGCCGTTTATGAAAGCTATGCTCATGTTCGCATTGCAATCTCCGCCTCAATCTTTGGCGAGGATATTAATATTAATCGTTTCGCGCGTGTGAAACAGCAGGCTGGACTGTTATGACCGAAATATGTGCCCATATAATATGGATGAACTGCGTTGTTACCCTCTTTTCGCTAACCTACCCGTCCTTAAGGAATTCAAAACGTTTCCGGAGGCAATTTGAATTCAGAGTGCAGGGTTCCATTTATTTATTATGTATCAAAGTACCCCCGCCCACACACATTTTCGCCAAAACCCGACCCCAAGCGCAGAGCTTTCGTTTCATTCAAAGCGGATCTATGCCGTGTTACACAGCAACCATAAAGTTCGGTATCAGCATTCAGAACCAAGGACAGCAACTGTAACCGGCAGGATTTGGCGCGCAGGGTTTTCTTCCTTTCTCGGTCGGATTATATTATTTGATTCAATCCGACCAAGATGTCCAACATGTCTTCGAATATCTTTCGAAGAATTGAGAAGAAGTGTGTGCACTTCTATCCAAAAGTATTTGGCACTTTATTGTGACTGCGTTTGCTTAACCTTTGGTTTCTCTGGACGATCATATGAGATCATGCTGACCATCTGCATTTTTCTACCATCAATATCCATCAGAAATACTGACTAAAATAGGCTACGCTTTGGACAATCTGTTCTAAACCACAGGAAATACAGTCGTTGAAAGATAGTGTATGGTTTTGTAATGAACGAATTTTCTTCGGGACAGTCTTACATGTTATGTATAAAGAGTGTGTTACAATATAATGATTTAGCCAACAAGCAATTTCTTGTCTTGGTCATATTTTTTCACTTAAATAAATCCAACCCCTGAGCAACGACCCAGAGTCAGGTGAATAATGTTGATTTTCTCAAAACCTGTTGACGTTCAGACACTGGCATTTAGCAAACACGCAACTGTTACACATAGTATGTGTTTTACCCACATTGCGTGATTGCGTGTAAGTCCATCGCATCCACCTCGGTATTTGTTAGTTTACTTATTTAGTTTATGAACAAGAGTATTTGAAAATACAAGAAAGTCGACACTGCTATGACACATAAACAAAGCTTGAGTTTGTATTATAAACGGCATGAGGTCCGTGGAGAGAGAGCAATAGGAACAGCGGTCTTATCAGCAGACTGCAGAGATGGTGATGGCTCAAGAAGTCCTCTGCTGATAATGCCTTGAATAGGTTTGCAATGCACCAAACTTCACGCTTGATAAAAAGCAACCCATTGGCGTGAACAGAACAGATCCATCTCCAGAGTATTTTTATCGCTGTTGTAAATTCAAAAATTTAAACTCTGGTGGTGAAGAACAAATAGTTCGGGAAAGGGAAACAATATTATTACAATGAACAGGCCACAACTGGATTTTCATATTTTAAAATGAAATACTGTGTCACGTTCTCCAAATTACCTAATGTCAGAAGAAAAGAGAAACAGTCATTTTTGACTCCAATAAATCAAAACAAATAAAAAACAAAAATATACGTGTGTGTGTATACACACATACTCAGACACACACACACACACACACACAGATTTAAAATATTTCTGAATATTCTGTATTAACAGCTAATTTTCAGACCATGTTGTTGATGCATTTTATCAGATGTCCACACACAACTGTGATGCACTGTATTGTTTTATATCATTCTTATTTCCCAAAGGTCTCCAATAACAGTTAATATTTACATGTGTTTACATACTGTTGAAGCCCATAAGTTGTTCAATCTGCAAAATATCTTGTTTTGTGATGTAATTGGAAATATGACCGCTGCACAGAAATGATTGTGCACACTTGACTTGTCAGACGTGGATGTTTTTAAATGACTTAAAATAGGAAGTCTTAGGAATCAACACAACAATATTTATTGATGTCTTCACTGTTATGTATTCACATAATTGATCTCTTGAGCAAGATGTGGTGTGACCGTTACTAGGTTGTTTGCATGTTTGATGTTGGTACTCATATAAGCACATTTACTAGAACTTTATTAAACCTTTGTTAAATTGCCTATACATGTAGCATTGCAGTCTTCCACTGTTACTCAATGCTGAAAGTAAGTGATTAAACTATAATCAGTCAGATTTAGCCTTGAACCTTTACTGCATTTGTGCTAATGTTAAATGAATGCACAAAATGACCTTATGCTCTCACAGAAACCACTGATTAAACTGTGAGTGGGCAAATTTGATGTTGACTACAAAGATAACAATGAAAGATGAGGCGCAGGTCTGTGTGAGAAATAATCTAAAATGAAAGCATGCAAATGCAATTAAAACTGGATATTTCAGCAGGTGGGACAAACGCTGTATATTGCACTGTGTACTGTCTTCTAGTACCATATTGTACCATTCCATATTTTAAGTTCATACAATGTCATAAAAATATAATCATCAACAAGGTTGAAAGCTGTAGATATTTTTTTCCTATTACCTTGATCAGCTTCTGTGGTATTGTAAATATAATAAAACCATTTGTAATAAGAACGCACCTTATTCAATGAATTTATTTTTTCAGAATCCTGTAAATAGTAATTAGATGAGGAGGGCAACTCTCATTAAAGCAGGTCTCATTCTGATACATGAAGTGAATTAAAATTACAAACTACTTGGATTTTGAAGAGCAACAATTATAATCACTCCTGTACATTTGGGGGCAAGAATATGCACATTCAAGACATATTTACATGTGCTTGAGATAAAAATAAAAGATTTTGAACATGTAAAATAGAAAGCACATACTTCATCTTTCACAAGTGCATCTGGTGAAGATTTCTAACTCTGTTTCTTCCATCAGAATCAATCATTATGGCATCTAGTTAGATTTTGTAGATACATAGACCTGATTTTGTAATTATGTGCTTGCAATGTAAACAATGAAATTATTTCCTTTGCATGCTAGTTTTGTAGGATGTAATTGTTACAAAAGTTAAGAACCACATAAAATCACTTATGGAAGGTTTCTGAGTTTGGCTTGCACGTACAGTCAGAGCTTCTCTGATTTTCCGAAGCACACAAGTGTATATCCGTGCACCCAAAAACAAAACAAGTTGAATGTAAGTTCATATCTCAGTCCATTCCATGGAGTCCCACATAGCAATGTGAAATATATCCTCAGCAAGGTATTTGATAGAGGAAACAAAACCTTTCTTTGGATTTGAGCAGGTGCAGGTGTCCAAAACTACTGCAGCTCATAATACATATACATATACAGAGATAAAGCAGAGCAGTGCTCTATGTTGGTGAAGTTTAAGCAAAGTCTGAAATGAGACTCTGTTGAGACTCACTCAACCCTCCCCCAGTCTCATTGTCATCTCTTTGTACCAGACAGAGCTGGGCCTCTGAATTCATTTATGTTTACCGTCACAATACCATGCCGTCTTAGCTCTGCCTGTGCATTTACTCATTAGAGGACGCTAACTCATTTTACAATGTGCAACTAATTGACATAAATCTCAACAGATGAGGTAGGTACTGCAGGTACATGGCCAGGACAAAAGGTCAGCTCTTTTGTCCTCACCCATATTAAATTCAATCCTCTTAACATAGAAGTTTTACTTTAGAGTACTTTGTCTTCTTGTCTCCATGCATAAGAAATCTTAAGTTAGAATTTTGGCCTTTAATTAACCCCTTCAGTTCTGAACCTACTGCCCTCTGATATCAGTAAGGACATTAAAACTGCTGGAATATGGACTCCTAAGGTCTTCAGAACAACAAAACAAACAGTTTCTTCCTTGATTTTTCAGAGATAAGGTTCAAATGTCAACAACTGCTATTTCAAGACCTCAGCATGCTCTGTGCTCTTCTACAGTCTTCCAGCATCAGTGGTCTCTGAATTGCATTCAGGTGATTAGAATGCTACCCAGAAGCAATGGAGAGAACTGCATTGATATACCCTACTTGTAGGCAAGGGAAGAAAGAGATAATAAGGATAATTATTCCAAAATACAGGTTTTTTTCAGTCTATACACTCGTGGTGCTTGTTTCTTAATGATGAACATGGAAAATGTGGGGTGAGTTTCCAAATGAGTAGTACTTTGATAAAAAAGACAACCTGATTTTTTTTTTACATGTTTACATAACTATTGTGCCTGTGCCTGTAGATAGCTTTAAATGAGAGATCATAGATAATTTTAAATGAGGTCCACAAACACACACACACACCTTAATGCTAATTATTACACTGTACAGTATACTATCTTATAAATGATAATGTCGTTAATACTTATTTTATATGCCTGTTTTCATTGATCAACAAAACATTTTTTTTTCTTTGTACTGAATTATGAAGGAGTGAAGTGATATCCCTTTAATGGTCTTCTTAGAGCTTATCTCATAGCATCCAGGGAGATTTTACATGATGTCACTGAAACAAGCAGCATATGGGGCATGACTGGGTGGTAGACATCCCACAAAACCAATAATAAGAGTACACTGGTAACAGCAGTTTGAGTGATGTGATAGAGGAGGTACAAGGGCCACAGCATGTTCAGAAAATAGCATGCTAGAATCTCCCAGAACAACTATTGCCATGCAGTTTTGTTATGGCAGACCCCAGAGGACACAGTTTTAAGTGCTTCAGGTCAACTACATATGATGTGACTAATATCTTAACATGGATTTCATGCATTTCAGATGATCCTTGCTAAGGTTTGATTCAATCAACAGAGAAAAATGTCAGAAACCCTATACTAAATTGCAAACATCTGAGAATTTTCTTGAACTGCCATATTACCTGGTAGGTCTAAAAATAGAAAAAAGAAAGAAGAGTCCTCAGTTTAACAGACACAAGCACATCCACACACACACACAGGCTTGCAGCCTGTATCCTATCCAGTTCATGCTCGCTATTTGTATCTCTGCAATACCCATGGCTGCCCCCTGAAGACAGCTGACACAGGAATGTACAGCACCTTGGAGAGTTCCTGCATCGATCAGTGATCAGTATTGCTGAAGCCAGGGACCAGCTTGGAATGTCACCGTAATGTGAGTAATGACTCCTGTTTTGGGCATTGTAGATGGCATATTGAAGTTTCCTCTGGTTGTAACAATGGATTTGTACAATGTATGCAAGGATCAAAATCAATGCCCTAAATGCGCTGTTCATTTTTCATTAATAAAATGAATATTCTTTCATTTTATTGAAGAGAAGTGCAGTTTGATCTGTCTCTACTTTGTGTGCCTACCAACCTGAACATAACTTTATAACAAAACAGTTTTCTGTATATTGAGAAGCTGAAGGAGATAACAGACATGTTGTCATTCCCACAAACAACCAATATTATATTATTTACACTGCTACAGGTTTTAAATATTACTTTGCTGAACTATTTATAATGGAATTAATCTCCCTTCTAATGTGAAGTTACATCCACTCTTGAGTTATTTAATAGGATATGTTTAATTGTTTTCTCATTTTCGGTAGGAGTGATTCAATCACTATCATAATTTCAGCACTTCTCTAAAAGTGAATGGCAGTTTGTGCTTGAAATGGAAGCTTTTTTTCAGAAATGCTGTACCAGTGGGATAAAACAGAAAAAAAAATACAAAACCAAATAAACCAAAAAACAATTCTTTCATCTCATTCCTCTGGGAAATATAAGTTGTGGAAAGAAGGCTGTTGGATCTGGTGGAAATAGGGCATGAAATCTCAATTAAACGTGTCATGTTTGTGAAATGTGCAAAGCCTTTTCTTTTGCCTCCACTCCTTCAGCTAAGACATTGAGTACCAGTTGTCTGAGGCACCTTCATTTTCCTTTGAAATAGCCTGGCTTAAATGGCCTGATTAGAGAAGGGCCGGACAGCAGCATTGCTCCTGCTGGAGCCAGGGAGCAGGTGCAGGGGCACCGAGGATCGATTTAGCTGTGCACAGATAAAATAAGAAATCAGGGATTTACACATCTTCCTTGGCAAGTCTTCAGAGCTCCAGAAGATTAGAAAGAGAATTTCCTGACAACAAACAAAGGGCATCATTAAACTGCGGGCTAGCTTACTTGCCATTTTGCTTCTTTTTAAGTGCAATCACATCTGATCAAGCTTTTCTTTCCTTCGGGTAGAAGGAGGGGGAAAGGAAGGTGGGGCACAAAGAGAGTTGTTGGTCATGGACAGTAAAAAAGATACTTGCAATTATTTCAGTATATTTATATAGTGTGCTTCACTGTATTTGCACACTTATAATAGCAAAGTGTAAATAAATTATAGAATTTATTTATTCAGATTATAATAAATTATTGTTTAGGTGCTCTGTAAAAAAAGGATGCACAAATGCTCTCTTATATGTGTCCTGTTATTGATCTGTATTTGAGCCTCTCCAAAACAAGATGAATGATGGACTCATTTTTTACAGATATCTTGGATGCTCAAGCAAAGGAATAGGAAAATGAGACACCCCTCATTTGGACACGATTTTGGAATTTAGCAAATATCTTCAAAGGGATTTGCTGGAAACGATACATTCATGGTATTAATAACACTGATGGAAGGTTCGTCCTCAATCATTTTTCTCCATTCCATTCACAAAAGTAGGGATTTTCCCTCTGAAGTTTTCAACTTTGTACCTAAAGTTTGTTCAGAAACATATTTCACTGTACTGTATATTATATGTGGAGTGCATATAATCAGTGGATTTATTAAGATGTATCTAGGAATGTGTGTGAGGCAATTACCCTCTTTTTAGTAATTGGTTTAATTAATATTTAAGAAATTGCATTGGGAAATGCATTACCAGTCTAATTCTGCATATCATTAATTAATACATGATTTGATGGAAGAGAACATCAGGCAGACATCATTTACTTCTCAGGGAATCTGTAAGAACTGAGAAAATAAATATACAGCATTGCAGCTCATGGTCACAGAAAAGAATTATCATGCTCCATACCTTACTTCTCTGTATTATTTAATTGCTTAAAGAGAGCAAATTAAAAGAAAAAAAAACAAAGAACCACGAGGAAGGAAAGCACAGACAGCAAAGGACCAAGCTATATGGGGACAAGTTGTAAGACAAGAGATGAGCTCTGTCCTGCTCTCAGATAGAAACTGCTCACATACACAGAATGCTACAAATGAACCAATTTGTTGCATGAGTGCATCAGAGACCATTGTCTTCTGGAATATTCATGTTATTTGAGGACACTACCAATCAAACCATTGTTCCATGGTGCTGAGACATCAATCTAAGACAAAGGGCATGATCAAGCTAGAAAGGTGAGTAGAAATTGTAAGATCACAATACAAGGAGGGTATAGATTGAATGGTTGATTAGTTATTCCCAGCAGGTTAACAAAGTTAACATTGCTAATTATGTACAGAGGGTTGACCAAATAATAGAAACACCTAACAGTATATGAATATTTAGATAATAGGAACCTGGTCTGCCCTTTACCTTCAGAAAAGCTTCAGCCCTCCTTGGAATGCTGTTATACAAGTTTTGAGCTGTTTCTAGTGGGGTATTGGAACATTCTTCAAGGAGGAAAGCCTCCATCTCTTTGAGTGATGAAGGAGGCAGAAACTCCACACTCCACCTTTAAGATCATCCCATAAAGGTTCAATAATGTTTACATCTGGTGATTGGGGACACAGTGGAAGGCATTTTACTTCATCCTGGTGTTCATGAAACCATTCTTAAATCTGTCTAGCAGTGTGTATGGGGATGTTACCTTCGTGGAATATGAAAAAATCTTGAGGAATCGTGGTTCTGAAACAAAACTGTGAGCAGCAATAGGGCTGAAAACAATCAATAAAGCAGCAAATGCTCAAAAACATTACTCTCTATGATTGTGTTTAGAACCACATGATGAAGTATGCATGCAGTTATTTGCTAGCAAGTAACATCATTGTAAGGAGTGCAGTAATGCAGGCATGTTGATTTCAGTGTTCAATGATATGCAGACAAGTTGGTTTCAGTGTTAAGTGTTTCAGCCACACTGCAGAGCAATTTACAAACCATCATAGTTTGCTTGTAAAGGTTACACATTTGTGATGCAGGAAAAAAACGATTGCTTTTCTATATTTCTCATAATGTTTCACAACATGTGCACTGTGGTTTGACCACTGAACGTGTCCTTGGGAGGCATATCTCCTTTGCACATTTCTAATATCATCTGATTTCTTTATGCACATTATCTCTGTTTTCCCCTGTAGGTCAAACATAGTCTTGCTTGGGTGATCACAGCCATTTCACTGCCTGAGTCAGTGGCTCTAGTCCAGAGGCATCACCATGAGGATGCCCTTTTCTGAAAGCTGGTTATTCTCTTTTCCTTGTCTTCCATTTTCTCACTGCTGTAGCCACAGGAGAAAGAGAATGAATTTTGCCAGCACTTATTACCAAACACAGACTCTGATGAAGAAGAATAAATGACCACTGAGGTTGTTCCACTTGATTGTCCTGTTCATTAAGGTCTGAACTACATTATATCAAGCCGCCTATATGATTGAAGTAAGAACCTGAAGGGAAATTTGGTTTTTTTCATCATTTTGCATTTTGCTGAAATGATGGAGCAGCAAATTTTGTATTCACTTTCAGGGACTGGGAAAATATACATAAAGCACAGGGATGCAGTCTAATGATGCTGTTACAACATATGTGTGCTCTGGGCTGCATATTTTTGATACTGTTTCACAAAGTAAAGAGTATTTTTTTTTTGCTCATGCATTTTTTTTCCCACAGACAATGGGAATGCCTCACTACAAATACATTTCACATGAAACAGAGAAGTGAACACATTCCTGCAGATCACATGTGCTGAAGGTCTTGTGAATTACAATTTTCCATTTCAAAGCCTTCAATTTCACATTCACTTAGTAGATATCTAACTTAAAAGGAATCTATAATCGAATTGGGGTTGATGTGCACACACAAACTGTGCCTTGTTCCCATGACAAAACTACATCTAATCGGTGGTTCTTCAAAGATACTTTCATGAGATTCCTTCAGAAGATCACTAATGTACTATGGTTAAGAATATCACAATAGACCGATTTGCATTTAGAGCCACACTTCACAGTAGAAGTCTGTCTTTTAACGGAGATCAGACCGATTCAGACACAATCATATGCTGCTCCTCTTTATTTATTTTTAATGTCTTTTCTTTACTCTTTATTCATGGTGGCTATATCACTGTACATCCAAGTGACCTGTCAGGTGTGTGATGATGTACCTTTGGAGAACAGTTGTTTTAAACAGAATCATTAGGGGACAGAGAGGAAATGTTTCCATTTCTCATGATCAGATAATATATGCTGATGAGTTTTTGTGCTTTTTCATTCTCTCCAGAGCAACACTGGCATATAAATGTATATTAATATTTATTTATGTGGTAGTGTTATTTATTTATGTTGGGTTGTGTGAATGCATGTCTTTGTTCAAAAATGCGTGTAGTCTGCACACTATATCAGTCATAACTTGTGTTCTAAGGATCACACTTTGATAAAGCCTTTTCAAGTTGATTGATGGATGGATTGACAAGTTGATAAATATCAAGTATCAGATATTAACCAGGATGGTTTTCTAGATGTTCTTCATACCACATCAAGCCCTTTTCTATCATAAATCTGTTTTAGTTGCTGTTCTTAACACATTGCATTTCTGTCTTCATTATTTTCAACACAGCATGTTTCTTTTTCCTCAGAGTGTTCTGACACCTGTTTAAAGAGCATTTGTGCATTCCCAAACTGACCACAGAAGTGCCTACTGTGCACAAAATATTTTGGCATGACATATTTAAATCAATAATAATTTGATGATAAATTTTCTGAATCCGTCATTACTGCCCACTGTTAATTAATCATCGCAAAAAAGTGTGGGGAAATTGGCAATCATTATTTGATCCTCTAAAGACACACTACACTGGTGAAGGACCAATTTTTAAACATTTGAGCTCACAATCTCCTACAGGAGAATAATTTACCCTTTTTAAAATAAGTACTATATGATATATACAGTGCATGTACTATATTATTATGTTCAAGAAATCACCGGATTTATTTTCTCCAATATTGCATTCAGATCCCCAGCATAATTCCAACAGCAGGTAATATTATATGGCCAGTGCAGCTAAAACTCATTCACTCAGCTTCATTCCAATGGCCATATGCTTCAGTGGCACACATATGTCTGATGTAATCAAACCCTTCACTGTGGCTAGGTAAAATGCCTGAATGCAGACAAAGCATGCAAGAGTGATTGCAGTGACCCACCTGACAGTTCAGTGTGGCAAGCAGTTAGTACTCCAGAACAATGTATCATTTTCTCCATCTATCCCTTGCTCCAGGGTCCAAACCTAAGGAAATGTGAGTGAGAAGTACGGTTTAAGGATATTGAAAACTCTTTAAACTTACTGGCTTTGTATGAATGGGTGAGTCTGAACTTGTATTTTGACAAATTGACTTTGTGTGATGGGACATGTTAATATTGTTCATACTAATATGCATGCAATAATAATAATAAAAAATTTAATGTAATCTATCTATTTGCAACAACTGAAATGAGGGTCAGGAAAATATATCAAATATATGAGTTATTTTGTGAAGGGCAGGGATGCAGACATTTTGGTACATCTGTCAAATCTTATCCATGTGTTTAAAAAAGACATTATGAGACCTGTTCATTAACAACGTGTAACACATTTTCCTGATTTTTTCTTTTTGTATAGGAAAAATAAAGCTACATAAAAAGATGTTTTTTTGCTGTTGTTTTGTCAATACTTTTGCCAGTCTGCTTGAATGTTATCAGAGATGTCTACTCTGAAAAAAAAAAGATGTCTACTCTGAAATGACTAAACTATGCAGCCCACCGCTATGACTGTTTCCTTTTTTGAGTAATAGGACTCAGAAAATGAATGATCATCACTACTGTGTGAGTCAGCTTGTGTTTCAGGGGCACACTACTGCCCATACTTGGTGTCAGTAAGTGGTGGTGATGCTTGCAGTGTTTGCAGGGTAGTGTCACAGTGGAAAGAACTACAGTACAGCAAGCTTCCATTGGGCACTTGCTCTAGCTCTCTTGGCGGCCGAGGCATGGCCTTGATTTCACACTCCGTCCGGAATATAGCGCATCACCTCTGACAGCCTAGGGTCCCTCTCTGAGACACACTTATTCATTTGTTTGTCTGCTTGTTGGTTTCCCACCTGTATCATTTGTGAACTGTTGCAGACCTTTCCAGAGCATCACATTGTGTGAGCAGGGGAAGAATACAAACCATCCAGTCATTGTTTTGGGCTTTTCCAACCTTTTTTTGGGCTTTTCCTTTTTTTGGGCTTAGGCACGCTGGAGTTTACTGGTAGCTCAAGTTATGATCATTAATTTTTTTTTAAATTCACTTGACTTTTAAATGGTAATAACCATATCACACCTGTCACTGAGTTACGGAAGCTTGTTCTTGCATGTTTCAAATAGACAAGTGTAATTGAATTAGAAGCGGACCTCATTTATGAAGACTTTTAAGACAAGAAAATTTCACAAAGGGGGGCTGTGAAATGAAACTGCCAGAGCTGGATGGGTAGCTTTGTCAAACTCTGCAGTGTGGTGTTCCATCCCTGCTTCTCATTAGAAGTCAGTGCTGACACACAGATGCGGGAGAGAGCTCCCTCTCCTCCAGATCTCCTGCTGACAAGGCCAGTGTAATGGAGTTCAGTTCCACCGAGTGATAAAACTAAAACAAAGCTTTGGGAAAAAAAAGTAATTGGAAACTGTGCTATGACAGCCCAATGTGGATGTGGTCGAGTGGAGCTGAGACCGGTGAATATATTGGTGCGGAAAAGTTACAACTGAATTTCTCCAACGTCTCACTGCACTGAATGTTTCTGCAGCAAAATAAATAGCTTTAGTTGACACGGATGCCAACCAGCTTGCCAATCCAGGGACAGAAGTAGAAACGTTAACCCACTGATATTTCCCGCAGTGGAAAATTACCCAGAACCGAGAAACACCATTTCATTTTTCAGAAACTCTTCTCACATTATCAAGAAACAGCATCGGAGATGATATGTGGTGAGTTTGTTAAGCTCAGAAATTTTCCACATTAATGACACACAGATTTTTGGTTGACAGCATATGTTACCTGTCTGGAGAGTGCAGTGATTTAAAAAAAAACAAGTAAGCACAATTTATACATTTTAGTTTAGATATTTTTTGTACGAAAACAAATTTCCAATGCTGTGTGTCTGGATATGTTAAAAATGTATGCATTCCATCACAACACATGTTGTCTTGACTGTCATGAAGAAGATTATTGTTTTATGATTTTCAAAATAAAATATGAATACCCTGTAGAGAAAATGAGAAGATATTTATGGATCAGGCAGATCATAACTCTAATACAGCTAGCCAGGAGTATTTTTTCATGTTTACAACAATATCCACTGTAAAGTTAGTTATGGAAACATTAGCTGAAAAAAATTAGCTAATGTCACTGTCATTTGGTTGGGAAACAGCACCACCTTCACATAACATGACTAAAAACACTAATATATGCGGCACATTTTCAGTGAATGACCTAGGAAAACACTTGAGGTATTTAAGAGCTAGCTGTACAAATAGAACAGTGGGGCAAATATGAGGCTGGTGCAACAATCAGCATCAAACCATATTATGTTAACTGACATATCTCATTTGTAGGCTGTACACAAGGCAAATCCAAAGCCAGGGGGCAAGTGTGTCAATCAACATGTGATTCTGTGTAATTAGTATTGCATGAAAAACTTATTCCATATCAATTAATTCTTATCTAACATTCACCAATATTAGCACTTCCTAAATAGACTTAGAGTCTACAGAGTTAATAAAAAAAATCATAATCCTTTTCCACAGAGTTACCACTGAGGGAATCTCATTCATCTCAACCTGGTTTGGCAAACTTAATGTGCAGTTCAAAGCACAGTTCCAACCACTAATCAAGACAGAAGGGAAGATTGCATGTTTGCCATCTCTGTCTTTGCCCCAGGAAATATATGTCAATATTTTTTAATGTTTATCTGAAAATAATATCTGACCCCTCCCATATCCTGAACCTAGAGTACCAGGTCATGCCATCAGGGAGCTGCTACAGGCTGGCTAAATTCTGATTTATTAGATTTAATTTTTTTCTTTGTTCCCCTGTCAATCAAACTAATAAATAGCAAGCATCAAGGAAAAATGTTTGATTGAATGCCCTGTGGGCTGTGTGACCGAGTGTGTGTGTGTGTGTGTGTGTGTGTGTGTGTGTGTGTGTGTGTGTGTGTGTGTGTGTGTGTGTGCATGTGTGTACGTGCGTGCATGCGGCTGAAAGGTGTGAAATTACTGCCTATTGTGTTCTTTTTAACCCATCTTCTGTTGGTGTTATGTGACCTGTTGACTATTATGTACGTGGCTAATTACCTGACTGATTGTATGTTGTTTTTCTTCTTACCTTATTGGATGTGAGTATTTGTGGAATCAGTGGCACTTGACATGAAAGCAGGGCTGGTAAGAGGCTTCGAAGTTTCCTGTTCAAACGATACAAATCAAAAATATCTCAGAATCGTTCAGTATTACCTATGTTAAATTCACTGCACAATCTATTATCATTGCACATTATGGATCAAGATTACCCCACAAGCATTCATGCCTCTGTAGTGCTTCTGTTTACAATGTGATCCAGTCGTCCTAATGCCAACACTGGCACAAAAGAATGTGCCTGACAGTTACCTCTAGGTTCCATAAAGACAAAGAGTCAAAATCTGTATGCAGTGTGAAATACACAGTAGCTGGTGTGAAAGCGCTGTCATAAACTATGAAGAAGGCACGGGATGCTGTCAGGCTGCAGGTACGGGGCCCTGTTGTCGGTAACTATGGAATTTTACGCGCTGCTGAACATGCAAGGACCACCATGTCACGCCACGTGCAAATAGTCACTCAAAGAAAGGGAAACTTTGACAGCCACAAAAAGAGACAAAATGGCCTCCTGGCAGGGCTTGCAGTAGGTCAGGAGGGAGGGTACGCAGCAAAGACTCCTCTCAAACGCATCCAGACACAATGTGGCTCCTGAAGGACAAATCAATAGTTTTGAGGGAAAAAACTATTACACTTCGCAGAAAACAATCCTGCTTGTTGCCATTACACATTCCAAAGAGTCCATGCAAGTCTTTAAAAAAGAATAAAAGTAGAAAAGGAAAAAAAGTACCCCTGCTTGAGGCTGATAACATCTGTGACGTTTAGCTCAGTGTTATGTGGAATTTCACCTTAATGACTGGTCTAATTAAAAAAATTAAAAAAAAAACAGATTTTCAGGAGGAAATGCAATCTAATCCATTGCAAATTGCAAAGGATGAAAGCGGTTAAATCTCATGGCAAGGTTACTCCACAGCAGAAGCCCACACAATACAATCCAATAAAATCCAATACACTAACACCATCTGTAAAACTATAGGAATAGGTTATTTATGTAAAGATGTGAATCACAAATATGTCTGAATGCAAGAGGGATAACTAACTTTTTGCCATACCAACAAAAAATTGCTCTAGAGAATTTATACAGTGAATTCAACGGTGAATGAAGAGACAACCTGCAATTTCTGTGTATCAGTGTGCATCTGATGGTGATTGTGTTAGGTGCCAGGAGCCTTCCAGTTACACGATAAAGAAGGAACATTAACTCAAGGCATTATACAGGTCTGGTTTACATTTACATTTAGTCATTTGGAGGACACTCATATCCAGAGTGACTTACAAAAGTGCATTCAATGGGTTTGGCAATTAGCGGTATAGATACTAAAACATCAGTGCCATCCTTGAAATGTAGTGCCATTGTGGGCAACATTACCACAATGGGATTAAGTGTAGTCAAAGGACACACAACTTTAAACTATTATCATTCAACATTAAGAGTAGACCATGGAAATCATAAACCCCACAGGTTTGGATTGTCACAAAATGTTTACAGCTGAGCTAATGCCACTGCAAAAGCTTGAGGTGCCACCAGGCTTTTATCTTTTACATTTAAATCACAATCAATTTTACAGCTACTGTGTCATACTAGTGTTAGGGGGGAGTTGTCAAAGAACAGAGAGCCCAAGTGTATTCTGAATGGGTGGGTTTTTAGTCTGCAATGGAAAATGGACAGAGATTCTGAAGTTCTGACTGAAGGGGGGAGCTCATTCCACCACTTAGGGGTAGAAAATGGATGTGAACATGATGAGTGACCCTTCCTGGAGGGAACTCCTGGATGTCCTCGGGGTAGCGGAACAAAGTGGTCTGGCAGGGGAGTAGGGTGTGATGAGAGATGGTATGTATGGGCGTGGAGCTTTGGTTACAACTCCATAGGCTTGGACCACAGCTTTGAATTTTGTTCAAGCCAGTGTAAAGAGATGAAGACAGATTGGTATCAAGGTTTGTGGCACTCTGGGATGGTGAATAAGTCAGGGAGAAGGAAAGGTGACTAGGTGGTGATGACTTTGCTGGCATATAAAGAATTTTGGTTTCAGAAAGGCTGAGTTCAAGATCATCATTCATTGAGTTTGTTGATCATCCAGTTAGATACATCATTGAGGTAAGCCTTGATGAGTGAGGCAGTGGTCTTTTCAGTGGGTGAGAATGACATAAATAATTGAGTATTGTCCTCAAATAAGTGTTAGGAGAAGTCATGGGAGGAGACAACTGCTCCCAGAGAATTAGTGTAGAGGGGAGAGAATGGAGGACAAAGAACAGATGCCTGAAGGATGTGAGGGAGTGAAGCTTAGAGGCAGAATCATGCCATGCGACCTTGTAGGAACAGTTGTAAAGGTAGGGGAAAAAATACCCTGCAATGCCTAGTTCAACCAAAGTTGCCAGAAGGACGTGATTGTGAACTGCATCAAAGGCAGTAGATAGATAAACCCATTCCAGAGTCTCTAGAGAATTGGAAGAAAGGAGACAGGTCTGTAGCTTTGGCCAGCATGTGGTTCAAGTTGGGTTATTTGATCAGTGGTTTGACTAGCGCCTGCTTGAAGGCTGTAGGACCACAGCCAGAAGGAGGGAGGTTGTGGCAGAGGCCGGTTTTAGAGGATAGGGGCTGTCGTCCAGTGTACGGGTGGTTAGCCTGTCAGCTGAGATAGGAGTTGTAGGAGATCAGAATTAGATGTAGCTGAGAATGCTGGGAAAGCAGGAGAGCCAGTAATGGGACCGTGCAGCTGGTGGGATGAGTTAGCTGATGTAAGGAGCTGCTGATGTCTGTTACTTTTTACTAAAGTAAAATGCCAAGTCATTAGCAGTGAGGTTGGAAGAAGGTGGTGGGGGTGGCGGGTGAGGGGTAAGTAAGAAGGAGAAGGTAGAGGATAACTTCTGAGGGTTATTAAGTTATTGGACACTGCATGAATTTTACTTCGGAAACAAAACAATAGCAGATGAGACAAGGCGCTAATACTCAACCAGGTCAGACAGTAGGTTTGATTTTTTCCATCTCTGCTCAGCTGAGGGCAACTTAGTCTAGTCAATCAAAGGCTAGAAGAGGAAGCCTTCAAAGAGCAGAAGACAACATTGATAGATGATATTGCAATGTCTACTGGTAAATCTGAGAGCACCACCACAGTTGGAAGGGAGGGAATCACTCTTTCAGAGTAGGTTGTGGGTGATAGGTTGCACATATTTCTTTGGAATGTGACCACTGGTGTGGGAGCTGAAGTGGCAGGCCCTCTTCAAAGTGGGAGAGAAACGGAAACAAATTAGTGGTCAGAAGGTTGAAATGGATCTGCTTTGAAGCAGCTTGTGGTGCAGTTTCTGGGGAGTACAAGGCAAGATTGAGTGTAGCGGAAGACTTTTCCAGCTCAAAGCTGAATGAATGAAGTAGTGGTAAAAAACCATAAAACTGAAGGTTATGTAAATGAATACTAAATTCCCCAAGAAGGATCATAGGAGCATCATCTTCTAGGATACAGCCGAGGAGAAAGTCTAGCTCATCCAGAACGCCTCCAAGGGGACCCGGTGGGCAATAAACAGCAATGTGCAATTTGAAAGGGTTTGTGATTGTGACAGCATGAGACTACTGAGATGAGAGGGAGGCAGGACTGAATATTGCCACATGTTTGAGATGAGTATTCCAGTGCCTCCACCCCTCCCAGGGGGTGGCGGTGCACTGGAGAAGGAGTACACAGCAGACAGAGCAGCCACTGCAGCAGTGTTATCAGGCGGTATCCAGGTCGCAGCGAGGGCAAGAAATTGCAGGAATAAAAGGGACACGTATGACAAGATGAAATCAGTTTTTTTGAGTAGCAGATTGACAGTTGCATAGGACTTCATTGACTACCAGGACAGGGCGGGGGGGAGCATGATGGGTATGTCAAGTTGGCAGGAGAATCATGCTAAGTCTACTACGTCGATGGAAGTGTTCGGCTCTCTGATGAGAGATGAGGATTGGGACAGGACATTGGCATATTGCGCTGCAATGCCATTTTTGCTGCCAAGTTTAACTGTTCCTCTCTGTCCTTCCAGGATGGACTACCGCAGATAGACTCCCTTGTCTTTGTGCAATGGAGTCTTTGTATGGGAAGGCCAGGCTAGCGAGGCTGCCACTCTGAGCTGCTGCGTAGAAGAACACAGCTAAGACTTCTATCAGCTAAGAGGCTACCAGTTTGCTAATTGGGCAGCATCTTAGTAGACAGGTGTAGACAACAGACAGAAAGCTAATTAACACCATTTTCAGGAAATGCCCATCAAATGTACACACAATAAAGGCTGAATATAAAACATGCAATTGTCAACATGCAAAACAAATTAGATAGAATTGAACATGCTGCTATTGCAATCTTATTGTGACATGTGAAACACCCTAGAGCAAGAAAATGATACTAACAGAATCTTGTATGTGTTGCTGCTTCTGATGATAACCAGAAGAGACACATGCTCTGGTAAATCCTAAAATATGTTAACATGTAAAAATGTTTTTAATTTGAAGAAATAAAGCCCTAAGTATATTTAATTTTGCCATTTACACGTGATGTACATGTTTTTGCAATGACATGGGTCAGTGAGGATTACGATTCCACATGGTGTGATACAGCTCAGTCATTTGCAGAGGAAGACACACCCACAGCATGGCTGAAGCGTGAGTTTCTCAGTTGGAATTTTGTATCCTGGGCCTTTATCTGAAAGAGCTAGCAGGTGGTCATGTAGGGTGTGGAGCCACATTAAAAAGACAAAGGCTATAAAATTTTTACCACATTCTCTGCATGTAGCCCTCAATTATTTATGCTTTTACAGTATGACTGACTTAAAATGTTTTTTGAACAAAGTGAGGAGCAGACAGGGGGTTTCCTGAGACCAGGAACAATGACCATCTGCACCCTTGCCTCAGTCCCCCTACCCAAAAAACAAAAAAGAGAAAGACAAAAATGACTTGGTTTTGTTCAAAGCAATAACATTTAAATGTCAAAAAATAATTCTTGCTTTAATATCTTCTAATATTAGAGTATGAAGTCTCCACAGCAGCAAAGGGCAGGAATGCCCACAAGGGAAAAGAAAATGACTTATCACTTTCTCTGACAGTTCATAATTCCATTTGTAATATATTTCCTTTAAAAAAAGTTTAAGGTCAGTTTTCATAGCTCCATGTGAAATATATGACTTTAAAATCATTATTCATTGAGAAATCAGACATGGATGACATCTCATGAGAGCAAAAGCAAAACCTTTATTATTTTGCCTCAGCATAATTTATTCAGAACAATTTAGCAGCGCTTTATCAAAATATCCAATAATTGCAATGGTGCATGGTCATGCGTATATCCACTGGTATGGAGCAGCAAGTGGTAGTTTGTTGTCAGATGCTATCAGCAGAATATATGTAATGAAATAAAAATGCTACTGTACTGTGCTTTTTCACACTCCTTACATGAATATTTCACTATTATTAATGTTTTTTCTTTCGTTCTCTTAAAACAAATTCTTGAATTAGATTTACAGTGACTTGTGCAGTTTGCTTAAATAGCACCATTGTTCAGCGAGTTATAAACAAAATAGTAAAAGGTTACTTTATTTACCACTCAGTCAATCATCTTGTAATATCATGTCAGAACCGCATCAGACTGGTGATTTGGGGAAATAACAGCTGTGATAGCTGAGTCATTGCACATTCCTTAATTATAGTATAATTTCACCAGGCCACCTAATCCTTTCGACTCCCCATGTCCATTAGAGGAGCCATCATTACAGCCTCGAAGAAGCCAGTCAGAGCAAATTGGTAGCAGAGATCCTTGAAACTCAGTTGGTGAGTGTCATAATGGCTCATGCTTAGACTGCACTCAGCCAGGGCAATGAGTAATTGATAAATTCTCTTAGTTCTCTTTTACATTTCAGCATGGTGCTCTGGGGAGAAAAATCTGCTTATGTAATTTTTGAGATTGATAATGAAAGCTGTCTTGAAGTGTCAAACATTTTTGAGTGCTACACAATTATCTTGTACCATGGTGTCTTGGTAGCTGACCTGACAGCAGAAGAAATTGCGAGCGAATAAAATAAGATGCAAGGAACAAATAATTCCCCCTCTCTTTACAGCATTTCAAGCTTTGGCAGATACAAGGCATTTCCCTTTTGTCTGGAAGAGAAATACCATGTGAGCTGGCTTCTGTTTACAACGCTGAGAGGTCCAGTGTAATCAATTCAGAGGGGAACACCAGAAAACACAAAGGAACAAGGACCTAAAAAGGAACATGAAATTGGGGTGGACTACAAATGAGAGGCACCAGGACACATTATGTTTGAAATAAGATGCCCACTGCCTGGAACAAACTGTTCAGTCATGTCATTGAAGTGAATTCCCTGGGATACCACTGTAAAAGGCTTTAAGTCCTACTCTGATCAATAAACCTCAAGCAACCAAATGGAAAATGCTCATGTGACTTTTCCCTGAAGCAAGTTTTTAGGACGCTTGCAAGGGATGGTACATGCGACATGGTGGAATAATTACCTGACGAAGGCACTAAGGACATCACTCAGGGTCATGTTGTCTTGGGTCAAGATTTCTTTTGATCATATTCAAAATTGATGTATATTAAAAATATAAAGCGTTTTTCTTATGAACAATACAGTTGGAAAAAATCACCTGAAGGCAGTAAGACGACTCAACAATAATCAAAGCATAAGGCAAAAACAAGTGCTTACAGCCTTATTGAGTCATTTTAGTTTGTGAACATTTTTTGATCACTTCTTTGCTCTCCACCAAATCTTCACCAAATATTGATGTGTCTTTTGTCCCAAAAATAAGAACCCTTGGCATGCTCTAAGGATTCTGCCTACAAAACCTAGGTAAATGTAAATTAGGCAAAGAATAATTACTTTTCCCAAGTGGAATGGAGTCACACAGAGTGAGTGACTCAGTAGAAAGCTGCTGCAGGGAAGGTGTTCCCATAGCTCTGCTGTCTCTTTGGAAAGGATAATAGAAGGAAGCAGGCATTGAGTGGCCCTCATGAGATAAGAACAGCTGGGCCCATCTTATTCAGGAAGTGATGCTGACTTGCTCCTCTACAGCAGGATTATGGGAGAGAGTAATGAAATAATGGACTCGGTGCATGCTTATCGTGACTACTTGGCTTGACCTGAAAACTGACATGGCTGGGTACTGGCAGCCTGCTGGCCAAACACTCTGGGGCCATTTTCTGCGGACATATTGGCAATTAAGGACCAACTGTGGCTCATTTGTTAATCAACCTAACCTCTGGGATTTATCTGGCCTTATTTTTGCCTTTTCATTTCCTCTACACAGCGCTGCAGTATTTTAGCCTAATATTTGTAGTGTTTTGGGCAGAGATTTAGTTTGGCTGGAAGGGGTTTCATTTGGTGGCGCACGGCCAGAAAGGAATGTTCTTAGAGAGCTATGGTAAAGGCTGGTTGAGAACATTCAAAGAGTTTGCTTCTGTTCATGCATGATGGCTTTGGAAAAGAGCTACTGTTGCCATTTTGGGAAAATATTAAATGATATTATCATTTCATTTTCAGATGTTGCTAATGAGGAGCAGAAAATGAATCACACAGCACCCCAGCACATTTTATAAAATTATTGATAGGTTGAGTTCAAAAAGGTTTTGATGTCTTACCGTTGGCTTGAAAGGCGTCAGGTGATTGGAAGTGACTGGAAGCTGAACCTAGGATTCTAAGATTTTTCGCTTATAGACCAAAAAATAGGAAACACTGGGAAATACGTACAAGAAGCAACCATATTCACCAATGAAACAGAGAAAAATTTCAGAAGTAGTTGGCCACAGAAAAACAAACACAACATAATAGTCTAATAGCATGTAACTGAGGCATATAAGTAGTTTAGGCAGAAATACCCATTACACTTTAAGGAATCAGTATGATGCACAAAAAAGAAAATATGAAAGTACTGACCCTACCGCTACCCACACCTCTTTCCCTTTGTCCCCCTCCTCATCAGATGGTATATCCATATGCAGGGGCACCGTAAGGGGGGGGGGGGTTAGGACGATTCCAAGGGCCCAACACTGACAGGGGGCCCTCATAGAACACTATTATTATTATTATTATTATTATTATTATTATTATAGGTTTGGGGGGCCCAATATTATAGTCTTTCATAGGGCCCAAAATTTCTAGCGGCACCTCTGTCCATATGAAATATTTACTGAGCATAAACAGCATAGGCTTAATTGTATTGAACTAGTAGCAGCGGAACTGAAGGTAAAACTCCATATTTTAATCATATTGCAGAGAAAAAAACATCTCCTCTTTTTCCTGCTAAACAAACTGACACCGCGCTGAGACTGAGCTGAATTCAGCTCTTTGAATTGTGTGTGGAACAAAAGGTACTGTCCCTTTTGGCACCTTGAAGAACTGTCAAGAAGGCCATTTAGTGCCTGTTCCAGTCCTTCCACTTCTTGAGGCTGCAGTTCAAGGTTGAGATCCTCTTGGCAGCTTGGCATTGTAGAGTAGCTACAGCTAGTCAGAATAACTGAACTGTGGTCTACTGTCACATCTCTGCCAAGTATGAAGAAGCAGCACAGTCTATGCCACAGACAGAGCTGCTTCACCTAAAATTTTATTATGTTTTTGAGAGTGATGCAAATGCACACACACACACACACACACACACACACACACACACACACACACACACACAGTACTCTAGTACTTCACCCATAGTCGATGTGAATACATAATACAGACATATTTCATTGCATGAATTATGCACATTGCATGAATTATTTATTATATGTGCTCTGAAGGATACAACCTTACTGTCTTGCACTGCTGAGTGCTAACTTGGTTTTCCTCCTCAGCTGTACATAGATCGTGTCATCTAACCTGTAGGACCCATGCTAATGTTCACTGTCCACTCCTGGGCATGAAGATTAACAAACCTGACGGTTTCAGAACTGTCAATCAGCTAAACAGTCATTCCCAATGGAGCCTAATCAACATGGTTCATTTTACCTCCTGTTGTGGTCACTAATTTCCCATAAAGGGGATGGGCTACTAACACATATGCAAAATAGTCAATTCATTACGTGTATGGTGTTAATGATCAATTACATCCTCCTTATTGCCTCTGAAAAATGGGTGTCATTATAGCTACGTCTGAAGTGTATAAAATTGTGAAGTGAGCGATTGCAGTAACAAATGTGTGAGAATATATTTTTGGTTGTAAAACATTTGATGTAAAAATTGCTGTCCCATATTTTTGCTTCTTTATTATAATTATTTTATTAATTAACATAATCTGACAGTAAGTCATAAGCATTTTATTATTCTAACACAATTATATAAACAAAGTGCAACATGTATCAATGCTCCAGCCATTAACTCATAATTAAGATACTTTTAATCATCACTGAGCTTCATGGTATACATTTATTAATGATCAAACATATAATGCTCATGGCCTCCTCCTGTCAAACAAATTGTTTAAAAGGATCACGTAAATGCAGATTTAACCTCTACTTCATGAGTCCCAGCAGAATCTGCAGGGATTCATCAGCCGCTCAACTTTTCGACACTTTGGCTTCCGATGAAAGGTGCGGGAAACATTCATCACCCGGTTGCTGCTGTAAGGGGTGTGTGGCTATAAATACTCACATCAAGAGATTGATGTTTTTCTTTTAAAACATGGAGGCAGAAAAGGAAAAAAAAGAACCCTCATCCTCAATCTTGGCCCACCTCTAGAAGTGATAATAATAAATATAACAATAATAACAATATCTGCCCAGCTTGCCATTGACTCGCTGTCTGAGTGTGATAAATACCTGGCCCTGGTCATGGACGTCGGGAGGCGGTGTGATTCTGTATTCAGGGCAGCCGCTGCCCTCGCTCTCTATTCTACTTGGCGCGGGTGCCTACTCTCCACGCGTCCCTGTTGACCCCTGATCCAACACATTTACTGCCGGTAAACACACCAGATGGTGGAGGAACAGAATAGGTCAAAAAAACACCCCAGGGGTCAAAAGCCATGAAATTGTTCTCACCCGTATAAATCCTGAAGGAGTCATTTGAATCTGTGCCTGTGGGCTGAGGCAGGATATGACATAAAAGGAGTGAGGATGCAGGGGTGCGACTTTATTTTATTTTTCTAGCCTAGTAGCCCTTTTTTTCACTTCATTAATTTCCTTCTCCAGCTAGCAGTGGAATTGATATGCAGACTTAAGAAATGGCCATTGAGGATGATATGAATTTTGTGTTATGAGAAAATTCATATTGCCTTAAAGAACCTACGCTGTACAACAACCGTTGTTTAACCCTTACAACCCAACAGCCACAGATTGTGGCCATATGAGCTTACCTCATTTTGTGATGGATAACCCTGTCATTTTTCCATGTAAAAAATTCCAGTTTACTTTGCTGTATACAAGAGGCTTGTCACTTTAGAATAATACATTTTCAGTAAACATGTAAATGTTTTGCATCTATTTTGTATCAGTATTTTTGTAAATAGTAATTTTTTACTTGTAGGGTATCAAAAATGAAAGGCAATACTTGTATCTAACTTTCAAATATCTGTGCTTATTTTCCCCTGTCATTCAGGGTCAGGGCTCCTGGTGGCATTTTCCATTAGACAAATCAGTTCTGAACAAAATTATATATAGTATAGCATGTGCGTATAGGTATTAGAGATCCTGAATAATCAGCCTAAAGCTGAGGGGAGTCCAAAATATCCAGAAAAGGGGCAGGGCGCATAGAGTTAATTGTCAGGGAAATATCTGTGCCTGACATATGGTAACTAGATGAGAAAGAAAATGATCTCTCATTTAAAACAATAAGTCACTTTTTTCTAATGCAGTGTATACAGTTGAGGTGCTAGGATAACAGCTTAAACTCATATTGATTAGGCTGATTTAAGAGAGCTGAATATTTACAACACTATATTTTTCATGTAATAATTGGATATTTCCTGCTATTTGCCACACATGGCACAGACTGCTGAGTCACATGCGCTGAGTAATTATGTAAGGAAAGCCAGAGATGTAAGGATGTGCGTACATACTGACTTGGAACTTCCTCTTGAGCAGGTGCATGTCCAATTTGCAAGCGGAAAGTGTGGGGGCTGGGGCAATCAATACAAATTAAGACACCGGACAGAGTACAGCGCTTTCAGCTGTTGTCCAGAATGAGAAAAGATGAGTTTAGCCTACATGTACTCCTCCTTTTTCGGCAATATCATATTCCACTCATTCTGAAGATTTGTGAAAATAATGATTTCATTTTTCAATTGAGTTTGGGGGTGCCACAATATTGCAGGCAAAATTTTTGCATATTGATTTTCTTAACAAGTGTTGAAAAAGTGACAAAAATGTTGCTACTGTTCTTTAAGAGATTCACAAACTGTATATTGGGAAGTTTTCTGTGTTAGTGATTATAGATTTTCAAGATAATTGGCAATTTGAGATAACATATAAAAATAAATATGAATGATAATGGCAAACATTGTAACTGCCAATGAGCATACAGCATGATTATATCACTTCTTCATTGGCCACCCACTGTTCTTTTTGTTAGAATTTCCACATCCACATTTTCATTCACTCTGGTGTTGTTTGCAGGTGATTATTATTGGTGTTACATCATTTTGGATTTACCATGTCATTTACATACGCAGTTTCATTGGCTAGATTATTCAGCTCATCATACAGGTCTCCTTTCAATCTAAGGCAAGACCAGAGATTTTTTTCCAGTGATAAGGTGATGGAAAATAATCATTTAGCATGCTGAGGTACCTGAGCAACTCTTTGCATGCACCCTAAGATCTCCGGCCCCAGCGATCACAATAAGGAAAATCTATAAAGTGAACCTTATGGGACACGTCATTTGATGCATGTAATTTATTTACCTTAGAATTTATACAAGCTATAAGGGAAAATTGTTGCATCCATGTTGTTCCATGTTTTTCTTGCTGTGGACTGGTGTGCACTGCGCATGTGGTGTGTTCTGATGTTATACTGGGTGTAACAGCGGAGATGTTTACGCCCAGACTCATGGCACTGTTGAGCTCGTGTCAGCAACGCCAAAGACAGCACTCTCTTCTCATGCTTTTAGGAGCAGCATTTCTCTCCTCCTGCTTCATCAAAGCGGCAGCCCCCCTGGGAGGCTCTGATCTCAAGAGCACTTCCTGAAGAATTAATGACTTCTAATGTACCAGTTAATGCAAAGGAGGAGGAACATCCATCATAACTGACAATTTAATGACACCCTTATACATGGGACACTTGCATTTTTGCATTTTTCCTCAATATTCTGTCTTTTTTATCAACTTATCATTGGGGCTTTTCTCTTTGAAAAAAAAAAATGGAATCAAGATTTATTAAATGGACATATTAAAATATTAAATGAAATTAGAAATGTCTGCCACCCAGAGTAAGCACATGAACTATATATGAGTATGGATGTGGTGCCTAGATATTAAATTTGCTTATATACATGCTGATACTTTGAAACATGACTCATTTGTTCCATTTTAAATAAAAAGGTATATTAATGTTGATATTCTCTTCAGCATATTGACTTAGCAAGGTAAGTGTACATGTTATGCCATTATATTATACAGTTACATTACATCTATGTAAGAACACTGTAGTGTCCTGTGGTAAATATTCTCAGGGTTCAGATATCAGAGGAAGTTATTTCTACTTACAGAAAGGAATGATAACATGATCAATTGAAATTGATTTAAAAAAAAAATCATCAAAGTCCACTGAGTTTTTTTTACTTGAAAGGCAAGGAGAAATGTAAATGCAGATTAATACATAGAATATGTCAAATGTAAAAGAGACTCATAGTTTTTTAAGCAATGTTCTCAGATAAATACCCTTTGAGTTACCTGCCAGAATATACCCTTTATTTCATCCATCAGAAACACTGCACCAATAAATATAACATGCATAATACAAATGCCACAGGCTTCAATTACAAACCTTATTCCAATGTAAGAACATATATGGGGCAGTTGCAAGGAAAAGAGCTGAAGGAGTTTCTACGAGATCAACATGGGGATACTTAAAGATGATCTTATGATGATATGCTTCTCAGTGGTCTTTTCAGCCTTTTGCTGGTTATGGTTTAGGCATATCTATGATGATTTGGTACGTATTTCTGAACATGTGATGTTAGATGTTAGTTAGATGAATGTCTGGAACAAGTAGACCTTAAATGATCTTAACTGATTCACCTACAACCTGCAAAGTAAACTGAAAATACATGCATTACAAAATACAAGACACACCCATTTAAAGTATGACAAGGACAAGAACATTTTGAACCCATTAAAGAAGTAAAAAGGAAATGTCACAGCTAATATTTCAATGAAAAATGAAATGTTATCACAAAATCCATTAAAATGTAAGGCCCAGTGCCACAGGGTGCCAGATTTGGCCACGGGGCTGAGAGATAATTGAACAAAACAAAGAATATGCCCACGCAAAAAGATACCAAAATACCAGCAGCCTCTACAATTTTGCTGATGGGATGAGACAAATATAAATCAAATCCAATCAAAACAGCAGAAAATATTCAAGCTTAAATTCAGGCTTACGTGACCAGTGAGTCTTCCCACAGTGGCTTGGGGGGACAAGTTCTTGTTGCCAGGAGGGTTTGGACAGCCATGCCACACGGAAGCTGTGTCTAATAATACCCTGTTTCCAATGGCACAACAGGTTATGCCTTTATAGCTGGCCTGATGAAGGCAACAAGCAACACCTGGGCTGATTATCAACAAACCGTGTTGTGTGTGCCTGTATGTGAGGCTGCCACAGATCCTGAAAGCCTCCCAGAATACAGGGAAACAGCAGGGCCACCTGGCAGTAGCCAAAATGTGGGTGCAGCTGGTCCAACACCACCCTTCCCAGTGTCACACCCAGCTACATGCTACATTTTTATAGGCATTTGTGACAGCTATAGCAACTCATGTTAGATATTGCAAAATACCGCCATTTCATTAACTTACAATCATGCACATTCATGACTAGCATGTTATGCGTAGTTTAATTATACTAAAATGTCAATGAAAATTATGACTCTGTCAAACCTAAAAAGATCAAACATGGGTAGTCCAAGCTAAACCTTTAAAAGTTAACTTTTAACACAGCGCAAAGTTAACTGTGTGCTATTCGGCGGGATACAGCATAAGAGAAAATATTTATTCCTCACACTTTGTTACAACACATGCATAAAACCATCAAAGACTGTACACCTCACCTCATTATGCATTTACAGTGTATATTAATCATTTTACAGCCTTTCAATGTTGTAGTCCAGAGGCCCCATAAAATGGTATGTATATTTTAATGGTTAAAGTCCGACACACAATCCATTTTGTTAATTTCAAGTTTATATTAGTGTTATTGATGAGCACAATTAATGGAATTCATTAGGCAATGTCCAGGTATGAGTGTAATGAGGACTGTCAAACAGTTTAATGTGCTGAGCAGTATCACTTTAATTTAAATTAATTTTGGCTACTGGATGTATACATATGCAATCATGTGGTTTAGAATTGCAATGGCTTGTTATTGCCTTCCTTCCCATTTTAGGGCTGTACACATACAATGTCAAAATATATTTACTCATTACATATAATGAATAAATATATCACAATAAGCAATAATTATGCACAATATTGAGCTTTCCAAATGATTGGTGTGCTTTCAAATACACAGGTTTCACTTCTCAATGCTAGTGTGAGGCAGTTGTGATGCTGTTGAATGATGGAAATTACAATTGATCCCTCTCTCCCAGCATAATATCTTCTCTTAAAACCATACGCCAACAGGTGACAAAGAAGATCTGGTACTCCTGACATAATCCTGTAGAATTATGTTTTCCTTTAGAGGGGAACAAGAAGTTTAAAGATCATTGTAACTGGGAATACCAGATGGAATGCAAGTTAAAGCAGGCTTTTCATTTGGATCTCATACAGACCAGAGAAGTCACAATTATGATTAGCCTTGAAAACATAAACCGAGCCTAAGCTCTGGATGATCCTGTGCTAAGCCACAACAAACTGACCGAAGTATCACTGCAATTGCCCTCATAAGCATTTAACTATACTGTCAACAGCTATTATATAAATATGAGGATTATTTAGTTTTTTGATACGTGACAAAAACAAAACTGTTGATCCAAATGTGAACTGACACGAAAAGGCATTTTACCATCATGGACTAAATCAGTAGTTAATCTCTAAGCTGACAAACCACTGCTTCTTTTAAAGGCAGAGCACCTCATAAGTACATTTTTTTGGAAAAGTTGCTTCACCTCTATAGAATGGAGACACAGGGGTAATAATGTCTGGAAACGCTCACGGGAGATAATGTACTATTAAACAGATTTCATGTTCCCATCCACAGGACGGCGAATCAATACGCGATTGCTTTTGGGAACAGTTTGTGCGTTCTTCTGTTTTTAACACTTTACCGGGGTAGTCTCCAGATCACGGTGGAGCTCAGCGGTGGGACTCACCACCGTGCCCGTGAGGACGGCTTGTGACAGGGCCCAGGAGCCGCGGTGCTACCGTGCACGCGTTTGCCGTGCTACATGGGGAGCGGAGCATTTGAATGGATTTTCTGTCAGAGCCTCTCCTGGCTTTCTTGTGTATCAGGCCAGGGGATTAGACAGCTTGTGCTACGAGAGGCACTTTCTCTCTGTAGCAAAAGTAAACATCTGAGGCAACTGTCAAGTCAACAGTTCAGAAACACAGCACTGGAAGGGATGTCATTCCATGATTTATAAAAAAAAAGTAAAAAAAAAAGGCATCTCAATCAAAGACACCCTCCCACCTGAAAAGATGGTATATGATGTACAGTCATCACACTATGCATGATTAAAATGTAAAATGCCAAAAAAAAAAATCTTTTTTGAAATTGATAGCGATAGCAACAGAGAGAGGAGGTAAGTGGGTAGCAGACAGACAGGTAGACATTAAAGGAATGAAAGATTTTTCACACCAAGGGAATTTGGTTTGATTTATTTGCTTGTGTAGTTAGTGCAACTAGTGTTGCTTGACAGATCTTTTTTGCATGTGCATGCAGGGGCAGGGACTGGTGAATTGTTCAAAGCTGACACACTGATAAGAAATAAAATCTACTCGCACCACTGTGTGGGTCTGTTATTAATTGGTGGTCTCTGATCAAACAGTAGTCATAATATTCTTTTTCACTCAGGATTCTAATAATTCTACAATAAACATGCAGATGATGAGAGACTGCATACAAAATACAGTATCACACATGTGGCCCAATGCATTCATCTTATGAACACCACTGTATTCGATTCCTTGAATAAATGCCAGTCCTCTTGCACACATTCAGTAGCAGTAGTGTCAGGTTCCCGCAGAGAGGTATATTTTCAGCACATTTTCATTCAATGAATCATTCATTCATCATGAGGCTAAATGGACCCTAAATGAACATCTCCATGAAAATCGACTGATTTTTATTTTACTTGTGAGATTTATGTAATCTTGAGGTTCAACAACATCTAGTAATTTAAATCTAATCTTGCCAAGGATTATGTACCATTTATGACTGCATGAATATGTAGGCTGCACACCCTGTTGAAAAAGTGAACGCCATGGCTGGTTATGTAATTCTTTCTACAGAGAGATTTCACTCCCATGGCCAGTGCACATAAGTTATTAACAGAAATTAGAATTGCTGGAATTTTGTATTCAGTGTTTCCCATCAGCATAATTGATAATGACATCTGCACTACCCACGGCCACAGTGTGGAACATCATTTCTTTGTCAGATAAGTTTTTCATTGTTATCAGTACAAAAATTCTTCCTCCGGGCCTGTTTGGATAATGCAGTGGTGTCTGTGCTATTTCAGGCCATTACCGGCCTAAGATGAATTGCAATGATACCGGCCCTAAGTGCATGGAAACTGAGTTACCATTGAGCTGAGAGATGAAAACATCTCTGTCTCGCCAAGCAGCAAAACGCACCATCAGATTCTGAAACAATGCATGCAAAGCTTAAACAAATATGAGCCATTCTGAATTTGTTTATTTATTTAATGTTGGATGGCTTTATCACCGTCATGAAATTAATTTGAACTGTTCCCTTTCAGCTTCGGTTGGAGTTAGCGTAGCCCATTGTGGCCTCTGACAAACAGAGGCCTGTCTTGCTGAGGAACTGCTGCAGTCTCAGGCCAGCTCTGTCCAAAAGAGTCAGTGGGGAGCAGTGGAGCTGGGTTCGGGTCGCATAATGAGTAGAGACAGCAGGTAAGTGCAGTGGCTCCATCCGAGCATGGAGACCGCGCCGAGTGGCTTTTTCCTGTAGGAGTTTCACGTTGAATCTACAATGACGGGTCAGAAGGACAGTATATTTATTACTCTACAGGACTGAAAAAATGACTAAAAATGACCGCCAGAGTTTAATTGTAACAAAGAGATTGGAGATTCTTTTTTTTACCTTAAAACCCTAAACTAAAATGACTAAAATGATTTTATGTGAAGTGCACAATTGCAGAGTGACCACTTCACATGCAATCAAGTGAAAAAAGATTGCCCGCTAATGGGCAAAACTTATTTCAATTGCCGTGCTTGTTAATCCTGCAAAGCAATCAGAAAACAGGTTCATGATTATTATTGAATAAAGGCAAAGTCTCCGCTGCTCCCATTTTTAGCCCATCGGTCACAAATGCCTCGGGATGACTCAACAAGCACAAAGGCTACATCAGTTGAAAATGCTTTGTAATAGGTTTAAAGCCAGCCAGTCACTACCAATCTGATTGAATGTATGTCACGCCCTCATAAGGATCTATTTGCACCCAATGCCCTGTTTGTTTCCTGCATACCACACAGGCCTGTATGGTTCTGGTAGAGCGGATATCTTACAGCACTCTCGCATCATGACATCATCTCAGGCCTTGAGTCTGCCCCTGCTGCCCTGACTGACAACACTCCCCTCTCCCCACCCCCCACCCCTTGGCTCCCTGTGAGACCTCTTAAAAACCAGTCCTTTCTGCCTCCTGCAATATTCCCTCAGTGTAAATAAATAAAGCAGATAGAGTCTGCCTCCAGGTTGTTGTTTGGAAGTCATGTCTCGCCATAGGCCTCATTATCCTTACCACGAGAAGTAAAAAAAGAAAGCCTCCAAGGTTCCCAGATAAATTCTACAGTGATCTCTCAGCATGTAGCGGCAAACCAGTTTTAAACAAAGGATCATATTACTCGCGAAAGAGATAGATGCTTTATGATGTCACACCCTGTAATGATTGTGTTTTGGGTCTCAGCGGAGACCCAAAAAAAAAAAAAAAAGAGGAATGTGACTCAAACAGCAAAGATGTTTTAAAGGAGTGGAATCCACCTCTCAGTGCTTCCTTTTGGATGAGCAGTGAAACAACCAGCTGCGAAGGATGAGAGATATTCAGGAATGGCTCAGTCATTTAGTTTCTTTTTTCTTTCTTTGTTTGGTTCCCCTGCTTCGGAATTCACAGGAAATTGACTCCATTATCTGAACCCCATTCACTGCGAGGCACCTGCATATAAAATGTCTCTCACCTGCCATTTCAACATCATTACTGTTGAGGTGACATTACTATCGCCATGGCAACAATCTCTTGAATACAAGCAAAGGGTGTAATGTCTCTTTGGGCCGTCTTTTAGTACAGGAAGTATCCAGCAGATTCCGATTTTAATCTCTGCAGCTATGGCTCTTGGAAAAGCTCTGAATCTACCACAACTTGAGTTTCTTTTCATCTCACTGATGGTTTCAGGGTAAAAAATTTCTTTCAAAACTAACTTTACAATAAGGGAATATTTAACCAGTTATATGACACAGAAATTATGAACATTTCCTACAAATCAACTAAATGAAATTTATTAAGGTATCTTTAAAGTAGAGCAGTGGTATTGATGCGAAGCAGACAGTCCATGGTAAGCATCAAAATCCTTGTAAAAGCAAAGATAATATTTTTCTATTGTCACATATATATTTTCCCCATCAACCTTTTCATGGTGGACAGTCGTTATTTTTACTGACAGAAACAAATCACTGTTGGAAAAATGTAGAATCTGAGAAAAGTTTGAATAAGAATCCTGATGTTAAACTGTAACATAAGGAAAATATACCCTCTCACTTCAACAAGCAAAGAAGGTTGTCAACAGAACTATAACCAGTGTAAAACATGAAGACTTGTCTTCTTCCCTTTATTAGCATTGTTTTGTTGCAATTAAAATAGGACATACAATTATTTACATTATTCTGATTTTTTTTTTTAACTTACAACTTCTATTTCTATAGAGTGTACACACAATATTTGTACAATATCAAACATTTCCTGAATATAGGCCATTCTGTAAACTTATATTAGGTGTTGGAAATACGTTGTGAAAAAATATCTGTATACAAACTCTATACATTAATCTACTGAATTTCTGACTTTCTATGCACTTTTACACATTTATCTAGCTATCTGAAAAGGAAATAAGATACAATGGTGACAATAGCATGGTACTCTGTCAAACACAGTTACTGGTAAGCTTTTAGCAAGTAGTCAGGATCATTTCAGGATCATTAGCTAGCCAGCTAGAAGTTCAGTCAATTGTGAGTGTTTTAAGCAGGTAGCTACAAAGCTAGTTAATTATGAAGCTAGCTAACTGCTGCAAAATACGGTAGTTAGCGGACAAGAGTAATCAACCTTTGTTCTAGCCAGCTAGAACTGTCAAGCGTAGCTCAAGGTTAGTCAACAATCTCAGATTTTGGTCAATTTTCAAGTTTTTACTATTGCTTCCTAGCACTAGCGTTCTAATATTGTGGGCCTGCGGGGCTGGGTCCCAGCAGATGGCGCTGCTTGGCAAAAACATGAACACTAGGTCAGTTGTTTGCAACAGTATCAGGCAATATAATCTGTGATTGCCTTTGTCTAATTCAAGTCATACTAGAATGGCCCCACCCAATTGTCATGCTGTCACTGCTAGCCAGCCATTTAACAGCAAGTAGCTAGCAGTGTAGCTAACGACCATATTGGCAAAGTAGCTAACTACCACATTGGCTTTCTAAAACAAAGCATGGTACCCGGACCTATGATATCAACACGAGTCCTAATTATGCTTGTGGGGAAGGGCTATAATACAGTATCCTTTGAGTGAGGATGCCCTGCCAAATAGACATTTATAGTTACAACACAATTATACACAGCATACTCAAAAATCACAGTAATCTGGTTTTATCAGCTATAATGGGAACTTTCCCTTAGGGCCCTGTGTTCCATTAGCATTGTGTAGCAAGATGCAATTGTATGCAAATTCTGTATGCTGAAATGAGATTAGATGGCACAGGAGTTAATGTCTTTAATGAGGCGGACCTCAGGGTCATTGTGGTTATTTCTGCAGGAAACTCCAAAAATGGCCTAACTCTTGGTGCTATATACTGTAGATATAGGGTACACCGCATCAACCCAATAATTTGGCAGATAGCACACTGGTTTCCTCAACATGTCTACAAAAACAAAAAGAAATTAACAAATAAACCATTGGTTTTCTCTCTGAAAGAAACATGCTCATTCCTTTTGTGAATCTTGTCCCTTTTCCCAAACATGTTCACCACAAACATGTTGTGTTTTAATATGGACATCATTATTGTGCTTTCTTTGAATTCCTCCTTCACGACGCTCCAAAATGGTCCAAAGATAGAATCTTAGTCCTACTGTCAGTGTCAACTTCCTTCCTCTTGTGTGTGAGTCATATTCCCCAGGCCCTGTAGATGTACCTGTAGAGAGTGAACTATACCATTCCCCTTAAACCTCCAAAAAAAAAAAAAGCAGAAAAAAAACAGCTAATGGCTTCCAGTGGGACATGAGAAATATCCCACTCCCCTGAAAGATGAGAGAGATTGGATGTATAAAACATACATCCAGCTTTCCTCTCTCCCACCACTGGAGTTTACAATCCCCCTAAAGAATCCCCAGTCACCGCATTCATTTGGAACTGGGTTCATTCACTCACTCACAGGGTTGGAGTCACCAACAAAGCTATGTCATATTTTCATTTTTTCAACTTGTTCTGAAAAGCAAACAATTTAAACTATTTTCAGCAGAAATAGAATACATGGAGGCTGACCTGATTGTTATTTTTGTTTTTCACTGTAAAGAGATTGTGTGTTGATGCCATCCACCAAGTTAGGTAACTTCAGTTGAGTCACTTATAATAAAGTCAACTTATTACAGCTTCTGCATTATATAAGGAGCAGGTCAGACATTCCTGTGAAATAGCTATTGAATATGAGTGAATACAATACATAATAGTTAGTTACCCCTGCATTGTCATTTTTATTGAATAAAGTCCATCACCAAAAATGCATATTTCTCTGTCAGGGCGCAGTGATGTGAAAGCTTTTGAAAACATAAAGTATATGCATATCCCTCCCTTTCTCTGTATAAGGCATATTTCAGTTAGGAACATGAGATACATAACACATTAACTGTACACTTCTCCACAGTACCTGCATCAGTCATATTTCTGCACACTCATTGTTACGCTGACAGCCAGTACATGTGAAGACAAAAAAAAATATATATCTCACATTACGAAATCTGCCAGTGAATAAAACCTACTTGGAGGAATTTGCCATTCAACACAAAAATGTTGTCCTTCTGCAGTTTAAAAAAAGAAAGCCCCAGCATTGAAGGTCACTGACTCTGTACAACCTTGCACAATCTCATTTCAAAAGTGTGAAATTCCCCCATTCATCCCTTTGATGACTTCACAGCATACGGCAAGCTAATTACATGCAGCATAATTCCTCTCAGCAGTCATGTCATTACCTACTCTTATGCAGAGCAGAAGAAAAACAAAATCGAATGCTATACCCAGACAAAAAGGCTCCATTGTCTTACACCATGCCCACGGTGTTGGAGAGCATTACCACTAAACAAACATTGCACCCGTGTGGTTCTTTCCTTCGTTGCCACAGATATGTCTTCAAGGTTGCGTTTGCTTTTGCTTCTTGGATTCTGTTTGTTGCCTCTAAGGGTGACAAGAGAAGAAGTTGAAGCACCACAGCTGGTTCTGTACTGATTTAAATGCTTAACACCCTGCTAAAGCAGAAAGAAAAAAAAAACCTTTTTAAACACAAAAAATGTGCTTGCTCATACTGGGAACGCATTACATTTCAAAAATGGTATTCTGGGCTTATTATTTAGGCAGTGACAATGCAAATATCTCACATGTGTGCAGTTGACTATTTCTGTGGTCAAAGAGACACGTCTGAATGAATGTCAGTGTTGTAATGCTACTGGTGCTACCACATATTGTTTTAGTGAGTGTGATGTAGGTGTGACTATATGCTAGCCAATCAGGACATCAGTCATATTGTCTTTGAATGAACATTTGTGCAAGTGGCATGGTACATAATGATCCACAATAAATGGAAAAATTGCCCACACATTGTTGTATAGTTCCCAAAATAGGTGATTTATTGAGCGAGACAGGACACGTTTTCCAGAGCCGTGCCTGACGAAGACCAGACTCTGGTCAAAACATTGTCCTGTCTCATTTAATAAATCACTTATTTTGGGAGCTACATATCAGCATGTGGGTATTTGTTTCGTTTATTGTTGTTTTCCACTTTTGCCTTCCACCTGAGGAACGTCAGATTTGAGCAGGTTTTTGTAAAATTCACAAAATTATATGAAAAACAATGGGATAAAACTGCAGAGCTAACATAAATGCATATGTTATGTGTGGATGAGTTATTGGTCTTATAGATCAAATAAATTAAATTAATTAATGATCGAGATTATTTGTTCAAAAAAAATCCTTGACGTAGATAGCTAGTCAAGCATTCACAAAACCAAACGCAACACTCCTTGCAGTTTAGCATTTAAAAAGATTGTTTTACGTTATGATGAGTAATGAACAGTAAGTCAAAAATTGAATGAAAGATTAAACACAGGACTAAACTGTAGCATCTCACTCATTTGATTAATTATCTGACAATAAATGTGAAACTATTGCAACTTAGGTTAAAAGTAACCATAATTAAAATATACCCAAACCAACCGTGCAACCAGGATGAGCCACAGCCAGGAAATTCACATCAGAAATGTTAAAATTAAAATAAAAATAAAAATAAATACAGCAAGTTTACTATTGTAACTTGTATCATTATTAATAATTAATCATAATGTATTTCAAATGAATTAAGATTTAATTTATTTACATGGTAAATATTTCGGGTTCATGAATGCTTTCTTCATTAATTCAATGTGTTGATTTTGACCTATCTCTCGTTCGAAGGGGATTATGCCTGTATTGTCTGTACATTTATGTTAACTTTCTGTATTCTGTATCCTCTGTCATTACTCATTTAAAGTGACAAATCGTTCCACCCTGATGCTCAGTATAACCTGGATATACAACCCCATACAGCTAAGTGGTTTGCTATACTTTCTACTTTAATCAGTACCCTTGCAACACATGCCAAATGTTCAGTTTAAATACTAAGGATACAACTGGCACTAGCTAAAGAATTTTACAAATATTATCATTAAGTGTGGCACAGTTTGCTAACAAAAAAAGGGGACTCGCACAGCAGGGAGGGAATTTGGGGTGTAAGAGACAGAATATCCTTCTCTGGACCTATTCATGTTTCATGGTTTTGTTTTTCACCTTGAATGTCTTCAAATTATTAAATACAGCATGTTTGATCCATCATTGCAAATATAACATTGAAACATTATTTAGCTCACTTTAGCAAATTCATATGTAATTTTGTTATAATAGCTGTATCTGTGTGTGAATGCCTCTGTTATACATTCATGAAATCTTTACTTTTGTCAAAATCACCCCCCTGTCAAATGATCTATTATTACCAGTGTTTGCATTTGCCTTAAAAGCACATTTTACTTTCTGGATTTTTAGGACCATTTAAATACTGTTGTGCTCTGCGTTAATGTAAATCCACACTCCAAAAGAAATGGCCACACCCCTGTCACACCCACGTACTGCAAATCCTGATAACAGTGAGTATCAGTCTTTGAGCAAGGTTTATTTTTTGCCATTTGTGCCTCTCTAAATACTGATATTGCGCTATCCACATGAGATTGATGATTTGAACTGGTTTTTTTGCCAGCTAAATAGGGTCTATACGTCAGCCTGAGACAGTAAAGTGATTTGATGATGATTTAGTTTGTCTGTCAAAACTTATGACTTGGATACTGGCATTACCTTCACAAAATAAAGCCTCTTATTCTGCTTGTTACATACTTTTCACCCATATAGTAGATGCATAGATCCCATAACATAACATGAAGAAAAAAACTCTCATGCTTTTCCTGTTTAAGAAACAGAAAACATTGCATTTGTATACATAACAGACATCTTGCTTACTATATGTCCACTAGTTTATGAGAGACTGTATAACTGACAAAACAGATTTATGCAATGGCTAATCGGAATTTTTCCCTAAACGCTTGCAAACTCAGTAAAGCAGGCCTAATGGACCCAAATACAACAAAATCAATTCAACATTAAAAATGGCACTATCAATGAAATAAAACTGTCACATAACACGACACAAAAATTCATCTGTAGGGTTAATGAGAGGCAATTACAACACCCAATAAACCAAAGCCGCCACAAAAGCCAGCGAGAGAAAAAAAAGAAAACCTTTCTGGCGAGTTGGACAGGAAAGCTGAAATCACTTTCATCCCACTACCTTACTTCTATCTTCAACAATGTCCTCCTCCTTGTAAATGTTTTTCCATTGAAATTCCAGTTACGGAGCCTGTCTCTGGAAAGAGGGAAAGGGAGAATTAAATTTTCATAAGTTAAGAAGCAGAGCAAACAGTTGGCACCACCTCTCCTGACATTGTCTTTTCCAGGGCCCAGCCACAGATTAAAGATTCACTCAGGCTGCAATCTGCATTCTAAGGCCTATCAATTTTTCATGGCCCCCCAACACTATGAGCACTCACAGCCAGAAGGAGGTAATGCAAAATTGATTTGTGTATTAAAACTGCTTAGCCAAGCAGGCGCCACCGGGAAATTTAGTGATTACACCCCTGAGAATTCTAAGAGGCCCTGGGCATCATATGTGGCCAAACTGGAGGAGAAAATGTAGATTTTATCAAGTGATAACAAAGTGACCGCCCCCTTCCTCCCCCAAAATGAAAGGAAATAGAAGACCTTGGAGGAGCGCACCAGAGCCTCGCCTGGCTTATTAAATTTTTGTCACCCAGAACGATATAATGGAAAACAAGTTGCCGGAGGTTATTTCTCAGTGTTGAGAATGTGTTGCATTACCGAGGGTACATTATGCTGGCTGTTTACCGTATGTGTATGCCTCTCTGATCTGAGCACTTCAGAACCCTCAAGGGCTGAGGCCTAATTGTATGAGAAAAGGGAGAGGAATCTTGTCCACCTGCCACCATATAATAGAATATATGTATATAACAATAGATCTTGCCAGTCTGGCTTGAAATGTCACCAATACAAAACCATCTGAAAAGAAAAAAATAAAAGTGTGTCCATTTCACACTGAAACAGGATGTTGACAGAACAGTGATTCTTACTCAGTCTGATGTCATAATGGGAATGTTCACCACACTGTGACTCATATAGCTTGATGGCATAGCATACAGTAGCACATGCAATTTTCTGGTGATGTAATGTAGGTTTGTCCTAATACACCTACATTTAGATTTATCTGGAATATAATATTATTTACTGTACACGTTCAAGGAGAATTATATCTCACTGAAGAAAACGTGGTGAAAATAAGCCACCTGCCAGATTCTCAGTAAAATAATTGCAAGCCAGTCCTGCATATTTTTTGTGAGGCTCTGAATGCTGAAAGAATACTTTCATATATTTCAAGTAATTCTAAACATCAAGGCATTTATATTAAAAATACCTTAAAATATGTTTTAGTGTTTGACCTCTATACCAGCATGTTATTTTTCAAAGTATCTTTTACCTTCAAATAATACACTGTAAGTAGCCTGTACTTTGAACATAACTACTTAGCTACTTAGCTCATAACTGTTTAGCACAAGAATGTTTTGTTTTTAGCACAAGAACGTAATGTTTTTAATTTTCTTGTCAGTGGAAAAATGAATTTTGCATTTGAATCATCGAATAGAATGACATTAATCTTTGAATCATCTATTTCTCTGTTAGCTTAATGATATACACACATTAGAACAGCTTTTTTTTGCACTGTGTCCGTATTGTGGTGTCGTGGTGAGTGTTGGCTGAGCAAGCAATGTCATGTAAATAATGCAATGTAATTTTGACCCTGCGGTCATCTGCATAGCATACCCACTTGTTGAAAGATACCTAAGCATCTAGAATAAATTATCATAGCAAACTAAAATTTGTGGTTTAACCACCACCTGAAGTCAATAGTGTCTTATATCTGAAGTTTGAGAGGTGCAAAGTTCATTGATAAACCACTACTGCCTCTGATATATTTGAAAAAGATACGAGTGTGGTGTAGTTCACTTCTTGCATGCTTTTAGTGTGTTTATGTAGTCATAATATGGTGCAATCCATCATCACAATCTGCTGATATCACAATGCCATGAACACACTAATTATATACTGCTGTTTTGTCCTTCTTTTTTTTCCTCAGCAGAAAATCCACTACTGTCCCACATCAAGCTCAGCCATGACCCTCAACAGCCCTTCAATTCATTGAGCACTTTGTGGCCATGTTTCCCCACTCTGTACTTTTACCTGAGCCATTAAAGCCCATGAACATGAAATCTGCTTAATCAGAGTCACATTAATCACTAGAAGACCAGCCCTTGAAAATGAAATGTTCCTCATGCAAGGTAAGTGGGTGATAAGCACCAGAATAAAAGAATTGGTGAATCATGATTTCAGAAGGTTGGAATTGATGTTGAAAACAAATGAAATGTCATTTTTTTATTAATGTGAATTGCTCTGAAGCTAATTTGCATTCGACTTTGTCAGAATAATTGCATGTTTGAGGATCTCTGAAGAGATACAGGTCATAGTAACATAATTTAACTGCCTTATTATAATGCTCTTACCCAAATCCAGTGAACAGTTAGATATAGTTTGGTTTACAAAAAAAAGTTAGAGGTCAAAGAAGGTGAACTTGACTGGAATATAAATAGTACAGCCATCAATGGTGTTTATGACAATGACAATAGCTCCAGAAGGGTACTCATTACCACCCTCATCTCAATGTGTGGGTACTCAATGACATCTTTAATGTGTGTTTTACTTTATATTGCACCTCAGAACTGGATAGGTATATTACATGTACCAGTACAATATCAATATACACGTAAGATCCATTAGTCAAGATATACGACTATGCATGCAATGCTAGATGTGTATGCTTATCTGCTGGTGCAATACAGTCTTTTCATTTACAGTTCATGAAATAAACATATTGTTTTTGCTTTCTTTATTTTATGAAGAACTTTTGAAATTCTAAATTCATTTCCACTTCAAGTCACGACTGCAGGTTAGCAGATAAAGTACTGGTAATGTCCATTTTATAAAGGGGACTAACTAATAGATCTAAATTTGCATATGTTTTTCAAATATCAGTGATGTTATTGAAAAGAATAATAACAATTTTATGTCTTGCAAAACTGTTATGATTTTTCTATGAGTGCTAATGGAAAATATGCGAAATTTAAATAGTATGTCTCTGTTCAGTGAAATCCTTTAACATTATTTGGTAAATAATTTCTCTGTGTGAGTTTCTCTGTTTCCATGACAGAATAGCTACATGCTGTGTGCATATATCTGCAATATGCAAGCGTTATTGCATCATCAAGTAAAATATTGAAAATCAACTCTCAGGTTGCCATGGCAGTGTGCACTTTCATTAAACCCAAAAAAAAAAAAATTAGAGAAAAGGTCTGGGATGACAAACTGTCATGGAAAATTATGAATAAACTGAAATTCTTTTCAATCAATGTTAATATCAGTGATCATTTCTCTATTAGCTGTGACTTTCAAATGTAATAAATAATCATCACATGTTTTCAAGGTATATTTAGTATAGCAGTGTGTCCTCTTACTTTTACCCATAGGGTTTCTAGGCTGGCAAGGGAAGTAAAAGGGTGATGATGGCTTCGTGATAACTGGAGATGTCTTGGGGGAACTTTATCAGTTACCCTTGCTGTACAGACAGGAGAGCCCTCTCTATCTGTGTTTTCTGTGATAACATTGAGACTGTCGTAACCAGCTATGGAGAGAGGTGACTTGTGGGGCAACTAACTGAGTGTTCAGTCCTGGAACACAAACACACAGTGGCCGAATTGCTCTCTGTCCCAATTGTGAGCGAATTTGATAACATTACAAAGTAATCCAGACATTTGCACAGTCTGTCTGGACTGATGCAATACATAATAGTACTTTCATGGTCAGACAAACTTATAAGTAAGCAATTTATAGAAGCAGAAGAAAAGTGGGGGCTGGCAACAGCCAATGAAAGTATGTTTTTGTTTTTTGACATGATATATTGCAAAAAAAAAAAAACATTATGGTTGTGTTTAGTTTGTTGAGATCATATTTATTTGTCAGTTCTAGTCTCTTTCCCTCATCAGTATCCAATATCATTGCAAAGTAAGGATGGAACCCTTCCCTAGGGTTGCCTCAGTGCAAAAAAGCCACTGCTTCTGGAATTCATATTTTGGGTAAAAGTCACTACATGTTAAGCCCATCTTTCATTAAACCATACAAATAGAGAGCAACATGCAACAGATCGACTTATGATCAGACATTTTAAATAAAGCCTTAAATGCTAATCTTGGTTATTCTTACAGTGTACTCATTTATTCTTATTTATTGAAAATAAATGAGAGATAACAGGCTATGTCTGAAGTGCTACCTTATCAAAGTAAATGAGCAAAGTCCAGGACACATTTCACATTCATAGAGTTGAGATTTTAGAGGAAATGTACCAAAGATCATTGGGCAGAATGAACACAGGGTGTCATGCATAGACCATTATCACCATGCTCCCCCAGTCTGCTTGACACATGACAGCCAAAATACAGTCAAAATGCTACAATTTGTTCAGCAGTCTGCTCACTAACTTTTTGTTCCTACCATCAGATGATGAAATATAACATTTGTATTCTGTCAAAACAGTGTAGCCTTTAGTCGCAAATTAAAACTAAAATGGCAACAGGATTATTGTGACTTTTGGAAGAGCACACCCTGACCTTTACTGCCAAGCTCTCAAACATTTAGCCTGTAATGTCTGGGCTTTGCTCTAAAGCCATCTCTTTGTTACAATTATGGTAATGTTTGTGGATTGCTCATGCAGGAACATCCTTTGGGACCATGACTCCACCCCTGACTGGGCCTCTGGGAAGTAATCCTCCGCATATCCATTTATGTTTCATTCAGTGTCACCACCAATATCCAAGTCTGAAACGTCTGTACTTTTCTTAATGGCTGCTTCAATAAATAGGTCTGGTTTGTAATTGAAGCAGGTCCCTCAGAATGGTACTCCTCTGGACAGGAGGTTATTTTGCTTACATACAAAATAAGACCCCACAATGTAACAGTCACCTGCTTAACCTTTGAGTGTAACGACAGTAAAACATCTGGAAGACCTAGTTGGATCCAATATATTTAATATCTTCTCCAGGAAAATGAAAGCGTTGTTCAGGATTTCTGATATGGAATCAACCTTAAAAGCAGATGCCTTATAAAACAATTCTACATTAAACATAGTTCCAAGAAGGACATCAATCAAGATAAGATATCAGTTAAGGATCAAATTGAAGGAAATATTCACCAACTGTTGTTACGAGCATATCATGAATTAAACAAATCTTATACAAAAAAGTTTGCATTTTTGCCATAACAAAACAACTACTATTGTTCTGTGCTGTCGTATTTATAGGGCACATTTTCAGAATGCCATTAGGTCTGACTGTATTCAGTGAACCCTGCATTTCATCTGTATCTCATGTGAATTTCCTCTCTGACAGTTTCCACTACAATATCTAAGGACAGGTTCCTCTTCTCAGCAAGTGACATTTAGAAGCGAGGTAATACTGTAGGTATTTACCAGTGGTTACTTCACCAGGAATTCAACTACTCCCACAAAAAATTCTTAAACCACTGTGCTGACTCTAACACCAGAACAGTTGATTAACTGTGATATCTCAGTATCAATTAATAGGAACACTAAATGTAACATTTATGACTTCTTTTACAGAAATTCTTGTACAGAGAATATCAATCACATGTCTACATTGCAACAATAAATTGCCCTAGAACTGACCAAATCAGTAATTTTGAATTATTATAAAATGATCAATCAATCAATTGTCAGACAGCAAACTCAAATTCTCAAAACAGTGTATCCAGATCCGAGAGAGAGAGAGAGAGAAAGAGAGAGGAAGGAAGAGAAAGAGAGAGAGACCTAATTACTAAATTGTATTGAAATTTAAGTGATTTTAGGTTGTTGAGGTAGAGGCTTTTGCTTGAGATTTAAGTTTGTGGAAAGCACTGTTGACTACTAGCTTGGGTACTAAAGACACAGTTTTAAGTCATATTGTGACAGGTCTGAACCTTGGAGTGGCTGGGAGGTGGAGATGCCAAGACAAAGTTTTCCACTGCAAGTATCAACATCTCCATTTCGCCCGGCTTAATGGAGAGATTCCTGCATATAAGGGCACTACTCACTACTGCAAGTCAGCACTCTGGAGCTGGGTGAACACTTCACATTTCTGCAGTTCTCTGCCGCAGTGTCATTACACGGACACCATTCCACCCAGCCGTCATTCCCTGAAAGCCTTCAGAAAATTAGGAAGGACCTTTATGTACTCTGTAGTACTGAATGGATAGGTGGCTTCCCAAGATGGCTGACATCACTCAGACTCTAAAGTAACAGGATGAGATATGCAATTCTATAGGGGAAGGATAAAAATGGAGAAAGTTTTCTGAACTGTTCTTCTGCAGATAATTTCTTGACTTGTGAAACAAAATCTTGATTTGAGACATACAACTGGAAAACGTCTTAAAAAAAAAAACCCTATAATTTTACTTGACTTGTTTCTTCTTGCTCCATTTTGGTAAATATGTTACTTTAAAAACAAAACTGAAGGGAATATTACTTTACTGATAACTGATTTTGGTTTCCCTTTGAACCCATGCAAAGTAGCTGCAGCCAGGACAGGCAACCCCTCCGGACAGCAGGCTCTTTACCCTCCAGCCATTCTTGCTCTGTGATGAGCTAAGAGCGTCTGTCCCCTTATTCTTTGCTTGAGTGGATAAAAAAACAGAACGCTGATCATTTCCCTTCTCTGGCTGCTGTGGCGCAGCGCAGTGGGGAGGCACTCTTGTTTTATCACCTCCTTGGTTAGTAGGACACCCCCAACAGGGGCTCCTAATGGAGGCCTCCTCTCAGCCATGCGTCAGGGAGCAGCTGTGCATCAACGCTCCCTCCTCGCACCCCCTCCACCAGCTGTCAGCCTGCTATTTGGACCCCCACACACACACACACACACACACACACACACACACACACACACATACACATACACATAAACCACAATGACTCAACTCACACCCGGGGGGGGGATGTTATAGTGGTGCACTGTCCACATTGTCCAAAAATCAGAAGTCACAGGACTAATGGTTCCAACCTGCTGCTAAGCAGAATGTAAATGTAAGCGGCAGAAAGAATAAAATGATTTATTAGCAAGAGATGTGAATCTGGACCATGAGAAACAGGTTATTTGAATTGCTTTGCATTGTCTGTACTTCCATCACACACATCCATTGTCCATACATTGGAAAGGACAGATCTGCAGGATCTGCAGAAAGGACAGATTTAACACTGCAAATTATATTTACAATAACGTTTGATACTTGAATATATATCATATAATATAATATTTGAGAACATTTGAATAATCCTGTATCTTGTAAAATATGGTTTCAATTATACAATGACTCTCTGTAAAATATGCATACAAAAAATCCAACGGCTCTAGAAATGCAAAAAAAGTGACACTGTCAAATATGACACTGTTAAACTGTGAAATATTACCTATTCGGATCAAAACCTTTGCAACATACTGTAATTTGATTAAAATGCTTCATTAATGTTAGCTAGTTAGCAAACTGAGTCTGCAAAGTCAACTAAGTTAGTCACTACTGTACACCAACTCAAGTATGACACAGTCCGCTTAGCCAATCAAAGTGATTTGGATGCCGATGGACACAATCAGATGTTCTCTGAAATGGATCATGTCATTTCTGTATAGCGAACTCATTTAAACTAACCCAACAAGGTAGCAAACATTAACTTGAATTTACTCAGTAGAGTTGACATCTTTCTGAAAGTCATTTGTCCCTCACCTCCTTTCTACACCCGTGTGTACAACTTGGCAAGCATCACAATTTGAAAGAAGCTTGAAGTAATTCAACCACAGTTTCATAAATGTATGTATTTCTCTTTATATTTACCAAAGTGGTATTTGACACTACAGAGCCCCCTTTTGTTGAACAGTATAAAAACTCATTCAAAATTATGTTATGGTTCTTCAACTAATTCCTTTGTGAATCAACATCAAAATTCTCCAGCAATCAATGTCAGAATGTATTTCACCATCTCTTGCTCTCTTCCTGGCTTGAACAACCCTGAGAGAAACAACCCATGAGAGGGAGAGAGGAATAATGTTGAAGGGCTCACTGTCTGTTTCAAGTGCAATTTTACAAAATGATAATATCCAAACAAGAACATAAATGGCTTAATTTGTCTGGAACAGCCGCCCCAAACATGGTTTGAAGGCTATCTGACTTATTGCCTAGTCTGAAAACAAATGTCCATTCAAGCCAAATTCATTTAAGAGGGGGGAAATTAACGTTCGGACAGAGGGAGTTTTGAATTAAACACTGAATTTCCAACTGACATGTTGTATCGATACCAGATCAAGAAAACCAGTGATCACTTGAAAATTTTGGCAGTGTACAAGTGAGATAAATTATCTCAATGAGATGAAGGTAATGGCTTTGGTTTACTCAATATCCTGATATTAATTACCCTGTGAACAGCAGATAAAAGAGTGGTATTATTGAGATCCCAAGATAAATTAACTTCTGGTCAAGACATAATTAAGACTTAAAGGGCTGCTGGTGTCTATTTGGTGAAAACCAAAATATCAGTTCTTGAAGAATTTACTTCTTCTGTTTTTTCTCTCTGTCACCCTGCAATATTTCATCCCGATAGCCATGCCAACCATATAATTTAGTAAATAGAGACTAGAGCAGCAACACAAAATTATGGTGTCTGTGGTCGGTAATGCAATACAATATGCAATGATAAAAAGGTTAATCCAGCAATGACAACTGCCCTCGCCGCATTTCTCGGAATTGTGCATGCATCAACATTTCCTCCAGCATTTAGTTTTGACTTGTTCCAAACTAAGAATGATTGGTGTTTTGGAAGAAAAATCCATGGCCGTGTTCCAAATGTTTAACCTCTTGCTGTAGATGAGCTCAGCTGCCCAGGAGACCTCGGTTTCCCCTGGAGCATGACTGAGGTGGAAAGAGCAATCTTCCAGACACTGCCGTCAGAGAGGAAAGCGCCCCTTGTGGGTGATTTCCAGGGCACGTATTAACCACAGATGGCTTCCTCAAAGTTACATAGTCTTGGCAGTCCATTTTCTATTTGGATGCTCAAGGCTATTATGCTATATTCACAAAGGAGTCTGTCAGCCTTGATGTTTTATCTTGTGCGCTCCTCTGAGTTAAAGTCTTTGTCTATAGGGCTGCAACTGAACACAGATCCTCTGAATTATTGTTTGCACAAACTAACATGAGGATTTTGGTTAGTGTCAACATTTTCAACAATGGAGGTTTATGTCAGGGGCTTGTTTGTAAAATGAGACAGGTGGGACCCCAACAGACAAGCTGTTGAGGGCCTATGTAGATTTTCACCAGCGTCATTTCAAAAACTGAGGGCTCTGACCTCAGGTAAAACATGTACAGGACATTGTCCATAAACCTGTGCAGGTCAAGTTCAGTAAGACAGTTCATTTGAGCCTGATTTGGTTTGAAACACTTAGGGCCAGATATACCAATGGACATGGGGGATTTAGGTTCTATTCAGTATTCTGTCAAATTTGTCAATATTAAATGCTTGCCTCATACATTTTGATGCTCTTTTATGATGCTCAAACTACTCTTTCATTTTCTTAATGTTTTTTAATATTGTTTGCACTTTTGTGATGCTGCATTGATATTCTTGAGATGGTTTAAGATAATATTAGCAATGTAACTTTACACATACTATGCAATTATCCATACAATGGCACCCACATTTCCAGACAATAGCATTATCAAATTGTTCAGAAGATTCCAATATTCTATATAAATTAAGGGTCCTATCAACTCAGAGAATCAGAGCGATATGAAATCATCTTAAACTGGCTTAACTGAAAACTCACCCTTCTATGGAAAGTGTATTTTGGTTTACAGTCCATTATAATAGAACCAGATGCCCTCGTTAATTACAATGGTGATACAGCATTTTGAGGTTTGTAACATGTTACGATACAACCAGACAAAGGTACTAATTACATAAAATAGCACATTTCTATTGTGAATTTACTCTATACCGGATAGTATTTAATACAATTAGCCTTCCTCTCATTTGTGACTCATACATTACTGGCAGTTGTAACCTTGGTGCGGCCGTCCTACTGACAAGTCTGAAATTGAACCAGAGCTCCTAATTAAGTTCTAAATATCACACTAGTCAACTAAAATATGCACAGAGGAATTGATAAACACTTTTCAGAGAAACATGAAAAAATGACTGCGTGGACAATACAGAACTAATTAATTTGACATTGGAATAACAACAAGAAAACGCTGCTGGGATTTGTGTTGGCGGACCATGCCACGTGGGGCAAGGGGTGGGGGTGGGCATTGGCCAGGTCGCCACAGCGCCACCCAAAAGGCAAGTCCCTAATCACATTCCAAACTGTCACCCTGGTAATAGGAGTAATTGATCTGAGCCTCATTCAGATTCAAAGGATTAAAGCGTGTAAATTGTCCTTGCCAGCCCGTAATAAGGCCCCTTTAATGACACAATCACAAATTTCATCGCTAATTTCCTCCGCAGAACTTTTAAGTCGGCAACGGAATTGAGGGGTTTACTTCTAAGGCCTGATTTTGAGGATGAAGAAATCAGCCATCTTTGTTTTCTGATTTGACTAAAAATAATCTATGCAATAGTCAAGGACACTCGAGGAAAGTATGGAAAACGTTTCCCTTTCACAGACAGCGCAGGGTATGAATAGGCCTTTTCAGGGTTTTGAATTGAACAAAAAATAATCCATATTTGTCTAAATTCTGTGACTTAAAATAAAGCACAAATGGTGACGAACATTGATTTTCTCCCTCTTGCTGTGAGTCATCCTGAAGGACAGCGCCTCTTTACTGAATGGCTCAGTCTAATTCAGCCCACAACTAGCAGTTTCCATGCTGTACTCATTCAGTTTAAAAAGTTTTTTTAATGTGATGAGAAAGAACCAAATATTGTCTTATGAAGTGCTCAGGAAATGCATAGAGGTTGTCTTTGTAATGAAAGGAATGTGGAAGGGACACATCTGACGAACACAGATTTTCTGAACCATATAATAAAACATAGCAAATGATTGAAACAATGTGAAAAGGTTTCCTGCACATAGTGAAGAGATAAAGCATCAACACCGTAAAACAGGCATGGCCAGTCTAGGAAATCAGACATTAGTAGTATGAATTCAACTTCTGTTTGAGTCAATGATCTTTTGTGATAAATTTGCAACTTTTATGAAAAATGAGCAGCACTTACCACTCATCCAATCACTCATCTTTAATCAGACTCATAAACTGAACACTACTACTACTACTACTACTAATAAGCCCATAAATCTGTGACTGCTTTCTTCAAAGAAAGCATAACCTTCTGTTATCATGCAAACTTAATCTAAACAGATGACTCTCAGAAGACCAGTGGGAAACATCGCACAGACACGTCCGCGGAATGACCGCTTGGCCTCATAATCCTTCAGGATCTTGTAGTCAATACCTTGAGATTGATTCACCTCCCCAGTCAAAACAACAATTAAATCCATTAGTAGAGCAGCTCAAGCTTACTTTACATTTTGATTACAATCAATTACATTCTGGTCGTTGGTTTGGTCTGGGAGCAAGCTTCAAAATGACCCATGCAAACAGCGTTTTGTTGAACAGTATTGCTGCAGAAAGACTAAAATGAGGAGTATAACATCACATTGTACAAGTTTGTATTTCAAAATTACCATCATTTATGATGCCATATTTTACTGGTTTCCAAACCCAGATCATAATCACACTCAAATGAGAAGCTATAAATTTAAAACAACTGGCTTGTTTAATGACATAGATTTATTAGTAGATGCTGTACTGTATTTATCATGGATTATTTATGATGAGATGCTCAAAGATAGCATAGATGATGTGTGGGGAGTGGTGACACAGCACATGAATCAATCCAACTAGCGACCACTGCCCATGATCAAGGGCAAAGAGAACACATGGCAAACTCCAGCCAGTGAAATAGGAAATGATGTCCCATAGTAATAATTTAAAGTTGAGTCACCAATGAAAGATGATAACTGGAGACTCTGTGTAGTGAGTGTTATATGTTATATGCTTATTACATATAATTAGAGCTGTAAGCATGTTCTGTTGTTAGCAAAGTAATTTACAGATTATTCCCCACACACAAGAAACAAGACCATATCAAGATTATATACATCAAATAAACATAAAGTTAGAAATGTGCCTCTGGCCTAAAATTCAAATGCAGGAATAAACATTTAGCTGCAAAGTGGTAAATATGAAAACCAAAACCAAGAGCAGTTTTGAAATGAACATGACAGATTAGTTATCTTTGTTGAAACTACTCATTCTTATGTTGTTGCCATTTGATTGAAGCAGCCTGAGAAAATGTAGTGGTATTACTTAAAAACATGATACAAAAGCCCTATGTGGGAACTATTTGTGTGAATAGGGTAGAAAGAGAAACTGCGTCAGGAATGATTAAGTTACCAGTAAGAGTTGCTCTGCCAGGAAGTAATTCACTTAGATATCCATTCTGGTGCCTGACATCATACCAGATGATTCATACATGAATATTTGAGAATGAGAGAAATATCCAAGCAGAATGACATCTCTGTGTTTTTAAAGTATAAAGAATGTACTGATTGTAACCTAACTGCCAACATGTCTTTCACTCAGATATACATTTAGCAAATAAAATACTCAGTGTGACAGAGGTGTTAGTGCTCATTTATAAAAGGAAGGAAGGAAAAGACATTTTTGTGTTTGTCTCATCATCCTCATCAAATCTTTAAAAAAATACTTCGGAATGGTTTCAAGAAATCATGATTTGAGGTCATGAAAACTGTAGAACCTTAGAACCTTCTGTCATAGAAACATGTTAAAGAGTTTCAAGTGAACTGAAATGATACACCAATGATGCTGTTGTGATAGTCATTTACAAACTCAACCTTGAAATCACACCGTGAAATCCGGTGTAATTGTCACATAATGAAGGGTCTGTTCTCAAAGAGTGGAAAGACACATTTGCGGTGAATAATTGCACCCTTCAATGTTACCTACATATTCCAATAAATGCATGTTAATTACAAGATAAAATGCTTTCTGGTCAACTTAAATTATTTTTAAAATTCCATTAAAAGGGAGATATATTAAGACTTTCCTATTGCTGTTCCATTGCACCCAGAAGTAGCTTGGATCATGGCAAGGTGGGTGCAAGCCCTATGCATGATAGGCATGTGCATGTATATACAGTGCATGTATGTGAGAGTGTGCATGTTCATTCCATTTAAAATGATAGGAGAAACAACAACAAAAAATCCTTTCTAAAATATATGCCCTACAGTGGTGGCAAGTGACACCAGAACTTTTTCTTCTAATATATTGTCATGAAGCAAATCTTTTGCTTTTGAATCAAAAAGGAATTACAACCTTACAGTCAAAAAAGCATCTCTTGCCATTTGCACATGTTGAAGTATCAGCAGTGCAGATCTATGGCTATGTAGAGTCGTACAAGTGCATAATTCACACCAGACTTTTTTCCCCTCATTTAGAGTCTACTTTTTAAGGCTGTATTTACAAGGCTCATGAATCACTATTAAGCAGTTCATGGATCTTATAGTAGACTTCAAAAACAAATATACTAAAACAGTACAAACGGAAACTGTGAGGCAAATTTATAATACATTCAATAATTATTGACAACGAGAAAAATATCTGTAATAATAAATATAAGATTTTTCACTTGTTAAAAAGTATTGTGCAGTCTGAACCACCATGTTGTCATAAACAGTCATTACACGCACATTAAATTTAACCCATTGTTTTTATTCAACACTCATAAATTCCCACTGAACTATTTTTCTCACACAAAATACTGATGCTACTTTGCAGAGAGCATTTAGTTAAAAAATATTTGTCATACAGGAAGAAAAAAAAAGTTAAATTTAGCATTATGATCACACAAAACATAAGCTTGGCATGCAATGTAAAAAACAAAGTGGATAGGTGTTAAAAATAACTGAAAAGGTTAGAATTAGACCATAAGCTTCTCCCAGCCTTACAAATATGCTGCTTGTTTTTTTATCTCATGACAGGGTGAATTCCAAGTAATCCCTGCGGATTAGAGCGACTTCCCTCACACGCAGAAATGCTTGTGGCTTCCTTTACTGAAAGCATATGTAAACCTGCAGAGTTCCCCATGCTGAATGTAGGTTTAAAGCAGAAGTTCCTTGCAGACATGCTTTTAATTCCGCTGCAGGAGTATCAGCAATATTAAACTGAAAATGTCACAGAATGTCAAGTCTGAAAATGTCACAGGGAAAAAACAGTGACCCTGAACCTTCCTCAGATGAAATAAATACGCCTCTGTGGTACTGTACAGATATTTCTTTGTGGGTATAATTTTTCCATTTTGCATGCATTCATTCTTCATAGCATATATATATATATACAACAGCAGACAGAGACAAATGAACTCATCAACTGAAGAGTGTGCCACAGAGGAGTATGCCATTTACCCCTTCATCCAAAGCACAAATTTGGTAATTGTTGACTGTGCAGTCATAGAGGTTGGCTTTATTTCCTGAATGAAATGCTTTACCATTCAGAATACTAATCATTTTGCCACTACACCAAATACAAGAGCTCACGATAATTCATGAGCTGCAAGTTTCACTTAAAAGCTCACATCACTGTGCAAACAAGCTATGCACTGTTAACGTTTCACTTTCAGAAGCTATACAACACCCCTATATAGCTCAACATGCATCATGCAAAAATACTGAAAAGAATGAGCTACTGCAACACTGCCTATTGCTGGATTGGTTGCATTTCAGTACTATTTTAGCAGTCTAACACATCTGTGTTTACCTCACCAGAAAGTTCCTTTGTCATTCTGGCCTGTCATAAGGCTAAGCCAGCCTGAACCAGCTGTCAATCAAAATAAAGTTTGTCACCTAAGTTAGGATCTCTGGCTCCTTAAGTCGTAGAAAATTGAAATTTGGAATAGGGAGTCCTTCCATTCCCTGCATTGCATAACTCATATTATGCAGCCAAGTGGATCCCCCCAAAACAACTTTTTTTTCATTTTCAGCCCACACAGTTCTTTAACCAAGAAACTTAGTGACTTGAAATCGGGCATACTAGATACTGGCTTTACAATAAATTATATCAGAAACATTTCTCCACCAGAAAACAATATAGAATACCATCTGAAAATCAAACCATAGCATTCTTTTCTTTTTTCATGTCACTTGTTTTGATTTTGCACTGCTATAGGCGGGTATTTGCACATCCTGAACATTTTTAAAATGGACATTTAGTGCCATGCAATTAACACCTACAGTATTTAGTAGGGAGACAACAGTGGGAAGATACATGTTTAAAGTTGGTAAAATACTGTTAAAAGACATGCTAATGTACAATCAATATGGAAGGAAACAGTAGAATAATATGAACCACAAAGCATATAATAAGCCTGGTTCACAGAAAACTATGGTTTTCATGCCTGTATCTAGTACATTGTCTACTGAAAGCAGGAATGATCCACTTAGAATTATCTGAAACATTAGTCTGGCCCAGTAGGTGTCAGATTAAAGACACATTCTGCGTGCTTCTCTGCATGAGGAGATCTCTCACCAGACACGCAAAATCCGAGCAGATACGTCATTGGTATCTCTGCTTAGATATTTTCCTAGTGCTTTTAACATTAAAGAAATCGATGTTAACGAGATTGAATCCATTCTCTGCTGAGTTTTATGGTTTCCAATAATGGACCTAATGCAGATCATTACCAGCGCAATCAAGTTATGCTCTGCCCCAGCAAAGACTTGGCCAGAAACACACAATTTGTAAGAATTTATTTGACCCGAACAAGAAAAACAAAAGCCACCCTCAGCAGCAACCAATACTATTGCAGTTTACAGAGTTTTCAGCTGTGTACAATGCTAAACTGATCTTTACCAATTAAACTGTCTCTTATTAAGGGTCATCACTCATCTTATTCTGTGGTAGAGTCCAGCTATGAACACCAGTTATGCCTTGTAATAAATTGTTGTACCACCAGCTATGGTACCAAAGTTAAAAAATAAAATGCACTTCCTGTTTTCAACTTCTTGAGATTATGAATATGCTTGAGAACCACTTGTATGACCTCTGTGCCCGTTGTTGTTTCACCTGCTGGGTTTTCTTTTTCACAGAAGCTATGCATATTGGAAGAACAGTAAACTGCAGAGTTGGAAATCATTATAATTATACCTGCCAAGGTTTGTTTTCAGAAGGGTACAGGAGACTGGAGAGTGTGACTCTACATCCAAATATCATATATGCAATTACAGTAAATTCATTTAACCAGATGTTGAACAAGTTTTTAGCTTGTAATAAAATATTGACAGCTCTTTAGTATACAGTGTAGTTATAAATGTGTAATAAACCATTGCTAACTATATTATACAGCACTGAAAATACATTTTGTTAGATTTCTGTTACTTATAATCTCTTAAAATATACTATGGAATTATTAATCCATGCAGCCCTGTTTTTGTTTTTGAATATATTTTACAGGATATAAAATATTTCTTCCTTTAAAAAGGGAGAAAAATATACGTAATATACATACTCTCTGCCCCCCCCCCTTATCTCTTTTGGTAACAGATCCATTTACTTCACAAGGATGAAATTATTGGGTTACTGACATGGAAAAGTCTGAGGGGTACATTTGATTTAGTCTTTTAGTCTCTGCTGAGGAAAACCACCACTTCAGAATATTATTTCCAAGCAACAGCAAATCCCCTTGGACCACAGGGAACACCTGTCCATGATTACAGCTAAAATGCCATAAAAGTGCTTAATGGCTTTCTCCCTTGGTGCTCTCTTGTATATTCATCTTAAATATGAAGCTGTGACCATTACCTCGAGGATACAGTTTAATCAAATGGACCCTTTGCTCTGACTGCAGATACAAATCAATGCTTGATTTCTCACTCCTCTGTTGAAACTTGAAATTTGGATCGGGAAAATTTGTATGGGTTCTTTTCCATCTACAATCTATTCCAATTAAAATAGTCTTGGAAATCACATTTGAACATATTATCAAACATGAATCTTGCGAATTGAATTACTTGTAATCCAATATGTCCCTGTTTATCTATAAATCAAATAAATCCCTTCACTCTGTGACCATCAGGCCCTGGAAGTCATCATGTAACTGAGGGAACAGAATAAAATAACATTAAATCCAACACATTGTACTGTAGCTAGCAGTCTCACCTAATTTACACACCACCAGTGCTGACACATCAAAAATAGCTTGCCAGCAACATTAGATTCATCAACAGCCACATGTATAAGAATTCCAATGCCACATAGCTAGCTGCTACTTATTTATTGGCCATGTTTCCTTAGATAGCTCAGTAATATGGAAAAATGCACTCATCGACAGCAGAAGGGAAACAGAAACTTGAGACTACTAGCCTCCTTGTAAGCCATCTAGTCAGCTTACTAATTAGCATGGACATTGGTTGAGAATTTTTCAATTCAGAAAGCATTACTTAGTTTAGCTCTGTTGCATTGAATCAATAAACACAAACTGCAAAGTTTGATCAGCATCCAAAACATGAGGCATTCACATTATAAGCAGCTGATAGTTAAGGAAGTGAAACAACTGACTGGCCACTTGCAGAGAAAGCAGAAGGAAGACCATTTTAGTCTACGGTGACCCAACTCTCTAGCCTGAAAAGTTTTTTGTAAAGTGTTGCATGTTGGAATGCATATGGCATGATGACACTTTCCTATGGGGTGTCAAGTGTAAAGTAAGACATGGAAAAGGTTATATGTTCTTTTCTGGATTTAAGTCTAAATCTGACATGATTTCAACATTTATGCTGAATCTCATTTTTTGCTCAGATTTAAGTGGCAACCTAAATCTTTTTTTTTTGCATATATTCATATTTAAATTCTCTTTCAATGATTAAATTTTAATTTAAATTTTAAAAACTCAAATGATATGCTTCTATCATTTAAATCTGGAACAGAAAAAAAAAATATTTCTAAAAAATTATGTATCTTAAATGGGAGTTTCAACTACAAAACACTAAATATTGGGAATAAGTCTTACATAAGAACACAGATTAGGCTTCACAGTTTTTATAATGGTACTGCTGGTTTATATGTCAGAAGATAAAGATACAGACCATTAAGCAGCTTTTGGTTTGGTCACTACTCAAGGACACCCCCCTGCATCATACAAGATTTGACAGAGGGCAACCTACAGGCACTGAACTGTGCAAGCCACTGGAAGGACGTATGACCCTGGTGAAGGGACACAATTTTAAGAACACAAACCAGCATTGTCTGTTGAATCATGAACTCACTGTAGTTTCAATAATACAGTGTGGTAACTCAGTGTGGTTTTAATACCGCAACTTTATGAGGCATAATAAAGCAAACTGGCTCTTTTTTAAGCTTGTGTGATGTTTCGGATAGCTGCAAGACTTACCAAGTGTTTTAGCAAAGTAAACATTTATGAGCTCTGTCACAGCGATCAAGTACAGTAATCCTAATAGATGTTAACATGTTGACACAGTAAACAGAATTGATTTACAGAGCACAAGTAATGCAGTGACACTTCATAACTGAACCAAAATTTCTATAGTATCTGCCTAGTAAATATGCCAATTATTCTGAATAGAATGTAATTATTTTGATTTCAATCACCATTTACAAAAAGGTTAATGTGATGTTTGATTAAATATCTCCAAGATGTTAAGCATGAATATGATTGTCCTAAAAAATAAACAAAAACCAAAAACATGATGGATGTTTTTTTGTATGTTCTCCAAAGCTTTTACATTTATTTTAATCACTTTTCACAGATTATGAATATGTGTGCTTGATATTGTACTTCTTTCAGTTCTGTATTAGTAGCATCCAATCCAAAAGCAAATTATAACTTTCATGTAAACTTGTTATCTGTCAACACATTAGCCAAATTGATAGCTTCAATTGCTTATTGGTCCCCATATGTCCCCATTCTAACAACATTTATGATTTCATGGGTCTGTACCTTCATTTAATTACAATACTCCCTATCCCTTATGGCCAAAGTAGGGGGAAGATATTTAAAAGAGAATTTTCTTTAATATAGAATTTTCAATTTAATAGTGTTTTTTTTCAGTCACTGTTTTTTAAAATCATTTGCATACCCCCCTTCACTAACTTTTCATAATCATTGCTGTGGATTAGGTTACTATTTTTCCACACTACAATTCCACAGTGCATCCCATGGCAGGTGGAAGACAGTAGTATTCTTCTGATATTATCAGAGCATATCATGATTTCCACATGAGCTGAAGGGTTCCGAATGCACTGTGAAAAGAAGACCCTGGGTGGCCTACCCACAGAACTAGCCCTATCCTTTGTGGAAGATGAAATTGTTCTGCTGTTCTGTGTGCTCATGGTCATTCTTGACACTGGGGAGCCCCTTTCTCTGAATGTTAATCAAACAGTTATCTAGAATAACTCAAACTCGCAAACTCAAAATCAATTTTCTGAACTTTTATATCTCCACCGAATAGAACTTCATAGGAGAAAGCATTCACTTAAAAACTAAGACTTGGCAGGAAATTAGCATTTTGTCTAAAGAACCCGAGGACAGCAGTAAGTCACCTTATGCCGAGGACTAAAGGTGGAAAGACACAGGGTAACACAAAGATCCGCTTTTGTGAGGCAGACTGTGGTACCTTTATACTGGCAGGTAATTATGTTAAAGCTGAATTATTTCAAGGTCCCAGTCCTTTAAACATGATAAAGAAAAATCTGCTGTCTACAGGAAGCACAGTCTTGCCCTTGAGAGGTCACTCAGTCCTCTAGTCATTCTATACATTTCAGTCTCACTAGTGGGAACAGACTGCAGATAATTTACACTGTGAATCTGATCCATCCTCAAGAGGTGTAAGATCATTACTCACCCTCTTCACTCAATGGGAAAGGGACGACCACAATTTGATATTGGTTTCTGTATTCACATGCTATGAAATGTAAAACGACACATAGGTGGTCCTGAATTGCAATTGCAGAGTTGGGTAATTTCTTAGGAGTAGCAACATGGGGTAATGGTTTGGGAACTGGGGTTATGACCAAATCATTGCTGTTTGGATCGCAGGTCAGACTCTGCATTTGTACCCTTATATGGTGCTTAACCTGAATTGTTTCAGTAAATGCAGGAATACAGAGGCAAAAATACATAATATATAGACATGTTGGCTTTGTAAACCTTTCTAGATAAAGGCATTTGCTAAGCAAATGATAATAATAATCATAGTAAAAATAACCTACAATCAAACACACATTCAAACCTATCCCTAGATGACTGCTAATGTGTATTCTTACTTGAAACCACAACATAGTCCTGAACGAGGACTGCTTAACTGCTGGAAGAGTGTGAAGGAGACAGAGGTTTGGGTGATACCCTCCACATGTTCTATAATTCCAGTATTCCATACATCTCCCCCAGAGACCGGGGTTCAGAGCTGTCCCTGACCATACGCACTCCATCACTGTATACAAATAGCACAAAGTCCCCCGACTCTGGTGGTACATGGTCAAAGTGAATGGGCAACCTTATTCTCCTCGGAACTTTTGTCAGTGGGGGAAAATAAACAACATCTGGTGCAGTGTGATTCTTCACTGTCCGCAGTGAACCGAAACGTTCAGAGGCCAGGAGCAGTCTCACAGCTTCCACAACCTGTTTGATGACAGCCCATAGCTGCAGTGGAAAGCTTGTCCATAATAACCTCTACTGACTACCTAAACCACATGGCTGAACAACACAGGGGGATTGCGATCATGTGGAAGCGGCTCTTTTTTTTAATGGAAGACAGAGCAGAAAATGATATTTTTCAATCCAACAGCAAAATGTCTTTATCCCATTTTTAGCAGATGATTTTTTTCATGAATAACAAAAAAGTTTTGAAAATCATTTGCTTCAAGTTCTTTTTAATAATGAAAACAGTAATACTAATTTTGTGTAAATTTGAAAGCCAAAGTTAAACTTAACTTGGTTACCCTGACATTACAAGACAAAATTCAGGCTGCAAGTTAATGGCAACTTCAATCAGTTTTTTTCATTCCTTTCTAAAATACTTGAATAAGTTGCTCTGGAACCATGTAACAGCCACACAGTTTTTAAGGCAGCTCTAGTTACCCACACAAGGACAGCATAGCACTGAGACAGCTCCAGTTTGAGTGACAAATGACATGCTCAAGTCTTTAGATGCTGGCGTTACCAATACGACACAAGTGTGAAAATCTCAGTGCAGGTTTTGACTGTGCTACACATGAAGTTCTGCTTTAAAAAAAGAGACACTGCTTGGGGATTTTGTCATGCTGCCCTCAGCTCTTTTATAACTTAGCAGTGAACAGGCGAATGCTTTGTCATCCTGGACAATTCTGAGATGGATATGCCTGATTGTCAGTGTTCCCTGGAGGTTCTGTCTTCACTACTACCATTTTGTGTGTGTGTGTGTGTGGGTGTGTGTGTGTGTGTGTGTGTGTGTGTGTGTGTACCTATCTAGCCATCCTGTGAGAGGTGGGTCTGGGTTACCATTTTGTGTTATACTCTGGGTTATGATCATTTTAGGTCAGTTTCTTGAAGCCCAACTGACTGTTGCTGTTGAGCAGAAAAGGGTCATTTCAAGCTTTTAGACTTGATCCATCAATATCTATATACAGTGTTGCAACATATGCAGGATTTCAGATGATGTAGCTTAACTGTTGCAAGTGCCATATTTTTTGACAGAAACGTAGAAATCATTTTAGTTTTAAACATAAGATTCATTTCAAACAAACTGTTCCTTTCCATTTCAGCTTAAATGATTTACATTAAACAATTCATTCATGAACATTGATTTCACAAAGACAATTGTCTTTCTTCTTGCCCATTTAGGTGCTGAGCTGCTATTGTTTCAAATTTCTTACACCGACAAAGTATACAAGGTAAAGAAGTCAAAGTAAGGTACATAAAGTATAAAGCATGCATTTATTGCTGACACGAGTAGAATTGGCAAGTGAAAAGAAGAAGTAGTACATCCTGAAGAAGTAGTACATCCTGAGATCAGTGTTAAGAACACCTCTGGAAAGGGTCACACTATTAACATGTTGACCTGTAACATTCCTCCTTTTACATTTTAAGAGACACCCTGAGATTGGATATTGTCCTGTAAGTCACACATACCTCTGGGCAAGGGAGAGGAAAGGGAAGTGACCCTGGAAGCCATACTGAACTGAGAATTAGACTGTAAGGGGCATCAACAGAAGTCACTAGCAGCCACTGCAGTTACAGTTTTGAATATTTTGTTCTTCTGTATAGCTGATTTGTTGACTAACATGGGAGCTTGCCAGAAACCCTGTGCCTGGGATGGTGATCTTAAAAACTAACCGTCATTGTTACAGTTTAGTGAACTGGATAGATACTTTGTATCTATAACTACTACTTCTTCGTTCCAAAAATCAAAATTCGACCTATGAATGCTCTTGTTGTCCTTGTATGACTTGTGTTCTTGTGGGCTGGGGTTTCAAAACAACACCTGGTAGCTAATTCTGACTTGCAAACTAGCTAGCATGGGTAACAAATTTATGATAATGTCAGTTTCATGTTATTATTTTAATTTCTATGGCCTGTTGCATCAGAGATTAATATAAGGAGAAAGCAGTGTCAGGAAGGCACTGCAAAGCAACACCCCAAAGCTGAATCATGAATATGTAATGTATGGTATGTATTACCACAATAAACTTAAACAGGAAAGAACCAACTGTTCTGTATCTAGGCAACAATACGTGAAACACAGATGTAAGCTCACAATATTCAAACTGACTGCTACCACAATACTTAAGTCAGACTTCTATTACAACAAAGAGAAATTTAGCATTACAGAGTTATATAACACTATTGTATGCTTTATTGAGTTATTTTCACTGTTACTAAACTCCAGGGGATTTACCTGTGTATTTGGTTATTCTATTTATATTGATCCTTTAAAGGATACAGTCCTGAATTCCTTTTTTAAGTCTTGTCATAATGTAAAATTCATTACACTTCAACCAATGTTATTCTCTATGAGAACCATCCTGTATAATATTGCCATTCTAAGAGGTTTAACATGGTAAACAATTTTTACTCTTTCTTTTAATCCTCTGTAAAGAAATCAGTATTGATTTTGTCCTCACATTTGAGACTAGTATTCCTTTTCTTTTACTGTGAATCCAGATCTCTTTTCCATGGGCAATAACTTTTATTACATATAATGTCTTTGGGCCTTGATGCTACACTAACTTTTACTTAATGATTGTTCACAAACAGTGGATGCAGTTACACATTATAGCTCACATTTCTGATGTCCAAAAAACCTAATGTTGCAAATCCTTAATGGAAAACCTCAATTTTATGGGTGGGTGAGTGAAGATGAGTTGCAAAAAGGGAAGCTCAAACTTAAATGTGTATAGGAATTTTCAATGGCGTTATAATGCATTTATTGCTAAATGACCATTGCACATGACCCTCTCTGCTAATCCTCACAGAAATTATTGGTCAGTCTTTAATGTATGTGCATTATGCATTACGTCAAGCAATTTTCTTACATCTCATTTACTATAAAGTAGTGCATTCATGTAACCCTTCCAAATGACGTAAACCTGTCATGGTTTCATTTGTGTGTGGAACGTGTGTATGGATCTGTAGCTCTAGGACTTGCTTCTATTACCAGGTGTATGGAATTATTCCCATTCCCCATCGCTGGAAATTTTGCTTGGCCTTAATGTCAGGAAAGCAGAGGTGTCTTTCACACACACACACACACACACACACACACACACACACACACACACACACACACACACACACACGCACACACACAGACACAGACACACACAGACACACACACACACACACCTTTCAGGGGCCTAGCTTCAATCCAGACAACGCAATGGTTACATGCACCAGTGCAAGCCGTGCAGTTGTGTTGAATAACAAAGTGATTCTGAGACTCAAAGCAACAAGAAAGTGCAGTCCAAGAACTGGATTACCCAAACTGGAATACTGAGCTGTTCATGGAAACTACAAGAGTGCACAGTCATCACATGTATTCTAACACTCACATCATTTTGATATTCTATGACTTCCACCACTACAAATCACCAGCACTCTGAAAAATTCCAATAAAAATCAATCACATCTTCAGTGTCATTCACTGCATTCAATTGAGTAGGAATTGCAAATAACGTAAGTAGGCTCACCAGCAAAAACTCACATAAAAACTTTGTGGACTGATTTTTGTTTTCCTCTATATATGTTATATTGCAATGCCAGCAGTTGTGGCAACTGTAGAATTACAATGATGTAACTGTCAGATCTAAGGATATGACATTTATCCCTGAGTGAGCTGCCTATAACTCTGGTATAGGCCAGAAGTGCATACAGAAATAAAAGGCTAAAAATACAAATAAAAGGCTTAGGCTAAGATATTTGACTTTGTATATGAAGTGGAAGAGACTGATGCAGATTCTTGGTTTTGATGTTGCTGATTTGCCTGCATTGTATTCCAAACAAATGGATCTCCCAAGTGAGAGTATTAATTGTAGGAATACATGCACCATGTTCCACTGTATGTATAGGGGATTTAGTGGGTAATCAAGCATACATGATTAATTGTTCACTCCAAATTTAGGTGAAAAATGGGGGAATGATTTTTTTAAAAAATGAATGTCATTTCAGTCTAATAAGAGTTTACACTATTGCACAGTGAGCAAAGACAATTTTGAAACCTGATTACAATCATAATATGTTGCAATCAGGTGTTATAATCAACTTGACTATTGGTATATTGGCCACCTGTTATGACTTGGACAAAATTCAAAAATCTAGGCTACCGATCAGTAATAAGAACAGCACCCCCATACTTGCAGTACATTATCAAATCCTAAAGTCACTCTGACCACTATGCTCCATTAACTCTTTTTGCCTAGTCATCCCTTTCTGGAAGGGTCACTCATCTCAATCACGTCTCTTCTCTCCCCTGACCCCAAAGTGGTTCTAGTGCAGACTCAAAACGCACCTGTTTAGTCTACATCTCGGTTCCCCAAACTCTGACTCCTACCCATTCTAACACTGTATTAAAAGCTTATTGCTAAATATAACAGCAGTTAAAGAATAAAAAGGCAAAAGTAGCAAAAGGCAGTACGTAGCTTTGCAATCGCAAAAGCTCAGTGGTAAACTATTTGGTAATACAGCTTGTGTCACTATCTACCTGGTTGTAGTATTATTGGGTTGGGCAAAAAACAATAGTACTCCATTTGTGGCAATGCTTCCCATAATGGCACTAGATTTCAAAGGTGACTGTAATGGTTCACCATTTATACTGCTACTTGCCAAACCTTATCATATGTACCTTTTCTAGATTGCTCTAAGTGAGAGCATCTGCCAAATGAATAAATATAACTTTCAAGTATTATTCCAGATTAGTCAAATCAATGGCGTTTTTAATGACCTAATTTTTTACATTTATTTTCTGGAAAGCTACTTAATGTTCTGAAAATACAGTCTAATTGAAGTAGGGAAAAAAAAATCTGGCAGCCCTTTTTTAGACTTGGCAATTACTATTATTTCTTTATTCATGACACCATAATCTTGCAATTAAATGATCACTGAAATTTGCTTGTCCGTTAAAGCTCATTTTCCAAATTTTACTTGTCTTTTTACTCAAATTTAGTTTTGTTCCCTTGGAGTTTCACGTTTGTACCATAGCTTCTTGTTCACTGCACTGTTTTATTTTATGCTGCTGCCAATTGCTGTCATTTCATGTGTATGCTTAGAGTGATTTACATCTGTTCGGATCATGCATGGAGAGAACAGGTATACAATGCAGGCCCTAAAGTTAGTTCCCTTTTGAGTTTGAAAAGGCAAAATGTGGGACTTTACTAAAGATTTGCCAGATTGGAGCTGTTTAGAACAAGTTAGTGAATTTTTATGTAAAATTATTTGGCATGGTTCCTGCACTGGATCTAACTTGGATTATAAATGAAAGTTTAATTCATAAATATACCTCAAATGAAACAGAGGTTACTCTTATAGACCATGCAGGTAAATATATGCATTTGATAATATGGTATAAAATGTTGTTATATACCATGTATTCATACTGTTGTACAGCATAAATAATAATATACATATATTATTACATAATATAAATACATTCATAATAAATACATAATAGCATATGTATGTATTTATGCTATTGACCTACTAAGAAAAGTCACAAAGTCAATTGAAATTGCACACTAATGAAACAGATTGCAATTTACTGTAACTTTTAGCACTGGCTGTGCAGAGTTGTGGCCAACACAAGAGAAGGCATGCAAAAAGCTTGATTTGGCTGTGTTTCCTGTATTTTTAGTTTTGGCACTTCCACTTTTTCCAAAGAGGAAGGGATTTGCATTTGGTGAGTTGACTGCTCATCATGTGGTTTTCAGTCGCAAATTTGGATGTTGGGAACTATGTGGAACACGAACATTACTGTATGCACATATCTCAAAGGCAGGAAACGCACATAACCAATGTGCAGCCAAACAAATTTTGATACATCAGAAGGTCACAGGCTAAGATCCAAATACCACATCTGAAAGGCCTTTTGGCTGAGTGTGGAGTCCAGCTGGGAGATCATGTAGCAGGGAGAAAGTCATGTGACAACATCAGGGGCAGTGAGGATGACACAACTGAAATTGCCCAGGCATGTAAGCCTGCCTGTGTAAGCCTGTCGGGTATATAAGTGGGCAGTTGTATCAACTGCAGTGCAGCAGAAGGATTTGGAGATTCATCAATCTGAGCTGCGAGCAGCTGTGCATGGAACTACCAAGTGCTGAAATCTCATGAAATCAGATCATAGCGGCAATAAGAATCTCTGAACACAGAGTTCAGAGAAAGCTATAAAAATCGATGGCTCACACTGTACTTTGTTCTCTTTATGAAAGGACCATTTACAAGGGCTTTTCTGAACAAACAAAGCTCACCATGGTCTTTGCTGAGCCTTTGTTTTGTTACACACAAAGATGGCATCCCCAAACATGTTTGCTATTTCCTGTGAAGTCTGCCAAAATTCAAATTCCTAAACCTCTCTACACATCCTATCTGCAATTCAAATTCTAAGAATATGCAGACAGATGGTGAAACCTTGCTGACTATTCCCCAGCACATAAGAGAGCCATTTCTTGCCTTTTCCTTGATAGCCCCCTTTTACAAATAATTTCAAAATATTTACAAATCACAAGCTGTCTCCAATACACACTTACACATTTATTAAACTTGAAGCATAATTAAACCGTCAAGCCATCAAGGTAAGACTTTCAGTATTGCAAGTGACTATGAAATCACATTGAATACTACATATAAATGGATCTGCAACGACAACTACATGATGTCAGACACCAGGGCAAAATAGGTCTAATATCAAACAAGTCAAACTAGAACAAGCAATAGCACTTGTACCAGCAATAGTATTTTAGGAGTAACATAACTATGCCGCATCAGCAATTTAGAACTTACCTTGGACAAACCCACAAACCGGAGGTACATGACATTGGATCCTGGATGAAAAATGCTATAGGTTCAATATACAATCATTTTCTCTTACTTCCCTCATTTTGTTAATGAATTATATCCAGCACACCTGGTCTTGAGTCGATGTTGCCCCAGAAGACGACAATGAAGATTGCTATGAATGTATCAAGACAGACTGAGGTCTCCACTTCACTGTCCTGCTCACCCTGCCCTCGGGAGGGCAGAAATAATGGCCGTGCTTGATCACCAGCTGCGATTGCGCTTTGACACTTTGATGCATGGAAAATAAATGAATAAGTGCAGAAACATAAAACGGCAGCGCTGCCTCTCAGGCTGAAGGCCATAATCTTTTTTGTTCTTTGTTTTGCAACACTCTGGTGAGTCAGCCGTGAAGTGGTGCCTGTCTGAGAGGGACTCATGCCATGAGACAGGCCTTGCAACTCAACCTGCGCACCATGGGAGTCCACTGTCAGGGGCTGTAAATGCATGGGCTTTAATTAAGCAAGGGAGAAAGGTGATCATTTGCATTTATTCCAATCTGTCATCCCTCACTTTACTCGGCAAATGAATCCTGTCAGGCTCCGGACTGACGGCTCTTCATCTGAGGAATCTGGTGTCAGAAACCTGTCTTTCCACCTGTCTAAAATGTTGTTGAAGGATGCTCTGTGACTATTTATTTAAGGGTGGGAAGACGACTAATGCCTGCTCCTCTCTCATCTTAAAATAGAACAGGCGACTCTGTTGGCAGGTATGAGTGCTGTGTAATGACACATTGTCAAAAAGCTATGCAAAGTAGCAATTTACCCAGGTATCTCAATTTCAATTTTAAATACCCTGCTCCATAACCGAGACATGATCCCCCTAAATATAGATCAAATCCTATTAAGCTTGAAAACATCACTGACACCGGAGACGATATGTTGTCTGCCACTGGATACTCATTTACATAGAGACACTTTAGGTGCCGCTGCATCTGCCATGCAAAGTCAGTCTCAGTATTGCATTGGATTTGTTCAGCCCCGTCTCCGCGACTTCATAGTAAATATTGTAAAACTGTAATATTGCACATTTGGATGTACTTGATACAAATACAAAAACAAGCACACATACCAGCTGACATGCAACAGTCATGAAAAATAGTATGTCTTTGCATATATCTATGCTGATAAAGGCCCCAAAACATAAAGGTACTATGTACATGTAATACCCAGAGTTTACTGTTCCACTGTAGCTCACAATAAGGTGCACAATTAGGGGCTTTCAAGTGGATCAGTGTAAGGTGCTCATCTCGAGTGCAGGCTAAGGCAACTGTGGTAATGTTTAATATATTTTATTACGCTTGCTCAACAATGAGAATCTATTACAATGTCATTGGTTAAAAGCAGCAAGAATGCAGTACAACATTAAATTGGGTCTTGAATGGTTCCTCCTATTCAAAAGCTGTGCAGATTCTCATCATTATCTATCAGTATTTTATGCTCAATATCTGAATCCATTAGAATTTGAAGATACCTACAAAATATGTATTTTCTCAAACCCATTTCAAGCTCATATTTGAACTCTCAATCAGCAATCTTATTATTATTATATTTTCATGTGTTAGATTATATTTTATTAAGGTACACATTCCTTTCATTTGTATTTTTCATTTAGTGTATATTATATATTAAATGAATATGCAGAATATGTATAACTCAACCTCACTCCATTGCAGAACATTTGCTCTGGTCAGATTTGTGGAAGTACGAAGGTTTTCTTTGCTTGGGCAATTATTGAATTCCCATTCTCCTTATACTGACTGTTTAATGTGCTATCCATGGGAGATGAATTGAGATAGCAATATAATTCATAGTTGTCAACCAGTTTAACATATGAAAATGAAACAGCACTCCCCAACAACAGTCATTTTCTCATTGTTTACATCCAAAATAAATATTATGATCATGATATGATGTTAAAGTCTTGGTGCATAAAGATATCCTTGACAACTATCCCATGTACATTGAAGAATTTATATTTTTACACACATGAAATTTAAGTGTAAAGACCTGCCAAATGCCAAAATGCTGCCAAAATCCTGAAACATAACATTTGCTATATATGTTGAAGAGCAACATGGGTAGCCTCTTCACTGATGTCTGTCATGCTTTCATTGCAAAGAAAAGGCAGTGGATCAGTCAGATCACTGCACCACGGGTGGTCTTGCCATGTAATAAAAACATTCTTTTGTTCAGTGCCCATGCATGCTACTAGCTGAAAGTGTGCATGATACAAGTCATACAGTGTTTTCTGGCTATATGTAAATTGGTTCATAGTGTGACTAGGGAACTTAAATGCTAAGATAACACTACACTGATTACTATCAGGCTACCTGTGATAAATCCTATATTTGAAGAACAACAAGGCATTTCACATGCAATGATCTGGTGTGCCTGGAAGAGAAGTGTGTGTTATATCTGCATGCAGTTTTAAACCAAAGCGTTTCTGATGTATGGAGGACTAAGCTATTCTTAACACCTGACTAAAACAGATAACCAGAGGTGTGTCAATGCAAAAATGAAAACAATAAAAAAAAAATGTGTTCATGCCATGTTGTTTTACAACACTACACAGGAAGGGGTTTAGGTGTAGCCTCCAGGGGAGCACTGGAATGTATGTAGTGTAAATGAGCCCACAGGCTGTATATATCAGTGCCCAGAGTGAAACAGTATTGATTTGGATGTATTCCACAATGCTGATGAGACACTGAAAAAGAAGGGGCGCTTGGCTGATGTTTGCACAATGTGAATATGGTAATAAAGTGGCACTGTGTTCCCTCCCTGCAACGCATTGTGCTGTCGAAAGCCCTTATGCATGTCACTGCTGCCCTCTGCAGTTTGCCCCTGTTTACTCTTTAATGAGGACAGCGGGATACTTACAAACATTTTGACAGCATATGACTGACTGATTGACTGATTTAGACATGAAACACCTTCTTATATGTCTCCATTTTATATACATTGTTGTATTTCATAAGCAGCTACAGTACCATGTTTTATGGGGACATGAACATATTATGACTATCTTACAGACATAAACTATTAAGATGAAATGTGAGCACTCTTAAATACATTTACTGCAATAAACAGCAACATCTTTGATGTGACCTACTTTCGTGTGTGTGGGTGGCAGAAGAAAATAATTGGACCATAGAATATTTTTATTTCATTTATGTGACTATTTATTCTTTATCATTTAACATAACTGTTCCTCAGAAATGATGGGTAGTGAGGTGTCTGTTTGTGCTGCCTTCTGTCTTTGTGGCTGTTGCAGAACTTTTTTCCCCTCTTGCTTGCTGCATAAAGGACAATGCAATTAATAACAGATGGTGCAAGATGACCATGTCCTTGAGAGAACGCCTTATTGGCACCTCCTGCTAATTGTATCACATATAACACAACTAAAAGCATAATAAATCTGAACTGGGGGACGTTTTATGCAAGAGCTCTCCTCCTTTTCCAGACGGTAAAGTGCTCAGCTCTTGAAATATCTACAACCTTATGACACCCTACTTGCATTAGCTTAATTGCCTTTTCTTCACCAGGTTCTTGGCTTTCAGAAAAAAAAAAAGAATATTTAAGAAATTGTTTGATTCTTAGCTTGATTCCCAAGTCTCAAGGCAGATCTTCTTTGTTATCCCTTTGATAAGTGCATCGAAAACCGAAGGGATAAAATCAGATTCCTTCGATATAAAACAGCACAGCAATCATTCACTCAGCATAAATATTCCAATCAATGTGCATGTATGTACAACCTTTATGTAGTGAGTTTTATGATTTTCTCCATTTAAGCAATGAAAATTTTTGCATATTGATAAATTCTTAAAAATTAAGCATTTAATTTGGTGGTGTTTGACAGAAAATACCCTTTTACAGCATCATTGAAATATGTAATGTATTTTATAGTCTAGTGTTCCTGCATGCCCATTTTTTGTTTTCTATCAATATATGGGAAGCCTAAACCTCTACAGTAAATGGAAAAAAGTTAAGTGAGAACACAAATGAAAACAAAACAAAACAAAAAAAAGCCTGGAAGTATGTCACAGGGCTATAACATCAGGCAGGCATACACTGACATTCTAAGTACCCGGTTTGACTTTACAGACGATGCTTTTTTTTCACACAACGCATCCCATCTTTTCCAAGAATATCTACCACCATGCGTCCATCCCAACAGCTGTGGACACTGCAGGGTCTGCTCTTTCCTCCGAGAGGCGCTATCCATTCCCCCTTGCAACACCTTCGGCTAATTATGGAAAGAGTGATGTCGGTGTCCGGGAGCAGATGCTGCCGGGCAGTCACAGCCAAGGAAACACCACAGAGTTTCCTCTGCTCCCGGACGGTTTCCTCTGCTCCCGGACGGTATCCGGGAGCAGATGCTGCCGGGCAGTCACAGCCAAGGAAACACCACAGAGGTCCTTCACCGTGCTGTGACATTTTCACTCAGTCACCAGCGCTCAGGCTACAGCAAGGGCTCAAGGATTTCTGCATGCTGGGAAACACTATGCCACGGGCGGATGAGACCATTCACCATATATATAGCACGTAATAAAGCATGGCAATGGAAACCTGCAGGTGATTTGATTCCTTTTTTCATCATCGTCTTCTTCTTCTTCTTCTTCTTACCAATCTGCATAATTAACTGTCATTTCTTTTATGTTCTAACAATGTTCCCCAACATGCAGAACACAAGGCGCTCCATCATCCAAAAGGATTAATCCAATTTGCTGTCTGAAGGTTCTCAAAGATATAAATAGAATGGCACTCATAGAATTCTTGTTCTTTATGCAGAGAATCAGCAAAAATAATAAGCTTCTTGTTAAAACCAAAATATTTAACTGAAACAGTTGCATAGTGCATAGATGATTCACTCTAAGGAATTATACTGGACCAAGTCAGCTGCCTGTCAGCATGAGATGTTACAGGCACAAAACTGTGCAAGATTATTCGGTATTCAGAGCAGGTTTTAAATTTTTATGAAAAATGTTACATAGCATATTACATTTTGTGAAAATCAGTTCTACAAACATCAGTACACATGGTATTTATTTGATTTCTTACTCTGTGCCTTTGTCCATAGCAGCTCACATAGGTTGCATTGCCTCTGCATATTACTCATGTTGACCTCTGGATATCACACTGCTTTATTTGCCTAGCAGATGCTCTTGTCTAGAGTGGCTTGTGTAGCTTTCATATCATCCATTTATACAGCTGGATATTCTGCAGAAGCTCTTCGGTATTTTGCTCAGGGGTGCAACTGCAGTGACCTCCCTGTGCTTAAACCCTACTACCTGCTGGTTACAAAGCATGTTGCCTAAGTACTTTTGCCCCGCAATCCTGCTGGAAATCACCACTTTACCGATCAAAGTGGGTCAGTAGTTTCAGTTAGCCCAGCCTCCTAACTGTAGCTGACATAATCATGAGGGGCTGCTATGTTGACTGTGTGTTTTAAGCTTTACCTCAGATCAGCTGATATCACAGTTACATTCACTCGTTCATCTGAAAGTAAACCTGAACATTGTCACAGCTATTAATTCAGTGCAGAAACCATTATTTTATAAGAATTATAACGTCAGTTGTAGAATTATCTCAATGATTCTCACACTTCCATGTAAGAGTTGTACCTCAAATGTACCTGTACCATCATAACATCAATGTCAAGTACCAATGGTATAACTCTGTTCAGACAAAGGTGTCAATACTTCTCCCCCCCCTCTGTACATGAATACATCTATTGTTTGTTCCCCTTTCCTTTGGAAACAGGTCTTGTGTTGAAGTAAACAAGGAGAGACATAAAATCCTAAACACTGTGTGCAAGCCTCATCTGCTATGTCTCCTTGTCCCTCAATTACTTTATCCTCCACCTAATAGCAGAGCAAATTAGTCATAGTCCTGATTTCATTCTAGATTATGCCAGGACATGACCATGGTAATATGCTTTCTGCCAAAGTAAATGCTTCCTGTGTCTGAACACAAATCTTATTTGGTCTGCACAGAAGTCCACTGAGAGAGCTGAGTCTGCAGCAGGAGTGCTTACTCCAGTAGAATCCAAGATTTATTAACATATTTCATTAAATATATTGAGCACCAAGGGATTCAAGGTTATAAAATTTGGATGCAGAAACTAACTGGTAAATTCAAGGGAAATTTGATAAAAATGACAGACCAGTGATGCTCTCTGAACCGGACTTGCAGTTCTCCAGAATACTAAGTGCTGCCTCTGTGGGTGTGCACAGACAGTGGAAAATGGGAGTTAAACACAGCACACTGAGATCACTGCTAAGCAAAATCATTTGCCATATTGGCTCAGATATAAGCCCGTCAAGATAAGAAGGTGAACCCTATTTTTAAAAGAAGAGATTTTTTTAAACTTACAAAATGCATTTGGTAAAACCAATTACAAAATAAATAAAAAAATAACACAAGAAGACACACAGGGCTAAGGCAGCAGGTCCTAATGCCTGCCACTAAACCCCATAGTCATTAACAAAACCCAAGAAACAATCAATTTAATGATCTTAAGACAACATCCACCTTTACACACAAAAGAAGAGGTGCACCATGTAATTTTTCTTTTTTTCCAGTATAACAGAGAGGAAAACACAAAAATTTAGGGTAAATTGACCCCATTCTGTTCTCCTAACTCTTCTCCTGCCACTAAAAAATGCATTCACATTGTTGAAATCTGACTCTTCACTTCCACTTCAACTTTACATTGAAATAGTGATATCATACCTTCAGTCAGAATAAGCCAGTGCTAGAATTCCAGACAGGCTTATTTCTTTGAAATTCTACACTTTCCTACCATATTTAAATAAATGACATGCTCTTTTTCTCTGTGCTGTGTGTTTTATGACTCCCTTATGGTATTCACCAGCATGTGTAAAGATGCTCTGATCTGTGCAAGAATGGCTGCTGGAAGTAACGCAAATCTATTCTTTCCTCCACAGCCCATCAAGAAAGGGTAGAATCTGATTATCTTATATGAAGATTACATAAAGGAACCTGATGACTCACTTCAGGAAACCAGGAAATATGCTGTGAAAACTCTGAAACATGGTTCTAGACAACCACAAAGAATACAGGAAAAGGAAATAAGCCTACCTTTTTCAACAAGGAGTAAACGATGTAGCAAGTTTCTCTGAAAATCCTCACTTCAACTCTGATGAATGATGCAATGCACACAGCTGCAGTGCTGTCAGTGTATCCAAGAGCATCTGAGGTACTTTTGTCTGTTTCTATTATACATTTCCCACATACTGTATAACTACCATTCATATTTCTTTGTAATATTAATCTGTTATATTAAGTGTTCTATTGCCCATTACAGTAAGTGACTGTGTTTTGTAACCTAGAAAGAAATCTTAAATAATATATCCTATACATCAACAGTCAATTGAGATGATTGAGATAATCAATGATTATGGTTACTGCTTGATGGAGACTACCATGAAAATACATTGAGTACTTTCATAAGCACAAGCAGAAGCCATTTTGGTTGTATTGATCTGTCCCTTGATTTTAAAGAGCTGTATATAAGCTAACCAATCCTCTGCCTCACAAACAATGAACAAATTTCCAGCTTTGCAAAACAATGTTTCCAATTTTTATGTTTGTGGTCAATTTTCCAATAAGAGTTACCCCTGTCAGGCTTTAGCTAAAATATTGTTTACAGCAAACATATTACCAGAAAGTAGAATGGATACATGTCACTGGCAAGACCAAGACTTCAAGGATAGCTCAGATCCCTCATTTCTGTGATGAAACCACACTTCTGAAGTAACTTTTTAAAAAGTATGAAGGATGAAGTATGTGTGGAACAGGGCAGTGTTTACAGTACATATCATAATCTCCTTAACCTGTAGTCCAGGGCTCTCTGCATTTGGGGGGCTCAAAGGAAAGGCTGCTTTAAGTTGTGATGGAAAAAGGAGAGGAAGAACAGGAAAATCAATAATGGCGTGAGAAATGGTTGGAGCAGCTTGCATTTTCACAGTGGTCATCAAAAGGTTATTTTATATCCAATAGCATGTATTGATTGTTTGCAGAACCATGCTTCTTGAAGAGCTGGGTTCTCTGGAGGTGAATTTATTTTGTATTTATTTATTTTTTTGCATTAGGATTAAGGCTGGCATTTGGAGGATCAATGGATATTTAATGTTGCCGCAAGGATCAAAAAATTAATCTAAAGCATACATTTTAATTGATCACATGGAGGTATTTTTTCTGTGTCTGTCAGAACTTGCTACTTTTCATACCAGCAAAACTGAATGAGAGTTATAGGAAAATGCTGTATTTCTTTCCTTTCTTCCAACACAACAATTTCCACCTACCAGCCTATTATTTATTGATTTCTTTACTTTACAAAAATAGCTTTGATACAACAGGCTGAATGTAAATATGCAAACCTTAACTGCTGTAGATAAAGAAGCTTCTTTTCTTATCTACTGCGCAATCTACTTTGACACCAAGTCCTTGACTGGGCTTGCCAATGTATGCACTGACAAAGGTATGCATACACAAATCAATAGAGCTGTCTTCTTAGTTTACAATTGTGATGTTATACCATTTACATGCCATTAATAGGATTTCAGCATCTCTGTGTCCTGATCATCAATTTTTATTGTGCAGTTTCACAGAAATGCAACCAGTACTATTGACTGAGCTGTACTTACAAGATGGCAAGATCACCATACGGCAGGAATGTGACCAGTTTGCAGGATATGATGAATGGCGGAGGCCAAGTTGCTATTAGTCATCACCCTATCAAAAACAATCACTTCACTGAAATAATTTTCAGATGGATTGTTGTGACTTTGAACAAAGTATAAGCAAAAAGACATGGCGGAAACAACATCCACTTCTGACTATGAAGTCACTTTTAGTAAGTGAACAGCATTAAGATAATTTGTTAGCATTATGTTATGCGGATGATAATTATCCACTAATTTTCTTAGATGTTCTTGTACTTTATTCTCTTTGTTATTGTTGTTGTTGCTGTAACTGTATACCTAAGCCTACATACACAGTACATAGAATATGCTTCTGAGTAACAGTTTTGCACTGGATATGATGAATGTTTGTATGTTTAGAAGACCATGACACTGGTTAGATTATACACAGATGATTAATATACTGAGATACAGTTTATATTGGCTTACAATTACTGTGTCAGAACAAACACTGAATGAACTCAATTATTGTAATATTTCGTAATGTTTAGTGACATATCACATTTCACCTCGGACACCATTCTCTGCCCAGTTTCTTACTAGGAAGTAGCATTGGTTCATAATGCATCATGTGAAATACCAAAATTAATAAATCAATCAAAATGCAAATGGATGTGAATACATCCTTGACTAAGATACAAAAAAAGAACAAAATACCTGTACGTTTTACTGCCATACAGTTAGTGGCTCACCACCTATAGATTATCACCCCACAGAAGTTTACCCCAAAAAGATTTGTTTAACATTACAAATTAAACAAAGTTTGACATGTCAATGTTGTGTTAGTGGCACATAAGCAATACTATCACCAGTTCCGTCTGGTCAGATTACATAGACGAATAAGATAGCATGCACTGATGAATGAGACAGCCATGTTTGATTTACTCAGCCCTCTGGAAGAGATAAATCATCCTTGAATGTTTACTGAAGGTTCAATAATGCCATCACCAATAAGGTACAGATTGCATTAACTGACCTTGGACATATTGTGGGACAATTAGTTTTTAATAGTTTAAAAACGGATTATTCAGACACATACAGTTCATTTATTCAAACATAAGATAAAAACATAATGCACCAGGCTGGTATTCCAGTCTTTTGGTACATTTTTCTCTATCCATGATTTTCTGATGATATGTTATAGGCACTGACTAATGCATGTGGCAATATGTTTAGCACAGTACTGTCCAGATTCAAATTTAATTGATTTATGGGTGGTTGTGAGTGACCTTGTTCAGCAATTCGTTGTGAGGTGTAGTCAAGGTGTATTTGTGTATGTGTAATATCACACAGCGACTGTTGTCGCATAAGTGTTTTCACAGCAGTCTAATTTAGATTTTAAAGAACTGGTTGGGGTTAGCGTGTGTATCATTGTGGTACAGTTTGGTCTGAACAATGACAAATGTAACATATTAAAACTGTTTTACAAATTTATAACAAAATGCCAACATTTACTTTTCTTTGCATAATCTTAATTGATATGACAGAAGGCTACTTGATCCTACTCCTGGTTCTCAATCATAACCTTTTTAATTATTTTATATCATAGCACAGCAACTGTAATTTATTCCCTGTTTATGTCCAGCCATCCTGCAGTAAATTTATTTTACCTCATGCTCATCACATCAAGAGGATAGAATGCCAGTGCTGACTCTATTTCCTGTATGATGATTGGCTATTTTTCATGTAAAACTAGAGTTACATGTCATTTCCTCAGCTTCCTAAAATGAGAAAGATCAATTCTTGGAACTTCTCACTGTGTAAAACAATAATGTGGTAGTAACCACATATTTCTCAGAATCACTGCTTCTGATAACAGCAAATAGTCTTCGCTGGGGGAAAACCGGCTTTAATCAATAGCCCGCTAGTTTGCAATGCAAAGACTGAGAAGGGAATATTTCAAATGTAAAGTCTTCCCACAACAACATAGGGCGAAGCATATCACATTTCCCTTAGTGTTCAAGTATGACTAGTTTATTTGTCATTTATGATTCACAATGAATAAAAGTTTCCTAGGGATTTGACAGTTAGGCCATTCACCTGCATGTTTCCCCCACTCTGCTTACTGAGGATTCAATAGACATAGAAGGCACTGAGCAGTGAGCAAACCAGATGCTTTACTTACCATTCATAATGTAAAGATAATTATGAAAGGGTTATGGCCATTCAATGAGGTCAGGGTGAAAACACTTTACTATGGACAGGGATGGCTGATTGAGTGTGTGAAGGGAATTAGAAATCCTGTTTTGATTGGTTGGTTATTTTTATTGCTTTAGCCACAATGAAACAATTACAATACAAGACACAACACACAATTTACTCCATTTGAGATTGTACAAATACAAGTGAAAATGTCTTTTGTTTGCTTGTTAAGAATCCTTAGGACAAATCACCTTGACCAGTCACTGGCTAATTGAGCCATCTTACTAATTTTATTCCAGTCATGCTTTATATGCAAGCCTATTTTGTTTATACATGCTATCAAGAGCTATGCTATACTTGTTCAAAAGGTCCTACACAGAGATTACTTTGGCATAATGATGTTAGTGAGGAACCTTAATACACAGTTGCGTCATTTCTATATGAAAATGTAATGAGGGGTTATAATGACAGGGCTCTTCACAGCACCAAAAAAGTTCCACTGAAAACCACATCTCTGGCATACAGAACTGTCCAGAAGATCAGCACGGGATCCGTTTCTAATGGGCATTACATGTGTGAATCACTGCCTTGAAAAACTAATGGGAGCAAATGCCTGCTGGCATATTCTAACAGGATCCTGCTATTTGCAACTTGGAACTAGGCACTGGCATGCACTTGCATGGCTGTGTGTGTGTGTGTGTGTGTGTGTGTGTATGTGACAGGAAGTTATTTTCTGTCACTATATTAGGGGATATATTCCCTTGGCAGGGACCATTGCACAGAGCAACTTACATGCTCACAATTTCAATTCTTATATTATAGGTCTGAAATGAATAAATCATACCAATAAATGTCTCAAAAACAGATGACTGTTTGACACGTGAAACAAGTCTATTGTGCAAAAGTGTCCTCTTCACTTTGAAAGGGCAATTGGAACTTAAATATCAGTCTTAATGAGTCTTGATCTTCCCCATAAATGTCAATGAACAGTAGTTGGTCCATTTTATATTAGGAGAACAGACAAAAACTGAAATCTAGCGCTGAAATCCATGCCATTTAATTGAAGATATCAAAAATGAAGAAGTGTCATTAATTACATGATTGGGATTGTTGGACAATCAGCAGACTAAACAAGATTTCAATCCCTCAAGAGACTTCAGATACTGAAGTATATGTCATGCATTTCTTTTGCAGCTGAATTGTGGGCCTACATGGTGATATCTCAAAAGTTAGATGGTGATTTCGTATTTCAATATGGTTTTCAATTACTGAGGTGGTGGTGTTTAATACGCAGAAAGCAGGCCTGCTTGTTGGAAGGCAAGCTTCAGTGGTAAAGACAGGGCCAGCTGGGTGCAATGGTGGTGGAGTGCAAGGAGGTAAGGTTAACCTGGGAACACAAGCCCAATAAAATACAGTGCTAGATCCAAGCAGCACAAAGAAATACAAAAAAGAGGGCTGGATTTAATCAGAGGGATGTACTGCTGGAAGTCATGGTGAGAATATCAATTATCATTAAAAGTAAAATAGTCCATTTCTGAAATTGAGCAGGTGGCTGCATGCCAGGGTAAGAAGGAACATGAAGAGAGAGGGATCAGCCACGGGGCGCTGGTTAGAAAGGTTCCAAGTACTCAAAAGTGCAACCAATATCCTCAGACAGCATTGTTTCTTAAAGAAAATTACCCAGTTTCCTTTGGTTGGAGTCGTTAAATTGGCTGTGATTGGGTTTACCTAAAAAAGGTAAATAAACTCTTTGGCCAATTTGAGAAAAGCGACATCAATTTTTGGAATAATAACGCTGATTTATCACATGGTGCATGCACCAAAAGTCTTTTTTTCTTCTAATTTAATTAGAATCAAGAACTGGGGCAAAAAGACCATAAACATGCAGCTGTTGCTTTGGTACCTCAGCCCAATGTTTTGTTGCTGCTTTGTCGTGGACAGAAGAATGAATGTTTTATTTTCTATTTGATAGAGACTGGATGGAGTAGAGAAATATTTTTAATGTGGTGCGCCTGTCTATAGATACATCTACTATCTTCTGCTGTCAGTTATAGGTACAGGCAGCTGATCGATGATTTAATAAGATGGCAAAATGGCATTTGGCAAATGCAATTTTCATTCATTTATCGACCACAAAGACTTCACATGACATCATATCATTCAGGGCACATCACTGTTGTGGCTTAGCTGTCATTGGACAGCTATTGACTTCTTTAACCATATAAGAATGAAGCGAGCTCCCTGGCCATATTTTCAATTGGTCAATGGGAAGATTTATATTATATAGATAGATTATTTCCCTGTAACATGTCAAGTCAAACTGAACTCACATTGCTACGGACATTAACTTCAGTACTGGTTGAAATAAGATTTGTGTCTTCCCTTGTTTAAATGATTATTATATTTAACCAACTGTCTGTTGTTATAACCCCTTGCTTGTGTGTACAGTGTTTAAATGCGGATTAGCTGCTTGCAGTCTGTGTCTCAAAAAACAGAAAAAAAGACAAAGTCTCCAAAGAATCTTGGCGTTTGATGTATTGATCATATTGATTCATATGTTACATTGGATTAAATGCGCAGAAAATAAGCAACTAGGCAGACGGAACTGTGCGGAAATTTTTAGCTGCTAAAAAAACTGCCCAGATGCCACTCAATAGCAGTGTATGCCTGTGAGAAACTGACATGAGCAGGAAAGCCCTCTGAAAGCCACAAACCCCTGCAGGCACGACTGCGGAGCACACCACTTCTTCTGTCAAAATCTCACTGTCAAGTGCTAGACTGGCATGATACTAACAGCAAAGAAAGGCCTAACACTCACAAATACATAAACAGGAATTTAGGAGAACAGGAAGAGCAACATGGAAAAACAGTGCTCGAAATCCATTACAGACACAGTTTACTGTATTGGTTTGCAAATTTGTCATATTTTTCTAAAACATGGCACATTTTGAACATGAACGCTGTGGCCTTACATATAAGCACTGAGGTGTACTGATGTGTGCATGCTTCATACACAAAGACAATCCAGAGATCCATTTTTTCCTGTATGTGTTAAGTGAAATCATTAGGACAGCACTCAAATGCCCACTGTACTGTATGTTGTGACAAAAGTGCATCTTTTTCTCAGTCGCATTCTCATGATTTTATGATGAAGACAATATGAAACATGACTCAGATAAAAACATTATATGTTTCATGTCTTAATTTCCATACTGATTTTCACTTACCAGATTACATCACAGTGTATTATAAATTGTGGATTTGACTTGGAGCTGTTGTGTTTTTACAACAGCAAGACATGAATATATGTACAGTACATGTTATATTCACCCTTATCTTTCCACCACAACCCTACGTTTCGCAATCGTCAACTGGGTACTCTCATCTACTGCAACAGCAATTATTTTACTCATGCAGGATAACTGCAGAGTAGTGTGTGCAATCCTCTGATGCACCCTCACGCAGTGACTGCTTTTCACACTGCATGTCTCCCAGCAAGCCACAATGACCTAAGTAGCTATTGGAGGAGGGGCATGGCTTCACTGATGTCATCTGAGAAACCTGCAGGTGCCTGATGAGTCACAGGTGCCGAGGGGAGTGGTGAGACAACTCCCCTTGACATACCCATCCCTGCCCAAACCCCCCACAGACTCCCAGGGATCATCAGCTGATGACACAGTCGGGAGCAAACCCAGGCCACAGAGCTCAGCTTGCGCTCGTAGCAAGTGCCTTACCCACTGAGCCACTCAGGAGCTGATATGAATGGAGTTAGGAGGACTGGATCAATCTCGCATGCAAGATAACTTTGTCCCAGCTCATAACAGTTTCTCTTTTATGAACTTCTATTGACACAAAGGGTCAGTGACCTCCTCCGGTTGTGGCCCTTTCCCTTGAGTTATAACAAAGTGTTCATTGAGGCCAATTATTTGCCAAAAAAAGGAATTTGAGGAGACTCTACAGAGGCTGAATCTTTTAGCTGAATTTTATCACTTACAATGACCACTGAAGGGATGCTGAATTGTTCCTTAAGTCATTGCAAGGCAGTGGAAGTAACATACTTACATGTCTTGGTATTTGTGCAAACTGTATGTGAATGTTCTTCCTTTTATGTATCTATTTTTATGGTGTGTTTCTGATTTCAAATCATGAGTAAATAAAATCATCTCTCAATATATTTAAGGAGGCAGCAGTTAGGTTCCCACAATTACAACTACAAAGTTCTGGACTAAGGTTTGTTTTGGGGAGTGGGCGGATAAAAGCATAGATTAATAGAGTGGATAGGTCTGGCGCTTCTCTCAGTACTTAGTTTAATGTGACGCTTGACAGCACTCTGCAACTTAAAATCTTCCAATCCAAGCCTCAATGCAAGGGATCGCTTTGCACTCGGATGTATATACACAACACTGTATGCTTTGTTGATACAGTAGCATGGTAAACTATCAAACTAAGTGTCTGACTATGAATTTGCCATTTGTCTGCCAAGCATGAGATTCCAACACCATTCTTTTTGCAAGCACAGCAGCTAGGCAATTTGTTTTGTATAAAAACACTTTAGTTCATATCAGGAATTATGTTATCCTTGAATGTTGGTTTTTCCAGGTGGATCAGTCCCAGTGCTCTTGTGGCAGTGCTCAGAATCGCATCTGAGCTGCTGGCTGAGGCATAAAAATGATGTAAAGATAAATATTGCATAGCTTTCTCCAAAGTTTCAGTTAGAGGCTTAAGGGATTTTATATCGTATTTGTTCCCATCATAGATAAGCTCTGTTTTGGTTCAGTGTGCGATGGAAACCTTTGTATTTTTTCTCCATCAGCACATTCCTGCACATGTCAAAGTTGAGGCCTCTAGCTGATTCCTCTGCTTACAGGGAAAAAAGTAAGTAAATAAATAAAAATAAAAAGGAGCAAGACAATGGAGTCATCTCAACTTGAAATGTGCTGAGTGAATTATGTTGGTTCTATGACATATACAGCAAGATGCTATTCATAATTCACGTGAAATATCAGTGTTCCATGTTGTCTAGTAGCGTTAAAATTTCTAAGCCTGGTTACAAAAAGATGTCTGTAAATTGAATACATCCATGTAACATTTGATTCTTTCTCAATCCATATTAGCTGCACAGCAGATATATTGCTGTAGATTAGATTTAGAATTGCGTGCACACGCGCACTCGCGCGCGCACACACACACATGTGATGTATAGTATGTATGTATAACATTTTTTGGAATAAAACTATTTAAAATTTGAATTACAACATGGCTGCTGTTTGACAGATAAACAATACACTTGTCGGCTGAAAAGTGATTGTGTTACAATAGCAAATTTGTCTTTTAAATGCCTTTGAGTGGGGGCTTGAGCCATGAGCTGGCCAAAACATTCATTATGGCTAGCGACAGGGTAATTAGGAAGTGACAGCACCATTTTCTGTAAGCACAGGCCACTTAAGCACTGTCACCTTGTTATTGTGATTTTTCTTTTAAAGAAAGCTGAGACTTGCAATTATCCTGCACAAATAAAAGCATTTTCCATGTATATTTCACTGGAAACTATTAAGGAAGTAAAGATAAAGACCATCGAACACCAGCTCTCATCATCACATATTGGACAGTACAAAATATGATGCTGACATCTACAAATGTCATGCATTTTGTTTGTGAGTGTGTGTTTGCATATGCATAAAACCATACCCTTAGAGGAGGAGGCTATAAACAAATTAAATGAAATATGGTTAATAGGAAAGAAAAAAAAATCAGTTATAAACAATATGTCCACACCTTCCATACTTCAATTTCAGATAGTGGCACATTCTCCAAAGCAATGATTAAAAACAACCATTAACAAAAGCAACAATGGAGATAAGTGAAAATCAACAGAATTATGTTTCCCTTTTTTTAGTCTCTTCTGCCAAAATGATATTCAGCTAATACAAATTGAGAAAAAGAAACCACATCATCCCTTTTTCAGATGACCTCATCTAAAAACACCTCTTCACTAAAATGAATGTTTACAATGATAACATGCCCTCAGTCTTTTCCCAAGTGTACTTAGCTGAAATGGCTCCAAAGGGGTCTTTTTCTTTTTACCTTAATTTGAAAGATAATTATTTTTAGCTCTTAGCTGGTATAACTACATTTACAGTATTCCTACCTTCCAACTGAAGCTCAAATATTTAGGATATACTTCCACAAGGAAGAACTGTATTGCAAACTAGTGTGGTAACATTGCAGCATTCAACACTGGATGTGTGTGTGTGTGTGTGTGTGTGTTAAATGAGGAAAGAAGTAGGAAGTTCCCATGAAATGGCAAAAAATATAATGGAATATATAATGCTAAAATATTCTCCATTAGTACAAAATGCACATAATTGTCATATTTACATATTACTTTACATGATGCATAATTATGAAATCGTCATAGCTTCATTTACCACTTACCTTACCACTATGCTGCACTGCCACCCCAGATTTGTGTGCTTTTATTTCTGAAAGCACACAATTTTCAAATTTTCATCTCAAGAATTAATCGGCAATAGGTTACTATACAAACAAATATGCAATGTCTCATGAAATTTTAATGCAAAACATTATTTCATACAGTAAGGCATAAACATTTAAAGATGCAAATATTTCTTAACGGATATTGTACACTTAGAAATCATATATCAATGTCTGAGCATATACAGTGGTGTTGATAGGAGGTGAAGTGCAAGAAATGAAGTTTTCAAGGAACATTTTTATCCTACAAGGCATCGGTTTCACAGATCCAAGAGTAAGAAGTGATGTAGTCACTTTGATTTAAAAAGACTGCTTCTTTGGACTAATGACTTATTTATGACTGGGCCCATGATTTACTTTAATGCTGCATATAAACTCTTTCTTCTGGGGATGAATTATGCATGTTGTACAAACTACATAAAAATCTTGCTGATGAATTAGTAACGGTAACACATTTCTGAAGATTAAATTGGAACAAATTAATGTGATTCCTTCGAGTCATGGAGAAAAGTTAGCGCTGTGATTTGTGCCCAAAAGATCAAGTGGAAGACATAAAGTAGGAGGCGATTCCTGTCAAAGACTATGAAATCTCCAGTGCTGTGATACACTCTAATTTACTCAAAAATATTAATTTAATCAATGTAATATATAGGCTTTCTCTGTCGCTCTCTCTCTCTCTCACATACACAAACACACACACCGTTTATGTACATATGTATCAGGCACCATATACGAGCACCCTCATTCTATTTCACCTGAGTGTTTAGTGGGATGAATCAAGAACACACCAAGTAAAAGACTCTTAATGAAGCTGATTTATAAGTGCACTTCCCTTGATTTCGCTGTCTAACAGACCCATCCTAAGGGATATTTTTAAGACAGCTTAGAACAAATCTAAAGGGAGCTAACTTAGGAATCCAGAATTTATAAAGCTCGAAATCTGTTTCTTTTTCTTAGTTCTCAGTTCATTTACAGTAGCATTTTTTTCATCCAGCATTTCTTTGTTTTTCTGAGTATCATTTTATTAATTTCCTCTCCAGATTGTACTGCACTCATTTTAACATCAAAGCTTTGATTATGGTCAGGAGGTCAGGGGAAACAGTAAAAGAAATCTATGTCTCTCTTGGATCCACCCTCTGTAATCCTCTCAAAACCCAATCAAAAGACACTGGCCATTTACTCAGTCGCAATTCTCCCAGAGGAGGGAGGGGGCTATCAGTCCATGCAAGAGCTCAGACAACACGGGCAGCTTTGGTGTATACAGTATAAAAGTCAGCAAGCTGCTGATAACAGTAAAGACACCCAGCTTACAGTCTAGGTGTTTGTCATAGGTGTGTTTGGTGTGTTTGCCTTATATGTGTATAATAGGTTTTCAGTGGTGGGTTACATTTTTTGCACAGTCATACGGAATGTATGTATTCCCTTTATTATTTCTTTATACCTGGGGTGATTAGCTCTGAACTAGAATTTAATGTAAAAACCACCATATACAACATATCCCTTCACAAGAGACAGCAAGGTAAACACGATTCAACAAATATTTTACTGAGTAAAACACATACAGTAATTCCTCCCCATGTTTAAACATGAATGAAGTCCTTTGCTTCCCCAGAAAGGTTAAAGCATCTCCACAGAGAAGGAATTGTGCACTTTCGAGGGACAGATACAATCTTTCTCTATTTCTTTTCATTCCACATTCCATCTCTTTATCTATGAATACATTTCAGGTCTTTCTACAGAAAGGGCAACACTGACCACAGAAAAGTCAAACTGAAATGGTTACAAGAATCATTGCAATTATACTTCATGAATTCCACAACATTTAAAAAAATGTTTCCTGTAAACATGTTGTCATTACAGGGCATTTTATCCAACATTTCGATCTAATTAACACAACTCTTTGAGAAGGCTAGATTAAAGACAAATTACTCATCACTCTTTCACCAATGCCTCCAAATATATGAGGAACATATATGGGTTTGCATTTGGAACTCATGTATGACTTATGAAGTTGATTCAGATGACTTGATGCAAATTTTTTCCATCTGGGCCTGACATATTGTCCATCTGTGAGTTGATGAGAGAGGTTCATACATGAATTTACAGAATGATAAAGCAACAGCAACAACCAGTTCCAACAGCAGAAGTTCCAACAGTAAAGTACCTTCAGTATGATATGCCTGTCTCATGGCCAAACAAATAAGCTGGTGGTACCACACAGATGGTATTGCTGGACTGAGCATCGGCACCTTTTTATAGTGGCAACTGATAAAATAATAATGCAGTATTCTACAAAGGCAGCAATTTAATACTGCTCAAGTGCCTAACAAGTACAGTTTGTTATAATAGTGGCAGCATTAGCCACCATTGTTTTTTCACAAGGGTCTGAGAAGCTTCGTATCAAGCGATTAATTAACTAAACAATGTGTGAACTCCACAACCTTTGATTGCCATACAACCAGAATATTGCAGTAATGAGATGACAGTCAAAGAAAAAGGCTGTGTATGCTTTAAAAGGAGCTTGTTGCTGTTTTTTGTATTTATCTTTATGACTAAAAACAAGATGCAAACTACATACACTTCACGCTAAAAGCTTAGCGTGTAGTTTAATGTTCTCTTCAAAAGTGAGCACTTTGTAGCACACAAAGTGTCTGTGTCAGTGGTAGCAAAGAAAGGCACACTGAGTATGGCTTGTCATAGTAATCTGTAAACATCTAAAATGGGGAGACCTACCCAATACATTACATTGTTGTCAGCCTGCAGATGCTCTCACAGTTTTTACATGTTATCCATTTATCCAGCTGGATATTTACCGAGGCATTTCTGGGTTAAGCACCTTGCCCAAGGGTGCAGCAGTAGTGCCCTAATGGAGAATCAAACCAAGAACCTTTCAGTTACAAGCCCTGCTCCTTAACACTATGTTACATTGCCACCCATGAGAATGCTCAAATAGTCACTCACACAAGCACAGATGGGCAGACAAAGGAACACTAATGTGATCCACAACAGGAAATGTGATTACACTGTCACTGTTAAGAATCCAATCACATCAAGATACTATCTTAGAATCACCTTCTTCAGGTTCAGATGTAATGCAATATGCACCACAATCAACTGAAATAACCTTTATCAGACTTTTGCAATTATTGGGTCATAATTTGGTGACTATAACAAATCAGCATTGATAACACTTTGAGCTGGATCAGTACGGATTGTAAAGTATACAGGTTTCAAATAATGTCTGGCAGAAATAGAGATGCACTTTCATTATCACTATCACATTGCAGTAAACTAACATAATAATTTATTAGTATAGAAATTCAAAACATATCATATAACTGGTAAACACATCATAAAATAGCCACTATAGCACTCTGTGAGTTTTGCTTTTCCTAAAAACATGAACTACTGTTTCAGGCATAGCTGTTGTAAAATGTGTTTCACTGACTAACTGGTTTAGAAACACACATACGTAGCGCATATTTTATTATTCAGAACTTACAGTTGAATCCTGAATCACAAGGATGGCACTTACAAGAGTCCAGCAGGTGTTTGTTCAAGTCATTCACATTGCCCATTTTGAATATTTGGAAAATGCTGCAGGTCCTAGATATCTTCTATAGACTGCTGTTTTCTCAGCACATTATTCTTTGAAACCAATTAGATGACCCTACCACCCCAAACAGTATAATTGACAAGTGGCCAATGCAATTTCCATAGTGCGGCAATTGACACCCTGGGGGCAATTCATGCAAGGTGAGGATTTCTCCCAGCCCTGACCCTCATAAGCATGTATGAGATTATATGGACTTGATTTTGGTAAGAGAGGAAATTTCAACATTCATGTTCTAAAATTTGAGCTGAGACTTTTTAATCATGCTAAGGACTATGACAATTGTTTAGAAGGATGGGTGTGGAATGGTTGGCCTTTAAGAATAACCGAATACCTTCACCACTTTACATTCCACAATATCCTTGACATTAGTATACACCTGAAATCGGAGCTGTTTCCCCTTAACAATATCATTTTGGTTTTGCAGCATGGGCACTTTCAAGGACAATTACTAGTTTTCATTTCCAAATGTACAACTACTATAAGAATGACCTTGCATCAAGGAAAGCAGTGAATCAGCTATAGCCTTATTGGATTACCATCCTGACCTTCACCTCCTCTGAGATATTTCATCACAGAGCACAGACCTTCCACTTCTGTGACATCTTCTCCCACTTCAGGACTCTTCAGCTTCGCTCATCAATGCTCGGAGGGGTAAGGGTTTCACTGCCCCAGAACTCTAATTAAATCAATCAGTTAATTCATTGGATAAAGTGCAACCCTTCTCCTATCACCAGCTTAGCAGTAGTTCACTGAGTTGGGGAGCTCTGTCCTAGGCATTGTGTGGTATGATTCATTTGTCTCTTTGGCAGAATAAACTATGTATACTGTACCTAACAATGTGTTAGGTACAGTAATTTACTTTTATTCAAATAAACTAAGAATTAATCTTGAAATCTTGAAATTAAAAAAATCACAGAGCTAAAAACTGAAGATTCCTTCATATTGCCTGGGCCTTGGTTTTGTTTGACATTCAACTCAGGAAGGTGTTCCCTTGAAAAGCATCATTTTCTTAAAGGCTGACAAGGCATATTTTACAGGAATCTTAAACACATGAGGCTAATTTACAGTTGTTGCTTTGGCTGAAGCTGAATCACCACTGGAAGCTGCAAACTATTATTTAAAATCACATCTGCAGGTCTTCTAATGTAAAGCCAAAACCAAAAGTGTTTTGTATTTTTAAGAAAATATTTTGTCCTTTGTATTAAAAAGGTCATAACTTGCATACTTTCAGACCTCAGCCTGTCTGTTTCAGTTTATGATAATTTTCCCCTTGATCTGGTGCTTTCTTTATCAGACTCCGTAAAGTCCATCCTTTCACAAAATGGGAAATTAAGAAAAAAAAAAATTCACCAACCCCTTCTGATGATATTTAAAGTGAAATTGATTTGGTTGCCCTTTCTGATTTCATTTACATTTTCAGGTTGACTAATCCTTTGCAAATTGCAGACCAAATTGTTAAAGGTCATATTTCCAGGTACTTCATGATGGTGCACACAAGTCGTGTCCCTCTCCCCCCATCAGCTCTCACCGCTCATGGTCGCTGATCAATTCACTGTTTCCCCATTAGGTAAGTAGGAATTAAAGGGCAAGTGTATTTAACTGAGCCACAAGGGCAGGTTACAGGACTCCTCACAGTTCAATACCCAAAGGACTCTTCACAAGCGGTTTGACATGCAAAAAAGGACCGGGCAACAACCTGCGGCAGAGGTATGGTTTGTATTTGATAATGAAGCAATTAATAGCACAGGACAGCTCGGAGACACCAAGCAATTAAAGCGTGTGCGAGCTCAATGGCAATTGCAAGAGCAAGCCTAGGGAGATGTGGACTATGGACGTTAACCCACAGTGATTTCTCCCACATTGTACCAATTTCAGCTGTCTGTAGGAGTTGGAATCCTAAAACTACCAGATTGAAACAACCGCTTAATTACAAGATGGAAGATGTTGACATGGGAGATGCTGCTTGGTCATGCAATGTTATTAAATTGGACCAAGATCCAGCCATTTGTGATACATGACACTTTGGACCAGTGAACTTTTCACCAATATTGACTTTGTATCTTCTAAAGAGGAAATCATAACATTAGACCCTCTGCAGAGCAATCTTAAATTTTACTCCTTTTATCCCAGGCTTTCTACTTCAAACACACCCCATGACAGTTAAATCGCTAGGCTGTGACAGCAATCAGCAATCAGTAGTACCTTCTCCATATTTTACATTCTTTTACAGATATGTTACAATACTCAATTAAGAACGTCTCCAGAGACATCAGTACATATCCTTTTATCCCTTCTCCTTTAAATCTTATCTGGTAAACCAGCTATGGTCCTGTATTACTGTTGAACTGTGACACCAAAATTTATGCCAATGTTCTCTCGCACAGCTCAATACTCATATGCTTAAGCTGGTTCTGATCAGACAAGGTTTATTTGTCTAGCCTTTGATAATGTTTGCCATCTCCCCTATATTGTTTATAGGGCCAGATTCTTTATTTCTGGTCCTCTCTCAAGATCAGTTCTTAATGATATGGGCCTTGGGTAAAACTTTATTAATGTTTACATTTTGTTGTTCAGCAGACACACTTATTTTAGAGTGATGCACAAGATGAGTGCATTTAAAAATGCATTTACACTGTTGACATCAAGTAGATGCTCTTATCCAGAGCGACGTATAATATGAGCACATATAACAATATATTTACATTGTTGACATCCAGTAAATGCACAAAGGGCATTGAGCAAAATGGCACAAAATGTTACACAAAGAAGGAAACCATCACCCATACATGAATGAGAGCCAGTGTCAAACACACAAGGCTGAGACCACAACACACCTGACAGAATTGTACCATTCCAACACAATTCCAGCACATACCCAGGACCAATGTTAGTATAATGGTATTATAATGTAATGTGGTGAAAAAAATACTCCCCCAGTGGCCTCCATGGATGTACTCCCACAGATAGGCAGCCTTGCCTTTGTATGATCCGAGCAGACACACTCAATAAGTACCTTACTCAGATAATGAGGGGACGAGCAGCCAGTTAAGAGGAGGGAACAAAACTACTTACAACTTAGCAGCAAAAGACGACCTGGAAATGTTTGTCATAATTAAATTTTATATATGCATCCGTCAGCAATGGTTTAAACTGGTAATACCTTTTCTCTCTGTCATTTAAGAGGGAACTCAGCAGGAATGTACCCTCTCTCCTCTGTTGTTAGTGCCTGTCACTTGCCCAACTGGTTTTTCTTTCAGGTGATATTATCCTACAATTTTTGATATTCAACATCATATCTCCCTTTATGTGGATGAGGTGGCACTTTTTCTAGGAGATGCACCTCAATTTCTTCATGCGTTTTTATTCATTTTTTATTATTTTAGTGTGTATTACCGTTGAATGACACAATGAACGCTACACGCTTATGCCAAGCACACCAGTGGTACATCCCAAGTATATAGCAATCAATGTTTGCCCCACTTTACATTTACTTTACATTGCATCAGACAAAGACAGACAGTCCCATATGCCTCATTCCGGGCACATATTTCTGTTATCATAAATGAATTTTATTCCAACTTCCCACCCCTTTACATTTTTACTCTCTTACTTAAAAAAGCTGTATCTTAGGTTTCCTTCATGTAGAGGGTAGCGACAGTGGAAATTGGGTTAGCACATCCACAGTGTGCGCACAGAGATCTTGGCCATCACATATGTAGATAGAAGAGCTGCTTCTGAGATTCCTCCCTGGAAATCATCCTGAGGTTTATGCATTCACTGCTGATTCCTTCATGATCATGATAGATGAGCATCATCCACCTGGAGTCCTTTAGTGTGCTTTTGCTCTTGGCAAAACAAAAATAGGAAAGCATCAGTGTAATACCAGTGTAACTATGTCATTGGGATGACAGTTACAGAACTAAAATGAGAGCCATATCAGAAAATATTAGCTGTTCTTAAACACGTATCACATCTGACATTATTGTTTTGTTATTTGTAATACAGTCCAGTGTTTACCTAATGTCTTTTGCTTATCTGTTTGCAATCTTTACCAATCACTGGGTGAAACAAGACTATAGGTGTTACAGTGTGTAATCTTTATACATCTTAACTCTGTTTAATTGTTGCGAATGACCTAGCTACTTGGCATTCCTTGAATTAGTGTTATTTATCCTTTATTTTGAATTGCAATGAACCAAATCCGAATGTTGTGAAAAGTTTCCAGCAGGGAGTGATTTTGTCCATCCAGTGCCACAAGAACTTTCATCAAAGAAATTAAGTCTTTTTAAGTATTGAAGACTCTGGCCATGCAGGCAACTTTGAGTCCCCGTCTGCTATGGAATGCATATGATGGAGTACTTTTAAAAGGTTATGTAGATGGGGAATAAAGGGTAATCAGGCATTCTGCTTATTGGCTTGTCACTGCATGTCCTTCCCTGGGATGGGTGGCAGCTGAGACTTTGATCGCAGGCCGTCCTCAGAGGGCATTTCAATGGGCCTCTGTGTGTTAAGTAATGCAGTCGATACAATGTTCCAGGCAAACAGCAAATTAATCAGCCAACAAAACCTGCTTTTCTGAAGACATGTGCATTTTTAAAGAAGCGACAGTAATTGTTTAGTGACTTGGAGCGATTGATTTTTATTATGGATGGGGTTGGCTGGGTCGGTGTCAGGTCACAAGGGAGGGATAGCTTACGCTTAGCCAAATGAAACTGAGAGGGGACATGCATAAAATTCAAAGCACACAGCTTAAGGTAGGAATAAGAAAAAAATAAAACCACTTTACTTTTTTCTTTGTCTTCTCAGAAACTTTAACAGGAGTCAGGAATTTAAGGTTGCACATAAAGAGAGGGGTTTTATTTCTTGAGTTTGGTCTCAATGAGGTACTACTCTACTTGATATTATTATTACTTGGGCTGTCAACACTAGTTTGAATTTTCCTGTCTCTTGATGTATAATTCATGAATCTGTATGCTTGAATCTTTTTTTTGCATTCTCTCTTCTGACCAGTCCCCACCCCTCACAACATACACAAACACAATGATAAAGTATGAAATAAACTTGATCGATTTGCCTAGAATAATGTTGTTATAATGGAGATTACAGATCATTCATTGAAACAATGAAATATTCATTAGCACTCTCACTCAGTTGATACACTAATAAAGATGAAACCTGTTACTGAAATAAAATGTTCAATATGGTGAGACAAAGACTTATCCTTCATAGGATGACCAAGGTATGTTTAATCTGTGTATGTTGAAATGCCCACTAAGTAAATACAAAGCAAAAGCAGACATATATTTAAAATGTATATTTCAAGAAATAAAGTAATCCATTGAGAAATACATTGGTCAGCAAGTTAAATGAAAAAGCAATAACCTATGCAATATTCAAAAATTTTTTGAAGATTATGAATACAGACTGTATGTGACTCAATTCTCTTGGAGACTGCTGACAATTGTTTACTCATTGTTGAAATCTGTGAAGATAATATTTTGGATAATACATATTTGATGTGATACTGTAGATTGTATCTGTTGAATTGGCAGGAAGTATGGATATCACTAGGGATCCAAATATCTAAAACGCTCCCCAAGTAGTGGTTGTGTAGCCAGGTTTCCTGTTTGCTTTCATACATTGTCTGTTTTCATCATCCACACAGCTACTATAATTAATCAAAACAGAAGTGAAATTCCATCCAACAATTACAACAAACAACGAGAACAAAACCAGTTTAAAACCATTCAGTTCAAACAGCATCGCTTTGTGGCCTTGTCTAGGTGACATGTTGTGATGTTGGACTTTTTTTTAAATTCCCCAAATAATGCTAAGGATAATAACAGAAAGATCTTCTCTGTGATCAGAGTCCAATCGGCACTGCATAATTACTCCAGCTTGGCACTGAATGCAGAAAACAGATAGTCACTTTGCTGGTACCTCAGTTCTGGCCTCCCTTCTGTGCGCTTCTCAAAGGAACCTCAGTACATTAATGTTGCATGAAAGACTGAGCTGGGCTCAACCTGAAGTGCCAAATAAATTGTAAATGTCAGCGTTAAATGTTTTACAACCAGGGGCTCTCACTGTGAGAAGAACATCATCTTCACAAACAATGCCTTTTTTGTGTGTGTCTAAGGGACAGTGACACAATCACTGCTGGAGGAGTGGCATCTTCCTCCTCTTTATATTGGGCTTGGAGTAGCTATATCGATTCACTTCACCAAGTGCTGAATATAGGACACAGCACTCTGTGCTGGTTGTCTAATATTCTCTCTCTTCCTGCCCACACCTCTGCCAAACCTTGCTGTTTATTACTCACATGCACCTGATTTATGGAAGCCTCAATTACACCACTCAGGCCCATTCTACAGTCTGCATAGCGACTTTCCTCTCCTGCTTGTCCTCTGTCCCTCAACCTCTGACCTACTGACATCCTTCCTCATTTATATCCTACAGTCCTGAGTGATGGGAGATGCTCACCAGCCATTATTAGAGCCAATCTCTCATCACATTCTGAATCAAACAAATAAACAGGCAACGTTCTATGATTTTGTGATACAGCAAAACAGTGTAGATCAAAAACAGGGTGTGCTTGAGTTTGAGAGCAGGCAAACCATATTATTCTGATAAAAAAAAACTGTCAGTAGACACTTGTTGCAATGCATCTATAGATGCTATAGAGTCCAGCTGAGGTGACTTTAAGTGCAGGATTGATAAAATGTGACCATTTGATTACATGTCAACATACCACGCACAAAACAAATCTGGTTAACATGCAAAGTAGATAAAGAAAAGTGCCAAAACTGCATAAAGGCACTTCATTGTAGACGAAGGGGCTCACTGCCAATTAGGGGCTCAAAGCAATGCTTTTCCATCTTTTCTGCTGCTGCACTGATGTAGTCATATCCAGTTTATGCAAAATTCCACATATCCCGATCAGCACGATAGCTCAAGAATATGTTCTTATAACAGAAGTATTGTGGGGCCTGGTGCATATTTTATTGCCTAATTATGTGTGAAGTTAAGCACAACTGCCCTAGTGAATGTAACATTTATTTCACAGCTAAACCTTATAATGCATAAGCGTTAAAGGGCAGAGATTTATAACTAATTGAAATTTGTGTTCAGCGCACTCATACTGCGGAGGACAATTGGTGGTGAAGCCAGCATTTACTTGAGCTGGATAATTTGCCCATTGGAACATCTGCAATTAAATAGGGTCTTAATTAAGGCCCTGCAGTCTAGCAATATTGGGTCTTCACTGTATACACATCCAGAAATGACTCATCCTGGGAGGCCTCACAACTTGGGTCAAGCTGTTTTATCGCGAGGTTGCATTAATTGGGCATCCTTTAAAGGAACCCGCTTGTGAAGAGATAGTGAATTGCAGAAACTGTAGCAATACAAGCTGGTGGATATTGTAAAATACAAGTTCCAAAATAATATAGAAATGTATGTTCCATACAAATGAAACATTTACAGTAAGTAGAACAGAAAACTGTACTTTCTTTGGGGTGCATCACAACTAGATCTTTATATTAGTACTTGACAACAAGTGAATAACAACACAAAACTAAGAAAGACTAAAATTCTCAAGGCGCGTAACACATGACAATATTGTTACCTTTTTCTAATTCTCCGTTTAATCTTTGAGTAAATTTATTTTCTTCTGTAACTTTTTAATGTCTTATGATTGAGCCTTTTATGTCACGGTAATGTCCTACACTCTTTAAACCAATATTTCTAGATAATGAATGGTTGTGGCTGGAATCAGTATATAATATATGACTTGTTGCCTCGGAACAATATGTTGCACTGTGACCTTAACTGTTGGTTGGCATCCAATCAAGGGTGATGACTCATTTGAGGAATATTATTTCCTCAAGGGGATCATAAAGACACAGATGTAAATGAAGCCACTCCTCACCATTTCTGTATTGATGCAGGGATAGATTACAGAGCACTTCCCATACATATCACATTCAGATATCCCAGTGTGCCATGATTGTATTTGATGTATTGTAACTCCTGAGCTAAAAATATAGATACTTGAGAGACTAGTTTTTTTTATAATTTTGCACGGGGCTCTTTTCTTCTTGTTGTAATAATAATAATAATAATAAAGCAGGGAGATGTATATGGAAATATTATATCACTTGAGTTTCTTTACTGGGGTAATCTGGCTAACAGACCTTGCTGCAGGAACTGAACGTCTTCCAGACAGCTATAACTTTTAAGTTTCAGCAGGTACAACAAGATGGATTAGATTTTCCAGAGATCAGTTTGAGGTGAAGCCAATTCTGTTGATATTAAAAATATAAGTCAGGGGAGTCATATTTCCAGGTCTTGGCTGGTTGTCTGATCCAGCACAAAGGACTCCGCCAGATATTGAATTCTACTAAATGTTAAAAAATACATTATTTTCTGCAAACAATGTTGTGCTATGACTTATTGTGTACTGGCTATCAAAGGTCTCATGATATGAAACTGTGCTTCTGCAGTTTCAACTCATTTTGTCTACTGTGAAATTTAACTAACACTGGGGTTGTCACTTGGCTATTAGTTGGCCGAATGGAAATGTTAGTGTGTTGACTTATTTGAGGTTATCCAGAGCAAATAAGATCAAAGGAAGTGAACAGCATCGGTAGCTACTTGAATGTAGAATGCAGAATGCAGGCATACCACTTCAACTATACCAGAAGCCTGCAGCCCCATTCCCACACAGCTTTTTTGGAAACTGTATTTTTGAAAACTGCAGTGTGTTTGTTTACACACACGCACACGCACGCGCACGCACACACACGCACACGCACACGCACACGCACGCGCATGCACACGCACACGCACACACACACACGCACACGCACACACAGGTATGAGTAGAAGAGGACACTAGCCATGTGTAAGAAACAGACCATATGAGTTGTGCTAACTTGAGGCTACAGTTATGTCAATGCACAAGCCATGTCTGTCAGCTTATTTTTCATTCAACAAATCCATCAGTGATTCACAAATTCCAAATGTTCTAAATACACAATACCTTGGTTCTTTAAAGTAAATTTGTCATTGCTGTCACACATAAACTTGAAAACTGAAAACATAAAATAATAATAATAATAATAATAATAATAATAATAAAATAAGCACGGCTGCTGCCGTTGTCACTTCAATCCATCTCCTTCCAGTAGAACTAACTGCAGCTGTCAGTTCCACCTGTAACTACAGTATGTGTGAATTTAGTGGAACAGGGAACTCGCAGCTGTATTAAGGTACACTCTGAATGAGGCCTATATGACTCATATGACATGAAGTTTGAGCAGTTCTGACAGACACCTTCAAAACTCTGACACAAGTTTGACTGACTCTGATACGACTACCATTGACAAATGACGAAAAATCCTGACAACTTACTGTGATGTCTGACAACATCCTAAAATGGACACTATGCAGTAATGCTATGCACTCAACATCATTTCACAAGGGGAAAAAGGAAGAAAAAAGAATCACTTATAATAGCACGATTTATTATCAGTCATGAAGTCAATACAGCTTTGATGTTAGCAACAATATCACAGAAGCCAGTTCAGGCCTTTTTTGTTATCAGATCTTTTATCGTAGATGGATTTTTACAATGGATTTGTATGTCATTTTAGAACAGTTCTTAATGTAATTTACTGTTATATGTGTGGTGACTTGAGAACACACTTTCTGTTACAGCAATTTGCTAGAGACCAGCAAATTTATTGTTTATTGTTTTTCTGGTACAGATTGAGTATTTTTAGAATGTGATGTATGGAATGATTATGTGATATTGTCCCACCCTAAAGGCCTCTCAAGTCTTCTCTTACAAAATCCCAATCCTACATACAAAAACATACACTGCAATTGACCATGACCATCATAAACCTAAAAGACATCCCTTAGACTGAAAAATACTGACATACAAATGGAGCATTCTACAAATTGCTATTAAAATAAATGAACCCTACAGAAGCAATCAGTGCATGTTTATATATTATTACCAATGGCAAAAATCTGCAACACATCAAGCCCTTACTTTATATTTGTGATGTATATTTGGACTCAGAAATGATAGAATTACAATTACCAGACTATAAGGGACACCTGCTCGTTGTTAAATATTGCTGCACACCATGTTTAGCTGAACTGTAGCATTCTTTGATGTTTTTACCTCACACCATGTGTATTTGCAGACTTCTCTATGCCTACTACTCTTAACAATTACACCTCACCTCATGCCTCACTGCTGAGGGATAATAGCCCCAACAAGCCTCTGGGAATTTGGTAAATACCACTAGACATATCTTTACTTCATTGTGACACGGGAACAGCAAACCATATATCTACAGCTGGCTGGAGATAGCACAGCTATTAGTAATGAGAACATACCCAAGGAAACAAGGGTAAGGCAGATACGTGATGTGAACAGGGACAGCTTCCGTTTGCAGCACTAACAGCAAAAAAGCAGCGTAAGCAGTAATTTGGAGTATATGAAAATAGGTGATGCTGTCCAATCTTTGAAATCTCAGCCACAGTGGCTGTACTTCACATTTCCACCATACGGATGATTATGTTGGTATTTACATCCACAGTACGATAAGAAATAACTGAATGACAGAGACCCTGCTATATCAGATGGGTAGGGCTATTATTATTATTATTATTATTATTATTATTATTATTATTATTATTGGCATTGAGTGTTTTCTTTGAAGAAGAAAAAAAAACATTGTAAGACATAAAAGAAAGCAAATGGAAGCTGAACACATGAATGGATGAATATGTTTCCATAAGGGGATGCTGACAGGGTCCTTTGCAACAGACCTAGCAGTCCTCTCTGTGGGAGTTACTGTCACTCAGGCTTAGGCATGCAGGGTGTTCCCACATGCGCTACGGCTGATTTTCAGGCCTGGTGTCCCACAGCTGTCTCCCCATCCACCCACCCCCACAACTGCACCCTGGGGCAAAATTATGTAAGTCACCAAGGGATAAAAGACGCCAGCAAGATAACCCATAAGCGGCATCCATAATACATGTCTTGTGTGGCTCTGACTCATGTTTAAAGGCACATGGGCTTATGTATTGATTTCTCTCCTATTGTTTTTGGAGGTGGCCTAGCCCATTCCAACACTGACATGATCACGTTCTGCCTAAAGGACAAGTGTAGCTGTAGAGGCTGAACCGCATGTAGGATGGTCCCAAAATGCATCTCATCTGCATGCAGATTTAATGCATAAAGGAACACAACAGAGCCTTATTTAAAGGAGGGAAAACTGCACAGTGGTGGCACATTGACTTTTATGGTGCGTTGTCCTTAACTTTCAGAAATAGATTTAAGTAGTAAATTATTTCTAGTCATACGCATCAAGAGTTCAGCAGTCAATCAAGTGAATGAGTGCAAAGCAATGACAGATACAAAGTGGCTGTCACATCTTTCTCAGACATTTACCTTTACCTCCCCACACAGAGACCCCAGTCTCTTTGGGAACTCTCCAGCAGACAGGACATAATATTTGCATAAATTATTCAATACTCCTGAATATCCCTTTATATCCTTCTTTAAAACCCCTCCAACATCCTTTTCAGGTTTCTCCATGTAATGGTCAATAACTAACATTGACTATCCTGACACATGTAATGGTATTCAATCATCTTGTGATTATTTCATTTTGTTACATTTCCAGGGAAAAATATAATTAAAATGCAAGGTAGTATTTTTTGTTACTGATATATTTATGGTAAATAGTCAACATGAATTACTGTACATTTAACGGCAAATGTAATTATTTGAGTCATTACATTATGAAAAGATTCTATTAAAAAAGGGTTGCAGGGGTTCAAATCTTACTGTTAACCAGAATATTTAGTGACTATGATCTGATCCATGAAACTGAGACAATATGGTGCCATATGCCACTGGACTGGACACAAAACAACTGAATTTTGTCAGAAACATTTTGTACTTCTATTCTGAGCTACAAAATAGGTTTATTTTGGTGTATGTACAAAGCCAATAATTTCCAGTGACATCACATTGCATTACATTATATTCACTTAGCAGATAATCTTATCCAGAGCCACTTCCAGCACAAGAGAACAGAAGTTAATCCATCCAAGTTAAATGAGCATTAAATAAGACTCCGAATATGATTTAGAATTAATAATATTGATATCTAGGAATTCAACCAACACACATCATACAACATATTGGGTTCATTTGGTGACATGTAATTTTAAATCCATATAATCTTTACCATTTACCTGTTTGCTTATTTGAGAAGGTAATCTTGTTGCAATTACAACTATTCTTCTTTCTGAGAACAGTTTAGGTATGCATTTAACATATTTCACTATCTTTTTAAGAAGCCATTCAGCTCCTCAGTCATTAGTATACATTACAAGACGAAAATACTCTGAATTATATTATTTAGCAACAGAAAAAGAAAAAAAAACTTTTTTTTTTCCAAAGGTGACATTCAAACGCAATCCACACTCATGAAAAAATAATTCACTCACACACAGTCATTGCACCATAAAACATTAATAATAAAATATCAAATGCACATAGAATGTTTCCTCTTGGTCTAAAAATTCATTATTTGTGACAATACGATTAGGAAAAGATGGATGTTCAAAAAAATATCAGAACACTTGGCATTTTGCTTTAAATCATATTAATTATGGCATTGATTTTTTCCAGTATTTATATATTTTGGTCCAATACAATGTGACAGGAAGTACTCTGAATTGTCTTCAGAGACCTGTGAAACAAGCTCATTAGGTAAAGCATCTTGCAGGGAATAATTTGGTAATTAATATTGTGAATGTTAATGTTGGACTGGAGAGGTAAAGAGCTTTAGGGATAAAAGGCAGCTTCTTTTGATAAGGGGAGAATTTAGCATGCATGTATGTGTGTGTGTGTGCTTTCCTGCTGTGTTACCTGGGCCTGGAAACAGTCAGAAAAGAGAAAAAAAGTAAATGTTAAAATTACCATATTGATGGATGTTACAGAATCCAAGCTTCATCTTTCCATCTGAATTACAGATGCATAATAATACTGATTTGCAATGCTTATTTGCATAGTTGCACTATCATACCATTTTCAGGTTTAAAAGTTACAGAGAAAGTATTAGGTGGTGTTAGACAACATTGAAGTTACTGTCCTTATTTAACCTCCTCCTTCTGAAAACCCAAGAATCAAGGACAATAACTTCAGAAAACATAAGGCAAACTGACATGAAATACATGAGTTCATGGGCTACTATTTTTTAAAAGTTTTTATGATGTACTTGTAGACGATTTTAGTAATCTTGATTTTCCAAAAACTGTACCAAGATAAATGCAGGTGTTGTTAAAATAGAAGATAGTATTTTGCAGTATTTTTGCCGTACACATTCTTAAGGTCTAAACTGTCTGAAAACAGCCCTCTACACGGAAAGTCAGAATTCAATATACACTGTCATTGAAAAGGCTTTTTCTGAGCCATAGCATGTAGTAGGAAGGCATTGTATGTTCAGGCTTAGATTTACACCCTTTCAGTAATTTTCTGCAACTCCTACATAATTTTTTTCATCTAAAATGCAGAGGAAATACAAGACTAGAGACTCGTGGTAGCTGACATCGCTTGATTCTTACAACAGATCTGCCTTTTCCTTGTTTAACTACACCAGAAAGATGAAACTGAAGTAAACATTTCTGTGGAAAATGCATTTGAAATATGAAGAACAGTAGGAATGTAAAAACAGTAGTAAGGAAGATAAGAAGACAAATATGACAACTCTTTTAAAAAGTCACTGCTGTAAACTTTAAATACAGAGAGTAATTAAATATGACTGTATACATAAAATGAAAAAGTACATTAAACTTTTGGAGTAAATGCATATTTTCCTTCACATCTTGCATGTGGTTATTCTTTCAAGCTTGCTGTAAAAATAGTTTTAATCAGTGTTTTTCTTTTTACAATTCACAAGAAAATAAAATCATTTCACTTATTTTTTTGTTTTTATCAGGCTTTTGCATGTTTCTCACACTCACATTTCAAAAAAAAAAATTCACAGGAGTTGAATAGAAAATAGAAAAACCCTTAATAAAGTGAGCAAATGCACATCTGTTCATGTGATACAATAAATACAATTATCTGGCAGCGAATATGAAAAAAAAAATCTCTGAGCCTGAGATAGTGTAGTATATATCTAAAGTGGAAGCCCAAAACAAATGTTTTGTTCTTCTGACAAGTATGAACAAAATTTCCGCTTTGCAGAAAATGACATCGACTGTCATTTCAGCGTTATCAGGGTGCCAGATAACTCCATAAATGAAAAAAGAAAGCATTTTTTCTGATGCTCATACCTCAGTGAAAATAGCATAACTGCAAATTGTGAGACAGAGTATTCCTGACCTTGAACCAATAGGGAACCAGACCAGAGTTATGTCATCCCTAAATGTATTAGTAACACATGGCAGACCACACTTGTCTGCCTCCACTACGTTGTGTCTTTAATTGGCATTTTATTGCACAATTACAAAAATTGTAATTTATTTTCCCTTTCCATTTAGCAGACTGGGAGATTTTCACCTAGCATTTTGTCTGTTGTTGCGTTTTTGTGTTGATGAGAAGTGTTGGCATTTTATGCTTATGATTCCTTTCCATATCATTTTCTGATATTGTATACATATATTGCGTATCAAAAAATATATATATTGCATATCTGTAACAAATTCAAAGTCATTACCAGGAATATTACCAAATATCTTTTGCTGAATGTGGAATGACATTTTATTGAACTGACATGACCAGGCAAATTAATACAGATGAAAATGCATCATTGCATTGCACAGTTTTGTACTATGTTTGGCCTCCACTGGAGGCTGTGAATCTGACACATTAGGTTTAAGACACTGTTGTGTGGGATTGTGTCCAATTCCTCTCTATGTCTCTGAGGCCTAGATGCCACACTTCATCCCTCATCAAATACATGTTCAGTAGGGCTTAGGTCTGAAGCCTTACAATGAATACTAATGGAATTCAAGGCATAACAGGCACAATCTTGTCTTTCAAGAAAGCAATTGTTACACAAACAGCATGAGGATGTGAGTTAGACGGCCATAACGGGATGAACTCACAATTCAAGCAGCAAGTGTAGTTCCAGGACTTCATCAATGTTGTGATGGAAACCTGGCACCATGGCTTCATAGCTCAAGTGGAACTGTGTCTGCTTGAACCAACTGAACCTCCTGTCAGGGTTAACTATCACGGACTTCGGTCTGTTGAACACAGCATGTTGCATTTCTTTCTGCTTTTCTTAGGCACATCCTGTGATTTTCATGAGGATGGTCTGTTTAAACCCTAATTCACTGCTAACGAGGCCATCACTACCAGCAAATCCTCCTGTTGACACCATTTTGTTTCATTGATAAAAGCTGGTAACCATGAAGTCACTGGGTCAGAGTGTGAGAAGAGCATTCTTATCTGGTATGTAATTGCTAATTATGTGACTAGTTATATGTGATTAGTTTGTTTTGCATAATGCCACATTTTGTTTTATAATTGATTTTAACAGCAAAGTGTGTATAAGCAGTCCCTAATTCATGGCATACTGGCTTATGATGATTTGTCTTGATGAAATGCAGGAAATTGCCACCACAATTTTTTTAAACACATAAGTTTGTATATGTTGTGTTTTCCCTCTTGGGTTAGTTTATTGTTTTCATTCAGTGATACCCTGAGAGGGAAGGTCCTGAAGGGGGAGGGATTTATTCATCCTAAAGCTTTGTGTCTTGCTGTTTTAAGTGCTGTGCATATCAAAATTAAAGGTATAAATACTTATACAGTATGTATATATTATGAATATTTGACTTATTCTCAAATTTATCTAACCATTTTTGGTATAAAAGTTATTTCTGGACTTTGTTCAGCGGAAAGTGAGATTCAGTTCATTGCAATCAATTTCATGGCAGGGTTTCCTGGAGTGCACAGGATCACAAAAGCAGTGCCTGTCTGTACTTTCTTTAAATGTTTCTAACATCATAAATTAACATATAACTGGTGTTTGCACAAAATTATTTGGTTCCACCCATCCTACAATGATTCTGAGGTGTTTCACACTGTGAGTCATCTTTTAAAAATTGTCAGGTCTGTCAAGTGCAGTATTTCACACAGCAACGGTAAAGGAATAACATTTCATATGGTTTCCTGGCAGTACAACACAAACTTCACTTTCCATATCTGGGCACACCTTGATGCCAGAATTCATTATGCTTGTGGAAAAATATTCCCCTGCACGGAACAATCCAGTTTGCTGATTATGGTCCTCGGAGAAGGAGGCCAATATCCTCTCAGGTCATCGTTTCCCACAGTCTAACATGTAGGACACCAATCTGCTGTCTCTGCTTCTCACTTCAGGAGAGATGTGAGCACTGCCCTAATGGACCAAACATGGCTTAACTAGGTCAGGTATTCACCTGGTTTTCTCCTGTTTGAAAATAAAAATAAGGTATCATTTCTGTAGCCTTGTCATTATGGAGGGAGATCACAAAGCAGTGGTTATAAAGCCCTGATTTAAGAAAGCACTGTAGATATGCAAAGTTCATATTTTGTTCTATGTCGTTGAGTAAATTTCAGTATTGCTTCATTCTGAAAATTTGTTATGTTTAAACTTTTGTACACGTCATTACCATGCACATGCATAAGAGGTCTGGTGCTGTGGTGCTGTCATGTGATTTTCTTTCTTCCGCATAAAACAAATGTGTTTAGAGTTCAATATTGACAATGTGTAAAATTTGCCTCATATTCCAAAAGTAGTTCATCTTTGTTTAAATGTCTGGAAGCAGGTTTCACTAACATTATGGACTGTTGTAGACAGTTTTAGCTATTGAATATCATAATATATGTTACAAACAAATTTCAAATGCAGAAATGTCTGTAAAGGTAAACAGTTCTTGTACTTTAAACTGGCACATCTCTGTGAATAGTCTTGTACTTGTATTCCTCAGAACACCATTACCTCTTTTGCTATGATTCAATTTATTTTATCAGATTTGCTATGTCTTTGAGTAAACTATTAGTGGTTTCTCAAAAGCTTGCTCACTTACCGGTATCCATGGCAACACTTCAGCACCAGCCGTGAAGTCAGCTTTTATAACACCAGTGTCACAGCAAAATGCAGTACAGATACACATCAGAAACAGACAGGGCAATTTACCAAGTAATCCTGTTTCCCCCTCAGACTAATATCAACACTGCACTGTTTAAAGCACACAGAGAAAGTATTTCCAATAACCTTAAAAACCAATATGTCTTTACCGTCGAAACTATTGTTTTTGATAATAACCCGAAACGTGTGGGTCAAACCCACACAACAGGTAATAGGGTCTGTCGTAAATGAGGGAGCTACTCGTTAAAGCCTGGTCTTTTTCTCTGGATTCCAGCCAACTGTCAATTCGCCTGGCCAGCAAACATACAACTTGGCTGATCTCTGGCTGATTCATCGGTTTCCACATGCAGTGAAAATGGTTATCATGCTGGTAAATTACATGATGTGAGGTCAGTGGCAGAAACAGCATGGTGAAATACATATGATTTTCCAAACAAACTGCTTCAAGGCTGAAAAAACAGGCAAATGCTTCAAGCTTTATCAAACAAAAATTAGAGCTCTAATAAACTTTCATTTGCTTTAGTTTATTTTACATTACTCCCTATATATACAGTATATATAGGGAGTAAGTATTAGGTTTAGCTAGTTGTTAGCTATTTTCCAAGCTTATTAGCCACTTGTAACCAAGCAATGATACACGACTGCTACTTATCTTACCTTGTACTATGTTTCTGCTAAATCTGTCTTTCCAGAAACATGAAATTCTGTATGCATTATTGAATAGAACAAGTTGTTTACACAGCTGGTAGTCTGTTATTAAATTTAAAAGGGTCATTTAAAAACAAATTTATCACATTTTGCTGATTCTCTATGGCTCTATCATGTGCTTTTGGATCCCCATCCATTTATCTCAATTAAATGGAAGTTTACTGTACATTAAAACTATGAATATAACTATACATGCCTATGTTCTTGCCTGTGTTCATGCATGTTCTTGCAACTCTTTTGTGAACAGGCATTTCCAGATTAATGGGTGTAGTCCTTACCATTTGGCTTTGCCCTTGGGTTGGCTGTATCATCAAGGCATTACCTTGGAGCTGTGTGTGACTACATAGCTGTAGCTATGCACTAAATGTTAACTCACAAAGACTCTGCCACACCATAGAATAAGGCTACATGCTCAGGGCGGTGTTTTTTTTTTTTTTTAAGAATGTCAAAGATGGAATGTCAAAGAAGACTATAGGTTTAACATGAAAGGTTTTTGGATGTGAAGCATGACACAGTCATACATGGTTCAATAAGGATGCCTTCATGTAAAGGTTGTATGTGTAATCACACATGCTCTGTGCCACCAAAGGTAAATTGCTTTATCTCGGAATAGCACATGCGAGCTTTGGAAAGGTAGGAGCTGAAGGCGTTCACATTAAAATGACAGAAAGCATTTCAGCTCCATTTGTGATTCTCATGTGCACCTGAAATCTGGGGCTGTCATGGAAAGGATCGGAAATAAGATGCACAAATGTTACCACAGATTAACACAAACTATAACAATACATATAACTAACCACAACAGTTTATTTGATTTGGATTTGATTCAGCTGAGCACATCTCATTTTAACTCATGAAAATCAATAGCTATGTTCTTGTAAGAGCTCACACATTTTTTGCTTCCTTCATCTTAATTAAAACAATGAGATCACAGTCATTGTTTAGACCACTGGCATGTTTCTTTTTTCTTTTTTTTTTAATTGAATGATCTAAAATATGATAACTCTTATTAATCTACTCATAAAGTAGATTTGAATAGAGGTCCCCAAAAGGATCTCCATAAATTTAAAAGCAATCAAAAACACAACTGCATGAAATTAACTGGAGTGTGAAATGCAAATAGCTGATATTTACAGAAAAAAAAAACAACTTTATGCCTGTTCATGTCTGGAGGGAGGTAAGGAGGACAGTGCCGCTAGCTGCTAAAATAAAGAATCGCCACATTCACATTGTCTTTTTTTTTAATTTTCTAACTTTATCACTGCGGGTGTGAGCAAGTTAGTGCACTTTATGGTGTGAAAAATTTCTTGACACTGACAAGTGGTAGTTCAATGTGAAGCTGTGTTAACATCATTGTTACTGATCACTGAGGATCCAACTGAGCCTGCACTGCTGGCAGTGTGCAAACTATGCACATGCCTGCAAAAATATGCATGCAACTATGGCCTCATTAAACCAATGTTTTGTGCGTGTCTGTATGTGTGTGTCTGCACCCATCACCTTGGTAAATGTAGCCCTCAGCTTTTTAGTTTTTTGTTGCTTGTTTTTCATATATGGCATGTTCTAATTATTATTTATAACAATGTAAATGTATGCATTTCTTCAATCTCATATTAAATTGTACACAAGACCCCTTGTTTTTATTGTAAAACAACTTGACCTGCACTCAAGAAAGAACACAGTACATTCAAAGAATTGTAGGACAGTGTGTTTTAAAAGCAGTCTGTGAGAGTATGTGATCAGAGATTTGTAACTTAATTTATAATGTGTGATGTACACTTTGTGCTCTGCAAGCTTAATGAGAAACAATTATACTTTATTAATATTTAATCAGAGGAAAAGCATACTGAATTCCAGACTCAGTTTAAAATGATAAATGTGACCATTCAAGCATGAAGTGAAATCCAACCTTCAGCCAATGTACACGGGTCAAAATAACTATGCCACTTAAGTGAGGACTCCACTCGTTCTGAACATAAAAGCATATATATATGTGTGTGTGATATATATATATATACATATATATATATACACACACATATAAACTACTACTGTGCACCAAAGATATTGTAGGGTCTCATTTATTATACATAGTCAGCTGAAGAGAAGCTGTATTATTCTTTCCTCTGAGTATATACTCCCATAAAAAGGCCCTCATGTTATAGAAAGGTCTACAGTCTAAGGTAGTATCTATGATGTAAACCATGCACTAATTCAAGGGCTTCTGGCTCTGTCCTAATTCACTCTGACGATAGATCTTGAAAGGTGAGGGGTCTTTCAAGGAAGGCTAAAATCTTCCATACTTGTTTTGATTGACAGCTTTTAATCATAGTTTTGAAACAGTCAAGTGATGCTGAATTACCATAAGAGACGACACAGGTTTCAAAATAGCACTTGGAGAGCTGCTGTTATTTACCCCAAAAGGATTAATTATGTTCAGCCACATGTTTTTTCTAATAATTTAATGAGCAAAAACTACCCAACAAGCTCCATCATGTTTGTTTAGCACTGGCATTTATATTTGCAAATGTCTAATATTGGCAGTAACTAAGCTGTATTGTGAATGAAGAGTATCACTTCAAGGAACTCTGTGGAATTACAAGTACAAAGCAGATAATTATTTTTAGGAAAGGTCTCACTTATTAGTCACTGGTGTCACACATCCCACTGAAAACTCAGTCAGGTTCTCCATCCAGAGTGTTCTGTGATGTACATCTACAGGTTGCTGAACTCTATCATTTCAAATACAGGGCACAGAAAGCCTCCATGAATGTGAAAACTTTAAAGACTTACTTCAGACTGACTAAGAGGTGTTGGCTATAGGGATAATCTGAGAATTAGAGTAAGACAGAAAACATGAATTAGCGCACGTTTTGTGATGTGTCATCTAAATGTATACTGTACAGTAGCAACCATACCCTGATAAAGATTATTCATTTACCTCATATCTATGGTTTTTACCATCATGTGTAAATCTTTGAACATGTATGGATTACTACAGATTAAGCAATAATTATTATTATTATGCTGACAAAACCCAAACATTGAACCTCCATATTATTCTTGTTGTTATGTATTTATTTATCTTTATCACAAAATTTAGTAATTCAGAGGACTGAAATTACTGCTTTGTAACCTGCATGAGTACCATGTTGACCAAAATGTGTATACCAATATATCAACCAGACTAATTCCTTACACTGAAGAAATTAAATAATGAATACATTACACAAGGGAGGGTTTTGACCTTCTATTTGACAGCCATTTTAACCTTTCTCAGAGGCAACATTATTTTTATCCCTTGCTTATTAAACGTATAAAAACACATCAAAGGGAGCCAGTATAATGAGGGACTTCTCAGCCATGCCACTGTGCCATGAAAACAAGCGTTAGCATGAGCAAACACTCATCCACACTCCATACAGGAGAACTGCTCATTAATGTTTGCCAATACTGTAAGGCAGGGCCACAGGGTCTTTAATCTGTTTCCTCCCTGCTGTCGAGCTGTGCAGAACAATTATTTCAAACATCACACCACTGTAACACATGGGAGCACATGCCCATAATCGGACTTGTTAATTAAACTGTGCTTTGTTGACAATTGATGACATGTTTGGAAAAGATGTGGTATCCATTGAATTATACTACATATATTCACATTGCCCATGAGTATTTAGGTCTTTTCTTTAAGTTACTTCTTGCTTCATCAAGTTCTCAAATCAATATGAATTCTACAAATCAAGTGGAAAGTGCCTAAAAATGGAAAATAGAGCACTATCAAGGTCTCTATTCAGTCTGTCTGCAATGCATGCAAAATTATGTTTCATTTTGTCTGTGTGAGGAGAAAGCAATAATCAATTTTTTAAAAATCCAAAATTCGTTCAGATGGATTAGGGGTGGGCTTTGAGCAGGGTTTCCTTGTCTAACTGCTCTCAGACAGCCTGTGATTCATCAGGTGCCTGCGAGTGACTCAGATAATGTCATTGAAGAAGTGCCTATCCTCTACTTGGCACCTACTTCAATGTGGTGCACTGTGACTTGTAATGTGAAAAATAGCCATTGGCTGGATGAGAGCGCATTGGAGGATTTGAAGCCCTTACATTTCACATTTAAACCTGTTTGAGATTTTTTTTTTTTTAATTGGTATAAAATATGGCTTTTTGGTTAAACCTTTTTAAAGTTTGAAAAGGGTGGATTACCATGGCAGAACATGCACGTATGCTACTGTAGATTTACAGGAAAGACTTTATCATTGTGAACTTTTGAGAAAACACGCATAGTGTTTTCATAATCATAAGTGTGTCATTTTTTGTCAAATAATTTAGGAGGCATACTAACCAAGTTCCCTTAAAATAAAGAGGAAAGAGTAAAACTCAGCTAGGAAGTGCACACATTGGATTTATGTTATTATTGTTAAATAACATTCCAGATCTTTTGCTTCATTACAGCCTCATTCAGACAGCCATGCTGGCCACTGTCTACACTTGGAAGGTAGACGCATCTCCTCTGACTTCAAAAGAGCAACTTGTAGGTGCCTGATGAGTTGCAGGGTGCCTGAGAGTGGTGAAACAAGGAGGCCCTACTAATGCGCCTTCCTCTACCCTGGTGGAGTGAAGTCACCACCCCTGTGGGTTCCCAGACATCATTGGCTAATGACACAGCAGACATTGAAGCTGTAAATCAACCCTGTACTCTGAAGCATTACATTAAATTACGTTACATGCATTTTGCAGACACTCTCATCCAGAGGGACTTCCAGCACAGTAGAACATAAGTGTATCCATTCAAGCTAAATGAGCAACAGTGTCAGGCCAGGCAAACAACACTCAATGAAAACTAAAATTTCATGTTAACTTATCATAACATTTGATAACAGTAACATAGCATATTGAGTACTTTAGACTTTTACATATTGGCCTTTATGTAGGGAAATCGAATTATGAACATGTAATTGCTATACGGCATATTTAGTATTAATGAACTAGAGAATGAACTGCATGTTCAAATTCTATATTTTCATTTCAGATTTTACTCTTTCTCTTCATAGCATGTTCATACATTTTAGAAGTAATGCTGCTCAGCAGTTCATATGTAGCAAAGATTTATTCATTTAATTAAATTGGTTAGCACTAGTGTGCTCAACATGCAATGGTTGGCATTTGTCCTCAGACATAAACAAACAGAATGACCCAATCAATTAAACACATTGCTTTCAATCTATCAGCAATCAAATTAAACCAATTAAAAGTGTGTGCAGTTCACTGCCCTCCAGATTGATCTGACCCACACATAACAAGCTGGACCGGGAGATATTTAGTCAAGGCAGCAGAGGTACAAGGAAATTGATGAAAATTTTCACATTCAGTGAAAATAACATTCACTGAGACGCACTTTTTAATATTGATTTTTCATATGTTTACTTATTGTTTTGTATATTATGAATATGCAATAATGCTCTCAAAAAACATACTTCAGGTGTGCAAGAACAGCATATTTAACACAATAAATAGAAAAAGGGGAGATACATCAACCAGTGGAATACTCTCTGTCCGTGAATGCTATTTACAATGTCAAAAATAAAAGTTAATTAAACTTAAGGTATCAAAATAAAGCCAAGTTATACTAAACAATTTCACCCACATTACCCAACACAAACTGAACAAACACTATCTCCACTATCTTCCAAGAAGGTGCGGTGTTTTCCCAACAATAAACCTTGGGTGACCTCTGAGATAAAGGCTCTACTGAATGAAAAGAAGAGAGCTTTTAGATCGGGTGACAGAGAGCAGCTGAGGAGGGTCCAGAAGGAGCTCAGGCAGGTCATCAGGAAGGGGAAGGACAGCTACAGGAGGAAACTGGAGGAGCGGCTGGAACAAAACAACATCAGGGACGTTTGGAGAGGACTGAAAAACATATCTGGGCATGGAAAAGGAGAGGGGAGTGACCAGTCCAGTGGATTTAAGGACTGGGCAAATGAACTGAATCTGTTCTTCAACAGATTTGATTCTGCCCCCACTGCCTCAACCACCTACCCTGCCCCTCCTCACACCGCCCGGGTCATCCTCCACCACCCCCTGGACCTGTCCCCCAAACCAGGCCACACCGGCATTCACCTGCCCCTACTCCTTGCCCCTCACCACTCCTCACCCCCACCTCCTCTCCCCCCTCTACCTCTCCGCTCCACCCTCCCCCCTCCTCCCCCTCTCCCTTACAGCTGACCAGGTGAGAAGGGAACTGGCAAAGATCAAGGCAAGAAAGGCAGTGGGCCCAGACGGAATCAGCCCCAGACTGCTCAAAGACTGTGCGGACCAACTCTGTGGTGTGGTCAGGTACATGTTCAACTTGAGCCTCAGTCTGGAGAAAGTCCCGGCCCTGTGGAAGACCTCCTGTGTGGTTCCAGTGCCTAAGGTGGCGCGCCTAAGGAGCTGAACCACTTCAGACCTGTTGCCCTGACCTCCCACCTGATGAAGACATTGGAGAGGATCATCCTGCATCACCTGCGACCTCTGGTGAACTCGGCGCTGGACCCCCTACAGTTTGCCTACCGGCCGGGCCTCGGGGTAGAGGATGCAGTAATCTACCTCCTCCACAGATCACTGCTTCACCTGGAGCATGCTGGGAGCACTGTGAGAGTCATGTTTTTTGACTTCTCCAGTGCTTTCAACACCATTCAGCCTGCACTACTGAGGGCGAAGCTGGAGGGAGCAGGAGTTGATCGTCACCTGACTACATGGACCATTGACTACCTCACCAACAGACCACAGTATGTGAGACTCCGTGACTGTGTGTCTGATGTGGTGACCTGTAGCACAGGGGCCCCTCAGGGTACGCGGTGCTCTCTCCCTTCCTCTTCACACTCTACACTTCAGACTTCTGCCACAACACCGGCAACTGCTACATCCAGAAGTTCTCGGATGATACAGCCATCGTTGGATGTGTGTCTGAGGGGAATGAACTGGAATACAGGGAGGTCATCAAGGACTTCGTCAGTTGGTGTGAGCTCAACCAGCTCTACATCAACACCAGCAAGACAAAAGAGATGATCGTGGATTTTAGGAAGAGGACACCACACATCACGCCTGTGAACATCCAGGGTATGGACATTGCGGTAGTGGAGAACTACAAATACCTGGGTGTTCACCTTAATAACAAACTGGACTGGAGAGACAACACTCATGCCCTGTACAGGAAGGGTCAAAGCCGCCTCCACCTGCTGAGGAGGCTGAGGTCCTTCGGAGTGTGCAGGGCTCTCCTCAGGACCTTCTACGACACGGTGGTGGCCTCAGCCATCTTTTACGCCGTGGTCTGCTGGGGAGGGGGCTGTACGGACAGGGACAGGAAGAGACTGGACAAGCTGATCAGGAGAGCAAGCTCTGTCCTGGACTCTCCACTGGACTCTGTGGAGGAGGTGGGTGAGAGGAGGATGCTAGCCAAACTGGCGTCCATCATGGACAACACCTCCCACCCCTGCATGAGTCTGTGGTGGCCCTGAGCAGCTCCTTCAGTGAGAGACTGCTTCACCCACAGTGTAAGAAGGAGCGCTACCGCAGGTCATTCATCCCAACTGTGGTCAGACTGTTTAATAATAAATAAACCCCACCACTCTGTAAATACACTTGGTTTTGCACATCTCTAGTTTTTGCACATCTGTGGTTTTTCTTATTTTTCTGTTTGTTTTTTTAATTCTTAATGTACACTTATTTACTATTTTATTGGTTCTGTTTTTATATATATATATATATGTATATATTTTTGTTTGTTTTCTTCCTCTGTATTCCTTTGTGTTTTTGTATTTTTTACTTTATTGCACTTTTTGCACTTTGCCACTCTTTCTACCTCTGTCTAAATGCTGCTGTGACATGTGAATTTCCCCGCTGTGGGATCAATAAAGTTCTATCTTATCTTCTATCTTATCTTATCAAAGCAATGCCACTCAATGTGTATGTCTTTACATTGCTGCAGTTGTAGAAAAACCCATTCTTTCTTTAGTGTTGTATTTTTCTGCCAGAAGAGGTATGTAAGGATGTTTTACATTTGGTAGTGCTGTTGCAATGAATGGACCACTTGCATCCATAGTTGCGTTTAGTAGCAAAGCGTGCCTTTCACTGGTTTGTTGAAAAGACAGTCAGCATGAATTCATTTTAAGATGTGTCCCATTGTGGGAAGTTATTCTAGGATACGCGGTGAAGTATTGACAGGAAATCTGAAATAAGTGAGTGCTAATTTATGCAGCTGTTTTACAATTCCACACATTCCTCATTAGAGTGTCTAGAATTTGAAATCCTTGCATCCAAAGAATATCTAGTCAACTGTTTGAGGGAAAGTCTGAATCGTTAGCAACCTGCTCACCTGCATAGCGTTAAATACCTGTCGTCTGAAGTGAATCCGCATATAGTACCTTACCGATTATTAAAGCAGTGAAAGACTTGGCTCAGAAGACTCCGAACAAGTCAGGTAAGACCATTGTGGTACTTGAATTTGAATTTCCTGATTTTTGGTCTGAAATACCTCTTGCTTCCACAATCAAATGTGCATTCATTTTAGTCTATTTACATTGTTTATGAATGCGTAATAACATGCTCCATCACCAAATTATTTAAATTAAATTATTTTGGTATGTGGGACAAAAGCAGATTGGGCTAAATTATATGGGCAAATGTTTAATTCTCATTCAAAATGATTTGCTGTGCACATCTTTCTCATTTTAAATTACTTTTTTCAATGGGGTGATAAAATATGTTTTTTTTTTCCTTTGATGATAAGATTCAATAAAATAAAACAACCATGAAACATGTAGGATCTGTCAGTAAGGCTAAATATATGGGTCTGAAGGTTTACATTATTTCTCAATTTCTTGCTAGGTCATGAAACATATGGCATAATCCATTAATTAATTGAAGTTCCAAACAAAACAAAGGATTTTCAAACAACCCCTACACAATTAACAAACCTGTCCCATCCACAAGTATAAAAATCCCACTCTCCACTTCCTTTTCATGTCATTTGTTCACAGCAACCCTCTCCATCTCCTCCTCCTATATCTATCAAAATTTGGGGTGGGTTGTGGTCGCTTCATCGGGCTCCAAGCTAAAGACCATATGTCCAAGCTAAAGACCATATGTCCCTATACCCCGATGAACAACAACATTTATTCTTCTTATTGTGTTAAAATTCATATCTACTGGATGAAGGTTACAGCCTCAATATGAAAATCACAGATTTTCAATTGTTTAACTGTGTAATCTGTCTGAAGAGTACCTACTCACCTTATCTAAGTTAATACCTGTCTCTTAAGCTTTTACAAATTCACTTTGCATTCAGCTATTACATTTGAGACTTAAAATGTATTTACTGCATGGATAATTAAAGTAACTGTACTGATCATTTAAAAAAGCCCCAGTCAAATATGTCTGTTTACAAACAAACATACATGTGACTCAGTCATATCTCAGTCCTAGAACTGTTTTAGTTTCTGTGAAGCATCTACTCATTTCAGGGTGTGTTACGGCTGGAAAAGACAGGAAGGAGGGCGTTTTTGTTTGAGGGAGAAACACATTTATTCATAGCACACAACTTGGCCCCTTGCACAGCCTCTTCCCCTCCAGCTTAAATACTCTTTAACATCTTGCAGAAATAAAGCTCTTTGCCCTCCTGCACTTCTCAGCCCTTGTCCACAGCAAGGCCTCTAAAAGGCACCATCAGAGAAATCCCCACCTGTCTGTGCGTGAGTTATCATGAGCCCGGCCTTATTCTGCCACATCCTTCTCCTGCTTATTGGAAACTTCTTAATTGATGGATGAGGACTTTATCAGGCATGGCAGGAGTCGTTATGTCCGTGATTTTCCTTGAAATGTATCTGTCATGCAGCTCAAAATTGAATAGCCATTTTCAGATCTGGGCAAAAAAAAAAATGCAGCACTGACTTTAGGCACTCAGGAGGGGGAATGAATGATTAATGTAGTTTATAGACAGGATGGCGCTCCCCCATCTCGTTTTCCTGTTGTTTGCAATCTCCAGTGGTTGGACTTGGGATGGATCTAATGAAAAAGGACTGCACGTTTTCTGTCTTTTTTTCAGGGTTCTCTCCGGACAATTTCTCTATTGACAAAATGTGCTAATGAAATGTCACCTTGGACAGCTTGCTTAAAGGATTGATGTGTTGGAACTTTTGCACGTTGGTGTTTTTTTTTCCTTTTGCTCTTCTGATTTTTACTTTTAAATAAACTCCTCAAAATGTGAAATATGAAAGAAAATGTTGACCATTGTAAGGCAGCTGAATACTGTGGCTCACTAATACCCTACATTTTCTCCAAGAAAGGATCTTTAAGCAAAGGGCAGACCTTCACACAATACCAATGCATCAAAAAATTTCTCCATTTGACACATCACCTGTGTCCCCCAAGAAGGAAATTAAATTATGTTACACCACTATTGTTGATTTGCCTGTGAAAATGTTCCCAGCAGCCAACAGTCAACATCAGTCTAAAAGTTCCTGTATTATAAAGGAAAGACAAAATATGTGTAACATCAGTGTATAAAAAGATATCTAAAGATTGAAGTTTTATCTTGCTCTGTATATATACTTTCTTGAGAATTGTTACCATGGATCTGTTGCTTCAAAGTTAAAATTCTCATTCACAGCTTTTTATTTAGATTGTCTGATCTCAGTATCATAAACACTTGCTCTGTAACAAATTAAAATGGAAATAGGATGTATTAATTATTCATCATCCATTATGCATTTTTATGATCATTTCAACCTAGAATGATTTTAGTATTCATCCACAATCTTTTTGATTATGCATCTAAAAATAACTGAACAAAGTGGACAAAACCTGGACAGAGGCAAAGAATCAGAGGTATTCATGTTGATGATGCATATGTGAGCAGGTCAATTCCAGTGGTAACACACACACACAACCTCAAGATTTGTAATATTCATTTATGACCAAAAAAAATACAAAACATTATTATATATACTTTCATTCTTGACATTACACTAATTTTATTTTATATTATATATAAAATAAAATTTTGAGGTTCATGAAAATCAGTGTAATGTCAAGCCTACATGAGCCCACAGCAACATGAATCCACTACAATCCGCTACAATCCCAACAATGGTAGAATGCAGACATGCTGAAATTGCAGGAAGGCTTAATGTACAGCTAGAGAAATGCAAACCAGTTTTGTTTTCCTTACAGAGATAAATTAAGTGGCACAAACACTGTTGTGCATTTATGGGAGACCATTTTATTAGTTTAGTAACTGCTCCCTTGCTTTAATTTCAGTCATTTACATTCAGCTGAAAAAGTTGCTGTATAATAATTTGACGTTTTTATTATTGGCAAGTTTGACTGCCTTCTCAAAGTAGAGATCACATGCATATCCTCAGGACATGGATATAATTCACAGGAGCAACATAATTCAGTCACTGACACATTCAAAAGGGAAAAAAGGGGAAAAAGATTTGTTTTAAGACAACACATACAAAATCACTTTGAAGAACTAACACTAGCTGACAGTCTCTCCTCTTATCTACATTTCTATCTGACGCAGTGCTGCAACCAGCTAACAACAAGCTATTCCACCACTCACTCAGTTGTCCTGAGATATATGCTCTATGGCAAACTTCAGGATGAAGTTCCCTCCTGTTGATCTTTTTGCACTCAGTAGAAAAAATAAAAGCATATGTTCTAGCCAAATTCAAGATTTTATACAAAAACAGTACTGTCTTTCTACCAGCCACTAGCTTTCACAGTGCATTGACACACCACCTGGTTCAGGACATCCATAGTAAACTTAGCTGAGTTGCAACTATATTGCAGAATGTTGTAGGGTTTTGTTTTTTTTTTTTTTTGAAACCACTCCTGGTGCCAGCTCACAAGTCCTGGAGGCTCACAATGCATAAATTGTTCCTGGGTTTTTGCAGGATAACTGTCATCATGGCACAGTTACTACAAGAATTGTACTGGAATGCAGTTCCAGAAGCTGCTTTTCTGCATTGTTCCAACTGTGTTTTTTTCCCCATTTCCATTAACATCTCTGGTAATCCCAGTGGTGTCAAAAATGTCTTCAGTTGCATTCTTCTCTTTCATTAAGAATGGAGCCATCAGCTTCAGGACCACTGTGTTGCTCACTATTTGACCAGCTGAACAAATCTCATCCTTACCCAAGCAGAGAAAACCATTCAGCATGTATTGTAGGAATTTGTCACATAACAGTGAAAATGTAATCTCAATATTTCAGTGCTCAAAGATCAACAAACAAAAAAGGGGAAATGACAGTGAAAGCACTGTCTTTAAGAATGTATGAATGTTCATTCCTTGGGGTTTATATTTTCAATTTAATGTTTTCAGGTAGAAATGAAAGTGAATGATCCTTCAATATGTTCAAAAGGTTGCCACTCTTTTGAAAGGTGAGTGGACTTTGAAATATTGCCGACACTTTCAGTAATCAGTTCCCCTCCATCTGCAGTGTCCTTTGGGAAGAAGATGCATAAATGGGTCAGGGCTCAGTTTCGTTTCCATGATCATGTGTCATACAGTCACATATTACTGGCAGTCAATACAACAGAGACTGCATATATTAGAAATGTACATATTATGTTACAGGCTCATTTTCATTGGATCCATGAAGTGCGTATTCAAATGATTATTTCTTTCTGTTTCATTAAGTTATCTGTTCTGTCCATCTCTAAGAAAAGACATTGACTATTAAGGTTGTTGAGAATTTCATATGTTGATGTCTTAATAACTGGTCTCGGTGGACGTTATCTTTTCAAATGCCTAGTATTGAATTTCCTCTTCATCCTTGAATTTCAGCACATTTTTCTCCACTTGTTCACCCGTTCCCTTTACATGAATAAACCAGCTCTGCTCTATGGTTCACATTCACTATGTTTCATCTACAGGCATTTATAGATAAGACAAGAGAGGTTCAAAAGATGTGAATGTACATACAGTACAGAAGAAATAACTCTCTCACTACAACACACACACACACACACACAATTAGCAATGTAGACTATTGACTGCCAGCATTGAATAACATCATAGTTATGTCCCACATGTGTAACAGAAAAAGATTTCATTTTCTGCCAAGGATACTCTGTGTCTTCCTACCCTCTAAATTCACTGTCAATTTAAGCCAGCATTTTATTATTTCCATTTTTACACATTACCATGTGTTCTTCAGTCACAGACAGTGACAAAAATATTGTGTCAGAAACAAATTTAGAACCATAGCTGACACCATTCATAAACTGTGATTGCCTTATTGTATCCTGTTACTAGTATCTTTTCAGGCGTTATGGGACCCCTGGTTTAAAGTATGTTACAGTCTTGGAACACACAACACAGCTTGAAAATAGTCACTTTTTTCATCAGCTACAAGCCATTGATGTGCATATCAAGTTGCACCTTTGTTCTACAAATATACATGTGTAATAAATGCCTTTATTATAAAAATTAATTCCATGTATCTGATGAACAGTGTATGATCAGATCACTCTATAAATGTCTTTATTTGACGACAGAAGCCAGTGTGTCCTTCAGGAACCTTCTGTGCAGACTCAGGAACACTAACTGTAAAAAACGTGAAACATCTGATTAATAATTAATGGGTCATTTGTGAATCGATAGCAAAGCGTCAGGCCTTTGAATAGGATCTAGGATTTATTCTGATTAAAGAATGGCAATAAAAGGCTATTTACAACTGAAATGGGACTGGAAGTAATTAAGCGCTCTGCTTAAACCACAGAGAGGAAGTTCAGTCAGAAAGTAACATTAAGAGAGGGGAAGACTGGATATATGTTAGTCTTTTGCCTTATTTTGTGAACTTGCATCAGAGATAATAAAGCAGGGAACGAAAGGGTTCAGCGTAAGGTTTAGTATGTGCTTCCATTCACATCTGAGGAAAAACTACACTAATATTTTTATTAAACTCTTGTGTGCCATACAGTTCAGACACCGAATTTTCATAGAAGCCACATAACTGATAAACACCAAAAGTTTGTGATTACCCAGGAAAAGTTGCAAACACATCAATGTCAGAGTCCTTGTTCTTAACGAACATTTATCTCATTAATTTCAATATAGACTTCTCATTTGTATTTGCTTTAATGAGAACCAAATTACAGACAGATGTTGTGCAAAAGGTCCATTAATCAAGATTTGTTTTTGAGAGTTTACTATAGAAAAAAATGAGGACAACAAATGCAACCAGGCAGGCATCCTACATAATTGCTCATCTAAACACTTGTTACTGCTAATATATTTAGACAGCAGTTGAAATATTAAAATTAAGAACATTAAAACGGGTTATGCTATTAATGGTAATAATGTTGTTTTGTTTGTGTGTTTGCTCGTTTTTCGGGTGAAGGATAACGCTGTGAGAGGTGTTGAAATCCAAGTGGCACTGGTACTCCTGCTTACCGGAATCATCATTTACTAACATATATTCTCTAATCACGTTCCATTTTATTGTACAAGATTGCAAATGCATCAACACATCGACTAAATTAGTGTCACTCCGATTTTACACCAGTGACAACATGATGGATTAAGTGCTAGTGGCCTTAGTCAGGCACCCCTTTAATTGGTTTGTCTAAATGTTTTATGAAATCAAGATAAAATTCAATCAGTATTCCAAACTGCTGATTCATTCTAAAAAGCTGGGGACATTTTGATTTATAAGGGATGGCAGTGGAGCTGGGATGAGATGTGTCCACTCTGCTCTAGCTCAAGGTTAAGCTGCAAGAGCGGTGAAAACTATTTTCCAGAGGCCAACACCCAAAAATGGTATAGTTTCCTCCCTGGTTTCCACTGTTGGACTATACCATTGAACTTGCTTTGTGTATTGCATGTGAATACAACAGATTATTTGCACACGTTTAAAGCAATTTTACTGCTAATTACAGAATGTCTGAAAAAGAAAGTTAGATTACAAAATCCAATGGGCACATTTTCAAGATAAGATTAAATTAATGAGACCTAATAGAATATAGCTAAAATGTTTTAAGGGCATTATTTTATCAGAATTAGCAAGACAGAGAGAAATTGTAGACACTGTACAGCTTCTCATGGCTTTTGAAAAAAAATACCAGGTTACATTTTATCTGTGGACTGAAAATAAAGTAGGTTTGCACTTATTGTGCAATAATTATATTAATATCACAGGTTCAAAAGAAAAGGTTGAATTACCTGATAGAAAAAAATAAACAAGTTGGCCTAACTTTCAGATACATTAAGATGCTCTCATTACATGTTACTGATACATGCTTAAACTGGGCACTTTCTTTACAAATGGATTTTGCAATAAGAAGTTCTCTAATTATGTTTAAATGGGTTTTTTAATTGCATATAAATTGCTTGTATTGAATATGCATTGATGTTTTTATTCTAATTATATTGAACTCTAATTAAAAGCTAATTGCACATAAATAAAGGCAGTACTGATATTGGAGACAAAAAATATCTACCTAATTATATCTGAAAATAAACAATGTGCTTCTTACTGTTTGCTTGTATATGTTTGTAAGATTGCTATAATAGTAAAAAAGAAGAAGCACTGCAATTTTTAATAGAATTATTGAATATTGTAACCAAAAACTCAATTATAACTTCAGATAGACATGATGACCATATAACCATATACATATATGAGGGACCAAAAGTTATGTTGTTAAACACATCCTTCAGTTCATTTGTAAAGGACAGCATAGTGACTGATGTTAAAATGTTTCATTCCACATTACTTGTCAGGCTTGCCATCTCTCCCATTATTTTCAGCTATTTGCTGTGCCCAGCTATCGTGCTGTTCTTGTGGCGAAGCATGATCAATCTAGTCTTTTGACACCTTGTGAACAGTATCTAGTGATCTGTGATGGGGCTAATGTTTCCTGTCATGAATTGGTTTGCAGAAAACCATCCACTGAGGAGGTCAGCCTTTGAAAATATCACTCACCCAACCTTCAAGTTTTACTGAAAGTCAAAATCTCGGGCGAGAGTTTAGCATATTTTCTGATGTTTTTTTTTCTTTCCACGTATCAGTTACAAATGAGCAGTCAGACCTGCCACTCAAAATGAGGCCCACTTCTGTCTGACACACATACACAATACCAAATCAACATTTGACAAGCTATTAGCTCCAAAAGGTTTAATCGTACTGATCCACTGAAATGTATAAAAGTCAATTTGAATTCTAATGCAAACATTCACTCTGTGAAAGGGTTTAATGTCCAACTGTGCAAAGATTTCATGAAAAGCATTAGCATCAAGTATAACTGTTCACAGCATTCCTGTCATTCTAACCTCCCTGCATTAAAAATAATACCTCTGTGATATTTAATATGGGTATCCTTTATTATATTTGGTATAATATATACACACACACATACATGCATATGCCTACATATATCATTTGCAAATCCATCTCCAAACCCAGACCCCTTACCAGGGTGACAATCCTCTCAGAGTAAATGACAAGGTCCCTTGAAGGTCAAACTGCAGAGAGTCTAGTCTGATACTGCAATGATTCTAGTTTGATTCAAGCCAATACTGAGGCCAGGGTGAGCGCAGGAGACACAGGTCAACGCATTGGGCAGAGAGGGTGAGGTAACCTGAGTGAGTCCAGGCATGGGCACTGACGCTGGCTTACTGTTGGAAATGAGTTACTCTACAAACTAGCAATATAAGGTAACATGACAACTGACACAAATATTAGGGTTGGATGTTTATCCGGTTTTGATTTTGTAAAATATGAGAGCAAACAGCTGGGTGTGCAAAAAGTCAGACTTTTTAAAATGTACAGCAATGATTGAGACTAGATTTTAAGAATGGTATTTCCCCAGCTTGTAAAACTTTGATGTGGTAATGGTTCAGGGATTTTGGAGGGATCTACCTCTTTCATAACCAACTCCACATACCGTACAGTAGATGCCTCAGTTGACCACTACAACTTTGTGATCATGAAACCAAAAAATGCTGTAAAGTATTTATATAATACATAGCAATAAATGAAGAGTGTAATTGTAAGGAGATAAGTAGGTGCTACATGGTGCTACATGCAATCTACATGTTGCTGTCTTTACACTACGTTCAGAATGCTGGTTGTAACAGAGTAAGTCCTCCGTTCCTTAACATGGTGAGTTGCAACAGCGTGTACTCATATTGCTGTGGTAAATACGCAACAATTTGTGGTTGAAGACATGACGTCAGGTGATGGAGAAGATGGGACAGTCTCTTACGCGAAACTTTATTGATCTGTGGGAGCCTGACAAAAGTCGAACTAATGGAGGGGGAGGCTAACAATGATATTATATCGACCTGTAAAATGTTACAGAGCAAGTATTGATTGTATTCTTGGAGCAATGTGGGCAATCTTGCTGTTAATGATAAAATTCATGTAAATAGTGTAAATGATGAAGACTGATTTTCCCTTAGTTGGTATGTTCTGGGGGAGGAGCTTAAAAGTGGAACATACATAAAGCTGGTCCCAAAGCTGGGAGTGTTTTGAGCTGAAGACATACAGTAGTGTTGTGCTAACTGAAAAGGAAAGTAGTTGTTCGTTTATGTGTTCCAAAGTGTTTTTGTCATTTGTGAATAGTCTGTCAGTATTATTTTTTCTTGCATCTCTTGGGGAAAATAAATCTCTCACCAGTGGTATGGACTACAACTCTTATACTGTACTCATTACTGCTCCCACTGCTTGGTCATCCCATCACACAGTCATTAACAGCAAAAATGTAAAAAAAATGTAGAAACCTATGAAAAAGTACAGAGGGGAAAACAAATTTGGCCCCAGGTAAGGAACCTAAGAAACTAGAAATATTCAGCCATATAATCAATCGGTATTTGTCATTAACTTTTACTTCTTGTTACTGTTTTTCCATACATCAACGCAGGCGAGACAATAGTTTGCCAGAATTTGTAATGTAGTCAGAGACTATTGAATTCTACATGACCAAACTTGACACAGTGATAGTCATGTTCCATCACTTCAACCATTGAGTGGAGGTATGTACTGTCATTACATTTGCCAGAGTGTAGCCTTCCATTAAAATGTTGGGTGGGAAACCATTTTCTGGACAGTTGTTTGTATAAATTAATTTCAAGTTTCCTGTTCTAAATATACAAACTAAAACAGAAATTGAAATGACAAAGGTGCTGTTGTGGTAGACAGACTTGGATTAATACAGTGCATTTCAGTATCACACCATTCATTGTGTGATGCTGGCTTGAGATTATTTTCAAGAGGCACCATTTTGCATTTTGCAGTCTACTGGTTGTTTGTAAATTGCTGGTGAATAAAGACTATTTGTTCTGTTAGTTTTCACATATCCGGGCTGCACTGAAAGAGCCTGGAACAAGAACAGGGGAATATATTGGACTGTCTGTCAATGAAAGTTGTGTTGGCTTTGAACTGAAGTACATTCTAATATGCGCAAGGTCTTAAGTGCTCAAAGATGTGGAAACCGCAGTAATGTATTCCTGATCATGTCTCTGCAATAGGATTTCACAGGATTTGCAAATATCAGGTTGATACATTAAAATGAAATGCTATCTCAAACATTAGAGGAAGACACATGGATACATGTTACAATGTGAATAACAAGGAAAGGAAATGATAGCCACAGTGAAGCAGCTTTTCCCATAACTGACTGGGGCAGAGGCGGAATGTGTTGTATTATTCAAAGCTCCTTATTCCAGGGGTCTGTGGGTGTTAGAATACCGTCACTAGAGTGTCAAACCTTCTCTCAAGAAAACACAGTTATGGGGGGTAATCAGAAGTGACATTTATTAAGTATAGCTTTAAATGTATTTCCTGGATAGATACATGGCAAATAGTAATATTATTTAAAAAAACTTAAATCAAATTGGAAGTCCAAAGTAACTTCTAAAAAGAGAGCAATAATTGTTCTTGCTTGTAATCAGCATGTTGAAATTTGCCCCAAAGAATTCCTGCTCACTTGATGCAATAGTTGAATACCTATGTGACATTCATAGATTGTGCCTTTTGCAGTCCTATTATGCGAGGTGGATATGTATATCTAAGTACTAGGACTATGCTGCATACATTTAGCAGTTAGGTCCACCCCTTAGTCACACAGTTGGAAGCCAAATCCTGTCATCTAGGACCATATGGTTCAAGTGTGCCAACTGGCATAGAGTTTTCTCAGAAATCCAACTTCATGTAGTACAAATCTTCTTCAGCCAGTTCCAAATAAATCACACGCAGAAATCAAAATGAGAGACATACTGCATGTTTGTTGAGGTTAGGCTCTTCCTCTCTATCATACAGACCTGCTTTTAAGATCTGTCAGATCTACTGTACCTTAGTTTCAGTCATTTTGTTAAATACAGCAATTAATACGATTAACAGCATTTCTACTATACAGTCAGTGGGACATGTTCAGTGGGATGGGTTAGGTAACTGTCTCCATTGTAAACTGGAGTTAATCTGAAATGGGTGGGATTGTCATTGTGTTGCACTGAGGAGGTGGTTCTTCACTTGCATTTTCTGTAAATTTTTCACTGTGGAGGTTAACCTAATGTTTTCTAAGTTCCATTTTAACATTTTTTCAGTCATTATCTGATCAAGAGTGCATTGTACTGTGCCTTAGTTCAATTGAAACTATTTAACGAGCTTGTATATTAATATGGAAGGCTCTTTAACCACTTGTCTTCACTAACTGGGATAAGTAATTTAAATAAGTGTGGTATAATCCATAATATATCACAATAACTTCAACTTGCATGACATTCATTGAACGGCACCCACTCTTAGTATGTCATTATTAACATGCCTCCCTGGATAGGTCTGTTTGAGGAAGTAAAAGCTGTCCAGGTCAGTGATGTTACAGACAGGTTTCGACAGGTCTGAGTGACAATGGAGACACTCACAATTTTTTAAGCTCTAATCTACAGTCATTCTATAACCTTTCCAGTGGAGAAGAGGCATGGGAACTGCCCAGCCATTGGAGTAAGAAAGTCTCCATAAACACGCCATTGCCCTATAATTAAAAAAAAAAATTGAACACTGGAATGTAAAAATGCTAAAGATGGTAACAACAATGGTGGATGTAAAATCACAAAAAAATCAACCATTAAGGATCTACTGAAATTTTTTTTTGTTTAAGTGAGCAATATATAAATTGAAAGCCAAAATGCCATACTCATTCAAGATACAAATACACCCTATAGTTGTTTTGTACTGTGTGTAGGAAAAATGAAGGAATATGCAACCTTTTTAGGTATGTATGTATGGCTTTACTCAGCAGAAAAATACAAGAATGTTGCAAAAGCAAATCTCAGCCACGTTCTTTTGCAAATGTTGACAGAATCTCTTGCCTTTGGAAAATGTGTCTGAATGGTGGACTAAATATGCAGCTGATAGGAAAAAATGATTTGACTGGAGATGTATTTATCTCAAAGCTGTCAGTCTACTGTCAGCATATATTCCATTAGCATTTCCTTTCAGTGTTGATACATTGGTCATTTTTATCAAGAAGGCAGGTTAGGACATTCACAAAAATGCAATATAAAGGCATTGTTGGAAATACATATTCTGCAATGCACTTCATATCTATTTTCCTTAAAAATATGCAGGCTTTAGTTATTGCTATGATAACGTGCTTAGTAGTTTGACTGGATTTGGAATTATTCTATATGTAATGAAACCAATTGCTGTGAACTTTTAATCACAAACAGCATTTCAAAAATGCTTCATTAAAAAATCATCTGTTTTTTTAACTTCAACATATAACATGAAGTGTATGAATTTGAATGCTCTGACTGTACAAAGTTAATCCTCTAGTTCAGCATGTGTAGCTACACTCATCAAGAAGAGTGTGTATGTTGGATGCATGCATGTATGCCATCATAGTTAGCATAGATGCAATGCCAATCATAGGGAAAGTAAGACAGAGGTTTTTTTTTACTGTAATATGCAACAAGATATAACAATAACCATCTAAAAATGGCTATTTTACAGCTCTGATGGGTAATGAGGATGTGTGTGAGCTAGCAAGTCTAAGGATGCATGAAAGTTAAATACTTCTTACCGTAATTAATCTCAGATCAGGTGTCTATTTACCTCTTTGCTTTTTTGTGTATCAGATGGTTGCTCTCCATGTTGTTAAATAAATCTGACCCCTCTCAATACACGATAAAGGATAAAAACCTGATGCAGTGGTTCAGCTCCACTAGGAACAAAAAAAGAACAGCAGAGCATCATTTAGTGGCTATTTCCAGCAGTGGTCTGTGTTGCATTAGATTTACAGTGCAACAGGAATACAATGCTTAGATTTTCTGTGGGTAGAATGAAAAGGGCTATAATCAATATGGAACGAAATCATACTGCAGTACTTTCTTTGACTTCTTTCTCCTTCAGGACTTTCAATCTTCTTAACAGATGGAAGAATGCCTCTGAGACAAGGAGAATGACTTGAATGTGTTGCTGACAAGTAAAATACACAAAAATGCATTCCAGTCTGAAGGTAGTTATCAGTTTTCTGCCAGTTAATGGAGGCCTGGCCGTCACACTTTCATTTTCAGCACATCAGACCACTATCAACCTTAAAAATGAAAACAGCAAATGTGCAACAGGCTGGGAAGTGTGAAACAAATGACTGAATATTGTTATCTTCCACTTTGCCCAACACTTGGGCTTTAGGTTATTATCTTATAATTTATTTAGTTGTCATTATATGATGAACAGTGAGTCTCTATAAAGGCAAACTTCTTGTTTTCTCTCTTATAGAAGTAGACTGTATTGGGTTTTTCAAAAACATCATCTTAGGCAATTCATCAATTTACCTGTCTGCCATGGGGTGATATTTAGCACAAGTAATCGAGTAATTAAATGATTTTACAATGCTTCTAGAATGACAGAAGACAGCCATATAAATACAGTAATAACAGGATAATGTTTCTCCCTTGAAGGTCAAGCACGTCTTTTGGGCATCAGGCTTCCTAAATATTTTATAACATCAAAATGAAAAATAATACATCTAATTCAAACATCCCTGTGGGTGATTTATATAAGCTGCTGGATGCTTCGAAATAATATTTTAATAAAGGATATCTTCTCTGTTATGAGAAAAGCACACAACTTTTTGTCTCAAGTGTGGCCTTTTAAAAATATCTCAGCCATGAGGAGAGTGTTTTAAACAAAAGTCTAACTTGTGAAAATTGCTAAATTGCTGATCCTGTTAACATAGTTTAGCTAATAGGAAATGCATTTAAGGAAGGGGAACACGATAAGGACTGTAATTTCTACTGTACTGTGCATCTGTGTATGGCTCTGGTGGCTCACAAATGAACTTGAGGAATGGAGGGCACCTAATTTAATACTGTGTGACTTCAACATGATTATTACTTCAACAGCAAATTATAAATAAAGACAAACAGAATAGTATACTTCGAATGCTATAAGTACCAAATATGCCAGAATAGATAACATTTTCAGATAACATTGTTTATAAATGTATCCTTAATAGTACATATTGTAATAAGCATATGTATATATTATGGATACCATTATATAACACAGAATTAGGAGCAAGGTATTATAACTAATGTTCCCTAGTTAACCAACTAACTTGATACACATATGGATACCATAACAATTAGAACTTTGCTTACTCGCAAATGATGTTAGTTGCTAGTTTGTTAGTAGTGGCTAATGATGGCCCATTATTGATTGCTTAAGAAAGATAACAAAACACATGAAACTTTTTTGAGCAGTGGTTTTCCTCTCAAATAATTCTGTCACAAGACAGCCATTCCTGCTGAGTGAAGACAGTATAGGTGCTTCAGAATGAATGTTTGAAATCCCTGAACTCCTAATAAGTAAAGTGTTGGTGTAGATTTGTTTTGTCAGAATTTCAGGATTAAAGATGTGAATAAATAATACACTTATGTTTTATGATTTAAAAATTCACTGTTTGTGAACAATGCAAATTTACTTTGTGCAATGTTATTTTTTGGTCTGTTCAGGGTTTGGACAATGTGCTTTGGATTGTCAAACCTAAGCATACAGCTTGCTATGCAAAAAAAGATTTTTATCATTTGTGGTTTGAATGAAAGTTAAAGTGTTAATTCAGAGCTTATGTGCAAATGTGCGCTGAAGACATACCTCTTCACACTCTACCTGGACTGATACCTCTGCCACTTAGACCTTGTAAATCTGACTCCTGTCTTGTACTTGTAGCTCTCTTACCTAGGTAGTATAGCGGTACTTTATTGTCCCTGTGATTGTATTTGATATGTAATCCTAGTTCAGATTAGTTGGCTCATGACACTGACCTTGCACTCAGCTCCAGCACTATCTGCATTGTATGACCTGTACACATCTTGCTCTTGTGCCTGTTGTTTGCCCACTATTTGCACTTTTGTACGTCGCTTTGGATAAAATTGTCTGCCAAATGAATAAATGTAAATGTAAATAATAGTAATGGGATTTATAATAGTCACAATTGTCTCAAGTGGAAAACAAATACATTCAACATGATTAAAGTTTGTTGCTTTGAGAAAAGTTTTAAAAGAAAATGTAGCTTCCATTTTTTGATTAAGTGCAATGATTCTACTGCAGTGTTCAATGAATAAATAAATAAAGGCAGGATAATGTCCACTATTAGCAAATAATGCCACCGCAGCCTCTGCCCGCGCGAAGACAGTGGGGTTAACCTATGCTAACATTGCCATTGATTTCTCTCTGGGTCCCGGAGCCACTCTCCCTTATATCTAAACTGCTTGTGAGACTCACCTCTGTGCAATTTCCCGAAACCTTCTTTTCCCAGAGGAAGGCCCCCCATGTTAAACATTAATTATTGGGAGCTGAAGCATTTGACTAATCAGCAGTACAAGACTTCGGGGCTCAACATCTGAATGGCAAATGCCAATACCCACTCCAGAGAGTATGGATCAACACGCCAATATGGAAGAACTGATCCATCATCTTGTCAGGTCTTTCTCTGGCTCTCTATAAACTTTGCCAATGAAGGAGATTGTGGACTAAGCGCCAGCCTGCATGCCATTGCGATTGCACACCCATGATAACAGCCACCCTCAGAGATCGTTAATTACAGTGGAACAAACAACAGTTCCAATAGGGCTAGACTAGGGCTGCATGAACACCACAGTACAACCTTGAGAATGACCTAGATGCTGTGTGCAGAACAGAGATTGAGCAAGGAAATCATCACTTCCACAACTACAGCTCAACATTTGCAATGATGTTCTGCTCATTGGTCCGCATAGGAATTGGAGGTGTGGAAATGTTTTGTTTTTTTTTTCGTTGCACCACATAATGGTTTTCTGATATTCTCTTACTACAGTTAAATTATAAAGAAACATACTGTGTTGTGCACAGTAGTTTTCTTTGTTGGATGTGCATCACTTTGCTTTTCGGTGTGCATTTCACTAGGACAATTTGAGATTCACAGACCAATACTTTCCCAAAGACAATAAAGGAAGTAGTATGTAGATTTTTAATTTAGGCCCACTACAAAATAGCATTCTGTTTGGCCTTTTTGAAGTCTTTTCTTTATGTAAAAGCATCTTTTATCTTCTTTTCATGTGGTATCAAATGATTTTCATAATGTCATGGTAAAGGCTTCATCATACCAGGAACAAATGATTCACTCATTCCCAAGTACAACTGATCTATCCAAGGTGATGTCACTTCATCAGACTGACTGCATTTCTACAGCATACAAGTAGGTGAAATGGACTACTTTGACAATTATAAAATGTTTTTTTTCCTGCAAATTCTGTAAAATAAAGTATATCTGTGATAAAACAGTGTGGTTGGGGGCACATCATGACATCAGACATCATGAAGAGTTCATTGGGCTTCATTCAAGTAAGCCTTTATGCTCCAGTACTACCAGACAGTGATTACTGATATGCTGCACTACACAGGTAATACATTTTTGGGTAGTTGCTGGGAGACAAGCTCACCTGGAGGATATCCAGGTGACAAGCTGAGGGGTGGATTCCCTGAGACAAGAGCAGCAGAAATAGAGGGAGAAAGGAGGAGTTTAACAATGTTTTCATCGTGTTTTACTTTAGTTTGATTTTTTCCTCTTTTTCAGATTTTCAGTAAACTCCTGTCTGCAGGCATATGTTGTCCCTTGTGATACATAGTTTGACAGCTAGTTAGAGCTGTTAATTAGCTAGTTACTGAAGCTAGGTAGCTATCTGATTCAAGTCTCTTCATGTCCTCATCTTGATTTCTGTTGTACCACCCTATTTTAGAGGTGCTGAGTCGATCAGCAGAATATATGGCTATTCTATGTATTGATGGTTCATTTTGATATCAGCCATACCTTATTTTATTAAAAGAAAAAAGAAGAAATGGCTGAAAATCTTGACATTTGGAGGCAACAATAGCAATTTACTCAAGCATATAAACATTGCCTTGAATAGCTCTATAGGATCTCATAAACAGCTATAGGAATTATTTCTTTTACATTCTGTTCAGTTAATTGAGCAATATTACACCAGAATAGCTCTATGATATTAGTCATTTGATGTCATGCATTTTAATGTTAATTTTAAATAAATCTTTTCTAAAGTACATTTTAATCCGACTACGCAAGTGAAATGTCCCCTGAAACATTTTAAACACACCTAACTTTCTGATATCCAGCTCATAAGTTTTGGATGATATTCAAAAAGCACAATGCAGCATTCCATCTCTTTTAATGGAAGATAAGTTATAACCTCTTTTCTCGTAAATGCACTTCAGCTACCCACACTCTGGTATCAGAGCATTTATTGAGAGCTGTTAATGGATTGCATTTTTTTTTTTAAAAAGCCACCCCATTTCAAAAAAGCAATTTGCGAGATAGGAGAATAATAACATAAAATGCATCTTTGTGTATCTATGTGTCATGAGCTCAATTTTTGTGTCTGTTATTTCAATTGTCAGTGCTTGATTTGCTCCCCTCTTTCTTGACATAGCACAGACGTGCACTATAAGTGGGATATCTGGTGATTCCTCTGTGTGCAATTAGTCTGGTTGCAGACACCAAAAAAAATACTTGTAGCTGTTGTCTTGAAACATTCTGGGAGCACCGTAATTTTATCTCAGCAAGATCCATTCTCTCCTGTGCATCACAATGTCATAGAAAGTCAATGACAGGCCAGCGTGTGCGGTGTGTGTGTCTGTGTGTGTGTGTGTGTGTGTGCGTGTGTGTGTGTGTTTGAAGGAGGGGAGGAGGGGGGGGCTATGGAAGAGATTGTTCCAGAGACAGGGAACCTTCCCAGTGCAGCAAAATGTTGAAAATGATGCTAATTAAAATGCAGAGCCAGTACAACCTTCAGAGTTCTTGTGTTTAAACATCACTACTTCTTCCAGAAGAAGTGGCAAATTAAATCAGGGATAAGCAATGACATGCTGCAAGAGACAAGTTCAATATAGATGATTTATCTACTTAGACAAATGAAATCAGTGTCAGCTTATTCTAGTGAAATGGCTCTCTTGTCTCTGGCAAAACAAAAAAACTTTGGAGGAAATTTAATTTGTATTGAACTGGATTTTTTCAAAACTTTTTTTTTCCTGACCTGGGGCATTTAGAAGGCACCAACAGGTAACAGGCATCAAAGAGTGCAACACAATTTTAGATTACACACAGTCTTCTGTCAGAAGAAGAAGAAAAAAATGGATTTTAAAAGTAGGTTTTAAAATCCATTCTTGGTTCAGGAATTGAATTTTTTCCTGCTTTCATGAAAGCAACCTTGAACATCTGATTGTTCAACATATTGTAAAATTAAGAAAGTGACAGAAATGTAAATGCACGAATATCAATGAACGGCAAAATCCCTAAACTTTCATGGTGTGAGAGTATTTTGTGACAGTTAAACTGATGTACTGTGGTCATGCAAAGGGTCTGACATGCCCACCATCTAGGGGCTTGAACCTGGATCCCATCTGTGTGAATGAAAGTTTTCATGCTGTCCTTGCTTCCTCTTTGATTTCCTCCAGATGCTACAGTTGTCTCCCACAGCTCAAAGACATACTAGCTCAGTTAATCGGTGTGTAAATCTGTTTGTGCGTCTGTATGTGAGTGCATACATGCATGCATGCCCATGTGTGTGTGTTTCAGTGTGCATGTGCAAGTGTGTGCGTGTGTGTGCCTCTGACTGCATGTAAGTGTGTGTGTACTCTCCAATAGTTTGACATCGTAGCTGGGGGTGTAGTTACTTCTTGTTTCTCACGCCTGCCATGTTTGACCCTTTATAAGGATAATGCAGTTCCTGATAAGGGATGGATGTGCTGTCTGATGGGAACAGAACTCATTGTCAAGTCACTCTTTCCTTTTTAAAAAGTCAAGAAAGTAATGGCTCCAAATGTTTGTTCATTCACGCTTGCAGCCCTGCAGGTGACAGAGAGCCTTAAGCACCTCAAAAACAAAGAGAGGTAAGGAGCAGTACAGAAAGCACACGCCGCAATAATACACTCTTCAAGGGGAAAACCTTCCCATTGGACTGCTTCACTTGCTCCAACACTTATTTAGTTCACCCATATATTCCAATTGCTTGCCTTAGATACCTTATTCCCTTATGAAGAGAATGAGATAATCTGTTGGCATACTAGCTCAACTTAGCTTGATCTACGCACGGTTATAAATGCATAACCTTTGAAGTCCGTGCCATAAAGTAATGTCTCTGGACCAGAAAAGTACTGATCCAAGCAGATTTCCCCAAAGGGTTAATGTGCTTTCAGATTTTTTTTTCATAATGGTTGAGTAGAAAATAGCATGCAAACTTGCTTTGTGTAATTACATGCATAAATACATTGTTCCAAATGCGAGGGTCAAAATAAATCTCAAATAGTCACATTACTGGAGTTCCTACTCTATAAATTTGATCTGACTCAATAATTTAATAGTTATGCCACAAGATTGTCACAAGAGATTGTGGCGATATCTTTGAAAATGTGCATACAAAGAGATGTTCAACTGTTGTTATAATCAAATCTTTAATCAAATGTTGTAACTTCATACATACAGTTAAGTATTATAAAATTTAAAAATTACTCATAGTTTAAAACATTCTACAGTGTGTAGAGGCCTTATATTTTCCACCCCCAAAAAAAAAAAAAAAAATCTGGTGCAGCTCATACATCAAGTTTGAAGTATGACTTCAACTCAAGAAAACATAATTCATCATTTACTGTAAATGAGTGTTGACTTCATGGGCATGAATTAACTCTTAGTGAACAGATGCAATGCATGCACAAGTATACTTTGCCAAAAATCTATTTTCATTATCATCATAAAAATAATCCAAATGACCAATAGCATTCCTGAAGGACTGCAGTCTGCTGGTGTAAGGGAAGTTAAAACTTAAGTCATTATTGGGGAAGGAATTGCCTTGTGTTCAAAGTGCACATCAGTTGCTAATTGGTAACTAGCTATGTCCTGTGTTCCTCCAGTTCTTCGAGGACTGAAATTGCCCATTCCTGATTGACATTTGACATTTGTACAAGGTATTGTTGAACCAACCTAAATAAGTTATATTAAGATATATTAAGATATATTAACAGCAGTAAATTTGAATTTCAATCTGCAGAAACTTGAAATCACACCCTTTCATAACCAGGTATCCCAAAGTAAATACATATGACATATCTGCATTTTTAATGTAGGAAAATATTATTTCAGGCGGTTTCAGAAATTTTATTGGAAATTTGCACATGCACATGCATGCAGTATTGTCTTAAACTATAAAATGAGAATTTCTCTGTCCTTTACAGGACTATATAATACTTTTTTCACATCTTCACAATTTTTTTTTTTTACACTTGGTTTATTCACTCATGATTGGTCTGTTTAGGTTTTGGATTATGGAATACAGCAGTCATGCTGGTATGATGGCTGACAGCAGAGTTGTTCCTGTTCCACTTTCTTATGAGTGACGTTTCCTTTCTTCCATCCAACTACAGTTCAAAACATCCCCTTTTCATTGCTGAGGGTTTCTGGCACTCTGTAGATGTAGATGAAATAAAAGGGTGTAATGTTCTGCCAAGCAGCAGTCTTAATCTTACTTATCACACCACTGTCATGACTGTCAAACCAGACCTGAAACTGTTGGAAACTATTTGTATCCATTTCGTAATCAGAGGAATCCCTTTCTTTCTGTTTGTTTTGGCACTAGAACATGATATTTTATGGTGTCAATTTTTTGTAAAGGTAATTAAATGAAAGAAATGCATTCCCCATGCATGGCATCATCTTTCTGTTGTTACATTATTGATATAAAGATCACTGTACTTGTGCGAGCAGTTTTAGAACATGATGAAGTAGATTTGATAAATGCCACTTTGCATGCAAAAAAAAAAACCTATGAACATCAACACATTTTGAAGTCTTAAATTCTACACACAACTGATAAATGTGTCTCCATTGATTATAGTCTCTCAGTATGTAAAAACAAATAATCAGTTCTGAAGTTATTTTCAAGGAAATAAACTGTCCACATGACCTCTCCAGTTTGACACCCATTTTATTTTATATAGAAGAAGACACTCTTAAGCATATGTGTCAATCCATATTAAGCCCTTTCCAGAAAGTGGAAGACTTCTACCAGTTCAATTTCAAGCCAAAATAATGATAAATGTTCTCAGTCATACTCTTTACCACATCCCCCCAACACAGATACACATATACCTAAATCTAAAGTGATTTATGAACTTTTCTTTCAAAGTTTCAAAGAGGATCCTCACAGTATATGATCAGGAAACCAAAACCAAACCTGATGCTTTCCTGAAACAAACAATCCGAAAAATAAAACTAGCTTCACATCTGCAGTTGTGAAAATGATATTATTTTTGTCTTGTGTGAGTCAAAGAAGGGCCACTGATCTCCCTCAGCATTCAGGTTTAGAGGTAAATGAACTGCATTGAAACAGACCTTTGTTTGCCAATGACTGTGTATAATGTGGCATAAAAACATGAGAAAACAAGTCAATAAAAAAGTTTATAGATGACATAAAACAGATGTAATTACACAGTAAACATTGATAAATGATAGCAGAAAAACGGCTTATGGATAATACATCATTTTTATGTTATTTCTCTGTTTGTTCCAAGGGTTTTTCTAACATTTGTATTACTGACCAGCGATGAATCTACAGTGCTGGTGTTTTAATCAAGACTATAATTATTCAATGTGTATGATACATCCAACAGGCATCACTGAACACACAGGATTCAGTAAAATCAAGGAGAATAGTACAAAGAGTGTCTACATCCTTCTCATTCTCCTAGGCTTCATCAGTAATCTGTAAGAGGGAACACAAGATGATTGATGCGAGCCGGTAACCAAAACAGGCTCCCAAACGGCCCTACTCCTTCTTTAAAAAAAAGGTTTGTCATTAATTTCTAATCAAGAACCTAAGCCATCTGTCCTCTAATTAGAATGGACCATTGGGTTAGTTACCCATAGGCAGTACACTGTCACACCACAGCATGCTCTGTCAGTCATTCAAATCCTCCCAGCTCTTAATGACAGAGTTGCAGCCTGATTGGACGATCAATAGTCACACCCTTCATCCAACCTTCCTCCCAGTTGTATCCCTTTACTCCATGCTCTTTTTGGCGCATTTTGGGTTAAATATTGTGCTCGTATTGTTTAAAATTGCATTTGTATATCATTCCGGCCTATACACACTCACTATACTACATTACATTATTTCCATTTAGCAGACAATCTTATCCAGAGCGTCCTACATAGGTTACAATTTTTTGAATGTTACCCATTCATACAGCTGGATATTTACTGAGGTGATTCTGGGTTAAGTAACTTGCCCAAGGGTAGAACAGCAGTGCCCCAGCGGGGAATCAAACTGGCAACATTTCGATTACAAGTCCTGCTCCTTACCACTATGCTACACTGTTGCTCTGGCTAGCTCAGGCATGATGTCTGCTTGTACACAGGCACAAATATATTTGACAAAATGAGATGGTGCCTGGCTTCTGTGTTTGAATCATGAAAATCAGGCTCCATGTGTCTGAAAACATTTGACTTAAGGAGTGTTAGATGAAAAGAGTCAGAGGGAGGAAGCCCTTTCTTTGCATGTATCTAGTGGCGGTGATTCATAATTTCAGCAGAAGGATCTTCTGATAAGCAAGTGAGTGAATAAGATTAGCTTTCGTTAAACCGTTGTGAAGACAAACAAACATTGAAAAAGTGAATGTTTTTGCTTTTTAGTTTTGCCCCAGTTCTACAAGTACAGTGGACATATTTATGATCATGTATGTGATACAGTCTAGCCAAATTCTTGGCGTGGCTGATGTTATTTTATTGTTTTCACATTAATCAAAATGAACTTTTTTTATAGTGAACTACAAAATGAACTTGTTCTTCTTCAACCTGTCATTAGCTGAATCTTTACACTCATATGCTACACTCATATTCACATCAGCTGTGACATTCCATACTGGCTATTTTGATAATGAACTCTTTTGACATCATTGAGACTGACAAAGACGATCCCAACGTCCTCTTAGATAGTCCATCTTTGTCAATACCCTCAAATTTCTGGGATAATTCACATTGTTTATTTGTTTATTATTTATATAATTATAATAACAAAAATTAATGATTTTTTAACTACTTTACTCAAGTTCCAGATTCAAGAAATCTCAGCCTCTTACTGTGGCCATATTTTATGCTTCATCCTGTTCTTTAGCTGTTAATAACTGATAAGGCTGTCAATTGTATGCATTTGTTGCAGTTAACTTTCTTCTTAAGGTAGCTCAACTCTATCATCTACCAAAACACCACTAGGGACTGAGGAAAAATTGTCCACTTTTTTCCCCTTGCTAACATTTGAAGTAATGAACTGAAGCAAGCGGGCCAACACAATTGCTCTTATGGATTCTTTTGAATTCCTATTTCAAATATATTCAATGGCAATTTCAGGAATGATGGCAAGGCTAATAATAATGTTTTCAGAGACAGACAGGCACCTATGACTAATCTGTGGATTCTCTCCCTGGGCAAATTATTTTGTAACTGAAACTTAATTTTACAAAGGAGAGAACAAAACTTGCCCCATGGGATGTCTATGAAGGAAAATGTAAGACTAATATTTAATTTTCATTATAGACTTGGCAGAAATATTACTCTTTGATAACTTAATTTAATTAGCTTAATTTAAAAAGGTACTTCAGTTGTTCTGCTTGGATACAATACAAACATTCTAGGATATTTCATTTATGTGACACATTTTTGTTTAGAGGACCACTGTTAGGATAAATCCACACCCCTAGTGGATATTTATTTTCTTTTGCAGACGACATAAAAACTACCTGATATTCTATAATATCTATGCAACCTGATAAACTGCTGATATTCTGCAGTATAATATCTATGCAAACTCTGTTCTTGTTGACTTAATCAAAAGGAAAATGCTTTTATGTTTAAATTGACATACAGTGGATCTAGAAAGTGTATTCACCCTTTCAAAATACCTTATTTTTAATGCCTTACGGCCTGAAAGGAAACCCTTTTTTTCATTTTCATATTGACATGGTAACCCACAACAGCAAAATAAAAAGGCAACACCTCTCTGAATATTAATTGAAAATAGAAAAACTAAAACAGCTTGGTTGCGTAAGTTTGCACACCCTTTATAATGGGAGTTGTAATTGTGCTCATGTTTAACCATTCACCATCCAAATCATGTCCAAAGCTAATTGACTTCACTTGTGATCAATTCAAGCAATTTTGATTATTTCAGGATAAAATCAGCTGCTCCTGTAGGTTTTCTCAGCAGGTTTCCTTAGTTCTCAGTGCATGCCAGTGTCAGGAAACAATTATGGGCAACAAGGCGCTACCAAAACATCTCTGGGATCAAATTGTTGAAAGGTACGGATCAGCAGAGAGTTATAAAAAGATATCAAAAGCCTTAAATATATCATGGAATATAGTAAAAATCATAATCAAGGAATGGATTAAAGATGCCACCACAGGACCACGTCTAGGACTCTCCAAGATGTATGACTGTGCAAGGAGGAAGCTCATCGGGGAGGCCACCAAGAGGGCAACAGCAACATAAAAAGAGCCGCAGGACTTCATGGCAAGGACTGGCCACCATGTGCACATTTTCCTTTTGGCCTTTAAGACACCAAAAACAAGAAATCTTGAAAGGGTGTGACTAGATCCACTGTATTTCACGTGTCTAGGTTATTGAGTCTTGCTTGCCTAACCTTGACAACCTGTACATTAGTATCACGTAAATATCCACACAGACATTTTGAAAGGCAAAAATAAGAAAATGAACACATACTGTATGAAGAAGGAATTATAATTCACCTCAACAGATAACTTGTGTGTTGGATTGAATTATTGGAGACAAAAATTATTTATGATGTTCTCAGAAATGAATGGATATGCCAAATGCACAAAAACTAAACAATTCCATGAAAAGCCTGAAAGGGAGAGAGTGTCATCTTTTGAAGAAACACCTGCATCACTACTGTGATAACAGTATGTTTTTGATAATGGTTATCAACATGATTCCAGCAACATGAAAAATTGTACCTTTGCATATGGAGAAATGAGATGAGAAAATAGATCAATTCAAAACCCCATTCAAAATATGAATATACTGGTTTGTGATGTGATATAGGACATAGTTTCTAAACATAAGACAGTACACAAAGGACTACCGAATAAGGCATTCTTATTCGTTGTGGTAGTATCATTATCCACAAATTCTCAAAAGGAAAAACTACTAAGATGTCTTTCCCATTGGATGTTACTACTGTAAAATTTACCCAGTTTTGAATGATTGACCTTCCCACACAGCACTGAATTCTAGTTACAGTTCTGGTGTATCCATTGTTTTCAGTGGTGCATTGCAAAATAAATGGCAGCTCACTCTCTGGAATGTGAGACCAAGGGACAATAAATTCTAGACAAACACATACTTAATGTAATTGAGTTTATCTTCACAGTTAAAGACAGTGCAAAGATAAAGTGTTTTACTCCATATTTTGTCCTTTGCAGCTTATCTTAGCAACCAATAGGAGAGGAGAGAGCAGGTTAAAAATACCTAGGGCTGGCCTGTGGACCAGTCGGTTGTGAACTATAAAAGAAGCAGTTCTTGGTTAGTCTTGAACATTTTGTCTGGTTAATTTGCATTTCCTTTATAACCACCCACAAGAAAGCACTTAAACTCAGGATGACAAGTGCTATTAATCTCCTAGACTTAAGAGTTGAGACCTGAAAAGCAAAAAAAAAAAACTGTATGTCCATAGAACATACCAAAGCCTATATTATTTCCCTGAAATCACTGTCAAGTCCACAAAAGACATCATGTCTGTCTTAATACAGAGATTCTACAAAATTGCAAAACCCATCCAACCTGTTCTGGTTGAGCTACATTGATGTCATGCCAATAATGCTAAAAAAACACCATGGAAGCTGTTATGGATAGAAATGTTTTCAGGCTGATGTTAAATATCTAACAGGACACAAAAAATAAAATGGTTTCAAATCTGGATGAGGTTTTCAGCTTCTGCTCTCATGTATGCTGCTTATGTCTGTGGCAGAAATGAGAATTACACAAATCAGTGAGTGGCTGGGTTTGTCTGTGTGTTGAATTCCAGGATGGAAATATAATAATAATAATAATAATAATAATAATAATAATAATAATAATAATAATAATAAACAGTAAGAAAGCACAGAACAACCAGAAAATTGGAAAAGTTGCCACCAGGCACGAACCTTAGATAGCTAGTTAGCTAATGTCTGCTTGAACTGATTGAACAGCTGCAACCTTGCATAGCTCTACTGCTAAGTTTTCCAACCTTTTCTACTGTTAACTTTCTCAAGATACACGTTTTATACCATACTTGGTGATGCAGCAGTAATGCTAATTTCATGCATGATCACAACACACTATGAGTTATTTTAATCATTTGAAGTTTACCAGTACTATTTCTATCATTTTCTCTGTGCTGTGAACTTTAGTATTTAGTCCCGAGCTGGATGATGAGTGTTTTCATACGGGGTAAAAAAACACGCAGCTTTATCTGGATCTGTATAAAAATAAATAAATAAAAACATTTTTCTGTTCACAAACAGAAATATGTTGAATAGCAGCTACACCAACTATGCTATTCCTACTAATGCATTCAGTGCTTTCTACATAAAGGTTGTATATTTTAAAGGTTAGATTTATTATGTTATAGTGCCATTGATATATTATATTTTGTGGATTATATGCATTATATATAAACAAGATATTATATTATAAAATATCATTTATATCAATATTTCACAAATGTATAAAATGGCAAAAACATGGGCATGGGAATTACTTAATGATTCCTCGATACTATTTTCTGTATTATTTCCTTTAATCTTCATCTTCAGCTAAGCACCTGTGCTCGGTTACAAAAATCGGGCCCTGCTGCTCTATATTTAGTTTCATGTTTTTGATGTTGCTTTTTTTAATCAAAAGTAAAATATTGATCATTCTAGCTTCACTCAAATGCCATCTTTTGCACCATTTGGTCTACACAGTACATTTAAAAAATAAATAAATAAAAAAATTGAGCCCCATGATCTCTCTAGATAAGAAAAAAAATGAGTGATGGAGGGACAAAGTAAAGTGACATCCCTGCTCTAAGAAGAGCCTGGTCCAGATCACATCTCCAAGGAGCAGCTGGGAGAGACGGAGCTCTGGGTGACAGATAAGAGAACGTCAGCCTAATCCTTCAAATGAAGCTCTGCTGGCCACAGTGCAGGAAGACAGGCCAGGCCTGGCCACAGCTCCCTGTGATACGCTTTCTAAGAGATTGTCAATAAACGCCTGCAGAATAGTGCCTGTCAGAAAGGGCCAGCCTGAGGAAAGGGTTGTAATAGGAAATTTCCAAAATTGCAAAAAAAAAAACCAACTTTAAACTGTATCAAAGCAAAGACTGGTAATGCTTCTCATGATGTGTCCGAGGTGCACAAAAGGTTGCAGCAATGCAATTTTAATGGCATTAATTAATATTTTGCAAGATAGCTTATTTTCATCTAATCAAAATCACTTGACTGTGATTAGATCCTATTAAACATCTAATAAGCAGATAATAGATCATTTCACTATAATGGCTTTGAGAATGCACTATTCAATACTCATTCAGTATTAATTGGTATTTACTTGAGATTTATAATTGCAATAACCTTCCTGTAATTGTGAATGCCAAATGTACTTTGAAATGCTGAGGGCATACTTCATTACAAGTTCATTACCAGTTGTTTGGAGTTTAGTCTACCAATAATTTTTCATAATTTAAATCACCTTAGTTTGTCTGACTGGCATAATCATTGCATCATACCTCTTTTACCTTTATTATGAGATTTAAGTTTTAAAAAGCGCTGATGGTAGATCAGACCCAGGGGAGATCATTTAAAATTAGATGGATGTCGTTGTCTTCTGGATATTTGTTCACACAATAAAATATTCTTATAGAAAGAGAGTAGGGTCTTGGAATAAATTATGTCATTTAAGAGCCTTGAAAGAGTACCTTGAGTGCTTTATGAAATATATATATATTGTAAAGAGCATGACAATGTGTCTTGCATGTGACCTAATGACAATTACACCCTAGGTCAGAGAGTAAAATTGTGGACAGCTTGTACTGTGTGGTGTGTAGCTATCTAGCTCCCATTAAACACCATCATTAGGCCGCCCCAAACTTTGTGTCACCTTTTTCATGTGTATATGCCTGGACCCATAGCCGGCACTGCCTCCCAACACCACACTGATGATTGCCCTCAAGGAGCAGGAGTGAGCCCCTTCTGTTCAAAAAGTTAGACACACACAACCCAACACAGAACGTCACAATATGGTGCTGATTGTTCTGATGTTTCAGAGCCACCAACTCCACAAGATTCAAACAAAAATTTGTGAATTAATTTTGTAATGTGTTACCCCCTTCAAAAGGGGAAAATGAATGTTAGAACATTTAATAAAGCCATGTGAGCTTGACTGTACATTGGAATTTTTTTTGGACAATCGGCAGCTTTTCCCAGTATCTTGTTAAGGCTGTGAAAATACAAACTTCTTGCAGGGAGACTGCAATCAAGTATCTATTCACTTCAAATTTAATGGTGTTCTAGATTTTAACGCTTGAGGTACAACAGCTGAAGTATGACAAAAGGAAGGACCAAATACAGATGATGGCTGAGGGAGAGACTAGTCAGGAGGCAGAGTAAGGAAGCAAAAGGAAACTTCAGAGGAGCACCATATGGGATTACTCCACTTTGAAAAGACTAAGAGGAAGAGCTGTGTGCACAGCATGTAAATGTTATGTAAAGCTGAAAGTGTCCGACAGGGAGTATGGCAAATTGCAAAAAAATCATTTGAAATCAGCTTCAATAATTGTCAATAACTCTCAAAATCTAAACTATCATGTAAAATTGGATCTAATGGTTATAAGACATAAGAGAGCTTTATTGTCATTGTTCAGGACAACAAAATTACAGAAGACAGGCCAGGCCAGGAGTGATTATCCGATAATCACTAGGCGCTTACTGTTTTCATACACACAGGCAAGCTGTGAGTTTTGAGTAAACCAATCAGCATCTACCATGTAGCCATGAATGTATACCAGATACATGGAGCAGCCAAGCAAGACTTCATGCCATTTATGTTTTTTTATGCAGTCTTGTGAATTTTTCTGTGGAATTGGAAAGGAATTGTTGCAGTAATTCCAACATCAACATTCTGGATTAAAATCCAATATTGAGAATTGCCAAGCTCAAGATCAATATGTCTGCCAATAACAAGACATTAACAATTGTTTAAATGGAAGTGAAGTCATAAACTTTCCATTTCAATTTCAGTTATTTTACCCTTCAGACACCAGATGATATTTTAATACCATTTGCTGCATTCATATGTCTAATGTGAATTTGCCCTTACTATAATATTCTTACAGTTCTTCATACTGAAGCATATTGGATACATTTATTGATGCCATTTTGTTCTTTACTCATGTGTGAGTCATAGTCAAACCAATCTATTTAATTTCATCTAAGGCTTTGCAACTAGGCCTTACAGCTATGCCCCATTGGCCTCCCTTGTCATGGAATTGGTTCTGCAAAAGAATTTTACATTACCTTGCTCTGATTAATGAAAAATAAGGGCTTGTGGCCATGTACTCCTACTGTGGCAAAGGTGAGGAACAACCTATATATTTATACAAATGTGTAGTTACAGTTTAAAATACATCTTATTGTGGTTCGGTGTTTAAGGATAGAATACTAACCTCTTCACCTGTTGACATAGGATGCTACAGTTGTGGAATTTGTCTGTGTGTGGTGAAATGGATTTTTTCTCTTTCAATAATAAAAAAGGGAACAGTCCTGGGCTCTCACGCAACACAATCTCCTATATTACATCCGTGCCATACTATGTAAACAGCAGAATGTGTGCACTTGAGACAGATGTCTTAATACACGCTGACGAGCGGTGAAGTTGTAGGGGCGGACTGAGCAGCTGGCTGTGTATCACCCAGCATGGGCCGGCTCTGTGGAGAGGGAACCCCTGACTGCAATGGGCCGCGTGAACCCAGCCCCTCTCTACAGCAGCACAATGAGCCCCTTTTTGCTGTGAGTGAAAACACCGCAGGGCCACGCTCAAAACAAGCTAAATGCTTTTCACTCCAAATAAATAGGATGCCAGTTTCATTGTGCGGAGGTGCATTGTGTTGCTCTCCCTTTGGATCACAGTGATGAAGTCGAGATGCTTTGGTCCCCGGAATCGAGTCTGTTGAAAGTCAACATTTGCACTGACACGATTGGCTCCTCTCCTGCACAGCACCGCTATGCTGTACTGCCAGAGTCTCCATACAGGGCACGTCTCATCCTTGAAAAATTCTGCCATTGCTCCTTCTTGTTACAAACAATCCTCACTTTAAAACCATCACTTGTAGAAAAAAAAAGCTTAAAACTGAGTTTCTGAGTGGCTAAATCAGCAAAATCGTTGGATAGGATTGCAGACTGAGCTCTATGGGTGCCAGACATCAAAATTCAAATGTGGGCTTTCTCATCAGCTGAATACGACCAGTAGTTTGCAGTAGTGGGGTATAGTTGGCTTTGACCCAATGGGGTAAATTGGGCTTCCATTGGCCAGGACACCTTGGGCTGCTGCTGTCATAATCAAATCCGCGCAGGCTTTTGACCTAGCACACACCTACAAGTTACAAAATTACCACCAGTGGCAGATGCACCAATCGTCCAACTGCCACCAACCCCCTTAAAGTATACCGTGTTGCTTGGTATGGCATGTACAAGACGACTGTGCATACCTTGCCTCAGTACTTCCTGTGGGTGCAGAAAAATAGTGGTGACTTGAGCAAGGAGAAAATGTAATATGTCAATATTGGTTTTGGCTGATTTGGTTGAATTGTAGAATTGTTTTGACTAAGAACATTTGGACTAGGAATGATGCCCCATTTATGTCATTTTTTTAATGTTAATTTGATGAGTTTTAATGATGTTAATTGTTGTTATTATTATTATTATTTTAATCTGAAGAGGAAGTGTCAGACTACTAATGATAGGACCATGGCATGATGCTGAAACATGCAAAGGATGAGGCAAGTCTTCTATTCTACTAAATGTCAAGTGGTATTCCTGCCCTCTGCAACATTATTTGTTCACACATTATGCTGAAACAAAATCCCAGTGACTGGGTTCATTTAACTTTACAGATGTATAGTAAATCGGAAATGAGTTAATGGTGGAGGGGGTTACACCGAGGCACCATTAGAGCATGTGGATGCATGTGGTGGTTTTAACAAGCACAAACAGGATTTATCTCTCCGGCTTAATGGAAAATTGACATCAGATTACAGAGCAAAATGCAAAATACAAACATAAAAAGGTCTCTGACTGGGTGACAATATAATTGCCATTTAACTAGTTATGCAACCAAATGAGAGTAAGCCATGGCACAACTATCAATGTTTCAGTGCAGTATGTATATCAATTGCCCATTTCCTTTCAGGAGTAGGATATGGGTCTGCAGATGGAAATATGTCTCTCCCTTGTATTATGCTGTAATTTACCAAAGTACATAGTTATTCGTTTGTTACGCCATTGTTTATCTGCACCACTAATTGAGTGAATGCATGAATATGTGGTATTCATTACTTTTCAGGTACTGAGATTGGTTACCTACCCAGCCAGCAAGTTTATAATGTTTACTACCTAACATTGAATAGCTGAATATTAGTTGTTGTTAGTCAGCTAGTCTGTAATACAAGGTATGAAAAAGCTACAAGATGAGTGCTACATGTTGCACTCAAATACAATAAACCAGACTACAGCAGTCACAGCATAATTATTGCTTTTTCCTTCTCCAGGTTCCTCTAAATGTACTTATATGATTCAGGTAGCTTTCCATCAAGACTCAGCTGTACTTACAGGTGTAATTACAGGTGTGATAGGGCAATTAAAATGAGTTTCTGTTTAAGCATTTTCCAAAATGGTCAGCATGATTTTACATTGACTTTACACTGGTCACACAGTTGCTTTCATTACCAAGAATGTGCATGTGCATGCTAAAGTAATGCATACCTTGCAAGCATTGCAAGGAAGGACTGTACACAGATGGGTCCCAGGCATTTTTAATGTTATGTAGAAAGGATTCATAGCCTCCTCCCACCGTGGAATTTCAAATTCTTTCTGTGCATTGTATCACCTGCATCACTGCTTTGACGCTTCTGCCTGGTCAGTCAAGACACTGCAGGGCAGGAAGGTCCACTATTCTTGGACTAACACTGCCCTCTGATGGGAAGAATCAATCCACGTATTTCAGGGAGAGGAATGAATTAATTTCCCACCCCCATGCTCTGCAACACAGCGGAACAGACATTCGACACCCAGGAAAACAATCAACACTGTCATACTCAAACTAATGCACAGTTAAGTAGTAGTGCATGAGTAATCATTAACTATATTTATGTAGAATTAAATGTCACTATTATCCCTTCTAGTCCTTCTTGTACAGTTTGTCTCCCATTATCAGATATTTGCATATGCCATGTGGCTAGGTGATTCTGTTGTGAAGGGTCCAGGATTAAAGGAGAATACTCTAAGCCCTGATTTCAATCACAAAACTATGGCAAAATATGGCAATTTTTTTCTTACAAAAGTTATAATACTCTGTAATAAATTTACAATACTTTAATGGAAAAGACATATAAGTGCTCAATACAGACAGTAGACTCTGAGAATGAAAATGGCTCTCAGGAACAGATGACTACATATCTAGTGAGAGGATTCAGCACTGGTAATTATGACATTCTTCAATGTGAAAAATTGTACCTGAATAAGGACTGCTCTACTTTGACTCCAAAGCAAGACAATGACCCTTTATATGTGAATGTGGAATTGATGAATACATAATAGTTACTCTGGAACCTTATGATTGTATTATTTGTATACAGCTAGAAGAGGAGAAAGCATGACTACACATAATTCAATGAAGTTACTTTACTGCATACTATATTTTCAGATCAATATTTCAATAACTTCAGGGGTAAATGTCATAGATGCAAAGCGTTTGCATAGTTTGCCTGTTTGTAGCTGCAATGCAGCTATCCTCAGTGTAAAGCCTCCTTCTTATCCTCATAAAAAGCAAGTATGCCTATAATTTGTAGCTGAATTTGTAGTTAAATAATTAAATTACATTTTTCAAATGCTGTGTTTTCCATGAATGAAACGTGAATGTTCACTTTACAGCTTAATATGCTGCTTTAAAGTAGCACGGTGTATCACAGCAATAACACAATTAGTTCCTCTCCTGCAGGTCTCATATTTGCAGGTGAGCATATATATTTTGCTGTGGCTGCACACTATTTATCAGCACTGTTGGCAAGAGGTACGCTGGGTATATGGTAGGTACTTTGTAGTCAGGAACATCAATTTGTTGCATAGTAAGAGCACGTTTTATAAACAATTCATATGAAGTATATTCACAGTAACAAATTTATTATGTAGCTAAGTGGTTACTTTTTTGCGCTTGAGGCACTGCTGTGCTTTTTAGTTTAGGTTTTTGTTTTTTGGGTTTGTTTTGTTTTGCTGTTTGTATTTTAGGTTTTTTCTGGAGTAAAAGAGGTTTGACATTATCTGTGAATACGCATGCATGGCAAAAAAAAAAAAAAAAAATCATCCTTTCACTTAACTTCAATGCAGAGTTGCCATGACAATACAGAAATCTAAAACAGTCAGTAGAGGGTGGAACAAGATAATTTGTTTGATTGTGGCATTGACTTAACCAGCTCTGATCTGCATCAGGGTGCAGTGTTAAATAGAATGTTTTGGCATTGTCACCCTGGTAGTCTGTGTTTTAGGTAGCTTGTTGCACATAACAGTAGCTTAGCTACCTAGCTACTTAACTCATATGCTGTCCTACTTATGTAGTCAAGTCTAGTCAAGTAATACTTTATGTTATGATATGATAATGATATTTTGGCTTAAAAGCTAGACATGGAGACACATGGTGAAAGACAATACAATACAGAAAGATTCACAAAAGAATAATAACAATGATCTTTTGCAATTTTGCAGCACAGCATTACACCCTAACATTTGCCAGCTTGTTGTTCAAAATGATTTGCATCTGTTGAGGCTGAGAGCTAGAACATTGATTTCCAACTTATCTAGCCATGTCATTCTCTGTACATGTTACAGGTTTATATATATATATATATATATATATATATATATATACACACACACACTCAAACACACACTCTGCGTGTATGTATGTGTGTGTGTTCAGTTGTGGGTGGGGGATTACAAAATAAAATAGGTAGCTAATAGGATCAAGGAAGTCAGTACTTTATGTTGGACTTTCCACTTTCATCTCTTATTTTATCACAGACATGGAGAGAAAACATAATAGGGTCTGAAATTGGGAGAAAAGTATCTGCATCACCAAGAAAGATTTTTTTAACCTTCATATCAAAAACCATTTTGTTTCTGTGTCATCATACCAAAGAAAACATTAAAAATATAATCTAGACTTGGCTCCAGGGTGTTATTTGTTCAAAGGTGGGACATGACATTCTAATTTTGTAATTGTTTGTTCTTCTGAAGAAACAAAATAAACAAAATATCATAGGTCAACAGAGAGATGGTGGAGCATGCACAACACAGCGAAAGAAAAACAGACCAGGTTCCAGTGTTAATATGTAACAAATTGTAACATCACACATAGTGAGAGAATTAAAGCACGTGTACAGTCAAAATAATGTCCGAGCACTATACACAAAAACGCGAAATTAATTTAATGTTAAATTTAATATTAATTTGCTGCATTATCAGATGTCCTTAAATCCCTTTACAGTGGAAGCGGTATAACATAACAAAAATAAGTAACATAATAATGTTACCAAACATATTACTCATTGTTTCTGTCACAGCTGTTTTTATTACTAGCATACAATCATATGTTAATATGGACATGTAATCATATAACCTATCGATGGATATAGTTCATATTGCAATTACTTGAGTTTAATCATTCCTACAAAATATGACATTTTTTTCTAGAGAGGTCTAACCCATCCTTCAAAATGAAAATCAATAGCATCTGGTAATGCAATTGGCTCATTACACCCTATCTGCAGCAGCCCTGATCCAAATCTTTTTATTTTATTCATTCAAAAAAGTCCATCATTTATTGCATTTCTTTCTTCATATCATTCCATCTTTGTGAGTGTTGCTGTTGTTATTACAGCCTGTATACTAATACAGAGCCCTGCACACTGTAATTATATTTTTTATTTAAAAAAATGATTTTGCAAGTACTGTACCTGTGTTGCTTTTATTTCAGGAGGTTATGTCATTCTGATGACTGAAAACTACTGCACATCCACGGTCACCAAAATTATATGCCAAATTCTTTCCCTCATGAGCCTGTTGTGTTTGGAAAATACTGTGTCTGCATCTTCTTGAGTCAGTGGTGCAAAATGATTTTCATGTTGATCAAATATTTTCACTGTGAGAATTTACAGTTTATGTGTAATGAAAGAGTCAGAAGACCCAAGTGCAGAGCTCTGGTCCTTTCATAAAGCAGTCCAACAAATCCAAATCAGAATCCTCAGGAAGAGCCAAAAAACACAAGCCAGGGTCAAAAACACCATGTGGAGCAAAACAGAAATCCATACAAACAATCCAAAACGTAAGACAAAGAGCAGGGTCAAAAAACAGGAACAGAGTAACAAGTAGAAACACTAATGAAACCGTTCAGTAGAACAAGCTCAATACTTCATAAAGAGGTGCCTGAAACTGAAGTCCCCCAGTGGTGATTAGGTGAATTTGCTGCAGGTGTGGTTAAAACTCAGGTGAATTAGAGCGTGGGCGTGGCTGAACAGGGAGTTGGCTGGAGGCAGGTCTGACATTATGTAAATCTCCTTTAACAGTCTCCTGATACATATAATTTAGCATGAGGCCAGTGACTCTTGGATAGGCATTTATGAACAAAAATGAATTCATCTTGTGAAGGAGAGCCTTCATCTATCCCCCAAAACGTGAAATATAAGGGTCCTTATTTGTCTTCCTAGTTACCAGGTTAACAATAGGTATATCTCATGTAATCAACTTCATTCCAAACAGTTTAAATGTTTAATTATTAATTGTAATTGCCAATATCTGTGTGTCTGTGTGTGGGTGCATGTTTACCTGTATGGGGCTCCTGTAACAGTTAGGTGGGGCTTAGAGATGGAGAAGTACAGACAGTGGATCGTTTTTTTTTTTTTTAAATGAATGCCATCAATAAAGATTACTGTTTTTTCCTATTTGCTGTGTCTTTGGTCAACCTGTAAATTAGTGTATAGGATATGGGGAAGTTTGCTCCCTCAGACATATTGCTTAACTTCCACACCATTGCATAACAAAGTGTTTTTTTTTTCTTTCAAGACTATACACTTTTATAATAGACAGCCAATCACATTTGTCAACAGGCAAAGCACACAGGCATTTACTCACATTAAAGCATCATGTTAAAGAGGCTAGCTGCCAAAATTTGCTGCATTTTTTCTGTTGCAATTGGTTTTACACTCTACACCTGGTTTTACACTCTACACCTCTGACACAGTTAAATGCTTGTGTGATCTCAGGTGTTGCAAATGACCTAGTCTGTCCCATAATCAGCCTAATTATCCAGTTAGCCACCCCCATCACGTGTGTTGTTTTGACTGCTTGAACCTTTATCCCTTGAACATAAAGGGTCATTACTTTAACTGATTTGAAGAAACACCTTTACTGAATTCAGGTGGGGTACATTGTTCGCAGCAGGTGTTCCCTTATGTTGGGGCAGAGTACTTTAGCAAAGACTCAAATAAAACTGCAAATGTTTCATGATGTTTAGCTGAAGGGCTGGTGCATGCAAGATGGATTACCAATGCCTGGTGCTGTGTTTTCTAGTGTTCATGTTTGAATCAGGTAAGTTGAACTTTTGCTTTTGAAATGAGTAAAGTAGTAAGACCCTACTACCTGTGATATAAAATATGGCCATTATGAGTGCAATAAAATTAATCTGCATAATGTGCATAACAAATTTCCGGTGTAGCTAAATCATTCTGAGCCTCCATGCTTTGAGATGCATGTTTTTAACCCTATGGCTTTCTTGCAGGCCATCTGCATGCGGTTTCTGTACAGAAATTGGGGGTGAATGCGGGGGTGAAAGAGAGTGCGCAGCTAGTGGCACCCAAGAAGTTAGAGACACCCATGGAGAAGCTAGTGGAGACTACAGTAATGCCGGCACTGAAGACACAGCCAGAGGCAGCCAAGGCGACACTGAAGGCAAAGCCGGAGGGGGCCAGGGCCATGGTCGCGGCCAAGGCGAAGCCCAAGGATGGGGCCTCGGCCATGGCGGCGGCCAAGACGAAGCCCAAGGATGGGGCCTCGGCCATGGCGGCGGCCAAGACGAAGCCCAAGGATGGGGCCTCGGCCATGGCGGCGGCCAAGACGAAGCCCAAGGATGGGGCCTCGGCCATGGCGGCGGCCAAGACGAAGCCCGCGGAAGGGGCCTCGGCCGTGGCGGCTGCCAAGACGAAGCTGGCGGGGGGGGCCTCGGCCGTGGCGGCGGCCAAGACGAAGCCCGCGGAAGGGGCCTCGGCCGTGGCGGCTGCCAAGACGAAGCTGGCGGGGGGGGCCTCGGCCGTGGCGGCGGTCAAGACGAAGCCAGAGCTGGCAGCCGAGACAGAAGTGGAGGCCGAGTCGGACCTGAGGGTTGAGGTGGAATCGGAGATGGGAGCTGATGTGGAGGCGACGCCAACAAATGTATCGTGATGCAACCACAACCAGTAAGGTCATTGCACTGTTGCTATCTGTTACAGCTGATGCTATGGTGGCTGCTGTATTAGAGAGTGGTCCAAGCAGTACTATTTGTACAGCTGAGTAGTTGCACCACTCTGGGGAACCTGTGTAAAATGAGTTGTATCTCCTAATCAAACCTGTTACTAGTGCTTCTGAAATGTTTTTACACGTCTTTACATTGATTACGATCCCATTCAATCCTCATGGCTTTATTGCTCTAAAATAAAACTTTAAAATGGAATCAATGCTTCTCATCACTTTTGTAAAGGGAGGTCAAAAGTGTTTTACTTTGGCCAGTGCAGGCCGCAAGTAGTGCAAGTTTCATTTGAGTTGGCATTCTCTTGGCTGTTGTAACTGAATTGACATTTTGTCCGATAGTGTTGTGAAGGGGTTGGATGAAGTGGGGTTTTTTTTTTTTTTTTTTTAATCCGAAACGTCCAGTGAGCAGAAAGTTGACTCGTGACCATATATCCCCTTGCTCTGGTACAAATTTGTCTTGCACATCTGCAAAATTGCTGCCAAAACCCTAGCCAGTAATTTGCCAAAATGTAATTACAGTATTTCCTGTTGCCTCCATTTCATACAGTATGTCGCTTCACTCATTCTAATGAGTATTAATATCAATCTGATCATACGCTCTTTAAACTGTAACTTAGCGTATTGACGTCTTGCATTCAGAGCAAAACCATATGATTAAACATACCCATAGATATAATTTAGATCCTGCATAATTTGCCTTTAATTCATCTATCCACAGATATTTTAATTCATTTTAGGAGAAAAGGGTACAATGTGGTAACCCGGAATGGGTTCCAGTTTTAATACAGTGCTGTGCTTCAGAAAAACCCCACAAGATTAAAAACCATCAAAATGGATCTATATGCACAGCTGCTAACGAGAGCTTGTTGGCTAAATTTATGCAGTAAACATCATCTTACTTTCCTGGATCCTTTCTAGGCAACTGAATTATTTTAGAACATCTGTTAGTGGTAGGTAATGCTATAGCTTGTTAGCTAGCAAGTATAGAGACCACGGCTATCCTCAGACAGGCGTCAGTTATGCATAGAATACAGCTAGCCCGAGAATACAGCAGAGGCATCAGTTATTTAAGACAAACCTACAAAAATGCATTGGAAGAATGAATTAAGTGATAAAGGACATATTAAAAAGGGGAATATGACATGTCAAAACTCAAGTTTTGCCTTAATCTGACAAATTACTTGGACCCAGGTCTATCCATTCTGTTTTAATATGAGCAAAGTAAACCTAAATATTTGTTAATTACACTCAAATGTAACTTAAGACTAAGATGTTATCAATGTACTATACCTCATATGTTTAAACATAGGTAATAATGATCAAAAGGCTAGCTCTTGATGCTAGAATGAAATAGCATTGGTATACTTCACGAGTGACTGAGGAAGTCCAGTCCATTGAACTAGTAGTTTGCAGTTCATCAGTTGTGCTGGGCCACAGGACAGATTCACCAGAGGTGTCTGCTGGTTGCAGGAGAGAGAGATGTGTGAGGGAGGTCAGTTGCTAGGGTCAGGGCGACAGCAAGATCCACCAGGAGTTGGAACACACAAGGTGACGGGCAGACGGGAGGCAGGGTTGTCTCGGAAATATGCAAGACAGGTTCACCAGAGGGCAGCCCGAGGTCAGGCCACAACAAGGCACGTTGGAACCTTCTTGGAATATGTGAGATGAGTATGCTGGGAAGCAGGGTGCCTGGCAGCCAATGGAGACCAGTGGTGTCTTGGCATCCAGACACAGATGCTGTGGGGTTTGGTGGAAGAACAGCAGTTCACAAAGCCATGGCTGAGAATTCGTAAGCTTCTGTTAACAGCTGTATCGTGAGCTTCGCCTCTCAGAGCCGACGGTGAGTTCAGAATGCAGGGTGTATCCGTTATCAGAAAGGGTGCCCCCATTTCAGGGCCAGGGAGGGTCCCCTTTCAATGTTCTATTGCTCCTGCTACACACACACACACAGCATATCATAAAAGGTGATCGTGTGTGTGTGTGTGTGTGTGTGTACGGTTCAGTCACTGGTCAAAAACTCAAGCCTCCAATTGCCACACATTCTGAATGGACACTGGAAGCTTAGATCAATGTTGTGTGATGCGGGATGTGAGACTTCTGCAGCAACCTCTGGGTGACCACTGCTGGAGTTTGAATTAGCAAGTGCAGCAGAGACATGAAGTGTCACACACAGATGTCTGAGCATCAAGATGTACATGCTTTAAGTTAAGCGCAAGGTCTGTTTCAGATGGAAGTGTTATTTTTATGGTCAGATAAGGGCAAGGGGTCATGCAGAGCACAATCCTTTCCCCTTAGCAGATGGCCTGAGTCCATATGCCCTACACTAGTTACCTAGCTACAGTCGAGCTATGGCTTTTTCCATGGCTACTACAAATATCTAATGTATTAAAGGGCATTCTCTACATAAAATATAAAATAGCTTGTGTTGTACTCTACCTCACTTGTAAGTCGGTTTGGATAAAAGCATCTGTCAAATGAATAAATGTAAATGTGAATGTAGCTAGTAAATATTTCCAAAAGCATTGAGTAGACATTTGAGAACATATCAGTCTGCAGCTTAAAATTATTTATTTTGAAAACATAAGTCTGCAGCTTCCCTTCCTAGTAACCACCATATCCACAGCAACCATATATCCTCCTCAGAGTAAAAAAAAAAAAGATGTGAGGTTAAAAAGATTTCCTGTGGTGTTCAGTTTATGCAGCCATATACTGTGGCCAAAAAGCAAGCATCAATGCCTGCTTTCTACAGATTTTCAGTAAAATATGAGGTTTTCCCATAATACTGCCTTTATTAAATTTAACAGATTTAATGGACTCAGTGCAAAATGGCCTCCCATTTTGGTGCATTCATTCCAGTAAAACGTGCATATTAAGAATTATACATATATCACTGGCCGCAATAAAAAATTTGAAACCATAAATATATTGTTAGATAAGGAAGGAAATTTTACCAGCACATATATATAATATAAAGGTGTGTGTGTGTGTGTGCGCGTGCGTGTGTGAGCAGTATGCCAATATCACTTCAATACCAAAGAAGGAGGAAAAGCATTCATTTAAAGGCCTGTAAATAAATAATTGCAAGATACTTCCATGTATGCACTGGTTTCAAGATTGACAAATCTCCTGCAGAAATGTGTGTGCTTGGAAAGGCAAATGGAGCAATTGCATCTCAGTGCTATGGATTCCATCAGAATGAAATGAGTTTTATTTTGAAAACCGTCTGCCAAAAGAATAACGTTAGACAACCAAGGAAAGCAAACAGACTGAGGTGTCTGCTGCAATGTGTCATGCAATGAAATCTGCCTCATAGGGGCATATATTAGATAAAATATTTCAAGCATATTGCAGATATCACACACTTTTAAAAACCAATCTTTAGCAGTATTATATTGGATAAAAAATATTCTAGTAGCTATCCTTGTCTATCTGACAAATCTAGACATACACAGGCACTTTAAACATAAAAATGCAGTATCTGCATATATAAATGCATATAAATATAAGTATATAAATGCAGCATAGTATCTTAATTTGTTTAAATGAAATGACATCTGTATCAATATTTTAAATGAAATAATCTGTTTAACTGAAAACTGCATTATTTTCCGGTGTTTGAATATTAGATACCTGGATGGTGTACTTTTTCTTCGCTTGTTTGTGTACATGTATTTTAAAAGGTTTGCAGCTGGCATTTTTAATTAACCCGCTGACACACAGAGAATGATTGGTCCTTTGTTTGAAAACAACCTAGAGTATATGGAATTGGCTGTGTTTTAAATCCTCTTTATATGAAAAGAAGTGATTTTGCTCAGTTTTGCCAATGTGCTTGTGTGTCCAATCGGGTAATGTGGTAAGCAGTGCTTCCTCTTAAGAAATGTGTTTCATTCCCAATTTTCACAACCCTTAAATGCACATTACAGACATATGAGATAATGTGCTTACAGAAGAAAAGTCAGCAATTGCAAAACAAAGTAATACTGAATAGCTGTTGTTTTAGAAAGCGTTTGAAAATGGGAAGGATTAAAACTAATCACACAAATACCTTAAAATGTTTTATCAAATTTGCCTGAAGACCAGTTCTTGGTGTTATTAAATAACATAAAAATGCTAGGAAAAATATGAAGCAACCATCCATTCTTGTTTTATTATACTGTTCAACCATGGTTTAATGGGATTAAAATAACACCAAGAATTAGCCTGAACGGCAAAAGATTTAAAATGTATATTCTAATGCTTGGTTTAGGCAGGAATTCAAATTGATAAACAATATAGCCTCATGGCAATGAAATGAATGTGATCGTGCTCCTGCGTGCCATATGCTCTCTCAATGCTTAAAGCTTCTTAATTTGTGAGGTTGGAACCATTCAAATATTGTACAAAGCATATATCCTGTTCATTAACCCACACGCAAAACACACATGGTGAAATAAACTGACATCAATGGCTTGCAGTGCTCACAAAAATAGAATTTTTTCTATGGCTGTTTCTTTGACAGCGAAATGCGAATTAAAAACCACACAGAAAAGAGTAATTCTCAATTTTTTTTCCACACAGCAAGGCAGACAGTGTAACCATGTAGTGGAAGAGTGATGCAAACACTCTTCCTTCATCAACTTCATTTAATTCATTGTCCTCCTATTCTCAAGTCTAGACTGTTGTTGGTACATGGCATTGATTACTTCATGTTCACTTTGTTAGTAACAAGTCATCAACTACAACTCAGCATTTTGGTAATGCCTGGCCACTGTATATGAGCAATAAAAGCCACCTTTACATTACAGGCATTTAGCAGACTCTCATCCAGAGCGACTTACAACGTTTACAGGTTATTTTTGTTATCCATTTATCAGCTGGATATTTACTAAGGTAAGTGTGGGTTAAGTACCTTGCCCAAGGGTACAGCAGCAGTGCCCCAGTGGGGAATCAAACCGGCAACCTTTCAGTTACAAGTACTGCTCCTTATCCACTATGCTACACCTTTAAATACATCATAATAAACACAGAAGAAAAGAGGTCAGATATATGAATGATGGGCAAAGATGCTTTGTGAATTGCTGAATTAAGTGCATATTTGCTTAGCACTTTTACTTAGCAGGGATATTATGCCATGTTTTTTCTTTAGATATGCCAAAATACTGGTGCAGTAAACCTGCAGTTTTGTCCTGCATTCTGGCTGTGAGCAATGGTGTCATTTCAGGAACAAAATTTATTTGAGAAAGCATCTGTTACAGGATAAAAAAATATTGCTCTGTGAGCAGTCAGTCTTTTAATCAGTGAATGCTCATTTGTGTACCTCAAGCCTACACAGATTTCCCAAAGGAAATAATGTCAACCCCTTGCACTCTGTGATGCCTTTTTGGTTATTCAGCTTAGGTCTAGTAGTGTATGATAAAAAGACAAAAAGGCACAAGCAAATACTGCAATTATCATAAACGTTTTACAAGTTGCCACATTTACAAGTGTACCGTAACACAATCCAGGGAGAAAATAAAAAAGAAATAAATAACTTGGGGTGAGTGACATTCTTTTTAATGAACACAAGAGAACACTGTGTATTCAGATATTAAACTGTATTTGTAAAAGGATCATACCCTTCTGAGCAGGGGGCTCTCTTATCAGCTGTGTGTGCACAAAACGGTGTACAGATTAGTTCATATGTTCATTCTCATGGAAGAATGTGATCGATAGGAAATACGGCATTGAGCGTTCACATTGATTGTCATGTGCATCTCTGACTATGTATGCACAGTATCTTGTGGTAGACCCATAGGTACTGCATAAAAAGGATAATCTCACAAGTTAATGATTTATCATGCATGAGCATAACCTTTGTGTGTGTCTGACTTCGTTAATGAAAATGATTTAAATACACACAAAACAACAAGTAGGACATCTCATGGATACAACTCGTTATCGATAGTTTTACCAGTTCAGTACTTACATATTTTCCTTTAATTTTGCTGTGGTGTAAAAAAAAAAAAATGTGTCAGCAGTGGTGTCATTTCAGGAACAAAATCTGAGAAAGCATCTGTTGCAGGATAGAAAATATTGCTGGATTTCCAAACAAATTCTGTAGCAAGCACAGACTGGAGCCAGATGTTGTCTGCATTTCATGCAGTAGTGGGTGAGGTCGTATCTGTAGCTCCAGAGTAGACCCATGGAAGATGCAAAGGGGTGTGGACTGTACTGTATGAGTTAATTTTCTTCTCTTCCAAGTGGCTGACAAACACACATGAGGTTCCACTGCTCCTCACTTAATCTGTTCATTTCCCAAAAACCAATGTGCTACTGTTCTTGAATCCATAAAACATTAGAATAATAGAAAAATTTGGTAGAAGAAATGGAAATTGCTAATTGTATGACACAAAGGTCGAGCAGAAAATGAACAACTTTTAACCAACGCAAAACCAAACAATGGTCTCACACTTCATTCCATACCAAGGTGACACATAAGGTCAGTCAGGCGCTCACGGTGGCATTTCAAATTTGAAAGTTCCCCCACATCTCTTAAAGCCACATTCATAATTACATCTTCAGGAGTGTATAATTAGGCATCACTCATGTCTCTGTCTACTAATGATTACTATTCCTTAGGAGTTAACCATCACAGTAAATTATCAATAACATGCAATTAAAAGAATATTGCATAAAATCCTAACATGCTTACTTTGCATCTCCTCCTTTACTGTACCTTACAATACAGGATCTTACAGATTGTGCTGCATCATGTGTCTCATGGTATTATGCCATTGCCATCAAAATGAGAGGCGGATGGTGGCCTATCAACCTCAAAAGGCCAGGAAGTGTGTGTCTATGTAGCAGGAGTGGGGAGTACATGGGGGCTCATTGCCAGGCAAGGAAAACTTCCATCCACCAAAGAGAGAGGAGAACACTGGCAAAGGATCCAACTCTTGATTTAAACACAAAATATTGCATTCTCTGTAACCATTGCATTCTGAGAATTTGATAAGCATTCACAATGCTTAATACCTGATGAGAGTACATCTTACCCTATCAGCATATCACCAGCACTGGAATTGAATCAACTGTCTGTCTTACACAAATTCTTGTTCTTATCGTCCAATGGGAAGCCCAGCTTCCATTGGCCAACTTGTCAGGAGGGAATTTTAAGAAGTTCAATAGTTGGTGCTATTTCTCCAAGTAATTCAACTACTCAAATTGACAGTCATACCTGCATAAAATGTTGCTTTATATTTATGCATTTTTAATGATGTGACAAGAAAGAAGGTGGAATATTAAAACAATTTTTTGACTTATTTTTAGTGGAGCTTTGGCTTCCTTTGTCTCCTCTGAGCAACAACCACTAATAAAAATGTTCACTAGTTCATGATAAAATAGTTATTAGATTAGAAATACGAGCGGGAGATATTTTTGGTGAGGAATAATGTGATCAAACCTATGACAGTCTTAATGCATAATTGGTGAGCTGATGCTGAATCATTTACGTTGTGTGGATTAGAAAGAGAGTAGTACAATCTGTTCATCTAGTCATCTTTGTCAATGCATTTCATTTGCTGTTTCATCCCTCTTTAGAAAGGGTATTATCTCTGTGAATACAAAAATGCCTGCGAAGATCAAGACACAGAGACAATGCACCCAAAACTCATGAGACAATGCGCCTAAATACCGAATATGACATAAATGCTTAAAAAGCAAAGTGCTCAGCTAACATCCGCCCAGGATGAGCTCTTTGTATTGGGGCCATGTGTAATACTTGTCTGGTGCTTCCTCTGTTCCATTTTCAGTAGAGTTGGAAAAGCCTTTAATGCTACAAGATAGTATTTTAAGGAGGTATAGTGAAGTCTACAGCACACTTCTTAATTCCCAGGAGAGGTCAAAGGAGAAATTAGATTAGATTAATTAGAATTAAATGTCAGAACATGTAAACAAGACATGCAGCAAAAGGTGAAAGCACTTCAATATATGTAATAGTATAATAATGCAATGTAATGTTGTACAGTTAGATGGTTCAGGATATTGTCCTTTAATAACAGAGGACACTCTAGAATATTCAAGGAAAAATACCACCTGAAAAACAACACCTTCTGTCTCAGCAATTTTATGCTATCCTGGAGATCTGTGAAGACTGACACAAAAATAAAACCAGAGGAAATGTCGCTGAAACATCCCTCAAACACTGCTGTAGTCAGTCCTCAATATACAGCACAAAAGAGATGGCACTTTTAGAGCAATGACCCAGCTAGGCAATAGGTTTACATGTCTGGGACCTCACAAGCCTTAGGGACTGGTTACTTCATAAGCCTTAGGCACAGTACTGAAACCAGTGCCAGTCAGTGACCCTCCTTTCTCACCAAGAGATTTGGTGACTGAATTTCCTTTGTGTGCCACTTTTTTTCTCCTGAGAGCTCCTGTTCATCAACAATTAATGAAGTGCCAGTGCATTATATCAGAGCACGGCAGGGGTGTTCCTCTCTCGCGCTCTCTCGGCTCATTAAAACCCTTTTAACAGGTTCAGAGGAGAATTCCCCTCTATGACAGACTACACATTTGTAGTCAAGGAGAATGATTTTTTAAAAGGGACAAACAATAATCCTAAAATATTAATTTGTGCAGTTGCCATTTTCTGCAAACATGCATTTTACATGTCCAGCAACTGGAATTTGCAGCTGAATTCACAGGGAGTGTATATTGCAGTGTAATTTGTTTCATGGACTGAATTACCACCTAGCTGTGTTTTAAATATTAAGTCAGTACCGTTTTCTCTGTATGCCACATCTGTTTTGTGCATTTTAAAATGTGCATTCCATTTTAACATTTTTGTAGTCACTTCACTCCAACAGAGTCTGTACATCAGTCACCTCATACAGCAGACAGTGACTGATTCTATCTTAATCACTTTCTTCAACCTTTGAGCACATGCATATGTACATTAACTAGCCTGATGTGAATTCCAGATTCTGCTGGCAATAGAGTTCTAGTTTCATTAAAAATCTTCCATTTTTGATTAACATAATTCAACAAAAAGCATGTAGGACCAATTAAGACTTAAGTGCACTGAGCATTCTTTTTGTGCACTTTACTTAAGCCTTTTTGAGTTTATGAGATTCAGACATAACTTAGAGATACCCACCCACATATGACCTGGTACTGACTAAAACCTACAGTATTCATGCTGAGAGGATGCTAGAAAAAGATGAAGATAAAGAAAGAACATATGATTAACTATAAATATAAGAAAATGAATTTACTACAAGAAAAATTTCCTAGCCTCCATCTCTGATGATCATAACAGCACCATTGTTTAAATACAGCGGCAAATGGGGGGGAAAAAAAAACACAGTGCCATGACAGAGCCAACACAACTGTCTTAGCAAGCAAGCTAACTAGTGGGCTGAACAACTAACTAACTAGTTCAGACCACAGCCAACTTTCTATCCATCAGTGTCCATGTGTTTCAACCATTCCCTGTGTGGGATGCTATGGCACACAGATGCTTTCATAAAATTCTTCCAAACTCGATTTTAAATCAACCATTTCATATAAATAACTCAACATTCTGTTTGAATGTTAAAATTATCATGGCTGGTTCATGTTTGCAGTATTATTGATTTAATGATACCTGATGATTAAAGTGAAAAAAACAACTTTGAACTAAGCGCACACTGGTGTTTTTCCTTTTTAAAGTGAAAATATTTGATAATGACATTTTTATCTTGTATAATTTCATGCTTAAGTTTTGAGAAGGCTCATCTGGGTTCCAGAATGGCTATATTTTCTTGGAAGTATTTGCTCAACTTTAATGACTAAAATAAATGTCTTGTGACTGCATTCTGCAATGAGGACTAATAATGCTGTGAGAAAATCAGCCACCAGGCTTTGGGTGTGGTGGTGTGGCTTTCCTGGACAATTTATCTTTATTCACTGTGCACAGCTTTGTTGAGATACGTGGGTATGTAAGTTAAGTTTGACTCACAAAAACATGTGAGGCACACAAAAAAAGTTCAATGCCTTTAAGTCTGAATTGGCCCCAATGTTTTTCACATATGATGGCCACTGTGGCAGACAGCTTATTTCATATTTTCTTTTCCAGAAGGGTTTTAGAGAGGAAATCAATCACTTTAGTGTCAAGTCAGAATACATATATCTTGAAAAATAATTAGACACACCCTCATTTTGAGCAACATGCTCTCATTTTGGGAAAACTCTACCTCAAATGTGTATCTGTCACAGAAGAGCTTTAGTGGCCCATGTGTGAATTCACTTAGCAGTAATAGAGGCATGCAACTTAAGTGGGGTTTACATGCGTGTACCTGCAAGTCTGAATTGGCCCCCATTAGGGCTAGAAAAGTAAAAAAAATTACTGGTACAAATCTTATTCATTATTTATTATTTTTTAATGTTAGAAAATCTATTTTGCTGTTGTATGACAAGACAAGCAAGATTCTTTCAACTCAAAATACATATACTGACAACAAATGTAGCACATCTTTACCAAAATGCAATACAAATATACATTGTGAATACACACTCAATACTTTTTAAATGAGTTCAAAACATAATCATCCAGCAATCATACATAACAGAATACTTATTTTAGCAGATTGTTCTGACCGTATAATTGAGAAAGAAAAAATCATTACAGTTCTTCCAGTTCTAAGTGATATGAAACCTACAAAAAACAAAGGTCAAACCTCCACCCTAAAGTTAGGACACTGAGGACCCGATGGACACTAACATGCTAAAACAGTCTTTCGAGGATGTAGTTTACCATAAGAAAATGGGGGAAAGAGGCAGTGAAAAGAACAAAATATCCTTGTGAGGATCTATTATTCAAGACAATCACATTTGGAGTTGGATCCTTCTGGGAAAAGCACATTACAGCCTCCCACTGGTCATTGCTGGCCAGGGTTTTCTGACGCAGTTCTAGAGCCTCAGGGCAAGTGAGGGCTCATGTGGTGTGGCCGGTCTACCGCCTGTAATATGATAAAAATTTCATAACAGGTTCAGCTGAATTATTAACTCCACTGTCAGCACCATAGACTTTGATTAACTCAGTGGCCGAGCGTAGAAGGTACCGACAAATGAATTAATACCAGTTTTTTTAAACTCACGTGGAACCCCCCTGTGCTATGTGCCCCAGAGGGTCTGGAAACATTATAAATGTGTTTTATGCTGACAGCAATTTAGCCTATACCATCTGGCTATATGCAGCGGGCTGACCCTCAGCGGATTTCATTGTAAATTCCATCGTTACAACACCTAGGAGGATCAGACTCACGACGCATGTCCTATCAGTGTTGCGGAAGATGGAGGACACTCTGTTCAAGTGAAAAGAACATGTGTGCAGCACCGCGTTTGCATTTTTCATAACCAAAAAAAAAAATCCATTAAAAGAAAAATAAAAAAGACATCCACAGGGAGGAGTTTGGGACTTTATACTGTTGTGATGATTAACACACGACAACAAACAAATAAAACTCAGTTTGCGCTTTTAATGAAGCACGCTCTCCCCAGGGATGCTGTCACACTTGACAGCCATATTCGGAACAAAGTGACAGCCTCCGTCATTAATTTCTCCCATGCGTTTTTTTTTTTTTTGCTACATTTGAAATAAGAAGGTCAAGTGTAGCAAAACAGCCATAATGACAGATTACATATTACTGGTGCTGATGAAAGTGTACCAATATGACCTGCGTCAATGCAGAAAAAAATCAGCTAAAGGTAAATGCTACATGCCATTCCCAGGCCTCTGAGACCTCCACAAAGATTATAACCATTTGTGAGATGCTTAAAAGAACGTTAGAATTTGTTTTATTTCACATATGACTGTAAAACTCTTCCTTTTACTGCCACTTATGAATGAATTTCATCAGTTGTTTCATGGCATCCTCAAAGTGTGCCGAGGCTGACTACAGTCAGCCGGAAACTGATGAGGTTGCAGTTTTGTGCAGAATCCAGATCAATATGTCTTCACTTTTTCCACCTGAGGTCTAAATAATGGATTATTTTGTCATATATTTATTCATAATATTCATTAAAGTTTGTGGAATAATAACATACCATAAATAGTGATTGGCTGCCCCTCACTCTTGGCAGCCTTGCAAAGGACAAGAAATAGTAATGTAATCCTTCTGCCACTCATGATATCTTTCCTGTTAGTTTTGCCTCTGTGGTAATTCAGAGAAATACAGTTTCAACAGTTTCATCATATCACCAAAGCTTTAGATGAGAACACACAATGCGAATGTGAATGTAATATTTATGACATATCCACGAACTGTAAAATAAATGCAATACCCTAAAGGCATGAATTACTGGTGCGATGGGAGGATTACATAAGGTATGTATCTCTGTTTTGAAATTATCAGTTGACACCAATTAAATTATTGAATAACTAGTGATAAACACTAATTGCCACTAATTAACACAAAGGTAAACAGTATCTTTTCAGTAACAATGACCAAAATGATGCTACACGTTAAACTATATTGCATGTTTCCTCAATGCAAACCCTTTATTTACCATTTCCTTTCCCTATTTGCATGTTCTATACAGATGCTAGAAAATTTTGGAATGAAACCATAAAATAATTACTCAAAAATATCACAATATTTTTACATTTTAGTCAAACAATATTGTATGTCATTTTGTCTTCACCCATTATATATTGTATTTTTAAAATACAATATCAACTATTGTAGTTTTACAAACAGTATTATCAACACTATATGAAAATGGTCTATGCCTCATTAAACCTGTTTTGCTTTTACAAAGAAAATGTACACTTGAGGAATTGGGAGGTTCAAAATGAAATCTGAGAACGTTATTAAGAAATACTATGACTTTCATACATGGAACGGTATGTCTTAATTATAGAATTTATTCTAAAATTGTATGTATTTATACATACTTTTAATCTATATTCCACTCAATGTATAACATTGCAATGTCCTATGTTATGTACATTTAGATTATATATCTAAAATGTCAGCTATAGATTGGTTCAAATATTATTGATGTGTGTAGCAGATGACAGTGCAAAGTCCTGGCAAAGATCTGCTTATATCTTGCCTACTCTGGCACAACATTACGAAAACTAACAGATCTGATAGACAGTTAGGGTTGTTATAATTTCAAAAAGCCAAACAGGATTGATCGGTTTAGAATGATTTCGGGAAAATATGATTGAATTTTCTGCATTTATAATCACAGTGATCAAACTTGCTCAAACAGGTGAACATTTATTGTAAGTAGTATAGAGCTTTCCATGTTTGCTGTAACATGATTATTACTGTGATTCATTGTTCACATACCACCATAACAGCTTACACATATCAGTAATAGAATTATTTTATATCCGCATGATATTTTTGGTTTTAACAGGTGGTGGGGACAGTTGTGACATTAGTAACACATTACAAATAATGTATTGTCTATAATAAAATGAGTAATATTACAAATTTCTGAAAATTAGTATCTTTGTATTAATTTGAATTCTTAATGGAGTAATTGAAGTAACATATGTCTAAATACAGGTCGTCGCCAGTTTGACAGCCCCACATTTGGCTGTTAACTATGTCCAATATCCTGGCCCTATCTTTCAAAATCATCACCAGAATGATAGAGGGCATTTGTAACTTTCATGCAATGTTAGCATTGGTAACTGCATTATTTTATTTTCTACTTCCAAATGTTTGGATGTCCTACCGCATTTCGTCTGAGAAGTGTAACTCGCTGAAGTGGTTCCATCTCGACCGCGGCACACCCCTAGAACCTAGAATACAGACAAACTAAAGATATTACTGCACATATGGGATGCCTACCAAACATAGTCAGAGACTTTCATAAAACAAGGAACAAATGCAGGCATTGGGTAATTTATCACTCATTTGCTTCTTTCTAAAAAAAAAAGACAATGGTACTGGATTCAAATCGGAATTTAATATAAAGTATAGACCTGGGATCTAGAAATTTACATTACACACATTACATTTTTTTTACACATTACAATTTACATTTACACAATATAATTCTGAAACTCAGGACTGACTACATACTGGTGTAATTTGAACATTGTAATGCATCATACAATTTTAAAGAGAACAGAGAGCATTGTGTAGTTCATTGGCCCATTGAAAGTGTTTTGTCATGTGAGGAGACACATTTTTTCTGTATGAGAGCAAACTGTGAGGCACATTAAAGAGGAACCTGATTGTCTATGACCCCACAATATTTCAGACTCCTACCAACACAGTAACATCAAGTTCTATGTTCAGGTTTGTGAATGCAGTTTTCCAAAATTCCTTGTAGATGTAAAGAAATTTCACTTTTGGAGAGTTGTTTGCAACACAATGTTCTACTGCCCCCAAAATTCCTTATTCTACTGACCAAATATACCATGTTGGATAATTTAATAAATGTCCTTGTTACAATTAAGAGGCACTTTTCCTTTGTATAGGACCTCAATGTTGGCCTCACATTTATGCAAAAGCAAACAGTATGCAGTATTACAAAACTAATACAGCCATGTCATTACATGGAGTTCTTATGTAAATTAAACAGGACATTATTTAAATGCAGAACATTTTACAGGAAGTAATAATTACAACATTAAGACCATTAAATCATATTTGTTTTCACAGTAAAGGCCAAATGACTTATTAAATATAAAATACAATCTGTTTGGTTGGTAGATTACGCGTCAGTGTCAGTCAGAAAGAAAGATTGCTGTTGCGAGAATCAAAAGATGCAGACAAATGAATCATTAATTAGGACAACAGTCATTATGTATTTCAACGGCTAATGAGTGCAGATGCTTAAAAAGAGGATAATGGTCCATTTTTTCTCCAAGGTATTAAAAAGCATGCTTTGCGTCATTTAGCCATTGCAGCATCAAGCTTCAATGTCCCAAAATCTCCTAACTGAAGAGCATTAATTTCAACAACCTTGGCTGAAAGTGAGTTAGGATAGTTTTTTTTTTTTTGTACAATGCGGTATACCCTCTAAAGGTCCCAAATAATTAATTCACTGTGATGTATGTGCTTAGTATGCTTTTTGTGGTGCTTTACTGAACTGTTCAAAGTGCTGTTACAACTTACGGCAGTAAGCAACCTTTATATGTTTAAAGATTCTCCTACCCCAGAGTAGAGTCTACTGTTTGACACCCGTCACCTCAAAACCATGCCCTCTCTCAATTCCATTAGTGTTGAAGTAAATACAAATCATGGTAAACAGACTAATTTAAAACCAAATTATGTTTTAAGGACGTGCTACAGAAAATGTAGAGCAGAGCCAGAGCAAGCACAAACAGGTGTAAGTGTATACCTGTACTAGCAGTAGACAGTCAGTGTAGCAGGAGCGGATATATACTGTAGCGAGAACAGGTTTATATCAAGAGTGGTACAGAGCGGGAATGTGTACAAAACAGGAGCAGATATATACAGTACCTAGCGACTGAAAAGTTCTACTGCAGGAGCTGGCATGAATAGCGGGAACAGACAACAGGAGCAGACGTATACCAACAGCAGACAACGGCATACACAATCACATATACAGCAAAGAGAAACATTATTTCACAGTTGCAGACATTGAATGCACTAGAAACTAATTATTAAAGTTAAAAAAATACATTATTCACCATCGCCTTTATGGAAAAAGTGTGGGTATTCAATTTTGTGCCTCCAAGCAAGTTTGGAAACCACCAAAAGCAATCATCAACATTTCTGGTCTGGAGCAACAAAGTAATTTCCATAGATGCTCTGAGTAAATTGTAGCCTGCATCAGAGGCAGTTTGAGACAAACGAATAGAGAGCATGAGGTGATGCCCCTTAGATAGCTGAAGCAGGAATACCTTGAAGTGCAATTTATTTCGACATCCCCACTTCAAAGCATGGACCTTAAGATGGCTAGTCTGCAGTGTCAAATGTTGAGGGGTTAGACTGCCACTTTGAGCGCTCTCCTTCTGCAAAACTGAGGCTTGTTGTAATAACGTGATAGCAGATCAATATTCCACACGATAACTGATCTTGTCATGCAAAATTTCAAGAAAAAGGGAGAAAAAAACAAAACAGTGTTTTTAATTTCCATGGGAAATAAATAAATTAATAAAACATAAGCCCTTCCTGGGGTTTTTATACTGCATACTGCTGTTCTGAACTCAATTTCACCCTCCACTGGCTCCCAGACAATTTGGACAGGCTGACGCCGACAGCAGAAAGTGAGAAGACGCTACATTTTTTATTTGCTTTTTTTTGGAGGGGGTGGGGAGGTGTTGGAAAATATTATGAGATTCTTGATGGAGAAACAGTAGCATCTCTAGGATCCTCCGAGGATTCATTCCAAACACCAAATGGTTTGGCTAACAAGTCAAATATAAATTAATTCATTTTCATATCCCACTAATGTAATTCAAAACATCTGCCTTATATTTTTTATGTATTCATCAAATGCTTGCTTAACATCACATAATGTCAAAACATATGGATTATGGATTGCTCTGTTATAATTTACTAGCTAGATAGCTAATTGGTACTTGCTGTCACTTGGCTTCCATACTGGGACTGTGTCTGCTTCACATCCACACTCATCACCTGGACTGGGATTGTCTCAGAGAGTTATTGATCAGATTTGAATGTGTGAAATAAGTAACCGGTCACAGAAGAGCAATGCGGTCCGTCTCTTCATAACTCCAGCCCAGAACTGACTGATATGCTGTGAAACTAAAGAGCAAGAACTGTTATCTGTACAACAATAGTGTGTACAAAATACACATACACATAATACTTTGAGATGAATTGAGGGTTGAGGTGAATTTGTGGAAAACCAAAAGAGGGTGAATACCTAAAACGTTATTTGGACGTGGGTGATTTTTCACATCAGACCAGTGTATTACAAAATTAAATTATAAAGCCCATTTTTTTATCTAGGTATTTTCCCTGTTGCTGGCATGGATTGATATGCATTTGTATGTCTGTATGTAGTTGTGTTTGTATACATACACAATTTTCTTATTGTAAAGTAACATTTAGTTTATAAGCTGATCAAACAGTTTTGTCATTAGTTTAATTTGTACATTGCACAAATGCACTTGCTTCAGTAACATATTTAAAATATGACCCTTATTTCAAGTATCTACAGACCAACCTTTAACTGGGGAGTAATGTATTTCCAACCATCAAATTGAAGTGTCTTGTATGATTACATCTGTTTGTGAGTTGCACACGTATTGTGCATACATTGTGAAATGTTGACTGAAGAGGTTATATTGAAATGTGAGACCAGTTACCATGATTAGATTAAATGAACTTTGAGGGTGTTCTGTGTCTTCTTTCAGGAGAAAAACAATGATTACTGGATAATAGAAAAAAATGCACAGCACATACATATATAGTACTCTACATCTAATACATGAAGCTGACAAATTTGTTCAAGGCCTATGTACTGATTTGGAGTCATATTTTTTTCTTATCTATGTCTGTCTATCTATCTGTAGGTACAGACAAACGTGACCGGATTGCCAATGGAAAGTTTCTTTTATTCTTCCTTATCAGTGAAGCTGACTTTTCAAAGGCACAGCAAGGAGAAAACCTTTGTGTGAGGAGAAAATGAGTTTCTTATGTATACGGTTTCTGCATAGAGCCAAGTTAATTATTCAAAGCATAGGCCTGAGAATTTTCTACAATTTAGACATTCCATTCAGACACAGTTCAGGCCCACTGAGCAGGTTCTTATCACCGAGACTTTGATAATTGGCTTAGACATATCAAATAAACTTTCTGGAGAATTCAGAAGTAAGCAGGTATGACATTCTAATAGGGGATTCATTAGGCCTTTCTCCACGCGGTAATGTATTTGAAATTACTGTGACATTTTCTACTCCAAAGGGTTTTGGCCTTGCTGTTTTTTTTTTTTTTACACTTGCTGTGAACAAAATTTATTCACAGTAGTGATCTAATCCGATACAGAGTTCTGTTTGCCCCGGTCGGCAGGCTGCTGAGATTTAATGGAGAGTGACACCATACATCATGGCGAAGAAAACACATCATTTTCGGCAACGTGCGAAAAAGAGCAGTGAGTCTTCCCTGGATATCTTGCACGCAGAAGGAGACGATTGTCATTAGCCTGAGGCTGGACTAACCTCAGGGCAAAACACCCGTCCGAAGACCAGAGGAAGGAGCCCTGGTAGCACACTGTTCACTTAACCTACCATCTTCAGAGTGTGTCAGGATGATGCAAGAGGATATTTGTATGCGTTAGTGTATTCAGCTACCCATTATCTTTAATAATGTAATGATGTGTATTGCATCCATGTTATTTTGTAGCTTGTTTGACTGTACATGTGACAAAAATGAATATCATTTTTCTTAAATCGGCAGTAAAAACAAAAGCATTCAGTATATGTACATTGTCCTGTAACACTGAGTAGAGAAAACAGTTTAAAAGAGATGTTGTGCAACACTAAAATTACTTTTTTAATGTTCATGAAAGAAAACATAGCATATCCTTGTGCATACATTTAGTGTTACTAGCTGGTCCTCTGGACATGATTCATAGAGAGGCATTTTTTTACACTCTGTTTCTGACAGAGGCTCTCTCAGACTGGACTGTCACACTCACACTCATTGGTGATGGGTAAGGATTCTACACAAAAGTTATCAAAACAATTAGGCTAGAATATATTCTGAGAACAAAATGTCCATAGCACTCTGGATGTGTGTGTTCCCAGACAACTGGAATAAAAGCATTTCATTTGGTTTTCAAGAAAATGTTTAAAAAGGATAAACTACAATACATTCCCAATATGTGCCTTCTGTCTGATCTTATCCAACATACTTCGCCATCACAATTTCCTCTAAACAGCAACCACACGGATATTCCCTTTGCCCCTAGAGTGCAACTTTGAGCTATACTTGCGCTTTTGCCATGTTGCCATGGAAACCTTCCCATGGCACACACCATTAAAGAAATAGACACTTGCACATCACTCAAGAAAGCTTTCAGGGGATCTTTAAGTCAGGAGGTGTGTGAAAGATGAAATCCTTTTTTTATCATTTTCCTCATCATTGCAGTTTAATGTACAGAGCGAAAGGGAAATCTGCTCAAATTATCTCACTTGAATTTATTCCATATTCTGTAAGTAGAATTATTTTCACCACCTTACATTTCTTTCATTTATCTCACACCCACATTGCACAAAAAAAAAAAAAAAAACTATACATATTGTCATAGTTGAGCTACTCAGATGGGGAACAGATTGGCAATATCTTTGCATATTTGAATGAACACCTTGTGTGATTGAAGCTACAGCATCAGATTATTCCACACTGTTATGTACTATCATACATTTTATTACATTCTATTGTACTTTATTGAAACCAAGAGGATCAGCTTTTACTATATGACAGCATTATGTGAAGAAAATTGCCTGTCACTCCTTTTGAAACTCACAACCCAGCTGTTGGCCAGATTAAATCACAGAGCTTTAATGGGAAAACGGCTAAAACACAGCTAGTGCTTCATTAATTCAAATGAAAATTGAGAGAGAGAGAGAAAAAAAACTCATGTTTGCTTGTTTTCTCTGTGAGAAGGTTAACAATCCCTCTTGCATTTTGCCGGTCATTTAGAATATGTATCCAAGGAAAGTCATTATTCGGTAGCTCCTATGTGTTGATTAATTCCCACTTTATTGCTCTGGTGTTCATTATGTCCTTTAATGCAACAGCTCTGGTGCAGCTAAGATGAGGCAATGATAAAAGACCCATGGAAGCCATTATGAATGGTGCATCTCTGAAAGAATAACAAACACCTTACTGAATTAGGGGGCTAGCTAGCTACTTAGTGGCATTGTTCAACTAACAGAAACTGTTTTCTCCATCGTCATTTGATCCTTTATTAACAACAAACCAGTCCTCACACATCCAAAACGTGCATGCTTCCCAAAAGCTGTATGCAAATATCTATACTGCACCAGGTATTTATTCCTAAGCAACTAAGCAATCAGCAACCTCAATAATGTCCAATGCATATTAAGAATTGATTATGCCAGCAGTTTGCAGGACTGCACATAAAACACCATACATGTCACTGCACAGTAGAAAGTCCTAATGAGAAAGTGTTTTTTCAAAATTCAATCCAATGGACACATACACACATCTGTGCTGAGCAATGATATTTCTAGAGACATATTACGCACTCTGAGACATTCAGATGCTTTCCAGAAACTGACTGAAGTGGTTGTACATGACACAGGCATGCATGTCACCTATGATCCGGCAAAAATCCTTCCATGTCTTTTTTGGCCCCCAAAACAGACATGGTGCTTCTGTTCCTGCAGTTATCTGAAACAAAACAAAACTTGGTTTCACTGATTTTCATCATTCTCATCTCACTTAATGTCATCTTACATCCACAAGACACTCCCACATCAACGTGGACCCAGATAAAACTGCAATCAGACATTATCATTAACCAAAATGTTCAGATTATGGGATTTAACAGCAAACTGGGTTCTTATGGTATACTACTTTCTGCATCCTTTACCCATTAACTGTGAAGTCACAAAGCATGACGGAAATTCTCTCACTGATCATCAGCCATACCAGGCACCACCGTATCCTGCACAATCACATTTAACATGGGTAAAAAAAGCCATGTTAAAAACGTGTTCAGCATTTACTTTGACCTAACCCAGGTCTCGTGCAGTGATGAGTGTAGGCAAAGCTGTCTTAAGGAGCACATGTTAATTCAATGTGTTTTAAGCTAATACAAAGCTGATGGTGCCTTTGTGAAACTGCCCTCCTGGAAATACCATAGGGAGCCAAGATTAGCCGAGATTAGCTTTTACACATTTTTATATTAAATGTTTCTGTCACACTACAGGTATCTAACAGTTCATTAACCTTTCATTATCAAACTCACCTAACTGATATGTTATCCTTACTAGTCAAACCCAGTTCCCAAACATCTTAAAGCACTGTGCATGCATTCTGTTATCCTTAAAATTCTGTTCTTGTATGGATTTTCGCTTTTAGTCAGGTTCCTGAAAGCAAGGAACCAGTGTCCATGTTGTCTGGGCTGTTCTTAACCCGGTGGGGAGATCCCTTCAATGTAAATTATATAGTGAAGTTTTATATTATGAAGTTATTCTGCAACTGAGTAGATTATTAATACAGTTAGCTATGAAAGATAAAAAATCCAAAAACTATTTCTTTGCATGCTGTCCATTGGCTTCAATCTGCTGTGTGTATTTTCACAACATGAGATTACCTCAAGCAGACGTGGTATTGCTGCTAGATCAGGTCAGTGTATGCTGTCAGCTCTGTGGGTGGTAATTGCAATAGGATGTGAGTTTAATATTAGAGATTTCAGTAGGCTGCCAAGAAGATGGATGCCCAATGACATTTGTGTGATTATACACAGATAACTTAGTTATGCAGAGTATCTCTTTTCTATAATATTACAAGCATTTAAAAAAAAATCAAGTGTGCACATAAAGTATGCATTTTCTGTGACTGTATGTATTTTCTGTTCGCCTGTAAAGATCAGTGTTCAGATAACTGCATAGGGAATATTGCATGAAATGACACATTCAAAACAGCTTTAAAATGCAAATTCCAACATGTTGACTTATTGAGCATGGCAGTACATTACGTTACGTTGGCACACGTGTCCAGACCTTGCAAATACATTGTCCATTATTTATTTCAAGTTGCATTTCCCTGTTACTTTATGATAATGCTTTCAGTTATGAGATCCACCACATAAAATGTGAAATTTACTCCACAGCCATTCTCATACTGTGATAGAAATATGAACACAATAGCCAAGACTCAACACACATTGGATACAATGTCTCCATTTCCCCTTCTTGCCTCTAGAAGTCCTCAGAAGTCCCCTGAAGATTTGAATATCATGACAGTAAATGCACACAATATGAGTGGTCTGTAGCATATGCATCTGATACAACTGAAATTGGCTTACATGTCAGCTGTGGAAGATAGAATTAGATAGATCCAATTAATGTAAGCATGCTTCAACATGATGTGAAATATCCTGGATTCAATTTATTGTCTTAGACAATTATTGCCAATTTCTCCATCTGAAGATTTGAAGGGAAGTTCAGAGCTGCAGACTTGCACCACCAAACCCCCACACACACACACACACACACACACACACCTCTTTGATTTTGCATTTGGGAATATACTGTGCTACATAGGGCGGAAAAAGGTAAAGTTCATTTATGATAATGGCCTCTTGCTCTAAGAAGCCAGTTTCGGTGATTAATTTCAAAGACAATGCATAGCTTCAAAGTGTTAGATTATTGCACTTTAATTACAAGTCTAGTTTGCATATAGTTGATAGGAATTTTAATCACTGTGGAAGCCTTTCAACACTGTGTTTGAAAAACAGAGGAATTCAAATACCAAAAAATAAATAAAAATTTTAGCTAGCAAAATGATGAATGTGAATATAATTACACAATTACAAACAAATGACTTTTCTCCACATTTAAAATTTAATATTAAACAGAATTACTTGTTACTTACCTACTTGTACAGACATGTTTACTCATGGTCTCTAATTTTACATTGAAAACAGAGCAAGTAAATTAATCAGATGATCCACTAAAATTATGAAAAGTGAGATATTTCTTGAGCAAAGATTCAAATCCATAATGCTCTGCTACCAAGGACATCAGAATTGTATTCATAGTTGTTTACGAATGGACCATTATTTCTTTCCTGGCTTTGTCATTTCTTTCCTGACTTCATCTAAAAAGTTAGCTCTTGATTCCATAGCGGATGAATCAAGGATTATCATTATCTCTGCTCGTGGCTTTGAAAACAAGAGTCCTTCAGTTTGATTGTTTTCCTTTCTAATGACTTTGGAAGTCCCCAAGCCTGTAGAAAATCATGGGTGGGGGTGGCTTTTAATAAACATGAGGGGCTTAATGGAACAATCACTTAAGATGATATCTATTGACTACTGACTACAGAAACCTTTTGTTCTGTTCAGTTGGGCATTTTAAAAATCCTTTCATCACCATAAAAGAAGATGAAAGGACTTTATTCCTATCGAAATTTGTAGTTTGAAGTATATAATAGCAAATAGTCCTGCAAACAAAAAAAAAGGACTCATGCTGTAACTGCCATGCAACAAGCTTTTGCCAAGATGTGCCATGCAATGTTATAGCAAAACTGTTTTTTTTTAAATAAACTTATCAACATCGATGAAGCTTAATTGAACTTTTTGTTTCACCACTGAGTTAAAATTTATTTTCTAGAATTTCTTTCCATTCCTGACAGACCTTGTGTTCTCTTTCAAATGACAGTGGAACTAACTTTACCCTCCACTTTATACTCCACTATTGCCAACCAAGTACAAAGAGTTAAGTACAAAGAGTTGGCTGATAGTCCTCCAACTCTTACTTTTTCTCAAGAGACGTTACTAGGGGTTGGGAAAAAGGTTATCCACAGGGAAAATTAACATATTTTCAGCTAGTTTCCTTCATTGTGGACACGAATATTTAATCAATAATTGTTGGATTATTGGGTAAAGAAAAAACAGCAACAGGCTAGGACACGAATCTGTTAACAAATTCTGCTACAGTGGCTCTTTCCACAATTTGTCACACAGTTTGTGTGAGTTGTATTAAACAGCACAGGTAGGTCCAAACCCTGCTGTCAGTTATTTATTTCATAGCTCTAGTACTCAAAATTTAATTCAATTTTCTATCTGGGCATTGCCTTGTCAAGCCAACTCTTGGCACAGGGCCTGGCAAATATTCTATACAACTGTGTTTTTCACAGTAATGACACTTTCTTTCAAATTGCAATGATTTTACAGATGGTCATACTGTGTATGTGACAATTTTAAAAATTCAGCTGGCCTGACACACAACTCTATCAGGTAAGGCACTGCCTGCTTAAGCTGTCACATGGTGAAAGTGTACCTGCAAACAGGAGGGGGTATGCAATCTTGGCAGGGCATATTACTTGGTAGATTTTCAGGTAATCTGTTGTCATTATGCTCTACTCAAAAAAATATCTTATTCATGCACAGATGAGAGTTGGTCTGTAGACGAATGAAAGCTCTTCGTAGTAGTATTGTGCTGTGATAGTGACTCACTCTCACAGATAACTTTTTTTCAATCCTTATTTTATGAGAATAATCAGACAGAAGAATACCCCAACTGTCTGTCTTGTCTGTTAAGCAATCAAACTGTCAATAGGCTTTAAAAATACTTCACACTTGAGTGAAATCAGTTTGCCTAAACGACCCCTCACTTTGAATGTCTGGCTGAAGAGAAGGGTGCTTACATACATGCAAAATGTGGGTATGAGGAGAGGTAAAAGCTCTGGAAGGCTGAAGTGAATATTTGGTTCACTGATGGATGCATGCTTTTGTGGAACTGGCATTTATGAACACAGTACAATGCTTTCATATCTGAATAATTATGTCCTCATGAACATTGTCAAATGCCCATCAACTCACTTGTAAATTGATTAACTGTGTGCATTATTGCATAATTACTAAAGGTGTCATTCTTAATTTAAAAATATCAAAGTCCACATGTGGACCGAAATGGAGGAGCAAGGCATGGTATTTTTATATTAAAAAAACTTGTGTTTTGTTTTTCTCAGAATGTCTCACATTGATTCTTCACTCAGCCTTCAGCACCACATATTGATGTCTGGGCCATGAGACCAGGTCTTAGATTTCAGAGAGGATGTTCTTTTTTGGATAAGATAATGGAAATCAGTAATACGCTTGTGGTGCCCTCCAATATCATACAAACACAATCAACATGCCTTTTTCAGAATGTTTATTTTTCAATGGAGAGGGGTAATTCAGCACTAGCACCAGGCCCTAAGCAGTTCTTTTGATTTTTTAAAGAAATTGTCCTCAAAATTTTGGATAAAGACTAAGTTAATAATGTTTAAAAAGAATCTGGTCAGTGGATTACACTTGAGCTCTTGATTGTTTAAACTTTAAAGAGTATGGCCATTTTTCAGAGAGATACATGCATAAAAATTTTTACAGAAAGAAAAGGATTTTTCAAAAACTGAGATGTAACTGGGAGGGAGAAGATGTCTGCTGTTTTTCGCTCTTTTAAAACCATTATAAGGTCTCCAAGATTATGACACAGTTTGTATTGTATTTCTCAAATTGTGTGTTTACCAAAAACTAAACATTTCTTGGGACTTGGTCAATTCCCAAGTTGACTCTGGTGGTATACTTATGGCATGGGTTTCAGTTCTAAGGCATCAATAAAAGCAGGTCATAATTCATGTTTATTTTTTCATCTACAAATAATTTGATTTGCAACATGGGTAACCCTTAAGAGCATGCTCACTTGGAACCCATGTACTCACATTCAAGAACAAATTCAAAAAGACACCAGAAGTAAAATGAACCATTTACAGAATGAAATGCCCAAGTTTCCTCTTTTTTGCTCTCTTTTTACATCTTTTTTGACAGTCACTTATATAATGTAATTTTCCTGCCAGCTGTCTGGTAGCCCAGTGACAGTTTTATCACAAGTTTGACAAAAGTAATTTACTCTCCTGGTCCTTTGTGGCTCATAGTAGCATATCTTGCAAAATCAAAGCCTATAGGTTGTTGACAGCACAATGTTTGCCAACCGTGATACATGGTGCATTTTGCTCACTGTCATTAAAGCAAAACAGATCCTGAAGATTTTCTGCTATATATCATCCTTGCAGAGACCTTCTGTAATTCATTTTCTTTCAGAGGACAGCTGGAGGCTTGATTAAACAGATGTTTGAATTTAACATGCCAAACTGTTTAGCACATAAAAAGTAACTGGAAATAGAGTTTGTTTTACATGCTCTACTTTAACTTTTTCAGATAATTAATTTTCTTCTTCAGTATTCTAAGCTATGCCCTTTTGTCTTTGCCCAGACAATACCAACAGGCTCACCTTTTCATATGTATGGTTATAATATAATTGGACTTGCAATGTGTGTGTGTGTTCGTCTAATTAAGTTTTCTATTGTATCGGTTGTCATTGCTGGCGTTGTTCAAGAATGCGTATTGCAGGTCTAATGCATATATTCATCTTATTATCACTCCAAATCTCCCTCAAGCTATGTTCATATCCACCTGATCTAGTCAAACAAACTTTTATTTTCCCATCACAAGTGCCACCTCATTTCAAGTAGTCAGTTCAACAACAGTGCCTCCACAAATTAGAATTAGACACAAAGTGATGCATGCATAAATGTTCACTGCAATGCTAAACCGGGGGGGGCAGATGAAGCTGCTTTACCATATACAGAAGTATATCCTTAGAGTTTTTCAAGCTGCTTTGGCATTTGCCATCAAGGATTATAAGTACAGTGTTTTATCATTATTATCTAGGTATCAGTCCTGGTGTTACATCAATTTTTTTTGACTGTGTCATTTATGTGCTCTGTTCCATTGGATAGATTAATGGCCCATTAATGAGGTGATGGCAAATAATGCTTTTAATGGCGGATATCAGGCAATTTTAAGCATTCAGCTGAAAAATGTCCTCATAAGGCATAAATCCACCCTTTAACCTGCCAATTTTGTCATCCTGCATGTGCACCAAACACACTTCTACGCCACTGCATCCTCTACTGCCAATTCATTTAATTGGTTGCATTCATGTGGAAGCAGAATTAACATCTATTCAGTGAAGGGGACTGCCTTTTTGCACATCACATGACTAACCTGCTTGATTACATATTGTAATGATGACTATTCTCAGAGGCATGAACCTATAATGCTTCACTGAAGGAAAAACATTTTTATAAACAAACATAACCTTTTATATGAGATATCAGCATACGATCTTACTGAATACATGGGCAAAGAACTACTCCTAAGACACAAGCCCATAAATCCAACTATTTTCACAAATATCATATTAAATAGACATAATCTTGTCACTTCAAGCAGGACTGGATTTCAAAATTATGTCTCAGAACATATATTATAGAATCATGTAAATGCTATAGCATGTATTTTAACACCAGCCACTGTTCAGAAACATAAGTAATGATTTAGTAAAGGTTGGAAAGGGTGACCAAGGGTGAAGGGATTCAAACAATGTGTTCGCAATTGTATCAGGACGTGTAAATTGTCATATAAAAGTGCCCGTCATTTACAGAGCCGAATCGAGTTCAGTATTTTGATATTTCATCTGATTACACTGGTTTGATATGTGTGAAGTCTTTAATCATGTATGCTATCGCTTCACATACATTACAGTTACAGTTTTCAGTTACAGTTTTCAGTGTGTTCTCTGTTGCTGCAGTTTTATTACTGCAGCAACAGAGAACACACTGACCTGCTTGAATAGCGAATACAAATTTTTAATTGTTGCATGTGAAGGCTTTGCCACATACTGTAAAAGTCGAAAAGCGAAATACATTGGAAAACTGTAAGGGGAGGTAGAATGGAAATGAGTAAATTCTCAAATCACAGGGCATATTGTTGAAAGTAATTTTTGTTAATTTGATTATTTGAGTATTCAACTCACCAATACCCTTATGCTGTGGAATATCAAAATGTGCATTTTGTACATTCATAAACATGGATATTTTCTGAAGCATTTCAGATTAAATAATTTGCTTCGGGGCACTAGAGCAGTGTCACACCCTGGGTTTTGAACCAATAACCATTTAATAACACTGCAACCAATCAATCTTTTCAACTGAATTCCAAACAATGAACATCATGTTTACCAGTGCAACACTAAATGCACTGTATGCCATGCAATGATTTGGAAAGCAGAATTCCAGAGTCAAAATCAGTAGTACTTCTTTTAGTTTAGCTGAAATTTATATCTCATAAGGACCGAACTGTTGGCAAAATATGGGAGAAACAACATATGTTGTACTAGGCATTTCTGTTGTGCTCTATAACAGCGCTATAGTACATTCTATGTGAATGTTATTGAATCAGTACGGACATTTCCTATATAACCATGAAATTCCGGCTTTCACATCTGTAATGGGAAAAATGCACATCCTTTTCCATTGCGTTGGTTTGTGCAATCTGTTGTTAGGAATGTAAATCTGGACTTCATAATGACTTTTACTCTGCACATTTTGTGGGTGCAGATAAAGTGTATTTAAATATTAACAGTGGAAGCAGGTAACTTACCTTCCAGTGAACAACAGTAGCATATATAGAGTGAGACAACCAGTGCACCATATGGGGAGTTTTTAACGCACTGATGATCAGATCTCAGCCCACGTGTCTTCTGTGTACATTTAAATGAGACTATCTGCTCTTTATGTGTTCGGTAAGGTATTGCTGTGATGTGGTGAATTACATGGTCTTTAATGTGTGATGCACAGACAGGTATTGACCTATCTGCAAGTTAGTATGCTCCAGTCAGGGGTAAGGTGTGAGGCACAGCGTATTTAAGTTATATTCTTTACAAGGCCTGAAGGAGAGAGTTGGACCCTGAGACTGAAATAAGTCGTCTGTAAGTCTGCTCAGTTGTGTGAGCTAGGATTTTTTTCTTTTCTTGTTGCTCACCAGTATCAGTGCAGTTTAGCATTGTATATCATTTTGAATATATTTCCATTTTTATATATAATTTTTTCCGGTCCGCTATGTATATGTGATTCACCTCTGCACCTGTACCTTGCTGTAATAAACCCCAGCCGTGCACCATATTTTGGAACTCCTATGTTTCCCTGCCACTTGCCTTGGTCGCGTATGTCCCACTGCCTTATCACAGCTACATATATTATCTTGAGATACTGTATGCCGGAATAGTTAAACTTTTACTGAACACGGTCATGAAAAATGTTTTTAAAGACAATTAGGTACCAAGGTTTACTGCTGAAATCCATCACACAATTACTGTACATACAACAGGCCCATCAAACAACTTATGGCCCATCAACAACTAAACGATTATGCACTGCATATATTTCTAGTCATGAGCAACCACACAGGGTAAGACCACTGGAGACATTTACACACTGTTTAATTTTGCATCCAAAATAACATAACCTAATGTCTGCAGTCAGAGGTGCTAATCCACCTCTGCAGATCAGCAGATCAGTAGAATCCTCTCATGTAGTCTGTTTTTTCTTTTACTTCTTTGCATAGATTTCCCCATTGAACTTTGCCCAAAGGACCAGTCAAACTGAGAAGCACATGACAATGGTAAATTATATAATTTGTTGTCCAACAGCGACTAAAATGTAATTCAATTAATGCTGTGTATATTTGAGAGGGGCGTTTTGCCTGTTATTAAGTACAGTATTTCTGCTTTGGTTTGATAAAAGATACGCTGTCTTAACCTGATGAAAATGAAATGTGCAGGATGAATCATTGCTGAGGCAAACCAATTTATTTAGTCACTCCAAGGTGCTAAGTTATTTATTACTTGTCAGTATGTGCTGTTAGTTCAATTTAATTTCAAGCACAAAAAAAGCATGGCTTGGCAGAGGTGAGCACAGGAAGAAAAATGACACCATGAGAACAGCACACAGGGAGCATTTAGATAACAGATTCTTATGCTTTAAATATGCAGTGTTTTCTGTAAGTGTACCCGAGAAGTATATGTAAAGTTCTGATAATGTGTGCAAGACACTGATATCACCAAAGAAAGCACTTTCAACACAGAACCCCCAGAGCATTGATCTCAGAATACCTGTTATTATTATCATTAGTAGTAGCATATTTAAGAATATAAGACATTAATAGTTTATTGGTTTCATTTTTAATTCCCTGAAGGGAAAAATGGTGGAAGGATGAGTTTGGTGATGTCATATATTAAATCAGTGATGTTAGTCACTAGTATTCTTAATAGTGATGTTTTTCTTTTGGGTTCTTAATGATGATACCACTCCTTTTGGGATTCACATCTGATAGTGACATTCTTCTTTGGCAGACAAGAAGAGAAAAGAGACAATACTGAAGCGTAAAGACTACTTACAGACATGCTTTGGGGTTCTTTGGTCAAATGTGGTCTTGTACACACCTGTCATGAAGAAGGAACCCATTTGTCCATGTCATTCATGGTAGTCCTACATGACTTTCACATAATTTTTGTACATTTGTATGCGCATTTCACTGTCATCAGTGATTTTTTCCTCATGCTGCTGTACGACTTTCTATCTGCCTTGCGATGATCCAACTTGGTTTGATTTTTGTTTCATTGCTCGGGCATTTTTACCTGTTAGGGAAGTGAACCATCAGTGCTCATGAACTGTTTATTCTCCAAAATATCCCCACATGGGATTATCCCTAAAATTGTACCTACATTGCAAGTAAGATGGTACTTCGTGGTACTAGATGATGCTGTCAGCATTCAGACTATGAAAGTGTTATGCTGAGGAGAAGGGTAGAGCCGCAGGAGAATGGAAGTGAGCTGGGTCAGACTTATCTGTGATAACCAGGCATTCCTGCCCTCTATTAGTGAGTGTAGCTGTGTCCTCTGCAGTGATTAGCAAGGCAGGGGCACAACTTAAATAGAGGAGTCCAAACGTTAGCATGAAAGAGATTAGTGAGTTTTCGGCTTGTGTCCAACAGCTGAGCAGTGAAGTTTTTTTTTTACCTTGAGGTTGAAACAACAGTTGACTGGGTTCTATGTTTTGTTTGATGACAATGTTTGTTTTTTGGTTAGACTGTGTTGGCCAGTTGGGGCTAAAGACAGCTGCTTGGTGGGTTTAGGAATTGCAGTGCAGGGAGAAGACCTTACTGCATGCAGTGGGCTTACAGCACAGGGAAACCTCTAAGGTGAGTGTGGTGAGCACCTGTTGTGGAACTGTTTTCTGGGTGTACTGCATGGTGAGCAGATTGTATGCTTATCATAAAGGAGCCATATTCTGGCTAGGTAGAAGGCAGGGTAGCCAGGTGAGGACTGTGGAAAGAGATAAAATTATTGCATAAAACTTATTTAAAATGTATCTGGTCTATTGGTGATCTGAGCCAAGAGAGAAGAGAAGAGTTACCGGCAATACAAGGTGGCGAACTTTGACATGAGTGCATAAATTTTCGATACAGGAAGTGATGTCACCCCAGAACCAGAACAAAAGTGCCATTAGTTCCCTGTCCTAAGGACTTTCAGAGTTGATCATATCTCATGGTGTATGATGGCAAGGATCATAGTTAAAACCAGCAGTGATACACTGTACCATGGATTCAGTGGCTCTGATAATGAGACTGATGGCTATCAGTTGGCTGAGGTTGTCATGGGGGGTACACATACATTCATACTACAGCAGACATAACCCTCTAAGAATAAATGTCCTCGTGAAATGTAGTCTACTCTTAAAAAGGTTTCTGAAGTACTGTTACGTATGGGATATACCATTTTACTTTCAAATAAACATTGTGTGAAATTAAATTTGCAAACATAGAATTTGGATTTTCAGAACAATTCCTGTTGCTAAAAAATGGGATTCAAATCATTAATAATACTGATAACCTCATGAAACCTATTGGTTATATTATTATCTTTTTAGTAAAGTACAGATTAGGTGAACAAGCTATTCAGCTGTATAAATAATAATTCGGGAAAATATGTTTGATTCAATTTCATTTTGAAATGGACGAGTTGTCTTCCTATAAACAATAAAAATGTTTTGATTTTGGGACAATGTCAAATATTGGCTGAAATTGTGTTTGTGCTAGAATAATTGAATATAAAAAATTACTACTAAAAACTACAGCTGCAGTACTGCGTTGGTTTTCAAGTATTGTCTGTAAACAATATCAAGTTTACATACTGTGTTCAGAGGTAACAATGTTCTTTTTATAAAAAGGATTTAAAATGGGAAATCAACCATCTGCCCTCTTAACTGTAAATAATTGTTTTGTATGCAAATGTGGAATGTTTTTTTAACAAAAGGAGGCATTTTTCAGGAACTTAGTTTGGTCCCCGTAAAATAAATATGATGGCCTTATATTGTTTTTTTCTACAATAATCCTGAGCGAAAAGTACGAGTTTGTACTATAAACTCTCCCAAAAAAAACTCTCTCAAAAATTGCCTCATGAGTCCTTCAGCAGAGCTTTCTGGAGAGGAAAAAGGTATAGAAGTAATGTCACCTGCTTCGAAGTATGGCAGGAATCAATGCATGTCAACTCTAGCTTGCAAACTGCATTTTCTTTGACCAAAAATCTCTACCATTTATACTGTTTGACTGTTATTGCAGGCAGTTCACCGTACCAACTTCAAATGCTTCTCTCCCCCTACAGAAAAGATATTTAAAAATCCCAGATACCGCTTTCAGAGAAAGTGGGTCACAAACAACCAGAGAGGAACTCTTAAGCAACACTGACTAACTACACTGTGAGCCACCCACTTTCGGTTAGAATGCCTTTTTATGTGCCAAACGAATCGGCACTAAAAATGGAAAGTATTTGATATTCCATGATGAAGTTTCTGTAAGCACATGTAGAGAAAAATGAATGAGAATGCTAAGGAAGGCTGATTCCTTCACTCTGACAACAAAGACACAAGGGAAAAAAAGAGACCCTGGAAGACACTGTAGTTAAAGTGGCAGTATCTAAATGTACTACACTGGGTCCATACTCAGTTATGCACAAGGTATTTTACAGATCTCTAACAATAATTTGGCTCGTGTCTTTTTTTGTACTTGAATATGTCTTACATACTCTTTCCCCCCATTCCTCTTCTGATTAAATAACCATGCAGATAATTACCATTATCAAATTCATTATAGCTTTTGGATAAACGAAGTTGAATATCAAAGATTTTAACTTGGTATAATGTGTCAACTGGTTGGTTCTAATTAAATTAATTAGCAGCCTCCAAGTACCCCATTTCCGAGTTTGAGACCACAACAGATTTATTGCCAGTGATTTCAGTGTCTGTGCATCTTGTTGATTGGGCATTATGTACCAGCTTCATAGTGACAAAGGACACTCTGGTAATTTGGTCTGCCTTCCAATCTATTAACAACTCTTTAGCGTGGGCTCTTTCCAGAACTACTTTTTGGGAAGTAGTATTTTTACCCCATTTAAAACAGCAATAAATTCAGAAAGACCCCTGCTGTTAAATGCTGGTGAGGAGAATAGTATAATTATTTCTGCATTTACTAAAAAATGCTTCTTTTAAATGCAAATACCCTGGAGGCACTTCTGTGCTTATTCTGCATTTCATTTACGCACAAGGGGGGCTGTTCCACTTTGAATCTGCATGTAATTGCATCCGTCTCATCTATACACTTTACAAGAACAAAGCTGGAAAAAAAACAAAAAACAAATTGCACCCAAATACAAAATGCAAGGTGAGAGCATGCTATTCATTCTACTCTCTTGTGAAAAGAGAAAGTACATGAAATTAATGTAAAAGCAATATTAATGGAACAAATCGTTGGCACTTAACTTGATTTATTGGTGTGTAGTCTTCAACCCCTCCATTCCATTTCAGCTGCCTGTCACATGGAATTCCATAGCTGCAAAGAGCTAACACCTTTATACTGAAAGCAAATTTCAGGAAATTGCAAGAAAAAAAAATCCCACAATAATGATACCAAGTAAAGATTTTACATCATGTATGGTTCCATAATAACATAAAAATAATGACTGAAGGTTCCACTGTCATGCCAGAGCAAATAATGCACATACACAGAATTTTGGATGTCTATTTCATTTTAGATCTCATCCTGTCCATAGATAACTACCCGTAATAAACAGAGCTGGAGGCTGCAATTTTTTTTTTAGTTACAAAACAAACACTGCTGCACACAAATATGTTAAGAGCTCTAAAACTGACATCAAAGAGACGACCCTTATGAAAAAAGTAATACGTCACAAAGTAAGGGGGTGTTGAAATATTTATATTATTATTACAACGAATGTTTGGCACAAGGTCACTGCTCTCATTGTGGTGTGCGCAGAATTATTCACACCATAAAAGAATTGTATGTGAACCTCTGCCGGAAGGTTGTCTGGCACAGGGGCTCAGCCGCTCCAAGGCACAATGGCTAAAGGCCTCATCTAAGCAGACCTGCGCTGGGACTATGGGCTGAGGTTTCCTCCCCTGTTTTTCAGTTTGTCCTTCAGAGCCGGGCAGCTGCACCAGGCCCGCTCCTCCATCAACACATTTACTGCTACATTGACTCCCAGTCCACTCAAGTACCTGCTGTCTGAGCGGCCGCAGTCGGCTGATTGCGCCATTAGAGGAACAGCCCATCTGGTTCCAGGCCTTCATCTCAGCTGTGCCCCCAAACTGCAGGCCCCGCGGAGGGCTGGGAGTGACAACATGGCAGTATCGCTGAGAATAACGTGCATACCGCTGCCCTGAACACAAGACTTTTCACAGAGCATTGTACCACCTCAATTTGACGCTGAAGTGATATTAAACCTCTAACCTTTTAATCTGGGCTTTGGGGTGACTAGAATTCAGGAGTGCAACCGCTGTCTCTTAACATGACTAGGAGGAAGAACAGAAAACCAGCCTGTTTTTATCAGATATATTTTCACAGCAAGGTTAAGCCATTAGTTTGCACCCATTTCAAAGCCTCATGTCTGTGTCATGTCCTTTGCCAGTTGACATTAGCCACTACTATGTACTGATGGAGAAATTAGTATTTCAAATCAGTGATTACATGATTGTAAAATACACATGTTACATGTTTGGCAATGTTGCATGTATTGTATATTGGCTTTTCACAGCTGTGAAAAAAACTCAGTCATCTTTAAATTGAGCTGACATCTTTGACTTCTCCATCAGTTTTTAAAAAAAAAATGCAGCTCCACTTCACAATCCCTGAAGATGAGGGGCATCAGACCAGCGTAACGTGCTGAATATATGAATTTAATACATAACTTATTATATTGTGTACCATACCTGTTTTAAAGTGTCGGACAAAATCCCCATCCTCTCTATGAATCCACAAATCGGCTCTGGTCTGCATGGATTTCTGTGTAAAATTAGACCATGGTAATAAGATACACCCACCTAAGCTCACTGCGCTGTAAAATGCAAACATGCTGCACCTAGCTGAACTCAATTTCAGCAAACATCTTCTGTTTGCAGAGCTGATGACTAAATGTTTACATGAGGAAAACACCACGGCTTCACCACCTGAGCACACCGAGGCATTGTACATCCTCTGCAGCCACCGGCTTTCCTCAGACCTGATCACATTGATGGCTACCTCACTGATAACCGTCAATGGTAAGCAAGCTAAATGATAGAATGAAATACCAGTTAACTGTTGATTCATATTGAATATTAAACGGTATGCCATGTGCTGCATGCTTCTATGACTGAAACCTGATGTCTGTGGTAAATATTGAACAAAACATCAGCACCTGACCCTAACGTGTAAACCCTGGACAATATTAAAACCAAAGGAATATGCAGATGTCTCCATTTCTGTCACTCAATTTCTTCAACCAGGGAAGGAAAGTATAAGCACCTCAGACACATCTCAGGGCTCAGGTTCCTACCTTGCTGTTGCCTGATCCCTGCATCGCTGATGAATTCCCATGTCAAAGGCCTGGGATATACAGTACTAGGCTGCCACCTGGAGTCCTGCATAGGAAAGACATGTCTGGCCATGGTGTATAGGACAGCCTGTGTTTCAGTGGATGTTGTGGTAAACGGTTCTATGTTGATAATTTCAACTCATTTTGTACCTGCCCTCACGTCAGGATGTGTAGTAATTATGCCACTACAGCAAGCAAGAAAACCTAAATCATAGCATGTACATGTTGCCAACCCTGAAGCCAACTGCAAAATAATTGCATTTGGCACTAAAGCACCGAGCTGATCTTAATTACAGTTAGGGTTTCACACATTCCCTTAGCCAAAAGCTGACACTGGGATTGGGAGGTATGAGAACCCTCCTAAATTTTAGGCTAGCACAACATGTGCAAATTTGCAATTTGGAAAGTGCAGTATTTCTGCCTTTTCTAAGATCTGCACAGACAAAAACAGAGCTGTCAATCTTTATTACAGACATCATTCCCAACATTGTCTGCAAGGCAAAAAAAGGTTACATCACAAAAACAGCTCATGATTTTTAAACAGTACACTCTTTATACACATCATCTGATTATAACTTTTTTTTCTCTCCTAATATTTTATTTGTATTTACATGAAGGCTCCTGTGGCAATATCCATTCTCACTCAGTGTTCACTTCAAGCTAAACCAACATGTTTCATCAACTTAAACTTGAATATGTGTATGACTTTGACCATGGATAAAACAATGACTGCACATTATAATTTTATACTACATTAATCTCACTATCATCAAATGATCTGTCTCTCTGTCTTTACTGCTATATGCTAATGTGGCTGTTCCAACTGGCCGAAAGGCATAGTCCTATGCCATTTATAGCTTGTTTTGACAGAAATGCATAACTCTAGCAAATTGCCTTTCATTTATATGCATATTATGACAACAGGTGAGAAATGTATGAAAGGAAAGGGTAGCTGCTCACTCGTACCACACACAGAGGGAGAAAGAGAGAGACAAAGCAATTCAATGACAACATTGAATATGACCACCATATTAGCACTGCATCCTCTTACAAAACAGAATGAACTAGTTCAGCTACTGAAATAAAGAAGATGATGGCAGTTTTATAGAGCTGTAAGGGCTTCTCCAATCAGCCCACAAGCAATCTACTGAGGAGGTTAATTATGAATTATTGCTGAACCTTTGTCATCTGATTTTTGGGTCTTATCATGGGCAAGCTGTGGCAACATCCTGGGCCAGCCTTAGAGGTGGTCTGCTGTCTGACATACAGTACCAGTCAAATGTTTGGACACACCTGATTGAACACGTTTCTCATTATCTTATAGACATTTTTATGTAAAGACTTATGTTTAAATGCTTGAAATTTGTTTCTTAGACAAATATAAAATATTCATACACAGGCACCAAGTACACTCGCTTTCAAAAACAAACAAAAAAAAATTTTTTGGCTACTTTGAAGAAATCTAAAATATAAGATAGTTTTGATTTGTTTAACACTGTTTTGATCACTGCATAATTCAATTTGTGTTATTTCATAGTTTTGATGTCTTTACCATTATTCTAAAATGTGGAAAAATAGTAAATATAAAGAAAAAAACATCTATGAGTAGGTGTGTCTAAACTTTTGACTGGTACTGTATGTGCCACTACCTGCCAGGTGTCCCCAGAGTCCTTCACCACGTTTTATACACCTCAGCCACTGCCGTTGCAATGTCTCAAAATGGCTTGACTTCCTTGATGTCATCTGGAGGCTCAGGTGCTTCAAAGTAATTTCATGAGACTGCTTGTCCTTTGCACTGACCTATGGCATTGCTGTACATAGGGAACCAAATTTGATAACATGGCATGATTATAGCAGCCCTTCAAGCAATAAAGAATGGAAACTATGGGGTCCTTTACCCCATTTATAATGGAATCATGGTTATATCCATGATTGGTACAATGAGGGGCTTGAGGAGTGAAAATACCATGAATACCATGATTTTAGTAGTAGAATGATGAACCAAATTACAAATTAAAACAGAACTCAAAAGTAAAGAATTCTATTCTACAAGAGACCCAGCAAAATCATTTCAGCAGTGAGACATCATTTTTAAAAAGTCTTTATACCTGTACATCCAACCAAACTATCATTTTGAACTGTAACATTTAACATATTTAAATTACGTAAGAAAAAAGAGAAAAAAGTCCTCATTGTGGATAAGCCATGTTTGTCAAATTCAGTGAATCTCTCTGAAGTATGAATCTAAAGATGCATACGTTAATGCAACATTTGAGAAGGAGAGAGAGAGAGAAATATAACTCAGGTAATAAGAAGCAAACAAATAAAGCTTAAGTTTGTACCTCTTATTATACTAAATATCACTTATGATATGGTGCCAAATTCTGATATAGTATGGGTGTACTACAGACTTCTCCGACATGCATGCCTTTGCTTGGAAACATGCTGCTCCTGTCTTAGGACTTGCACTGAGAATAAAAATCCTACATTTTCAATTGTATTATGTCAATATTTGCCAAAGACACACTGAATCCTATATTACTGATTCCTACCCTTAACTCATATTTGCAAAACTGCCCTCCTGGACTTTGTAAATATGTTATCAGTCATTTTACGCAAAATATCAGAATCTATGAGAGGACATTACCTGAGATTCAGCTCAATGTTTGAGATCCTGTTTTAAATAATGCAGACTGTTGTCTTCACTGAGAGAAGTGAAAAACGATACATTATGAAATATGTCAAGAAAACAAATGAGACCACATTACTGAATTATTAATGCACAAGTGCGATTAAACATAAACTTACGTATGCGTAAAGTAAATAATATCTGACTGTATTTATACCAATTTATAAAATGAGAGATTCATCACCAGTGGTAATATTTTCATACTGCAGTGCAATGCATCGCTTCAGTTATTTCAAGCCAATATAAACTTTGCATTGCTTGATAAAATTGTGAATATACTGTACCTGCCATCACTGTCTAAATACAGCAGAAATATACAATAACAGAAAAAGCAGGTAAGAATACAATGCCAATTTGAACACAAACTGTGCAAGAATAACATTAATACAGACCAGTAATACAGGTTTATGAAAACATAGATGTCAATAAGACGGTGCGACCAAATTTTTTTCCTGAAGTAATGGTGGCAGATTCTTTTCATTTCCTATATGCTTTGAGTGAAACACAATGAAATACAGTGGTTGAGGCACTTGCCTCGACTGCAAGCTGAGCTCTACAGCCCAGGCTTTATCCCAGCCGGGCCATCATCCGATGATGCCTGGGAACCCAGAGTGCTGGAACAAAATGGCTTTGTTCTGGTTGGGTTTGGGGTAGGTTTGTCAGCAGGGGTTGCTCTTTTCTCTGCTCTCAGGCACACTGTGCTACATCAAGTGCCCACGAGGTGCTTGAATTATATTAACGGAGTTAGCACCTACCCTCCAATCAGTGCCCATTCTTCTGTAATGTGCTGTGTGACTTTGCAGTGAGAAAAACATCTGTTGGCTGCATTCAAGTGTGCTCGAGGATTGAATTCATGTTGCCTCAATACTCCTGTGAGTGCTGTGGATGAGTCTACTATTCTATACAATTGGTGATTCCAAAATAGGGTTACATAAAAGGGAGAAAACATAAAAAAAGAAACACAAGGAAATGAAACCACATTCTTCAAAAGTATATAGAAGTATATTTTAACAATCCGTGTATTAGTACAATACGTACAATTCATCAATGTACAGACAACTAACCTGCAATGCTTTCTTTTCATCCTGTCAGTTCAAGCATTTTTGACAAGTGGACTATAAATTCACACCCACTCAAAAGGATGAACTGAAGGCTGTGTTCATATAAACGTCAGCAGTCATTTTCAGTGTCAAGATAAATTAAAGAATATACAAATTGCATTTACAAGACTGAACACTCCTCACATTTTCAAAAACTTTTTACTGCCCTTCCTGAGCAATGCAAACAAATGTCAAATCCATTTACATTTACAAATCCAATACAATGAGCAATGTACATTCAGTCTGAATGCAGTTCCACAGTGATGCTATGATGGTGTTACCTATAGGTTTGCTTCTTTACCTCGTTGGCCTTCATCAAGGCCTTAATGGCTCTGGCCCTCATCTCCAGCTCCAGGAGCTCCAGCTGCTGGGCAGAAGGCTGGGCAACCACAGGGGCTGGGACTGGCAAAGGTGCTGCAGCTGTGACCATCCCCATTTCGAGTGCTGGGGGTTCTGGGGCTGCCAGCACCTGAGGCACCACCAGTTCTTTTGGTTCCTCTGGGCAGGGAGACGGCACTAGGGCCAGGATCTCACAGACGCTCTGCTCAATGTCCTTTTGCAGCTCTCGTTTGGGGTCCGCGGGCCGTTCCGCTTCACGCTCGGGCACCACCGAGGCCGACGCCGCCACGGGCGCCGGCGCCGACTCTGCCCTGCCGGCGGCCGCCTCCCCTTTCTCAGCCACTTCCTCTTTAGGGCCCTCGATGTCACTGTCGTATGTGTCGGCATTGATGCTCAGCACGTCGCTTTCCTCCCCTGAGGCTCCACCTTCCACACAATCAGAGGAAAGAAGAAAACGTGGTCAATATCACAGAATGCAGGCACAGTGTTTTTAATCACTGCACACAAGTCATGCTGATAGTTTGAACATTATCACTTTTACCTTGCTTGAGATCCTCCATTTCAACATTCTCTTTGAGTGATGAAGTGGAATCGACATTGTTATCCTGCCTGTAGTGCACATAACAAATGGAAACATTCAGTGATCTTCATCTGAAAAGTACTTTCAATTGTATTAAATCTGCAATGCTGGTTTTATATGCTGACACATCCCACCACTTTATGCTTTCCAGAATAGTGTATTTTACCTGGCATTTCGAAAAAGAAAAAGAAAAAAAAAAAAACAAGAGTTCAGTTCAGATTAGGACGGGTTTCTGAAACACCTTCAGTTTAAATCAGAGGATATGAGGTTAATAAATGATGGTCTGGTCTATTTCACTGGAAGTGTGAGTAAGAAAGTTCACGTTACTGGCTATCTGTCTTCAGTTTCTTTCTGCTCTCCTCCTCTTCAGCATCTGAGAACGCTGTCACCTCCTCCCCTTTTTGAAAAAGTCAAATAAAATCATCAAAAATACAAATACAAAAAAAAGAGGATACCGACTAACCAGATCTCACAGAAGAAAAAATACTGATACTGATTACAAGGTTACAACAGAAATGTGGTATTTGAATGTCTACTGTGCTGTCCTTACCTTCGAGAATCTGAATAAGGTTACTTTGAGAGAGCTGCTCCAGTTGCTCCCAGCACAGGCTCTTGATTTCATCAAAGGTACAATTCTGAAAACCAGCAATGCATCTCCCTTTTATTTACTATGTTGTGTATAACGACAATTTTAAGAAACACTGTAGCTCATGCACCTACTTCAACTTGAATTGTTAATAACTATCAAAAAACTACATCAAGACTCGCAGCACATGCCTACTATTAAGCTGACTGGAACATAAGACTCATTATATAGCTAAGGAGCCAGGCATTCTGTATTTGCTACATTATGACATCACATACAAGTAAAGACGAAATAATTTTAGAGAGTGCATACCTTCAGCTCATCGGGCAGCATTTTTTTTAGTTTGTTTTCTCCCAGCACCCGGAAGCATTGCTCCAGCATCTCACGCCTATCTGTGACATAAGCACTGATGGGCTTGAACTGCACACTTAGGTCCAAGCCTCCCTCCTCAATGTCACTTGGTTCATCGGGACCCTGATGGTCAACGTTTTCTTTTGAATCCTGCTGGATGAAGAAAAAAAAAAGCAAGTGAAGTGACATGAAATGCCGCATGGTGCAGCTGTGCGTGTGTTTCTGTACGTCCTCAGAGAACAAGGGTTGATATGAGGAACACGCAAGGTGGCTAACTGTATCCGGAGAGAATTCTGAAGAAAAAAAAAACAAGGGGCGGCAGCAAGCTAACGTTGGAATTCTGGAACTGGAAAGAGGGTATAACCTCTGAACACACAGACTCTATCTAGCTAGTTAACAACTCGCCCCAGGCCTTTGCAATCTACCTAGCTAGCGATTAGGCATTTTATGTTAGGCAACGGTCAGGCAGCTAAACGTCCCAGCGACCTAACTATTGTCACCTTGTTCATATTTCACGTGTAATCATGTTGGTAGCCACAAAGTTAATCACCAAGTTCACATATCTGCTCTCTCGGCTAACTTGGGTCGTTAATAGCTAGCTAGCAAGCAACAATCGCTATAAATTAGCTTCAAATAGCTAGCTACTACACAACCAGTCTCCACAACTGACTCCAAATCAATAGCTAGCTTGCCACCGACACTGCTTCAACAATTCTTAGCTCTAAGTTCCTATCCAAGCGTATTTACCTCCACGCTGGACTCTGTGCTTCTCCGTTTTCTTTCCACATGGCTTCCATCAGAATGTTTCCTTTTCTTCTCCTTTGCCGGTTTTTTCCCCGGCATGTTGATGCTGCTATTCACCTAGCTAGCAAGACAGCTAGCTAACTATGTTGTTGTGGTATAGCTCCCTAACCTGCCTGACTCACTCACCGACGGAACTGTCGCATTTGGATAACGTCATCACATAGGCTTATGGGAAACGGGCTCTTTTATTCATTCATTTATTCTTTTTTTTTATACCACTGATGTAATCTGTTCGGTCAGTGGTTCACAGGAATCGGTTCAGACGAGTGAAACGCCACGGCATGTAGTTGGACTAATATCACCAATCGCGGAAAAATGGGAAAAAATTCATGTGTCTGAGATGTGGTTTGTTGTAGAATTGGTTATCACAATGGCAGTAAAACAATTCGTCATCTCATATTGCAATCCCTGCCTACAGTATAATGAGCAATGCTTTTTAAATGTGAACTACACCACGGATTTCAGCCTTCAGAGAGATTATTGCAGCCAGAACATTTTTGAGGATAATAGAATATGCAACTTGTCAACTGCGCACGCAGCGCAAATGTGTAATTCGGTAAGAGTCTGTAAACTAGATATCACAGTCACCTGACTTGAATTCCACTGAGACCCTAAAGGACCAAATTAAGTAGCAGTGACAACTTGTGAGAGTTCTGGATTGCATCAAGTACTCTTTGTGAATTCCTTCCACTGCCCCGAAGGACTACCACATTTTCCAAAACTTGCCTGTGGATTGTATTGTTTTAAAAGCAGCAAGTCATGGCAACTTGTGCTCTGAGATACTGTAGTTGGCTTAAAAAAGAAAACTGATGCAAAGACCTTAAAGGCTCACAAAGCAATTTTATTTGAGCGTCTTGTTAAGGACGAATTCAGAAGAGGATATTCAAGGGTGCATGCCTCTCCTATGTACCAACTTTGGTATTCACTATTTTTGAACTTCAATTACACACACACACCTTGAAAGCATGCAAGATGAGCAGAAACATTGCACTAAACTTTTTTTTCCTGAACAAATCTCTTTACTGAAATCCTGGCTTTTACCCCATCCCAAATACAAGACCGCAGTTACAGTGGCAAACTGCAGCAGCAAAATAATATGCCCAACCTGGGCAAAATACAGTGTTTAGAAGGAACATAGTGCAATAATTGTTAAATATGGCAAATGAATTCATCATTTCATGTATCAATTGGTTCATAACCATTCGTGGGTGTATTTAGTCAACAAGAGTAGAGCCCAACATACATAAAATACACCTGATAAGGTAGCTAATGGTCCACTCTGGACTCAAGTGATGTTTACTGTAGTGCTCACGGCTGTGTATTCAAGGTTAATAGCTGAATTTTAATCTCCATTCTTTGACACAGCTAACACCACACTTGACTGTTGTTTTACTGCTTGAAATAATTCAGGATGTTCTCACCATGATGCCATTTATTAGTTCATTGCTATTGTTAAACAGTGCTGCTTCTTATTCCTTTGATTATTTTAAATACATAGGTACAACAAATATTAATAAAACCTGCAGTTTTAACAGAGAGAAACCTGAAACATGTTTAATCAGGCACAGAACAAATATAAGTGAGCCGCGCCTTGGAGCGAATGGGATCTGCATGTTGAGGACTGCTGAACAGAAGTGGGAGAATTGTGCCACAGGGGTCAGAGTTCATGAGTGATTCTGGATTTGCTTTCGGAGTTCCAGTGACTTATCCTTCAGCTCTGGTCGGCTGTCTGACTCCATGGTGGTAAGGGAGTGGACGAGCTGGTCTCTGCTCTTCTCCGACAGGCTGTCCCATTTTCCATTCTCTGAAACACAGGGACAGTGTTTCACAATCTGCTGTTGCAGTATCTCATTCATCTCACACTTGGTTTTCAAATGACTGGAATTCCTACCTAACCCAACCACCTAGCGCAAGTTTTGTAGACTTTATTGCATGTGTCCTTTTAGATGCTATCATGGGAAACTCCTTTAGGTCACTGGCTGACACAATGTGAAGATATGGAAGATATGATACCCACCTTCTGCCTTTTTTAGAAGTAGTTCCACAATGGACAAAGCTTCTGTCCTCACAGAGGAATAACTCTTGTTTTCTGCACAAGAAAAACCCAGGCAAATGCAGAATGATTTTTGGGAAAACTAATACAGAGACATATAAACATATCAGATGAATCTCCATTTTCCAATCAGTCATACCTAATGGATATGTGATTGCAGTGCAAGTTTCTGTCAAGATTTCCAGCAGTGCAGTGGAATCTTGATGGTCCTTCTCAAAAAGTAACAACCTACAAGAGAGAAGTTCAGTTCAGTTCAGTGTTGCAAAAGTCAAACTGAAAGAACACAGCACCTGGGTGTAATGAAAGTCCAATATGCTGTATATACTTTAATGAAGACATTATACACAGTGAACACATACATATTTTTCTAGCTAAGTAAATGACATCACACATAAACACTGAATGAAGCAGCATAGCATGATGCCTTTAGTGGAAACCCCTGCAATGATTACCCTTGGTAATATGCCTTCATGGTCTTCAGGACCACCAGCTGTACCCTCCATGTGCTGAGTTTCAGCCTATCGCACATCAGCTGACACAGCTCCAGCTGGTACCGTCCTGTGACAAGGAAAGCCAGAAAATGACAGCTACATTTGTAGAAAATGCAAAACTGGTGGTAGAAAAGGTCTGTCTCCAAACATGCAACTTACCTTAGTTTAGTACTCTTTAAAAGAATCAGACACATGAAATACTAGTGATGCAGTGTATGCTACTTTGATCATATTTTTCCATGACTGAAAAGGCACAGTCTAAACACAGTAAATGCGACACATCACTGCTTGAATCTGCTCCAAGCCACCAATAGGGTATGGGGTCTTACCCTGGGTTGAGGGGTTTTTGGGCCAGGCCTTCCCAAGGGTTTCAAAGGCACAAAGCAGGGCCTCTGTCTGCAGCTCTCTCTCCTTCTCTTCAAGGTCATCCTCATCGTCGTCCTGCTTGCTTTTTGGGGACAGGGCACTAGTGGGGGAATACTACAAACAAACACAACAGCCAACATCTTAGCCATGTAAGCAAGGCATTTTGCACACATATCAGTAGCAAACAATTACACATCAGAGCTGTATTTTATCTGGTGGGAGATAATATTTTTAAATGGGAAAATTATCATTTTATAACACAGAATAAGCATTATGAATACTTATCCAGGGTGAGTTCAGGTTCACTTTACTTAAGGGTGAAACATCAGTGCCCCACTGAAATAGCACTCTCCCAACTTCAGATCCAAGGTGTCAAACATTATGCCACAATGCCATCCCTACGGTTCTAGAGGGTTACTGATCATAATGGAAACACCGCCCCCATTACCTTTTTTATCAATGGAAACAGGATGTCAGCCATCTCCTGGAAGCGGTCTTCTTGGGTGGATTCCAGGACATCTGCTGCACATCGTAGGGCAGCCATTTTGTATCCCAGGTTCTCCTTGCGGCACTCCTTCAACACCAGCTCAATTACCTCCTGGATACTGGGCTGTCCTGGTGCAGGCTTCTGCAATTCCCCACTGAATGCAAAGACATGCTTTCAGCTGACGCATATGCACATTAGTGACTGCTGATGTTAACAATCTTTCCTAACATTAAATAAAGGAAGCCTCTGAACCAGTTTGTCTCAAGACTTTCATCTCGGTACACTTACCTGCACTTTGAGACAACGGACCCAATAGCCTTCAGCAATTCTTCCTGAATAAAGACAAAGGAGGACCATGGTCAACAGCTCTGGCTATCTATTCCTAGTGGACTGCACTCAGAATTGGATCCATGATGTACACTACAAAGACAACCGTACAGTACACCCAAAAGGAACTACGCATGTACATACATGTAAATGCGAGAAATGCACCTGCTGAATTCTCCTTATTCAGGAGAACATCACAGATGTTTCTTTATAAGTTCTAACACTGCAACCTTCTCTCACACACCTTCCCTGCCCACGTCCTGCCAGCCAGCCCCTGCAGCAGAGCACTCAGCACCATGCCCAGATGTGGTGCCACCAGCGAGCCGGTCTGCTCCTTGGCTATGGAGGCCATGGCCGCCGCCCCCTGCGCCTTCATCTTCCACAACTGGGACTGCAGAGCCTTCTGGGTAATGGCTATCAGCTCTGTCATGTACAACCTGATGCCACCAAAGGTTCCTAAGAGAGATGACATATCATAAATGCATTTAACAAACGACTCAGTGAACCAGTGAACGCTCAGTTACAGTGCCACCCCCGGTCTCTGCCGTGTCTGTTTCCTTGCCTGACCGTGATGAGAAAAGCACGACGGTCAACCTTGTACCTGGTACATGCTCCTGCCAGACCTCCGTCCACAGGCTAGAGTCCGAGTTCTCGCCCTTCTCCTCGTCAGGGACCTCATGCATGCCCAGGAATGCCAGCGGCAGTGCCAGCCCTGCGTGGTTTTTCAGTACATCTGGACTGTAGTGGCCAATGGCATGCACCGTCAGAGCACATGACGACTTGTAGACGGCCTCTGAATGAGAAAAACATACAACATTACCATGGCCATGGCAGGCAATGACACTCTTGTTTAGGATTCACACAGTAAACCATAAAGCTATGTCAACAACTTGTAACTCATATTGACAATTTTCACATTAAAATTCATATTCGCACATTCAGGGGGAGGGGGTAAAAAAAAAAAAAAAACTTCTTTCCTTTTTCTTACCTTCTTTTTCCAGGTACCACACATTGAGCTTCTGAAGGAGTTTCTCCACACTGCTGTCCTTTGCAGTCTATCAGAGGAAAGCCCTTGTTTAACGATTTGTTCAAGAATGATTGCAATCAGGGTTCATGGACAGTCCACATTTTTACGTTCATTATGTGACGTTACTCTGATCCTACCCGAACGAGATGTCCGAGAGCGAAGGCGAACGACTTCTGAACCACAGCGCTGCGATCGTGTATTCCACTCAGCAGAGCGCTCATCAGTTTACCTGTAACAAAACACACACTGCCCCATGCATTAACACATTAAACCAGGTCACGCACTAGACCACCTTCCCTACAAATGTACATATGCATTCACATTTGCATCCAGTCTGACATATAATCAAACTGACATCATGGATGGAAAGATGGTGACTAACCTGAATGGGGTGCCAAGTCCTGAGGACACTGTACAGTCAGTGACACGATGACACTGGCACAGCCTCCCTGGAACAGCAGCAATTTTCACAGTTGAAAAATCAGTTGGTACACAGATCATTCTGCATTCTGGTGAAGACAGCATAAACTAAATGTGCTCGACACACCTTGCTACCTCTCATATTCAACAGCAGGGAAAGAAGCTGGTATTTCTGGGACATACCTTTGTTCCCAAACCCAGGCCACTCTTCAAAAGGTCACACAGCTTGGGGACAAGCTCTTCCAGGACAGACGTGTCCATGTGCTGCAGGCACTACAACAAGAGAGAAAAGGTCAATGAAAATTAAACAGGATGGGACTACCATTGTAGTTTGTTATACAGCACAAACTGAATCTCATGTAAACACTATGAAATGGCAGTGGTAGTGGTAAGTTGCCTTACCATGTTGATAGTTTCCATCATTGGAGAAGATTTGGCTGCACTGAGTCTCGCTGTATCCATTGCCGTCTGCAGCAAGAGATCAAAATGAAGACATTGTGAGGATCAAAGACATCCCACTCCCTCCCCCGTGACAGCCACGGACTTCATAGTATGGTGTATTTACTGCACTGCTATGCCCCGGCCGATAATGGTAGAGCTATCATAACACAGTGCCCCAGGGGGCACTGACCTTCTCCTGCTCAGTAGCTCTCAGACTCAGGTAGTTGAGGACCTGCGGCTCCAGCACGCTGAGGGACTCCAGGAGGGCAGGGATGAGGCGGGGCGTGTGGGGCTTCAGCCTGCTGCCTGCAGTCTTACTGATCTTCACCAGAGTCTGAATGCTGAGAGACAGTACATTACATTATTGGCATTTAGCAGACACTCTTATCCAGAGCGACTTACACCAATTGCAGATTTTTACAGTGTTGTCCATTTATACAGCTGGATATTTCCTGAGGCAATCGTGGGTTACGTATCTTGCCCAAGGGTACAGCAGCAGTGCCCGGCAACCTTTCGGTTACTTAGAGTCCTGCTCCTTAACCACCAAAAAGCGCTGCGAAATTCATCCATGGGCATCAACTTCACCATTTATTTTTTTTCTAAGAAACAAATTTCAAGCATTTAAGCATAAGTCTTTACATCAAAATGTCTTTGAATGCATATTTCCCATTATCTTAATCAGGTGTGTTCAAACTTTTGACTGGTGCTGTAGGTGGCACTGCCCGCCTCACACTGCAGCAATGTTACCAGCAGATACAGTTCAGAGGAACAACCTGGCAAGGCAAGCTGACGTGCTGTTTTTTTTGTGCTCACGGCGAGTCGGTGGCTCCTTCCTGTACGTGTGGAGCAGAGCGGTCTTACCTGAGGGTGCGCACCTCCACCACTGTGCTCATAATGCCCTTATCCAACAGGGTGGGCAGCAGCACCCCCACGGTTTTCTGCGCCACCGCACCTGAGGACTCGCACATCCGTACGCACACCTGCCGTACGGTCACAACAGCAGAGCGTCATTCGACCAGCGCTGGCCTGTCTACGCCATCACACCTTACATTTACATTTACACATTCGTTTGGCACACGCTTGTATGCAAAGTGACTTATAAGTGAGGCAGAGTACAACGAAAGCAAAAATCCACATAAGGAATCAACAATATTAGAATCACAGCATGCCCAAGTTTCAATAGTTGGCCAGACAAGGTACAAGCTAACTGCTAGAGGTACGAGTGCAGGAAACCGTAGATTGTTTCTCATAAAGCATACAAAGTTTAAGATATAAGAAATTGCTTTAGGTGGTAGTGTTTCAGGTGTTCAGGTGAGTGCAAAAGAGCTGTGTCTTTAAATTTTCACAGGGTGTGTCTGAACAGGCAACTCTCATCACACCGAGTTGCTTTTATTGATGGTAGATACAGAAATGGCTGCTTCTAAATGCATTTGCTTCAAACTGGCTGATGGTCATTTTCAAAACAGAAAGCCCAGGGGGGCATGTGGCAAACACTGCAGAACTAGTTTTCCTTGCTGTGACCAGTTAATATTCTAGAAACTGCATGACTGCTGAAACTGAAACTGAGGAATACAGGGATTGCAGGCCAACACGGAAGACTACTGTGGTAAAGGGAGGACTTGCCTTGCTAAGGGTCTTGAGGGCCATATCAGCTGCCTTCCGCACCGACTCCTGTGAAACAGGCAGAAACGATTTGGAGCTCAGTTAGAGTGCAGTTTTACCATTTCTGTATGTGTTTCAATCTCAAGAAAAGCACTAATAACATGGAAAGCAAATTAACTTCAAAGAATCATTTAACATCTACATAAAACTATGGAAACAAATTGTAAGCACAGAAGATTGTGACAGATATTCCACCACAACCATTATCTGGCTGACTTCTGTTGCATGATGTGCTTTTTGTAATTCACAATAAAATGGAACATTACCTTTATGTCATCCCGTACTCTGAACAATGTCTCCCACATCTCTGCAATACGGTCGATGATGTCATCCAGTTGCCTTCCACGAATCAAATCATTGAGGGCCACACAACTACAAAGGAAACATAGAAATAGTACAGTCATTGGGTTCTAACAACTTGCTAGGTGGTTTCCTACTTTTTAAATGAAAAAGATACCTATTACGTCTAAATGAAACAGATACCTATTACGCTGATTTATTAATTAGAAATCTTATGAGAATCCAATAAATGCAAATACACATTATAAAGAAAACAGTTTAAACATAACCAGGCATACCTTGATTCCCGAACTCGCCACATACTGCTGGTGAGGTTGGAAATAACATCTTGAAGAATCTCTTTTAGATATTTGTCAACCTGGAAAGAGAAGATCGATCTTTTGAAAGCAACTCATCTAAGAATGAGTTTAGCAATGTGTGCAGAGACATTCACTACCATTACTCTATAAAGCATTAGCTCAACTAGAAATCACTGAGAAACAGAATGTCTTGTGTTCATGGTAAAATCTTAGGTATCATACAAAGACCTCAAAGGCTTGAGTGCAAAAATCTTATATGCATCCTCATTAGAGAGGCAGAGAGCTCATACCAAAGTTTTGTCCGTGACAAGGGCATCCCAGATGCTGGTCATGGCTTGCCGGATGCCAAGGTTGGGGTCAAACTGGTATCTGTAGAGACGGGGAACCAGCTGGGGTAGAAAGGGGGTCAGCTGTTCCCCGGCCTTTGCAGCTATCATATTAAATCCAAAGGCAGCTCCCTGTCAGAGGACAAAATGGGAGCTTTAATCAGCACTAAAGCTGTGCCACGTATTCAGATGCAGATAGAGAAAAATAGCAGTATTGAGGGAAGAATTACAAATGAGTGTTTCCTCTTTACAGTGTAAGTTACATGTAACATTTATAGTTTTGTCTCAAACTGTAAATTATTACATAAGCACACAGTAAGTACCCCTTTGACGTTACATCTGTAAGGACTTATTTTCTTTGCCTTAATTCTGTGAGAAGTACCTTTCTAGAGTTCCACATGGCGTGGTGATTGGCAAGGTTCATGAACTTGTAGACAAGGTCTGGCTGGTTCAAGTCACTGGCCAATGAACACAGCTCTTTGTAGGTGGACAGGCCTTGACTAAAAAACATTAAAGAAGATCAAGTTAACATGTAGTTATGCTTGGGGAGTGGGAGAATGACAATCATTATGAAAAGTGCAATATTCCAAGAGTAGTTTTCTGAACAGATGAATAAAAATGAACAAATGAAGTGACTATTACAGAACTATTACAGAATGAATCGGCATGAATCACCACCACCAAGTTAATGAAATTAATCTAACCCTGGAAATAATGCCATTTCTCAATATTTCTCAATAATTATACTCTCCAACCTACTCCTGCCAACACATGGGGCAGGAAAGCCTTTTTTTATCCTTATTACCATAGCTGACAGTGCACATACCCACGTTTCAGTTAAACCTACCATTTTCTAATGTACATAGGGTGATACCTAGAATACAGATATTAGTCTGGTTCTGTATACTTGCCCATCTGGGGCTTTTCCCAACGCTCCCTCTTGGAAGACCTCAGTCTCTTCTGAGACAGCGCGCTTTGCCCTAAGACACGAAAAGAACATACATTTTACACAAAGTTAAATCATTCTCACGTCACACATTGCGATCCAAAAGTCAGACCTCTTGTGCTCATGATCTGAAGCCACACCTCTTCCCCGTCATCAGCGTGTCCACCAGTGTAGACACCAGCTCCTGCTGATCCTCCTCGCTGCCCAGCTCGTACACCAGGCCCAGTCCTTTAGAGGCCACGTCCTGACTCAGCTCTGGCCACATGGGGATTAACACAGTCAACCCACAACGCAGTCACCAGACACAACAACTCAGTCAGAGCTTTATCAACAACTCCTAGCCATCCAAAATGGAGCACTGTACAGATGAGGGACCAGAGAGTCATAGCTGCTGCACACGGTGTCGTTCCCCTACTGGCATAAAGCAGCAATGTAGAGGCAGGTTCTGCTGCACATCTGTAATGAATTTCACCACATTCAAAAACCACAGCCCTTTTTTTGTAAGAATGCTGTTTTGAAATTCTGAATGTACTTGCTGAAATTATTTTAACAATATGCGCCTTTTGAAAGTTTTCAGCCTACAGAATCAAATAAAAGAACAGTCCATTTCTACTGAAACCGTAGGTGTATTAAACTGAAATACTCACCATCAGGATCAGACAGCGTGGAGATGAATGCGGTCTGGACCTCTTTCAGATGAGACTGAGGAGCAAAAACAGGTCAATCAATTCCACAATACCACCCAGACTGGCTTTTTATTATTGAGGAACTGAAGTAATCAAGTCCTTAGGCGCAATCATGTCCTTGACTATTGTGTCCACAAAGCTGCTTCAGTCTGCCATATTCAGCAGGTTTTTAATTACACTGAATCAATTAACAGAATTCAGCATCTCAGAAATGAAGCCCCCTTCCCCCTCCCTCAGCTTACTTTGATCTCCTTGTGCTGGCTGAGCTTCTTCACCAGGGAGAGCAGCCAGATGCAGGCTGCCTGGCGCACGTGTGGGTTCTGGCTGCCGATGTGCTTGGTCAGAATGGTGTTCAGGACCCAGGGCACCACATCATTGCTGCTCACATCTGAGGAGCAGAGAGAAGCACTTCAGATATGCACAGCAGAGTCCCACTGGAGCTTTTCTGGACTACAGCATTCTAAGTAGGCAGCGGTGTAGCACAGTGGTAATGAGGAGGACTGTAAAAAATTGTAACCTATGTAAGTCACTCTGGATAAGAGAGTCTGCTAAACACCAGTAATATAATGTAAGTGTTGAGGACAGCCTCGAGTGTTGAGACCCCACTTCTGTCTGAGGGGTACACTCACTGGCTGGGGGGGTGTATTCCTCTTCAGTGCAGGTCCACACATCCCGGGCCGCCCCAGAGCTGGTCCCTATGGCAGCGCTGGTGATGGCCTCGCCCACTGTAAACTGAAGCTCCACCTGCTTTGCCTGGGGGAAAGAAGCACGCTCAGCAAGATGGACACAGACATCCCAGCCACCACCATTCTATGTCTTAACCACTCTTGGGCAAACCTAGATCTTTGAAATCACCCCATCTGGTACAGATTCAACAGTTTACACGGTCCTGTTTCTCCCTCTGAATGACCATCCTGACATGCACAAATCTCTCTTATACTGAGGTGTAAAATCCACTATAAGATTGAATTTCAAACATAACCTTGACCTCACAGATGGTGATTATTACATTGCAACTGTTCATGCACTCATTGCTTCTAAAGTTCTGACCTTTGCATAACCTGTTCTACGTAAAGTCACATAATTAACAGTGGGTCCTCCTGTTTCACTCAGAGGGCTAGCAGCACCCTACCTCCACTGAGTCCATGAGCCCCTCCAGCAGCTTCTGCTGATGTGGAAACTCAGCGTCCCCCACGGGGAAGTAGCCCAGCGTCTGTACAGCACGCTCCTTCATCTGCACAGAGACAACATGATTCCTGTCATGCAGGGGGGTCCTCATCACATCCTTCCAGCAGAACTGACCTTCACTTCTGATCTCACAGATCCATAATCCAGCATGTTTTACACGAGCCTTAAATAGACTCCCTCTAATTGCTTCAGAAATATTCAGCGCCAAAGACCCCAGGAGAGGTGAAATCCACTTTTAAGTGTCTGCCCGGCAGCACCAGGGGGGTTGAGGAAGAATGCATGGAGATTACTGGTACCTTGGAGCTCTCCTTCCCGGAGGGAATTCGGGCCAGCAGGTTCTCGACCACGTGCAGCTTAGTGAAGCCCTCCCCCTCGCTGGGCACCAGCAGGGCCCCATTCCGCGCGATCTCGCCCAGGGCCGTGCAGGCGGCCAGGGCCAGCAGGGGGGAACTGCTATCCAGGAAGGAACCTGCGGGGCATCGAGATTATGATTCATGCACTAAACTACACACTAACATTAAATATCTGCATCTTTAGCTGGATTTACGTTATCCGAAAACAAACCTGACTGTGAAAATTGTACACTGACTGACAAAATGCGTAAAACTGATCAAAGGTGACTTAATGCCAAGCAAAAGTCAACAAAAAGTCAAAAACAAACTCAGCTACATGATCAGATACAATGCACGTTTTACAAAAGAAGTATAGAATGAGAGGGGTTATTTATGGTTACATTACATAGCCCAGCATCCTACTGCTATAGCTTAAGCTTCTGCCCGGGAAACCTATGTGCAAATGTAATCTGACATTTAGCATCACAAACCAATGGTGTTGGTGGCCAGACGGATGAGCTCTTCATCCTCTTTGGGGGTTGCGCTCATGTGCTGATCTTGGTTGTGCGAGTCAGTCCAGGCTAAGGACTTCCTTTTGCTCAGGTACCGCCCGACCATGTAACCCAGAGCCAAAATGGCACCGTGCTGGGTTTCAGGGCTCTGGAGTGAAGGAAATGAGAAAAGGGGCATGATCTCACCAATGATATTTTCATTATACCCTTGCAAATTCGTCCTTAAAGCAAAACAAAAAACATCTCATTTTTTTATGTACATAAAGACAGACAGAGAGAGAGAGACTGAAGCCTTACATGATTATCTTTTGTAATTTTCACAAGGTTCTGCACGGCAGCCCTTAGTTCATTGCCAGACATGGTGGACACCACCACAGCATAGAGCTGGGCTGCAAGCTCTCTCATGTCCTCTTTATTGGTATTCATCAGACTCTGTATGGAGAGGGAAAAATGAAGCAAAGGAACTGATACATAAACAATCTTTAATCATATTTATCTACAATATACAATAAGCCTTAAAAAATCCAAACATATTTTAGGAAACCATTGGGACCACAAACAAAAAAGGGAGAAATTTACCTTAATCCAGTCAATCTTGTCAATGAATTTAGGAGCAAGTTTTTGAGGATAGACAGACACCACTTCTAATAGGCAGTACATCACTGGGATTCCTGTTAGAAAATGTAAAATATGAATGGTCAGTTAAAAAAATCCCAACATTACTGATATAACTAATTATATAACTAAACATATAAAATGTGCAATTTATTCATTGGCAGATCTGATGCAAAATCGTTAAACTAATAACCGCATTGTTACAATTGGCTGGATACTACACTAGTCGACTAATGAGTCAGTGTGGAAACAGACACGGTTTCAGTGGAAACAGGTCTAGTTTTCATTAATGTAAAGTGTAAAGTCTGTCGATTCTACTCAGCAGGAGTAGATGCAATGACCACCTGTGCATACACATTTATTCACACGCTTTTATACACACACACATATCAGCCAATATCAGTATTTAGCAATGTCTCATATTTTCTTATTTACAACTTACACTGGATAAAGAGCTCATTACAAGAGACAGTTTCAATGCATGAAGCACTGCTGTTGTAATTGGTATCTAGTATATGGTGCAAGGGTATACTGGCCCAGCTTAGTCTTCCACTCATGTACAAATCTGGCCAGGCTATCTTATTCCGGAGCATCTCGACCTAATCCAGACTGTCCCGTTTGTGAGAAGCTTGGTCCCGCTCGCACTCACCCCCGATGGCGGACAGCAGCTGCTGCAGCAGGTCCATGTACACCTGCACTGGGTTGGACTCGCCGCCCTTGGGGGCGGAGGAGGACGGGGGCGGCTCGGACGACAGCAGGCTCTGCACGTAGCGGCCGATGGCCGGGGCGTTGTCCTGCATGTCCGCCAGGCTCTGAGAGGTGGGCGTGGCCCCCGCGCTGTGGGCAAGGCACATCCGCAGGTAGAGTATAATCTGGGGCAGGGAAACAACACAGCAGAATTGATGAGTTCCATCACCATCCACTGCGCTCAGGCTTCTTCATTACTTTCTCTGAGATTTATCGCCGGGGATAACTCAGGATAAGTCGACCAGGGCCTTAATCTGCCTGATTTATAGCTGTAATTACGGTCTTAATTAACTTCACCTTGCAGCTCTTCTTTAAAGGTAGATAAGTGTTGTACGACCAACACATACATACTAAGTTTATGTGCTTAAACTCTCCTTTCTAATCCGTGGAAGATAAGCAATATAAATAATGTGAACTGGGAGACTGATCATGCATGCATTATCTTTATTAGCACAGCGACAAACAGCCCTTTTAAAATCACCTCTCCAAAAGCAGAGGGGTTGAAAGGGAGAGTGGAGGTTCCAACGATGTACTTCGCTGGAGTTTTCATTCTCTGGGCTGCCTGCAAGACACAGAAAATAAAGTCAGTGTGCTCCAAAGCCCACCTCTCCAGCTGTCCATCTAAACCCTTAAAACACAGCGACTCCTCTTAATCCGGGATTTAACTCCAGGCGGGTGTGCCATACCTTCTCCTGGATGTAGGTGACCATCTCCGGGAAGGAGGGCATGGGCTTGGAGCCCTCCTTCTCAGTGCTCTGGTTTGGGATGGCCCGGAGGACACGCTGGGCCTCACCGTGGACCTCCTCTCGCCTGCAGCAACACAGCACACCACAACGCCACGCGCTACCATTACAGCACGCTTAACAGTGAAAGCGAAATCAAACGCGAACGTTGAAAGTGAATACGAACTCACGCTCATAACCACAACAGGTTATCGTCAAAGAGCTGCAGCTGAGAGGTGGACTCAGCTGGATAAAGTTCACACTTACGGGTCTCCAGCAGCCAGCAGCAGAAGGTATCTGGAAGGGACGTGATCAGGAGCAAACACTGTGCTGGCAAACTTCATTGCCACCTGACGAACTTGCACCTCCGGCTGATCATGTGAGTGAAGAAAGAAAGAAAAAAAATGAAAACACCACCACACTTGACCTCTTTTCCTTCAAACACTGGTACACAACATCCAAATCCTCACTGCAGCCATTTTCAAGCATGCAGTCTTGACTTCTCTATGTAAATTAATAGTAAGAACAACTTCATGCCAAGAGGGCAAACCTGAGTCCGCGTGTGTTGAGTGGTATCTGGCCTACCTTTCCTATGTAGGCAGCGACCAGTGCCTCCATGAGGTTAAGCAGTGCTCCCTGCAGCTGGGCGTAGGCACCCACCATCATAGACAGGGCCTCCTGGATGGCAAGCCTGACCTCTGGGTCCTCCTGAGATTGGAGCACAGAATCAATCACTACCCATAACCAACACTGTGGATCACACAGATGCCTCAGCATACTGCAATAGGTATTCTAAATTCACATTCTAAAAAAAAAGACACCAGAGTAGCAGTAATCCTCTGTTTGATTCATATTTGGAAGATACATTTGGCACAATTCAAAAGTGATATGCAAGTAAATATGTTAATACTGTCAAATTAATTTTTTGTACACACCCACTCAAATGGCCTCAGCATTTCAATCTGATGGCCTCAAGAAAAAGTGTATCTGGGTGAAATTTGAGTAGTATTTTGGCTTAAGTGCTTCCCAGTAAGCTGAACCTTGCTGTTGTAAGGCCATAAGTGCCTCAGACCACAGGTTGCAGGACAATAGACAGGCCTTTACTGTCATTTTCCTATTCAACTTACCTTACACATGGCTTCAAAAAACTGCTGAACGAGGGCTATATCTTTTGTGAAGAGCTGCGGCATGCGGCTAATAACAGACAAAAGGAAATCAGCGTAAAATGTAAAATGGAACTAAAGAGCATTCATCCTTAATTATCTTAATAAAGCAAAAAGCAATTAGTCTAATTTGTCAAATAGGAACTCAATATAAAAACAGTTAAAAGATAATTACAAATTAATCTAGACCATAAAGGCTGCGTTATTACCTCGACAGCTTTCCCACAGCAGAGTAGGCAACGCACAGCAATTTTGGATCCTGAAAGAGAAGCGTGTGTTCAGCACTCATACTGAACTACTTTTTCCATTACCCTACTGATCCACTAGCCATTATGTGAATGAACATGATGCGTTATAATTAAAGTTCAGACAATTCTTTAATACATATAAAACAAGATAACAAAATGAAGTACATGAGATGTCTACACAGAGATACCTTACCTCTTTATATTCATTGATAAGTTTTGTTAGACCATTGAGAAGCATCAGACCCAGGGGTTTGTTAGTCTCAGGACACCTGCCAAGAGACAATCAAATAAGAAACCTCAAAATTGTCAGTTACTGGTCATCATTTATTGATAGCTCTCACACTATTGTTTTAAAGGACTGGCAACCAGTGCCAACCTGTAAAAGTGAAACAATTGTACCTGTGAGCAAAATTACTTGTTGCATTTTTGCTGCTTAATTTGTACGGTAAAGGTATGAAAATAACTTTGAAATATGTCCCTTCAATAAGGTCATTCTAAACGAGACATCTGACTGGAAATAGCTTTACACATGTTATCAGGCTTACTCATTTGCACATCTGTGCGAGGAGACATTATTTTGTGTGAGATACAGCAACATAATGCTGTTCACGTTTAAAAGGCCTCTTGATATGAGTGATCGGTTTTTCTGTGTTTGACTTCTACACCTGAAAGCAGAACAGAGGCAGAGCCAGAGCTGTACTCACACCACACAGATGTGATGAACGAACTGCAGGGACATAGACCGCAGCTTGTTGTTGGTGTTTGCGCCAAACAGCCCATCGTAAACAACCTGGAAGGGGCAGAGACAGAGACGGCATCAACACTTCCATTGCATTTTTAACTCACACCCTCAGGCAAAAGAGGTGTGAACTGCAGTGGTATGATGTTAGGGCCTGTGTGCAAACAAGGAATATGCAGCATACACAAATGGACATGAAATACATACACACAACATGTCATGTGCATACATACACACATAATATGAAAATTTTATATATATATAAACTTGTGTACATTTCCATTTCACGTAAACTGGATATATTCTGAAAGAAAATATTGACTTTCAGACATGAACGTGTGGAAGAAGTTTTTCTACATGTTATGCATCTCAGCTGTTGAATTGCTAGAACCAAATCATTTTTAACATCTACACCGCACACAACCTTTATCAAGACAATGAAACAGGGAACATGAAGGTCTGCCAAGAACAGTTAGCATGGTTTTATGAGTATGCTGATTAAAGCCCCAAACCCATTTTTGTTAATAAATACTCTTCCCTGCCTGTGCCTGTGTCTGGCAGACAGCTGAGGATACGTCTCTTACTGTCTATCAGAAAAATGGTCAAAAAGTCACCTTGCCCCCAAAATGCAGTGATTATGAGAGTTTTTAATTCATTCCTGTACACACTTTTTGGTGCAGTGCATGAGCCTGATGGGATGTGCGAAAGCAATGAGTCGGAACTGGGAATGACGGGCACCTTTCAAAACATGACCCCGATTCATGTAAGCCAATCAAAGGAACAGGACAGGAATGTGCATTCCGTCAATTGAAACCCATGGCAGTTGAAGCAGAAGCTTAGACTGAGGCGCTGCATTAGGTCATGTTACAAGCATTACCTCATAATACACTGGGTTAGCTGTAAGGAGTTACTGTGCCAACTCGTTAATGTTCAGCATTATCACATTTTCAGCAGAAAAATGTTAAGCAATGAACAAACAAAAATGAAAGCTTGAAATCTTTTTTCCCCTAAACTTGCCATCCCATTCATCAGGGTCGCAAATTCAATCAACATTTAAACATTCAAAGCAGGTTCAAATCCAAAATTTCATTATGTTTCTTGAACTCCTTATCAAAAAGTAGGAAAATACATTTACAGACTTTGATGACCAAGCAATGGGTGGATGGTAGAATCACTGCCTTTTTCATAAAAAATGCAGAGGAAACATAATTTTTGATCAATGAAAATGGACAGCTTCACACATTCATTCCCTTCCCCCATAAAGCCCACAAAACCCTGACACGTCGTGCTGCACAGTAACCATGATTCATCCAGAATTTTCCTCTGTTCAGCACTGGGAGTCTCAAAATAATCCCATCTGATCAAGTGCGACAGTGGCAGCAGGTGTGCTCACCTGGATGTTGGCAGGGAATGTCTCAGCGGCCAGCCTGGACCTCAAGAGGTGGGGGAGGATCTTCAGCTTGACCCTTGTGCTGACTGGCTCCCGCTTCAGTTCCGGCTTCAACGCCGCCCCCTGGGAAATAAGGATATGGTACGCTCCCAGTCAGTGGGGACATTGTGGAGACCGGCCTACTCTACGTGTCACATATCAATAGGCAGACTGAACTCTAAAACCTCCACACTGCTCTCAGAGCTTTGGTAAGAAATAAGAAACCATCTCTGAGGAAGCATTCACAATACTGTCCTTCTCAGCAAAATCATCATCAAACTGAATTTGTGTGGAAGTAATGACTGGGGAGCATTACCTTACAACGAAGATGGACATCGTATTACAGTACATTAAGGTCTTTGCCAGTATTGGAACTACAGATCATCTCAGGACATTATCAATAATGCTTACCTCTTTTGTTTTGAGAGGGATGTCGCCCAGGTAAACCTTGTACATCTTGTTAATTATTAAGGGATTATTCCAATCAATGATGCTGGGGGGAAAAAAAACACATTGGCGAATAACGCGATGAAGAAAGTCAAACAAAGGGAATTTTTTTATGCAAACAGCTCAACGACTTTCCCCAATTAAAAACAAATATGGCAAACACACCAAATGAATAATTCATCAAAATGAGCCTTGGTTAATTACCACACCACAGAAATGTGTTACATTATTCAACCTCTGGCTGTCATTGGTGTTACACTGTACTGTTTATTCCTCAATTTGCCATCAGATGAACAGCCTGCATAACTTGAAGCTGTCAGCAGGGTCTGCTCCCTTTATACCTCTGTTTGCTCTTCAGCTCCAGGTCTGCTGCCGTGGCAACACTGTGACGGGTGTCACTGGAAGCGATGACCAGGTGGACCACAGCCTCCACTTCTGGAACCTGCTCCGCCTCGATAAACTTCACTATCCCAAGCTTGCACTGGTGAAACATTAAAAGCAGCACGGTCATTGCCAGTCATTGCTTCTTGTAGCTTATTCTCTGTCGCATTCTCTCTAAAGCACATCGCTGGTGGAGAAGAGTGTACCTGCTCTAGCTGTTCTGGGCTCCAGGGCGTTTCTCCGATGATGCGCTTGGCTGCGTAGAAGCTCATGCCGGGGGGTGGCTGGGGGAGGCCCTGTCCAGCACTGGCCCCTGCAGCGGAACCAGCTGGGCTCTGGGGCTCATTCAGAACAAACCTGATGTGGGGGGGTGGAAGATGGGTGTCACCATCACAAAGAGGGTTAACACAAGCAACCTAAAGTCAAACGTCTCTTCAAGCATGTAAGGCAACTGAAAATTGCGGTTGTGGTTCATTATGAAAAAGTATTTTCCACTTAACCTGAGGAAAATTATTTAATGGCAGCATTACCACTGATAACTCTAAGTCATGTAGTCTAAGTGATTTTTATGCGGGAGATGAGAGAACACACTAGCCTTCCTCAAGCGATACTAAAGTCATACGTTTATAAAAATGGGTAAACCAACTCCTTTTTTTGGTAAGAAAGACATACCCATAAGGCATTAGAAGAACATCTAACATGAAATCTAGTAGTAAGTGGACTGTCTTTGGCTTCTCAACAAGGATGAATGGTGAGGCAACTTTTGATGGCTCAGAAGGGTACTTCATGTGGAACAAGGTGGGAATCAGGAGATGCATTAGCCTGGAAGTGAGGAAACAAAGTCAGTCAGCCAGTCAAAGTAGTTTGTTAAATTACAATGAAACAGATGAATCTTACATCAAGTATATTCAACTAGTGGCCAAAATGTGACCAGCTGTGGACTTATTAGGCCTTTAATTATCATGTAACACTTTTTCATATGCATAAAACACAGAAACTTATTAGAACTCCAGCTTAACTGTATACTTCCAGGGTAACAGCACTGTAAGTAAATATCACCTGTTCTTCTGTTAATGGGTGCTGTGATCACTTTTAGTTTTATTTTCTAACATTCTGAACATGACAAATAACAGACATACATATCATACATATTATGTATTTGGAAATTCAAAATGTTTGGCCTGTCTTCACCATTAAAAAAAACAGGTAAAATGCCTGATCTTACATAAAAAATCCTGACATATTCCACAGTACATTTTAAGTAATTATATCCTGATTTATAATTTCATGAATGTTTCTGTGGTACAAACACGTTCTGTGGTAAAATGAAATCTCACCAATTCTTCCTTTTCATGACATAAAGATGGAAATATTGCAAACATTGACCTGGGACTAAACATTTGATACTGTAATTTGCGGCCCAAACTCTGGACGACGGCATGCACTGAAATGACCATGCTGCACACATCCACTCACCCATCTTGCTGCGGCTGAGGTTTTCCCTCCATCGCTGTCAGCAGAGTTGGGGCCAGCTCACACTGTTTCTGCACCTCCAGCCGAGGGTAGCCCATTTTGATGTAAATTATAGTGAAATTCTGCACAAAAACATACAGCAACAGACTGCACTTATAATTCAATGGACACACTTTTTCCGAGAATGGAAAAATAATAACAGTAATCCATCCTGTTAGAACAGCCACTTGCACATTTTTTTCTGCCTCACGGTAATCACACTAAATTGTAACATCTGTGGCATTTTTGCCATTTGGTGAACTCCAAACATTTTAAAAAATGTTTCCAGTACAAGCGACATGGACTAAAAAGGTGAACTCAACAGCAAATACAGTATGGAGAGCCACTACGTGTTGAGAGCTCCATACTTAACAAGCTGTTAAGCAGTGGCCCACCTAACCACAGTCAGACTGGGTGGTACTTATGGGCAATGCTTTCCCTCCATCATTCTGCAGTCCAAAGTTATCACCCCACATCTGCCACTCTGACTGGAGTGGTGGTGTGGAAAACCTGGGGAGTGGCTTCAGTTTGATTTCAAAACGAAACAAGACACCACCTGAGATTTCCCTGAGGGAGCCCTCTCCTTGAAATGTGTACTAAACAACTGCAAAAGACACTACAGAAGACCCAGACAATTTATTATTAGATTTCTTTCTTTCTGAGTGCACAAGGCAGCTCCAGCTGTCACACTTGTTGGACAGAGAAGCTTTTTTTTGCAACAATGGCGTGCTCTTCCTTCAATGTTCCCCTGTTGAAAGCAGCTGTACTTAGCAGCCTGGGAGACTCTACAATGGATTTATTCTGAGGTTAATCTGTGCTATCCCATAAATAAAGCAGGGAACTGTCAGTCATTGATTCTGTTTAATGACTGAAGAGAACATCATCCACATTCATAATTAATATTTATTGTATACATGGTGCTATGGCTTTAAATAAATATCACACAGACACAGACACGGTCATTCTGTTGAATGTCTTTGTAAAGGACTGCTGCATTTATGAACAATTATCAGCTACATCTGCCTTGTTGCGAGTTGGGAGGAAGTCTGTGCATACAGAACACGCTCTGACTTTCAGGCAAATCATAAATGAATCATAAAGGAAATCACACTTCTGATTTTGGAAGGAGCATCTAGCACTGCCCAGGATGGACACAAAAGGCACTTTCAGGAACAGCAAACAACCTGATGTCATAGTAAATGAGTAGATATGCTTATTTTAAATGAACCAGCACATCTACAAATCTGCCAAAAGAGAGGTAACTGGCTAGAGATCTTACAGTCACGAAGGAGGCCGCTGCGGGATCCTGGTACTGCACTAACAGGGTTTCCACAGGCAGCTGTATTTTGGGTCGACTCTTGATACGTTTGTTCAAGTGAACTAGCAATTCCATCACCTGAGAGAGAGAAATATATTACTACGAATGTGCTCCACTTACATTCACAAGACAATGCTTACAAATGGCTTAAGGTACACTATTGCATGTGGGCATACTTTTTTCCTCACTCCTTCTTGAGTGCTGGACAGCTTGAGCAGAACAGGGGGGAGAAATTTGGATATGATATCTTGCAATTGCTCATCTGTTTCTGCGTGGCCCAAGCGTAGAAAGACACGCTCCAGCTGATCTAGTGAAAGGAAATGAAGGAAAAGATGTCTCCATTGCATTCAACCTTTTTGACAAGTACAACCTCCTGTGTTTTTTCTTCACCATCATATAAATACAACACAATACTTCATCGTGACATACATCACACCTGTTAGAATAATAAAAGATTCACAACAGACACAAATTATTGTTTGTAAATAGGACATTGTAGAACAATACACACAGCTTTTTTTTAAATGCTTATTTAACCTTCCATTACAGGATGAAAAGTACTACATTTTAATTTGTGAAATGTACGTCAAATAATCAAAACATACAAGAAGGAAGTGATCTTCATTTAAGTCTGGTGGAGAAGTGAAAGTCACAGTGACCACTTGTAGGGTATGCCTTTAATCGACAGGGCCTAGTTAAGAAGGGATGTTGTCAAAATATACATTAGCTAATGAGTCACAAAACAGCTAAGCAGCTGGCTGGTGACAACACATGTAGAGATGCAAAAATTGTAGAGATATTAAATTATACATCTATATATGCACACAAATAATTAACATCAATGTCAAATTTTATAGCATCGCATTAATGGATCACCAGGAAACTGTATTCCGCAGGATATAGCTCAATAGCTTGCTAGCTAGCTACCCTTCTGGGAGTCTGGCTAGGTAGCTGTCAAGCCAGCTACTTTAACATGGGTAGCTAGTTAGGTACCTGGAATTCGCCTACGAATTAGCTACCATATCATGCCTGGCTGGCAATTTCTGAGCAACTGTGACAAATGACGACGTAAAGTTTAGCTTTGCTATAGATAGTCTAGCTATATTTTATTCGGCTAAATATGCACACCAGAGCATTCAACATTGCTGGCTACATTCACAATCTTTTCTAACTATAAAAGGTCGATGGGCAGCTAAGGTATAGATTAATTAGTCTAACGATCAAGGCACAAAATTTTAGGTTTTAAGATAAAGTCTGCGACCCAAACGTAATCATACCACCGCCCTACTAAGCTAGCTAGCTAAATATCTCGCTAACATGGCTCTCCAGCTAGCTGGGGAGTATGTAGGCAAATAGCTCGGTACTACATAATAAGTGTCATAATCGAACATAATAGCTACGCTGGAACAATTTATAGCCTAGTCTGCGAACTACTAATCATACACGCCTCTTTAAAACATTTTAACGAAAATACTTTCGCTTCTCATCATGACAGTGCAATATAAGTTAGGCCCATTTTTAGACGTAGCCAGGCAGCTTGCTAGCGTACTGTCTATTAGCTCAAGCTAGCTAAGTGTCCATGTACCATATGCGATGATAATTTCTTTTTAAAAAACGGAATCAATAGTGATTATTTTGTCTGCGATCGCCTAACGCTTTAACTCATTAGCACGAACTGTTGATCACTTTGCCATGACTGGTTTTCCTTTGCACTAGCTAGTTGTAACTTACTCAGCTCATCCTGAGCAGCCATGTTTGCAGCGAGTCAGAAGCACACGCACAGCCACTCCTGCAGCTGCTCGTTGAAGCTCCGTCTCACAACTGAATCTCTGAACTCTTCCTTTTTGTATATTTAGAATTAGCTGAGGCTACAGAAAGTACTCCACACAATGACACAACAGCACCACTCACAGTTGAAATGATGCTATGGCTAATCTATGCACAATTTACTATATGCTGTGTTTATACAGACTAAAATGAAAGCGCAATATACAATAAGTAGTAAGGTGTCCAGTTGAAGTTACCTGATTAAGTTTAACATATGGATCATTTCTTCACTGTTTCAAAACACGTTAACAGACCTCATTTCTAGTCATGACACAAATATATTTTCTGTATCTCAGGAAAAGATTTATTAAACTTAATTACAGGTATTAGGTAGATAGATAATCTGCATGATTATCTATCTACCTAATAGATAGATACTGTTCTTCAACTGCTTGAGATTCCATTTCAAAAATACGTCATATTTAAAACTGTCTAATTATTTCTGTACATAAGTTGTAACGTCTAAGGGTTAGGTAACATATTCTGTCAGTTGCATTATTAATGTGTCAGCAAACCTTAATGTATCACTCTCTGTCCCGCTCATCTGCAGCTCAATGGCAAGGATGTGCTTGCCCTTCCTATAAGTCACTCTCTGCAGACTTTTTGTTTAAGACTGTGCCATAGTCCGCTTAAAACTTGAATCTCTAAGGAATCAAATATGATTAATGTCAGACTACAACTGGAAACATAGCTTGTGGCTCACACATATGAACGTAGTATCACAGGAGATAAGTAGGCAGAGAGTGAAGTAAGTGTCAATCTATTACCAGGGGTATATCCTTGGATTTCTGCTTTTGTACAAAAGACAATAATACCTTAAGAGCTCTAGATAAAACTGAATAAATTGTTGCAAGGAATTTCTGAGTATTCCTTAGCAAGGTACTTATCCACTTGTAAAAAGGCATGATGTGTACAATAGGCTACAAAATGGAAGCTACAGATGCTAAAGAAGGATACAGAAGGTTTTCTTTTTGTTGTTGTACCTTAAAATTAAAAAAAAAAAAAAATGCACATCCATACTCATACAAGGTGATCCTCTCATTGGTTTTCACAGTGGGGCTTTAGAACATTATGCATGGCCATTATGGAGCAATGCTCTCCCCGTTCTAGATTCTAGATCTAGAGGCTTGAAAGGAACATTTCCATGTTATGACAGTGCTGGTCTCTGCTGACTTGGTAATTGACTATGCAGAGTGCACAGATTAGACCTACTTGCCATTCAAGCTCTTCTTGTTGACAGTACCCACAGTCTGAACTTCAGTTAGTTGACCCTACGCCTAGATTCATTGTGGTAGAGTTAAATATTAAGATATTCCAAATATAAGAGAAGAAATAGCTGCTAATTGTGGACGAAATAGGACAGGGCAAGAAAACTACAAATTTTCCTGGGTAATATGAGAATCCTTTTAAAATGACATTTTAACGAATGAGTTTATTTATAAAGCATGATGTTCCAAGATACTGTCATGTAACAACACAAACAATGTTAGCTCGAACACCTACTTATGGTAATAAGACTGATATTCGTATTTCTAAACACTCCTGTCCTCACAGCACAAACGAACCTGTATTAAAAAACAAAAAGATCGGTGACAAAAACTCGCGATTACATCTTGCCGCACTAGACAAACTTTTCAAGATAATGAGTGTACTGCCTACCCAGGTGCCTCTAGGGGGAGTGTTAACGATACCGAAACCAGCGCAGACCCTCTGTTCTCGGTCGCAGTTGTTCATTGCGTAGTGGGCGGAGAGCAAAAGAACCAAGCAAGCTGTCAGAAACTGGAGGACTTTTAACAACCCCATAGAAAATAACAACAACTTCAAACAACGACAGTATAAGCAGGTCAGTGTAAATTTAGCTTGTCTTGTGCAGAGGTATCTTCCATCGAGAATGACAACAGATGATAGTAATCGTTTAACCTCGAGAGCTGAATATAACTTGCTAACAGAATAGCTAACGTTAGCTAGTTAGCGTCAGTGTCCTGTTTTATTGTTGTGATATGTTAAATATGGTAGTTACAAGTGACCTGACCAGATAACTGTATTACACGTTTTCAGCCCAAAAGGCTTAAGAATTTTAGGTTACCCTCAACTGATAATGTAGCTTAGACTGTTTCTACGTGGTATTGGAGCATGCTACCAGCATTAGGTAGCTAGTAAACGTTAGCCAGTGTGGCCAGCGAGCAGGACAGTGTTAAGCTTTGTGCCTATACTAAGGCTTTATTGTAGTGTATATCATGTGTGTGTCAGCATTGCGTGGAGGTTTGTCATCCCAAGGGAGAGAGAAGTTTATATATTCCACCGACGATGGAGGAGGGACCCTGGCCATCATCAGTCAAGATATTTAGCCAGGTTAACTAAAATTGGGCAGTCCATCTATTGTGTTCGGGCACAACCAGTATCTGAACATTAGCATAGACATCTAGACACTATTCCAGACTTTAGGGTGTTTCAGATTCATTAGATTAATTTAGCTGTTGAGACTTTGTGCCCCAAGGCCATGGGGCATTTTAATGACTCTCGCTTTGTGTTTCTCTCAGAGTAGTGACTAGCGCGTTAGCTAAAACAGCAAAGGCTGCGAAACTGAGGAGCTAGGGTAGGCTAAGATTAAATGGGTTTGTGCATATGAACATTCGCAGCGATCCAAGTTTTATAAGTCAGTTGTTTTCTGATCGAAATATGTAGATTACTAAAGGACTGTATTGCTTGGCAAACCTAAGCCACCCGCAACACAGACTTCACAGACTATTTGCAGACTTCACTAGACATTTTAATGACTTGAAACAAAGAAGTGAACAAAGACATGAACTTTAATATGTTTTGGTCTAGGTGCAGACACAAGGTATGGGTTTAATATAGAGTGCTGGGAATTATATTATAAATCTGGCAGCTTCTAATACATTTAATGAATGTCAATATTTACCTCACTGCTCTGCTATATAAATGTAGATGTAATTTCTTTACAGTAACTTCTTTAGTTACAAATAGATAAATACACTGTCTAATAAATCAGTACGATCAAGACTGTAAATAATGCGTGCGATAATAGTTAATCGGTCGAAATTTATGTGGTCCTGTAATAAAAGGTAAAAGTTGAGAGAAAGTCCTGTGCCCGACCTGCTAAAGTTCAGTGGCGTGAAAAACGTGGTGTTCGCTGCGCGCTTTGCATTAAAATATGCAGCTTCGGACACGGGAGTAGAAGTGCACAGCCACATACGCATTGAAATTTGGGGTCGGGGCTTTGCTTCCTCTTGATGTGTGTGTATGAGGTCCTTTTTTTTGCCTGTGTTTAGTTTCGCGTGTGTATTTTAACTGCTAGTCTAATCAGATGGCCGCTTATTCCGTTCGGAAACTGAGCTGGGCATTTACTGGGTGTGTCTGCGCTGAAGCAGTAGCGAAAGCGGCAGCCTTGTCTCTCAGCGTACGAAGACTCGGTATTATAAAGACAAGGGAGTCTGTCTACGGGAGTCCATCGACGGAGGCCGCTGGGGGATGCCCTGTCACATCACTGTCCCAGATTGTGATTGCTAACTCTGTGCATATAATCTCAGCTACAATATGTGAAAGTTTTATTTCAGAGTATGTGTTGGTATTGTTTTGGAACAGTACTGTTCTTCTGTCATATGTATTGTGTTGCACCTGCAATGTAGTTTTGTAGGATGAACTTTGGGCTTGACTTTGGGAGCTCATCTGGATATGAGTGTCTGCTGGATGTGAACAATGTAAGCGCAGCACTAAATGTTCTCACATCTTCTGGTGGTCTTCACTGTTTACTGGCTAAATTAGAACAGAGTGTTGGCATGGTATATGAGGATGGGTAGAATGGGATTTTATGTTATAAACAACATTTTCTTCATCTAATTGAGGAATGTCCTTGGCTTACTTCTTCAAACATGCAAATATTAGGCTCTGTTGAAGCTATTATGCTGTACTTCAGTTCTCGAACTTAAATAAAAAAAAAACATAAAATAATGATTTGGCTCATGTTAAATTATTTTTAGTGTCTCCATGATAACTTCCGCTGTAGTGCCTCGTCTGTTTGTCTTCATTTTCATGATGGGACACCACCTGATTCCTCCACACAGGATGGGCGTATGGGTTCCTCATATGAATGTATACTTGTGCACACAGGATGGCCTTTTCATCCATGGTGGATTTTTGTCAGAACCTGGCAACATCCCTCAATTTCAATTCTGTCTTTCTCTTCCTTTTCAGTGAAATACTTAGGTTAAGAAGTAAATAATAAAACTGTCATTCCTGTGTTCAGCTTTTGCGGAAGGAATCCCATTACAGCCACTTTACATATACTCTGTAAACATGTTCTTTGTGGAGATACAGAGGAGAAATGCTTCCTGTGTGGCCCCAGTCACTTTATGCTAATGAGTTCCAGTGCAAAATGGAACCTGCAAGTGGAGGTCTTACGCATAAAATGTGTACACATATCTATGTGAATGACCCTTCTACATCCCAGTGAACAATTTGATGTCATCTTCAGCTTTAAATGTATGGTGGCACATTGACACGTTTAAAATCTGACAGCAAAGAAGAATGGATGAAAAGCAAATAACTAATCTTAATATTTCAGAACGAAACAACACTGTAAAACTTAATGTTTTCTTCTTGAACAACAGGCTTACAGATTAACAGTTGTTCAGTACTGGCCACATTTTTAGTGAAGCAAGTCAATATACTTTCAATACAATAAACTTAAAACAGGGTTAATTGTCACAAATATGTAAGGGACAAAAGGCACAATATTAACAAAACTGATCAGCTAAGCCTTTAACAAGAGGTAGTTTCACATATAACAATATGTTTTTATCCCCAGTCAACCTACTTATTGTGAAAGTTTTTGCCAGCTGTAGCTTTTTGGTTGATTTCGAAATATGTCAGTATATTTCTGAGAAGAAACCAAGATTATGGGCTAACTGTAAATGTTCACGATTTTATGCTTTTGATTTGATTCAAATTAACATTAGGATCGCAATATTGTTTGACATGCAGATATGAATATAATAGCCTGAGAAAGGATGAACAGTCACAACAAACAAATCCCTAAACAAAATAATGTATTCTGTTTCTTGGGCTATTTTGGATCTGGAGTCATGTGATTCATATTAAAGAGCAACATTAGAACACTAGAATGTGTATTAAATCTGCCAGCAAGATGGATTGCTGCTATGGCTGATATCGGATCCAGCTGGAGCAGAAATAAGATGAGCACAGAATGAGCAGTGCTAGAGGGACCTTGGGGCACTGCTCCCACTGCCTCATGTGATCTCACTGTCACTGGTCCCGGTGCTCCCTCTGCCACACTGCCCTGCTCTGCTCATAATCTCCCCACCCTGGTGGGAAACAACAGGGGAAACAACACCTCTGCCAGGTGTTATAGTCTGTTTCTAGGGGCGTTGTGTTTAGGGATGTCACAAAAGAGGGCCTCCTTAACAGTGCTAATGATTAAGGATGCTTGACTACTTTCATGATATCACATTTCGCTCTTATCAAACTGTATCGTTACTTCATCAACATGAAGTAATGTCTGTTTGTATTCTAGCTTGCAGTATTGTAGCTGACGGCCAGCTTTGACGATCCAAATTCCTAGTAAACCTGCATCTGATCTCAAGTAGCTTATTAATTTATGAGTTGGTGTTGCAGCCTCGCAAGCTCTGTTAGTGAATATAATAAGACACAATACGGGTCACAGATTGAAAATGTATTTTAGAGGTGTATTTTTGAAGAATGTTGAGATTATGTTGTAACAGTCAAGTATTTTGTTTAGGGTGTTGTTTATAGGTAGCTAGCTTTAATGGCTTTGATGTAGCATCTGTACATGTAGCATACAGCGTATGTGCTTCCTCATTGGTTGTACATGTGGGAAGATAAATCCAGCTGTCAATGTTTAAATTGTGTTAGGCTACAGTGAAGGCTTGTATGTCAATTGGCTGAGAAGTGGCGAGAAGTGTTATTAGGTGTACTGGAACATCTGTGATTCTGTAATGTGGCAATAAAATTGGTGTCAAAGCAGAAGAAGATGACAATTAAGATATTTTAATTTATCCAAGTTTGGTAAAGCCTCACAGCCTGCTTCCCAGTCCTGCCTAGGCTAAACTGAAGGAAAAAGGAAGAGGAATGAGTTAAGATAGGTCTATTTTTTAAGTAGAAAGATGCATGTTATGTCCTAGGCTAGAACTTTTTTGTGAAAAATGGATGCATTGAGTAGAATATGAATAAAATAAATATGGGGAGAGGGTGTTTTTAGTTTATAACTTCACTGAAATAATGTCGCATTTCTTTGCCAATCTGACATCTGATGTTGAAAAGAAGGAAAAGCATTCAAACAGCTTTGTTTAGAATATGTATGTAAAATAACACAGGAGAACCTGAATGTGAAACCAACATTACCATGGTGTTATTTGGTGGTAGTTATTATCCAGTCAAACTATCATGCTGTGACTTCCCTCTAATGATACATGCCAGTTTTGGCAAAAAAAAGAGAAACAGCTTAAATAAGCTAAAATGGGAATATTTTGAAAGCAATTTACAAATTAATGACTTTGATATGTCTTCTCACTTAAAGCCCTGTAATATACTCAAATGGAGGATTATTTTATTCACTTGCTGACTTAGGAAGAACTTATTTTCACTCAAGAAAAGGAATGTTCATTTTGATGAACTGTTAAGCTGACTTTTTTCTCATTTTTATTTGTTTAGTTGTACAGACTTTATTCACTGTATAGTGCACCGTTTTCCCCAACCAGGACAGACTGTATTGGGTTAATATGTTAGGCTGGTGAACATTTTAACCTGTGATTTATTATTGTTTTTATATGGACCTTAATTCATTGACTGCATAGTTCACTGAAAAGGAGAGGATTTGGTATGATGATGATGACGATGATGATGATCACCGAGACAAATCGGCTGTTTTGCAATACAATATTTGATTGCATGAACTTTGAGTCTTATGACATCTTCAGTTAGTTTCAGATATTAAGTTTTAAGTGCAGAACAAGCTATTAGCGCCATTCACATGGACAACAAAAAGGCAAAATTTTCCAGTTGTTCCTGTAGGTCTCATGGTACTGTAGTATCAAAGTACTTTGCAAAACAGGCTGTGTGACCTTTGAAGGATTACAAGAGCTCACAGCCGAGAGCACATCTAGAGACCAGTCCTGAAACATCTGCCAATGTGAGATGAACTGTTGAATGCTGACAAATGTTATTCCAGATCCAAGTTAAGCAGCCATCATATTGGGTGTGGCCTTGGATACAGAGGGAAGAAATGGCACACATGTAGAGGCAAAGCCTGAACCAGCCTGCTTTCCTTTCCCTTTTCCCTTTGGCTTTGGATTCACCTCTTTTATGCTAAGCATTTTAAACTATTACCAGTATACCTGCAAAGCTTCATCTACAGTATATTATCCAAGGCATTCTTCATGTGTGAGTATAGGTCCACCTATTATTTTTTAGAACTGACCTCTGCTATAATTACTTTTGTTTAGATGAGTTGGTTAGGCTGAATCCTAAACTTATAAAGAGGGTTAACCAATTTTGCTTTGAATTACTACTCATTAACATCCCTTGACCATGAGTCTCTTTTGCTGTGTATTACACCAATTGGAAAAAAAATGTATTTGAAAATTCCATCAATGTTTGTGCTGACCATTTAAGTGTATTTTGTAAATGTGGAATAGTCTCATTTCAAATGCTCTGAATTCAAGATCTATTTTCATGCCACCCTTTGTCAAAGCCAAGCTGTTAGCAACTTTTTGGTGCTTGGATGACATCTAGTGGCCAGTTTATATGTTAATACGTAGTAATATGTTAAACATATTTTTATATTTCAGTGTGTCTAACAACTCTGGAGTAAGTTCAGATCCTCATAACACATGTATCGTGTGTTCTTACTGTGTAGATATGCATACATCAAGTGACAAGGAAATCCTTGAGTTGTGTTACTGATTTGCTTTACTGATTTTCGTCATTATTGATGTTGCCATAACCGTAACGTGTATTACCATTATGTGTACACTGAGAGAAAGAAGAGAAATAAATCATATTTATTTTAGGATACTTACTGTCAGGATGGAGACCTTATAATTTTTCTTACATTTTGTAAAATAAGATTTCTGATATCACTTCAGTTCTATTCCTTGAATTTTATTTTCTATAAATTCTCATGAACCTATTTCCTTTTGAAAGCATGTCTTTTTGAAATAAGGAAAGGAGGTATTTATAATAAGTCAGAATTAATCAGTATAGACTAATACTGTAAAAACAAACAAATAAATAAAAGGAACGTCTGCTAAGAAGGTTTTGTTACCTGTGAATATTGAAATATATCTACACTACGTGCCTAATGTGTTCACTGTTGAGTATGAAAGCTGTATAAGGACTTATTTACAGCGTAAAACACATTTAGGAGAGTACTCAAGCACACTGGCTCACTCGTGTCCGTGCACTTCTTGGTATTCTACGCACAGAGCATTTACCTGCAGCGCTTGTTGGCATTTTAGGAGGAGAGTGTGGAGCCATAATGGCGGGAGCAGAGGTGGATCCCCCTGCTAACCCGGCCTGCAAAATCATGACCTTCCGGCCCACCATGGAGGAGTTCAAAGACTTCAACCAGTACCTGGCGTACATGGAGTCCCAGGGAGCTCACCGTGCAGGGCTGGCCAAGGTAAGAGGCCTGCTTCTTCACTTCCCTTACAGTGTCTGGAACAAGCCCACTGGCACAGGAAAGTTAGACAAGCTGTGATGCATATTATTTATCAAGGGGCGAAAAAAAAGGTGTAATGAAGCAGTGAGCTATGAAAAACACTTTGAGTCTTTGACTCTAATGTGACATGTTGCTTGATGAGGGTGTATGGTGAAACTTTGAGGTGGAAATCCATTTCAGTGATGCTGCAGGAATTGATATTGACGGAATCATTGCTGGTGAAAGCTGAGGTGCAATACTAGATCAGAAATGAAGTGTGAAGAGACTTTCTGGCAGCAAAGGACACCATAGACTCCTTTCTTTGTACTTTGGCCTTCACTCAACAATTTTTAGGACTTGAACATGTAACATTTTTATTTTACAACATAGTTTAGGTCATTTAAATCGGAAATAAATGAGAGATATGTTGTATTTGAATTGAATAAAGGAACAACTCCTCAATGTGTTGGTCGAAGTTTACGCCAAAAGACTAAGAGTGATGATGGAGTTCTTTCTTGGGCTAATATACTGCTTGTGAAGAGCTGTATCTTAGCCCTACTGGAAGGTAGTGAGTGGTTCTGGGACACCAAACCCAATGGCTGGATTCTTCCGCTTGTCCTTAGGTTATTCCTCCTAAGGGCTGGAGGCCGAGGCGCAGCTACGATGACATCGATGACCTGGTCATCCAGGCTCCCATACAGCAGATGGTGGCGGGGCAGTCAGGCCTCTTCACCCAGTACAACATCCAGAGAAAGCCCCTTAGCGTTCAGGAGTTCCGCAGGCTGGCCAACAGCGACACGTGAGTCCGTCTCACACACACACACACGCGCACACACACACACACACACACACACACACACAAACGCAAGCACACACACAGGCATACACACCAGTCTACCTGGTCTGTGGGTTACAGTAAATTTTGGGTTCCTAATATATATTTTGGTAACGTTTTTATTGGATGCCTGTTTATAAATGTAAAGTACTTTTTATGTATTAAATGGCATAATGCATTACTACTCAACATCTGAATTTCAGTTTAATGTACTATCATATGGCGAGGTAAGTATATATATTATCTCAAAACTATAAGCTGATGTTATATTTATGTAAGAGAACTGCAGCCCTCTTAGAATTCATGTTTTGTGGTGATGTCTGTCAGGGTGTACATGCTGTGCCATTTTGTGTCAAATTAAGACTATATATCTTTTATACACCTAAGCAGGTTCACCCACATGAAAATGAAATATGTTGTAATATATTGAGATGTCATTCAGCCCAAGAATATATTGCAAAAACATTTAAAATATATTAACGCAAAGTAGAAATATATTGCAACATACCAAAACGGCAATGATTTACTTATTTTATGTATGTATATTGTTAAAGTACATTCTGAATAGGGTCTTCAGCTGTCAGTCACATACTTTACTATAACCAGGTACTGTACCCCCCGTTATCTCAATTATGAAGACCTGGAGAGGAAGTACTGGAAGAACCTGACCTTCGTACCCCCCATCTATGGAGCAGATGTAAATGGCAGCTTGTATGATGAGGTGAGACGCTCATCTGTGACAGCTTTTGCTGGTATGGGTCATCAGGGCCACAGCCACTTATGCCGGCCTTCCTTTTTGTCTCTGCCACGCATGTACAGTGTAATACATCAATAAACATAAAAAACTGCCGCTTTAGTAGGAGAAAGAGCATCCGGTTACAGTGGTGTACAGGGTTGTATCCATTCAATCTCTGACACCTACAAAAGAACCTTCAAAAGCAAAAATTATATACATACATACATATACATATACATACATATACATATATATATATATATATATATATATATATATATATATATATATATATATATATATATATATATATATATATATATATATATATATATGGACATATATAGGCTCCCTGGCCAGTTTAGTCACTTAGATAAACCTGTCACCTCTGGTATGACCTTTGGAATATTTTTAGCTCGTTTTACATTCTCTACATCTCCATCCAGTTGAATGTGCACAGAGAGCAACCTGATTTCAGCCTTTAAGTAATTAATTGCAAATAGTAAGAGATCATCTTTCAGTCAAGCTCTGGCTGTTCTCAATTTGTATCCTCCCTCCCAGGACATAGAGGAATGGAACATCGGCCATTTGAACTCCATCTTGGACATCATTGAAGAAGACTGTGGCGTCTCGATTCAGGGAGTCAACACCCCATACCTTTATTTCGGAATGTGGAAGACCAGCTTCTCCTGGCACACAGAAGACATGGATTTGTACAGCATCAATTACTTGCACTTTGGGGAGCCCAAGTCATGGTAGGAGTCTTGTTTTTGTGATTGTTTCTTTTAGTCGATGATGGGTCGGTGTCACTGAAGCAATTTTCAGTGAGACATGACTATCCCGTATCTGTGCTCATGTGACATGTCTTTTTTAGAATTAATGCCTGCCATTGATTATTTACTTTCTCAAGACAAGATAGCACGACAGTAATGTAATTACTGGATCTGCTTGGTGGTCAGATATGAAAAGAAAAAGAAGTCTGAGGAAGATATTAGAGACGTGTTTTTCCTGCTGATAACTACGTGTTTTGATGCTGAATGCAAACATCGTGATTTCTTACCACATGAATCAAGTGTAGCCATGTTCAGCAAATATTCAGACTGTGAATCTAATTGTATTAGCTATTGTATTAATGCTTCAGGTAATCCATTAACGGTGAGTACAAGGAGTTAATAAATGTAGACATATCTTAACCCCAAGTGCCTCATAGGAATTTTCCCAAAGGAATACATTGCACTCCTTATTAATCGTCAGTAATCGCTTGTCTTCTCCAAAGGCTTTCTTTTATCTGTCAGTTCAGCTGTGCTGTGGAACTTTGAATGGTCCTACCTGAATAAAGTGTGTGTGTGTGTGTGTGTGTGTGTGTGTGTGTGTGTGTGTGTGTGTGTGTGTGGGGGGGGGGGGGTGGGGGGCGGTGCAAAATGATGTTAGTATTGGTCAACAGATGGTCTAATCCCACAGCTAATTAACTGACTAAACACTTGACAGAGAAAGGTCCCCCTGATGAAGTGGGAACCCGGGACACTGTAATTTATGGACACTGTGAATTCCCCCAACGCCCTCTCTATCAGCACACGTGTGGTCTCGAGGAGAGTTTGTGAGATTTCGCTCATTTAGCAGAGCTCTTCTCTCCCAGCATGCTTTGGGCTTCTCCACCGAATGGGGCTGCTCTAAAGGTGATGGGACATTTGTGGCAGATTGAATAAATCCATTCTTCTCAATCCGCCTCATAAGGAAGCATGCCTGAATGGAACAGCTAACTACTCTGGCACCTCACTGCCTGGATTCACAATTAAAAGAGGAAACAAAGGAAGACGGGAAGAGAAAGAATATGCCACCTTGTTAGAGCATTTCACCAGTAAATGTATCAACACAATGACAAATCATGTTGTTTGAGGAAATAGTGTAGATGAGAAGTCTATATTTTTATAATTCTCAGTCGGTTACCCATCTTTGTAGGCTATGCAATAAGTCCTTATTTTTACTGTCTGTCTTTATTAAACTGACGCAAACTTAAGGTCTCACACTTACAGTCACTAAGGGGAACAGTTCCATGAAATTAACAGATCTATGCCTTAGAAGACACTCAAGAATCAAGTGGCAGGTATCAACATATTCAAAATGATCATTTTAGAATCTGATGTTATCTATAGTGTGTTTGCTCATTAACTGTGAATCCAACAGGATTTAGTTTGGGTGGTAACCACCTGTTTTACCACCTTCTGCATATCCCTCTGCACATCTGATGAAGAACACGTTCAGCGTTAAACCACTTTGTGCGCTGGGATAATTTCTCCTTATTCTGACTACAGACATGAATGCCCCCAGAGCTGCTTGTTTTATCCCATTCCATGAAGTCGAGTATAACGAGATAGCAGCTAAGAAGTTGTGATTTAGATTAGGGAGACGGGCTGATCTTGACACTCTGTCAAAGATAAGCATTAAATTCCTGCAGAAAGCCCCCCATATTAAACATCTGGGAGAAAAAGGAACACATTTAGCAGCTTTCCACAGCCTCAGGGAGATAAACCAGTGCTAAGCTGTCGTTGCATTAATGTGTCTCTAGGTGCACTTAAGCCCATATTTAATACTGGCGCCAAAGAACAAAAGTGAGAGTGAGGGCACTGTGTATTATTAGATATTGGTGGAATCGGGTCTGGTGATCAGGTGGCAGAGTCTACAATGAATCACTGTGACTTTTGCTAAGATAAGAGTAATTGGGTTAACAGAAAAGGTGTTGGCACTGTGTTGTGGAAGGCCCGAATCCCTGAACTTCTCTGTAGTTGCTCACATCTGACACAGGGGAGAGGGATTGCATTAGCTCTACAGTGTTTCCCATGCAAATCTTTTATTCCTGGTTGCAATAGGATTACCAATGGCTTTTTTCTTATCTTTTCTTTGGATTGGCTTTCTTTTCCTGCACGTCGTCTGCCACACAGGTGCGGACAAAAGAGGCAAAAATCTGCTCTTCCCTCCTCTTGTCTCTAGAGGGCAGCAGAGACCCTCCTTTCTCCATTCTGGCTGGGTACGCTCCAATTTCTTGCCATTGCGGGTGTGACCATCCACCCAGAACTATCAAAGAATCCATATCCAGGTTAAATATATTAGTCACACCAAAATAAATTCTATCTACAGATAAGTGCCTCCAAACTTTGATAATACCTGCATCCAATCTGCCTGATCTTTCTTCATTATTTATTTATTTCCATTATACCACTTGTGGGCTCATTCAACCTCGGGCCATTTAACTAATCATATATAATTAGTGCACTAGAACAGCATAGTTTATATGCACAAATAGAGTATCGATCTCAGTGCAAGCTCTGCACAGGCCCCTCAGACATTGGCTGAAAGAAAATTGCAGTGAAAACCGCATGTCTCCCATCCTTCTGAGTTCCTTCTGATCTTTTTATTTATTTTCCAGCTGGATGGGAAAAAAGTCTGAAGGAACACACGTTTGGTTGCTCAGAGTGGCCAGCTGTGTATGGAATTAATTAACAATCTACGAGTGTCCACTTTATCGAGTGGTGCTCTTCCGGCAAATGTAGGAAAGAACATTTTGCTACGTAGTTTGGATATTGTTGCTCCATCAGGACGTTAGAATGTGCTTCATGTGTGGGTTTACAGGCTGACAAGTTGCCGCTGTAATGCCAAGAGTAATGGCTTTCATTATCACCAGTGATGAAAGCACTCCTGCTGTTCACCTGGTTCATCTGAGATCATCCAGAGGCAAACAGGAAGCACACAAAAGCTTTCTGATGTGAAGCAGCGGCGTCTTGAGGTAGATGACACACAAAAAAAAAAAAAAAAAAAAAAAAAATCAGCACTCGCAGATGATTCATTCTGGTGGTCTCCTATTTTTATCTCCGCCTCGTTGTGTCCGTATCTATCTGATCTGGTGGGCTGTCTTTTTGGTGTTCTCTCTCAGTGTGTTGTGTGACCCTTCCTCCCCGCCTGCCTCTACCTGTCTCCGCGAGCCGTCTCTGTCCGTATTCCTCCGCCGTCAGGCTGTCTCTCCGGCTGTCAGGGCAGCTCCTCCCCCACAGCTGGCTCTGCTCATTAGAGCCCATCAGCCTTGCTGGGCATACTGTCAAAGGCAGGCCTCCTCTCTGTCTCTATACCCACCCCCCCTCCACTAATCTTCAGTTTCGTTCCTGTCTCTCTGTCTCTCTGCTCTTTCCTCCTCTCCCTTTGCTTTCTCTGTCTCTCTTTCTCTTTTTCTTAATTTCTCTCCTTGTCTGTCCCTCTCTTTCTCCACTTCTTTCTGGCTGTTCCTCTCTCACTCTCTCCCTCCCCCTCTCTCTTTCTCCATCTCTTTCTCACTCTGATTATCTCTCACTCCCTCTGTCTGTCTCGCTCCAGCTCTCTCTCCTCTCTCTCTCTGTGTTTCTGTCTCTTTCTCACCTTCGTCTGATGACCCGGCGCCGCAGAGGAACACTCAGATACCTCGAGACTGGGACAGCTCCCACTCTGTTGTTTCTGCTCACCCCCCCTGACAAGTGCTGTAATAGGAACAGAATTATGAGAGGGAGGCTCAAAACTTCAGACAGCAAGTGTGAAATCTGATTGCTTGGAAGATTTAAGAGACACTGGTATTGATTATAAGTTTGAAACATGAGTGGGATGGGGAAAGCAATGCGGCAGGATGCAGTCTGTTATGGGGGGGGCAATCGCAACATTTGACGGCTGAGTTTAATGGAGCATAGACAGGCAGAGATATGGGTTGCAGGTTTCTGGTTCTGTTGTTGAGATGAAATATTCTGTAACTGAAGGTTTTGGCATGTTGTCTTTTGTTTTAATGGCTGTTTGTGGTGACTGGAGATAAGACTATCTATCAGAGTGATGGTGATCCACTGATATGTGTGTTACAAGCCATTGTTTGTCAATATGTATCTTTAACCGTGCACACATGACTGTTTTCAGCATTGACATATAACTGTTTAATGTGTCCTACTGGAATCTTGGGTGTAGAGCACTCAAAAGAAAGTAGTTAGATTTTTTTGCCTTACAGTTGAAGCATGTTTCAGTCTTTATTGTATTGGGCCTCAGGTGCATGGTTGTACCCTCCTACCACCAGAGGGCAGCTATGTGTTATAGCTTCTACCCAGATTTTCCCCATTTTTGTCTAAGCATCATGGTACATTTGCATCCCTGATACATGTATACATCTCATGTAAAGTATTATGATTTCATTCATAGGGTATACATCAAATGCATGTTACATTACATGAACAGCAGTGGTCTGTTTAAAAAAATGTATTACAAAAGCAGTATTTCCTTGTGTGAGCCAGTATTGGGCTTTACTCCAATTAGTCTCAGTGTGCAAGAATCACCACTCACAGAAAATCTACATCAAATGATTCCTGTCAGCGAAGCCAAACCTTTGGAAACAGGAATTTTGGTCAGGTGGCCTCATTTCCATTGGCAGGTTAATGACATTTCAGAAAGCTCCGTTGCTGGTGGGCCTAATAAAACAGAAGGATTAGAGAGAGAGAGGGATAAAAACACTGCAGAGAATCAGCAGCCTCATGAATACCAGCTGAGGCGTTAACTTTATTTCTCTGAGACTTGAAGAAATGTTTAATTTGCCATTTGAAGTATTTAATCCCCCAGAAGCTGAAAACACATCATTTTCCATGCATAATCTCTCTGCATTTTAAAGGTCAGACAGTGGCAACATCTTAGCACTTTGACCTTGGCTGATGGTTTGAGAATGGCTGGTAAATTTGATGAGTGGTGCTCATTATTCGGGAGTCAGCTGTTGAACCTGTTAATTGTACAGCTGAGGAGCAGTGTGTCAGGACAAGCTTGTTTCCCAAAGAGGAGCAGAGCGCCTGAGAGGGGATTTCTGGGATCTAGGTGTCAGATTAGAGGGATATTGCCTGCAGTTTATTCCTCCAGCAAACTGAAATCCATCCTAGAGCTTATACTGTGGCATCCAGTTTTAAGTGCCAGATTGGAGTTTCTGTTTGTACATAAGGCTTAAAGGGGATTTTTCTACAAGCACCGGGCTGCCCATATGTGAAGAGTCTTGTAAACTTCACAGAGTGCCACGCTGTGAGAGACCTGGGCTCCTGCCAGTGAAATAGTTTTATTGTTTCATGCTCTCACAGTAATAATATGCATATAATACTGCAACGTCCGTCATTTAGGACATGAAATGTCATTTTAATGGAAGTAGCACTGAACTTTCATTTTGCCGCACCCAAATAAACATTCAAAGAGTCTGGTCTAAACGGGACAGATGTCAGCAATAGTGTCTGAGCATGTATTCTCCTCACCAGTATATTTTGAACCTCAAAAAAAAAAAAAAAAGTCATGCTTTCTCTTGCGTTAGTAATGAAGGCAAATCACCATGATAAAGTGTATGTGACTGCTGCAGAAACTGGGTTTCATAATCCTTGTAACACGCAGTGTAGAGACGACCTTGTCGCTAGCGGCAGGCAGTTATAAAGGCCATGCCTTTGGCCGTGACAGTAAGGAGTGGCAGGATACAGATTAGCATGAGCACAGAAAAAAGACAGGGTCTGAGCATCTCAGCTGTGGGGGCTCCACACAGCTTTGAGTGGACATGCTAAGAGATGGGCAAAGATGCAGCAATTGGTAGCACTGCCTTCATATCTCTCTGGAAGCGGTTTCTCAACTCCCACTAGCCAGCCATACTTGTTCCAGGCAAAGAGTTGGGGGTGGGGGGGGGTTGGAGTGAGCTTCAGGCTTGACGTTTCTTGGCTGGTAATCGGGATTAACACAGCTGACTCAGAGCTACGTAATTTGTGTGTTTAGGGTGAAGTGCTGAGGATATACACCTCTTCCCTATGTTGCAGACGTTTTTGTAGTCTTCATTTACATATAACGCAGCAGCAAAAATCAATTATCTTACTGAGCAAGCACGATCACTACTCCGGTAATCTTGTTCCTCTGTCGTCGCTGAGTGTGCCTGACTCGACTGCCTTTTCGAGGACTCTGAGTGCAGCATGTGTGATGAATGCAAGCCGTTTTATCTCTGCCGCTCTGTAAACAGACATGGCGGTATCAGCGTGTGCGTATTAATAATGAAATCATTCTTTGTGCTTTGCTTCAGTTGTTGTTATGCTGTTAAAATATCCCTCATGATGACAGATTTACAATGAAAGGCCAGGGGTTTTTTTTCCATTGCTTGGGAGCGATGATTGGTATGTGCTTGTTCTTTCCTCTGCCTGACTTCCTCTCTCTTCTCCTTCCCAGGTATGCAATTCCCCCAGAACACGGGAAGAGGCTGGAGCGTCTGGCCATTGGTAATGACTCTCTCGTGCTGAAAGAGATTGACAGCACCTCTCAGCTTTTATGTGGTGATGCATTAACCCTACCATCGATAACCTATAGGGCAGAGTTTATCACAGGGTTTTCCGCAGTGACACCCCCATATCTCGCCTGGAGCTTTGTTATTGCCCCTTTATTCAAAGTGCCTGATTTTTCAACCATTAATAATCTCACTCCCACACCACAAAGCTGTATTCTTCTATTTGAGCTGTATAGCAGTTATCTCATAAACACACATTCTGGATCAGCCTCACACATTCCTGTGCCTATCTCACATATACAGGCAATACAGATTACTGTGTAATTATATGTGTTTGGTAATAAATTTGAATTATTGTTTCAAACTTGATTGGTTTAACTATGAAATATTTATATGATGTAACACTTTCATAAGTGCTGTTGAAGTTGGAGCATAGAGAGCGGCATAGGCCCTTGTGCATCACACTCAGTATGTGTATGCTTCTGGTAGTTATTAACTGATGTGTGTTTAACTTGTTTTGTATTTAGCTTGTGTGGGGTTTCATTTCATTTTGTTGAGCTTATTTTTTTTAACAATATGGCCTTATTTCCCCCTGTATCCAAACAAGTCTTACAAATGGCATAGGGGGAAAAAAAAGCATTTTTGAGAACGCCAAGCTTAAAATAACTCACAATGGCATTGCAAAAAAAAAAAAAAAATAATAATAATAACAAAAAACAAGATCACCAGGCTATGTAACAGTATTACGGTTTATATTCCAGCAGGAAGTTATAACTTCATCCATAAGTTTATTGCTTGCTTGTAGCAGGTAGACAGCAGGAAAGTGTCACTTGACAGTATCTCACAGGCGAGTAGACTTCATGCGGCGGACTGTACTGAGTGTCTTTATTCTTGTAGCTTGTCGTGCACAGAGAAGCAGACCTGGGCTGATGGCAGATCTAACTGTGAGTGTGCAGTTGGATGATCACTGCGGTGATATTTCCATTGGGATGGTTTTGTGTCTGACTGTGTCTTGGGAAGATGACAGGCAGTAGCAAAGTTTTTGCTCAGTTCCAGACTTGTGCAACTTCCTTTTTTTTCCCCTCCTTGCATTCTCTACAATCATTGCTTTTGGTGGCAAACATCATTTATCTGGAGTTTTCTTTCTGATGTTTAGATGTTCTCCATCTGTTCCCTTGGTTGGATATCTGGCAACCGGATAGACACAGTGTTAAACAGTACAGAGTCTGTACAAAGCACACACAGAAACAACTCTGGTAATGACTGAAGGCATCAAAAGTAATGTAACGACTTTAACTTCACAAGCAGTTAAAGCAGATGAACATAATGTGTCAAAAAAGGCTAATTAGAACAACAACAAAAAAAAAAATCACAATTTATTTCATTTCTACTAGTTTGCTATTATTTTAAAAGCCACACATTCTCATTCTACCGAATAAATTCAATTGAACTTCAGAAATATGACCCGTGATTGCGGGTTGTCCAGGTCAGTCAGCGCTTGATACATGACATGATTTAGAAAGCCAGGCTATCTCCCATTATCTTGTCCCTGCATTGTAATTATCATGCCAGCTTTTCATGCTCCAGCGCCTTTCATCTTCCCCTGCCGCCGCAATCCTGATTGACTGCGGCGTGGACGAATATTGCATGTGAAAGACCTCATGGGCGCGGCGCTCAGATCTGCTCTCCGCTGCCTGCCTGACCCCTATCTCTCTCTCTCTCTCTCTCGCCCGCTCTCTCTCTCTCTCTCTCTCTCTCTTTCTCTCTCACCCGCTCTCTCTCTCGCCCACTCGGCTTTGGCGAGAGGTGTGGCCGTAATGTACATCTGAAGCTTCGGGGCCCCGGTGGGTGTCTTTCAATGTGCGGCGTGTCCTTTCTGAGACGGACCTGAGCGATACACCCCTGTCAGCATGGGAGTTCATCAGCGGTGACAGCGAGCGGCATCGATCGGGCAGGACGTATTGAATCCGTCCCCCCCCTTCCTCGCTCTCCTCGATAAGGCGGCCGCCCGGCTGCCGGCTGCAGAGGGCTCTCGTCCCACACGCTTTCACTCTGACAGTCTGGAAAGTTCCGCCATGCTCCGGGAGCCGGGGGACACTTTGAATCAGCCGCGGGTGATGGATCTCTGCTAAATCGATCGGCGCATCAGTGGAAAGAGTGAAAGGAAATGGCTTTTGATAGAAGTCTTGACATTTGTCATGTTTTTTGCCCGCACTTAGTTTTTGTCGTGAAAAGCTGGCCATGGCTGATCACAGATCAAGAAATTTAAGCAGTGTCAAAAAACAAAAGACAACCAATTAATCTGCTCACACTCATGGAATTATTTCCAAAATACACCATAGGATTCTAAATATAAGTGACTTAAATAAATGGTATCACTTGGATCTGAGTCTGCCCTCTACTTAGTCTGACCAAGATGCCTTGAATCCTTATTACTTTTCATTTATTTCACAATATTATGAATTTTTCTGCCACTGATATATATGTAAAAAGTTGCCTATCTTCATAATTTAAAGTTGTGGACAAAGCACATTATAGTTAGGCTTTTGTAAATACTCCTAGGGAAGAATAGCAGAAGTCTGTCTCATTTTTGTTAGCAACCCATTAATAATGTGCAATGTATTCCTGCTGAGACTTGAACGACCTTTAGTAGGCTGTTTTGGCAAGATCGGAGTAAACATTTGGAAACGTGTTAAGCACCAAAAACAAATGAGATGATTCAGATTCAAGATTAGTCCTTAATAGGCAATATATGAAAAATAATGTAAAACCAAAAAAATGGGGGAGCTAAAAAAGAAAACTAATTGGAGTGCTCTAATCTTGTAGCCATGAGCTGTACCTATAATGGTTATAATCTATGATATTTAATATGTTCGAGAAAGCACTTAGCTGTAATTTGTCTTCCTGGATGTCCTGAGGCGAGTGATAAAAACAATAACACAAAATTCCCCGCTCGTTGTTTGTGACTCACTGAAGACAGCGAGTGTGCCATGATGTTCCAGAAATGAAAGGGCTTTAGAAGCTTTTGCCTTGACCACAGTGTTAAAGACCTGAGCCAGTCCAAAACATGCTTTAATTTTTTGTGTTGTTGAGGTAGTGTGGAGAAGTCTCAGAGAAAGTATTGTAGAAGAAAAACAAACTTTCATGACTACAACAGGTGAACCAGAATTTCAAGGCAGCATGGCATAGATAAATATCCTGGACTGAAGTGCACTTCCTGAAGTGGATGGAGTTCACCCCTCTACAAGAAAGAAGTGATGCTCTTTGGGTTGTGCTCAAAACCAGTGTAAGAGGTAGACTGCAATAGCTGGGCAGGTAGCTGCAAAGCAAGCATTGAAGACCACTGGTGAGGAAATTACAAAATGGACAAGGCTGTGTAGTTTATTATATCCTCTTTGCTTTCATTTTACTTTCAAGACTCTCCTGAGAGCGTTTCATCTCCTGAGATCCTTGCCCAAGCACAAAGATGGACTGTGAAATGAAGGCCAGTTGTGAAAAGTTCCAGAATGTACCGTACTAGCGTTACCTCGAAGTGCCTAACATGCCTTTGATGTGTGAATTCTGTACTATTTAATGGTTCACTGTTCTTTGAGGTGTTTTTAAGGAAAAAAAAAAATGGAAACATAGCTTCCTTCTGTACAGGTAATTTAAATTCTCCGCAGAGCTACATGTCTGACGCAAGAGGAATGGGGTTATGCCTTATTTTTGTTCTGTTATAACTTTACTTACAGTCGAAGTCTTGCACTGTCTTAAGTGTTGGTGCCATTTTACAAAGGCAAGAAGAAAAAAAACGTTGTTTTCATTAATGTCAGACATATGTCATTGCAGCTGTGCTATTTTTAAAAAACACAGATGTTATGGTCACAGTCCATAATTCATAGTTCAGGACCTAGAAGCCCAGATTTAATAGGGTAGGTGAGAGAAACAGCTGTTTAGTCCTCTGAAATTCCACACCACGCCTTTGATGTCAGGCACCGTGTGGCCGATAGTGGGAGACGCGGCTCATTGGATGAGGTGGATGTCACAATTAGATCCTGTGCGATGCTGTTGTTCTAGCCTCTGTGTTTCAAAAACCCTGTTGTCACAATGGTTATTCTTCTGCAGTATCAAAACTTTTATTTTATTTATTTCTTTATTTTTCACAGTGTGCAAAAATATATAGGTATGTTTTCTACAACCCCTAAGACAGGAGCTGTCCTTATTCTGCACACATTCTGAGCTATATGGACAGTCTCATGGCATGACTGGAGTGTGATGTGGGTGTCACTTCTGTATTATCACAGGAAGGAAATAACAATGCAGGGCATACTTAAACAGGACCTTCTGTTTTGTCCCTAATGGAGATGTGTCAATGTGTTTACTTATGTGGTAGTATAGTGACGGTGTCTCTCTGGAAATGAAAATGCGTCTTATGCCATGAAAGTGAATTGGAGAATTTTCCTGCTCAGCTCCTCCCTTCCTTGCCTGTCAGTCAATCCCACTATCTTTAAACTCTCTCTGTCCATTGAAAGCCCTTGGCAGGTTTTGACCCAGTTGCCATCTTGAGACTGAATTTGAGGCGATTAATAAGCTTTCCACTTGATTATTAAGCAGATATCACGTCCGTGCGTCACCGGCGTTCACTTTTATTAAAACGCAGTAAAATGAAACGGGAGTCTTTTCATATTGTATCCCAGCAGCATTGTCTGCAGATTATGAGCCTTGTATTGTGACCTTAAACAGACCACCTCCATCTTAAATATTTAACAATATTATTAAAATTCTGCCGTAATGTCTGCCGTTGTTGGACACACACAGCCTTTCTTCACTGCTTTTCAATTATCAGCCCTTCCTCCCCGCCACGGCTGATCACCGTCACCACTCAAACTCTGGCCACAAAGCCGTATCAGGCTAACGAAATTGAATGGAGCCTTCCCTCTCCTTTGATTTCAGTTGGAACATTAATCCACGGAATATAGAGGGAAAAAGACAAGTGTTATTTCAGTCTGATTGTGTGGTTGAACTTTACAGGCATGCACGGGAAAGTGTTAAGTAAATGGATGGTGTGAGAAGCACTGCTACACACGAGAGCAAGAGGGAGCAGGCTCTGGCCAGCCCTTACTGTACAGTCCATAGTACATGGCAGCTCAGTGCTTTGACATGTAGTTAGAACAGTGCGAGCTGATAGCCAACTGTTGGCAAATGAACATATACAGTGTATCTTTTCATATTCTTTTTTATAAAGTAATACATTATAATTTTCTTTAGTCATATCATAAATTTTGGTATATGAGCTTGTTCAGTGAGAAAGACTCAGTTTAGCATTTCAGAAAATCCTGAACCACTCCTTGGCTGCATAACTGTAGGCTTTACATGCATACGCTCCACTGTGATGGGGGTTGACGTTATCAAAGGGCTTGTGCTCTCACCTCTTTTATTATGGTTTTATTTGACATTTAAGGGAATCTATGATTGTGTACAGAAAAGTGTTCTCCAGTTTAACTGATGCTGGCCATTTAACATGTGCATATAACTGCTGCTTGAAATTAAGAAGAATGTCAAAAGATTATTTTGAATGAACCCCAGGGAAGGTGTTAAGATGGATCTAGTGTACCAATCACGCTCCAAGCCCAACACTGAAGCAAATGGCCCTTACAGAGAATAATCTTTTAAAAGCGGGTGTTGATTCTTTTTCTCTAATGATTTTATTATATCCCTTCAATTAGTCCTGTAAAAACATGAAGAGTGAAACTTAAAAAAGAAGAAAACTGATTGAGTTCTTAATGTTAAACTGTCCACATAGCCTATTTGCTGGCAATTATGAAAGCTTTCTCGTTGTATCAATAATTAATACCACGGCGTTGAGGAAAATTCCTAATTAGGCTGGTTGAAAGGGAAGACACATGGAAGAGACAGGCGTAGTTTGGTCTACAGAGGGCATGGGCAGAATCTTAATAGAGAGATGGAGGTTGAGTAGATTTCGGGGGCCTTGCCCAAGAGAGTCATGAACTTTCAGGGGGTACGCAGAGGCTCCAGCGAAAGATAAAGAAGCACCCAAGCCTTTTCCCAGGGTAATGGATGTGTCTGCTCCAGAGGAGGGAGGATTGCAGCATCTGCTGTCCTTCCGCCAACCTCAGCCTCTAGAGGGCGCTTGATGATAGGCAGTCATTAACATATTGCGTTTGGACCCCACTCATCATCTGTGGGGAAAATAAGGGCATAACTGACTGAATTGGACTGTACCTGCACCTGTGTTGTGATGAAGGCCTAGGCCAGGAATGAGTGATGGATCAGGCGGTGAAGAGATTGCAGAGGGTGGCCCCATAACCTGTAGATTCATCCAGCCTGCGGAGGATGAATATATGCACAAACCCAAGCTCGTTCAAACTAAAAGCCTCATCAAAGATGTTTAAAAATGGGTTACATCTTTTATATTTAGAAAAACGAGTTCAGCAGCTGTGTGTTGGTGTGCTGCTGCTGTGATGTTAGCTCTGAAATATGTAGGGCATCTTCATTTTTACACAACTCTTAGCACTGTGCTAACTGTTACTTTGTTGTCCTCAGGTTTCTTCCCAAACAGCTACAAGAGCTGCGAAGCCTTCCTCCGGCACAAGATGACCATCATCTCACCCTCCATACTGAAGAAGTACAGCATCCCCTTCGATAAGGTACAGCGCGACCCCGTTTTGATCACAATGCGGAATTATGTACCCTCCCCGCAGCAGTCGCTGCTGGACCAAATAACCGCTGTTGTGGAACTAATTGTACAGCACATTCGGAACACATGGGAACACGCTGCCTGCGTTTTGCAGGCAGCCGATGCGGAGAGGCTCCCGTCGGCCGAACGTCAGGACGAGCAGGCTCTGATCGCGGCGCTGCGCGGTCCTGTCCGCCGTAGAAATGACAAACGAGCGCGGTGTGACAGGGTGTTAGAGGGGAGAGGCCCGTGCCACCCCCCCCTCCCCCCCTTCCACTTCTCCTCAGACCGCTTTAGTGGAACACAACAGCTGTCTGAGCAGGGCCGCAAGTGTTCTCTACTTTCTGATCTCACACACTCACACACACGCACACACACACGCACACACACTCGCGTGGCCGTCCTGTGCTGGCGGTGCCAGGCGCACCTGCCACGTGCAGCTGTCAATTACTCCACTGAGTTACAGACTGGCATGCAATTAGACGTAGCCTCGTGCACCTCCCAGTGCTGGTAATGAATTTCATCAGCCATTGATCAAAGTCAGAATTGCACTGCAGCCCAAAATTACCCAATTAACTCTTTTACCAAAGTGCATCTATTTTCAGCCACTTTCTTTCTTTTTTTTTTTACTCCAATGAGTAAATCTGTGAACTGGAGGTACCATTGGAGGAAAATACATAAATACACTATGCAAAATTCTGCCTGTGCGCTTACATGTGGAGATTTTTAGGTTTTTGATTTTTCATTAGTGGTTTGTTTGCAAGCTGGTTATCTGTATTTTGCACAACAGAATGGAGGAGATAAAACAGATTTTCTTCAATTTATGCCAAAGAAAACGCGTACCTCTTTTGATGGTTTTTCTTCTGCGTAAATGAATCAATGCGTCGATAAATGGTGTGAGAGCACAATGCATGAATAGTTTGAAAATTGAAAATATGAAATCCCAGCAGTATCGGAGCCCCTGGCTTTTCAGTGTCTTTCGGTGCCAGGACTGGTACTGCAAAGCCAGTCCTGATTAGGACTACAGAAGCATAGAGCGTTGCTTTGAGTGGACATCTCGAGCCTGCTACTGTGCGCCCATGTCTCAGGGGTGTCCATTCGAGTGCCTGTACGCCACTGGTGTCCGCTGGTTATGACGGCCATGTGAGACTTCCCTATGGACCGCTGACATGTTACAGTGGGCCCAGGTCCTACATCAAATCATAAAATATGAGCCTTTCATGTAAATACATCTGTCAAGGGAATTCTGAAATGCAGGTTATTTTTTTCCCCTCTACTAGCGCAGAGTTACATGATAAATTAGTAGTTTCTCGTTGACATTGCTAGCGGAATGTCCTTGATTTGATTTTTTTAAAAGATTATTTTCAGTGTAAGATCAAATGCACTGTTCACTTCTCCCACAAAGTCTGTGCTGCATTTCTCCCTACAAGAGTAAATGAGTTGTCTCTGCGACGGGCTTATCTTTTTTCTTTTTTTTTTTTTTTTTTTTGCACACCCCGGAGTGTTGGGCTGCTGCTCTGAAGATAATTAAGTAGTGCTTGTATCTGATGGGAAGGCAATGTATGCTGGAGAACCTCATCCTCTTCTGATTACTTAAATGTCAGTCTAGGTTAGTAAATTTTGAGTTCATTCTTGCTTAATTGCGATATGATATTATGGGTTACTCCAGGATCTGAAACTAATGGAGTAAGTGCAGCCAAGTGAGGAACATGGGGGTATGTTAAAACAGGAGCAGTGTTAGGGTAAGAGTGAAAACACAATGGCACTGGCCTGTGGAGTACAGTATTCACAGCCAGAGTCATGTGAGTGGTGGTAGCTCCAGATGTGTTATCTGTCTTTGCTCTGCATGCACATGATTAAACAGTAGAGTACACACAAAGGAAGCTCCCAGAGGATTGCTCTTTACAGGTTTCTCAAATGAAGCACCAGCCTCAAAGGAACATTTGCATTATGAGTATGTAGAGTAGTGTATCTGCATCATAATGAGTGAGTGGAATAATGAAAATGGCAGTATAGATGGGCGCAGAGGAAACCACGATGGCATGATTGTTGAGTGGCCACCTCCCATCCCTGGTTCTTCCCTAAGGCTACGGTCTGCATTGCAGCTGGTCACAGGGCCGGGGGCTGGGTCTTGGCCATCTGTTTAGCGCAGTGTAGGGCCTTAAGAGAAGGATGCCTTCCACGCTGGCAGTTCCAGCTAGTGCGGGTGAGTAGCCTCCTTCAGAGGGTCTGGCGTTGTAAAGGGAGAGGGGGGGAGAGCTGGCCGGGAGGGCATGCACAGCGCTGATAAGCTGCAGGTTGTACATCAGTCGGGAGCTGTCAGTGCTGGGGACAGGGGCTGAGGGGGTGATTTAGGTTCACAATAATGTGTACACAGTGGAAAAAGCAGAGTCTTTTGGTCACACACTCATTATCTTTACACACTGAACATTTCACAGTTCCCTGGAACTTGGCCCAGTGTTTTGTAATTCTTGATGTTTGTTGGAAGAGATGGAACTTAATGTACTTTCTCCTCACACAATTTACAGAAAAAAGTAAAGTATTGACTCTACGGGACCTAATTGGGTTCAAAAGTTAGCAATGGGCATAATGCCATACCAGTCCTCACTTTCAGTTATGTCTTTTGGCTTTTCTTCCACCCCTTTTCTTCAGAATGTTAGCTATTGTGAGAGTTTGAAACACAATAAGTGACATGATTACAGGTTGTCAAGTCCTGTATCGGCATCAAATTCAAGCCATTCATTAGGTGTGGAGCTCGGGTTAGGGCCATTTTATGTACATAGGCCTCAAGAAAAGCAGCCACTGCTAAGCATTTGTTGTGGCGCAGTACGTTTTGTGCTGCTCCCACGGTGGTAGTGCTTAATAGGGCTTTTTTGTTGCTGAAATAGAATGTGCCCTTTCTCTGTCTAATCCCGGAGAGTGCACTTTTCAATAAGAAATGGAAAGAGTGGTGCATGGTTTAGATAAATAATGGGGAAATGGCTGCTTTGCCTGCTGCTCCTTTGATTAATCCTTTTTTCCCTTTCAAAACATTGTAAACTAGACTTCTGTTCAACTGGCCAAATACACAAAAAAAAAAAAAAAAAAAAAAAAAAAAAAAATATATATATATATATATATATATATATATATATATATATATATATATTTAAATATAAAACATATGTATGTGGAACATATATGTATACATATGGGAGTACATTAGTACAGAATTAAATTAATGAATTTGGTCAAATGAAAGGTTTTCATAAAGCTGATTTCCAATCACTGATACTAATCTTACTGAATTTCTTTTTTTGTCTTTTTTTTACAATGTAAGAAAATTTTTATGAACTTAACCTGTCTGAGAAGAAACAAAGTAAGAAAAAAGATGACAGTGCTTATCTGAAATTGTTTGGACTATTTTAATGCTCTGAATCCGACTCTTGAAAGCATGTGCAACATTGTAATTGGCTGGACCACAGAAACATCTGTGTTAAACTAAAAGAAGTGTTTTCATTTGAAGTATTCTCTGATACAGTGTGTCGTATGACAAGCATGCTGATTTTGTTTCACATATATTCACAAATTGAAAGACTTTATACTGTACATATGGTGGAATCTCTGAAAGCAGCAACAGTTTGTGTGATTGTGTTAAACATCTTACATCAACTAAATAATTATTATTTACAAATAATTGTCTTCACGGTGTGGATTGGTTACGTCTGTAATCTACTGACACTGATGCACTGTGTTATCCAGTTTCCCTTTATTGTGCTCTGTTTGGAGAGCTTAAGGTGGAAATGTTAAAAGGCCATAGTGTTTTTGATATTGTTATCATATGTCTAAAATCAATAAAAAATACATATAATTTATCTGTAAGTAGGCTGAGTTTTTCATGAGATTTAAAGGAGAGATATAAAAAGGTAAGGAATACAGTAGTCATGCAGATCTAAATGTGTTTTTTTTAAAGTGGGGTATAAAAAAATATATATATATATATATATATATATATATGTCAAACTTAATACTTCTTGCTACAGATATACTGTAACATTAATAATCAGTAATAATCAGGTTTTAAGATGGCTGCAGCTCACTGCTAGGACCACTGCTGTGCAAACTGCCATGCTGTGAGAGTTTGCTGAGTTTGTTCCCCTGTCGTCACATTTTCCGGTGTGCCTGTACTGAGCTCCTGAAAGTGCCCCTTCAAGCGTTCAGCTGATGTGATTGCTCCTGTATTCAGGGCCAAATTGCACCACTTTGCACCTATTTAATTATTTATTTTTTTACTTGTCACCTTGCGCCTTGTTGATTGAAGCCTGTAATATTGAAGCATGTTTGTACTATATACAGTAACTTGTATGGATAGAAAAAAAGGCAAATATGACCCTTTTTTGTCCTCAGTGCTTCTTCTAGGGTGGAAAGCAAGAAGGCTCAGCTGGCTGTATTAGCTGCTGTTTACTTTCCAAATTACAGTGAAGTGGGCCCTCAGGACAGGCAGTCTAAGTCATGTAAATGCACAGTATAAAACAAGCACTGTCAAAAATATAGTAATGAAATGTCAGTGTAATCTGTCCTGTCTTTATGTAAGTTGCAATGGTTGTGCACAGTGCAGAGAAAAATTAGCAAAATATGAGGATTGGAAAAGATTTTTTTTTTTTACAGGACTGTTTAAATAAAGGGTAAAAAATGCAGTATTATATAATGCAAATGCAGTGCCATGCTTCCACTAGAGTGGGTGCCTGCTCTTTTTTGTCCTTCAGTATGTTTGTCCAGAACTCACAGAAAAGTTTAAAACCCCTGTGTATATCGAAGGCCCCTTATGAACTGTAGAAACACATTCTTAAAGTGTTAGCTTTCTGCTGCAAAGCCAGATAAACTACTGCATGGAGAGATGAATATCATATCCAGTAATTAGCTAGAGCTGCTCAGAGCCAGAATTCAAGTATAATTTTTAAGAGTCACAGAGATTGGTGCTTATGCTTCAGAATAACACTGAATTAATTCATTTCAGGTTTGGAATCGTAATCTGTCTGAGAAGTGGAGAAAACATAATACAAACTGCTGCATAGCGTAGAACTGTAATATGAATTAAATACTGAAATAGGATTGATTGGCAATGCATTCACACTGATTTCAAGCTGCCCTAATTATGAAAATGAAATTGCTGATGAATTTCTTTTTCCTAAAAATAATGAAACAAGGGTACCTTTTTTTTCCTTTTTTTCCATTGATTGTTTATGGTTACTGCTTATTTTCCATTTGACCTTTGACCTTTGGCCTGAACAAGCTGCCCTTCTCTGTGTTTCACAGATCACCCAGGAGGCTGGCGAGTTCATGATCACCTTTCCCTATGGCTACCATGCCGGATTCAACCATGGCTTCAACTGCGCGGAGTCCACGAACTTCGCTAGCGTGAGGTGGATTGATTACGGGAAAGTGGCCACACAAGTGAGTGAGAGTGCCTCATGGAAAGAAGTCATTTTTGGTGCCAGCGAGGGGGCTCATTTCACCTTGTGGGTTTGTAACAGCAACACTGCTGATTTTTCTTTGATGAGCCTCACAGAACTCAGCAAGGGGGAGGTGAGGTTAGAGTCAGGGTAGGGGTGTGTGTGTTTGTGTGTGGGGGGGGAGTGTTAGCTGATGTTAGAGGGAGGTGTTCTGTATGTACTTAAATGAAAGAGCTTTTCTTGTCTTTCTTTTTCCTAAGTCAGCTCTGTGATATAAGCAAGTCCAATTAGCCATGGTGTGTAGTCCACTAGGTCCTCTGTTCGGCTTTTGAAGAAGGGATGGAGTTGATGTGTGACTGTGCAAACTGTGCTGATTAATGCAGCGCTGGCTGCTGTCAGAACGCTCCCAGGAAATGGAGAACTCACAAGGCATTACCCGTGGCTGTCGTAAGCTGTGTTTGTCTGTCAGACCTCTTCTCGCGCTGAAAAAGTCCTTGTCACTACGTATGTGGCATCCTCAGTCTTTACATACTCAATAAGCCTTGAACCTGAACTACAAACTCATTTTGGATTCCGGCTCCCCCAGCACAGTTTTGATTAAAGTCAAGGTAAATTATCAAGCATATGACAGATGGTTTCTGTATTTTATTATTATTTCTGAGCCTGCTGAATCCCCCATCCTGTTTGGAGTAGTTTTGAATTATTGTGCTGTTGACACATGAGAGTGTATGTGTGTGTGCTTGTGTGTATGCTCTTGAATGTTCATTGGATGATTTCAACAGAGTGCTGAACTATAATAAAGGAGGAAGAAAGAAAAGGAAAAAAGAAAAGGAGGGCAGCATAAACGACATTAAGTGATAAAGAGAGGGAGCAGGAGACATTGAACAACAAGTTTATATGTTCTTTAAGACAATGTGGTGTTCTCTGTTTCACAATGCCCTTATGGATGAAAGGGGCCATGGGAACTGGGAAGGGATTGTGTGTGATATGAGGTTCAGGGGTTGAAGTCATGGCTTAAGTTTTTCCCCATACAGGCAAGCAGTTAGAGCCACAAGGCATCTGACAGCACTCGGGCAAATCTGTGGACCTCCTAGGTGGTTGTTTTACTTCTCTTCTGCTGAACAGCTTAATTTCCTGTGTCTTTGTTTTGTCATCTCATTGTAATAATGGTGGTAGCCTTGGGAGAAGCCACAGGGGGCATCTTCCTAGCTCTACCATGTTTTATTGTTTAGTTTAGCCTTTTTTTCCCCTCTCAGAAGCAGATGTTAGCTTTCTCTGGCATTTTTTATTTGCTAGCTTGTTTTGTGAATAATTCACTAAACCAACCTTGCTTGCAGGGATGAGATGGCTTTGTTTGAATTATTGCGAACTAATGTGGCCCATAGGGGTTACTTTGCATATCCACACCCATTTTTAATCATGCTGTGCCAACAGCAAGAAGTCGGTTTGCTGCTCTTTCACTGGGGCTACATACCCGTTTGGAGATGATCCAGCTGCAAGCAGAATCTGACCATTTGAGATTCTTTTCCTTTCAGCTTTGTCTGTCACAACAGGGGCTGGGTGCCATTAGATATTAAAGAGTGAATGATATTGGTAGTTTTTGCAAGAACGAGTTTGATTGAAGACACGAGGCAGAGCACTTGTCACACTTACACCGAGGCTGTGAACTGAGGTAGATCCAGCTTCTATTTGTTTGCCTGTGTGAATGAGTATTTTGAGGAGCAGTTTTTTTTTAGGTGTTTTTGTTTGATAATTTGTGATGTTCAGTGTTGACGAACAGTTATGCATTTGCATCAGAACACCATTCCGGTCAGTCTTGGAGGATTTAGTTGGCTGCTCATTAAAAGCGAGGATTTCTGACATCATTTATTTGACTTTAAAGTACGATAAATCACTCAGGGGCCTCTGTAACGTGTTACCATGGCACAATAAATCATAGCTTATTAAATTAACCGTTTTAATGGTGTTCGGCATATTAAATGACCTCATTTAGGGCCCACACTGTTTCTGTGTTTATAGCAGGGCTGACATGAGGTGCATTTACTAACATACACAAAGAGGGAAAGCTGTCCCTAATGGAAAAGCTCATCTAAGAATAATTGTGAAAGTAGCTGTTCACACCACATCAGTGCGCCGGGCTGTCTGGATGCTCAGCACTGCACCCCAGTGAGATTTATGACTGATGGTTTTGTTTTTTTTTCCCCTTCATCCTTTCTCACAATTTCTGACCAGCACATGGTTTTAACTTCCCTTCAGCCATCAGAATGTTCATGGAATAAATAAATGTGTGTGTTCGGGGGGGTTCCTGAAGACAGAGCAGGTGTAGAGGAAAGGGAAAAGTGAGACTGCTTAAGGTCAGATTGGCAGATTGAACATTGAACATAAGGGTTCAGATAGACAGAGGTGGGACTGGCTGCAGTTAGTGTGCAGACCTAAAACTGTTAGATGTCAGTGGTCTTGCATACTGTATGCTGAACTAATCACAGCCAGCACCATCAACAAATGTATCCGCTAGGGTGAAAATCCACCACAACATTAACGTCCACAGTTAGTTTTACTGTGCATGATATTCAGTCTAATTAATTGAGTGTACCTAAAACAGAATGGTCTAATATCTGCTAGCCGGTTGTTTCTCACCTTTACTGCTTACAAGGGAAGGAGGCAGGATGCCATCAGTGACATACAAAGTGATATTTGCACTGTTCCTTCACCTCAGAGCATCTGATTCGCCGGGTTCAATCAGGTCCTGTGACCACGTGATCCGCCCTGTTAACGGCGACAAACTGAGTCCTCCTTTCCTGAGTGCTGTTCATCTCGCATGGGTTTTAATGTTTCCTCTGCATCATGGTGTTTGCAGAAGGTTCCTCTCCTCCTGCTCTCCTACACTGTAAAGGCCACAGCTGCGCAGGAGCTCCCCCTGGCTGTTTTCCCTTGCCTGGTCTCTGGCGTTGATAAGGGCAAGTGGCGTTGCAGTGTTCCTTGGACTTCTATGATTAATCTGCGATGAGGGAATCTGTGCAGCCAGTTCTGCTTCAGGGAGCAGTTGGTGTCAAGAGACATTTTGGCTCTGTTGCCAGAAAGAACATATGAGGAAATGCAGGTGCAATTTGGATAATTGTAATGATTAATAATACCAGACGATCCCTGTTCAATAGTGCTGCTCTTTAGATTTGTGGGTTTGTGGATGTGTGCGGACACAGGGTTGCGAAATGCTGAACTGCAGATCCTGAGGGAGTCCTTCTGGTAAAGACAGAGAAGAAACACACTGAAGAACAAGTTGACATGGGAATTGTTCACTCATATCCCTTTGATGTGATTGTTGCTTTGGTATTGGTTAAACAACACATTCAGTTAAATAAAATGGCAGGATGCTTGTATCCAAAATTTAAAATCAACACTCATCTGCAATGCATTCCATCTAAAATGATACACTGAGATCAAATATAATGTACAGATCTGAGATTCAGACAACTCCGGGTACTGCATTTGCTGAAGACTGTTGAGACATTATGCACAGAGTATGCATATTAACAGGGACAGGTAAAGTCACTGAGATTTAAGTAGGCCTAAACCAGACTATACAAGTACCTTGTATGGAACTATAGGTGATGGACCATGCTCACATGCAGTGACAGTTTCCTAAAAATAAATGCTTCAACATATTGTTTAAAAAAGAAGTAGTAGTAACTATATAAGTGCTTGTTCCTAATGAGTGGCTGCATCACACAATAAAGATGTTCATACTGCATGCTGGATACTTGTACTTGAATGTATAGATTCTGTCATCCATTTTCCATAGTTCTTCACTGTTTGGGAATATACAGCTTCTTTTGAGCAGTAACAGAACAACCGCAGCCCTCAGGTGCCTTGGCCCATAAAAACAGTAATATTGCCATGTCTGACCTAACAGGATAATTGAAAACGCGGTCACAGAAAGAACTCACTACTTTGCCATTTCTGCCCTGTTTCTGATGGCTGGAATTTGAAATTCTGAAGCTTTATGCTGTAAAGATGAAATTAAAACTGTCATCTTTCTAAGGCTGAAATTCGGTGGTGAATGTACCCTCCATGAAGACAAGGCCACAGCTAATGTGCACTGATTGCGTGCGATAGAAAAGCTGTTTTTACAGTTTCACCAGTCACTTTCCATTCCCTCCTTTCTGCTGTTTGCCTCTCTGTTTTCATCTTGCTTGAAACCTCTCCTATGTTTCCACTTGTTCCAGTGACACCTTCCAGCGCATACCTTTATCTTGTTTGCTGCGTTAACTCCGATGCCGTGACAACTGAACTCTAATTACAGAACTCCATTACATGTTGTAGCTTGAATGACTTCTGTGTATTTGTTTGGAGACCGTTGCTTAAGAATACCGTAAACATTCACATTGAGTGACGCAGGCTCCAAGGTCACCCAGGGTAAGCTTACACTGAAACCCCTTTGGTGCGGCCCCTCGATTGTCTAGGTCTTGAATCACTTTTATGACATGGTGATGGAGACTCCAGCGAGTTTGGACAAAAGTAAGTTGAAAAGACACTGATTAACCTGTCATGTTACAGGCAGGTATCCATTAGGTCTTTAATGCAAAATCTGAGTAGCTTGAAATTGACATTTTCATTTTCATCTTTTTTTCCTGCTTCTGCCATTAGCGTTTCATTGAACTGAATTGATATGTATATGTCGCCACTTATAGATGTTCCAGCCTTGTGTCTGGTTGAAAGTATTTGTGCTGGGGTGATTTCTGCTGACCTTATACAAAACCGCCCGTTGAGCTCACACTTTTTCTCAGGCTCAGTGGAGGGACTCCTGAAGGGAAAAGACAAGAGCCGGTGCTTTTTCAGATGTTCTTGCGCAGTGACATTGGCGAGGATGCGGAGCGCCGTGGCTGATCATTAGTCATCAGCGCTGAGGTGGAAAATAAACAATAAGAAAAGAGGCTTCCCTAGGATGCGTCCTCCTTCGGCTGTCTGGGGCGGCCAGTGTTGCGTGTTAATTGCTGAACATTGAACACCTCCGCCTTGTCTTGTAGCTGACCCCCCCCCTCCCTCCACCACACACCCCCAATCCCTAATCATTTGAACTTACAGGGACTATCAGCACATCAATCACCACATTTTCTACTTGACTATTTTCTCTTCTGATTTCCATCCCTCATATCCCTATAGTTAAATTACTTTATGTGTTCCTCTCCGGAGGTGAACTGTGGGGATTGTCTGTCATTAATTTGCCTCCTCTGGTCAAATTAGATCTGCAATTACCCAGGTCTCCAGTAAAAGTGCTCTCACTCCAGGGGCTTTTCACAGTCAGCAGGGTGGATCAAAGGTGTAGACTGCTGGTGTGACACCACCCCCCTTTCTCTCCCCCTTCCCTCCCCCTCTTTGCTCTGTCTGTACTCTATCCCCCAGTCACAGGGATAGAGCAGGGTTGTTTTGATGTAGGATTTGATAGATTTGTTTGCTACTGCATTCATTTGCTCCATATCAGAAAACCGACAGGCCGGAAAATGAAAATTTGCTTTAGATTTTCAGCCTGACTGTTTGGGGTCATATCGGAAGATGGTTTCTCTGTGTTAGTATTTCATATTTTTGTGTTTTAAAGGTTTTTTTTTGTTCATGCACAGCTTCAAATCAACATGCATACAGTAAATGTACAGATGTATATGTATACCATGTCCATGAATGATGGATTAGCGGTAATGATGACACAGGAATAATGTAATGACTGTGTGTGCAGTGTAATTTATCCCCTTTCCTGTGCAGAACAAATACGGAGTATAAAGTGAGGTGTGATTTTAACAGGATTTCAATATTATCCAATGGCACTGCCATGCAGGTGAACATAGAACATTATTTTATCCATGCTTCATTAGTATGGCAATAACATGTACAAAATGCAAATGTAGTTTCTATATTACATTATTACATGGCAATTTATTCCTTAAACCTGCTTGACCTCAGTGTCATTAAACATCAACATCAACATTGTAGTTTTAGACATTGTGCACCACTTTGAAATATTTCTCAAAATAATGGTATTATTATCTGTTCTTGATCAAGCAAGCCAGTGGATTAGATAAATGAACAATGAGTAGCGGCAGGGGCGCTGTAAGGGGGGGGGGAGTTAGGACGATTCCAAGGGCCCAGCACTGACAGGGAGCCCTCATAGAACACTATTATTATTATTATAGGTTTGAGGGGCCCAATATTATATTCTTTCATAGGGCCCAAAATTCCTAGCGGCACCCCTGAGTAGCAGTGTAGTATAGTGGTAAGCAGCAGGACTCGTAACCGAATGGTTTGATTCCCTGCTGGGGCACTGCTGCTGTCCCCTTGGGCAAGGTACTTAACCCACAATCGCCTCAGTAAATTTCCAGCTGTATAAATGGATAACATTGTAAAAAACTGTATCCTTTGTAAGTCACCTTGGATAAGAGGTCTGCTAAATGCCAGTGATGTAATGATGATGAGTACTTTACTATTGTGTCTGCATTGCAGAAGTAGTTAGAAACAGACAACCCATGCTGGAAATGTGAGAGACATTATTTTCAAAATGCTCCTTATAAGAAAAATGGTAGAATTAAGAAATAGCAGTCCATTTATGGCTAGTTAAAATATCTAATGGTTTTTTAGAAACAGTTGAAACAAATGTCTACGCACCCAAAGTTTGATTTCAGCACTCCTAACTCTTTGCTTTGGAGTTTAGGAAGCTGATGCTCTTTTTGGTCAATGTGACCTACACCTAGTTTCATGGAGTTTACTGCACTATTTTCACACTGTCTTTCAAGAACCAACTCCAGGACCTCAGATGAAAATGTAGTCAGTAATGCTGCTTGCAGAACAGTGAGCTAAATTAGCAGTCAAGGTATGCAACATTAATAGTCTAAACATTAGCAGTTGCATGTTGTTAGCTGTTGGCAACTGTTGTTATCTGAACTCATGAAAGTTTGTTTCAATTTTATATGGTTCACTAAACCTTCCCATGAACAGGTTTTCTTTTGTTTAACTTTAAATGTCTCACAAAGGCATTTTAGCAGCAATTCATCATAGTAAGACACATTTAATTCCGAGCCACAAACTGTGCTCAACTTTACTGAGCAAATTGATCCATCTTGAAGAGGCATCAGAATTAGAATGCAAAGACTAATGAGGAAATCCCAATATCATTTTTTATGTATGTTGGTCTCCTGTTAATTCTGTAGGTGAAAAGGTTAAGCTAGAAGCTTTGGTCTGTGTGAAATTGCATTCATATTTGATAAATAACTTTCTTAATGTAGACTTTCTTAAAAACTTTGACTCAGAGGGGTTTGTTATATAAACAATGTGATAGAACTTGTTTGGGGTGTTATTATATAAGCCAAATAAATTCTTACATTTTGCTTTCACCATTTTTTCCAGATCGACTGTTTGAAGAGAACTCACATAAAAAATAAGAAAATAAAAATTAAAAATACTTCAGACATTTTCCATGCTCATGTGTACAAAGCTGCTGGTAATTCAGATTTTAATTCTTAACTTCAGAAGACCAGCAGTTTTAGCTCATGTCCTTTTCTTCTGAATCCTCTTTGCTGAATTAAGGTCTGATTTAGCATGTGAGGATATGAATTTACATTCTTTACTGGAGTAATATTTAGAGTGTGATTCTGTCCAACCTGTGACTTTTTTCTGGCTGTCACTCATTATTATTCATATTTTTTAAAAATAATTTGAAACAAGCATAATGTAATTTAATAGAATGAAATGGCTGGTAAGTGCTGTCCTTTTCCCTTGGACTTGAACTGAATTTTGCAAGTTTCTGAAATGACCCTATGATTAGAGAGTGACAGTAATGGATAGAGTCCTCCTTTAGAGGTAATTAGATTAAATTAAAATGCATGTCTACTAGCAGTGATGTTCACAAACTGTAATTAAAATGAATTTGCTGGGAATGATGAAGAAACCTGCTCTTCCAGGAAACAACTTGAAGAAGACCATAAAACCCTACAGGGAGCACACTTTTGTGCAAAACTATATTTATTTATTTATTTATGTTATTAATCATTGTTCTAACAAGACAACTCGGTGTAAGACCTCAATCTACACCTACTTCCTTTTAAACAATAAGACTCAATATTAATTTTTTGCATATAACGCAGTTATTTCAGTTTACTTGAGATTTTCATGATATTCCATAGTACACAGTGTGCATGATTACAATAACCATTCACAAAGAGGAATATCTTAATGCAAATTTGTGGAAAATTGTGACGAATCTTGTAATGATTAAACATTGTTGAGTTACTGGAGTTATTTGAACACCAGCCCATGCAAAACAACAGCCCAGGTACCTTAGAGATGTTTCTAGTTGCTTGTTATTTTGCACTATTTGCCAAATAAACAAGCTGCTCTACTGTGTATCCCGCACTCCAGTGGTCTTTTACACCATTCACCAGTTGGAGTAATAAAATGATTGAGCATGCTCATTCTCGGCAAAAGAGTGCCAAAGTTATGCCTTTATGTGAACCCAACTTCCTTAAATCCACCTTCTGCCGACTTCTTCGACAAGATAAATGATCATTTGAAGCCCGCTCAAATTGGAGGTAGCTTTCTTTTGGTCAAGTCCTGATGAATACTCCTGTTGTTTCATTTTTCTCCACCTGTTTTTCAGCAATCTTGCATTGTATTGCCACCTTCAAGTCTCTGGGGGGACATGGGGAACCAAAGCCAGTAAGCTATTGTCTTTCACAAGATTTGGCCTCCTTCCCTTCAAATCCTTCAATGAGCAATGGGCAGTGGAATATGTGTGTGTGTGTGTGTGTGTGTGTGTGTGTGTGTGTGTGCGCGCACGTGTGTGTATATATACATACCCTGCATGGATAAAGAGTTCTCTGAAGTCTGCCAGCATTTTTCATCAACTGAAACAATTATATGAACAGTAAATCAGTGCTGCTTGGTGATAATAACAATAATAGTTGATAAACCAGATTATATGATGCTGTTTAATGGGCTCAAACAGTATTCTCTTGTACCTGAAATGTGTAGCTAGCACAGGGAGATTTTAGTCTTCATATACCGGAAATTGAATCTATAAAGAACAAAAATATTCTTCTGAATCCCATTTAGTGCTTTACTGACCATATAGGCTATATCCTCTGTCTCTTTTGCAGCTTTAATATCCTGTAGATTTGGCTTCCATTCACATTTTAGAGCTCAATTTGTCAGAAAAAAACTTTCCCAATTCTTCTGTCTAATAAAGTTCAATAGACTTTATGATAATAGCTATTGTTCTTTGCTGTGGTATTCAGGAGTACAGAAAGAACATGTTTTAAAAGGTTTTCTCTTTATTGCCTGTGGATATTACTTTGTATTAATGTAGTGACTCATAGTTGACAAACCCCCTCCCCTTCTTTGCCCTGTAGGCACAGTGCTATTTTTTGCCAGAAACAATCTGAATCGTTGGAGGAGCTATGTGAAGAACTTAATAGGCCCATTTGAAAATATAATTCAGAAATTAATTTTCTTTGTAGTATTTTATCACCCTTATAATCTTAAGGGATGCATTATTTTGCCACTATGGTGAATAATGTACTAGGCTTTGATGACTCTGCTGAAGTGTGTCAGGATTAGATGCACCCATGAGTCCTCTGTCTTGATTGTAGTTTTTTAACCACAGTGATGCATGTCATGTATTGTGCAGTACACAGTGTATGTAGTGATCATAAATGTGATCCTACAGTCAAAAAGTGTAAAGCAAGAAATATGGTGTCAAGTCAGTTGGAAAACCCCAAAGAATTCCCAAGTTTTTAAATGTGTTTTATGTATTACTTTATGTATACCTTATTGTCATGTACAATGTTGAAGTTAATATACTTTGTGATACATTCAGACACATTCATATTCCTTCACTGGTTTTAGCTTTAAACATTACACATACAGAGAGAACATAACACATCTGAAAGCTTGGTGTTTGTCGTACCTTCATCCTATAGTGGTCAGATTGCCTAAACAAGCTCCTACACTACATGACTATCAAAGACATAGACGTGCCACACCATAGAACTGACAAAGCTATCTTGCTAACTTTAAGCAGTTTATGCCTGATATATTTTTAAGTTCCATATATGTAATTCAGTGTCTGTATTTAGATGGGTTTCACTATGGGTAATTTTACCACAATACTATATCCTAAGTTTATTTGCATTTGTATTTTTTTATTACCTTAGTCTCTACCATACTCTGCCAATCTCTAACTCTCAGGTCACCGCTGATCATGATTACAGTATCTTGCAATCTAATGCATTGTCTTTAAGAACATTAAGAATCATAAATAATCTCATTTTCATTCAGTGAATGTGTATAATTATATTTGTAGGCGTATTCAATTTTCGCATACATGCATGTAGCTGATTGCATTGGAAACCGATTACACAATATTCTTTTTTCCAGACAATTAAATACAAATGAAGCCATAAACATACTTATACACAGACAGGTTATGTAATTAGACAATAAGTCATGATATAGACGGTTACCTGTATGAAGTACAAGGCTTGTGGCCAATAGATACAGTACTTGAGTTGGGTTGCGGTAGCTTGATAGAACTGCAGGGACCTAAATTGTTTTTGTATAAGTACATCTTGGTGAAGATGTAAATACCATCTTTCTACAAAGATCAAACTGACAATTTATCTGCGGGATCAAAATTAGCATTGAATCCATTACTTTACTTCTTTTGCTGTGGTGATGCATTTCTGAAATTGAGGTTTCGCAGCAAGCGCCAGGAATATTAAAGTCCATTTGCAGTCTTAACTACCTTCTGATAGGCTAGCGGACAGCAATTTGTATGCCTTTTGCAGACAGCACTGTTTTGATGTTTTAAAGACATCCAAATGTGTTGCTATTTATATTTTTCTTTTTATTTTTGATCTTCTAAAGCATGCTTTGTTTTCAGAATAGTAAATAAATATGTGAAAAAATTATCTTATTTCATGCCAAATTTAAATTAGGATTTTTTTCATAGTTCTTCTGCTTATCTGTTATGGTTTTGTAGCTATAATGATATTTTGTGACAGCTGATAACAAATTTATTTCCATTTCAAATTCACTTCTCTTGCTGAATCTATTAGACCACGTTAAGGAAATGGTATTTGGTGCGTGTTCTCAGAGCCTATAGTCAGACGTCTTTTTTTTTTTTTTTACTTTGCTGTCTTAATGGAAGTAATCTGAGCCATGCTGGGTTCCTTGACGTTTTCTGAATCAAATCATATCTCTTACTGAGTGAGCAGGTACTTGGGAGAAAATGGGCAGCCTTTACCCCATTATGGTAATCGAAATAAAAAAGGCACAAAAATAAGAATCCTAGATTGGAATGTATATCAGTTGGAAAGCCCATCGCCGAGTGAAATTAAGAAGATATACAGTCTCTGATGTTCCCAGTGGCTGTGGATGGTGCTGTATTGTATGGGGCGGACGGGGTGCAGCCAGATAGGCTGAGCTCGGTGAGAGAGGAGGCGCAGGCGCGGGTGCGCTCCTTCTGGCTTCGGGGGATCCGTTAAAACCGGAGCTCATCTCCCGCCACATGGGCGCACTCTCCCACCAAGGGCACAGCTCCTGCCTCCGGCCCACGGGATTCTGCATATCATCACTTTTTCACCAACCGCCCCCAACAACCCGCCCCCAAGCCTTGAATTCAATGCCTCGTGAACCTTTTGAAATTCAGCATCCCTCTTGACAATGAAGGCTGTCGATACAATTAAAACAGCTGCTGAAGGCTTCTGAGTGTTACATACTGATGTGGCTTTGTGTGAAAGAATGCGTTGACCACCGTGCAAAATCATCTTTCCTTGCCTTTTGTAGATCTAGTGTGGAGGAATGTTTTTTTTATGAATAAATAATGTCCATTTATATACCATTGTGAACTTAATGCCTTAGTGGTCTGACTCATATTCTGGAGGCTATGAAAGTGTTTGGCAGTGAATGTATTGGATGTGATAATGCGCCTCTGAAGTCACGGCGGGTGTTTTCATGCATTATCCTGGCGGGTGTGTTGCCGGGGTCTAAGGCAGACAGCTCCTGTCCTGGGCGAGGGCTGTCTTCTCTCTCTTTCCCTGGGGAGTCAGCACAGGTTGATGGCATGTCTAAGCCTGTCTGGTGCTCTGCTGCGGTTGTGATGAATTCTTCTAAGCTCGAGATTACAAAACCACGCACCAGGGAGTGATGGACAGACACTGGGTCTGAGAAGCAGGAGCTTCTGCTATACAGAAGAAGGCATGGACCATGTTTGTCTTCCATCTTCCATCTTGTCTTTCATCAGTCAGACCAGGCTCAAATTATTACAGTCCAACTGTGGCTGGTCAGAGCATTTGGAGAAGGGATAACCCGCTCCATAACCCAGAAAAGATAGCGTTTTATTTCACTTTCTGTAAGTCCACTTCTCACTTTTATGTCTGAGGTTCAGGATTTTTCACGAGGAGATTCAAATGACTTTTTTTTAAATAAGGAGTGTAATGCTTAAGTTGAGTTGGGCTCCATTAGGTAGCAGTAGCTATATCCGTGGGTTTTTGGTGGCTGTAATTTTACATGTTTTTCAAAATAATTTGCATCTTATGCAGTTGAGTTACGTGTTCATCAAATGGCACATTTATCACATTTGGATATTTTTCCCCATCAAAATCAAATTTGGAATGCACATGATATGCACATGATATTGTGGAAGCTATTGCTTTTTAGGGACAGTAACTTTGAAGGTGAAAATGATGGTTATCTGTTTGTTTTATTTTGTGGTTAGTCTTCAGTTTAGTGTAATTGAACTGAGCCATAACAAAATGTACAGATATTAAATTGATTTGTAAAGAGCTACAATTTGTATACTGACACATTTACCACCACTTACACAAGTCTTCCATGCAGTACAGTTCTACTGCATGTCTGTTATATATACCTATACACCATAGTACACCATACCTACCAGTGCTTCAATCTGTTTACAATAGGAGGTAATGTAGGAACTAATGATAGACATATCTCCTTGTGAATTATGAAACAAGTTAAAGTATAAAGCTAAAGCACATTCTTCACATTTATGCAGTTATTAGATTGTCTGGGATAGCTGTTTTTTGTTATTGTCAGTCTTATTATTTCAACATTCGTATTACCTTTCAGCAGTTTGTCATTAGTCATTTTTATGCTGTAATATTCTTTCTGAACTGTTATCATAGTGGGCCTAATCTCCTCTTGCAGTTTACATATGATTGATTTGTAGTATGTTATTCTTTTCTCTCCGGAGTGATGGGTAGATGGGATATTTATTCATTGACGATAGACATCTTTATTAGGAGAATTGAATTGTTTAAACCCTTAAGTATGTGCATTTATCTGTGATGTGGCGTCTGAGCCGTGTACCCCATAGGCCTGACCATTCATCACCGAGCAACTCCGAGTTCAAGCGTTTGCCCTCTCTGTCAGTCTGAAGGACGGGTGGAGATAGAACAGGGGAATGTTGATTCTCTTGGCACGCGTTGTAAGGTCAGCGGTCCCCTGCACACGGTGAGTGTTTACCAATAGCACATCATTTCCTATCAATCACCCAGCTGTCTGTGGCACGGGAGTCAGGGTTAGTCATAACAGAGCTCTGCACAGAAGCTTCTGCGTCTCAGGCTACTCCACCTCCAGGTACACCAGCCCCCACCCAACACATTCTCTCCTTTCAGGGGTACCAGCAAGACCCTGTGAGTGAGGAGCCCACAAACATTCATTACAGATCTTATTTGAAGAGAGAACCTTGCCTTCTTTCACTCAGGAGATGGTGACAGAGCTTGCCCTCTTTCCTGATTGTAATGGAGTTGTGTTTGCTCTGCACTGCCCAGTAGGGACAGAAAAATGCCATTAAGGCTTGTGATGATGATTCAGTGCACTTGCACTAAGCCACTGGCACGGCACATTTGGCTGTGGTAGGGGACTTCTTAGGGTTATTATTCATTTTCTTTGTGGAGACAGTAGCATCAAATATGAGCAAATGATTGCGATTGTTTTCTGTTTTCAGCTAGTCCTTCCTTCAGCTAATTCTTCAGCAAGTTCTTCTCAAAACACTCCAGCCTGATCTGGGTTCTCTTTACCTAACCTGAACAATGTTATAGAGTTGACTCCCCTCACACAAATATAGCAAAGATTCTCTCAATTCTCATCAGGCAGTATGTCAGGCTCAGTTGACTACCGGTATGTTGTCATGGAGGTCACACATACCCTGAAGTTAAGAGATGTCTTTGCAGTCTCTAAAATGAAAATTACAAGCTTGGAATGTGAGCAGGGACAAATGCAAGAGACACTGCTTCTTTCATTTCAAATGGGAAGTGTGAAGTGCAAAATGTGGCTGACACAAAACAGTATTTTGTATTTGCCTAGAAGCCTCAGTCTGACAATCTCTGAAGTTCAGATATAACCTTAGAATTGAACTACACTGAGGTCAAGGTATTGCTTATTAGTCATGCTTTCAGGAATAAAGATGACGTCTTCGATCGCCTCGCAAGGCCTCGCAGATCTTGTCATCAGTGGGTGTGTTCATTGTCAATGGCAGTGAAAAACAAGCTGTCAGACATGGCTCTTGCATTAGTGCAGCTCAGGTCTCATGGCTGTCTGAAAGCTTAGCGAGTTCCTAGGACACACGGGGAGTGTCCTCTCTCCTGTAAATCTGTGTGTGTGTGTGCATGTGTGTATGTCTGTGTGTGTGTGTGTGTGTGTGTGCGTGTGTGTATGTCTGTGTGTGTGTGTGTGTGAGTGTGAGAACAGGCGTGTGGTGCATGTTGAACGCTGTGTCATGTAACTCTTGGGCAGCAAACAAATGACTTTTTGTCAGTATGAATAATAGTATAAATAAATACAAATAAAAGTATTTGTAACACATTGTTTCACCGTATATGTGTATACAGTAGCTTTACTTGTGTCAAATTCTCTGCATCCTGTCCATGAAATGCACCTAAAATTTCCATGCTCAAATTATAGCTTGGCTTATTATCAATTGAGTGTCAAATGAAATAATGCAGTTTAATTTTGTTCTGAAGTTATAAAAAGTCACCATTTAAAGAGGACTATTAGAAGCAGCCAATGTCAGCACTTAACCTTGATACACTGTACATTCTGTATTCACTGGACTGGTAAATGCAGTATTGGCATATCAGCTTCATTTTTTAATGAATTATACATAAATTTGGATAGATGAATATGACATTTTTAAATGGAACCACAAGACCTGAATACTGTCAGTGAAAAGGTGCGGAAGTGAAGGGACCATTACTTCTGCTCTTCTACTGATTGTTTGGCAGTTGAAGAACTATGCAGCGCAGCTTCCTGCACTTTCTAATAGCGTTCATTTTTGTGATATTCCTGAGTCTGCTCTTTTCAAAAGGTAGATGAGTTCAAGTTTGCTCATTCTGATGAAAATGGTGTTTCAAAGACATTGGGTACTGTTCTCTTCGATACATGGGCATTTACGTAAGATGAGCATTTTAAAGGACAGGTGAAACAGCAAATGATGTTTCTTGGTTGTTTCTGAATACTGGCAGCAGTGTTGCAAACCATGTAAGTACTTACTGTCCAGTGTCAAGTCAAGAAAAAGGTTTTGAGAATGTAGTTCTCAGTGGTACCAACTGTGCCAGAAGTTTCCATGAAACACATCACACTGCAGGGAGTCCCACCTTCCTGCAGTTTATATACATGCAAATTATCTCAAAAGCATTATTATGGATAAATTTAAATTAAATTACATATTCAGCATTACCAATCAATATTTTTGTCTGTTTTTGAGTGAAATTGTAACTGTTCAAACAGCAGAGGGTAAAGAATAATATCAAAGCTTAATACAGTATTTCACTTACAACTCTGCCACAGGCAATGTATGTGAATTATACACCACTGAGGTTTTAAGCTACTCTGGGGCTGCTTTTTTACTGAATATGGCTTTGAGCAAACATTGACGATTGTAAAATTCTCATTCTATCGCTTTCTGTGTGGAGTCTGTAGCTTTCTATGTGACTGGCAGCAGAACAGGCAGTGTGTTCTGGGAAATAAGATGTGAGAGTAAGTGTTCCTCCGGAACCCTGCTTTTGCCCAGCGCGTCGAGCAAATCGATTATTCATGCTTGGGTGCCGGTCTCCATTCCAGCTCTGGATATCCTTAAGATGATTGCTTACATGCTCTTAACCGATCTATATTTAAAGTTTAATTGCCATTAACATTGCGTTTCACACTTACATCAGTGCGGAGCTGAGGTGCAGCCCGGGGCCAGTGCAGAGCTGCCAACCTTAATAGCCATCTGCTGATGAGCAGCCCCTTGTCCTGAATGTGTTTCCTCATGTCAGGCCTGTGACCAGCAGCGTCTGTGTGGTCAAGGAGTCTCCCCTCTTTCTCCTGACACCTACCATGCCCTCGTGTTTCCTGTGTCCAGCTGCAAAGTAAACAGTGTGCAGAAGAAATGGCCTCGCTGCTTAAACGGTTTTCTTGGAAAATTCAAATGAGATTTTTTTTTCCTCTTGTTTAAAAGCACCCCCAGTATTTTCTGGAAAATAATAATAGTGTTGCGATTTTCGTTCATCTCCTGACAAAATGCTTTAATTACAGTGCTGTCACCTCACCTCAGTCAGTCACACTGGGTATTCATTATCTCCCTTGAGGACGTGTGTCAAGCTCAGTGTTTTTCTCTTCTTTTTTTATCATTTTTATTTATTTTTTGTCCTCCTTTTTTCTCTGGGCTGACCATTTTGGATTACATTTTTTAATTATCCTCAACATTTGAAGTCAATACAGACATTTTATGTTCCTTTCCACACACTGGCCATTTTTTAATAACTGGATTAGTACATCACCTTGGTAACACACGCACCTGTTTTTTTTTTTTTTTCCTGGTAAATGTTGGCGCATGCTGACATTTTCTAGATGAAGTCATGAGAAGGTTAGTTGACTTCAAATCATTCCCATCCCTCAGCACTATGTCAATTGTTTCCTTCAGATCCCTTTTATTCTTTGTTTGGATGGATGCCTTGTTCTGTTGGCCACTCCTCTGGGGCTTCTTGTTGGCAATCAAGCCTGAATTATTAATTTGATAATTAGCAATTTAACACTTTCTGTGGTGGAACAGGATTTAAAGACGAAATGAGAACTTTGCTTAAGCAACCCCATGCTAAAGAAGAAGGAAAGGTTCTTAATCTTACAAATTTCATGAAATTGTATAACCTTTCTAGATTATTTTCAAGCTAAAAGGTCAAGAGAGTCAAATGTGATGTAATGACACAGTAGATAAATACTGTATGTACAAATATGTGGTTTTGTCATTCTCACCATGCATTTAGTAAATGAAAATATTAATGAGTAATGAATAATTCAGTCATTCAAAATAGTGTTTTATGTGTTAAAACTTTTATTGACTGAATGTAAAAATTCTGTCAAAGTGAGTATGTGTCTATTCTGCAGTGCCTTATAAAATTGACATGACCCAGTAGACTGAGTTAATGTATTTTGAACGAAATGAATGTTACTTATTTGTCAGGTCAGAAGGGTATCCCAGGCTTTCAGATAATGGAACTGTCATCCTGCGTACCTTATAGATAAAAATATGCCTATTCTCCCATCTGAACTTTGTTCTTCCCCTTGCAATGTTAAAGTGTTATAAATCCGGAGGTGGCGACACCATTATTGAAATACTTTTTAAAATTGTTTTCTTTATTGCTCCTGGAGACCGAAGCTGCGGATCCTCCGAATGGGAAAAGGAGAGAAATGTATCAGTATAATGGAGCCAAATGACTATTTCCCATATAGACTCATTGGTTCTCCCTGGCTGCTTCATCGCTTGGGTTCTCAAAGAATATCCACAATCGCTGGTGTCACTAATGTCCGGTCAGGTTGATCAAGTTTATCCATGAAGGTTTAGTGAAAGCCATTCAGTACGAGGCTTTGAATGGCTGTGGTAATTAATATGCGTTTCACAGAGCATCCCTTCGGAGGTTTTAATGCAGTGTGTCTATTGAATAGTATGAAATAGAAAGAGAGGATGGTGATGTGCTGTTTGAATGTATGGCAGAAGTAGAAAGGTCTGTGATTTAAAGGATATTTATATTGGCAATGAATGCTCAAGTGTCTTTCCTCACCAGCGCTGCAGGCTGGATTTCAGCACAGTCAGACAGAGACATGGGGGCTAAACCAACAAACCCACCAGCCAAGCCACATGTCTCAGGTATTCAGCTGCATATACAGTAGATAAACTCATGGGACATTGGCATTTGCATTAGAGAATAAGTCAAAATGTAAACTGCAAATCCACCATGACTACTGCTTATCTGTGTTCTTGAGACAGTCATATAACATCTGAACTATCAGCTTAATAGTAATGGTGTAAAGCATCCCATCTCCAAATAAAGAAACATAACACTAATTCAGATATTTCAGATTTATCATTTGATGTTTTTTTTCAGGTGACAGTGAGAGATGCAGTGCAGTTGATATCATGCCTTTGTGTTCTGTGAAGTGAAGGGGATAACTTTGATGGAAGAGGAATGTGTACGTGTGATGGCCAGTGAGCATCTTTTTCTGTTATCGTGCTGCCCTCAGTTACAGACAGGGCCCGGACTGTCCAAGCAGAAATAAAAGGATCGGCAGTGCCAGGTCACATGACCCACTTCCGCTCCTCTCAGTTCTAATTCAGGAGCTGCTGATAGGCTTCCGGAGTCATGTGTGTGTATGTGTGTGTGTGTGTGTGTGCGTGTGACAGGAGAGGGCCAAGTCTACTTGTGTGGCTACAGTCATTGGGACTCCCTCCAGAAATGCGTTGCCCTGGCCTGAAAATGTCTACAGGCCAGGGGGAGGAAATCCATATGGACTGGCCTACCTCACAGTGCCAGTCCAGTTTTACTCAGCAGGAATGCAGTGAGGCCAGTGGCCACTTTGCTGCACTGGCTTCAGTAACCGGTGACTGCGTGACAAGCAAATTGAACACTTCCCATGGACTGCAGTGAAAAAAATTCTTTCTGGGGCCTGGCAGTATTTCTTTGCGCTCTCATTTTCATACATACAATAAACGAATAAATAAATGTTTGCTAAAGTTTAGAGGTGGTGTATTTACTGAACAGAGTCCATGCGTCCCTCCCGCATTAAAATCCAGATGTACAAACTGTAAATATGAATAATGATAAATATGATAATAACATGTCAATAACTGTGAGGTCTAAGATCTGGAGAAACTGGAGTTATTTGTTACAAATAGACATATGTGGTATTACATATTATGATTATGTCAAACCGTCTTGTGGGGCTCCAGCTGTTACATGACCAGGCATGACATTTGCTTGATGGGCACATATTTGCCACTGTATCTGACTGGGTAGCTAGCTGTGGACTTAAATATACTTTGCTTCATCTGGAAACTAGCTAGTTAGCTGGCCAGATAGCTAGTTGTCTGGTTGCATTTGAGTTGACATACCAAGCTACAAACGTATGTATAAAGGACATTATGGAAAATAAAGAATTGCTAGACCACTTCTGGTCATTTTAGACCAGATCCAGATACTCTGTCTTCCCTACCTGTACTCATGGCTAGAGATTGGGCACAGGGCAGAGCCGGGATGCAGAAGGAGTATGCACTGCCATGCTAGTGACAGTGAAAGAGTGAGGGGTCCCTGTCGCCTTGATAAGGTTACCCCAAAGTCAGTTACCTCAGAGTAATTAAACACAGTGTGTTTTTGCAATAGCCTGGTTGGTGAAAACTTGCATATTGTACTCATTTGTGTATTGTTCATGTGATCTAGGGTGCAGCCAGGAATAGGCAAAGAATTTATCTGCAGTTCCTGTGGTGAAAAAAGTAGCTGGAATTTAAAAATGTTAATACCCTAAGTGTCGCTACATCTCTCCTGATGCAACACATTCCTCTGTCCACTTTTCAATGCAGATACTCTGTGTATTAATTGTCCAAGTCAGTCAAAAGTTTAGAGGCATTAATCTTTTTTCTATTATATGACCGAGAGTTGATAAAAGCCTGAAGAAATCCGAGGTTAGTTTTTTTAAATTTTTCAAATACATTCTCATTGCCTACTATCTTTGCAGGGTTATTATTTCTTTATATTTTTAAAATAAACTGGAGATAAATGAAATCCCCATCTCCCTGTGCATAGGCACAAACCTGCAGCCTCTGATAATGAATGCAATTAAGGCTCTGCTGCATTAAACCAACAAGTAAACAGGAGGCTTAGTGCAGAATAATATTTGTGTTTTATGGAGAAAGGCTCAGATAGGAGGACATTACCTTGAAGACAGTTTCTTGACAGAAATTTTAAACTGGAATATGCAGTGCTGTTAATGGAGAGTTTGGAAATTTTATGGAGAAATACCCTAAGCCAAAATTAGCATAAGCCAAATCTAATCCTCTGTATTTGTATGTTGATATTATCTCCATAGTTGTTACTTACTGGTCTTGTTTCTGAGATCAACATGATGAGCTCCTAAAAACTGTTCAAATGGCAGGACTCAGAAATGTGGCAGTGTAGCTTAGCAGTTAAAGAGCCGGTGTCATAACCGAAAGGTTGCCAGTTTGATTCCCTGCTGGAACACTGCTACTGTACCCTTGGGCATGGTACTTAACCCACAATTGCCTCAGTAAATATCCAGCAGTATAAATTGATAACATTGTAAAAACACTGTAAGTGATATAAGTTGCTCTGGATAAGAGCATCTGCTAAATGCCAATAATGTAATGTAACAAAAAATGTATTTTGGTTCCTGTTACAATTAAGTATGTGTTTCGTCACATGATTTGATGACCAAGTAATTCATTCATCCATGACCTTTCCTAACCACCGTAGTCCTTCAGATTTTGTGATATAAGTCCTTGTGTTAAACAGTTGGTTGGGGTGTTGAAGGAGCTGGTGACTGGCTAAGACATCTCTGTGACTGGCAGGTGGTGTCATGGGCCATCGTATTTGCACAGTGGCTTAGTGGATTTGAAGGGATCTAGCCGAGGCCTTCTGAGCAATGCAAGGAAATGTGTACTCTTTCCTGCAAGCTTTAGGAGAGGAAAGCACAGGCAACAGTGTTACTGGCCTCAGAGAGTCAGAGGGGTGAGAAAAAGCAAAAGCACATGGAGTAACACCATGGCAGAGCAAGCAGAGACCAAGACATGAGGAAATTTAAGGAAAACTGAATGAGACGGAAATTGGGACGGTGGGGGGGTTACAAACATAAGGAACGTTTTGATAATGTAGTGAGCTGTAGGGATGGCGTTCCTCTGAAATAACTATCATTGCTGCTGGAGCAGTTTAGACGTTTCCCATCTGTCGCATCCTTAAATGTGACCAGTCCCTGGGCCTTTGTCTCATCACTTTACCATCATTAAATCCCCTCATTTCCTGGGTGCGTCGATGATGCCGCACAGGCTAGGCAAGGGGAGGTAGCACTCGCCGGTCCAGAGGGCAAAGGCCTGTGGGAAGGGATAGGGTGTTACAGTAACACGCGCCGGACTCCACATGGCAGCCCACTTTTCCTGAGCCTTATCTCCTCTGTGGCACACTGATTAGTTTGGCTGTGCACGACACCTACAGCAGCGGACCATCTCTGGGAGTTGGGCTGCGGTGGTTAAAAGCTCAGGCGTCGGATGTCTTAAGCAAATCCCCGCCCCTCGCTGGTTATTAATGGTAATGTGACGTGCTTCGTGATCCTTGCTCTGAGCCCAGCTGTCTTTCTAGTGCCCTTAATTAGCCCTACCACATGATTTAACAAAAAAAAATGTTTAAGGGGGGGAAAAAAAAGCGACGACCACTTTCCAGACATCTCACAGGAACGCCGGGCGGGCGTGTGTGTAAATTGCTCGCCCAGAGACACGGAGAATAATTAGAAGATCAAGTCCCTTTGGTGTGAGCCTGGAGCTTAATGAGCGTGGAGGTCTGGCCACACTGGCATATCAGCTCCGCCGCTCGGAGGTATTACTCCTCATTTAAGGGAGCGGGGCTACAGTGACAGAGGGGCCGGGAGGCACACAACCTGCCCTGTGACATCAGGAAGTGATAATTGGTGCCGATGAGTTATGACTGCGCTGCTAAGCTCCCCCCACCCCTCCACAGAATCGCCATGAAATCCAGCTACAGTCAGGTCTTATTAAAATAAGAGGCGCCCGATGAATTGTGCGAGTCGGAGGGGTGTCGACAGCCATAACTGTTAAGCCGTCCTAAATCACGGCGCACTCCTACCTGCGAGCGCAGACAGGAAGGGGAAGGCGAGAGAGGGCTCTTTAGAGGAGCAGCACGGGACAATTCATGAAGCCGTTGACGTGGGGGTCACGAGGATCAGCGCGGCTCTGCTGGTAGGGCTCTAATCAGGATCGCAGCGAGGAGTAAACCGAGACGCCGGCACACGATGCGCTACAGAACTGGAGTGCGCAAGTGCTGTGACTGTCACGATAAATACATTGTGACGCCAAGTAGCACAGACACAGGCTTATTTTGGATTCTAAAGAACTTCCCACGTGGTAGAGAAAAAGACCTGTAATGCTTCCTACACAATAAAAGCAGTAAACAGTAAATATGTGTCCGTTACATGTATCTTCATTTAAATTACCATATGTGGTACCACATAAAAAACCTTCCATTTTAAGATGGATGGGCCCAGCCTAGTAAGCCCAACTTGGGTGTTATGTCTTATGGTAAACGGTATGAAAACTGAGTTTTAAAACAGGGTCCTTAACTGAGCACTGCTGTTTAGTATTTGTTTTGTGAAGTCAATCCGACCAGCTTCCTTTACAGAAAAGGACATGTTGAAGTATGCATTGCATTAAATTACCCTAAAAAGTGTTAATGAAAATCAAATGGCTCATGCCTCACAAAATCAATAATGTGAAACAGCCTGAGAAAGTTGCCTCTTTGAGACGGCGGAGTTATAGCAAAGATCATTTCAGCTGTCGTAATTCCATCCCCCCTGCTAATGCAAGGCACGGGCACAGCTCTCAGGCATCCTCCCATTGAATAGTAATGAGGGCGGGCTAAATAAAAGCCATATTAATGGGCATGGAAAACAATCAAATTAAGGTAAATGACACCTTTTGGGAGCGCTGGCGTGGAGGCTGTCAGTCAGACTGAATGCTCATTTCCTTGCTTCATTTGGCAGCGAGCTTTGCTCTCTTCTCCTGTTCAGCCTTAATGGCTACACTGACAGTGACATGATATTCTAAATAAAATAAGCAGGAGAGAGACACGCTCTCTAAAACACGAGAAACTTTCATCATCAGACTAAAATGCACAGGCTCTGGAGTCTAGTGCAGTGTTGGGTATGCTTTAAGAATGATAATTTCAGTGTTGAAAGAGTTGTAATGATGGCTGTCTTGCAACGTGAACCCGTAAGTTGAGAAAGTGAACATTGAATGTGTGTAGTGCAGCCGGATGATAGATCTCCGTGTGTGTGTGTGTGTGTGTGTGTGGGGGGGTGTGTGTGTGTGTGTCTGTGCAAGTGTATCCGTGTGTATCTGTGCGAGTGTGTCCATGCGTGTCCGCGAGTGTGTGTCTTTTTGTGATAGTTTACGTGCATGCGAGTGTGCTCTGCTCCAGGCAGAACAGAATGTGCTCTTAACTGAATGTTTGTTTTCCTTCAGGATAATCCTGTTGGTGAGACTTGGGCATGTTAATTGCAGCCGTCAATCACGCGGTCTCCCCACAGCTTACACCTAACAGCTCCTGTCCACATCCAGACACCCACACTGCGGAGAGATTGCCTTCAGAGCACAGTCTTATACTTAACTGACAAGCCAAGACAACACTGTAGACATTAGGCAATTCCAGCTTCACAAGAATAGCACTATGTTCCTGTGATCCCTCCTCCTCCTGCACAAATGGAGTCTCCTGCGGGTTTTTTTTTTTTTTTTTTTTTTGCCATGAGGGCAGAGCTGTTGACATTTTAGCATGAGCCTCCTTTCTGCTCATTGGCACTGATGCCATTATTAGTGCTTCTAGCATTGATTTTATTACTTGCCAATCAAGTCCCCATTCTGTCATGCTCTGTGAGACAGCCTTTAGTTGGTGGTTTAGTCATACTCATCTGTGTTGTCTTTTTTCTTTTAATTCATCACATATTCATGATGCTACAATAGTTGATCCGATCTTGACCTAGAAGATGGATTTATTTTTTGCCTGTAATGTTTTCAATAAGCCTTTTTTGTTGGTTCATTTTTTTTTTCAGTGAAGGTATTTTGCTTTTTTGTGGTACAGCCTGAATGTTGTTGATCAGTGTACTGTAGCACGATCGTGTAACATTATGTGTCCTCTTTTGTCTGTTTACGTGACTACAAACTGTGTACATCCCTCCCAACAAAAGATTTTATTCTCACAACAAGAGGGCAGTGTTGTCCTTCTTTTCTTCTTAATCATATTGCAGCATTAGACGCCATTTGACTTGATTATTTCCGGGTATATTTGCAATAACTCAAGAGTTGATTTATATGTATACATATTGAGTGAGAAGGAGCCTTGACGTAAGCAAATTAATGCCTCACTTTGGAAAGAGCACCTGTGTGGTTGAGAGCTGTATTGAATGCGGGGCGGGGAGGGTGGGGGTGGAGGGAAGCACAGCTCTGTGTCTGCGGAGCTGCCTCGAGCCGGGCAGCCACACGCTCCCACGCCGAGCCCTGGAGGACCTTCCTGGAACAACCTCTCTGGAAGGGGAAGTCCTGGGAAGGCTGTGGTGGTGAAGGCGGGTCAAGGATAGGCCGGGAACGCTCGGCGGCCTTGGTTTTTCCCCGGGACGAGCCAGGGTGTGGTTGGGCGCTCTCCACTCTGGGGTAGGATCAGGGAGGGCCGAAGCTCCTGGGTGATCAATTACACCACCTCCAGACAGGCTGCTGCAGTGCTCCTCTGTGAATGCTACTGGCAGATAAACTCCTGCTGCCATTAGTCTTCTTGTCTGGGCTTTAGTACCACACTAATGTCTGCAGTAAGGAGACTTAAACTGCAGGAACAAACAGTGAGATTCTCCATTTTGTTCACAGATATCCAGCTGTTTTCCCGGGTGTTCTTTCTTACTTTGATGTGCAGTTTCTCATATGATGAAACACGGCCGAACACACGCACACATGTTGAGATAATGCAGAGGGTATGATACGAGATATTAAAGTCTTACATATCATGGAGAAATATGTTAGAAATAATGTACTTTCTAACTCAGTGAGAAATAAATCTATGTTTATGCAGTATATGTTGTTATCTTATGTTGTTAAATGTACCTCTATGAATCACTGAACCCCTTGAGGATGATATGCAGAACCTTTGCACACCACTATATCAAATATGCAAGGACACCCACACACCAGGCTAGTGGCAGACTGTTTAATCGATACCAGAAAAGCTGGACAGGGCACCAGCGAATATGAACATTGCTCGCTTTGGACATTTGGAGGCTTTTTTCTGAGAGCAGTGTCGAAGCTGGGAAATGATGCAATTTAAGTCGTTTTCTATGTGTGCCCTTGTGATATATATATTACCTATTTTTAGTCTACCCTGACTCCTAGCAGTTGTGTTTTTTTTCCTTATACTATTATCTTTCATGCCACTTTTTGATTGTTGCTTGATTTTAAAATACATATTTATTTATTACCTTTTTTGCAATATTTCCTTAGGAATCTGATGCAAACCTGTGATGCTGATACCACAGTAGGACAGCACCAAGGATGTTTTATGTTCGTTTTAACTCTTTATTCCAAGGTGAAGCCTTTGTTGTTTTTTTTGCATGGTCAGCTCTGTTGATCTGCGAGAAGCATTCAGCACGGAGCCTGCCCTTGAAAGGCACTCACGTCTCAGCAACACCAGAAACCAGTTCAATGAACGGTTAAATTTCGGGCATGGCTTCAGCTATCGTCCTGTGGAAAATTAGCACCTGGATATAATATGCAGTTTTTGAGATAGACAGCCGCGAATCTTGCAAATCCTCTTAATTGTAGAACTCGAGACCAAAGCCTCCCTCTAGCATCTGAACACCGTTGTTCTCGGGGAGCTTATAGCAGCAGCGCTTTGATATTAAGAAGAGTGAAATCTTGTATTGTGCATATTGCTGAATCAAAGCGGCGCGGGTCCCACTGAGAAAAGCTGGCGTGTGCGAATATTAAACTGGTCACCACATCTTTTATTGCCTCCACTTTCTGAGTTCTTTGCAGACTGCAGAGGGGGGCTTAAAAAGAACAAGGTGCTCTGATAATACCTGCAGTCTTCCAACGCTTGACTAGAGTGCTACATTAATGTTACAAAAGGTTAAGTGCTGTCATTTAATTCCTTTGTGGGTTTCAGACTATCTGTGTACCTGATAAGGAAATAATTATTTGTATCCCCAGCAATGCATTTCATATTTTTTCAGTGGAGAAGCTTTAAAAGCCACTGTGACCTCTCTGCACTGCGGAGGTTTCTTCCATTTGTTCTTTGGGTTTTCTATGGCAAACTGAGATACAGTGAACTAGCAGGACTTTGGAGATGCAATGGTTGTTTTTTTTTTTTTTTTTTTGCTCTGGCATTAAATCCATGTGAAATAAAATGATACCTGCATATGAAACATCATTTGTAAGAGCAGCCATTACTCTCTGACAATCAATATCTGTATCTTTCACAGATAACAGATTTTCTTAGAGGAAGGTGGAAGAAGGCTATTTGTCTTGCAGGTTCACAGGCCTCAGTTCTGAGTTATACATTCCAGGTTCTTCTAGAACAAACACACTCAAACACACATACGCACACACTCACACAGGCTCACACACTAGAAATGGCACACCTTGACCTTTAAAATGCCATTGTGTCAAGTTGTCACTCTCCACACATTTGACATCAGTGTACGTAGCTTTTATTTTCATACTCGTTAACATAATATCGTAATGTTATTACCACTAATAGTTTTTTGTAATTTACAGTAGATTTTGTGAGCCAGTGTTCATGACAGAGTTGAACCGATGTATACTAATCTAATCAAGCTGGATATAAGTGTGAACTTGAAGAAAAATCATCTTGGGTTCAATTTTTCTTAAGGTCAGAGGCAGGCAGATTGTTCTGGAAGATGATTTGGTAAAGCGAAGAAGCTGCATTTAGGGGCGGTATTGATCACGAGACAGCAGAGCAATCTGGTTATCATGTGTGAAGAAAAGTGCATCCTCTAGGTAATCCTAATGGGTCCCTGACAGCAGGGCTAGAACACGCCCCCACTCCCCCAGTCCCCCCCCTTCCTTTGGATGAGTGTTCGCTTGTGATACAGGTGATACTTGGAGCCTCTCGCTAACAGACTGCAGCCCGCAATTCTTCACCTAAACAGCCTCATTGTTATTGATCGCGGAAGCCGATGCCCAGAGAGTACGCTGCTGTGCATGGCGGGGCCCTGCTAGCTGCAGCTCGGTTTGATGTATACGGGTAATGATGTTTCCAGCGCTTGCCTTTAGGACACCGCGTTACCAGGACTCATGAAGGACCCCGCGTCGGTCGCTTAATCCCAGGTCGGGAAGGGGTAGACCGACCCGTTTGGTGCGAAACCCTTTCTCTGCCCCGTTTGGCTAATGTGCGAGCATGACTTTTCGAGCATCCGTCGGGGGAGTTGGCAGTATAAATAATCAGAAGCTAACGTTATGCCAGCCTGTTTTGCCTGCCATTTGTTAATAGAATACGCATGGCTGAGTTTCCTCGGGGCCTGAAAGACGCGCATTGAATGAAAATGTTACAGATCCATCACATATTCCCAGCAGATGGGCTCTGTTTCACTCTGCGTGTCACTCTAGCGAGCGCACCACTTCCCCGCTTCCCAGGATGGGGCTGATTCCGAGGTGGAAATGGCGTGCCGAGCATCTTGTTGGAGCATTTGTGTGTTCTTTGTCGGGAGGAGGATCTTAGGATTCTCTTCTGGCTGTGTATCTGTCTCCCACTGCATTTTGAAAGACACAGGTGACCCAGCCTATGTGCGCATTACTGCTCAACTTGACAGTCGTGTTCCTGGATCACTGGCACCATACATCAGCAGCACAAGGCTACAGTCACACAGTGTGTGTGTGTGTGTGTGTGTGTGTGTGTGTGTGTGTGTGTGTGTGTGTGTGTATGTTTCTGTGCGTTTCTGTGCGTGAGTTACATGCGTGCGTGCAGGCACATTTGCGCGTGCAGCTGCTATGAACAGCCTCAAGTTGTTGAAGATGAAGATGGCATACGTCACGCTATGCTGTTACACAGCACTCTGTGTTTATAATAGGTAGTTGGGACTTTGTTACAGTCAAGCTGAAGGAAGGAATTTACATATAAAACAGATGATGATATCTGATTCTATAGTACATTGGTCACTGCATGGCATTGTTTGGTCTCCATCACTACACACATATTTATGAGTCATGAGAGAGTGTGAATCTGTTTGCTTTGTGTCCGAAGCACAGAGAATGTGAAAACAACAAAAGTTTCTTTTTGACATTCTCTGATCTGCTTTCCTTTTTCACTTCTCTACTCCATCCCTTTCCTGAAGTTTAATTTAAAGGGTGTCAGAAAGGAGGTATTGTATGACTTTTTCCTCCTTCAATCGACAGCTGCTGCAGTTCGTATTTGTGCTGGAGCACTTGGGTAAAATATTTCGGCAAATATCTTTCTTGACAGCCAATAGATCAGAGCGCGTGGCAGTCTATAACGGAGTGAGGCAGACTTTCGTGGGGGACTTTGCGGCCCTCTCCCCTCTCTCACCTCTATTTGTGTTTTTCTCTCGTTGCAGTTTTCGTCCATGGGATGAATGCTTCAGCATGGGCATATTAGTCATAGCTGTCCAAAAGTGGACAGTTTTCCTTTTTTTTTAACCCCCAGCCTCCTAATTCTTATCACCACGAGTGTTCACTGTAGTAAAGCTTTTTAAGAGGCTGCAAATGAGATACGATGCGTAAGAATTCCTAATGCGGCTCCATTGATTTATTGTGGCGAAAGCACCATAGACCGATGTGTGACTAAATGTTTAAGAACGCTTTGTGGAAGCGTGTGGCTGTCTGTCATTTTTTATGGGCTGTGCCATGTGTCTGACTCGCTCCGTTGCACAAGAGCCATTTTGTGAGTCGCATAAGAGGTGCTCCCAGTGCAGGTATGAGGTTGTAGACAGTGACAAATACCAGCTGTAGTGCAGTATCCACTCCAAGCCTGCCGCAATGGGGCTTTCCATCCACAAGCAGACTGCTGTGAAGCAAGGCCCGTCTTCGGGCTAACCGCTTGTTTGAATAATTCAAGCACTACATTTCTCACAGTTCTCACACAGTATTATTTGTACAGTGGTGTGTAAATATAAGTATAAAAGAAAAACACAATACTAACATTAATTTGACACGCGAAATGAATTATGGTGCTCCATAGCATTCCTGGTTGAATCTGGCCTTAAGACTCTGCTTGATTTTACAGTGTGCATAAATTTTGTAACACCCGTGGTGATGGTGAATGAGTACAAGTGGTAATAGTCTAGAAATAGAAGAGAGAGAGAGAGAGAGAGAGAGAATATCCTGCAAAGCCTGCAAAACGCCTCATTCAAATGTCTCACATGTCAGGGGACCACAAGTGTAGAAGAAGTGGTATCTGTAGTGGTATCTGTAGTGGTATCTGCAAACATAAATGTGCTACAGGATAAGCGTACAGGATAACTGCCCTCATAACCACGGTGACTTTCACACGGTGACTTTCACAGTCCAGTCCTTAACATTTCAGTGGAGGAAAGAAAAGGGTCTAGGGAGTCAACAGAGAAAGTTGCAAATGTGTGGGGATCAGATGGCACCCACTAACCAGGGACAATATAAATTTGTGTTGAACATTTTGGTTTTGATCCCGTCCTGTCTGGGAACGGCCACACTGGTGACGCCCTGTCCCGCCACCATTTGGGGCCACAGAACACTGAGGGGGCTGTCATGTGTCAGCAGAGGCGCTGTGTGTGTGTGTGTGTGTGTGTGTGTGTGTGTGTGGGGGGTGTTCCTGTCACTGCCAGTTCCTCTGCTCATGGTGGCTTCTGGTGTTTTTGACACAGTGATGAGGACAGGCCTGACAGGGCCTCCTCTTTGTTCCTTCACTGCAGGGCCTCCCTCGTGTTCTCACTCTCTCTCTCTCTCTCTCTCTTTCTGTGATGTAAATTTCCAAGTATGTAAGATGCGAATGTATAAGACATTATACAGTATTAGTGTAAAACTTGGTCCAAACACTAAAGTTATTATAGGACTAATGCTCCATTGTTGTTATTTTAATAATGATTAATTAAGTTTTGTATTTTATGAATATAGGATATTTTGCATGTTTGTCCATACATAGGTATGTATATTTCATTTTGAGATGGATTTAGTCATATGTAACTTACAAGATATAATCTAATGGCGAATGGAAAATATAGCATTGAAAATATAGCATCTGGGAAGACATTAGGCATCTTCCACAAAGGCTTAGAGTTCTTTTGAAGCTAATGGCAAAGTGAGCATTACATTAGTGCATCTTTTTTTTTTTTTTTTTTTGCGTCCCTGCATGTAATGTTTTCATTTGCATGAAGGAGGAGCCGAACTGCGCTTTGATGGAGGGTCTGGCAGTAACACTGCATACGTAGGTGATGCGGCAGTCATGCTAAAGGGATTCCCATGTCATTTGCTCTCTTATTCATAGGCCTTATGTTTAATTTATACCATAGAAAAAAGAAATGAAAGGCTGTGTCCTTAATTTAAGTTAGTCTTTATAGATAAAAGGATCTGCTTTTATCCACGGTCTCCACCAGAAAGAACCCTAATATTTCTAATGTGAATGAAATTGCAGAGATATTAAATGAAGTGGAGCACTTGGTATTGACATAGACAGAGTTGAGCAACCTTTTATCATGCATGAAATGGTCAGCACTTTGTGAACTGAGGGGCAGGGAGAAAATGGGTGTCAGTTTAAAGCCTCCGGAAAGTCGAACGGCTTAAATTCTTTAAGACAGTCCGTTTGGGCGCACTAACTCCGCGCACTGCGGCTCATCACTTGAAACCTCCTAATAAAATGTTATGTGGCCAGAAATATCTTTGCTTTTCTGAATCACTTCACATCCAGTGATCCAGTATAAACTCGCTTGCATAGCCTGAAAGCTTTCATTTGTCAGGAGCACTTTGTTACAACAGGAAGGGAAAAGCTGGCGTCAGACATAAATCACACAATGGAGGCATTGAGGGTTTGCCGCTAGCTGTATGTTTTGTGGCAGACTGCTGAAGGGCTTCTTGGTATGGAAGGGCATTGCATCATCTTGATGTGGGCATGGGGCTACGGAGGAACCTCTACAGGGGGGTGGAAGATGCTGTACCTGTGCCCGAAGGGGGTGCATGCAAGCCCTCCTCCTCCACCTCCACACACTGACGGGCGCTGAAGGTCAAGTTCAGCCTTCGCCCTGGACTCCAGCTGCCTCAGTGCCCCTTTCCTGTTGTAGGGCACACGACACACTGCGTCTCATTCCAGAACATGTGTAGAATGGTAAGGGCCATGTCTTACCCCTCAGTTTGTTGTATTTGTTCAGGAGGGCACAGCATTGACGATGCTGTATTCTGAGGTGGTTAGAAGTAGTACTAAAAGCAGGGAGCCCTTTTTAGCTGAACAGGACTTTCTTATATGTGTCCTCTATGTTTTTAAACTGCATGGGTCTTAGTGCTGAAGGGATGTAATGGTATTGGATGGACCTAACATATTATTTTATTGTTTTAGTTAAGTTGAAGTGCAGTAGTCCTTTCTTCTGTCTGCAGACGAGCCCCTGAATTTATTTAAATGGGTGCATTGTGCCGTAATTATGCCCATTGAATTGTAACGCGTCTATAAGTGAGGGGGATATATAATCTTTTTTAATCAAGTCATGCGAGGAATTGGAAATGGTCATTTTGTTTTTATTTCTTGAACTCAGGTTAATTGTACACAGGAGGAAGTTTCACTTATTCGTTCTCCAGATTTTGTTCCCTCCCTTTGTCGGATGACTCAGCGGCATGTTTAATTTTAGCATATGACGTTTCTCTTCTGCCTCTAGACAGCTCCTTTTAGTTTTAATCATGCATAAGTATGTAGTAGGCAAGTATGTAGGCTAAGTGGCAGCTGTTTGCGCATTTCAGGCAATTCAGAAGTTTCTGCGTACACTTCTACAATATTGAAAAGTGAGTCTCAGGATCAGACTACTTGTGTAAGCTTCTTTTTCTCCTTACTATTTTTCTGAGCTTCCTGTTCCCACAGTGCATAAGTCTTTTGCAGCAGTATTCTAGACTGTGGGAAGTGTAACAGCAGGTAGGATTGATCTGCCCAATGCACTCCCACCTTGCTTGCCCTAAACCACTACAGCTAGACGACTGCACACTAACGACAGGGAAGACTTATTATTTAATGCATGGCTAAATGCATTTGTATCTGAAATTTTTCAATTAGTTATGATTTGCATATTACTGCCTCCTTTGTTTTCATCATAGATAAGTGCCATTTTCATTACCTACTCTATCAATGCAATCTAAAAATATATATAAAATAAGCATAACCGTAGTGAATGCAAAGACTTACATTACATTGGTATGTTTTATCTCTCAGCATGTTACCCCTAGTGGTGGAGTCAGTAAAGCGACATCATCAAATGATCATTTCAGTCACTGAAAGGAAGAGTAATGATAGAGGCTGTTCACTCCTTTTCTGTAACAAGCCATCAGGTTACATTTTAAACCAAAGCCATAGTAATAACCTAAGTTTACTGTAGTGTACAGTATGTGCTGAAGAAGAAGAAAGATTGAATACCATGACATTTATTTGATCTGTTGTAACAATAATCAATACTTTGCTTGAATGGAAAGGTGTGATAAAATAAGATTGGAGTTCGGTGTTCCTTTATTTTCAGGAGTGCTGGATGTGCTCCCTGTGGAGGAAAAAAAGGCTTTGTGTTATTTATGCCATAGAGCAGGGCATCTCTCTGTAATAATGTCAAACATCAGTAATAAAAACTACATTAATGTCTGTGCCGATAGCAGCACAATGCCTTTGGAAATCACATCAAAGATGCACTCATCTATATAACTACTAGAAAACAAAATGTAATTGGAAAGGCTTTGCATGAAAGACACAGGGATGACCTTAAGGCAGTCAGGGCTTTTGCATGAGATTTACAAATCACCACTCCCCCCCGTCACATTTCTTGGTTAGATGTTTTCTTGATGTACTTCCTCCTCTGATAAATCAACAGTAGGCTAATGTTCTGGCCCCGCTCCAAACTGCTCTCACTGTCCAGATCCGACCAGAGAGACAGTAATTCTCTTAAAAAGCTCTTTAAGGGACCATTTGTCATCTCGCAATCGCGGCCGTGTCTTGGGTCCCTGGCCACGGGAGCGCGGGAGGAGGAGAGGTTATAGCTGCAGCCTTGCTCCCTGTTTTACCGGCAGCTCGTCTTAATGGTGACAGGGTTTCCATTGCAGAGCCCCCCCCGTGACTGCGAACAATGATCTCGTCCTGATCACCTTGACGCCGCGCCATTCAGCATCTTCGCTTCATTGATCTGTGCGGTGTCTAAGCGGGGCTAGCGGCAAGAGCCGTCGTTGTAATAATGAAACGGACAGACACTCTGCCTCAAGTATCAGGGCCCGTGTGAAAAGAATGAACTGAACTCCGCCAACAGAGATGGGCTTTGTGTTGTTAGGTTGTGTTGTCTGCTGTTGCTGAGCTTTTGTCTGTGCAGTGAGGAAACTGAGTGCCCTTACCTACTGAAAAAAAAGAAAAACAACTATACACTCAATGGCCATTTTGATATATCCATTGATATATTTGTTGATCATATGTAAGTCTTAGGTTTTGCAATTCACATTCGCTATGTTGGCAACAATCAAATATCCTCAAGTGTCATTGGCCACACCAGAACACTTGAAAAGGCCGGTGAGTGTGAGATTCAGTGATAATGTGGGGCTGTGTGAACATTGGTATCAATTTAAAACTGCCTTAGTCATACAAAGTGTTGCTATTTTATTCTATTAAACGGACAATGGCATGGAACAGACGTCTCATCCCTTCGCCAAATTTTGATGCTGTTGACAGTGCCGCTCCTCTGTAACAAAGGAAGCCTACTTGTTTGCTGATAAGATGCTGTAATCATAATACTACAGAAGTAGGAATCATGATTTAACTCAATTTATATGTAAATGTAATATTTGCAGTATAATGAGCTTTTAGTGTTGTATCTGCATTGGCTGGATTTGTTTGCTTCACCGTACAAAATGGTACTGCAATCAATGTCATTACCTGATTCTCTAGACTGGGGGAGATTTGCATAAGCTCACACCCCCATTCTTTTCCTCTCAGCATTGTCAGATAGCATGTAGATATTATAGCAATAGATGTTACATTTGTTATATTAACTCTGCTCAAGATGTATTTGTCTATTCATCCGGTACGAGGGGATGCACACTTCCATTATTAAAAATCTTCTGAAAGAACAAAACCAATATTCAAATATGTATTTTGGCACTGAGAATAAATGTTGTTTGATGGCTCTTGTTTTTTTTCTGAGAAAAAATCTGATTTGCAAACTGGCTGAGCGGTGCCTTGATTTTAATTGGAGTTTTGTGGGCCCTGTATTATACACATATGCATCATTGTGCAATAAGCCAATGGCCTGTGACTTGTTTACAGAGGCCGCAAGTCAGCACTTTACAAGGCGTTAGGCAGACGATGTGTGGAGAAGGAGTGGAAGTGGAAACGGCAAGCCACAGAATGTCGTGTGCAGGCACACGGAAAGGTCAAAGAGTCTAACTTGTGAAGTTATGTACCGGATCAGGTGCATTGCGGTGGTGTAGGGAAACGGTTAGCTGTTTTGGCATTGCGGTCGTAATAGTCCCGCTTCCCTTTGTATACGGAAATAAAGTGGGACATATTGATCCACCCGAACAATATGCTCGGCCATTTGGTTCGAGGCACACCTTACACTGTACAAGCTGCAGTTAAAGTATTTCAAGCAGCCATTCGGACCAGAACAGAGGTGTGCCTGTGGGGGAACATCAGGCATCAAGTTCTATGACATAAAAAGCCCGTAAAATTGAGGCCACCTGAAGAGAGAGAATAATAGCACTCAGCGTCTCGTTACGCCATGGTGCTCCATGTTGCCACTCTTCTGTAGCAGTGGGGGGTGCTCTCACTGGGTATAGCTCTCAGTCTAAATGAAGACACCTCAATCCTCTGTAAAAGTGCTTCCCATAGTAGGGGATGGGGTGCTTTCCATAAGCATCTCAGTAGTTGCGAGCAACACACCTTCAGAACTCTTCATGAAACTCATGTTAAATGTTTCACTTCATTTTTGTGATGTTCCCAGCCTCCCATGCAGTTATTTTTCCCCCATGGAAATGTGTGTCAGTCTGTCAGTGATTGTAGTCAAAGCCCAACCTGCCTCATCTCTTTGTCTGTGTCCTTCAACAGTGCAACTGCAGCAAAGACATGGTGAAGATCTCCATGGACCCCTTCGTAAAGACGTTCCAGCCAGACCGGTACCAGGTGTGGAAGCAGGGCAAGGACGCATGCACCATTGACCACACCCGGCCCACCCCAAGCTCCACCCCTGAACTGCAGAGCTGGCTTCAGCGCCGCAAAAGGGCCCGGCCCTCCAGCCAGAGGTGAGTCCCCTGGTCAGCTTCCCTGACCACTCTGCTACACTCTGCTGCCCCCAGCCAATGTTCATGGGGACCCACAAGGAAAAGCAGTACACGTGTAGAACAAATGAGGATAAGACCACAGATTCAAAGAGGTGATTGGGTCTTCAGTATATACAACTCTCAAATGAACTTCAGAATTAAACAAGTAATCTTTAAATTAAAATTACAGATATTTCAATGCTTCTACAAGGACATGAGGAGTTCTAAATGGGTATTAAAAGGGAAAACCATTGAGCAAGGCTATAGTTGTCCTGCATGATTGCCAAGGTCAGTGTAGCTGGTGTCACAGAGAGCTGGGCGTCACTAGGGTTTGGAAGGGAAGAAGACTGGACATGGAGGGGTGTGGCGTGTGAGAACAAGGATTCCATTTGGATGCAAATGAGGAGCGTACCCAGCTTTCCCTGCAGTGATTGAACGGAGGTCACAGTTAGCGCAGACGATATGTCTCTGACTTTGGCATGACTCGAGCTGCAAAATCATTTCCATCCGGAGAAGGAGTGGGACACCCGCGCTCCCGGAACACATTGCTGCATAGGTACAGAGTGCTGAATGCCACGCCACACTCGCACGGAGCACATTTCACATGTGACTCCTGATGCTGCTACACCAGCCTCCACGAACCTCCCCAGGCTAATGTCAGAGACACTAAGCTTAGCCATACCAATTTATTTTCTACATCATTTCTGTTGTTGTGCCCTCTCCTGTGTAATTACGTCTCCTTTAAAAGACAAAGACCCCTAAATTACTCATCCGGTAAATGCTATGAATCCAGGATGTTATTTGTGCTCTGGAAATCCCTGCTCAGAGTCAGTGCTTTGCCATCACTCCCAGGCGGTCCCACCTCTCTGATTGTTCATTTGTGAGCTGGGACTGAGTGCAGGTTTTTGAGCGTGATTGTATTGCCGTTATTTAACGGGGGCTGATTTGAGGGGAATTTCCTTGGCCAGAAAGGCTAACCCAAAAGCCTTGGAGGGTTTAAAGCCGCGTTCTTCAGCCAGCTCCCATAACACTTACAGCTATTCACTTGTCCCACATTTTTTTATTAAGTGACAGCTGTCATCATTGTGTTTGCCTCAAGAGCCTGAAGAGTCAGATCTTAACCCAACTAGTGAGATTATTAGAACCACCCTAGCATGGATGTTTTAACAGACACTTACACACTTACCTTTGTGTTTTCATAGGTCCCCACTGCGATAAGACAGATTTTAAGGTATTCATGGACACAGAAGGAACATAGAAGGAACTTCACTGTAACTCATGCTTTCAAAGCATTTGCTTTGTTTTACTGCTTATAGTTTGGAATGAATGCAGTGTTGTTACGTATGTTTGATTTCTACCTGCATTTTGCAGTTTGTTTTAACTGACCCCATGCAGTTCTATTTTCTGTCCTCACCTCTGCAACTTGTCTTCTGGTCCCAGATTTGGATTCCTCATATCAACACGCTATATCTAACATTGATTTAAGGTTGTTCATTTACTATCTCAACAGGTTCTGGCGGATATTTGAGTTGTGATAGTTTTATCTTAGTTAGACTAGTAGTAGCTTATTTGTACAAACTGATTACCGCTACTGTTATTTTAACTACTGTTTCAACAATCCAGCATATAACATAACACAGTGACAATGGTAAAGTGGTACTCATACAAATTGCTTAACATAGTCTTAATGTAGAAGAAACATTCTGTCTTTGTCTGCAGAATACAAAGGTCCAATGTACAATACTCATGCTCAGTCTCCAGAGGAAAAAGTAACCTTTCAGTGTTGTCCCAGTAAACCATTGTGTGTCACGGTGGTGCTTCTGAGGAGCGATTGCTGTTCCCAGTACACTTGGTTACTCCTCAAGCAGATGTTCCAGAGGCTTCCGTGTCTCCTTTGAGGGGAGCCACTGTCTACCTCCTGAGCTTCACCACAAACAAATATGAGTAAATCTCAGGAAGAGAATGAGGGGAAAGAGGAAAACAATGAGCTGCCTGCCATCCCCAGTTTAATCCCCCTGTCTTTATGGCCTGCAAAATACCGCAAAGCTTCAGGTTACCATAAAAAGGAGGCAATTAAGCTTGTTAAAAAATCTACAGTGTGCCTGCCAACGCACCGTGCTAAACGTTCCAGAAATGATCACGCTTTTCGCGCTGAACTTAGAAACATCTTTTGAGAGAGTGTACGGATCTCAGCAGAGCTCTCCCCGACATGGCTGTGTAATTACGCTGGTGAAGTGAGGGCCCTCTGGAAAGACAGCAGTGCGCCCCTGCGTTAGTCCCACACACTGCCCTCTCCCCCTGATTGGCTCTCGCAGCGTAAGCAGGGGCTTTGTTACGTGTCAGAAAAAAAAGAACATTGCGGCATTTAAAATCTGTATTATAAACATGCTTGACAAATTCTTCCTGGAGGCAGAGTGCTGTCACTCTCTGTCCCCGTGGTCCTTCCTTGTCTCTCTCAAGAAATTAAAAAAAATAAACTACATTAAATAAATAAATTTGCGAAGAGTCACTGGGCTCAGAAGAGAGTCCTTTGGCATTTATGCGCAGTTGAGAACAAACTCACCGAGGAACATGTACATTGCATGAAGCTCACAGTTTTCTTTGATGTAAGTCTCTGGCAGTTTTTATATGAACAGACTTTCATTGTTTCCCTCCCCGCAGAGTTTGTTATCCCTAGAACAGAGTGGTGTTTCTGTAACAGTGTGCTGTTATCCATGGGTTCCTGTGGGCAATTCTCCTCTTACAGCCGGATGAGAAGGGAGGGTCAATGTTATTAATGCTGTGCGCACTGTGAAGGTTGGAAAAAAAAGGAATAGTCATCTTCGACCCTTCTCTGTTGTTGCTAATTGGACGTTCGAATGGGGGAAGAAGTGGCAAATTTAAGGAGTTTAATTTCATTAGTAATTGCCTTTGTCCGTTCTGCTCCTGTAAACAGCATGATTCGGATTCATTAAGCCCAGTCGAGCGTCACATCTTGCAGTCTTCATAAGTATAATGATCTGTTTCCAGATAAACTGCGGAAGATCCCCATTGTCTCTAGCGCTCCTGGGCTGCAAAGGTAGCTGCAGAGGAACATTTTCATGAGAAAAGAGTCTAATACATGAAAGAAAAGTCCTGGTGTCTCACAGTATCATTTGATTATTGGAATTGTCCTGTGCCTGTGGGCTTTATCAAAGCACAGCTAACAGCTTTTAGCACACAGTATTGTAGGTAGGTAAAAGTAGACTTTCAAATCTTACTTTTCTAAACAATTGTCAAATATGACACAGAAGTTTATATTTTAATATAAATTTCAAATTACATAATTGTTATTAAACGAAAGCTTTCAAAAGTGTTTTAGGTAATGCAGACCTCTGTCATTGATTATGCCTTTGAGGTCGTTTTGCTCGTCAAAATTTGAGCTGTGGAAATAGACTTCACAGAATTTTTCTGCGTAATGTGTATCTCTTTTGTGTTTACTTTAATCTTGTGGAAATATTATGCATACAGATATATATGCACATTTGGTCAAGAATGCTGTGTATAATATATTTTACCATAATTTTAGAGTGCAGTTTTGTGGTCAGAATTGCGTCTCTATAGAGCAGGCAATAAACGCAGTCACACGAAAATAAAAGTTCGAATGCCTTTGTCTTTGGTTAAGTTTAACACATGCAGCAGACGGTTGCCAGCCTGGACTGTGAGACGCCCTTTGAAGTGAGTAACAGGGAAACATCTCTGGGTCCTCAGAAGCCCTGTGGTGTGTAATTGAGAAATTTTCTCTTCCTGCGTATTCGCGAAGACCACGGTACAAATTAGTGACCCGCATCATTCCTGGGCTCTGATTCATCCCTCTGCCGCTTCCTCCGTGAGCAGGCCCAGTCACGACACAGTGAACCCGCCAAGCGCAGCCTGGCCAAGGCTCAGCTCACCCATTTACAAACGGACCTTCAGCTGCCTCAATCACTGCAGCCTTCTTTCATACTTCTGTTTTTTCTTCTTGGTATCCTTTTGTAAATGAGAGTTTTAGAGATGAGGCATTCACCTTGAAAAACATGAATAGATGCTTTTTACAACATTGCTCATGATTTTATTTTAAGGGGAAGGGGGGGGGGTAGTGAGAAGAGGGGGGACATTACTCACTGACGGGCCTTAAAGTGGGTGCAATAAAGACACAATATTATTTTAGGCTCCAGTGGTTGCACCTAGGCAATGCAAATATTTCTGCATTTCATGGCGGGATTGTCTCTGTTAAAATTGGTGGACCAGTAGTGCATTGATTTGTTGCTCCTACATGTACTGAAGACATTCAGCACTGTTCTAATCATTAAACCAAACCGGCTTTATACCGTATATATTCTCTACACCCCCGAAGCTCTAGAACTTGATCTCCTAATTATATAGCTATGTTTCAAAACCCTAGTCTGGACGTCTGAATTTTATTACCGCTGCGTCTGCCAATACCATGATAGGGCACAGTTTCTCTGAATTTACAGGAGAGGATTTTCCCTGGAGCTCTTTCCAGATGAACAGAATAAACTGTTTTATTTTGATTTAGAAAATGTGAGCTATCAATACGTTAGTTACACACACACACACACACACACCCATATTTATACATAAACATAACTGGAGCACTTTAAATGTCACTGTCTTTCAAACATATAGCAGTTATTACAATATCTTATTGTCTTTTTTTCTTGGATCCATTTTCCTCCTAATCTCAGTTTCCTCATGGTTTTAAATATGAAAAGAACATGCAAACCTATTGCATGCAAACACTGAGAATTTCACTGCACTTTCCCCTTTCTCCAGGGATTTCTCATCTTAGTGGTGCATGGATAAAAGATGCTCTTCCATAGCCAAGTGCACAATCTGTGAAGGCTTTGTTTCTCTCACTTTGAACTTTCCCTCAACAATGGGAAGTCATATTGCATCTGTTATCTCACCCAGTAATGCAAATGCCACCATCACCCAAGCCCTAAAAAGGCCAAAACGAAAAAAACAACAATAGTATAAAGAGAGGTTTATGTCAAGCGTTACATGAGGTGCAAAACAGTGCTCTGCTAGTAGGAACAACAGGCGTCAGATAGCATATGTTTTAACCAGGCTGAGGGGTGTGGGTGGTGAGAGCTGAGAGCAGAAGATCTGCTTGGTCTTTCACAAGGTGGAGAACAAGGGGCCACAAATGCCAGCCCAGTAAAAACAAATGTCCTTCCTTCTTTCTAGCTTATCTCCCAGGGGAGTGCATACACAGCCACAGACAAGCAGCAACTCAACCAAAACTCGCTGTAATTACAGACGCATTGGATTTGACCTCTGTGCCAGTTTGTACAAAAACTTGCACAAAAGGTTCAGGAAAATGGGTATAAAATTTGCACCAGCTGGAATATGTTCTATATACACCCCGGTATATAATTAAAAGGGTTTACAGCTGCAATTTCTTCAATAATTCATATTCTGTCTTTTTAACTTTGACTTGTACATCACTAAAATAGTAAGAGGTTTTTCACTCCTTCCCAGTAAACTAAACTAGATGATGAACATGGAGGCTTTATTTGCTCAATGTGAAACCTTAATTAAGTGCAGGAAAAAAAATGAATATGACTCCAGTAAGCAATTTTTTGATAAAAAAAAAAAAAAACAAACAAAAAACAAAACTTTGCCTTAATCTCACTTTGTCACTGACCACTACAACTTGAGTATTTCACAACTTCCCAAAGCTGGTTTTACACTAGGGCAGACCACAAACAACCAGACAGTTAAAAAAAAAAAAAACACAGAAAGAAGTATCGCTCTCCTTTTCTTTCCCACCCTCACACTGGGGTAAAATATGGGCCTGTCCTGGCGGGGGAGATAGTGCCACGTTGGTCTGGTGAAAGGCCCCGGCGATGGATGCAGTCTGGCCTTATCCCGGGCAGCCAGTGCTCAGCCTCGCTCTCCTATCTCCCACAGCAGCCTCCATCACCCGCGATCGCGATCTAAGAAGCTGAAAACGGGGGAGCAGCAGCAGGAGGAGGAGGAGGAGGAGGAGAGGGCGGCGGGCGAGCCCGCGGCCACCGAGACAGCAGCTGCCGCCGCCGCCGCGCTGGGCCCCAAGGTCAAGAAAGAGCCAGGGAGGACAGGCAGGAGAGGCGAGCTGTCGGCGAGAGCCCGCGAAGGCGCGGGCCAAATCCGCCAGTCTCGCCAGCCATTGGACGCACTCCAGTTCTCAGGTGAGATAAGGGCTGATTATGTGTCACCCATCAATTCTGCGTGTCCCAGCTGTCTCCAGAGCCATAAATCCACTCATGACAAACTCCGCTCTTCCTCAATCACCCCCCACACTGCTATTCCTCGCTACATTTCTCCCACTATCCCCAGGAGCTAGGAGACAGGAGAAGGACGAGGGGATTACCGCTATATGGAGGCAATGGGGAAATGGGAATGGTGTCATATTGTTTTAACCAGTTGATCTCCCCCATTGTTAATCTATTGATGGATGTGTTTATTACCATGTTTATTAATTTCACACTATATGATTCATAGATTCTGTTTTTAATTGTGTACAAGAATTCAGTTGTACTGCCAGATTTAGAATCATTTCCATATGCTTTAAGATAAGCCTTTTTGTATTATATTACATTGTATTCAAACATTTATAATGTTTTCAAGCATGCACCTTTTATAGTCTCCTCAAAATTGCATCAGCGAATTATCGCCTGTTAAATGCTTTTAGCACTTATTAATTATATTAGGAAACCAAATTGGGCAGCCAGGGTTTGATTTATTGCTCATCTAACTTGTTTTGTCACTCAGGGAATAGCCGGATAGAGGCAAGCAGGAAGATGTGCGCCGTGAGTACGATGGAGACAGACAGTGCGGCGGGGTCGGCTGACCCTGGTGAGCGGCTCCCTGCGCAAGATCGCAACCTCCTCCCTCCTGAAGCGGCGAAGTGGCAGGAGGCAGAGGAGCTGCCGGCTCCTGTCGCAGGTGCAGATCGCTGGCGCAGGTCCTCGGACCATGCTGGAAGCCCAGTGACCACGGCTCCAGGAGAGCTGGAGTCCATGTGCACTGAGGAAGCCCTTCTGGATGGAGGGCTTAACGTTTACACCAGTTCCCACAATGCCAAGCCAGCCTGCTCAGCAGGGGACAGTCAAAGCACAAAGTCACACAGTGACATAGCTGTCGCTGCGTCCCCTCTGCCTTTGACAGAGGGCATTGCTCAGGTGCCTGAACTCAGTGATAGCAGTCACCTGCACGGGTCTGTCGGGTGCAGCCCAAACCGAATGGACAGTGTAGGAGAACATCTTGGCTCTTTGGGAGTCAGAGATAGCTCTTCACAGGTGGCTCTTAACAGCGAGCAGTATTGCAGTCCCCTGCTGGACAGATGTGATGGCATTCCTCAGGACCTCTCGCTTTCTGCCGGATCACCAGAACACTCCTGCCCTCCCCTTCTGCACAGGTATGGGGCTGGTTTGTGCTCCACAGCTCCGAATTTGGACCTACAGGTGGCCAGGCAGGAGAGTGGGTGCGAGATGCCCTCTCTGACTCCGGAGCTCACAGACGAGGACCGGTCTCTCCCTCCCGTGCTCTCCCAGGAGATGCCCTCTCTCACTCTGGCGGTCAGCGTGGAGGGCGCGCCCTGCTGTCCTGGGGTCAGCCCTGAGGAGGATCCCTCGGCGCCCGTCCTCCACAGGGAGGTGTCCTTCTCCCCAGTGGAGACGGAGTCCGAAGCTGCTGTACCTCATGGTGCTACCCACAGTCTGCCTTCTGAAGAAAGTGGTGCCGTACCTTCCCTGTTCCCTGTCGATGTTCAAACCACACTACCTGTCTTGTGTCCCCAAGCAAACCTTCAGCCGACACCTCCTACTACTCTGATTCCTCCTGCGACTCAAAGTCAGCCTCTTAATGCTTTAAATCCTGGGCCTTTGGTGCACAGTTTTGACCCACAACATCCTGTTCCTTTTACCGATTTTGAAGAAAGCACCTTAAATGCAGCAACATGCACGGCTGCAGGCACACTGAGTCCAACACTACAGGAAAGCACACAATTCCTCACTGCCCCTCTCCGTGTCTTGTCCAGCACTCCAAATGATAATGATAAGGTCAAGCCTTTGGAAGAGGGGGTAAATACTAAAAATGACTCTCAGCCTCCAACAGAAGGGGATTCTCATTCCCAGCCAGTCACTGCTGTAGCTGTAGAAGGTAGACACATGGCGATGTGTGGTGAAAATGGAAGAGCCCTCAGTTCAGACAGCCTGTGTGCGGACATCAAGCCCCTTACCTCAGGGATCTGGGACCACCTGAATTCGCAAAACCCTGCTGTTGTAATTGAGAATGTAAATCCAGAAATCCCCGTAGTACTAACTGAAGACAAGTCTGTAAGTTACTACAGCCTTAACTCACCCATCAACACAATGTGGACGGAGGTGGAGACCCCGAACGATGTGAGGTCATATGACCCAGGTGCGTCAGAGCAAGCGCACACGTGGGCTGAGCTGGAGCCCAGTGTGACTGGGGACGTGTGCGGTGATGCGGACCGCCACAGGATCGAGATGGAGGCCGCGGAGGCCCTGACTCTCTGCAGGGAGCTGACTTCCCACGGGCTCGGGGCCCGGGAGTCAGAGGTGCCGCAAGGCCAAAAGAGGACCTCCTCTCCTCGGGACGGGGAATCGCACGCTGAGCTTAGCATGGCCAGGGTGGAGGAGACCAGCAGCGTGTCCACAGAGGCGAAAGACCTTAGTGACCTGGAGAGTGGAGAAGCCGACCTGGAGCCAGGGGAGATATGTACTGTAAGGGGCTGATCTCATTCTCTCACAGTTGCACCTCATTCTAACATATTTCAGTAAGCTCATTACCCATTGGTTCACTCAAGCTATTTGTGTGTTTTGTATCTATGAAATACGCTGAAACTGTGTGCTCTCTGCTTGCAGTAGATCCCACAGAAGTGAGTTGAGGTAAAGAAGTCTGAGATGTGCTGGTGAATTGTTTAGAAGGAGACCTGGGTTAAATTCATATGTTGCCTTGACTCCTCTCTCCCCCCCTGCAGCATCCCAATCAAATGGTGATCCGTGTGGGCAAGAAGAAGACCACCAAAAGCTGGCGTCACCCACTGAGGAAGCCCACCGCCCGGGCTGTGCCCAGCGCGGTCAAACAGCAGGCCGCCAGCGATGAGGGTGAGTCTCTACGACGCCGGCGCTAGCGCTCCTTCGGCAGGGAGGGAAGGGGGGGTGTTTCAGCTTCACAGATCACCGTGCCCTCATTCATTTGCCTAATCAAGATGGATGTGGAACACAGGCAAGGTGAACGAGTCAGTTCCATCTCACTTTTTCCAGACACATTTCAACCATTACCATTACCAAGTACGCACTGACCAGCCACTATTAGAAATGACAATCCCTGGGCTGAAAAATTGTATTTTATTTAAATGTATGACGCTGTCGACTAAAATACTTCCTCCGCTGTGCGTTTCTAGCTGGTCTCCGCAGAAGTTAAATATGCATTGTGTCGCCCTCGGATGCTGATGCATGTCAGACAGAGTCATTCATGCGTTATGAGCATATATTTGCTCATGCAGAGGGCTGCACCCGGTTTCAAGGATGCTTCGAAGCATCCAGGCGCATAGCCTTTGGCTCAGTTCCTGCACTGAGCTTGAGAAAGAGTTTGGCAGTTAGCTGTTCCAGGGTTATTACTGCTAGTCAGCCGAACTTACTGGGTCTTAAATCAATTTTAAAACATGTCCCTACGTTTTAACAGTTTAATCTCTGTTCTTCCTGGTATAATGTACATTTCCACATATGACCTTACATTTCCCTACAGTTTTGCCAAAATCATACTCAGATCTGTAATGAGATTGTGGTCTGGTCGCATATTTTTTCTCAATTGTACAGTATCAGTGTCGCACTATGTGTGGAAAGATGCTTTGAGATCCTGTAGACAGTTCATTAGGAAAACACTGAATCGCTTAAACTGCCACAAGTCACAAAAGACAGTCCTAGGCAAAGTGTACAAAGGCTGTTTAATCTTGTTTCTGTTTTACAGTCTCTTAGTTTCAGCCTCACTAGACCCCAGAGCAGTAGAAAGTAGTGTAATTACCATGGATTTGAATTATATGTACATTCAGGGCATTAAAAGTACTACTTTCTGCGAGATTCTGAAATACAGAAAGGGGTGAAATTGTAAAGTTATGTTCTTTAGAGACTAACTATGCAAAGGCGGTTTTGAGTCTTCAAAGAGTGGATCATTAATGTGGCTTGTTTTACACCCATTGAATGTACTATATGCACATATGCCTCAGGATAGCTTCTGTCTCCCTATTGATCAGGGTAGGAGTGGGTTTCTCTGCTCTCACTTGGGAAACTGAAGGGGTTCAGTGGGTTAAGGAGTTTGAGCACCACTACGCTGTGGAATACCAGTATTTATGTCATTTGTTTTCAGATCTGTCCTTGGCTCATTCTGGTGCTGTCATTTCTCCATGGTGACAGACTTAAATATATAATCTTTAATCGTGAGCAGAGGAAAGGAGGACAAAAAAAAAATTACCTATAAAAGGGCAAGGAAAACAAGGCAGCATAACTGAATTTGTGCAAATGGGCTAGTTTTGAAGAGTGCTGTTAACTGTGATATAATGGTTATTAATGTGTGTGCACTGTACACTTGAGGAGAACAAATCAGAAGAGAAAGGCACTGCCTCTGTGTGTGAAATAAGAACCCTTTAATACACACACACACACACACACACACACAGAAGCATGCACACAACATTTTGTCTTTGATATTTATAAATAAATATTTGCCTGTATTCCTGCTGACATTTTGAGGGTGACTACATGATGTAGGTAGACGTGCCGGTTTTGTTGGTGAAGTGATCCCATTCAAAGAAACACCGCACTGTGTGCATACTCACAAACAACGCTGGTGGTGGGAGACACAGAGGAATGCTGTAGATGTGTTAAAGTCTAAGTGGAACATAATATAGCTGGCCTTGGGGGTCCATTTATTTATTTATTTGCCTTGAAAAATGATGGCCTGTTGGGTCAGCCTGCACTTTTCATCTTTAAGTAACGCCCCTCAGTGCAGCCCTACGGTCGCTGTCTGCCCCGTCCAATAACTCTTCTCATGTTTAAGCAACACTCATGCCTAAAAGACAGGTCTGAGATCACACACAGGGGGGATGTAAAGTGAACTGCGTGTCGCACTAAATTTGTCGGAATCTCTCCCCGCTCCAGGACCATTCTTTAACCTCACAAAGGTCAAAGCCTCCCAGAAACAGAGCACATAAAAAAAAGAGAAAAAGGCTGTCCATTAATATATCTGTTCCCGGGCTTGGCAGCATAAAGAATGCCAGGGCCCTGCCTTCTGCCTTCTAATGTTTTTTTTATTTGAGTGTCAGGTCAAGTGGTGGCCCAGCGTGTGTCTCGCTGCCTGTGACACGGTGACCTGTTAGGGGACGGGGACAAAAAAAGGGTCGGCACTTGGCAAGCTGTGAAGGAGTAATGAGCCTGAGAAGAGGTATTTCATTGTTTTGTGACTCGGTGCAGATCCAGGTCACGTGTCCGGGAGCCTGCTTGGGCCACTGGCCACAAGGGTCCCTGACTTTACATACTTATTCAGACTGCAGGGGATGCCAGCTTCAAACGGCATGCAGCACCAAGTTTGCTGTGGAGACTGTCTAAACCGTAGCATAGTTGGTTGCCAATGTTGTTGCCAAGTGATGTTGTTCTTGGAAGTTGCTTGGAAACATCTGGAAGTGGTGAAATTGTTCCAGAAGAGAAACCTGTATGCATGATATCCTTTGACCACAGTGAGACTTGGGACTTTCATAAGTAATGGAAGCATTAGTTTAAAGTAGGTACTATGTAGATTGATAAATCCACATAATATCTACTACTGGTCTACTACCAGTACATCCTTAGGACAGAAAGATAAGTGCATCTCTTCAGAGCTTGCTCAGAACTGATCCCTGTGAATAAGCAGAAGAGGTTTATGCTTGCTTCTGACTTGGGGAAAAGCTAAACTTACCAGTGCCTGCTCTTACCATACTGTTTACCATACAATAGTTTTACTTGTACAGCAGCATGAATAGGGTCATGCTCAGTATATGGGCTTATAAAACCACAGTTATTAATAATACTGTGAGTCATAATATCATACAGTCATACAGTCATCGTACAGTTCAGTTTGCCATGAAAATTAGACTCTTAGAATTTTGCTCCATGAGGGAAACTGTTGCATGCCATCCCCTGTCATTCATGGGTTGTGTTTCTGCTCTGTTTACTGTAACTGGGGTGACGGTAAATTTTTGCACACAGTTTTTCTGTCATTCATCCCTGGCATATTTTGAGCTTTGGGCTAGAGGCCATACAGCGGGATAATTGCCAGGTGTTGACACACTATAGGATATTCTGGGAAGGCAAACTTGGATCAAGAGCTGCAGCCAGCTTGTTGTTCTCTGCAGAGAGAAGCGGAGGTAGATAAGATGGAGCAGCATATGCTATGGCTGGTGCCACCGTGGAAGCATGCTTCTGCCGAGCCCATGACTGTGTTCTTCATTTTTAAGTGCAGTCATTTGTAATGAGACAACAGGAAACACCGATTGTAAGATTGGAAGTAGGCGTCCCCGGGGATCAGTGCTGCATGTCTCCTGCGCAGTGCACTGAGCCGTGGAGCCGTGCTGGTTGTACATTTTGTGGGTGTGAGCTGGTTGTCGGCCACGTGCCCTGGGCACTCCACCGCCACAAAGAGACATTAACTGTGTGTTTTATTTGGGCCTTTGGATGACACTGATGACAGAGATATATAGTTTACTGTGTCCAGCTAACTCAGGATGAGAGCTGGCTGGATACATAACTGACCTCTTTGGTTTCCATCGAGGAGGGTGGATTATGATTGTCAATGTAGTAATGCAGTTAGTATGGATCATGTACTTTGCAAGCTGATATAGGGCTTTCATGGGGGGGGTTGTCAATAAATAATTGTGTGACAGATCAAGCAGAGCATTCTAACATCTTGATATTTTCTCATTGGCATTTGCACATTTTTGCAGTGAAAGCCAGTGCAGTAGTTTTGTTATAATATCTTCAGTACAAGATGCACATTGCAGGTATGACAGAAGACGTCTGGACATGCTTGCAAAGACAGAGATGATGCTTTGCTTTGTGCTTGAAATCTCGGGGGGTCAGCAAGCCATCGGCACAGTTCATTGGGAGACTGTGGATGTGACAAGCAGAAAAGACTTCAAAGACTTCTGTTGCGACGCAGTAGTGTGAGTAAGCTTGGGTGAAAGCCGCATAGATAATGAGCCCAATGTTCTCTGATCAGTGAGAGAATCACAAACATGGTAAATATCCCCCAAGCAATGCAATTTACCCTGTTCATTATTCTGAGTACTGTAACACTTTCTGCACCCAAATGTGATTGGGCTCCTTTTTGCCTGTTATATTGCAACTTTAAATTGTTAACCTTCATGTTACAGTTATAAATAACTGTCTCTTATGGGCTGGTTACTTTCTGATTGGCCCCTGTTTGTTTTTCATTACATATGACTAATAAAAATGCTAAAAATAACAGTACAATAAACTTGGAATGTGACCTTTACTTGAGCTCTACCAGACCTATCTGCTTGATATAGCAAACCAATGACAGCACGCAGTATCTGTTGTTACATTACATTATTGTCATTTAGCAGATGGTCTTATCCAGGGCGACTTACATAGGTTACATTTTTTTTTTTTTACATGTTATTCATATCCATTTATACAGCTGGATATTACTGAGGCAATTCTAGGTTAAGTATCTTGCCCAAAGGTACAACAGCAGTGCCCCAGGGGGAATCAAACCAACAGCAACCTTTTGGTCTCAAGCCCTGCTCCTGACCACTAAGCCATACTACTGTCCTGTTGTATGCGTAATATCATGACATTAATTTGAATGGCTGATATTTGAACACTGATTGGAAAGTGCTTGAAAACTCAATTCATAGCTGTTTCTTACATGTGGTGAAAAAGCATGAAGCATATTTTTTTCCATCTAATTTTGCTTTAGGGAAGACATACCAGTGAATGCTATGCTCATTAAGACAGCAAATACTGAAAGAGGTATAATTACTGAAATTAATCAAAGAACGGAAATAAAATGGTCACGTCGTACGAGCTTATACATGACATTTGTCTTGCTGTGATTTAATCAAGGAGAAAATGGAGCTAAAAAACAGTGTCATCATTTCCCGATCACCTTCTGTTCATTTTTTTTCCCCCTGATTTCTAAAGAATGTTCAAACACATGAACTTTACTATAATTTTAGCTGCAGGAAAAAATATCTCCTCAACCGATGTCATACACTGAAACAGCCCCCAAGCTGACTGTAGTCCCAGCTCACAGAAGCCTGTTGCTTGCCATTGGCTCTGTGGGGCACTCTTGTGTAAGGGTACTGGGCGTTCTCAGCAGTGTGTGCCACAGTGACCGCGCAGCCCACTGGGGCCAGCTGGAAGGCACGGACAAAACACCATTCACACTGTCATGCATCATCCCCTAGAGCCAGTGCTGTGTGACCAACCCACTGCCAGACACTAGGACACTCTCCAGCAATCCCCAACCTATCCTGCTCCCTACCCCAGTCCCTCTGCCTGACCCATCGTTATCCACCCCTGCTTCTCAGCAGGAAGTGAGGCTGGTCCGTGTAATTTCTCAGACTCTGTCCCGGCTTGTTTCTTGCTCTCATCTCGCACAGAACTTCTACATCAGCAGTGTTTGTATGGCTTCAGCATGTTAGGCTACCCGATCGAGTTTCATTGCTGGAATAATAGCATGTGCCTCCAGCACTAGAACTTGATATTTTTCAAGATTTTCCCACAGTTAATTCTCTTTATGTATTTCTTAATTAGATGCATTGCGTTTAGAAGAATGTTACAGTTGGTTATTGTTGGACAGGAATGTAACTGAAAACGCAGAATAACACATTTTAATGCATGTATAAAATGCCGTCTTCTCTAAAATAACCACCAAACAAAATAAGAACCAAATCATTATGCCTAAAAAGGTCATAATGAATGAAACCCAGGCTTCTGTAAAGAGATAACTGGGCAAAGGGTGGGCAATGAATAAACCATGGACTTACACACAGGTGAAAATATTATATTCATGATATCTTGATTCACTGATGACTAAGATGATATTATGATTCATTACACATGAACATTCAAAATGTGGCTTTGATTAGTGCCCAAGCCCCTTCCAACTATACTGAAGCTAAAGCTTTAGTAATGTAGGGTGGCTCTCGTTTATGGCCCAAGAGTGCTTACTTGAGCAACAGTCCCTTATTTGGTGTGCCGCAGTCCATGTTGTCAGGCGTCTCCCACTCCCACCTTACAGTAACAGAGAAAACTTTTCCCCACCCACTTCTCCTTCCGTGTTTTGCCATAAAACAAAGTATACCAGGTAATTTCATCCATTTTGTGGTGAGAAGAAAAACATCCACAAATGACTTAATGGCAGGATTATTCAAAATAAATTCCCCTGTAGCTAACAGCAGGTATTTCTACCCTGTTTTCTGAATCAGGAATCTGTTCCTGCAGCCTGGAATGGCTAATCTTTTATGCTTTGCTGTGATGTTATAGTGCATAATGTCTCCCAATACTGAGATAATGCGCAAGCACCTGAAAGACATAACAGATGCTGCTGTGTGTTGCCTGCTTTCTGGGGGAAAGGAGGGGGGGGGAGCCATACACAAACTATTGAAAAGCACCAGCTCAATATGACCCAGAGCTTCAGAGGAAACATTGTTGAGATTGGCACAAATAAATTTGTGCTCCGAACGTGTCTCCGGCTTCACATCTGCTCTGCATGGAAGCAGGAGCTGGCATCTTTCCACGCAGCAAATGGCCCTATTATTTTTGTGCTGGAGACTTCCCGTTGAACTGAATAAGCAGAATTTATCTGTGTCAAACAGTGATGTCTTTCTTGTTCCTCATGCCATGTGTTGTCGAACTTGCCGGATGTCTGCTCTGCCTCCAGATTGTCAGTGTTCTTTGTAACCCGGGGACTGCTGGCTCCCTGTAACCCAGGGATTAAAGATCATCTTTGTAGCATAAAATGTTGCCCGTTGAAAGTAATGGCAGTTGAGATCAAGTGTGTCATGCGCTAAAATATTCAGTTACCAGGGAAGTCTTCTAATATCAGTGCTGACAGCTGAAATAACACCAGGCGCATGCAGGGAAAACCATCTAATTATTTATGTGTGTGTGATGTATTTTACATTCCTGTGAAGAACAAAGGGCTTCTACACATATTACAGAATCTGTATTGAGACAACAGCTGGGTTGTAGACAAACCGTGGATTAATTCATAACATGCATTATGTCCTTTGTATTTTTGGGTTGTAGACCAACCATGGATTAATTCGTAACATGCATTTATGTCCTTTGTGTTTTTGTGGAATGACAACGTGGAGCTGGGGAAAATTGTATTTTAATGGGACAGCGACAGTTGCCCCCCTTTTAGCAGGATGGTACAGCCACAGTTTGTTTCCTCCCTGGTGGATGAGAAAGGCTTTGTGTTCAGTGGCAGTGCCATTCCAGTGACTTCTTATCCTTTGTACTTCTCCCAAGACCGGGGTTTAATACTCAGGCTTCTTCTCCAGAACTCCCAGATGTTTCCTTGACAGAGGAGGAGGTGCAGGAGGCGGAACCGTGGGCCAAACCTCTCGTTCACCTCTGGCACAACAAGAAGTCCAACTTTCCAGCAGAGAGGGAGTACAATGCTGCCGCTGCCAGGAACAGGCCCCACTGTGCAGTCTGCACCCTCTTCATGCCTTACTACCAGGTAGACACAACAGCGCAAACCCTGTATTTTCAATACACTCGGGTGGAAAGACTTTTTTGAAAGACATAAAGCCATCATTTACATTTGCCTAAAGAATTTATGTAGATATTTTTGTACCACCTACTTCTAGCATGTTGCCAGGAAAAAAAAAATCTGGGCAGCCCAGTCCTTTGGCAGAGAAGCACACGGCCACAAAACGTTAAATATGAGTGTTTTAGAAACAGTAGGATGTCAGCAGCTAATTACTTGTGTGTTTCAGCGCAGGAAAACAGCTTTTCTCTCGTGTCATAGTTGGTCTCACGGTGGTTCCAAACAGTCTGTGCAGAAGGTCACTGAACGCAGTGCCAGCAGAGCCGGCTGAGATTGTGCTTAATGGTCTGAGATCCATAAATGCTCTCCCTTTTGCCCTCACAGCCTGAGGACAAGGCTGAGGAGAGCAGAGTGCTGCTGGAGCCAGCCCCGGGGTCAGTGGAGGCGCCGAGCAAACTCAAGTCCAAGCCCCTGATCCCAGAGATCTGCTTCACCTACAGGGAAGGGAACACTGAGTCCTGCCCCCCCAACGCACTGCTGGAGGAGGATGGCTCCAGCCCCCTCATCTCCTGCAAGGGCTGCTGTGTGCAGGTGCATGCAAGTAAGTACATTACATTACATCGCAGAATTGGCATTTAGCAGATGCTCTTATCCAGAGAGGCGTACATTTACATTTTTTTACATGTTACCCATTTATACAGCTGAGGCCATTGTGGGTTATGTACCTTGCCCAGGGGCACAACGGCAGTGCCCCAAATGGTAATCAAACCAGCAACCCTTTGGTTACAAGTCCTGCTCCTTACCACTATGCTACACTACTACTAACCAAATACAAACAGGGAACATCCACTTCAACCAACCTTCTTTTTACTTCACCCTCTTCAGTACAGCCAGAAACCAAAACAACAGAACACACTGCAACAGGAATAACCTAGACCTATTACTAGAGTGTTACTTGGATTTTCTGTTTCTGTGTTTTTTCTGAAAAAGTTTATGGCAGGGAAATATGGTTACAATTATGTCAACACATTTGTACCAAAAAGAAAGACCTTTTTACTAGACCCCTAGACCCTTTTTAATTTTGATGAGCTTGTGTTTTCTTCTACACTCTTCATTCGATTTTATAAGCGCAAACAAGGGCGCTTTATTCAAGTGCAGTGTGTGGAGGCTCTGGATGGAGATCCTGGTGCTTTCGTAGCAGAAACCACACGACTCAGCCGCTGGCTGGGGAGGCTGCATTGTGTATGAGTGCCGAAATCATTTAGCGGTTTCATGTTTTTGCCTAAACCGCCTCTCCCTTGGGTGAATCTTCTACACAAACTGCACACTTCTTCTACGAAATTGATTGCCAATACCACACTGGAACCACTTTCCCAGCATTCCTCTGGATCAGTTCATCTCGGGGCTCTCTTTAGCGGGTGAACGGGTTCAATAGGATTTAAAATGACTTCACGGAAACTAGCAATTTGCGACCTTGCTTATAGAACATAAATTTTGTCTGATTTTCCAGCTCCCAGCTCTAAGTCTGTTATTTGAACTTTATGAAATAGTATACAGTGGCCCCATATGGTTGGTGTTGTAATTAACAACAGGGCTTGTTTACTAAAGGGAAGCATTTTGGTTTGACAAGCTTGTGGGGAGCTCTTCCATTTCGTCCTATAGGCTGGGGGCTTGATGTAGTTGCCAGCCTTGAAATTAAACCCATTTGTCTTGGGAACTTATGAGAAAAAATGCATTTTTCAGAATGGTTTATGGAGATGAATCACCGTTACACATTACCTCAGTTAAGTGAAAGAAAAATCTGTGAGGCCTTTTGCTGGTGACTGGTATACAGGCAGTGTCCTCGTGGTCAGCACAGTCTAATGGTCAGCAGTGAGTTACAATCCATGCATCACTGTGGCTAACCTATGGGTGGGGCAGACAGGCCCACTATACCATTGCTGTTAAATTACAAACAGCTGAAGAACTCGGTTGCCAAAAAAGACACTAATGGTCAGTGCTCTGACAGAAGTGGGCTGTAACAGTCTTCTCCCTCTTGAGAAATCTTTAATTTTTTTGACCCGGCACAGAATGAATAGATTTGATTATTCTGATTATTCTGATTAGGAGGATTGCATTGTTATACTTTTAACATTATGTAGATGGAAATATTTACTACATGCAGCTTGAAGATTAGCTACCCTCTATGTCATTGTTTGCTGTCTGCATGTTTAGTAAGTTTGTGACCTGTCTTTGGAATGTGGCAGTAACAAGATGCTGCATCTGTTCAGCTTCTGCTTATTGTGTTAATAACAGTCATAACTGTGGCCCGTCTGACCTACCTCCCCGCCCTGATGATTAAGGGGTCAAATCATTCACTCTCATTATACATTTACAGTGTTGTCATGGTACGTTTCATTTCACTGCTCCTTTTAAAAGGGCGTTTTATTATTATTATTATTATTTTTTAAAGCCTGCAAAAGATTTTTTTAAAAGCTTTTGTTACTGATGGATTATTTTTAGATGAGAAAATGCAGCTAAGGACACACTGATTGTATGTATTTAAAAGAATTTGTTTTTAAATAATTTTATTTATATTGTTTATTCATGTATGAGCATTTAATGGTTAAAGTAAGCTGTTGGCTACAGTACTTAAAAATCACGCTAACCTGACATGCAGTGGCAGTATTAGACATGCATAGCATGTGACATAAACTTAATGTATCATGCATAAGTCACATCTGACTCCAGTGCCACTGAAGTAAAGTGGTCGCTGAAATATTTATTTTCTTATGAAACACCATGACGTACCCCTTTCAGATTCACTAAAGTGCAATACCCCAACATTACTAGCTAGAAAAATATTCTTTCCTCCATTAGCAACAGATTTCCCAAAATATACACAGTTCCATCTTTTCAACCACTTGAATGCTTGCCAGTTCTGAACCATATTGCTCAGATTAATTTTTCATCCCACTTTGTCAGTTACTGTTACAGATAATGGTTTCTAGAAGGCATAAGCATATCCCTTAATTACTGTTTCTATGGTGAAAGTGTTTTGCATTTTGTTGATATTTGACATTAGTTCATACATACTTCATGGGAATTAAGTGCTGTTGTGGTCCAATGTTTGTTTTTTCCACAATATTCTGTTAGATGTCATGCATAGTAAATTTTGTATGAGTCATTAAGTTCATATAACTGGAAGCAGAATGGTTTATTAACTGTGGAATACATTATTGTGGTGTGTAGATGTTTCATTTGGCAGTAACCAGATATAGACAATTGCTAGAGTTTATTAAATGACTACTGATAAACAGAGCTTTCCTGCAATTTTCACGCAGTATTGATAATATGCTTAGTGCAGCCTGACAAAGTATTGGTCTAGAAACTTGGAATGATACTTCAGGTTAAGATTTAATTAGGTTTCTGTGTACATTAGTTTACATATACTGAAATTAGGAAAGAATCCTGAAATGCTGGAAAAATCTATTATGAATGTGTAGCCATTTGAAGGCCTTAAAGTCTTGTATTTACTGTACTTATTATTTAAATGTGGCACACTATTATACCTATATTCCTTAACAATTATAGTGATCATTGAGTACTGTGTTATTTATTTGATCTTGGGGGAAATACACAGAAAGAGCTTTTGGAATAATGTAACTGTTTTTAGGGGAAATATAAAGGAGAAACAGGTTGATTCCAGAGATATGGTCCTATCATTATTTGTTGATTTTGTGAGGGATCAGAATATTAAAGATATATATCAGAGTATAGGTACAATGGCTGTGGACTCATTCATTATCCTGCCAAACCAATTCTACCGTTCAGCAAAACAACTTTATGACCTTAATTTAGAACGCACCTGGTAAGTAAACATCAAGGAAAGTAGGTGAATTCTGTATGTCCTGATTGTTTCCTTTTTTGACATCTGTAGGTTGTTATGGTGTCTCTGCACAGGATGTTCATGCCAACTGGTCATGTGATCGCTGCGTGAGCGGAGACCTGACATCTGTAAGTCCAGTTTTCCTTTGTTTGATGTTATGTAAAGGAGGTCTGAAAACCCAGACCTATATTCATCAAGTGTCTGAGATTTGCTCGTAAGAGTCCTGCTAAAAGTACTTTTAAGAATAAAAAAAGTCTTTACTCAGAGTAGGCTGAGGTGAAATGAGACTTCCCACACCTGCTCTCAGCTCACCAGATATGTGGAAAATATGAAATATCCTTTTCCAACTGCCCAATTACTGTCTCCACAACACCATGCCCTATAGATAACATCATCCATGTGTGAAATATTAAGTTGTTTATGGGTTTCGTACTCTGCCATGTATTGCTATAAATTATGAAATGCAACATAAATGTTTGATTAGTAGCTAGGTGTTGTACTTGAGCTGTGTACCTGCAAGTGTTCACTTTTAAGTTTAAAGAGTCTTGATAATTAGCATTTACTTTTACTTTTAGCAGTGAGAGTTGGACCAAACTGACATCACACTCAGAATTTTTGAGCACTTGAGGACCTATTTCCTGTTCTGAGAGGCTTGATGAGTACAGGCCCTGATCTTGACAAGCCCCAATCCAGCCAGTCTCATGTGTTATCTGCAGATTACTCAATAACACAGACTTTAGATTAAGAAGCCATATAATATTAAGAAGCCATATAAAGCAAGCGCCCAAATAATTCAAAGACCTTAGGGGACATTGCCAAATGGCACAAATGACTTGTTTGATTATAGACTGAATGACATGGGTTTGGAGATGGATAGGTGGGAATGTCATACTATAATAAATGTTGGATCAGGCGCTCTTAAGCTCTGTTGTAGAGAATCCAGTAGGGCGTGCCCCAGAGAGCTGACGTCAAGGGGCAAAACAAATCAGATGCCCAGAAACATGTACTATTCATAAGACTGAATTGTCAGTTTCAGATCGACCTTTGAGTGCCTCCATAAGGAATCACTCTGCAAATGCCATTAGAAATGACATGTGTTTCAAATGACACTTAGACCGTATACCTGTGTCTGGATTGTAGAGAGTTTCTTTTTTTCTGAAAAACTCCAAGCACTTCCAAGCCAAACTCTATAGTAGTTTCATTATTGGAATAAACAAATGTTAAATATGTGATATAAAATGCTTCCATTTATATTGCAAAATCCTGTCTAGAATAAATTTTTTATGGTCATCATTTTTATGGTCATCATTACAGTCGTGATATAAACTGTGTATGTGTATGTTCTGTCCTTTTTGAGCCACAAGTAGTTAATTTCCTGTTGAATTCATCATTGAAAAAACCAAGGTTGCCGATGGAATGAAACTGTTACACCTGACTTCCCGGGGAAAAAAAAATGTAATTTTATTCATGTACGTAAATTAGAGATACAACAAGCAAAGTGCCTTCAGGCGGTATTAACAATTAGAAAAAAAATCTGAATAAAATCATGAATTACATTTTTTTTTTATTCAAATGAAGTGAGCTGTTATTCAGAAGATGTAGAGATCATGTCTTAGATATTTCACAGAGGCAGGGGGCACATATTAATATGCATCAGACTTTTTTAACAGCAAAATATTTCAAATTAAAATGCTGTGTTACTATTTTATTGCTTTGTTTCGATTGTACTTTTTAATTAGCTTTGACTAGCGCCTGAGGCAGGGTCTTCTCTTGTTTGAAATCCCTTGTAGTTTGTCAGGACTGAGACATAGACACAATGGAGGGACCCTTCTAAGAACCAATCAGAAGAAGAAGGAAAAAAAGAAACATAGCATGCTGAATCTTTTTGTTCATTGGGTGGTGATGTGTCATACAGTGTTAAAATGTTACAATTAAAACATTCCCTGCCTCCACAAACTCATCTAGCTGTGTTTGAAGCACAGTGCTTCACTGGTAGATTAACGCAGGCTGACCAAGGGCTGGTTATGATCAATCAGAGAAATACTAATGATGTTCAGCTTACCAGTTTAAAGATCGATACTTGCAGTCTTCTGATGCTTTCCATTAAAAATACAGCACATCCGTCCAACAACAGAAAAGCACAATAAATTATGTTACATCCTGGGGAGCAACATGAAATAACCAGACTTTTTAGATCTTTCTTTATGAGTGGGTTCTCTGGGCACTGGTTTTTCTTCATTGTGCTTTTAATTCTGTCCCATTATGATTCTCAAAGAGTAATAAAGATATCTAAAAAGCCTTGGGGTGGTTACATGGCAACATGTACAATGGAAGAAATTACAGTGCTGTAAAACGTGATACCAAAAGCAATAACTACCTCTGTTCTTGGACAATGAATGAATAGCCTTTAGAAAATTTCACAATGAATTGTTCAGCAAAAAAAGAAAGCACCATTTTTTATGTACTTTATATAATGTGCATGTTATTATTTGCACAGAAAATTCAGTAGAGGCATTCTACACATCTTGATATTTCAGATGAGACATATTTTATAGCCATTTGTAATTCAAAAACATGTTATCGTAAACACATCATATGTCATATTCAAATCAATAACCCTTAAATGGCTGCTTTTAGCCAAGGTAGTTTATGTAAACTAGTTTATGAGAATTTGTTTCATTGGTCCAAGCACAGTTGTCAAGCTTGGCCTTGAATACACTGCCAATGCTGACTTAAGCTGTCTGTTTGTGTGTTGTTTTCTATCTTCACACACTCTCCAGGACTCCACTGCTACACATTAAAAATGTACCATAGGACAGGGAAGCTTTCTCTAGGAATAGGGCAATTTTCAAAGGGATTAGTTCAATATGGCATGGGATTTCCACTAGTCCTGCACATTATGCTGGAAGGGTTTTTCCAGAATAAAGTCCTTCTTTCACGTGTGAAATGGTATGAAGCCATCTCCAGTATCCCCGCCTGACACCACTGAGACTGAATCCAAACAAATGACCAGGAGGAGGCTTTAAGACAGGTTTATATTGGCATCTGTTTAATGGCCGTTGGGTGCCTGCATTAACAACAGGCAGTCTGCTGAGAGCTAATATGCAAGCGGTCCCAGCGACAGCGCAGTGATTTGTTGCGAAACAAACGCAGAGCAGGTGACACTCCAATAATGGCCAAGTGTTTTACTCAAATAAATTGCAGGATGAGTAGCTTGATGTGACCTGTTCGTTTCATTTTTATTCAGGAGTGCTGTCTGTGCAACCTGAGGGGTGGAGCGCTGAAGCGAACCACTGACAACAAGTAAGGATCCATCCGGATGATGAATTAATGGAGAAAAATGGAACACCCTAGTAGCGTTCCTGCTGCCTGAACGATGCTGAAGGGCTGCCACTGCTTGCTCGGTTATCAAATAAGTGGACAACTTTAAACTTCTGAAAATGAATTATCTCCCTAATCTTTCAGATGGTGAATTTTAATCTGTGGCTCATCCGCTATAATTTTGTTGTCTTCCTTTTTTATGAACCATAACAAAGCGTGGAACGTAATCTTCAGAGATCTGCCTAAAATACTCTGTAGACCGTTTTTGCTGCTCTCCTCCATATGTTGCTATTGCTGTCTATACAGTTTTGAAGTACCCACAGGAAACTGAATGGCCCATTCTGAGGTCCAGGCATCTGCTGTTTCTGATACACTGGCAGCAAAGATGTGGTATTCACAGGGTGGCATCTGAACATACAGAGATACTCTTCTGTTGTAAAGCACCATCTTGCTATTGTTTCATCATCACTTTGTTCTCTTGGAACTAGGAATGAGAGCATGAGTCAACTGCTGTCTGTATAATCATGAGGGCAACCACAGGATTTTACTGCTGTCTCTTTTTACGTTACAACCCTGTGTCTCTAGTGGGTGTGCAAACACAATGCATAATTAGTGATATGATTATTACTTTCTGATAATAATTAGTATTGCTACCTCGGAAAATGCTCGTATCCAAGGTTTTACACATTTCCCAGTTAAATCAATGGATATTTTCCGATGAAATTCAATTCAAGTAATTCAGGGACCTTCCTCAGATGTGCAACAGTAGTACCACACATGGGGTTTCAAACCTACTACCTTTCCGTGTAAAGCACGTTTTCATAACCTCAGCTGCCTGTGCAGGATATGTAGGAAACACCACACCGTGACTGATTAGAACTGAGGTTCTTCTGCTTGTCAAAGAGGTCTCAGAGTCACCACAGAAAAGCCCGTATTGTTTACTGTAATGGGAAAGTGGGCAGGTACAGAATGTAGGTAATATAAGCAATTATACATTTTTGTTCGCTCAGATGTACCATCAGTTTTGTGGTATGAATCCCCCCTCTTCTGAAATACATTTAAAAAAATCTTTAGCTTGCTTTAAAGCAGCACAGACATCCTCTACCTGGCAAGCTTCCTTTGGAAATGCAGGTTAAATCTCTTTCATATGTTATAATCAACATGCTTGTCTTTGCGTTGACACCTCAGACACAGAGACTAGGGCAGCTCTTAGGCTGTTCATTTATCTGTCATCCATTATCTGTAGGAAGAACATTTCTTGCGGTGGCCTCAGAATGGTATACATCAATAATCACGCTAATTGTTCTGCAGATGGGCCCACGTTATGTGTGCCGTGGCTCTCCCAGAGGTGAAGTTCAGCAACGTAACAGAGCGGAACCCCATTGACATCAGCAGAGTGCCTCTGCAGAGGTACAGACTGGTGAGTTAAATGCATGTTCCCCTCACCCCTTTACAGATGTCGCACAAAAATTACCATCATCTCTGCAGGAAAAAAAAAGCCAAACTATTTAATTAAATAATTACAATGATAATTAACAGTCTGTGAAATGAACAAGTTAGAGGGTATGTGGAACAGTGCTATAATTAAGCTGCTGTCTGGGCTAAGACCAATTTAGATGATGAGTGAGCAGTTTTAAAGATATCGAATTGAAGCCCCATCATTATCCACAACAAACACACAAGTAATGTGTCAGAATTTAGTAGCAGAAAGGACAGCATTTAGTAAGGCAGGACGCTGGGAAATGTGGCTGCGCATAGTGCCGCCAGTGATGTCCCTATTTCATGTCCTTATAAGGAAAAGAACGAGCTTTGAATTAAATAAAGCAACAAGAAAGAGTACGGATATGATTAGTTGACGATTTATGAAGTTTTTCATAAAATTTTAATGCGAGCATTTTCTTTTCAATTTTCACCAAGCCTATATTTTCTGAGTCCAAAGACATATTTATTTGACATATGTGTCCATATTGAAGATGCATTTAGGAAAATAGGGGTTGTTATTTCTATTATGGTGTGGATATCTTCCAAAACAGTGCAATACTGTTGGGGCTTTGTGCCTCTTGAGCGCATACAGCTTTCCTCATTGACACAAAGCCGTTCCTGGAGCTGGAATAAATTTGAACCGATAAGTGTGTGTGGTTTCAAAAGCTGGATTGTGAATGTGAAGTATTATGTGCATTAGCATACATGGTAATGTAATGATCTAGAAATTCACATTCATGCACAAAGTCAAATTGACAGGGAAATATTTTAATGATACCTCAGAGGTCAAACAAAGTTTACCTTATAAAATTATGGCACTGGCACTGTTTCCTCACACTGAAAATGTTTTTTTTTCCTGTTCTTCTGGAAATCTTTCATCCTTTTTACTTAATAAATAAGCATAATACTAAAAACAGTTTTATCAGCTTAGGTACAGTAGCTATGCCGGCAAGCTTGTTATTGAGGTATGTGGACTGCATTACTCTGTGTTATCGCTGCTGTATTTAATGTAAATGACTGAGGCTGCCTAATTGAAAGTGTGCTGTTGTTAATTGATGGCAGTGACTGTTGCTAAGCTCATTTTAAAGTGCAGTTTTAGCTCAGGAACACAGTTAATTTGTGTCAGATACATAAATAAATAAACTTTGGTTTACACTTTTTTGTCTGTGTGTTTTGCGAGGACAGTTTAAGCTGGTGCATTTTCCACTGAACTGAGTACGCGTGCTCGGCAGCAGTACATCATATCCGAATCGCATCAGCTCACTGGTTATGTTTGTTTCTTTCCAGCGTGATATTTTCAGTGTCTAATTGCACAGTTCGCCATTGAAGCCATTGAAGCCATTGAACAATGCAGGCCTCTCCATTCAGCCACATGAGCAGAGTGCTTCACAGCACTAGGGGTGAAACGTCCCCCCGAGCAGCCCGCGGCCCTGCACTTCTCCCTTTATGTGCCCCTATTCAGCAGGACATAGCTGCTGGGGCTTTACTGTGTGTGTTTCTTGTAAGGCACGCCTCAGTGCTACACCAAGAATGTGCGAAGCTGCCCTTCGCATTCCCTGCGCTTAGCGTGGGCTATTGCTGTAGTGTTTGGGGCATGTTTTCACGGGGCCTGTGACCCCGACCAAGCTGAACACAGCTGTTCACAACTTGCCTTCCTATTGATAATGCCTTTGTCACATACTGTCTTCATGAGGAATCCTGGCCCTATCCTGTCAGTTTGCACTGCGCTGGTTCAGGCAGACGTGTGCTCTCTGTTGTGTGGGAATATGAGGCAGTAGCAGCAGTTGGCGAATAACAATGCTCTTCAGTGGTCATTGATATACTGACGTCGCGCTAGGAAGGGATTGTATTGCGGAAAAGACGGTGACTACGGGAAGTTGAATTGTCCTCTCTACCCGGGTGATCGCGAGCTTAATCCGTATCTCAGCGCCCCTAATTCAGCTGCATAGACTTCATTTTGCCTTTTTCTCTGGCCCTCTCAGTGGCATCTGAAGAGGGGGAAGGTCTGTTCCTTTGCTGCTAACCTGATTACGGCACCACGCTGCGATGGAGAGTGGGGGAGAGTGATGTGCTGCGGGCCTTGTGGGAACTTATTATGACTGCAGAAAACGCCTGTGCATATTTATTGCTATCCAGACGCCATGTAATGTTGCAATTAACAGCATGGAGAAGAGCTGGAGTGCATATTTATCAAGGTGCCATGTGCTTTATTGACGGGTGGGCCTTAATGAAACACAAATAAATTCAAGGCAGAATGGGGACTATTAGTCTGGAAAAGCTCCAGGCTGCACTTGCACAAATCGAGTGTGCCACAGGATCCATAGTGCAAAAGGAATTTGTTACACTGAAAGGGTCCGGTGTTTTTTGAGGAACAAACAGTAGGATGACGACTATGTAGTTTTTTTCTCTAATTTTTATGTGAAAAGGGAGCAGAATGCTGTATACAGTACATGCAAGTTTTTGTTTCCTGTGCGAGTTTTTGTGCCCCTGTGTGTTTAAGGGAGTGAGTGTATGTGTTTATAGTGGGACATAATGTTCAAATTTGTCGGCACTTCTTCTTCTTATTATAATCATTATTATTATTTAAGACAGTCTATATCAGCTGCCAGACTATCAATTATTATGGTAATATTTACACACATTTTAAGGAGCAAACCAGATGCTCTTTGTATCTGAGTTGTCTCTGATGGGACATATGTAGAGTTTTAGATCTGTCTTGCTCAGCCTGGAGGTCTGATGTGTATAGAATGTGCTTGCCAAGCCTGATCAGTAGGGCAGCAATATTGCATCCAGAACCCCTACCAGTCACATCCCTCAGGGGGACCAGAGAAACAAATACAGCCAGCTTCACTGAAGCCACAAACTACTCTTGTGTTAAAGGTCTCAATGTCTGTAATGTTATAAACAAACCTACAGTGAGAGCCAGTGATTCATGTTAGAAAACTGATTGCTTATCCCGTTTGCAGTCATGTTGAGTTGTCTTTGTGATCTGTGTGATTGAACGAGTAAATGAATATGACTGTACATTAAATGCAGTCATTTGGCCTCAGATAAGTGGAACTTTAACTCAGTGTGAGCTTGCATCAATCTAAAATGTGGTTTAATGGAGACAGTTTAGGTTTCACACAAAACTGATATTGTGTGTGCTTTGCTATACAGATATATATAAAATAAAACACGAGCAAAATGCTACACTTGTACGTACTTTATAAATTCTGATGTTCCCAAGCCCTCAAAAGATATAGAAAAGAGAGTAATCATTTTCAATTTCCAGTAGGTTTAGTTTTAGTATATAGAGTAGCAAATGTTCTGCCAGGAAAGGACTTGAATTCCTTTCACTCATTTTGGACAGAGGAATGATATGCAATTTAAGGGACCATTTGCTCTTCTTTGTGGCATGGATATTGGTCATGGGTATTGGTTACATCTTCTCCCTGTTTTTCTGCATTGTCAGCTCAAAACTGAAAAGGTCTTCCATTCTCTTTTTTTTCCTTCCCTCAAACCAAATGAAGTCCGGAAATGAGGTTTCAGAACAGCAATGAAGCCAATAGGCTCCCGCTGGCCAGTAATTTGTATTTGACAACTGAGGCAAGTAGGCGCAAGTGCGTTTATGTATGCGGGGCGCTGTCGTTTAAAAGGGGTCCCCTAACTGGATGAGGGCACAAACGCTGGCCATTTGAAGGGGCTGACTGTGGCTAGAACGTTCCGCTTACATGCCTTCCGTGGCGAGAAAAAGCGAGGAAGAAAAACAAAGAGAACAGAAGAAAGACGAGGAGAGAGACCGGGAGAAGATGGTGTAGAGGAGGAGAGCGAGAGAGAGAGAGAGGAATCACCTAAGGGGAAATATTAGCAAGCTTCAGAGGCCCAATTTGTTGGTCTGAAAGGTACATCAATTTTTGAAAGCGAATGCCTTTCCAGCGGGGCGTTTCAGCCGAGCCCGGGACGGCGATGAAGCCGATCGGAGCATTGTACCTGGGGGAGAAAATCGGAATGACAGCTGTTCTGATTCCATCTGGGGGTTTTAACAGATAAACCTCTGCAGTGGAATGGGAGTAATCGATTAGATCTCACTTGCTCTGGGTTCAGCTGAATATTTCAATCAAACGGTGGTGAGGAAAAAGAGTTTAGTATTGGATGGCAGAGGATTTCATGGTGAAGTCATTTTAAGGTTCATCCCCCCACACATGCATATATACTCACACACTCACACCCTGTCTTTGTCTGACTCTTTCTCTCTGTCTCTCACACACACACATACACACACACACACACACGCAGGCACGTGCACTGTCTGAGCCTTTGATATTCCCGTGGATACCAGCTCCACCAATCGCATTACAACCTTAATTTATTTTCTCTTTTCATTGTCCTTGTACTTTTTGTGCTTCACAAAGCCTCTAAATTTGGAAAATGTACTTCAGCTGAAATGAAGAATGTTTTTTTTTTCCTTTGTTTTTGCTTTTATGAAGTGAATATTTGTAAGTCTCAGGGATGTTAACGCTCTCGTCAGATCACATATCATAGCAGTAGTATTAAAAGTATTATTTTGTCAGCATTATTTGATGCTGGGAATTTTGCTGAATTATTAATGAATTCCTCTGATGTGGTCAGAACTGGATGGCTGTGTTATTGGTAAGGGATTGAAGAATTCTCACACTGGCAGCATATCAAAAAAAAAAACATGCACATGGAGTGTGGTTAGAGGCCTTCGCTTGAGAAGAAGGGAGGATTGCACATTTTCTTTCAGGCAGAGATACAGGGCCAACAGTCTCTCATTTACTTCATTTTTTTAAATTAATTCATTTATTTTTGCTCAGTTTACCAGCTTGGGTGACATTCTTAATCAGGGAGATTTGCATATATTACATCTTATATACATGTTAACCATTTATACAGCTAGATATTTTACTGAAGCAATGCAGGTAATGTGCAGGTGTCTTGCACAAGGATGCAATAGCAGTATGTCACCTGGGAATTTAACCTGCTATCTTCTGGTTGCAATCCCAGTTCCTTTAAACCTGTCACTGCTGTCCTGTATCACCACCATCACTTTCCCAAGATGCCTGCATGTTTTTTTTTCTTTTTTTTATAGTTGTTTTGAGTGGAAAAAAAAATGAGACAGCGATGATAAAACGTTGGATTAATGGCTTAGAGCACATCCACTCCCTGGCCGCTGATTGTGGCAGAGCAGTATCTGGCCACAGCCCTTTCCTTTGCTTGGACGAGGCAAAGTGGCAAAAGTTACAAGCAACAGCACAATGGGAGCAATATTGCAATCCTGTGGGGGATTATGTCAGAAATTTTTCATTTCTGTTTAGTTAAGCCGTGGCTCGCCATGCATGCAGGATTTGAAAATGAAGCGAGACCGCGTCCCCGGGGACGGAGACAGCACGGGCCAGGGTGAGGAGCCGGGAGAGAGCCACGTGCCACTGCACCACATTGTCCTCACAGGAGCTCAACACATTCATAATTTAGAGGAGAGTGTTCTTAACGCATGACTTCGGGGTGAAAATAAAGCCCATGAATGCTCGCAGCCCTCTTTGCAAAGCCTGGGAGGGGAAGGCAGATAACTGTCAGATATCTGCTGCAAGGCAGCCGCAGCCAGTGTTTAACCCTTTCACTCCCGGCCCAATGTACTTAGGCTCTTCAGTTGCCACAGGAAGTGGCATTTGAAATGAAAAACTCCACCATGATTTTCCATTCAAGTAAGACAATTCAGAGAAATTTTACAGATAACATTACAGATTTGCCTATAAATAAAGTGTGGTGTACTCAAATGTTACTTGTTGAGATTATTATATAGAATTTTTTATTGGCCATATTGAAAAGAGTTGAATATTTTTATGAATAAATCATTTACCAAATGCATACATATATTTCCTTCTGGGCTTCATGCATGTGCCACTCTGAGATATAGATGTTTAGCAAGTAAATCTGGAGGTGCTGACTTTTTGTCAGATGACTTATATGAAAATATGAAGTTTTCTAGTTAGATGTTCACACTTTTTATCTCTTCGTATGCAATCAGTGGAAAGCAGACTGCCTCTGCTTCTTGTAATATGCCATTGTGATAAATGCCTGCCATGAGATGCACAGAGTTACAGGTTAGTGAGACATCTATTTATTTTCCAAAAGCACAAATTTGAATTGCAGGGATGCACACTGAAGCGTTGGTTATGAAACGGGGTTTAGACATAAATCTCATATATAAATAAATGACAATGTAAAATAATTGTCTGTTTCTTCACACCAGCCTAAAGACACAGATATTAATTTCACATTTCACAGAACGCTGACTTTTTCTAAAAGTATTCAATCCAGCGCTGACAGGCCCAGAGACATCTTCCCTCACCTCAGGTGGTCAGGGGAATATTTGTAGGGGAACAAACACTGCAGTTCATTAGAGGGAACAGTCAATAAACAGCCCTCCAGCGCTATTGCTTTTTAGCGTCAGGATCGTACATCTCATATATCACCGCAGCTCTGTCTCAGGCCTTTTTTTGCTGCTTCTAGTGTAGGTTTGGTGTTCTCCATCGATCAGGCTGCGTCTGCTTTTAGACGGCTGATGTTGAGGTGTGCTGTTGATTATGCAACCGCATTGTGTCCATTAAAGACGGTGTGACAGATGTGTTCACCCATGTGACTGGGCGCACTGTGCTGTATGAAAGAGGCCAACAGAGAGCGGGCCGTGCTTGTCTCTGTAGTTAAATATCCTTCGGGATCAAATGGCATGGACGTCAATTTTCCTATCCTGCAAAACACTATTAGCCTTATTTGGACAGTGTTAGTGCAATGTTCAGATGCAGCAGCTAGCACTGTTGTCAGGGCATGTCCGAATCAGTTTTGGTATTTTTCCCCACTGAGAGTAAACACGAGGCAAGCAGTCAGTGGGCTGGGAATAACTCTTAAATGAGTGGGAAGTGTGATAGTGATAGTGAGAGGTCAGTCATGCCACCTGACACATTACCTTTAAATGAGCGCAATGTGAAATGATGCAGAACTAGAATGCAGGGATACCATGCATGTTGTTACAGAAATTTGTGAAATTATTAATTACGCAACAGCCCAAAACAAATGGTCACACCCCTGTCCCATTGACACTCCAAAATACCGCTATGTGTTTGACCATTGCATCATCTTACCACACCCTTTAAATAGGGCTATGTGTAAAAAAAAATAAGCACTGTTCCATTATGAGATATTGTTTTTCCCACCCATGCAGATTGTAATAAGATGCTATAAATACATTAATAGGAAAGTATATGGACTGGAACCACAATTGAAACGATTCTTAATGGTTCTTTTTTGGCGTAAAAATACAGTATGTGTTCTGAGCCCGTCTACAGAGGCATGGCTTGCTTTGTCAGCAGTGACAGAGGGACATCACTGCTATTTATATCGTGGCTGTCTCAAATATGCGACTCAGGTTATAACAAATCTGTGGATCTTTTTTATTGATCAAATAAATTCTGTGGCCAAAAAAACAAGTTGAAAAGCAAAATTGGCAAAGTGCTCTGCTTTGATTGTAAGGACGTAACTGAACCTGCGTGCAGAGGCTGTTCACTCACTTGACCGCAGCCCAGGTGAAGTGCTCTCTCTCCCACTTGCTTGCCCCGTCCTGGGAGGTGTGTGCGAGGGCTGATAATGAGTGTGATGCTGGGGAGCTGGCCAGGAAGAAGAGAGCTTATTTCTTCAGCTCACATTGAAAGGTACACAGTGCAAGTGGCTTGCTAATAAATAGAAGACAAATCAGACCTTCCCTCTGTCTTCTCCCCACTGCTACTGTACGTTTTGCATTATTTCCTTTGAATCCCCTGGCAAACAAAGGCTGAACACTGCACTCGTTTTATACAATTCTTCACAAACCATAAGCGTTTGTATAGACCAGCGTTTTATACAATTCTATACAAACGCTGGTGGTTTGTATTATTTAGGAACAGTTGAAAGGCCCCTGGTTATTATTGGGTTTTATTATGTTCAGGATGTACCTATAGGCATTTTAAATTGGTTTCATTGGTGTTGAATGGTCAGGCAAATCTTGCAGTTTTTGTCCAAGACCTCAGTGTCTCACCTTGAATGTGCTGTAGCATGGGGAACAGTAGATTATCCAACAAGGCCACAAACAGGACAAAAAGAAGCATATCCATAATCCATAAATATGAATGCTGTTATTTATTCAGGTCCTTTGTAAAAACAACATGTATTAACATTTTATCCTTAAGGTGGACTGTTTTGGTCGAGGTTATTTTGGGACAGTCAGTGTGCTGACATTCCATTGTTGGCATTAAGACTTCCCTTTTTCAGATTTTTTTTTTGGAAACTGGACATACAGTAGGTTAAATATTTTTGAAAAATTCAAACTTTAGTCTTTTTTGTCTACCAGAGTGGAAAGATGCCCACTTTCTGTTTTTCCAGAATTATTTCTTCATGTTAGTACTTTGAGAACAGTTAAACAGATAAACAGATACGTACATTTATAAATAGATTTATACAAGATGTCAATTAATGTTGCTATGATGACTGTTGCATGCCATTATGCTATGATCATGCATAACACCACTGCTGCATGACTGCCAAATTAAAGGACAAATAAGAAAACCTGTTAAACTACAGTTAAACTACAAAAAAGTGTTGCCTTGTAGATATAAATCATGTAGTTAAAATGCATAAAATCATCTTGTCCTTTAAAATGTAGTTATTCTTTAGGACCCCTTTTTATTTCTGATGTGCCGTGGAATTCTGTCTCACCTTTTAGAAATGGCAGTTTTTAAGATAAATTGAATCTATTTCTGTTTTACATCTCCTGCGACACTTTGGCCACTTATCAGTTTTCAGTCATTAAGTGGCCTGGCACGACAATGGGCCTTTTTTTGGCTGAGGCAGACAGTACTTATCAGGATAATATATGGCCAATGTATTAGGGTTCCAGGTCTGGCAGAACGTGTAATAAGTCCTCATTTCTGCACCAGGCTTCTCAATCTGACTGGTGGCGCACAACTCACAATGACCATAATGTGCTTCTCACCAGAGGCAAGCCAGAGACAGGCATACCCTCTAAAATCCCCCTTTTTACTTTTGCAATAGTTTGCATAAGCGGTACACAGTTAAATAAGTACATGTAGACACTGAGTTTATGAGTTTATGTACAAGGTCTACAGAAACTCATCTTACATTTTTTCATATCAACGTGTGACATTAAACAGAATTATGGTCTTCAGAATAATATTGACTTGAGGGGGAATATGGCAATTCATTTATCTCTTTGGCCTGTGATACAAGAATGTGGCTTTCCTTTAGCAGTGCACTGCAAACATACATATTCCCCACTGGCAACATTTTCTGACTCAGTGAAAAGAACAGCATTTGAAATCGCAAAGTAAACAACATGCACTTTTGCCATATTAATACTTAAAGACATCAAGGTGAGCTTGAAGACTTCATGTGATGTGCAAGAAACTGGTTTTATTTGGGTGAGCTGATATGGATATGTGGTTTCAGAACTCAGGCTCAAGATCTTGAATAATAAAAGATAAAAGCACTTTTGTGTGTGTGTGTGTGCGTGCGTGCGTGCCTGCGTGCGCATGGAGACAGTCCGTGGAGTCCGATATTTCTGAAAGTTTGTGGACCATTTCACCTGTTAGATACAGTGATCATGGCTTCTCTTTGTTCTATAAAATACTGCCAGTCATCTTTTTCTATATAAGCATACATCGATATCCCTGTATTGCATTGCAATGAAAGGCATTTGTGGACAGCTCCCCGTGGTTGGGATGAGCTACAGCAGTGCTGGAGACACACGCACTCTTACCATCCTCAGCACAGAAGCTTCATCATTGGGATCAGAGCGTGTGACACCCTTTGAACCTTCCCATAATCCCCCTTGGTGGGCATTAGGCTAGATGACGTATGCTGTGTGCGGCAAACAAAATGAGCATGAGATTTGATGGTGTCAGCGTGTGGATCGAGCGCCCGGGATATTAACACAGTGATGTGTCAGGGCTAATGGCAGGTACTACTGGGGGAGTGGAGAAGGCAATGTGTGTGCTCCATAATGAGGGACAGAGATCTTCCTGAAGGCAGAGGATTTCCACACAGATAAAATAAAGTTAATCCAACCTATCTGGTGTGTGTTTATTAATTGCCTTTTCTCCCCACATACATCTGGCCTTCTCACACTCATCCTGCTTAAATACAGATCGCAATGACATGTTTAACCGATGGAAGGTTTTGTGTCCCAGCACACCATTGCGTTCCACACAGCATATCTGTGAATTTCATGCTGGGTGTTCTTCAGATGTTCATCTCCTGAAGCTTTACTGATGATTGTTGCTAAGGTCCTCATTTCATGAGAACCCCCACAGCTATCCCAACACTCTGCTGTGCTGAGATCAGGAATTCCTGTTTAGATCTATCATTTACAAATTTGCGGGGAAATTGCACTGCCATTTTGTGTTGAGCTGCATTTTGAGATGGTACTCATGAAACCGTAATATATTCGCTGCCTTGCCACGCAAGGTGTTTCCACCAGACTGCGAATAATACGAATGGATGGGGCCCAAAACTGTGCTCCAGCTCATTTTGTGATCCATTTCACCACATCACTCATCATTGTTCCTCACATTCACTGAGAGTCGCTTCATATCACAAGTCAGTCTCAGACACCGCAGCTTGGGCATAAATACAGACATTAATGCGAGATACATAACACAACTGCGCCCTCTTCTCTCTTTCCCTCTCCTTTTCTCTCTGTCATTCGCCTTTGCTTTCTCTCTTCCTTTTTCCTTACACGGGCGCAAGTTAGCGGTGGCAGCTCGTAGCCTGATTTCCATAATGACGAACAGTGTTCTGTCAGGTCTTGTGAGTTGGCCTAGTGACATATTTCCACTGTGAAAGTTTTAACTTTCCATTTCAATAAATGGAAATGCGGGTGACGGCGGAGGCTTGTCACCATCCCCTCTGATGGAGGATAATGAGCATCACCCCTGGATGCGTGCTCTGATCTCCATCTAATGCCTCTCTCCTTATTGAGCCGCCCAACAAGGCCACCGCTTTGTCACGTCGCTTGTGATCTCATCTTGTCTGCTAATGATTTAAGAGCTTCCCGTCCGCACGCCTGCAGTTTATATCTCCTGTTTGCTTCCCCAGGCCGGGGGTACCATGCAAATGTGGGGCGGTTAATAGACTCTGGCTTCTTGCTCGCGAAATGCATTTCGAGTAATCATATTTTGATTCAGAAAAGAACACATAAATCTTGTAAAATCCCTGGTACACTGATGATTGCAGCAAAAACATTGCAAATGGAAACCATGAACATTACTTTCACAGATACAGATTTGAGGAACAGGGTAGTGAACATCTGTGGTAAAAAATGAGCTGCGCTGAGAGCTCTGTTGACAATATGATGCTGCTGATCATTCACTGTCTGGCCTGTCATATTTAATCAAGCTTTTCATTTAGCCAAATTTCCATTCCAATGTGTCGTGGACAAGGTCTGCAGAACTTTTAACGCCACACCTTTTACTTCAAAAAATGTATGGACATTTGGTTGAAGACATCATTTTGAAGATTATTTCAAAGATAGTTTAATCATCAGGCTTTAGAGTATATCCTAACCTACGAGGTAAGACTACTACTGTCTGAAGATGAAAGCCAAGGAAACAAAATCCAAAAGTCTACACTACAGTGACTTGAAACATTGGTACCAGCGATTTTTACCATTCCCATCAAATTCTGAACATGTCAGCTTTGATCCTTTAACACTTCAGAGCATTTTATTGTCTTTGATATTTTAGAATGTCAGAATACCCCGTCAAGACTTCAGATTGGGCTGTGCTGGTATGAATACTAGCACCTTGGTGAACAAACCAAAAGGCTTTTACTTAATGTAAGGCAATACATTACCACAAAGATGGCATTACTTGGTAATTTGGGAAATACTCTCCTCCTGGTCCTATCTTATGATTATTTCAAACTTTACCAATTGGCATCCTTGTGGTAAGTTACCACTTTATGTTGATCTGGCCGCATGCATCTGGGGAAACCAGTCTACAGAAAACTGTTGTCAGGTCAGCAGCATTAGAGAGTGTAAGAAAGAAGTAAACCAGTGTTGCTGGGGAGAAGAAATCGTATATATGACGCTTGAAGTCTCAGCTGAAGTCACGGCAGGACTTGTGTTTTAAGACACTGTCCCCTAAGCCAAAGTGCAATGGCACGGAAAACAGGAGTTGGCATTTTTTCGGGGACGCAGCTGAGTCAGGCCCTCTTTGTTTTCACTGCTGTTAATTTTATGAGTTTCTCTGAGCTAATTCCATGAACCTGAAGCCATGATGGGTATAAAACATTAATGATATGTGTAAAGACTGTAGCGTTGAATTCTTACAGAGTAATCCTTCTTGTTTTGGATCAAGGGAGAGGCAGAAAAGTGAGGAGCCAGAGCATTAAGGCACAAGATTTAGGCCAGCAACATGAAAGACATAAAACCAGGATATCAGCCCAAAGAGCACACTCTAACTCAAGTGATGGTGCAAGAATGACATGAAAAAGATCTAGAGACCTCTCCAATCCACATTTGTCCTTCAGATTGTGCAGTCTGTGCTCTTATATACTGTATCAGCAGACCCATTCAAAACTGAAAGCCCTCTATCATGTTAACCTTCCATCTCCTTAATAGATGTGAAACCCTGACTCATGTTGTCCAGGCACTACAGAAATGGCAACCAGGCATCAAACAGAGCCCGCTCACAGCACTTAGCTTTATATCAAGTCTGCAGAATGTTACAGACTTTGTTCTGAGTCTGATCTCCATTTGAGTCCAGTGCTGTGCATTTTGAGATGCACAGGCACTGAAGAGAACGTCATATATAAACATGGCTCCCCAGTCTCCCTCAGAGTGAAGTTTCAGCATCTGGTCTGAAAGTACCATTGTTCCTCCAACAGTCTGTTCATAGCCGAACCGAGCAGCAGCCGGGGAGGACAAAAGTGCCCAGAGGGAAAACCTAATGCAATGTTGGCCAAGTCACTGTATCCACCTGAACAAGGCACCGACTGCAAAATATAAAACGTAGAATTCAGTGTGAAAGGGAAGGGTTATCCCTCTCCTTTTGAGCGTGGCAATAGATTTATAGTTTCATTTTCTCTGGCCTTCGGTGATAATTCATCCTCAAAAATGTGGAGATTGTTTAGGGGAAAAAAATAATAAAAATTATACATTTTTTGTATGCTGATGTCTAAATAGTACTACGCACAGGTAAGGCAGGTTACTACAGTTTCCATCTGTGTCATGATCTGACTCATACACTATCCATAAAAATTGAGCAAAATGAACACCGTGTTTGTGTAGTGCAGTGTTGTGTATAGTTTCAGGGAGCTGAGTGATTTAGAGTTGGGTGTTTTATCAGAAAGTTCTCTTCGCCTCAGGTAACTGGACCGTCTGTGTGTTGTGTCAGTGCACATCTCGATGATTAATTATAGCAGCACACAACACAGGCTCCTGAAATGCACGTTTATGAGGAAAGCAGAAAGCCCTCAGCCAAGGCACAAGTAAAAGACAGAAAAGTATGGGACTAACATTACCCTGATTTACTGGGCTCCTTTTATGAGAATACTTCTTTACTTTGGCACACTAACATTTCACTGTAGATAGCCCATTGGTACTTCAAATGTGTCATTATTAAGCAGGTGCATTTGTAAATCAGATATTAGCTGTTTCATTTAAATTGGTATTTTCTGATCAAAAACTGCTTTTCAAGGCTTTGTTTGTGATATTGGTGATGGAATAAAGTAAAAAAACCCCCAAACTCCCATGCTGTGTCTAGATGCAAGATTGGGAAAATGGTATGACCCTTGTCATTTGACACAACATTTGCAATATCAATGTTTATTCTGACTCACAAACAATTCTTTTTTGTGCATGAAGAAGATGAGTAGAGTAGGTGTATTTCAGCATGTCATGTCAGGAGTGCTGTCAAATGGAGAACACCTCAGTCTGAAACCATCAATCAATGAAACTGCAGTAGGGAGTACTCAGGGAGTATTCATCGTTTACTGACATACAGACCAGCAAGAGCTCAAGGAGACTGTTCCTATTGGCTGCAGCTATGTGTTGTATTGACATTGAAGCGGGAATATGAACAAGGGAACTCCATCTGTATGGCTGCTGTTTCTACATATCTGACAAATGTGGCATTTCAATAACATCATTTTAATGAAGTAATTGTAACTTTATGGTTCACATCATTATAAAAGCACGGCTTAGTTTTTTTTATTCCTTGTCATTCTGACCATACATGCAATTTCTGTTATATAAATGTGAGGTGGCTGTAGTGGCCATGCAGCTGACAGCGGTTGGCCTTCTTAGATGAATGACTGAACTATGAATGCTGCCTCCTTTACTACAATGTCATAACCATGCTTTATTTTTAGAAAAAATTCTAATGATTTATAATGTGATAAATTGTGGCAATGAAAAGGCACAGTGGTCATTTTGCAGAGATGCCCATCAGCAGCACTCAGAACCCTGCTGCTTTTTTGAGGTCTGCTCAGCAGTGGACCTGCAGGGCAGTGCCACGACTGCTCCCGCGTCTGACACAGTCAATATGAAATAAATAGCAACTGCCTAATGATCACAGGTTGTCTTTCATGCCATGTTTCTTTTTGTGAACACTTTTATGTTTACTGCTATCGAAAAGAAAGGCCATTCAGTTCAGTAACTGTGGTCTACAGGGCATAACTGAAGGTTCAGCTAAAAATGGTGAGTAAAATTAATGTATAATGACACATATTGTGTGTCGTTTGTCATACCTGATATAATGGGTTTTCTGCCGCATTTTATGTTTTTTGTCTTAAAAACAGTACAAAGGTCCTTCCTTCTTCAGCACACATAGGTACAGTTTTAGCTCATAATTCACATATTTGTGAAAAGACGGTGTGCTCTCCCACATTTTTCAAACCTGCATTTTTGAGCAACCTAAGGGCCTCCTCCGGGATTATCCGTAGTATGGTTTTATTGGTGGAAAATGGGAACCTCTTGAGATGATATCATAGTCTGTGCGCTGGGATATTAAGTGCAGTGCTACTCTGGGAAGAGCCCGAGATCAGTTTCACTCTGCACACATTCAGCAACCTTTTAATGGGATCTGATACAAGTGTGCTTTGTATCCTCCCTCAGCTAAATATCCCCCGATGAAAGGGTTTTAGCCACTGTATACAGTATATTAAAGTCAGCATAAATGAGGGATTCCTTTTTACCCATGAGACCTTTATATGCTGTCATTTTTGACGACAGCATGAGTTATGAGTAGTACATTCCCTGTTTAAGGTAGAGATCTTATCAAGATCACTTGATGAATTTCATGTTGCCCATCTTCCTAATGTTTCTAGCTGTGGTTCTCCATTGTTTAAAAAGTATATGTACACAGCGAAGAGAGGGCAACAGGGTAATTTTCCTTCCAGGATATGACATTTGTAATTATTTAGAAAGGAGGCATTGTTTGTGACATTTTTGCAATAATTACTCAGTATTTTATCGTGGTGTCAAGGTTATTTAACAATCAACCATGCATTTTTGATGCCAAAATATCTGCTGTTATTATTGTCTCTGCTGTGTTATAATGCTGGGTGATCCTTGATACTACACACAGAGTTAAGTTTATATTCAAGACCTATATTTGTTGTTTCTGCTGCTGATTTTTCTTTTTTTCTTTTTGGGCAGCCTCTAACATGAACATGTACTGTACCTAGATAGAGTAGAAAATTATAAATAGCAATAGCAATAACTGTAATTATTTAATCTTGCTTTGAACTTAGAAGTTAGAGAATTTCCAGTGAAATTTGAGTCGTTTGGGGAATTTAAAATACCACATTTGTCAAACACCGTGACTTGATGTGCAATTACCTGTATCTGTAGAGAATAGCTGGAAAAAATGTTGTAAAGTAACACAGAGGAGAATCATTTATTTTACTGCTAAAGTTGGAATGATGTAAATAATTTGGTTCCCCAGAGAAAAAAGCAGCAGTACTCAGAAACTTGCCAGCATTGATTAGTCATAATCAGCTGTTTCCACACAAAGGATAATGAACGGCAGAATCTCCTTATGTTATTTCTTCCTTCTGCATTATTTTTTTCTCCGCAACTAGCAATCTAATCCAATTAGCGAGAGATGTTACTGAATACATCCTCTAACAGAGCCAGGATTTGATTTGGAGTTTTTTTTCCCCCCTTTCTCAGAAATGTTTCTACTGTCACAAAAGAATGAAGAAGGTTTCGGGGGCGTGTATCCAGTGCTCATGTGGCCGCTGCACAACCTCCTTCCACGTGACGTGTGCACACGCCGCTGGTGTGTCCATGGAGCCAGATGATTGGCCGTATGTGGTGTTCATCACATGTCACCGGCACCAGCAGCGGAGCTCCAACGCTGTAAGTCTTTACTCTAACATTGTATCAATGTAGATTGAACTTTTATCTTAAAACTGCTATCGGCCAACTAGGAGGGTTCAGAAGAAGACCAGTTCATATGCCTGAGTTGGCTTTTTGTTTTGTTTTTCATTTGTAATCGCTGGTATCCCTTGTAGGATAATTCAACAGCATGTCTTCATCCCAGCTAATTTAATTTTTGGTGGAAAAAAAACTTTCCTTTTATACTGATGGATTCACGCCCAGCAACGGGAATCAAATTTAAGGTTATAATTCATTAGATTATGAACTACTTTGTTACTTTACAAATTTCAACAGCATGTTTTGTAAATATACAACATTTTCAAATATTTTTGAGAAATATGTCTATATATTGCCATTTCTAGGTCACTGCTTGGCTTCACTGCAAAAAAGTAGCATAGTAAAGAGACCTAGATATGTCTACAATTAAAATGGGCACTTCTCTGCAGCCAAAATGAAATATACTTCTAGAAATATTTGAATTTGCAAGGTAAATGGACAAATTTGTAACAAGCTGTCTGTCTTATAAAAATTACATTGTCTGCTTAAATGAAATGGAATAAGCTCCTCTTAAAAACATAGCTTTCCTGTAGTTGAGTGAAAGGCTTAACTTGCTGGAGGCAAAATGGCCCTCGCATACACACACCATGATACCAGCTTCCCATCTTTTGAAAGTCTAGCTTTTTCCATCAGACTCCCATGTAGCACTCTTTAATATTCCTTTATAGGCTCATTTTTTTGAAACTCATGGTCTCTCTGGAAAAAAAAAAATCTTCAACCTTTCCAAAAACCTTCTGCAGAAACTGCAAAAACTCTCATGCAAGACTGTGAGTTTGTGATTTCTTGCTAGTTGCATTGTGGGTTTCTATCATTTCTGTTCAGACTAAAAGAGAGTTTCTTCCTTTCCAGGCTCAGAGTTTACATTTGGTATTAGGATCAATACTTTTTGTGATTTCATCCATGAATAGTTTTCTTACCATGGAAAATTGTGGATTTTGAGGCTGACTTCCCAAATTATTTGTGTAAACAATCCAACTATTTCAGTACACATTAGATACATGATTTTTGGATAGATACCATGTGACCATGTTCAAACACTGTATACATTGCATAAATTAGCTGTTCAACAAGGCAGTGCAGATTGTTCCAAAAGCACAACATGTACCAGTATCTTTACAGAAGCATATATTTTGTATACCTCATACCATTTGAAATTATGGCACATTTAACTTGAGGCAAGGCTGTGAATAGTAAAAATTCTCCTGTTTTACAGCAGGAGTGTGAGACTGTACAGCAGCAATAGCATGGTGTCATAAAGTATCCGTCTCTCCTCTACAGAAGAACCTGACTTGCAAGAAGGACATTGAGGTGGGGCAGACCGTCATCGCAAAGCACAAGAACCTAAGATACTACAGTTCCCGGGTGACAGAGGTCACGGCCCAGACCTTCTACGAGGTCATGTTTGACGACGGCTCCTTCAGCAATGACACTTTTCCGGAGGACATAGTGGTAGGTTGAACTCAGTAATGCTGCTATTGTGCAAAGTCAGGAAAGTTGAAACTTTTACTGGATGCTTTTATGTGTCTCCACTATTGCAAAATAAACTCTGCAGTACTGTGATACCACAAGGTCAGCATTTTTATTTAATTCCAAAAGCCTGAAGAAAGCCCTTAGATAATGGTGATTTTCTCAATCTTACAGGCTATGGAGATGAACAAAAATTCAGAATGATTCCATGCATGAAAGGGAACATTACATTAAAGATGTAATCACTTTGAAATAACTACCAGGACAAATGTGATGGCAAAGTCAGAATGGAATTAAAGTGGCTGTCCCATTAATGATCATGGTCAAGGCATTAGCAGATATGTTTATGTCACATGAGTAATGTTTGAAGAACCAAGACAGCAGACGGTAAGCCATGTTTCCAATGACCCACCTAAACTTTGGGCCAGCTGTATCCGAGGAAAGCCAGAGGTTTTTCTACAGTGTGTTGACCGAATCTGACACTGTGTAGTCCAATCCCAGATATGATAGTTTCCCCGCATGAACCCAGATGAGTCAAACAGAAGTGGGCTTGTTTATCCTGTGTGAAATGCCATAACCAGAAATTGTTCAAGCTAAAAAATAAACATTTCCCTCCAGTGTTATATGCCCGGTGCCTGATCTATCCAGAATAATAACAAAAATAAAACAGGAAAAGAATAACTTTACCTACCAGTATTTTATTTTCATTTACATAAGAAAGGAAAAAAAATCCTCTCCAATAAAAAGTGAATGGAAGAATATTGTCATTCAATCGTTGTTTTATTTGATGTGCAGTACAATTACAGGATGAAAATATACTGCCGGCATATTATAAAGCCAGCCCTCAAGGGGATCCTTAAAAGGATACTGAGTAATACGACCCGTTGAGGAAGCACAAAGTGATTTTCATCATGTCTCAATCTGTTAGTTGTACTGCACAGTTACCTTTCTCACCAAAAATTTCAAGCACTGTGACATTTTAAAGCCAACGGCTTTCATATCGTCTTCATTAGACACCCTGAAGAAACAGGAAGAACAGCTAATAGCATGTAAAAGAAAAATGAACAACCCGCACACCAAAAAATACAAGAGGGAAACTAAATGGACGAGTGTCACATTACTACAAATGCTTAAATGGATAATGACTACCGAAAGCAGTTGATGAGATATACCACTTACACAAATATAAAGATGAACTCTTACTCTTCTAGCTAACCTGAATCCTGAAAAGATACAACAAATGGGAGGGCTTGGATGTTAGGCATCATTTCTTTCATTTTTGGCTGATCAAAGTGAAAATGCACAGCTCATTAACGGTTTTTCATTTAGTGTTATCCATTTTCAGATTTTCAAAATTGTTCCTTTAGGCTTGGTTATATGGTACTTTCTTAAAGATAATATTGATTAATGCCTGAAAATAGATGCTGAAAATAGATGCAGTGTTCAAGCTAAAGAAAAATGAAAAATTCAGTGTAATCATAACTTGGTGAGGAACAACAGGTTTGGTCTGCAACATTTACAGAGAAACAAACACAATGTAGGCGTGTGTAGGTGGCACCAAAAAAGTTTTATTCTGAAGATGTTCCAGAGTTAAAAGCATTTATGCAGCAACTCAAACAGATGAAATTCTGACTGTCATATTAGGTTGCATTAGACTCATACAAGGCAGGTTAGTGGAAATGCCAGTTGAGTCATATGAAGTCATACATATTTTTTTTTCAGAATGTTAGAATTGTGTCATAGCCAAGAAATGTCAGTATTTTCAAGATCTTCACGATGGAAAGTTATTGGTCAACAGTGTGAGTAAGGCCTGTGCGTGTGTTCCTCTAGAAGAATTTTTTGTAAAAGAGAGACTTTTCTAAAGCTGAAAACCCAGCTTTAGAAAACAGCAACCCCAGAAGGCTCTCAATAGCAAACTGGCTTCTATTTACAGCAAAACCCAAAGAAGTAACTTTAATCCCATATGTAATAATTAAGCAGCAAAACAGAACGAGCAAGGGAGAGAAGCAACAACTGTGTTGCATGCCAATAGGAATCATTCACTATTAATGTTTAATCCTAAGCTGAAAATGCTATGTGTCAGTCTTGTACAATGGTCACTTGAGCTGCCTGGCTCATGCGGTCAGTGATGCCCCCAGATTCCCCCACCCACCACCCCCCCCCGTGTCGCCTTGCACAGCCCTGCTTCAGGGTTATCATGCCACTGCACCAGATCCAGGATTAAGGATAAGCTAAGTTATGCGATTCAATTTCGTCCTGGCTCCCGCTCTGACAGCACAGCCAGTTGGATCACGTTGTTTTGCCCTGTGGTAAAATAGTTCCTTTGTAACTTTCCCATTTGACAAAGGCTGCTTTTAAATTGCTCTGAAAGTACAGCAGCTCCTCTATTGACCCCGGTGATTTTGTCAGCTCTCTTCTGTCAAAAGAGATAGACATAGGAAATGTCCTAAGTGGAAGACTAAGACAGTTCTGTGATTGGTGTTAGAGGAAAGGAAAAAAAATAGTAAGAACTGAGGCCCTGCCTTCCATAAATAAATTCTTATGTACAGAGTGCTGAGTTCAGACTAGTGGTGTGTAGTAATTGACACAGACACTTTGCTGGATTTCTATATATACATCTTGCTTCTTTTGATTCTGTGTAGAAAAAGGAAAGTGACAAGCTGATTTTGGGGGAAGTGCTTTTTTCCATCGTTGTCTCATTGCAGCAGTCACACCAGCATCCTCACTTTCTTTTTTTTATTTTGCACCCACAGCAGAAAACACTGACATTTCCTGCCTCTGCAATGAAAATGGGGAAAATAAAGTGAAAGTTCAGACAGCTACTTCTGATATCACAGGCATTTCAATGAGAATGAGAATGAGAATGAGAATGCTCTCATAAATTAATTTCAACTGTATGAGAATTCTCTTTATGGGTTTGACTTGCCATCTAATCCTTCGTTTGTTTGAGATGTAAAGTCTGCTGTCTGATTCTTTTTTTTTTTTCTTCATTGGAATGTTATCAGGAAGCCCTCAGAGACCTAGGGACCGACGTACTTTGTATGTGGCGGTACTGTACAATAGAGTGAGTGCAACCCATACACTGCCCCTTAAAGTGGAAAAGCCACTTTGATTTTTTTGCAGGTGTTGTTATTCAATGCACTGCAATACTTTTGCAGGACATATGTTGTCGGCCGTGTGTAATCATGAAGTTGATATTAGAATATATTCTTATTTCTTGGCATCAGTTTATTTATCAGAAACAGGCATGTTTATGCAGAAGTATTTAAAAACATGCACCTTTGTGATTCTCATTCCACTAGACACTGACTGTTTCATGAAGCAGTGTGGCTAAGGGCGTGCATGTGGATGTGAAGATGTCATGAATCTGTTTGATCTCAATGATATGAGTGACTTTTTGAAGCATTAATTTTCTAAACTGTCTAAATTTCAACATTCTTTGAAATTTGGGAACAATTTCTGAACAGAGTTAGTCTTTTTTATTAACTGTGGTAAACTGCAAGTTTTTCTCCTGATTTGTAAAAGTGATCTTGATCTTCACGTATAAAACCATTAAATGGATATATGGTGAGATTTATGTATTTCCATCACAGACATGATCTGTTAAGTACCAGATCTGTGGATGATAACTCATGGAGGATGTTAAGTAAGATATTCAAGTGTTAATCCTGACCATCTCTGCAAGGATCAGCTTAGAATCTGGCTTTATGTCAGTGTTGCTACAGTATTCAGTGTCCTGACTGGAACTTTGTTACCCCATAGATCTTTTTCCACCAGAAAGACTGCCCCTCAGATAAACCCAGAAAAGGTCATCTGGACAGGAATTTTAATTAAGTCTGACACTGTTTACAAGGGAGTGAAAATGGGGTAGTCATTAAGTAAAGTGTGGCTTCTGAATGGTAAAGTGTACAAGGAATCAGATCTGTGTCCTGTGGTTAAAATCCAAATTTTGTCTTGGTGTGAATATTCTCTGCTCAGTTTCATGACAGTCTCGGTAAAGAATAAAATACTAAGGCTCATTTTTTTTCCCTATCAACCCTTTTTTTGATGCGTATGGTCAGACCAAACATACTGTCTCATTTTTATGAATATTTATCCCAGCTTTATTCCTCGCCAACCCTTGTGAAAAATGCAGTGTCTGCAAAACGCAGGGGATCTGCATTAATTTAACTTTAACTTCCCCCCCCTTCTTATCGCCCTTCACCCTTGGTCAGCCAAAAACTTCATCACTCACCAAGGCAGATTCCTTGTCAATTTATAACCCCCTCAATGATATGAAAGACAGGACCTCTACTTATAGCTTAATTACTTTCATCTTTGTGGGAACACCTCAGCTCACCCTTTCATGCTGCAATTCAAGCAAATAACTTCCCCTGGCACCGATCCTTTTTGACATCACTGAAGGCTCAGGATTTATCTGAGCCTCTACAATCATCTCCCATTTAAGGCCTCCCCTCTTACCAGAAAGCCCAGAGTTTTCTTCAAAAGAATCTGCTTTTTGATTTCTATAATTCACCAGCAGCACTAACAGACCTTTTCAATGTGGGGCCTAGGGCAAATGTGTCTTCAGACAGATGCCACACCTATACAGCTGTTTGTAGTCTCTGGTTCAGGACTGAAGCTAAATCTTCTTAGTGACAACAAAATATGGTGTTTTTTCAGTTCCCAATTTTACAGCTATTTTTAATGTACATCCTGACATTCTGCAAGAGGACAGATGACATGATCATAGGCAAATCACAATTTTTCCCAGTGATTATTTAATGCGTGTATATATATATATATATATATATATATATATATATATATATATATATATATATATATGAGAGAGAGATAGACAGGATAGGACTGCCAATTGGAAACCGCTTTTAGCCAAGGCAAATGCACAACAACACATGACCTGCTGTAATGAGCACAAAACCTGGACTTCTGAACACTGGTGGAAAGTAACAGATGATATCAAATCGTGTTACTTTTTCCCCACATCTGGATGGGTTTATGTTTGTAGAAAGCCAGAGGAAGCCTTCAATTATTATTATTTAGTTTTCAATAAAATATAGCATCATAAGGTACTTTATGATAGAAGAGTCACAAAGAGAATATGGTCACAAAAAAAAAATGTTTCTAGTGGAAACCTTGAAGGGTTAACAGCTGTTAACATCTGACATGAGCTGGAAGACTGTCCCACATGGGATCAGAATGCGCTATCTCTCTGAATTTCCCGCCTTGTATGTGGGGGGAACAGGGAATAAGTCCAGGATCCAGGGACCACTGACAGCAGGAAGGTGCATAAGGAGATAAGAGCTCAGTGATGTTGTTTGGAGGTAATCCATTCTGGGTCTTTAAAGTAAGCAACGGAATTTAGAATTTTTCCCAGGGAGCACTCTGCAGGGAGCCGGTGAACGGAGCTAAAAGAGGGGTAATATGCTCAGACAATCCAGCTTTATTTGACAGCTAGCCAGCGGAATTTAGAACACGTTGCAAGACCACGTTTAAGTCCATCATCAAGTGAGGTATTGCAGTTTTCAATTAAACTTTGAAAAGACAAATCCATGAACCGTGATGGCTTTTACCATGTATTTGACAGACTGATAAAAACAAGTGGATACCTGAACAAAGACAGAAAAAATAAAGCTGTCTGTGGTATGAACCTGAAACTTAAACAAAGGGATTGGATTAAGGATTTTACACACACACACACACACACACACACACACACACACACACACACACACACACACACACACACACACACACACACACACACACACATTCTAAATTCAATAAAAATTCAGTACCTACCACGAAATGAAATGTACACTGTCAAAGTGATGCTTACATGTTTCAAAATAATAAGATGTTTTTTTTTTTGTTTCAACTAATACTACAATGTTACAGTTCATGAGAGGGTTTTTATTCAGTATTAGCTTGATTTATTATGCATTGTGTTATCAGTTTTGTTTCTGTTGTCAGTGCTGTGTTTGAAGACAATTTTAAATGATAGCACTTGACACCACAACCTTCATTATTGTATTATTTAGCTTTAGCAGATGTTCTCACTCTGCACTCTAAAAGGTTGTCACCCCAGATTCTTGTGTCTGTGGACTTGTTTTGATAGACAGGCAGTACGACACTTAGGCCTCATGAAGGACTGAGCTGATACACAAAGGAAAATCCAACTAACTTGATGACAGTGGTTTATCATCTAACACATTCTGCATCAAGGCTCCACATAAGAATGTCAGTACTCAGCTCTGCGTTGACTTGATTGTGCCCTATCACACAAACTGATTGCTTACATTTTCTGAGGGTCTATGACAGCATCCACTCTGCATGCTGCATGCCAGGGCTGACAGTGATTTAACTCAGTTAGAGGACGTATTCTGGCTTATGATGAGGTCTGAAATCTCATACAGTAGGTCTGCTTCCCAGCCTGGCTGTTTTTCATGCATGGTAATGTAAAGTGCCTATGAAAAAAAAAAACACCCAAAAGAAAAATCACTAATCTAACCTTGGAACCACATAAACCCCTATTTTGTGATACATGCTCGCTTCCTGTTTGTCAAAGATTTGCTTTGAAGTAGCAAGGTGCAAATAGGGATTGCCTTATTTACTTATCTCAAAGCTGAAGTCTGCACATGTGTAGGGGAAAAAATGTATTTCCAGACGCGCACATACATTTCATGTATGTATTTGAATACATTTGATAGATATTTTTCGAACCGCAGCTGGTGAGCCTATCTTTCCTCTTTTTTAAAATAAAATTTCATCTGCTCAAAGCTGAATGTTAACTAATTATTTTTTGTTATCTTTCACCATGGCTTGGAGCCCTATCAGCCTAACGCTCAAGCAGCACAGATAAGGGCTTATGCAGGGAGGCGGCTGATTTTTAATCATAAATATGGGCAGCTCTGCTCATCAAAGCACCACTGAAGGTGGTTTGTTTAATCTGGTCTTCTCCCCCAAATCACTCACAATGTATTAGAAATGGGAAAAAGATTTCTTTTTCAATCATTTTTTTTGTGTTGATATTACAAATGCTAAACTCAGAGATGGTTGTCCATAATGATAATAATAATAATAATATACTGCCTCCATCTTTAGGTACATGCACATTTTATTTCTTGAGATAACTGTACACAACTATAAATAGTGTGTTCAAAATGCTCTTATTTTCACCAAAATATCCAAGGACCAAATGATTCCATACATTGCGGGTAAAAAATAGTATGTTATAATCTGTGTAGAATTTAAGTAAAACCTGCAGAATTGATTTCCTTCTGATTCATAGTAGGGTGAAATCAGTTCAAGCTGATTATTGTGGATTTTGTATTATGTCAGCATTTCATTTACAGCTAAGCCAGTTAATGATGCAGGTGATTAAAGGTTAGCTGGGGCCATACACACCATCAGTGACTGCACTCCAATGATCCACATGGCAGCAGCAGTATTTCATCACTTCTCTGTTCTATGGATGATTGTACAGTAAACAGGACTTGAACTTATCCTACATTTCCGTTCTCTGTGTTAGAGAGTTGAACAGTGAGAGCCTTTGTCGCCATTAAATATTAGTCCTTCCTGTCACTGTGTGCTGTCTGTCCATGGTAATCCTAAATTGTGGAAATTTATATATAATTAGATCTCATGTTGATGGGCTAGCGTAACATTGTCCTCTTCAATAAATCGTTAAAGCTTGCTACATCCCTGTTACAAACATTTCTGTTGGAAATGGCACTGTTTAATTCATAATGAACATTCTTGTTGTCCACCTGAATAATTTCACAAATCTTCATGGTGCAATTTTATGCATGTTACTTGCTTCTACTGTTTTGAGCAGCACATACACACACACACACACACACACACACACACACACACACACACACACACACACACACACACACACACAAGAGTACAAGAGTACAAGGTAAAGCTTGAATTGCCCCAAATGCAACTGTAGTAGTAGCAACCCCAAAAGTGTTGGATTAATCAAAAAAATACAAAGTTCTGGTTTCTTTGAACCCTGTTCCCTCCCTAAGAACAATAAAATAATAAAATATAACAAAGCCAAATAAAATGTCAATGGTTAAAGAAAGGCAATCAACTCACAGGAGAAACACTTCAGTCCAGTGTAGAAAATCCACTTCCAATTTCCCATCAAAACCTTTTACCAAAACTAAAAAAGTACTTTTTTGTTTGTTCATCTCACTGGCTTCTCTAAAATAAAATTCCAGCCAATGATTGTCCACTGTATTGTCCACTTATAAGTGGAGCTGGAAGAAGGGATATTTTCAACACCAGGCTTGGCACAGTGCTAAATACATACGGTATAGGCTAAATGACAAGCACAGATAGGGTGAATGGCCTGCCCTTTTCATTAACCTTCACACAGATGCATATACTCTTTGTTTGATCGATATTTCTCTCTGGAAAATCTGACTCATCACCACTCTTGTACATAATCACACGATGAACATGGTGATTAAGATACAAAGCTTCTTGACTGGCACAGTTTAGACCCTGCTAAACCCAGAGCATGGTGTATGTCATGTTAAGGAAGAACTACACATCTCCATGCCACAAAATGGTACATAATTGCAGAGAGTCAATGTTGTCTAATGACGATTGAATCGGCTTAATTGTGAACACTGAACCAACAAAAACATAATCGCAATTAAGCAGCAATTATAATCAATGGATTCACGCAAATATTTTAGAGAGCTGTCAGAATTTTACTGTAGATGTGAAAGCCAGTGTCATGTGATTTTAACAAAATGTTTTTGGCATTCAAAACTTAAGCTACTTCATTGCAACCAAGCACAAATGAACTTATTTCTTGTCTGGTGTGTTGTCTAACATACCTGCTCAGGTGTGTGTTTTTTAATGATAATACTAATAATTTTATGTATATATATTTTAGTTGTGGGCACACTATATGTTCAGCAATCATTAAAGATGATCATTTAAGATGGTCAAGAATGTATGTTGCAATAATTTTCTGTTGCCATGGCTGTGCTGGCAAAAATGTTGAATCAGTGAAATTTATGCCAAAATTGTGTTTGAGTGAATAAGACCTACTTAAGGCAGCCCTGCTGTTTTATTCACATGAGATGTTTTTTGTGACACTGTCAAGTGTCTTGAAACACTCTTATAACTTAGACCGTGAAGACATTGATTGACAGTTCAGAACAGCACGCCATACTAAAAAAAAAAACTCTCTAAAACAGGCATGCGAATCTAGGGAGAGAGCCTTGGGCGCACTGCAGACCGGCGTGCTTACCGTAAAGAGCAGAGTGAGTCATGGCTGCCCCTCCACCTGTGGAGTCACACAAATTTGGCAGTTTATTCTCTGCATGGCTGCCTGGCAACTTATCACTCAGTAGGAAAACCATTTCCAAATATTGCAGAAGGACAAGTGAGGATAGAGGTCTCTCCCAGTTGCTCCAGGCACTGATGAAATTGTAAAGGGAAACACACTTCAATTTTAACAACTTTTAGGCACCTTCTGTTTTCTGCTTCATTGTAAATCAAGGTGTGACAGGAGGAGCTGGAAAGAAGTGGATAGTAAAGAGTGATGGGGCGTCTGTCCTGCTGCATCAGACCGGGCTCGCTGCTTAACAAATGAATTGATCACCTCTCGTGCTTTGTGTTTTTCAGAGTAGAGACTGTGTCCAGCTGGGCCCTCCAGAGGTGGGGGAAGCCGTGCAGGTCAAGTGGCCGGATGGCCTCTTTTACGGCGCCAAGTACCTGGGATCCAACACCTCTTACATGTATCAGGTGAGTCCCCTGTGTGTGCGTGTGTCCACAGCATCCATAAAGAAACGTGCAGTAGGAAACTCCACCAACAGCTGAAATATGAAAGCCAAGCCACGGTCCACCTGTTCCACCGGTAGATATTCAAGTCACCCACAGTGTGTCATATCTGGAGCATCTGGACCGTCAGGACTTAGTGAGCTCTACCGGAAGAGACAAGAAAAATGTAGGAGACAACACCGCTTTTCTCAGGGATGGAAGATGGTTTGAAATATTAAACACCTGTGTTCAATTATTAACGTAGCCATGATGTGGGAGCAGGGAAGTACCATATCTGCTCTCTCTAGCTTCTACTTCACAGAGGGAAGAGGGATTTTTTTTTCCTCCTCCATATAATTTTGTGGCAGGCCTTTTTGTGGGTGGTATAAGTATAATGATTGAAGGAATGAGATTATGGCAGTATACTGGATTTCACAGGATGTGGTCATCAGAGAATTCAGGGATCAGCATTTTTGAGATTTTTTTTGTCTGTGCATTTTAGTATTGGGCAAAAAAAGATTTTAATTGTTCAGCCTATTCAAAAAGTGTTGTTGGTTAAATGTGTTAAAAATCTTGAAAAGCTTTAATTTTCTGTCAGGAATAACATGTGCAGCAGAGATTTTGAAGCTGAGATACCAAAAAGCAAAACTGATTTCCAGTATTTAAAATGTGCATTGACATACAGAATTTGTATTTAGTATGTAAAATGTAGAGCATTTACAATAAGCCTTCAATTCAATTCCTCCCCATATTTGCGGCACCCACTCGAACCAACACTCCAAATGTTCCGTTATCCAGCTGGCATTTTTAGAAATCCTATACTGCTCTTTCAGGTTAAGCAAAAGGTTAAGCAAGATAAGAAAACAGCAAAACCAATCTCAGATGAACACAACCACAGACCCAGCAGATGTACCCTTTTAATATATCAGCCACATGTTCAGGGTTTGGAGGCAGCCAAGACAGTGATATTATTGTACCTGCATTATACATGCGTGGAGTTATTCCAGTCTGAATGGGATTTGAGAGTTGGGGGAAGTTGTCTAGATGCCTTAACATTTAAAGTCACAACCAAACAGAGTTTCTAAAAATGAGCACTTGATGTAAGAGACCTGCTGTGGGAATTATACAGCTTTTAGTTTCCTTCTGAAGTCATTCAAATATGAAAAGATAACACAATTATGTAGCTACTCACATCAGTCAATTTCATGTACATGTTTGTACATGTCATCAAAGACACATTCTGTTAATATCAGTAACTTGGTTAGTTTGAGATCCAAAATTATTTGGCTGTTTGCATGTAGTGTGAGTGCAGCTGCAATAGAAAGTCTTCCATGAAAACTGAAGTGAAGACAAAGAATGGCAGCAGTTTATTTTTATTATTTAATTCAGGATTTTCTATTTTTTTTTAAGTCTGTTTAAAACCACATCGGGTGAACTGAAAAAGTTCATATTTGCCCAGTTGGAAGGCAGTTCTTAGGACTATAAATGTGTGTCTGTTTATTGCTGTAGAGTTGTCCACTTCTTCCACTAGTGACTGGGGTTACAGCAAAGTTAAAATTCCAAACACAATAATCTGAGGTAACTATAAGCAGATGCCAAAGTATTACAATGAAGAAGGAATCAAAAGTTCAAAAATGGACATTTTGCCTGACCACAGAGGGGGAAAATGGATCTGTGTTACATTTTGGCTTTAGATTTGTTGTAGCTGTCGTGATTTGTCTGCGGGATGAAGTCTCTGAACTGTGCATGACCCGTTTCCAAGCAGAACCAGACAAAAGTTTCTCGAGAAAAATACAACTAAAACAAACTAATGGATGCTGTGGCTCTCTGTGAGGAACATAGTGCACCTCATGGAAAATAGAAAGGCCCTTGTGCTCGAGGTTCAATTGGAGAAAAGTAGAAAAACACTCGAAATTGCATTCAGAATCGCCCAAACCCAACGAATGTCTTTCATCGCGAGCTTTTCAGAGTGTGCGCTCGTTTGCTGTGCCCACATTTGAAAATGTCTGCCATGACTTGCAGTAAACCCATGGTGAATCTTCAGTCTGGGCTCGGCTTATTTTTTTACAATTGTCAGTTTTGTCTACTGCCTAAGAAGTTTGCATGTTATGGAGGGAAATGGGCTTATTGTCCAGGAATTTTAATTTTATGCCAGCCGAAGAAGTCAGTTGGAATGGCTTCATCTCATTACTTGGTCATTTCAAGGGGTATCAGTGCAAATGAACTTAGAAGGTAAGAACGCCACTATACTATTAAATGGCCAGTTCTTAAAGATGCACATTCAGTTTCCCTTGTGTTCTGTATTGATGCATTACTGATATCCGTGGTTGCAAGTAGCCCCAGAAGAGCTTAATGTTGCTGTTCTACTACTTTCTCATATATGACCTTACACAAAAATATACACTTCACAAATGTACAATTCCCTCAGTATATGTAGTTTTAGTATGTTTCTTTCAACAAATCATGTCATAATGTTTGTATGCAGTGAGATATGACAATCTGAACAGACTAACAGAACCTCCTTGATGTGTGATGCAGCAACTTCTGAACAACCTGAACAAGCTGTAGTTACCATGTGCTCCGTATAATATGAAGAAGAGCTATATTAAGAATAGTTGGTACATGACTTAAGTGGCCATTCATTCTGATAATCTGCCAGGTTAATGAACTGTCATTACATGGCCTCCACGCACTGGCCTCCAGTGTAGCCAGAGATTTCACAAGTTCTTTTCAAGCTCCTTGAAGTGTGCCTATAAGTATTTTAAGTATGTCTATTTAAATGCAGCATTACTCATAATGGGTGCAATTCTTGTCCTTTCATGACCCGGTCCTTTTTGAAACCACACAAAGTCTGTTTTTCATATTGAAGACAGTGGCAGTTATTTCAGCTGTGTGGTAGTGTCGTGGTCAAAGCATTTGATGTGTCCCCTGCTTCAGCACTGCATTTGAGAATCAGTATAATAGAGGCTGCTACATCAGTATCCCTGTCCTTTGCTCAGACAACATGATACTGTAAGGAAGATTCATATATTTCTTTTATCATATCTTTTTTCTGCAGGGGAGGGGGAGGGGGTAAACTGTAATAGATTCCATTGCAAAATCATGATAAATGACCATAACATTTGATCAATCTGATCAATTGGAACCATAAAGCAGTTTTACTAGGAGAAAAATATTTGTTGAAGTGTGTTGCTGTTCCAGTCAGTAAAAATGATCATCAGTGAGACACGGTGTGTCATGTAAAAGGTCATAAGAATCAGGCTCTTATTGTTCTTCTGCCTTCAAGTGCAAAACTACATTTTTGCAGTGCAGTGAGCAAGAGCCATACTAACAGGAGATATGGTGTGGTGGTGGTGGCCTCTTATGTGCTATCTGAGGTTAGTCAGGCAGAAGGGGGCCTTTGCATGTCTCCTGAGTGAAGTGGTGGGGAGTGCTTCCAGTCCGAAGGCGCACGGAATGCATTCAGTGGCAGGGCAGAGCAGACAGGGTGCAGCACACCCACCTGATAAGTGGCAGAGGCCAAGGGAGACGTGCCCTCTCCGCTCTCCTGTCCCGGTGCCAGCGCAACAGATAGCTGACAGGCTTGGGAGAGAGAGGCACAAGCAGACAGCTTGGTCTTTCGGCATGTGTTGATATACAGGTGAAACTGTAATGTTGGCAACTGAGGGGCTGCATGAATCGTAGAGGGCTGCACGTGTTCTGGATGCTATTGTCATGCTTTTTTTTTGTCAGGCTTGAAGACCTGTATAGTGTCCTTTCCATCAAACCAAAAAAAAAGAGAACAAAATGCAGAAGAGTCTTAAGAGGTCAGATTTGATTTTCACGTAATCCAGCGTAATACCAAAGCTTTGTTTTATGACAGCGCATCGTTCATTTGAGTTGAGGGAACCATTGAGGGAACAGATGTTGTTTTGATACGTATTTGCCACTCGCTAATTCTTCTGTTCGCTGTTGTCAACTTAGTCTTCTTTGAAAAGCAGTGTTTGAAAAACTGAACACATCGCATTGATCGTATGCTCCTTTTGTGGCTTTGCCCCTTTTTAAATGAAAATGGCAGTCACGTTTAGGTGTGAAATAGACATTTAGGCTCAGCAGATGTTACAGCTTCCTTTTTATACCAGTGAAATGCAAGGTGGGACCATGTTCTGTATTTAGATACTGTAAGTCGCATTTAGATTCTTTCATGAGTGTTTTTGTCTTTGCTCACAGTAAACTACGAGAGATAGTATGAGTGATAGTAACCTTGTTCACAATTGCTTCACTGTAGTGTTAATGGTGTCACTCCCACCTCTCCGAAGATATAGGTAACACATGTCTGTTTCTGATCGGATCAACAGCAAAATCACTAAACACCTCTGTGGTACTAGGAGACAATGGGAAAATGCTATTTTTTTCCATACAACAGTCTATTATAGATGCAAATGCTAAACTGAAAAAAAAAAACTTTTCACTGACCAGTGCATTAAAGTGTATGAACACTTTCATGAAGTTCTTTTTTGGGGGGGTTCCAGCTAACCTGATTTGGTGCAAAAGTGCTATTTTCACAGCCCCGTCTGCTGTATTTCCACCTTTATATTCCTTTTTGAAGATAGAGATGTATTGGAAACAGGAGATTTCTTTTCCATTTTATTGGCATTTCAGCTGTTGGAGGTGGCATGCAATTTTAAAAATGGATGTGCGTACTGTGAAGAAATAAATATCGAGCAAAGCCAACAAGCTTTCAAGAGACTTTCTTGACACCATTGCGCTTGAGCACTTCCCTTCAATGGCTTAAAAATGGACAAATGAAAGTGTTTCTGAGCGTTCCAGTTTGTGAAGGCACATTGATTTTGCCTGATAGTATTTTCGCAAAGTGCATGCATCCATTTCCTGAATTGTGCACTGATTACTGAAAATGTATGCACCTGCAGAAAGATTCTCAGAAAAACACAGATGGGTTGAGTGCAAAAGTTTGTTTTTCTTTCTCTTTTTGTCTCTCGGAGGTACAAGAAAATGCTTCATATTTACTTTTGCAATCACCTTGATAGAGTCTGTGACACTCTGACAGTAGACAAATTTTATGCACAACACCTTTTCCAAAAACAGAATTAAATCAATGCTAAAATTAGTTGTAAACCAAAGTAAATCACTTCAGGTTGAAAGCAATTGAATAGGCCTACTCTCAAATTGAAATGAATCCTACCTGCAGATGGTCACTTTGTCAGGATGGTTTATTGGCTGCTGTTTTGCTGAAGGTGGAATTTGAAGATGGTTCCCAGCTCTTGGCAAAGCGAGAAGACGTGTACACTCTCGAAGAAGACCTTCCCAAAAAAGTGAAAGGACGTCTTGTAAGTATTTCATAAATGCAGTAAGTAATATTTTTTTATTCTCTTTTATGAAAGACATTCTGCCATAGTGACTTGTGCGTGCTCCTTTAGCTTTTGTCTTGCTAGTGATATTACCAGTTACTCTTCAGTCTCTCAGTGACTACAGCTACAGCTGGCTGATTAGGTATTGTACATAATTTGGCACAGGAAGGAAACCATTTCTATAGAGCTTGTATGTAAAGGCAGATTTATTTTAGGATTGATCGCATCAGGATTGAAAATGTTAGGGTCTGCTAATGGTTTATGGGTATGAATAGTTGAATTACATGTTCTTTTTTTGTTTTTTGTTTGTTTTTTTCTGACTGATTAATTTTTTCTTAAAAATGATTCTACATATTTCAGTTTGTTAAGGTAGAAATACTTCTCTTACACAATGGTTTGTAATGGTTTAGTGGGCTTCTGTTATTGCACAATATTCTGCTATTACCATGGAGGTCCATGTCTATGTGTGATATAGATCAGCTCTCCTTTACACTTTGTAACATTATCTTGTAGTACAGGTCATTTCCATTCGGTCTGCGGTACTAGACATATTGCTTATGTCCATAAAACTGTCCGTTATCTATCTGTCAGACTCATTACTTGCCATCATCTCATAAATGAGGAATTTATGAAAATATATCTTTGGTGGCCCTGAAAGGCATATCACAAAAAACTAAACATACAGAAAACGAAATAAGGAAACACAGACATAAAGAGAAAACGCAAAACCAAAATGAAAAAAGACAGTGCAGACAAGGCAGATGATGCACATTCAACCATGTGAAACATTGACATGGAGAATTGACGCACACACAAAAATACCACATCACAAAGAACTAATGGGAGAACCCTTTTATGCTTCGCTAAGCAACAGTATCAGAGTTTTCATCAGGTTTACGGTCGTGGTAGACTTTTATGTGCGTAGCCGTTTGTGGGTTATTTTTGATGAAGGAGAGCTGTTTGTCCAAGCTACGCGGCAGAGGTCTGAGGTGGATGGTTTGTCTGTGGATAATGTGTGAACTCCTGTTCACCCTGCGTCCTTTCATCACTGGCCCATTTGTTTTCATCGGGACCGGTTATGACATGCGCTATTAGGTTGCTCATATTTCATCACACAGTCTCCGGCCCTTTCCAACGTCTGCGTGTGTCTGCTGGGATCGGTAATGGTGGGATCCATCTCTCACACGTTTAATGCTGTTTTAGGAAGTAAGGTGGAAATACTAACCAACAGTTCTCTCCTATAGATTTTTCTATGTTTTTCTTAATGCGAATCGTAACATATTAATAGAGTAGTCGGTCTAGTTTCTTGTGCCCATGTTGTTTATATGTTCATTCATTTTTAAAAATTTTTTGAATATGATGCCCAGTTATTTTTTATTGTAATGTGTAAAATATGTTTCTCAGTGTTTTGTGTGAGCAGAAGATGTGGTGATACTAGTTACGATCAAGGCAATGTGCCACTCCAGGATGGTTAATTCCATCATGTTAACCCTTGGGGAATTCCACTTTAGACATCTACTGTAATAGCAAGGGACATGCCAAACGATTTATGCATCAAAGTCACGTCATTAGATTGTTTCATGTAATTAGTTTGTACAGCTGTGTGGTTTTCAGCCAGGAAATGCCCAGTCAAGTTCCTGATGTGTTCTTGGCCTCCATATGGAATAATGATATGGAGTACTTCTATCCAAAGCCTCTTATTTCTCCATTTTCATATCATTCAGCAGAAGTGATAATACTGCCAAGAAAAAAAAAAAAACACTAGGGGACAGTACACAGGATAAAACACGTATACATGTGCAGATGGTTAAGTACCAATTTGATTTTGGACATTGCAAAGTTTGATGTGTTTTTTAAGGAACCCAGCAGTTTAAACTGTGAATGAAGTTGTCAGACTCAAGAGGGCTGTCATATAAATACTGCTGACATATAAATACTCCTTTTTATGAAAAAGACTGAAGACTTTCAGATTTGTGTTAAACTGTGGCTTTTAAAAGGCTTGCAATTTATATGTTTACGTTATGTTATTGTTACGTTATTGGCATTTAGCAGATGCTCTTATCCAGCACGACCTAGGTTACAATTTTTCCATGTTATGAATTTATAAATGGATAAAATAATGGAGTTTGTAAATATACTCCTATGTTTTGTGTTTCTCTTGACATTTCTGATCATCCTTAACAGCTTAATCACTCTTCCAGGTACATTTAACTTTGACAATTTAAATGTGACTTTTACTCCAATCTCTCCTCAGTGTATATAATGGTATCTTTTCAGTTTGATGCTGTTCCCTTTATTTAAATTTTATTTATTTATTTATTTATTTTAATTTGAATGGCCCAATCTGGAAAGCCCAACTGTACAATAGAGATGCCACCCATCACCATCCAACCCCTGATAACAATCCAGGAGCTCTCCTGCGAAACATGTGATGCCAAGCACCACTTCTTTTCAGACTGCAGTCCCCATGGCAAGCTTGCACAGACATGAGTTGGAGGAGGATGCCTCATGTGCAACTTTATACAGGCAGACTGCTGGCACCTGATTTACCATTGGGGGTTGCTAGTGTATGACAAGACAGACCCCTGGTCGATCTACCCACCCCATCCCCCAGTGCAGTTTGACTCACCATGCCAGAGCTGAACCTGGGCTATTATATTACATTACTGGACTTGCTCTTATCCAGATTGACATACATAGGTTACAGTTTTTACATGTTGTCCATTTATACAGCTGGATATATACTGAGGCAATTCTAGGTTAAGTACCTTGCCCAAGGGTACAGCAGCAGTGACCTAGTGGGGAATCAAACCAGGAACTTTTCAGTTATTAGTCCTGCTCCTTACTACTATGCTACACTGCCCCAGCTATAGAGCTCAGCTCGCGTTCGAAAGGAACACCTTGAGCACTGAGCTACCTGGGGAGCAATTATCCCCTTCCCTTCAAATGTAGCGTTATGTTGTTCCTTTTTTCAGAGGAAAGTTTTGATCATCAATTTGACATTGCTATGAAAATTGCATGTCCTAGCAGTCTTGTTTGAAATTCATCCAAATCTGATTAAATTGTCTTTCTGCGCTCAAATAAACAAGATAGCATTATGATTTCAATAAACTCTTCTTACACCAATTCTTACATACATAAATTGAATGACAGGGTGTAGACTGCATTGACTGCAATTTGATCACTTCATCCCCAGGTTGGATTTGAAAAGTCTGATGACTTGAGTTCATGCTTCACGGCAGTAGAAAAGGTTTTAGTCAAACGCGCAGAGTGACTTTATGCAAGTCCGCTGAAAGCGCGGACGCTGTTCGTCTCCCATCCTGGCTCTTTGTTCCCTCAGTCCACCGCCTCCAGCATGAGGTTCCAGGATGCCTTCCGCACGCCTATGATGGAGGGGGAGAAGAAGAGGCAGAGGACTCCCAACTCTCGCTTCCAGCACGACTACGTGGCTGACCTGAACTGCCGCGCCACCTCAAAGAGCACATGCGAACAAAGGAGCATGAAAGGGAAGTAGAGACACTCCAAAAAAAAAGAAGAGAGAATGCACTACATGTTAGAGATGGAAAGCAGAGGCATTTCAGGCAGACACTATACTATACTGTGACTTTCTGAGGTTTGGCGATGTGTTGCATACTCTATTGATGGATGCTCACTGCTTTCACGTTTGTCAGGGAAGAAAAAAAGTATACATCTATATTTGTTTCATTATCTTTTTTAAGTAATTGATTGGCACAAAAATATGTTTTGTACAATTGAAAGATTCCAGGATTTTTTTGTCAAAGATGCCTAGATTTTGACCTGTTCCTAGTGCTCGTTTTGAATGTTCATTTACTTCTGTTAAGGTCACAGGTTCCCTTTCATAACATGATAAAATGTTTCATTTTATTCACCCCTGCATGTTCAGCATTATCCACAAGTGTTTTTGTCTGCTCTCTCAGTGCGGTAATGAATTGATTAATATGTGAAACTGAAAGCAATTGCTACTGTTACTGTACTGGATGAATTGGATCAGATTTATATATTGAATTTAAATCTTTTCTAATAATTTATTTGGGCTTCCTTTTTAAATATAATGTTGACTAACCCCACATATGTAAAATTAAAATTCTCTCTGTTGCCTTTTACTTATTTAATTATTTATTTTATGGACTCATTGGAGTTTTATTGATTTTTTCTTATCAAAGGTCTTTCTGCTTGAATGTTGAAAAGTGATGTGAGCCTCTATTCACTTTAGCCATAATACGGTTTGTCCTTAATGTTGAGGAATTAATTTAGACAAAACTTAGCTTTTGACACTCAAACAAAGTCAGCAAACACCAAGATTAATGAAAAACGAATGTGTGATATTATGTGGAAAAAAGCACCTGCTTAAATTTCAGGGTAAAATGCATTGTGGTTAAATTACAGCATACATCTGTACATTAATATCTTTATCTGCAATCTTATTTAAAATTTGCATAATGGGCATAAAACCCTATTTGCAGAGATAATTACCATCTATGGTGCATTTTCATTTGCATAGAAAAGAACTGGATATGTCCCATCTAAACGTATAAACTGGCAGAATGATCCCATTGAACCCATTCACCTTGATAGAAACTGAATATCTGAATGGGGAGGAGGAATGAAGAATATTTTTTATTGTTATTGTTGTTTGTTTCAATAGAGAGGTGTGGCTGGGTGAGTTTCTTGTCAGAGCGCCCCTGCAGTTTGCACTGCCGGCAGTGACGGCAGCCCCTCAGCAGCCCGTCTGACTTTTTGCAGGGGCTGGAAATGAATGATGGAAGAACAGAAGGACTCCCTAGAGGACCCAAACTCTTTGAAACAGGTTGTAAAGTTTCCAGGTAACTTTACTACAAGCACACGCCAAGATGAAGGAGTCTACAAGCGCAGGTTTCCTCCTTCTTAGCGCATCCACAAGGCCTTGCAGATACCAAGGTGTTGCACTGTGTGACCAGCCTTATGTGGAGCCACTGTATGTAGGGACGTGTGCACTAGATTCAGCAAGCCTGAGTGGGGTTTTTGTCACATTTACATACAGTACCTTTTACCTCAGCACAGGCTGGGAGCAGTCCATTGGCCTGCTTTTGGATGTGATAATGAATGTGGCCAAAGGAGTAGAGTGGAAGTAGATGTGTTGGCTACGGCACTGAGGAGTGGGGAATCGGTAGGTTTTCTTTTTCGCAAATGCATTCACCAAGCAGTGCCACAAATAAGGTTATTTTTTGAAGGTTTATTTAATTATTTTTTGTATGTGTTACTACGCACAATATAAGTAAAAGGGAAAATGACCAATCAAAGTTCTCCTTTTCCTCAGCAGATATACGAGGTGATTGCCATCATTAATATAGGAGAGGAGAGAACTGGTTTAAGCAATATTGCAAAAAATAGGAAGAAAGAAATAGTAAATACATTTGATTAGTAATTCCATTTTATTCATTGGGTCATCATTTTTGTAGTGATGTAACGTTTCCCTGTCTGCTTGCTTCTTAAGGATCTGCAAACAGAGAACTGAGCTCGGAATGGTGTGATTAAATGCCGTACATTGTCATGCAGATGGGGGCACATCATTCACTATAGTGTAAGAGTCACCTAAATTAAAAAAAAAAAAACAAATTACTTGTGGTTTAATTGCTAACTAGGATTAAGGAGAATTTGTAGTTATCTCACGCTATTTACCAGCAGTAGTTAAAACAAAACAAAAAATACCTGTCAGAGCTGTAAATACAGTCATATGCATTGCAGATTTGCAACTTCTAAAATGTTATCCTGTCACACGTCATGAATAGCTGGTATTTCTGTGTGGAGAAGGGGGCTGTTGACTTGATTTTACTTGAACAAGTGTGGGGTCAGGTATATATGCGTAACAAAAATGCAAACAACAATCTTGAGTGACCCTGAACTGAAAGGTTATGCTTCATCTACAACTACACATGAATTTAGCTGGTGAAAACAGTCCATTTATGTGGAACACCACAAAAATAATGACAAAATGGTCCAACTGAACTGTGAAAACAAAATAACACATCATCCATGCACAATATACAAGAATGCAAATAACAGGTCAAAGCCAATTACTGCTGAGTGTCACTGGAACAACATAAATTGACCTGCTGGGGACTGCTACATAATTCTTGCACAATAAACAGCACAACTAGAAAATGACTGGTGTACTGAACATAATGGTAAGTCATTTATATAACAAAAAAGCAAAACAATTGACTGCTTGGCAACAGTGTTTACTTGAAGAGACACATTCGGAAGAACATACTGTACAATTTGGTAAGTAATGCGTCCAACAGAAACCAAACAGACACTGTAAGTAGAATTCTGTAAGTAGAATGATTACTTTGAGGATTTGTTTGAAAAGGTCATGGGAAAACTAAAAATTCAAGATAGCACTTTATTTAAAGAGGGTTCTAATGGATTATATGGAAAATGAGACAGTATAGTGATGCTTAAATCTGATCAGTTTATCAATATAAAAACAACTGTAATGTATTAATCACCAATAATACAAAACAGAAATGAAAATATAGTCAGACTACTCTTTGTGTGTTAAATGTGTATCACACTGAACTGACATATTCATAAAATACACTGACTCAACACTGATACCAGAGGTGATATTAAAAGCAATTTTCTAATATTATTTTCCAAAGAGTTCAAGATGTGCAATAACATTTTTGGATTTGCAGAATGCAGCAAAGCCAACATCTGTGATTCCATGTTCCGATGCCTGAAAAAATTAATGCATTTTAAACGGTTTTCACTGAGACATGCTGCCAGAAAGGTAACAGGAGGTTTTTCCCCTAAAAGGCTGTTTCCATGAAGAGCTTTTGTGCTTAAGTATAGCAATGATGTGCCAAAATTTACCATGGGTGGACATGGGCTCCCCAGCGCACACATCAACTGTATCTAGGAATCCTAGAAAGAGGTCCAACAGAACAGACAATTGCCACCGCTGGCAACAAGTCACAAGAACAAAATAGCAAATGTTACTGATTTCAGTACGACTTCCTCTAAGTATATACTATTAAAGTGACTGGCATACAATTTAGCTGCCACCATGTGTTGTTCTATACATCAATAAGTTTTCAAGCGCATGGTGAAATAACCAATAAAACCGCACAAAGATGGCAGTGCATTCTGGGTCAGTGGCAGTTCAGGGGGAGGTCTCACGTTCATCCAAGTGTAAGTGTGGGTGTGGAGTGTAAATAGCCATGAAATCAGAAATGTTTTCTGAATTCAAGGGCAGCCCACTGGTGCATGTCAATAGTCAGATTCTTCGCCTCTTTGGTTGTAAATTAAATATGGAGTGGTCTTTTATATATAATATATGTATCATATATAAGATGACATTAAGGAAGGTTGTGAAACCTGTAACAAAGAACCTTTGCATTCATGGTCTTAATTCTGGCACACTGCATGTGTTTATTGAAAATATAATGGTATTGTTACAATACTCAGTGAACTCATCTGACATATTATCAAATGTAAAATATTCACATCTATGGTCATCCAAATGAGAGTAATTTATCCATGGCACATTTTTTGTTTTGCCCTGAAGATATCACAACACTTGTCATGATTTGTTTGGACCACTGAAGCATTGCACCTTCCTTGGAGATATGTCTCTAGTAAAGTTTTTTTTTTTTTTTTTTTGGAATACAGTAAAAGTAAAGGACATTAGTGGCTCATGATTAGGATCTTTGAAAGTGAAGAACTAGCAGACTTGTCCTTATAAGAATATTTAGTTTCGTGGAAGGGGGGAATTATAATCGCTCAGTGGTTTGGAATATGAACAAGAGGAGAGAGTCATTAGTAAAATAAGACCCTCTCTCTGTGTGAAGGCCTTGTTCAGAGCACTAAGCTGAACTTTTCACGATTCCTCCGCACCCCCTAAGCCACAGTCGTCACATTTATTCTTGGCTCTCTGCATGTTTGGTCCCGTAACCTGGTGACAGCTGTTCACAATGTGGTTGACATCTATGAAGTATATACTGCACAACATCAGACCACTTTTTTGCTAGTAAAAAATCTGTATGATTAAATTCCAAATAAACAATAGAAGTGAACTAAAAATACAAACGAGCACTATGCAAAATTGGTTTGCGATTGAAGAGTCATTAATTACAACAAACAAACAACGTATAACAAACGTATAGCCTGTTCACCATACGGCATTCAAGTACATAAAATTAAAGCACATACAGATTAAAATAATCTGTCGTCTTCTGTGCTTAGCCTGGCTCACATAAAAAAAGATAAAGACAAATTCAAATTGAGGATGGCTCTCTAGGCAGATTCATCCGGGATAACAGCTGAAAACCTCCAAACCCATTAGGGCTGAAAAGCTGAAAATATTCTCACATGGCAACTCCACTCAGCAGCTATAGGTCTGAAAAGGACATTACAGGTTCAACTGCTAACGCCATATGGCGTCATTTCTTTCTGGTTCACAGCAAATAAAGCTGTGCTGTGAGGTTACTCTTCCAGTCGCGGGTCACAGAATCACGGTCTCAGTCTTATCTTTCAACCACATTTCCCCTTTGCAGTCTGTCTCTCCCTCTCTTTATCTCTCACTTCCTCTCGTTCTCTCCTTTTCCCCCAGTGAAAGAGCTGCTCCACTGATTACATTCCCTCCCCTCTTATAATGGGCTCTTTCCTTTCCTATCGAGAATATTTATTAAAAAGATTCGCACAGCAAGCTTAACAAACATGCAGCCGGAATGAGGAGAAGGGTCGTTGAGGCTTCCTTTATCCTCGAAAGGACATAAACATGTTGCATAATTTCTCCATCGGAGCTTTCAATGCAATGCAGGCAAAATGTAACTGTGGAGGACAGTTCTTTTCTGGATGCGGTCATTGAAGTAGGAGAGGAATCAAGAAGAGCAGATGTTTGCACATTTTTAAAATGTCACTATTGTGTGTAATTTACTATAACCCCTGTGCTGGGATACAAAAAAATGTGAATCAAAGCATTTCCAGTTGCAAAGTATTTAAAGGCAATATCAAGCACTAATTCCAGCATTTGTCCTCAGAGACCACAGGTAATTATTTGCAAATTGGTAAGCCACAGGCTTTGATAAACTCAGAAAGGGCATGCTGCCAGAGTGTATCGGCCATAGCGCAGCCACTCATTTGGCTGCGCTAGATAACAGAAACACCTCCAGCCTCGTTCATAAAACGGGCTGGCAACAGGCAGCGTGAACCAACCAATCACAGGACATCACTATTGTTGTCCAGCAACTGCAGGGCTGCCCTTTTTCTCCTCTGATGTGTACCCCTGGGCAGCTTGGCCACCATTTCAGCTGCCAGATGATATTGTTCTCATGACAATTAGTACTCAACATCAAAGCTGACCTGACTGTGTATATGTTTAGATTAGATGTGTTACTTTCTTTTCTTGTATTTCACTTTTGAAGACTTCAGTGCAGTATCATAGTACTGGGGGAAATATGCTCTATATGCTCTATTGCTCCTGAATCAAGTAATGAAAAACATACCTGACTCCTAGAATAGAACTGGTGCAATGTGAGTCAGTGTTTATTGTATATACATTAATAATATAGATTTATTCCTCCCTGTACCTCTTACTGTAAACTCAAATTTCAATGAAACTCAGTGAAATTGAGTCAGATCCAGATATACAGTCCCATCCACCTATCTCTTCCCAGGCACAAATTTCAGTAATTCAAATGGATTTGCTTCCACACAAAGCCTCTGTCAGTTCTCACACAAAAAATCTACTCTGCCACAAGCATAATATGCTATTGGTTTATCCCTACCTAAATATCTGTTAATGATAATTTGAACATTGTGCCCTATTAACATGACTTTACCCTGACAACAAAATATTGTATGAGGTTTATCCTATTGTTGTGTTCTCAAACATCACTCTGGGACAATCTGATTAATAATTTGGACCAATAGTTAATACTTCATTATTTGACACATTGCTTGAATTGTTGTACATAACACCCATCCTGGTAAGAAACTTTTTTTACTTCCTTTTTAGATTAACTGAGGAAAATGCCTACCTAGATATACATGCAAAACAGGTTATAGAGCCAACCAGATTACAAATGCTGTAAACGGTCACATTTATTTCATGGCAAGTTCCCTGCCATCTATAATCTATCTAATAAATTGCCCCTGTACAAATAAATATTTCTATTCTGGCATGTTGTTTGCCCATCTGCTGCGATGGTGTGATAGCTGGCTGGCTAAATTTTCATGTATAGAGTTTAACACTCATTAAAGGGCATGCAAATATGTTTAAATTCCCCTGGCAAGGCCACATTTTCAGCATAATTCTACCTTTCTGTTAGACAAATCGGTTGAACACACCCAGTGGTCATTTTTAAATATCAGGACTCTCAAAAACAGCCCTTAGTGTGTGTTAGCTGTATCCAGTTTCTCTCACCATCTTCCTGAAAAAGGACACATCACATGTGGGTTTATCCCAGCCCAGCTTCTGTTGAAAGAAAGTTAAACGCAGGCCAGGATTTCCCCACTCATGTCTAAGATAGTAAACAATTGATATTAGCATGCTTGACAGAGAGCATGCTGACATTAAGAACCGAGCAGACACTGGATTAGATCAGGGGTGTAAACAGCCGCCACAGGGCTTTATTGAACATTGAGTTGGTGCGAAGTTAAGTAAAACCCTTTATTTAAATCAATACACGGTACATTAACCTTTACAACTTCACCACAGCAGAATCAATACATTCGCTGAGAAAGGTGATTGTTTTTTAAGCACAGAGAGGTATTTGAAGAGCAAAGATTATATACAGTTTGAACCATACATTTTGAAGGAAGTATGAAGATGATGTGATACTGTGACCTGTGACCTGTGCACTTGGTAAGAAATCCAAAGCTGAGTAAACCATGCAGCAAAATGCAGTTGATACATGATCACACTGCCTGCATACTCTGCCACTAATATGGCAAACATAAAGAAATTTGACCTGATTTAATTTGACCTGATATAATTTAATCAGACCTACATTACAACTCATGGAGAAAGAGATGAAACCACAATGATAATTTATTGTATCATTATAATATATAGATTATACACCAACCAAAATGAATATGCTTGAATCCAAATATGCCTGCAGTTTATGTCATTTGTCATCTATAGTTGGCTTTTTTATGTCACATTACAATTCATTAAATCTGCCTGAATAAGACTGTCTTAACACATGCAAGTGGTCCACTGCCTTCGAGAATCGCCCTTACAGTTTCCACAGCTAATGGCAGTCAAAATACAAACACAGCTTCAGGAAAAATATCTCTTCTCTGATAAGCCACAGGAAGTCAACTGGATGTAGAATTCTCAACTTCAGTGCCAAGTGCACCTTGCAAATCCAAGAAAACATGCATTATGCAGTTCTACCAAGAAAAGCCTTCCTGCTTTACCAAATGCTATAAATGCAGGGAACAACACAACAAATTATTGTTTCTGGTGTATCCTTCCATCCATGATATTATTAGTTTAAAGCATATTTAAGTCTATAAAATGATTTGTATTAATACAAAAAAAAGAGTTTTTTGAAACAACCATAAGAGCTTTTTTCAACTAAGCAAGCTATCATTTTAATGCTTATTTTCTACAGTATTTAAAATATGATTTTATATAATGGAAAAGTTTTAGTTTTTTATGCGGCGAAAACATGGTCTCGGTTGGGTCAGTGATGTGTCCATTTATATAAAAAATAGTCTTAAGAAATAAAGCTTGACTACTGAAACCAGCAAAGCAACTATATGGATTTGAAATAAAAACAAGGTTCCATAGCAGTGTTCTACAAGGCTCATAGGCCTTTGATACAGTGAGAGTAGCCTGTCTATCAGGGACTGGTCTTCACTGACTGTGCTTGATTGACTGGATCAGATTGGATTTTGTCTTCTACTTGCATCATTGGTTTTGTGAACATGAGCTCTCTACTTGCTGGCAGCACTATGACTTGCATTGATTACACCTTTATAAAGGGGAGACAAGAGCAATGTATTTCAACACCATATCTTCAGTGTCTGAAGGTAAACTGTCAAGAATCCCCATGTACTATATATCTTATTTTTTAGGGCTGGCGGTTTTCAATGTTCATTTTTGATCATGTGCCAGGCATAGCTCTTAGTGTTATTTTTTTGATCATATTCTGCTCCCTCGACTTCAAGCTGTTCTGAATAATTGCTTGATAGCTGATGCATAATTAATGAATGATTATTATCAGTCAGTACCATTTTATCATAATAGAATCTATACATGAAACAGGCTGAACTTACTGTAAATCATGGAATACTTTAATGTCCATGGTTTTCTTGGCTGCTTCCTTTCCACAAAAGTCAATTCACCATGAATACTTCATGGTACATATTGCATTGGAATGAAAATGTTGCTTTTGGGTGGGTGTGCAGTGGACCCAACTTCATGGTAACAACAATCTGTGACTTCTTAGGTTTATTATAATTATTACTCTTCTTCTTCTCCATTAACCAGGTAGGATCAACTGAGAACCAAATCTATTTTACAGTGATAATCTCAGGGAGGGAATATTTTGTCAATTTACCTAGGAGAATCATTACATGGCCAGACTGAATGAGTGTCATTGGGAATTTAACCAGGACACTAAAAACCCCTACTTTTGTATGATGTGCCGCAGGGTCTTTAATGACCACAGCAATACAGCACCTCAGTTTATTGCCTCAGCTGAAGGACTCCTACAGCAGTCCTCTACAGCACAATGTCCCTGTCACTGCACTGGGATGTTGGCTTCCTATAAGGTCTGGAGGGAAGACTGCCCCATACTGGCCCATTTGAAACAACTACAGGGGCCAGCAACTTGGAAAAGTTCAACTGCAAGTTCTAAGGTATGCAACCCTCCGACAATGGAAATTGATTTGTGTGAAATCACATCTAAATGGCATGTGCTGTTGATGACCAAAAACGTTGAAAGATGTCAGCACGTCTTGTTTGTAAAGTGCATAATAACAAAAAATAATCCACTACTCTCATAATCAGTTTGCAATCATGTTATCAGTGAATATTTGCCATCAGACGAAAAAGCTGGAACAGTAATTCAATTTGTGAAAGCAGCCATGTAAAGGTGGCATTTAAAAAGTATATTACTAGTATGTTATTAGATAATACTTCCTCCTACAGTTACCAAGCTTAGGATTGGTCACACTTCACAGCAACTTCATCTTCATAGGACCATTATTTACATACATAACATCCTCACGATAGAGATAGTACTGCTTTATAATTCATTTAGAATAAATTGCAGTGCTTTTTCAGGGCTGACAAGGGGTCATTCAGCACATGTACAAATTTCCCCACTGTAATTGGGGAAAAAGATGAAGTCCTAGAAAGGAACATGGTGTCTATTGGACACTGAATCTATGGGTGGACCAAATGCAAATTCATTACCACAATAATCTGTCAGATGTATTGCATACTCTGTATACCTCTATCATATTAAAGAAATGAATGGTTTCAATATCTGTGCAATGGCGTGTTAAAGTGAAAACAATATCATTAACAACAAAGAGGCTATTAAAACATTTTAGTACTCCAAAATATATATTGCAAATATGACTTCTGAACAGAATTAGCTTTGTTCACATTCATTCAGCCTTCATTTTACAGGCTACCCCCACAAGCACAATTCATCTCTTGTTTAATTTCATCCTAAATAGAACAAATTCAATATAAGCATGCAAGCTAATTACACTGTAAACAGTAAAATAAAATAATAATAATAATAATAATAATAATAATAAAACTGTGGTGTGGCCTTTGCAGATAGAAGTAGAAGGAGCTCCAGAATTATAAGGACAGAAGCATGGCTAAAGGAAATAATAATAAGCTTCTGGCCAAATTGTCAAAAGCAATGAAATCTCCTGTCACTTTATTGTAAAACCTAGGCAACATAGAATGTGGTCCCACTAAGTGTTGTGTCATATCTACTTTATTCATCACAGGTATATCTATGTTAAACAATTCCTCATACAAGCCTTACTCCATGGTTATGCAGACTTTATGTATGTTTTGTAGTTGCATTTGAGGTGTGACAGTAGTATTGATAGTATTTGTCAGTTTGTTAGACTACTGAAAAACATATTGGATTGGCCCACTATTATTTAATTAATTAATTTATTTGTTGCTCTCTGTGCCTCTGCATTGACCTATGTGTGAACCAAACCGGTCTACATTGATTTCATGTGGGCTTAAATCCAAAATCTGGAAATCAAGGGATTAATTTCAAAAGGATAAACATTGTTTGTTTTTTCTTTATACTGCCCTCAGGAGCTCCTTGAGTTCTGTAGCCTGGGCAGTAGAATGTCGTTTTAACTAGAGTTCACAGGAAATTTCATTTCAGGAGAGAGAAAAACAGCATTTTATGACTGCTTATTCTACATTTTACTATAATTAACATTGACCCTTACAATGCCTCTGCTTATTTTTGTATGATTGTGAGCTTCCAAAAACAGCAGCTGTACATATTCGCATGTCCAGAATAACAAACCACACAATTCTGTTTGCATTTCAGTGGCTTCCTGGATCCAGTAGGTTGAAAACTTTGGCATCTACGCTATATTGACATAGCCCTATCATGCTCTTGTTTAAATTTGTCATTCAGCCTACGTCGTTAACTTGAAGGCATTTGGTGGCATTCCTGAAAATAGCTTCATGCCCCTCAAAATTGTTTGGAAAGTCAGTACAGCAGAGAAATCAAACCATCTGTTCAGTTTATGCCAATCCAGTGGATTTGACCACCAGTCACTCTGGGTTCACTTCTTTCAGAGTTCACCATAACAATAATGTTTAACGCAATATTGACAGCCATGTTAAAAGTAGAAATATGTCTATTGCTTTGCAATGGAATGTATTCACTATTTCCTCACCTGTACACTGATCACAGTTCTATGAAGGCACCCATTCTGAATTTTAGCCATATGCTGCCCTTTTAGATACAGCAGGGGAAAAAAATCAATATCCATCAGGATGTGACAGGAAATTTCATCAGAGATCATGTCATAAATCTTTTCAACTGAAATATAACAATACTGGCAGTGGCCAAAAACCTCTCAGTATGAGTACTGTAGTATCATTCAAGATTGATCTGGTAAAACTACATTACAGTAGCCTCATGCTTGTTTATCTCATTTGTAATAACTATGTAAATACTGTACAATGTACAGTACAGTGTTTACTGTTTGTGAAAGCCACTTAATGTAATAACACATGTATACCTACATAGCAACTTCAGTTATTACAAAAGCAACTGTGGTGTGAAGTGTGTCTACATTGTGTGGCTGTCATGCAATGGAGATGAAGTACTGCAGAACTTTTTTTGCAGCACTCGGAACAGAAGGTGTTAACATTTCGAAAAAAGTGAGAGACATCCCCCTGATACACACACACACACACACACACACACACACACACACACACACACACACACACACACACACACACACGCACGCACAGTTTTATACAAATAACACCTGTTGTTGAAACCAGTGAAGCCTACAATTTAATTTTATCTGCCTGCAAACAATCTCTCATTAGGGGGTGGAATGATGATAGAACTCACTGAGCCATGCAGCTTTGCATTCAGTAGGGCAATACATCACAAGAGGCCTTTTACTCTTGGGAAGAATCAATTCGCCAAGATATTCATTGGCTGGAGCAAACTTTTCCTGCAGAAAGGGAAGCCATGTTATAGAAATGCCCTTTTCCCTGTCCTTTAAGTTCCACAGGAATCTTATTGTCGCAACGCTAATTGGCCTTTATGCTCACAGATTTATCTATACGTTTAACCACTGTGTTAGCATTCAGTATTTTAAGACTTGTGGCATCATAATTCTAAAAGTTTAAACATCTTTTAAAATGAATGATTGAATGTTTTTTTTTTTCCTGTGTCCTGCTTTGCTGGATAAGTGTTTGCAACGTTTCGCACACAATCAGTAAGCATGCGTAGCAGGGGTATTGCAGAGCATAACAAAGATCAGTATGGTAAAAATAATAGCTATTTATAGGCTCTTATACCTTTTGTATTCTTGATGTGCCTGTTTTAGGTAGATGAGCATGAAGGTGGCGATATTAACAAATACAATAACAATGTTCTTTGAATCTTCTATATTCCAATCAAGAAATATGGCAACAGCAATCAAACAGATTGCCTCAGTGTCTTTTCATCCTTCAAAGCCCTTGTATTTTCAATTGTCTTTGCTGATCATTATAAAAGTAGAGACCTGTAATGGTCTAATGGAGCCTCAGTAAATTGAAGTGTAATTTCTGACAATATGTGGCCTTGCACTCAAGACTTGATTGCTTCTAACATTTGTCAGAACAATTGTAGAATAGAATGAACTGTCCCATCCCAAATGAAAGACAAGGAATAAGAGTGACAAATGAATTTTGTTCAAGGTTAAAGAAGCCTGTGGTGTGCACTACATTTGAAAAGTGTACGACAGTCACGCCATTGTTTAAGATGTAAGAGTTCAATTCAAAATAACATGTTTGAACGGAGGGATTTTTTAAAACAATATTGAAAGCATTGCAATTTTCAAATTGGAAATCAGTGTGTTTCAGTGTGTTTCAGTCTGGCTTCTTTGAAACATTGAAGTGTGTAATTTGATCATTAAAAACAATAAAGCCAAAACACATTATACAATCCTGAGAAAGGGTAGAGCCCATTTATTCAACAAATTGGCACAATTATTTTTCCTACCATTTCAAATAATACTGGATGTGCAATATGTGTGCATATGTGTGTATGTCTATGTATAATTTTCAAATCAATACCTTTTGTTTGCACAAGCTATTAAGGCAGTTGTTTGTTTGTTTTCTCACAGAAACATAATTTCCTTTTTTAAGGTCATGTTGATGACAAATAGCACAGCTTGCAAACCACTGACTTTATATCAGGGGTTAATTGCCTATTCAGTTAAACCATTATGTACAACCAAATTGCATCCTACATCAAGTTCCAAATGTTTAAAATAATGAATAGCTTTAATTGGACCCAGTTTGTGATGTACTCCATAGTCATTCTAGATCTACTTATAAGGGGCGTAATGGTTCATATATTCGTATTGAATCTTTTGGTACGGGTGCTGTGGTTCGGTACATGAACTGAATGAATAAGCTATTTTGTCTCATTTGTGCAATGAAATAGTATATGAAACAATTCCTTCATTAAACCAAGTACTGTGTTGTTTGCCCATCTTTGTCTAAATATTCAAACCCCAACCGCTCACTTTGTCAAAATGTACAGAAGAGTCAGCAGCAACCAAAACTCACAGGTAGCTCCAAGTTTTTTTTGATGTTATAATGCACTGCTGTTTTTCAGTTTAAACTGTTGACATGTTCCTGTTATTAAATCATTCTTTTTTACGTTCCATTGTAATATGCAAAATAAAGTAAATTTTCAGTAGCCATTTTTTTGCAGCTGTATCAAAATAAATATCAAACCGTGGAACCAAAACTGAGGTATGTACCAATCCATGAGATTTGTGAACAATTACAGCCGACTACTTATGGTCCTGATAACACAGAGATCATGTAGAGACCATAATAATAAAATCATGGATGCCTAATGATAACATGTGACCTAGCCCCTCAAAAACCATCTGTGTCTATCTCTCATAATGAACTCTGTCAATCATTATGATAATATTTACACATATATCTCCAGATGAATATGGTCCAAAATGAAAAGTCAGAGTTCCCTCAGACTCAAATGACGGAACCCAGACACCTCTGCTATCTGTGGATAAAAAAGAAATTGTTTTTTTTCTGTTTTTCATCAGTGTATGGGAACTAGATATACAACTATTGTTGTGGTGTCCCATTCACATCTGCAGGCAGCTGTAAAAATGAATTAACATTCTTTTGAAGAATGAATGAGAGTTCCAACAAGGAGAAGCTATTTGTTTTTACTGAAAATGCATGAGCTGCAGTCTCCCAAAGTATTGCTTTTATGAAGTTTCCAGTTTCACTGTTGCTTTTAAACATATTAATTCCCCCCAGAAAACTTGTGGTCTTTGCTGTTTCCCCACAAATTGTTGCTGTCACTATTAAGTTATAACATACAGAACAAAACTTTCCATATTTTTTTTGTAAAAGACTATCAACAAACCAATAAAAAGCAACAGGATTTGGATGTTTATATATTTTTCTAAACAAAAACATACAGTTCATTGAAGACTTTGAGAGCATACATTCACCCTTTGGTTAGAGTCTGCTAAATATTATATAACTATTATATTATTTATTTGCTGGGAAGACAACAATATCCAGGGCAAACTATATACACAGCCACCCCATATATAAAATATAGATATATCTACAGTTGAGGTAAAGAACATTGCTTATGTTTAAAAAAGCAATGTCTCATCTGAGATCCAAACCTGACTGTTAGTATAGACACTACAGACAAAGGTTGATGAGAAAAGCTGAAACAGCTTCATTAAATTCCTTACTGGCACCGGTATTGGTGATGAAAGACAGAGTGAAACAGAATAACCTTCAGCCTTCATCCTTCTCATTGCTAGGATCAAATTTCCTGTAATTTTCATTTATCAGGTGATTTCTGCAGAAGCTCCCCCACAGTTCAGGGCAAATAAAGCTACGCTGTGTGGTTGCTATCTCCGTCCAGGGTTACAGAGTTGGGGCTTCATTCTTATCTCTCAACCTCATTTCCCCTCTGCAGTCCTCCTCTTCTTTCTCTGTCTGCAAGTATCATGTTCATCAAGCTTAATGTTACAAATTGACAGATTTTTACTTGGACTGACAGTTTGATTTTATACTTAAATGTTATTCCTCTGAACAAACACACAGATGCTGGATTTTTCTCCCACAAAGTAAACAACGAAATGCTGTGAAAACATGTAGAAAATGCCATGGATGGAATGTGTTTTGATGGGCCCCAGGCAAAGTAACTCTATGCTTTTGGTCTTTGCAGATTGTTGAAAGATTTGTCATGATTTCAGATCCAGTGTAACCTGGTTTGAGAGAGAGAGATGTTTTTATTCTGACGGGACATGGGTTTGGCATTGGATCTTTTATGTGGACATAAAACTGGTTTGGCAGTGGAAATATCCAAACAACTTATGTGTGAGATCACAGGCAATTCTCCTACTGTGTTTTTTTATAATTTTCCTCCTGAATTTCAGTCACCAGAGCTGTATGAGCTCAGCTCATTTATGGGTGGTTCTAATGTTTCATATCTATGACTACCCAATAGTGGGAAAAGGAACAGGTTTACAATGAAAATGGGTAGAGGAAGCTGGGTTAGGCTATGTGGTACAGCTTAAAGAGGGCAAGATGATTAACTTGGTGTTTAAGGGTGTAATGAAACTGCATAAACATGAGGGCTCTTAATTTAACCCATAGACCCACTTTATGAGAGGTTTTACAAAAGGGGGTTATCACCAAAGTAAATGGTCTCTCCATCAATTTCCATACACAGAAACTGCCAAAGAATGGTGTTTTTTTCATTAACATCTCATAAATCATCACATTTTTGTCAGCATTGACATAAAGGGCTTTCTGTTTTTTAATCATGAAAGTAGCCTCTCAGGATTTAAAGTGTTCTGGAATAGGGGTTTATTTAATTGCTTTCCTCTTTGTATCCAGTTCACAGAGGACTAGTTTGTCTAATGTCCCCAGGGTATTGTAACTGATATCCCAACTTAGATAACCATCCCTGAAATAACTTTTCCCAGTGGTGTTCCTTTTGGGGGAAGGGGGGATCAACATGCATATTTCATTTCATAATATGCCAGTGATTGACAGACATATACTTTGTGTGTGTTTTTTTGTGATCATCACCAATACTTTGAAAGACATTTGCCTTGCTGAACACCAGTAACCCAACAGCTAATGTCTGAACTGGGCTGCACTGCAGATCTCCCTTAATAGATTCAAGTAAGACTTATTCAACAGTGCACATATTTCAGGGCTTCTGTCAATGATCTTCAGTTATACTTATGCAGAAAAAGTAAACCCTATCAAAGTGATCCACACAAATACAAATGTAAATGTAATCCTTTTGGCTAATGCTATCAATGAGATTAGAATTCAAAATTCTACACAAAGCAACATTCACCCTTAGAAAATGAAAATCTGCAAATTAGTTACTTGCAACCAGTGACATAAGTGTGCACAACCAAGCAACTTTTAGCCAGAGAAGACCTTTGATTTTCAAGTGCCCAGCTGTGCAATTTTGTGTTCCCCAGAGGTAACTTGTAAGAAATAATGAACTATGATTGACTCCCCACTCTCTAGTGGAAATTCTGTGAAATATTAAAGTAGTGTAAAGTACAGTAAAATAGAAATGGCCAACCCATGAGGATAGAACTCTTTTAGTTGCTGCTGGAGTAATCAGTGGAGAGGGAGCCATGCTAAAAAGTCACTCAGAGAAGTTAGCCAATGAAATAAGGTTTAGGCCTCACAGGAGTAGGGCTCTGAGACTGCGAACATGACCCCTTAACACTCAAACTGCCAGGGTTGTAGTCCTACCTTTAACAAAGATCAGCGAGCAGTTACATTTAAACCTTGTAAATACTGATTTGATACATAATCAGACATGGAATGCACAATATTCTGAAAGAACACAATTCTAAAAAATGAATAACCAGATTTGAACTCTAACATTAAGTATAACATTTAAAAAAAAGTAAAAAAAAATGCTTAATGTTCATTGTGCAGTTTGAGTTTGTGTATATGTTACACTGTAAAAAATACATTTAGGTCATGGAAAAAGAACTATATATAAGTAGCTTTAGGAATGAAAATGAACATTAAACAAACAACTGATATTTTTAAAATACAAAGTCCCTTAGACACAATGATTTATGCCAGTGATAAGCCTGTGTATTTTTTTCCATTAGTTTACTACACACATGTTCTGAACATTCAGTGCACACATCTGCTGGTCTTTTTTTTTTTTTTTCATTTTTAAATAAACAATGTTTTATAAGAAAAGTGACATTTAGGTAAAAGGTTAGACTTAGGAGGTATTGTGTGATTCTGCCCTCAAGCTGTAGTTACATTTGATGCTATGCGTTTGCTTGATTCTGTATCAATCTATTTGATAATCCCATTACTACATTTTGCAAAATGTTAATTTGTGGATGTAAAATCGTATTGGCAGAATTAAACCCAAAACCACAACTAACTCCTTTTTTCAGTCTTGCAACATTCTCTGAAACAGCTCACATGGTGATTCAGGCAGAGCAACATGATTTAGCACTTGAGCCAGGAGTGGGTAAGGTAAGTATGAGATGAAAAGGAAAAATAAATGATAGCAGCACTGTACAATACATTCTGGAGGGACCCATGTCTGTGTCAGTTATGTCCAGATTTAATCACGGCTGGTGGAAAAAACAAAAAACAAAAACAAAACAGAACAATAAGGTTGTGGCAGGACATTTTCATATCAGTGGATTCTGACATTCCATTATGTTATTTCTTCAATCAAAGCAATTATTTTAGGATTTGGCTCCCCCCCCACATGTAGATTGCAAGTTCCATCAATTTGGGAGGAAGGAATTCAAGCTGAATGTCATAGTTTAACCATGGAAAGCATATTGGACGTGCTAATAACCTTAGTTATTGAATGCCTCAATGACAGACCATGGTTTTTATAATGTTATTTCCAGATAATCATCGTGGCAATCCATTCCACTCAATACAATTTTTGCCGTCAAAATATTTTTTTGCAATCAAAACACCTCATTGATGAAATGTATTTAATAAATCAAACTCCTGGAACTTATGCGGATTGCAGTTTTGTATTTAAAATAACAATAGATCTATACGAAATAGATTGTCACACATATAAATTGTGTTTCAGTGGTTGTGAGATTGTTTCTTCTCTTTTTCACTGCTGTAGCAAGCTACAGCCTCTTGTTGTAATCAGATTGGCTTCATTCCAATTGGTATAGGTATGTTAGCCACAGTTCTTTCACTACATTGCTGTCAGTACCCCATGGCTTGCTCGGGTACCTTTGAGTTGCTCATATGATGTCAGGGTGATGTGCTTTTCCTCCATTTGGCACCTACTTTCTGGTGCACTGTGGGACTTGTAGTATGACAATAGTTGTGGTCGGCAGGCGTTCTAGTCAGACGTTTGCATTTACTACGTCTTACAATTACAGTGGTTTCCATGGTGAGATAATTGTAATGTACAAAATTAGGTAAAATAGGGTGGAAAAAAAATTAATTCAGTAACAATTTTCAGGTCATTTGAGATGGGCTCATTTGGACAGGATTTGCAACCTTATCTTTGTCTCACAATTGCATTATTGATGATAAATTTCTCTGAGCAGTTTACCAGTTTCATTTCTTGTCCTGAACTAGAGCTGAGATATGGATCCCAATGATGCTCCTGTCCTGTGGTCTATATTTTGAAATAGATGTGGTTTTCCACCCTGAGCCATGGCTTTTATGACAGGCTCGAAGGACCCAGTCATCAGTGGCACTTTCATCCATCTGGCCCTCTATCTAAAAGACTATGAGCTTCATAACCATGGATTAAGTCTCTCTGCGCCTAAGGTGCTTCAGCATTTTTTTTCCTGTTCAGAGCATATTGTATTTCCGAAGCTGAGCACATATTTAGAAAAGATTCATTGTTATGATATGGGGGAGAGGGGGTCATTTCAATCAGCCGACAGAACTAGAGGTGAACTCCGGTGCAAGACACACACTGAAGTGTACAACCCTCTGGGTGGGTTTTAAAGGAACTATTAATGTCATTACGCAATATTTACCTAATTTAGATAAAAAAGAAAAATGACAAGATTCATTCTGGGTCACACAGTGGAGCATTATTATAAAAGTTGGAAACATTTTGTCTGTTTGAGAAAAAAATACAGCTTTTCTGTGAATTCAGTGAAGTCTTCTGGGAGTGATTAATACACAGACTGCAGGAATGTTCAGGCAGATTTTAGCAATACATCTGAATCAGTGATTCTCAGTGCGTTGTATTTGAGAGTTCACTTGTGGCCACCAGTCCCTTAACTATTAAAAAAGTAAACAAATTTCAAATAAATTAATGAATAAAATTGACATTGAATTAAGTTAGGCGAAGTGGCTATGAGTGAAATCCCTAGTTGTGCATCAGCTCAACATCACCCAGCTCTCCCATCCTTTGGGCCAAATCTGTGTGTACCGACATCCAACTCATTTTATGCTCAATTCCGACTACCAAGTCTTGACTCTACTGTTTATTTTGCAGGTTATGATGTGTCATAAAGCCAATGGTCTCCCAGCAAACTGCCAATTTACATGGCATGACTTAACTCCTCAAAGGACTTAACTGTCTGACACACAGATAAGGTGTGATGCATTTTGAAGTTGACTTTTTGATGTGCAGTATTTGAGATGCACTTCAAATACAAGTGTGCTATAATTATATGCTTGTCACACCTACATTCAAGTTTTAAAGAAGTAAACAATGATTACTCTATAATATTAAAGTATTCATTACCAGGAAATGAAAGAAAACCCCACGTTTTTTGATGTAACATTACTGCCGACTCGTTCTTGTAAATTGTCTGTGTCTGGAAGTGCACATAAAATTGATTTCAGTATTTTCCTCTGTTGTTATGGTAGTGTATTATTATGTATTTTGCATGTGATCCAAGAACTTCCTTGAAACAGCTTTCTTTAATTTACAAATGTGCTGAAACCCTAGTGTGTTCAATCAGGTCATTGATACTTTAAATGATCTTGACCTCTCTCCAACACGTGTAGAAAACGTCCTGAAATTAATCAGGTTACACCAAAAAAGAGAATATTATTCTTATTATAAAAACATTAAGTTGCATGGGTTCTGTTAAAAAATAATGAGTTTTTTCTTGACCTGTGGCACCTGATTTCCATCTGTAATTACCTGTGACTGCCCTTAAAACTTTAATACAGAATGAAGCTAAAGCTGTCCTCAGGCAAGGTGGATTAAAGAGGAAGTTAACTACAGCACTGTCTCCAGGACACACTCACCTCTTGTGGGGATGGCGGGGAAGAGCTAAGGCATTGAGAGGCGAATGTTAGGGCCGATACTCCTCCTCTCTCCCTCCTCAGCAACACACTTTAGTAATGGAGCTACTCGGTTATAATGTCAGCACATTGATAAATCTGTCTGGTGGCAGGAATCCTATCTAAAAAAATTAGAGCCACAGTAATGGCTTGGCCTGATAGCTTGGACTGATAAGATCTTGATTTTCTATGGAGCAACATGGTCATCTCCATGGGTGTACTTCATTTAATACACTTTCACATTTCCATGAGATCCATTTTGTATAACATAAGTTAAAATAGTCAGTGATGAGCCAAGGTGTTGCACAAAAGAAAATGCAACTGCAGTATCAGGTAAACTGGGCACAGGTTATTTGGAGACTGAAGAGATGAAGTTTTATGCAATTCAAGGATGTGGATTTTTTTAGATGAAAATCAAAATCTCAGTCCAATGCTCATCTCTTAGCCGATCTGTTTCCCTGCAGCTGTTGTGCATATGGATACCTCTGGGAGACTAATGGATAGGTCATCACTGGAGCAGGGCCCCTCCTCATGAGTCAGACGTCGCTTGTGGGAGACAAGAAGTCTTGTATCTCACATCAAAACTACATCTCAGTGCATCCCTGGTGAATACTTAAAATCAGCTCCAAGTCTGATATCATTGTAAAGGGAACACCAACTAATGTGGAGGAGAAAAGTGAATAAAAGGCACTGCATTCATAAAAGTTGAGGAGGTGGTTTTATTATTTATTTGGCTGAGATAGTTTTTCTGTTTTATTTTTAGCAAATATACAAAACAATCAATTGCAATTGCACTGGATAAAGTATGGAATTTCAAACACAGAAGCCAAAATATAGACATCTACAATGAGAAGAGGTATCATAAATAAATAAAGACAACAGAGACAGCTCTATATCTGTTATGAGAAAGCAGCCCATACAGAGAATCTTGAGTGAACATTTCCTCAGCCTGAGAAATCATGTTTTTACAAAATTTTCTGAGAGTGCTGCCGCACTGATGTCTCCCATTCAGTTATCATTTGACAGTGTTATGAGAAATACAAGAAGGAAGTTGCAAGAGAAGGACAAGGAAGACACCTGACTTACTAGAGTGCCGTAAACAACACCTTCCACCGTGTGCCCACAGGGGTCATAAATGCTGCAGGCCTCTCTATAAGCAAACATGAAATGTGTTTTTTTTTCCTCTAAAAGTAGTTCTCAAAAGAGCCCCGGGGCAGCTTGAAGGGAAAAGATTGATTATTTAATTCACAAGACGAACCCTGTCAAATCTGGGGTCGATGAACTGTATGTCAAAATTAGGAGAATAGCTGCAAGTGTCCTTCGTGATGTGCATGATGAAAGATGAGTCCTAATTTTAGTGTTTAGAAAAGTAACAATAATTAAAGCAATATGAATAAACCTCACCAAATACAGATGTCAGGAGAAACAAAATTTCTAACATTACCTAAATGAAATGTCACTGCTAGCTAATGTAATGAAACAGACTGGGATCCAAGCGCGGTAAAACAGGTTTAATGCCAGAATCCAAAAAGGCGTGGTCAGGGACAAAACAGGTCGTAAACGGGAAATCCGAAGTGCAACAAAACCAGAATCCAAAAACACAAGAGCAAGGTCCAAAAACAGGCGAGAGGTCAAGAAACACAGGAACAATACAATGGAGTGATAAACAGCAGGCTCAGTAAAGAATCAAAAGAGTCAATACCTCACAATGAGGTAACAAAACTGAGTCCTTATAAAGGCAGGGCTTGATTGCTGGAATGAACCACAGGTGTGGTGGAGCCAGGCTGAACGGGGCGTGGCTGAGCTTGCAGAGCGGGGCGTGGCTGAGCGTGCTGAGCGGGGCGTGGCTGAGCAGGCTGACTGGGAGCAGGTGTGACAGCTAACTGCTAGTTAAGAGGGAAATACAGTTTATCATGGATTAACAATAATGCAATGATGCAGGTTTAAAATAGCCAGAACATAAAAATAAACAAAGTGCAGGGAAATGAGGTACAGTTTAATCCATCGCAAACATTATTATCATTAGATTTGAATTTGAATTTTTAAATGTAATGATATGCTAGTTGATTGGTATGTAATCAAAAAAAAAGAAACATCACATTGAAAAAAGGGTATTCAAGTCATTTGGTGTTACCTGCAGAAGGAGTTACGCACCTGAAGAAGCCTGTGAGGACTAATAAATGTCCCAATATGGATACTGTAGGACCCAGAATCCTCCACTGATGTCCAAGCTACCAAATATTCTTCAATCATTTCAGGCTTTGTGTCTCCTTGTGGTTCACAAAGATGACACAGGAACAAGACTAATTGATCCCAACAGATCAGAGAGGCAAAGCCAATAGATCAACAGCAAAGCCATCGTAGTTTTTCACAACCTGCTATTGCCTCCTAATGTGGTCCCCCTTACCATTACGGCCACCACAGAAAAGCCAGGAAAATATATGAAACCATACATCATAGCAAAAGGTTGGTATCATCCCTGTAAGTGCAGTCTCTCACAGTGTGATTCTCAGTGCAAAATGAAAGTTGTGTGCCAGAGGGCATTCTCTCTTGGAGGAGTACTTTCAAAGAAATGCAAGGCACAGATATATACACCATTTTCAACAAAACAAAAAGACACAGACAATTTAAATTTTTTTCCTGTTATTCCAATCCCAATGGAAAGCACTTCTGTCAACACCCATGCATCACTGGCAGTCACGATTCTGTACTCTATGAACTTGTATGACTAAAACAATGGTCACCCATGGCTGATCAGTGTTCTTTCATATTGAATATTTTACATTATTTTGATTACGTATGTGATCATTTAAATCAGATCTTTCAGCTGATAAGAACTTTCTGAAAGCCAAGTAAAGTAATCAAGCAGCAGAGTAATTTACACATTGGGCTAAATATAAAATGTACCTCATACTACATCCTTACTCATGTGACCAGAGGAAAGGTTTTGCATTTCTATCCAGCACTGCAAAACAAAGTTTAATCTGAGTTTGTATTTTGTCACTCCTGCAATGTATGTTAATTGGAAAAATAGCAAAAACTATAAAAAAAGAGTTGCGTAAATGATACATTTGGGTCAACATCAAAATGCAGAAGTATGCTAAAGCTGTAACATTTTCCTAATTCCAAGGGAAAGTTGTGACTTCATCTTGTTTTGTTGTGTTAGTGGCAATTAAAGCCCAATGCTTTAAATAATAGAGCATCCACTGTGGCATCTGCTGTTTAAGCCAATAATTCATTATTATTTTAAATTGAATAAAATATTTACAGGATAATATTGTGAGACAATTTTCTAATGGATCAAACAAAATGACTGGCACATTCACAGAAAAAAAACCCTCAAAGGAACAAATAAAAATGCTCTGAGATTAATAGCTGGCTTTGCAAATGTATTCTTGGGAAATAGTTGTGACAGTGACCTATACCCAGGCACTAGTATGGATATGGAAACTGAATCTAACTCTGATTCAACCTCACCTTACTGGCCCTATCACCATTGCACAAGCTCTGCAACTATGGCCCTGTGTGGATCACAAATGTATACAAATACTGTACCACACAGACACTGTTGCTAAGACCTACACCTGCTGCACACAGCGAATAATTCAGCTGCCCCCCTTGTACTGAACTGGGCAGCAGTGTAGCACAGTGGTTAAAGAGCAGGCTTTGTAACCGAAAGGTTGACGGGTTGATTCCCCCCGGGGAAGCTGCTGCTGTACCCTTGGGTAAGGCACTTAACGCACAATCGCCTCAGTAAATACCCAGCTGTATAAATGGATAACATTGTAAAAAAAAAATAAAAAACTATAGTTGATGTAAGTTGCTCTGGAAAAGAGCGTCTGCTAAATGCCAATAATGCAGTGAACTGACTGCTTTTCTCTTAGGTCTGCTTATAAAGAGCCCTTATCTGCTTCACATGCCCATCTCGTGTGCAGGTGTGCCTTATCAGTGGTGAGTATTTGACAAATGATTAAAATTTCAATTTTTCAAAGAAAAATTAAAATTTCAAAAATCTTTGAACCCCCATTTTGAACCACTCTGCACAACGATGAATGCATACATATATAAAGTTGTTACGCTGTTATGTATTTTGCTGAATAAATTGACTTTTTTCAGACCTGAATACAAATACACAGCATGAACATAACTGAAATAATTCTGCCGCAATGTTGACATTATGGCTTGCATTGAATGAAATTGAAAGGAAAAGGATGTCATTGTAATCTATTATCTTAAATTTCGAAAAACATAAAAATAAGAAAGCCACAAAAAACAAGCTTTATTTCATGATGAATGGATACATTTTCTAAATTCATTGCTTTTTTGTGAGCGATACAATCACGTCTACATTGACAGTCAGCTGTGCAGTTATCTCCCATTCTTGTGAGAACTCGTTTTCTTTTTTTTGTGCCATAGATAAGGGTGCTAATTTCAGAGATTACTTTTATGACGTTGGAGGAGGAAATGCATGTGATGATTTTCTTTGCAATGATAATTTCTCTACATTTGAAATCAAACAGTTGGTGGTGTTACACAGTGCGAGCGGTTGCCAGGATGCTGAGCATGCTGATTGCCAGTCATCTCCATGTCAGTTATAAAGGGTATCAGCCACCTACATGCTATTAGCTGCTATATGAAGAAACTGCAGAAAGAGTACAGACGTGCTTGTAATTCATATTGATCCCCTTTATTGTCTGTTTCACATCTGGTTTTTGCATGGTGGCTTTATTATATTTGTATTCATGCCTTTATTTACTTATTTACTTATTTACAAGAGTTTCTTCTTTCATGGATCCGGCATTTGGAACATACACCAAAGATGAAGAACATAGTGTATGTTAGTGTGTGATGTTACTTGTCATTTAAAGATATAAAATATTTCCAAAAAGTAAATAACAGTGGTTGTTGTATGCGATACTGTACTGTATTGTTGTTTGGACAGTGCTTTTCTATATGTTCCTCACAAAAAATAGTAACATTAAAGTAATTTTAATAATAGCAAGGTAAAGTCCAATCACTTGATACCCCTGGCAGTACAGTGGAGAAAATTTACTGATTCAACTTTTGAATAACAATTGAATCCCTTTCACAGTGAGAATTAACATGTTAAGGTGACAGTTATGTATGGGTAGTAGTCTGGTTTGATCCCTGGTGGAGAACTGTGCTGCTGTGCAAAATACTTACCCTACACAACATTGGTACATTCTCTGTTATGTAAATGGTCATGGACCTCACATGTAAGACACCCTTTTTAAGGGCAGTTGCTCAGCAAATAAATTATGTGTTATGACTGTTACCACAATTAACAGACCCTTATCTGGGTGCTCAAAAAAGGCAGATATATTTTGCAACTATGGAGCAAAATGTACCTGAATGTCATGTATCCCAGAAAAGTGATGATTTATGTGCTGATTTGTGTGAAAAGCATCTTGAATATTTAGTTTTTATTGTATGTTCTTTGCAGAATTACATACTTTTTTAATGGTCATTTCCTGACCACTGAACTGTGGAATAAGTACTAGATCTCTTAAGGTCTATGATGCCAAAGAACCTTGGCCAGAAAATATGTTAAACTCTCTCTTTACATGTAGCAAGTTATAGGTCCCTGGTGATATTAAAAGGAAACTGTGAAGGAAAAATGGTACCCTAATTCAACATGTATTGCCATGGCAACCAAACATTTTTCACCTCGGCATTATATCAGAAAATGATTCATACGACGATAACTTGATACACATTGTAATGCTGGTATCAAAAGGTACGCTGTTCTCTTAAAAAGGATTGGAGCTACGCCTGTGGACACAGGCACGGCTGCTTTGTGAAGTGAAAGAAAGTACAAAACACACATGGTGTCAGACCATACAGTTTCATATTCTATATTTTTACTGCAACAGTGGAAGCTAGTGAAGTACAGATACAGTGGTACAGAACTTCCCTATAAACTGATAATGGTCTATTCTCATTTTCATGATTAACAAGTTTGAAGCCTGCCAGTTTTCATAAAGATCCTTAGCAGCAGATTCATTTATATTAAGTCTACTGAGGTAGCATTACCTTTCTACACTTCACAGTAAACAAAAAATAGCTTTATATATGCACATATCCACAGTGCTTCCCACTAACAAAATTATATGTCTAATTTGGTTAGTGAGAAGCACTGCGGATGTGTGCAGTGCAGGCTTTAAGTGTTGTTCCTGTCGCAGCTCACTTCCTTGCTGAAGAGGCTCCAGATGAGTGGGCAGGTTGTGATGGACCATTATGAGAAGTGGATTTACATAAGCCTGCTCAAAATTACCCCCAGCTCTCAGCAGTTTCCACCAAATCAACATCATGTTCCAACAAGACAGACCATGTCATATTGATTTCCCTTATCATATTACTGCAAGTGTGGACACGACTATGGCCTGATATTGGGGGATTTGTACTCTGGGGCTCATCCAGAAACTGCCCTGAACCTGGAACTTTGAAATGATAAATGCTAGCAGGGGGGAATTATCAGACTCTCGGCATATGAACTGAAATTATTTGTTTGGGTTAAACATACGCGGGCGTGAATTAAAAAAAATATATCATTAGGAAAATGTGTCTGCATAAGTAGTGTATCCATCAACACGTTCAGCCAATACTGAAGATGTCAGCAATGCACTTGAAGCACTTTAATGAATAACCAATGTGCGGCCTCCCGCTGAGTTTTGCAAATGACCTAACAGTTTGCAAGCAGATGCTAATGGCCTGCAGACAATAGATGTTAGAGAAACCTGAAATATATGCACTATGTATACATTAGTAAACTGCTTCTATCACTAACCTTGCAACCCCTAACAGTGAAGACAAACAACATGTGGCCACTGGCAAGATATTATGACATTACAGTTTTATTCAAGTAACTAAAACAAATCAGACAAAGAAGAAATCCACAGTCCCTGCTGGACCTGTGAAATCATTTCCATTTGGACAACACTAAAGGCATTCAGGTAACAAGGCGGTTACAGTCTCTAGGTCATTGGCCCAACTAAGCTTCTCTCAGGTACATCTGGTAGCATGTTAACTAGCTATATCTCAAGTGTAATGTCAAAATAATAAACACACAAATTGCAGTTAAAGTCTTTTAGAGAGTTGAAGAAATCCCAGGCTTTCAATGAGTGAGAAATATGGTTATGGAGTCATGTTGGGAAGCACTGTAATTAGTTAGACAATGACAATAATCAATGTAGCCTGCTACCTAAGCTTTGATTTCCCCACCTACTGTAATAGGCTGTTTGACTTGAACCAAACTACCTCTGTGAAGGGAAGGGAGATAGGTGAAGGGCAAATGTTACTACTGATTTACCTTAAAGTAGTTAACGCTCAGTGTTTGTTTAGTATGAGTCCATTCCTGTGAGAGTGTTTTTCCTACCCTAGTCATGCCAGATACACAACCTATTAGTATTTACTGACTTTAGTCAGCCATCTAGCTGGAATGAAAATTGAAAACTTGAAATATTGCAACACTATGAAAAATGTTATTGAAGCAGCCTACATCTTGTGGTTCAGGGAGCAGTTAGCTACTCTATAAATTCCTGTGTTTATTTTAACAGGTAAACACTGCACAATGACAGCCTGTGAGAGAGTTGTGGAAACAATATAAATCTGGTCCAAATTTTGTACTAATTTTGACCTTCAGTCTAATACATCAAACTAACACAAGACATTTGAGATTAAGATCATTCCAGTGCAAAACTATTCTTGTATAATTTTTGTCTTGTCCCCTAGACTGATTAATACACATCTAACACTGAAAGTGAAAATGGCTTGGGACAACACCAACGATATTATGGTATAATAGTAGCAATTTACAAATTAAATCAATGATATTTTAAGTGCACACAAAAAAGAGGAGTGTCAAGTCTAAAAAGAAAACTTGCCAGCAGTACTTCTTTCCCATTGCATTTGCATGCTAACCATACATTTCAAAGCAGAAAACATGATCCATAAATCAGTTCAAAAAATGCCATCACTAACATATTTCTGAAGGACATCTCAAACACTATCAATGGGATATGGTCATTGAAGATTAGAATACTCTTTTTCTATGTGTCTGGGTTTCTGTTCCTTCTGACATCGATGATCAAGGAAAGAGGACAGTATATCACATCATCACAATTTCCCTCCTCTCATTTGTGGCAAACACCTGCAGGACACTAAAATTATCAGTGTGCAGTAATGGTGCATTCATTATATTTGTCATATCGGTGTACATATGATTCTTTTGGCACTGATTGGGGGGGATTACTCATGTCAGGATGACAAACATCAAATGGACTGTAACAAAGGTTTTATTGTGATTACAACTCCCCGCTGTGGCGTCGTGCTTAAATTTCCTTTTGAAGTGGGAGGCGCATGGTTCCATTTGTCAGAAGTAGGTATGCAAGCAGGAAGTGTCAAACACTTTCGTGCCACCTCTGACCGTGATTCTTCATGGTGTGATTTGTTCATATATACTTAAAGGCGAACACCATTTGACAGCCTTAAGAAGGTTATTTTTAACTTTAAAACTCACCAATGCAGGTACTTCAGTGTCGCCTGAATTTTCATGGAGAAGAATGAATAAACTGGAGTTACTTCAAAGCCCTTAATCCCATTTTATCAGTGCGGGTAGGACTGTGCTGTGTAATCTAGATACAGCAAAATGTTAGGCTCCAAAAATGTATTGTAGTACACAGTGTACCACAGGCAAGTCTCAGGGAAAAAAAGATGTTCCTCATAGAGAACACATCTGTACAACTTCACATGATGTCATAAGCAACTGCTGTAGAGAACACTCACCAAAATAAAACTTTCACTACCAGGGGTGACTTTTTTTTTTTTTTTTTTTGTTTCCTGTTTGAAACTCTCAGCAGAGAACGCCACTGCATACTGCTGACAGCGTACAGAGACGTGTGCAATTATGACTTGAAATGGGAGTGTTCAAGTGAAATAAATAAGGGCATCGCATCTGCTGTGAAACGCTGCTAATTGCTGATTGATTTTAAGTAGGAGCCGTTCTGAGCAATAATCGCACCATGGTGGAGCATTAGTCCTCTCACCATTTTGATGAAGTATTGTTCTGGTTGTTTACTGAGTAGACATTTTAGGGAACATATGGGGTCAGGTGAGCTTATAAGCCAGACACAAAATTGCATCCCTTGTGTGAGGAATATAGAATAGCATTTTTTTTTAGAAATCTAACAGATACGGGAACATTTCCAAAAATGACAAGTAAAAAATAACGGCACCAGAAATACACAGACAGAAGACAATTTCTGGGATTGGGATTTGGGATAAATAAATAGCATGAATTAATATAATATACTACTCCAATAATGCTGTGATAACCTTTACAGTGTGCACACCATAACATCATATCTCACTTTCATAAGGAACAGTATGGAGTTATATCCATGTCTTCAGAGAAATGAAACTGAATTGAGTTGGTTTGAATTTATAAATGATTGACTCTGAATTTCAGCTTCTTAAATACAGCACTTTCATGTTTGCAACTGAACATCATGATTCAATGTCACAACTGTACTTTGGATATTATGTTTGAAATTTCTTTAAAATGTATGCTATATTCAGCGTCAGCCCTGAGGAAAAGAGCACAGATACTTACTCAGAATCCCTTCTAAGTAACAATGCAATGTAGGATATAACAATAAGACACAGACCAAGGTAAGCTATATTGTCACAGAGAAGGCGTGTTGTTAGGCACAGCACATTTTAAGAAGGTATTTTATTAAATACATTCATTATAAGTCATCATTCTGTTAAGAGATATAGTTCCTGAAGACAACAAAAAAAGAAACGGCAAATGGTTGCTTTGCAATAGAAAATGCTACACAGTAGGACTGACTAGCAAGCTAACATTGGCCATGGCCTGGCTGATCTACAACAATGTTACTCCAACGCTATAAAACTAACTAATATCTATGATACTCATTTATATTTACTTGCACATTTACATTAATTGTGCAACAATTTATTGTTGCTTCGTAAACATTGACAGAAGGAGTTTTCATGTGCGTCCCAGTAGAGAAAGTACCGCAGTCCAAACGCTGGAGAATTTTCTGGCTAGGAGAGATCACAAGGCCGATCCCTGCAAGCAGCTATGCGACGTTTGCAGGGCAGAAAAATCTAGCGCTCTGACACCGGATGATTGATTTAGTCCACTGCCATTCCCACACACAGCTAGACAGAAACTGTGTATTTTGCAAACTGACAAGTTAAATTTGCCCTAATTTGTCACTCGACTGATTGGTCAGTTGTACTTGCCTGACACATATTTTTACTCGCCCCGTGCAATCAGGCAGATGTTATTGTTGACCCTTGTTATATATACACTCACACACCCAGAGCACAATATGACACCACAATGTTTCTAATGATGACATATTAGTTTTTATCATGGAGGCTAAACACATTCAACTGCAACTCACTTAACAGCATAAAGTAAAGAGTAGAGTTGCACTGCTATTTTCACGAATATCAGTAAATTCGATGCAAGGCGATTGTCTGCATTTTTTTCCAGCAAAAACAAACACCATGAAACTATGCACTGATGTAATGGAAACCCTAACCAAGTAAGGAAGCATCATTTTGCATATCCAATCTATAAAGAGGGATATAATAAAGAGAGCATTAAAAATTGCACCCATCACTGCATTCAGTAGCCGGGAAATGGCACTGAGCACAAAAGTTTTGTTCTTTTTTTTTCTCAAAAATGAAATAAGCTGCCATATTCCCTACAGCAAGTTATGTCATGCATGACTGCAGTCTTTTTGGAATTCCTATGGTAGCTTCTCCGCCACGGAACAATGCACAGCCTTTCGCCTCTAACAGCTGATAAACAGATAGACAGCAGAGGTCATAATCCCCTCCAATGAAATCGCCTCTGACACACCAGACAGCCCTGCCAGCCTCCTTTCCGTCCTCTCCTTTCCCCTGCCCCGAGTCTAGATTTTCTAATATGTAAAGTGTCAGAGGTAGCAAAGCATGTTTTCTACTGTGTGAGCCATGAGTAGCCTGTCTATAATGCAGGTTTGAAGAAAATCTACTTTAACCCTTGGTAGGAAAATGGTGAAATAATGTATTTCTTCATACTGCTGTCTCCTCTCAGGAAAAAAAAAAAAAAAAATCTCCCTTTAAATGGTTAGGAGAGTACAGATTTCAGAATTCACATTGTTTACATATAATTAACAAAAGATCCACTATGAGAATATTCCATATTTTATAATACAAATTAAAAAAAAAAAAAAAAACTAGAATATGAATGGAGCAATTTCCCATGAGTTCTAAGGCACCATATATGGTCATAAGAGATCATATTACATACATGCAAGTACAATACAATGCTACATACAATTGCAATCATAATATAACCTTAAATTTATATCACTTTACAATTTTTCGCACATAACCCTTTTAGATTAGCTCCCAAGAGAACATAGGTTGTACTACAGTTTATATGTTGTTCATTATGAAAGTGTGTTATTTTATTGAATGGGTAGTTTGACTAATCCAGATGAAAGGCAGTGTGTGAGCACCTCTGGTTGTCTTCAATATCCTGTATATATGCTGCTGCATAAAAGCAGGCATGCAAAATTACAGAAAGATAATCTGTCAGATATAATGCATCAACAAATTCTATTTTTTCCCCTGATAAATAAATAAATAAATAAATAAATAAATAAATAAATAAATAAATAAATAAAAGATAACAAATCATTACCATTTGTAATGTGGAACCCTTCTATCACACAACCAAGCTTTATTAAGTGAACTCATTTTCTGAATGCATTGTGAGGCAAGGTTCCTGCTGGGAAGATTGTCTTTTCACAGCAAGGGGTTGTCCATCTGCACAAACTGTATAAATTGAAACCATTACACCTCTATCTTTTGTTTTGTGTGATTTTATAAGGAGGTGGGGGACCATTTCAATCTTTATTCTGTTGATTTTTTTTTTCTAAATGGTGTTTTTGCCTTTGGTCATTTTTACGATTTGTGTAGCTTCTTCCAACAAACAAAAAAACAAAATGTAGATATGTACATATGGAGATTAGTTTGCAAACATCAACATTTCCAAAGATGATAAACCACTTTTTGAAAAGTTAAGATTTGAAAGTAGTGTGTACTTTATTTTTAATAATCTGGACCATCTAATCTGTGAATTTTTATGCATAAAATTCATGTGTCTATTCAAGTGTCCTGTTCAGTCAAATATAGAAGATGTTACAGTCATTTAATGAGGAATCCCAGGAATACTTACATGTTCAATTATTATGTAATCTCATGCCACTTCCACCCTTTTCTGCAGGCAATTTGTGCGATACCCAATTAGCCATCTTCCTCACAGTATACCCCACCCACAACCAATGACTGCAATGGAGAATATGTCAGCACCAGACTTCAGATTCCGGTGCACCTGGTAAAATGAAAGGAATTAAAAGATTATGATTGGCCTGAATATAGAAACACCACTCCCACCATGTACCAAAACTCACACCTACCTCACATCAGATGTCTGTGTCACTTCACTAACTGGGAGTTATGGTAGTCCCAGATCCTCCTGTCTTTGACATACGCTTGACTGGCTTTGACATAACTGCACAGATGAATGAAGAAAATACATGTGAATGTTACAACTGACCTTTTACATTAATCTGCCTGACAATTACTTGTGTTTTTCACTGATTGGTCTTCCAAAGAATAGTTATAGTCCATTGTCTTATTGGCTAGAGTCACAAATTCGCAAGATCACTGCTTTTGTTGTCCTCTTTCACTTCCCCTGGGCTATGCAGGTTCTCTTTTATTCTTCTGCTTTATCCTTCCATTCTCCTTTAAAGCAATAGAGATTTCCTCACCTTTGCAATCATTTAAGTCCTAGAATATTTGGATGTTTGATCCCTTCAGACTACCCTTTAGGTGTTCAGTCTACCTGACTAGTCCAGTGTAGGGAATGTACTGGCAGACCTTAGATGACAGGTTAGTATAATATCACAGAGCCTGCTTCATGATATGCATTAACAGAGGTTGACTCCCTCACACCACATGGTTCTCATAGTGTTCAGGTCAGGTGTATCTAAATAAAATCAGTGTTGTGACGGTGATAACAGAGCCACTTTTCTCTGAGAAAATTTCCATAAACTCAATTAATTCAGGTGGCAGAATTAGGCAGTGAATGCATACTGTTAGAATATTTTATGAGATTCCATATCATTCCAAACTTTTGACTGATTTTCAGTGCCAATATGAATGTAACAAATTCAGGTGCACTAACTGACAAAAATGAAAATTTCACAGCCGACCTCCAATGTCATTTTCACCAAAAAATCGAACTATTAGAACTTCCATCACATTTTAACCATTATGGTAGCAGGCATGAGCAATACATACAAGTTATTCACAGGTCACACCAGAGTGAGGATTTCTTTTTTAAAACATCAATTTCAACAGATTCCAGAAAGCATTAGACAATGAGGGAAAATCCACCAAAATGTAATCATATCTGTTCCTTGTCTTTATTGTATTGTAGATTCTCTTCATCTTCTCAACATGTCTTACATGTATCTGCACCACACAGACAAAGCTGAATAGATTCACAGATCTTGAAGAATTGGAATAGTTTGCTTTTTTCTTTGTGCCTTCCTAGCCCATTCAAGTAACACAAAGATCAGTGGATATGTGTAATTGTTAGAAAATAATGGTGAGATCAGTAAACTGGTGGCACTTCACTGCAGCATTGTATATTTATGTGATTAAGGTGGCTGAAATATTGAATTTACATTAACACAGAAATGCATTTGCTTGAAGGAAATTATGCTTCTGACTCCCTGAAACTAATCATAAGTATAAGCAGAGGAAAATATTCTTGAAGTAGGTAAAAATATGGTCCAATTTAAACCACTTCAGAACTAAACCATAAATCAGAACAAATTGACAGTATTTTCCAATTGTAGTGAAATATTTATTTGAAAATTCAAGAGAAATAGTAAAGTACAACAAGGAACAATGTGACCAACAAATGTATCTTTTATGCTTTTTTATGCTTTATTTTTTCATTCTTTATCAATTCCTTTCATCTGTTCAGCTTCTGCTGCTGCTTTGGCTTATTTAATCCTGTTTTGTTTTAGTTTCTTGTAAGTAATACTCTTTTGCTGTAAGTTCAGCCCTGAACAGTGTCTGCACAGGTAAGAACCATTGGACATATTTTGTACGTATGCTCTGCTGTGCTGATGTTGCTGTTTGTATCTGTGACATCTTATTTTACATTATAAATGCGGTCTAAAACTCACCAAGGATAGAAATTCTCTGTTTGGATTGGTATTACCTCATTTGGCCAGCAGATGGTTGCACCAGCTGTTGGAAGACAGCAACAACTGCCCTCAGGGCAAAGAAAGTGCACTTTATATTTAACTCATTTGATAAGGTTGTGCCTGGGGGAGGGGGAAAGCATGTTCTATTTCCACTTTTCACGGTATTAGGTCTCTGGGGGTTAATGCACCATACCTCACACTTTCCCCAGTGTGGGGACATGGCTGAGGGCTCAGTTTGCAAGTTTTGCTTGACTACATTCAACAAATATTAAGAGAACCTGGTGAATTGTTCTTTAATTTTCTGACTTTCTTTTTCCCTCCGTCTTTATAACTACATATCCACATGCATGTGCATATCTGTTATGTGTTGTATTTATTAAATTCAGTGCTGTGAAGGAAATTCAACCCACCAGCAAATAAATCTTGAATAATTTCAAGTAACAATTTTTTGAAGGAAGGGCCACAGTTTTGGGGAATTTAGAAGATACCACAGCAACCACATTAATTCCATGCTATTAACATTGTGTTCCAGCCTAGTTTCAGGAGGAGATCAGGAGAGAGTGGGATCTGTGTTACTATTTTGCAGTCATATTTCATATATAATTGCTCTGGCAGTAGTTATACCTATTAAAGGTCTTTTTTTAGTTTTAGAGTCGGTGTGTTTGTGTGTGGGTGCACACATTTGTGTGTGAATATTCCCAAAAATGATTTCATGTGTAATACCACTTGCCAGGAGTCAAGCTGCAAAAGGCAGCCTTTTATCTCTTCAACCACTTCTCTTAATCTGACTGCAGTGGTTGCACGTCTTGCTTCACATGTGTTCATGGACAGCTCTTGAAGTGAGGCAGTCTTACACTCTCTCACTCACCTTTTGGCTCTAATAATGTAAAGTGTCAATTATCTACTGCTACTATTTCAGATTTCACAAGTGGGTAATGGCCTTTATTGTCTTATTCAGATTAAGTAGAACCTTATGTCTGTTTGGCAGTGGAGGCTGCATACTATTAATAATTGATATAGCCACAGATAAGCAGACTAACAAATGACAATTATTGGTATTCTGAGACATAACACTGCTCTGTACTGCATAAGAAAGGAGTACCATGCTTTGTGGTGACTTTACTGTGCCACCAAGTTGATATCATATAACTGTCCTTCTCTTTATCATTCATCATTGCACCAAGGTTGAGGTCATGGGACTCTGTTACACACGTGTTTTCTGCTCATTACTTCCCCACATTTAAATGGTGCAGCTAAAATTAGATCAACATAAAACCAAGCTGTAATGATGTAAGTAGAATTGCATTATTTGTATTGTAACCATGTCTGCGAGAACCATTTGATTGTGTCATAAGTTCCTTTTCTTTGGCACAGTGTGAAAGGGGGAGGCAGGACGCAATAATACAGTAAACCACAGTCATGACTTCATTTGAGTTCTGTCGCTTCATCAGCATTACACTCCTAGCGGGGGACTTTCTGTCTACTTTCCCACTAATGACGCTCTGTCTGTCACAAATGTCCTGTTGATGCGGGATACCACATCTATTCGACGTCCCACTTCCATCTGGTAAAACAGATTTCATTTGCAATATTGCGAAAGCACACTGCCTTTTTCCAGCTCCCTCTGGCTTTGGGGGGGAGGCAGACAAAATTACCCGGGCTATTTCCTTATGCATCTAGTTTTTAGAAGATACAGGTCAATAGCTCCAGTTTTCGTTTAGATGAATTCTGACATTGACACGACCTTAGACCTTAACTATCACAAACACACTACCCACCATGATTTGATCAGCAGTGCCCAGCCATGTATGAGAAACACCAACAGAGCGGTGGGATTGTGACCCTTTTTTTTCCATTACTGTGGGTTATCGGTTCAATAGTCTGCTGTCATTTGCAGTGGACTGTCCTCTTGATTTGCTACTCTTAAATACACATCTTTAACAATTCATTTAAAAAAAGATTAAAGTAAAAGAAAATCAGGAACCTTTCTGAAGACTTGGGCGGAAGACACCATGTTTCAGCTGGCTGGTTGGCATTTTTTAGTTGGTTCCATGAGAGTGACATTAAGCATTTCATCTAATTTCTCAAAGTGCTTCCCCCCCCCTTCTCTTCTCAGTCTTTGGAATTTCCAGTTGTGCGCTAGGCTCAAGGTTTGCCACAGCCTCTGTGCTTACACAAGAGCATTGTTTTTATAATGGAAATAAAATATCAGTCAATGGGGCGGCAGTGTACCACAGTGGATAAGGAGCAGGACTCATAACTGAAAGGGTGCCGGTTTCATTCCCCCCGGGGGTACTGCTGCTATACCCTTGGACAAGGTACTTAGAAATATCCAGCTGTATAAACGGATAACATTGTAAATTTTAGTAAATATCCAGCTGTATAAATTGATAGCACTTTAAAAACCTGTAATTGATGTAAGTCGCTCTGGATAAGAGCATCTGCCAAATGCCAATAATGTCCTAAGTGGAATCCACCGATATACTTGCACACAGGCTAATGGCTGATGTTCACACTGCAAGTCCCAAAGTGCACCACAGTGGGAAACATGCAGATTGGATGATGGGCAGATCCTCACAAAGCCTCACAGATGAGAGAACCTCGCTCAGATTCATCTGGCTTGGACTGGCTGGCCCAACACTCTTTGCAAACACATTTTGATTTAGTCATCTTACCGCAATAGTGTCGTAGCTGAGGGCACTGTAGCAGTAAGACAATGGAACCGAGTTGACATTCTCACCCCTAAATGAAGCACATTTGATCTGCCACTGTGGGGTTTATATATAAACTTGGATCCCATACTTTTTGCATATATTACAGTGAAAGCAAATTTAGCCCACTGTGCTCACTACTGATAATTTGTGATTTTCTATTATAACCTTGAGAATATTGGATTTTGTATCTGAAGGGAGGTACAAAGGGTGGGATGAAAGATTTCTTCATGACAAAAGCTATTTATGTTCATCATTTCATATTAATATTCCAGCACAACTGATACAAAGTCACAAGCTATAAATGTAAATTCAATGGTTGGCCTTCACATATGGATCAAATCATATTTAAAGACAGTCTGACAAATGCACAATAAATGTACACAATCTAAATGCATATTTTCAATGCCATCATGGCATAATCTATGATTAAGGACACTAAAGGCCCATGTACGACAGAACCGCTCTCAGATTTATTTGGCTCGGGTTGGCTGTCTGCGCACTCTTTGCACACACTCTTGGATTTAGTCATCTTATTGCAATAGTGTCATGGCTGAGGCAAAAAGAGCCTTTACCTTGGAGTTACTTGGTAATAATATAATCCCACCTACAATTAAAAAAATATAATCTCAGAAAAATGTTATCCCAAGCTCCAGAATGTGAAATCCTGTCATGTGCACCTTATGGTAAGTAATATCCAAGCCACGTAATACCCTCCCCCTGTCCTCTCACTCCTTACCAAAGTAATCTATCCTCCCAGCTTACCTCAATAACTGAAGGAGGTGCACTCTGCCGTAAAATGACTGGTCACCTGAGCTCTGACTTGAACTTTGTTTGACGTACGGAGAACTCTGTTTGTATAATGGAAATAAAATATCAGTCTATGAGCATGATTATATGTAGTTTATGTCTGGGTAGTTGAACTGTGCTGCGGTACCACTATTGCTGATGACTGAAACTGGCTCTCTTCTCTCCAACATTCTTGCAACAAAAGTCAATAAGGCCCAGGGGAGTTCTCTAATTTGTTGTCTGTGTACATACTGTATTTCTGTCATATAGTTCTTACAGTGGATTTGACCAAGTAATGCTCACTAGCACTAAACATAACATGCGTAGACTCAACTGTTACTTATATTTACCTAAGTGATAAGAACCAGAATATAATAAGGAGGGTTAATTAAATGAAAGGAGAACCAATAGAGGCTAATGCCAAAAGGAACTGTAGGCATGGCCTAGGACGTCTGTGGCTAATTGTGTCAGTTCAGTACGCAATTAAAAATAACATAAAGACAGCAAATATTAACAAATAGCACGTTTGCTGTAATTAATTTTGAATATAAGGGATTTCTTTGCTTTGCACTAAAGGCAAATGCTTAGTTATTTGCTGTGCTAGAAGAGGTTTTTGTATATCTGTGCATGTGCATAAAGGGCCGTTCCTTAACTGAACTCCAACATAAAGTTGGCATAATTCAGGATGCTGAAAAAGTCAGACCACTGGAAGTGCATATCATCCATCTTTAAACAAGTCCTTCTAACAGAAAAGGAACCTCAAGGAGCTCCCATACAGAACAAGGTAATGTGTCAGATTAGCTACTAGCTCTGGGATGCAATTGGATTGTTTTACTGTAGAAACGTCTAGAAGTACATGCAGTAATGCGAAGATCAGCAGAAATAGTATGTATATGAAGTAGTTGTCTTTTCCACTGGGCAGTTCAGATTTGTTTTTAACTGCTGTCTTATGGTTATAAAAATGTCTTTTTTCTGGAAAGATATAAGACAACACTATCATTTCTCAAGTAAGACGGAAGAGAAATATGAAGCAATTATGGTTTAAAATGACTTAATTCCCCTATAATCAGGCCAGATTTGCATTTATTTTTATTATTGAATGCTCAGGTTATACTGTCACACCATACATGTGTTATTTAAATAAATGATTGTGATCTTGTGTGCATTTTAGATTTGTACTTTAAGTGTTATTCCAGTGTGCTGCTGTATCTGGAGTTTATAGCTTTAATCCAAGAGGGGTTGATTCATGGAAAAGTTCACTGTGGTTCTTATATGTTGTTTGCTTTGAAGTCTTGTTTCCATGCTGGCAGTCATAAGTGCTGTAACTTGATGCAGCAGCAAATGTTTATATCTCACTAACTATGTTCTGTATTTGCGTTTCCATGTTTGTGCTCTGAACCAAAACATCACTGCGGTGTTATTCAATACATGGGAAACTCTGGTACCATGTATGACTTGCATGCAGAGTGCAATCATATCATTCACAAGGAAAATCACCTTCATTGTCATTCATTGCATCAGATGCATTGTAAAGGATCATAATGTAGCCTAGCTGGGAAAAAGGTCAGTACAGAGATAACGTTTTGTCCAGTTGACATGAAAAGCGCCCCATTTAAAATGGCAGTTTAAAAATTTAACATAAACTCTGTAAAAGTGGGCACTGACGTATTCTAACCAGTTTTTTTGGCTCCGCACATTTCTGGCTGTGAAAACAATTGCCTTGTGTCACAATGCAAATGCTAACATGCCTATGAGGAGCAGAAAATTGCAAATGGGCCCGAGGGAGTCTGTGGTTGTGTTTTGTCTGTTGCACGGCCAAAAAAAAAAAAAAAAAAAAAAACTTGCAATGAGAAGAACAGAGTCTTTTCCACGGCAGCATCTCTGAGTCTGGCACTTCCCTTTTAACAGAATAAATTGTGTCTGGCCTGGTCCAGTTGGCTAAACCCTCTGGTTTTTTTCCTTTTTTGCAGATGTTCACACGTTTGGAGATATCCTCTCATAATAATATGGCTGGGAGGAAAAAAAACTGGATGTTCTGTCACAGCCGAGAAAGGGACACAGCTACTAAAATGATCCAGTGGCCTCTTTTTGAAGCAAATTCTCTAACCTGGCGCAGATGGAAATTGACCATTTTTTACAGCTCAAAGAAACATAACTAATAACTTGCTAACTTTTTGCTCAGAACAAGTGCCAAGCATTAGTGGAAATGAATCTGGCAAAACTCATTTATGGCATATATGTATAATATGCACACATACTTCAATGTTGACATTGCTATGCCTCTGAAAATGTATAGCATTGAGATGAATCCCCCCCTTGTATTTCAAGTAACACAAACATGATTGCTAATGTTTTATATTACATTAATTTATAGTGTTAGGATGGTAGCAACTTCAGCTTGTTATGTCATCAGATTAACTTTTCATAAACACACTACATAGTTCCTTCTCCCACGTAACTCACAGAATATGAAACCTGCATGAATCTCTCATAGTTTTCTTTTTCATAAGACTACTTAAGACAGAATCAAATGAAGCTGCTAGTTCTGAATAACTTGCTGTTACGCCTATGTGCAAAGCTAGAGGAATATGGCATCATATATATAAAATACAATAAAATCCTCACTAAAGGTCATCACTCCCCCTATTTATGTGCAAGTAACTTTCCTTGCAGCTTGCACTGACTCTCCCCACAATGACAATAAAGTTTGATCAATATCTGATATAATTTCCGTACTGGCTATTTCCCCTGTAGCCCATTCCAACTTCCTTAGAAATGTGCTCACTCCATGTGTCAGTAATTATGAATTTTAATGGGATTTTCTAAGTCAGTATATATAACGGCTAACCATTATTGTATTACAATAACCATTCATCATTAATGAAGGCAAGAGGTGAAAAAGCCATCAAATGTTGTTGAATTTGATGACATGATAATTCCAAACATCCTGTTAAACAACTCAGTTCAGAGTAGAGTAAAAAAAAAATCTATATCTTATTAACCCTGTAAACAAGGTATGACATCCACATCTTTTCAAAAAATAGATACGTTACATGACTCTAACATTTGACATAATTGAATGGGTTTTCACAAAAAATGGTAAAAAGGTATGTGTGGAATAATATCTAATACTAACACAATACTAACATTTGTACATTCCAATGTGCTTACACACCTAATACACTCTAAAAACATTAAGTGTTGTGATATGCACTCTGTGACACTTCAGGAATGACAGGAAATGGAGAACAGCAAGACACAACAACAAATTAGCCTGCTATGGTACCTATGTTTTTTATCTGTTTATTCAAAAACTTCTTTTCAGCAGAATTGTCTTTATTTTGGATGTCTTTGGACTGGTAGCCTTACAGGAGCATACTGAAAAAATAATCATATGGCTTTTGGAGGAATTTGTGTCCCCTTACATTTTTAAGTACTTCAGTGTGTACCACACTGATAAAGAAATAATCAGTTCTTTTTCCGCAGGCAGCCACAATGAAAGGAGACCTTCAGCATAGCAGTGATAATATGTATGTAAAAACTTTATATGGAGCCATTTTGGCCAATTTCCCTGAACATTATCCATCTGTTCAGGCCTTGGGACTATGCTGCACTTAAGACACAGTTACCTGGGTTTAGGAAAGTTTCCACAGATTTATTTTATGCCGCATGAATCTACTCTTCTTGTCACAGCCAGGAAATACAGTAATTGCTTTGTTAATTTTGGTTGGAGCTCAAAAGAAGTTCACCAATCTGTCTTGCTATCAATCTACATATCATTTCCACAATTCTTGTACATGAACCATTATTAATTTCACTGCATAATTGAGCATACTTGAAGGAAGCTCTAAGTGCTGTAATTAATGTCAGTTGTCAAGCACTTAACGGCCTCTCTGAAAAAAAGCTAAACTTCTCTGTAGTTTAGTGACAAAGACCTTTGAAATTCAAAGACTTTCAATCACAATTAGTCTTTTACAATAACAATGAAAATGGACATTAAATGACACTTCTTATTAAAAATGTCCTCTAACAGTGCTACCATTATGAATTCCAATGATAAAGTTATTCCATTTTGAATAGCTTCTGATAAATGTAAGGGGATCATTTCTTGGGTAAAAATATGTGGGTTGTTTTGATTTCATCTCTGTAAGTGTTATCTGTTTAACAAGGTAATAGGTGAAATGCCAAGATAATGGCCTAAACCAGTCAAACAAGAAGAACTGTTAGTTAACAATGTTTTTTGATTTAACTTCAAATGCAGTTTATTTTCACTCACAGCATAAAACCCTCATTATGGCAACCTGATATCGCAAAACAGTGGTTGTTCATCCCATTCTAATCAGATTTAGTGTTGTATTACATGTGAGTGAGGGGACAGGGCTGCTAACTATGATACCCAGTTGATGAGTATAAAAGAGTTGCATCTGTCCTCCAAAGAATAGCCCATCCTTTTAATTTTGGGAATTGTTCAATGTTTGTACTGTTCCCGCTTAGGCAAGATATCAAGGGAGAAAATAAGCTGTAGGTATGCATTCTGCAACCTGCATACACTGGTAGACATGCAGTACCTCTGTTTCTGACCAGACTAACCAGACAAGCTTTGCACAGCACTTCATTACGTGAGTCCAGACAGAAAAATTCAGGAATAATTTGTCTCAACAACTTCATTTTAAAATATCTACGCCATAAAGTTGTTCCCATATGGAACACATTTTGCGCTGTGTGAAGTTTCCGTTTCAGAGACATGAAGTAATAGCTGTTTCTCTTATTTTTAGTAGTTCTCTGGGACCGCTGCTGAATTTCTTGGGCAAGTTTACTTAACTTTTTGACCTCCATCAGCTGCATGAGCATGCTGAAACCAGGATCAAACTTGTGTGGTTAACGACCATGTAATTAAATGATGGAAGCTTCTTGGGGGTTTCTGTAATGAATCAAATAATATTTTTAAATTATAGTCACCAATGCACATGGGAACATTAATGTGCTTTTTAACATAATATGCCTTTTGTACAACAGGGGCCTGCTGCACTCTGAACCATTTCTGACCATATAATGAAAGCCTTGTACATCCTTTTCAAATGCACAAACGTATGATTCATCTCAGCAATTGAATGAATTTGCTAAGTTGACCTGTGACTTTCCCAGAAAATCATATGTGTGCTTGTGGCTCTCAAAATCTTAAAAATGTAGCTATGGACAGTCTTTAGCAAGACCTTATTTCTTCTGTTTTGGGTCGGGGAGAGTCAAGTCAAAGGGAAAAGGTAAAATTACCATGGGGACAAACCAATCTCAAAAATCAAAAAACTCCATTTAAGATCATGAGCAATAGTAGTAATATATAAACAAAATTGTACCTCTGGCATGTGGCCACAAATATTTGATAGCACAGTTGTGGGCTTTACTGTAAAATGCTTTGCATGTTGTTTTACTGACTTTATTAAAATGAAAATACTGAAATTAAATGAAGTGAAATCAAATGAAATGAATGAAATCCTTTATGTTAACATTTCCCCACATCCTTGATTGAAATTGGTGCAATTTTCAATCTTAAATAGCCCATAAGCTACATTGGTGTTTTGGAGGAGCTGGTATTCCCTCTGAGCTTACTTCATAATTTTTTCTATTATTATGATATAATCAATGCATTACATACATACATGTAAACTTAACACTGTCACCTTTTTGTATTTGGGAAGACAAAACTGAGCAGCAGCAAGAGGGTAATTGTGTTATCCATGTTACGAGATCTAAATCACAAACAACAAAAAACACAGCAATGACAATAACCTCTATCGGTATTTAAAAATAAGATGTACGTTATATAATTATATTATATAACGTACATCACCTGGTTTTATTGATCACTAAATCCCCCTGGATTGTGCTTCTTGTGATTTTTAGAATCATGAAAGCTTGACACGAAAATAAAGGTCTTTATTTTTGGAGTTACGAGTCTCTGGAGTCATTGGACAGCCTGTGCTGAGAGATATAATGCAGAGGAGGATGGTGGCTGAGAGATGCAGCAAGAACAAGAAATATGGTGGACTGGTTTTTAGATTTTTTTTTTCTTTGAAATAGGAAGTAATCTACGTATGTTTTGCTTTACACTGACATGATGATTTTAAAATCAACACACCAACACAAAATGTAGGCTGGCTAACTTTATGAAAAACTGAGAAATATAGTATACAGCACTTCAACGGTTGATGCCCTTTACAGGAAACATCTTATTTTTCTGTTGTTAAAGACAATAATACTGACATAATGAAATAAAAATCAATAACTATAAACATACTTTGTTGCATTCTTGAAGAGTATGAGTTTCTTTCTTTTTTATAATACTTTTTTATAGCTCAATTCTTTCTTAAGAGACATCTAGCAGATATGCAGTATCCTAAAGTTAATTCAAAATGGGCTAAAACCAGCATACACAGGCAATGATGTCAAAATGGAAAAAAAAATACAAAAACATCTTACAGATGTAACAATTATCAACATGCTTGACTGGTGAAATGATCAAGTACAAGTGCAATATTTGTGCGAACATAAACTAAATGAAGACAAAGAGGGGTGTGTTAGGATGTGACAGCATTGTATCCATTTACAGTAATGTCAATACCAGCCCAGTAAACCCTGCTCTTGTATCAACTGAGCAGAGACACTGTCCCTACCCTCATGAAAAAGTGATGCTGATCTTCATAAATAACACCATGAAGTTTTATATCAGTTCCTGTTATTCACCTTTCCTGTAGGGCCCATTTGGTCCAAGCAATTCACAGTAAGGTATTTATCTTCCCAGAGATCAATACTGTATGTGTCACATGCTCAGGACAGTGAGAGACACATATCTTGTCTCCACCAATAATAATCGGGATAATGATTACCTAGGGAATCTACAGCTTCAGTCATGAACCGATGAACAATATCCAATGATCTTCATTACTGCCACTATTCAAGTTTATGTCTGTGAGGCTTGTTCACTGCATGATGAAAGCCAGCAAAATTACTTGTCCACGGAAAAAAAGCCAAGGTGCTGTTGTGAAGACCTCATTCTAACAATGACAACTGAATCAATTGGCATGTATACATTATACACATGTATTATGTAGTGATACAATGATTAATAAAATCAAATAATCAGCTGAAACTTTAGCTGACAACTAATTAATTAATCATAATCGATCAGGTTCTAGAAATAAGTTAAATATTGCACTGTTGTGTGCACGACTGGCGCCCAGACCAACGATAGCTGATTATGTAACTTGTGTCTGTTCATTGTCAGCTTCCCTTGTTATTCTATCCTGCATATTTATTTATGAGGTATTAGGGGGAGACACATTAATTAGGTTGTGGAGTAGGAGTGTGGAGTTATTGAGGAAAGAGAATGTCCTAACTGTCCTTTTATTTTCTGCTGAAGTGTGTTACCGAAAAGACACTCTTCAAACTGTACTCCTTATGGAAGTGTTTTAAAGCTCTGATAAAAAATAAAAATAACCAAGAGACTAATCTGTTAGAGGCAGGAAATAAAATGTAATTTTGAAGGAACCGCTGTCTAGACTTGCATTCTCTTACACTAAGAAAAGATTTCACATTGCTATCTAGCTAAAAATATCTAAAAGTACAGCATATCAAAACATCGCCGGCTGCCTAGCTAGCTAGAGAGGCTTGACGTAAATAGTAAATATGTTCATAACAGCATAGAACATGCATCATAAAACTAGTTAGCAAATACAGTTGATGTGGGTTGCACATTTACACCTGTGCAATTTGCTGAATGTTAGCTAACTTCCACAACAACAGAAAACCCTTTGATGGGGCTATTTGATGTTGGTCGTCTAGCTAAATAAGTATAAGTACACAACATGAAATGAATAACAAAGAGACCAGATTTATGTAGATTTATGTATAACAAATAATAATAAAAAAGCAATGGTTACAACAGATATTTTAGCAACTGAATTTTGTTTTATTGGACTTTTAAAGGAAACCATGCTTCACCAGTTTAAGAAAATCTGCTTATAGTCACCCATATCATACTGATATGGAGCATGCTATTGCTTACTTCACAGATTTCACTTCCTGACCTCACCTTCTGCAGTTCCTGACTTCTAGAAGTCATGGGAATATTACAGCACAGACTGGCCCCCCAAGGAATTCTATTTAGTAACAACAGTATAGTTACAGTTCATTAAATAGCAAATAGCATGCTTCACTCCACATAACAGTGAGAGATGGCAGACTTTCTAGATCCTGTCATTTAATTACTTTAATGCCAATGAAAACATTACATCATGGGACAGAATGCGTTGTCCAAAATGAGTACAGGCCTTTTTTTTACGACATATACCTTAATAAGCGCTCCATCTGGACACCAGTAGCCTGTTTGCCTTCACATGTTTATGAATGAAATCCACTATGTTGGACTGATTTGCCTCCATATGTGTTGGCAACAGCTGTAGTTATAGAAAAGGAAGAAGTATAATTTATGTCTATACAAGTTGTATTCCATACTGTAATTGTGTTTGAAGAGACATTTACAAACACCTGTTATTATTCCTTCATACATTACAGCGCAAAAAATGTGGCTTTTATATCTGGCCTTCAACATTCAATATTCAACTCTCACAACTCCTCTACAACATGAATGAAAAAAATATTAGGAAGATTGGACTTCAAAGAACTGTGAGCCTTCCAGACACAGTAAAACAGTTTTACAAAAAATACAAATTGTATTTTTTTTCTTGTTTGAATTTTTTATTAACATAACATTTTGTGCTAAGCTTCTATCAGATTATCTTCTTATAAGATTTATTATAAAAGTATTCAAAGTGTTCTGCAAAATCAAGGATAAAGTTATATTTAACATTTTGAAAAATAAGTCAATGAAAATAAGTTAAGGTCTATTCAAATACAAACTAAAATAAACTTAGATTGTCCCATTGGGTAATGTAGGAATTCTAAAGCAGATAACAATGCCATTAACAACAAATGTTGCAAAGAGACTGTAACCAAGGAAAGCACTAAGCAAAACAAAATTCCACAGATCTAGACTAATATCAGCAAGACTTTTAACTGTGCAATATTCCAGCAAATTAATCTCAATCACATGAAATACTGAGAGTTGCTGAAATTATACTAATCTGCACTTGGGCACAAATGATGGTGAAAGTCAAGTCTCAGGTGGACCATTATGCTTAATAATGCCTGACGGATTTGCTCTGGAGGAAAGGCTGTAGTCGGCTCTCAGGAAATTGCCAAAGTAATAAAGTCAAACAAAAGTAAGTCGAGTAATGCTTTTATGTACCTGTGGATTGCATTTGTAAAAGAAAATGCTTGGTAATGCTGTACAATTGCATCTAATGTTGTTGTTCAGCTTTATACTCAATCATAATGTTATTAAGTGTTCTCTACGGTACCTGTACCTTACTCAGCCAGTGTTCTGCACTTAATGTACCATGCCTAGGTATCCTTTGTAAATAATAGTGTGTGCTAAAAAATAATGAACCAATCCAGTGAAATGATTAACTGTTTTGTATTTCTAAAGACAAGAGAGATATATTCATGATTTCTTTCAATCAACGTCACAATTACTGTTTAACCCACACATTTATGTAAACCCAGAAAAGACTCAGAAAGGCATATGGGAGGAGGTATATTTTGTGTAGATCAGAAGTTGACCTGTAACCTCTCTCAAGTTGGATTTCTTCTTGATTTCAGGATTTCTAACCAATTAGATTAGATTCAACTTTATTGTCATTGTGCAGAGTACAGGTACAAAGCCAATGAAATGGTGCTCATAACACTTTACATTCCTGTCTGGATGAGATTGTGGATGAACAGGTGAGCCAGGGAACTGTGTAAGCCTTTCCCACTAACAGTCATTTCTTACAATCATATTGCAACTGTTGTTGATGTGTCAGCTGGTGATGCTGGGGGACTTTAATATAGTTTTTCAATGAACATAAACACATGTACAGATGCATACACACATACACAAACATACACATTCGCACAAGAATACAGACACCAACCTGACACTCAACATAGCAGTGCCAAATAAGTGCAATTGCAGAGAATAACAGTAGCTCATAAAATTAAAACAAAAAACACATTTGTTGAATATTAGTGATTATCATATTAAAAGCTGAACCAAGAGTCTTTAAAGATGTGTGCTTTTAGATTTGGAACACAAGGATGAGACAGAGTAAATCAACAGAGGGTTAAAGCCAGGCAATTTACTGAGAAAGACAAACTAACCTTGATTGCAGCCAATACCTGAACTTTTGATTGGCATTTCTAATGTGCTGCTTGGATGGAGAAGGGGTCTAATCATCTTTTTTTTGACTGTGCCAATTTAAATTATGTTTTACAGGCTTTGCAAAAACAATTACTGTCTATGGTGATTTAAACAGTTAAATAATTACCCTCTAGCCAAAGTGACATCATAATCAATTGGCAAAGTTTTAGAATCAATTGTTTTATTGCGCTCATAAAACCTCATATGAACAGCATTGCACATAATGTGCTGATTTGGGAACTACCATCTCTATTAAAAGAGTAAATTCCCCACATGATCTGCATGTAAATTAGCTGCCAATTTTTTACATCAGCTGAAGATTTTGAAGTTATGATGTGGCTTATGAAATGAAGTTATGATGTGTGCTTATGAAATTAGAGGACACATAGATTTTTTTCAGATTAGTTTTTTTTTGTTTTTTACAAGGGTATATTGTTTTATATATATGTGGAAATTGTTACTCAGAAAATGATTTCTAAATATTTTCCTTCTGTTCTTGTTGGGGAGGAAAATGGAAGTATATGCTTTCCACATACATCATGGTTGGTATATGACCCATGTTATTAAATTTACCAAGAGTGCCTTGATTGAATTCAGGGATCATTAAATTGCTAACAACTATAAAGTCATTATTAGCCAAATACTAATGCCTTTGTGTGCTCAGAAGAGAAACCCAAATACAATATTGTTGAAATCTTGAAAACAGAATAAAATATTAATAAAAACAAAAATGCCTGCTTCTGCATTAGTATTGGGGTATTTGAGAAGTGCTGGTGTTATGTGGAGTCCTGCATGCATCAGAGGGACTCTGAGAGACAGACTGCAGCCCAGGGAGACACAGGAGGCATAGGCAGTGTTTGAGGAGTGGCTGGAAGAGAACTGACAAGTCTGTCTGTTAGGCCTCAGGGTGCTCTGGGAAGGGTCAGATATCTGGCATCAGTCCATAAGCTTATGGCAGTGATGCTCTCATCTCAACATTGATCCAACACCCCTGTCCTCTCCACTGGACAGACCTCTGTGAAGTTCTTATCATGGCTCTCGAACACCCTGGCTTTATGTATTCAAAACAATCTGCAGCATCCTTCAAAACAAAAGTTTAGGGCATGATGCGAATTAAACTGTATGGGGTGACAGTGGTTCTCAGACAGATAGTGTTGTGTTTCAAATACAACTTTCACAGATGTAATACTTGTGGCATAGAGAGGTCTGGAGATTTATGAAGAATCAAGTATCTCAGGGAAAAGATGCTACATCAGTGTTCAAAGGCAAGGCATTTGCAATTTTATTTACCATATTCCATCATAAAATCAAGACTATGCGCATGTAGATCTCCTGGTGCATTGCATAACATGATAAGAGCAGCCTGATGTATCTTGTTAATGTCAGGGGCCAATATGAGGAAGAGGGCTGCAGTATGACATGAGGTGTGAGGTATGAGTCGGAGGGATGGGGTAGGATGATGACTGGTTGCATGTGAGGTATATGTCTGAATGTCCAAGATGGACACTTTACAGTAATCATCCCTGAGGAACATTTTGATAATCTGCTCTGAGGCATTGCTCTCACAGATGATTATTGCTTCTAAGAGTTTGACATATGACACATGCAGGTGATAGTTGTCTCCAGAACTGGAGGATACTGCAGCAAATGAACTATAACCGCAGACCGAACAGCACCAAAGCCAGTACAATAGCTGGACAATACATAAATACCCACAGTAAGCTTTATCTTTAATGGGAAATTTGCAGCTATTTCAGTTGCAGCTAACTGTATTGTTGAATATTGTACCTGTTTCCTTCATTCTGTCTTGGCAAAATACTAATTTTCCATAGCGTAGGAAAGCAGCATCATTGTAAATCATGTAGATGAATAAGTATTAACAATACGGGCCTTCACATTGAAGTCAAGACCGAGTAACTGGGTGTTAGAACTTTGTCCCTCAGTGTTTGAAATTACATGAAAAAAGGAATTTCGCACCACTGAGGATTTCCGGGAGCTGTCACAGCAGCCCAAGACAGCTCAGGACTTATCTCTGGGCTGTCTGTGGAATTAATAGAGATAAGAAATAATATGACAAAAGTTTTAAAGTCTGAAGTCCAAAGGAAGCTCTCTGCCCCATGTGATATTAAAGGAGAGTAGAAAAAATGAAGTGGTTTGAATTTATAGACTTCCAGTTCGGAAACAGTGCCTACAGCAAATTGTATCTCTGCTCTGACAAAATTAATCTGTGCCAATGGCTCTTTTTGAATTTTCCATTTTAAGTTACGGACCTTAAAGGACAAGAATCAGGGTTGTTGTAATACACTTTTGTATTCCCGCGTGTGCCTGCCACCGTAAGAGTAATGTGGCAGTGCGTCTTGCTTTTCTGTCTCTGTCATATTAACAACTTTAACCACTTCAGAGTTTAATGACCGCCATTAAAAAATGATTTTACTGTTCAGGCTAAAGGACTGCTAGTTGAGGCTGCAGGACATGTCAATGGTGGTTTATACTACGATGGAACAATTCTGCAGGGAATTTGTAAAGATAAAATCTGGTCTGCTTTCTATCATCAAAATGTGCGTCCTTTGCTCTGGGTCAAGTGAAACATATTGTACTGATGGCATGCATAGTGTAAAAGAATGAGAAGACTGCTTGATCATTGGCTTAAATGAATTAAAATATGGTATACTGTGCCTAAATGGAGCTTGTGCAGCTTAAATGAGGACATAAGACAATTTCTTATAGAATAAATCATTTTCTATATCAGAGTACATGTAGCACAGGATCCTCCCATAGATAGGGATGCTTGTCCAGTGCAACAGTCTTATTAACCACCTGCCAGATAGTCAAAGTGAATTAATCTGTTTTTGTGTCTATTATATGGCTCCTGTTCTGATAAATCAGCACATACACTGAAATACTGCTGTTTGTCACATACACACTTAAGCTGATTTTGTCGAAAAACTCTTTTGTTAAAAGTGTTTGCAAGTGTAAACCTTATGAATCTCCACCCAATCTACTCCCAAGTACTTATCCACAATCCTTCAAAAAGCAATACCAAGTTATAACGTCCAAATGCTGGTTAGCAAAAGCAGGCTGCAAAACATAAGGTCAGAATGGAGTGTGGCCATAAACAGTAGTACAGAAAATGAAGGAGCACTACTTGTTTGTTAGCCTACTGATGTATGGCCCCACATAGAGAGGACAGCAGGAGAAGGTACAGCAGAAGTAAACTAGTGTTATACCTGCTTCCAAAGTATTCTGTGCTATTATTTGCATAGACTAATGTTGTGTTGACCAGATGGACTGTGGAACATTTATGAGTCCAAACCCTGCAACTGACCAACCAAAAGCAAAGGGGCTGGAAAACTGGCCTAAAAATGTAGTCATTGGTCGTTGAGGATAACAATAAAAGTTAATAGACATTTGGAGACTATTCTTATTTCAGCAGTTTCCATTGTAGTGAGCTAGTTTTCCTCTCTTGGCAATCAAATGCCATATTATATGATATACATGCTCATTTAGATTTATAAAGCCCCACTGAGGTTTTTGGGTTCACCAGAAACATGACATAATGGAACACAAAACATGATTTGTGCTGTCTCTTGACTTGTGCTTACTGTACATCACACTATTAATGTATAACCGAAAATGGTAAAATTGAATTAAATGTAAGAGTTGCATCAATGGTTTGACTGGTACAAAGCCTTGGATTACATTTTGAGTGACCTTTCCCCCTAACATACAGTGTACTAGCCTTATGAAGGAAACCAGAGGTCGACTGGCTGCTGTTTTACAAAACAAGACTACAGGTTTCTAGTATTAAAACGGGTGTGCAGCGAAGCTGGCAATTGTTTTATGGGAGATTTTGTGTGCTTTGATAATTACCCTGGTAATGCTGCAAGGCTGCCTCTCAGGTTCCATATAAGGCTGCAATTATGCTCTGTAATAAATGGCAGGGTTTAACTGCAGATAAGATGCAGAGATAGCCATGCTTTTTCAACAGGATTTTGCCTCTCCTTTGCCATTTTCTGTTTCCCTATTGTCTAACAAACTCAATCATTTGTTTTAATAGCAATTAAAAAGAAAATATTATGCTGCTGTTTAAACCTCATTATCAGCAAAGAGAGTAATGTGAATTTGAACAGTTAGTGCCTCCATCACAAATGTTATTGTGCTCTGTTTTTGTGTAGGAAGGAAGAATGCAACTTACAGATATTACTGGAATATCATGATTTTCCTTGAGTTGAGGAGCCTTCAGAGAACAAAATTTGCCATGTTAATGTTGCCAGTTTGTACCTCTTGAATATTGACTTTGAATTAATTGTAAAACAATGCCATGTACAATTTTGAAAATTTTCTTATTTTATTTAGAGGACTTGCAATTTTGACCTTAAAAAGTGTTTGTTTGATCTATTGAAGTGCTCAACTAATGAGTCTGACACATAAAACTATTTTAATGAATACCTTCATAAAGCTCTCATAAAGCATACATACTTCATTCATAAGCATTGCATAACTACTTCATAAAGCATTCATAAGCACCTTCAATGCTTAATAATGACTGACATGAGATCATACAGCACATATTATGAAACATATGTTAAGGAATACATATTTAATATTATTATGAAAGCTGTTCACACAGCATTTCCTCATGATTTCTTTATGAAGTAATAAGATCACACTCACAAAGATGTTATGCATGTGTTAGGAGGGCCTTAACTTTATTTAAAGTGTGCCCAGAAAACATTTTCAAAAATGCCAACAAACAAAACCATGCATGTGTGTGGTATGTTAGGATGGCGGCGGGCCCTCCTTCCAACGGTTGCAATTCATACAATCTACGTGATGCAGCACAGATTAATTCCACAGCATGCTGTAATGCAGGTCAGTAGTGCTCTTTCCTTGTGTGTACAAATTGCAGGAATATCATTAGCCGTTAGCTGATAACTTCACACTCGCACTTTGGGCAGCTCCTCCCTCTCTTATGCTCCTCACAATTTTCAATCTCTCTAGCAGATGGGTTATGTGACTGATGATCCAATAATTGTGCTCATTAAAATTGTGCACCCTTTTAATTTTTTTTTCTCACATTCAGCTAACAGCCCATGAATTAAATGGTTTTGTCACTGTCAGCGGATAGATAATTGAGTTTACTTTGATTTCCCTTGACCTCCTGCTGAATAGCAATGCTCCCATAAATATTTGGGGACAGACTGTTTTGGCAGTGGCAGAGAGATTGGTAATAGGTGCACCACAGTGTTCTGTCCATCTATTGAAGCAGTAGAATAAATCTGGTCAACTCAACCACATAATTGCATAGTATGAGACTTCAAAGGACAAATCTGGCATTCAGAAAAAAAACCCTTTAGAAGGATATCCAGAAAATACTTGTTTGCTTTGGAATATACTGTACAACAGGGTTGTGATCATTTGGAAAGAATGGCTGCCACTCCAGACCTCTACCCCCTGTGTCTGTAAAAATGGACTTCATCAACTGCCATCACCTGACCAGTGACCACTACTTATGTACTGTGTTTGGGAAAACATGTCTTACTTGAAAGACCTCTGCTACTGTAGTGTAAATGATTAATGGAAATTGGAACCTTTTAAGCAGGATATGTCACAAACTATGCTTGTAAAATTATATCACTGTATGTTAATAAAACTGAGGGTTTGAAGAGATGATCCTGCTGCATTGGACTTTCCCCTTTTGAGTTTTTTTTTCTAACAACCATCATTGATAGATATGATATTTTTAGAAACATTGCACTAATGTAACTAAGTTTAGGAAGTAACTCTTAATCCAAATAATTTATCGAGCAGTTCTCAGATGTGGAGTTTGGGAGGAGATTGCCAAAAAATATATAAAAATCAAATCCTATTAAGTAGGGCTTTGAAATAAACAAGACACTAATCCATCCTACACACAGTGATGCCAACACCTAAATGTGCCATCTTTCTGGAACAGTCTGGAACATCTGTAGTCACAATTTGCATCTTTACTAGAAGCTCCCACACTTTACCATAAATATGAATTAAGTCTGAATTGTATAATTAGTACATACAATGAGAGCCTTATGTCCTCAGCAACATCTGTTAAGTTTTGGCATAGTTTCGAAAGCCTTTGCGCAACCTTGTATGCTTATGTATCTTGGTTGCTAACTCATAAATATTTACCACATATTCCTCAAAAGCCTCATGCTCTATACATTTCTCCAGTGACTTTTCTTCACTAGTCCGATAACACCATCCAAAAAAAAAAAAAATTGTAGAATGTGGGGTTGTCATCTGCCTAATTGTACTATACTGTATGATCAGCATTGTAATTTATAACAATTTAATAACCCCCTATGTGATCTAAAATCTTAAAAAAACAACATGTTAATAATGCAGTAGGGATGATGTCTTTAAGGCAGGGTAATATTTTGCACATACATGCTTCATTTACCACCAAAAAAAGAAATGAACAGAGGTGTTGTTTTCTGCCAACAGCAGGGAAACACTGAGACTAGATACTGATTCTGATGTAACTCATCGATACAAATTTCAATCAAATATTGAAATCACTTGTTTACAGATTTCTTTAAGACAGCTGTAAAGTCTGTGTCAGTTTAGTTTCTTTTATTACGTCTTTATTTTGCAAGATTAATGCAGCTAACCTTACGCATGTAATATTCAAATAGTATGGAATATGGAGGTGCCTAAATACCTGGACATTTAGATTTGTAAAACTGAGATGGAAACTAAAACTGGATTATCTTGGAAAGCAAAATGAGGGCAGATATAAAACAAATTGCAAATGAAAAAAGAAGCCAGGCTATGTCACCTTCTTGGAAAATCATAATCGAGCCAAACAAAAATGGTAAACATCTGGCAATTTGCTATAAAGAAAACACTCACTGAATTTTCGTCTCTTGCCAAGACAATTTCACTGTTGGAACACATTTATTTTCTTTTACTTTATCCCAAATTATGTTTGCAATGTCATCATTTCATACATCTACTTTTTCAAAGTTATCCAGTGTGGGCTGAAGTTTCCATTCATCTTGCATTTTCAAATAATATATATGTTTGAACATATTCATCAGCCAGACATTACGAAAAAAAAAAAAAAAAAAAAAAAAGGTTACATACACTGAAAGTGTTTATTTGGAAAGTGCTCTTGTTGAAGCCTAATTTTGATAAGTCGTAAATGAAGCTGACAGCTACTCTTGGCTTCTTTGTTTTGGAAGCGGATCACATGGGATTCCACTGGATGTAGGGCAGGCAGAGGACTGTCTGTAGTGTCAAACTTCATTTCTTTTCCATCTGATGTTCTGATAGGGGGGAAAAGCATTCATAAATACACACATATCAAAATGTACTATGGTTTATACAAGAGTTAACCAGGTGTAAAGTTTCCAAAGGGAAATGTCTGATGGTGTAAAGGCATAGCTGTGGCCTTCTATGATACTTAAATGCTATAGCTGCCCAGATGTTTTAAACACAGAGCACCAGAGCAGTTATTAAGCAACTCAAAGCAGACAGGACATCTGTGAATACCTGAGAAGTCCTCTGGGTCTAGAGTGTGAGTGGTTCCGTCTGTGGTCAATGTTGACGATGACATAAAAATGCTTTTCCATGTGCATAGGGAGAGAAATGAACACAATGGAGCGAAACAGTACAAATGTAACATGTGTTCTGAGGTCGTTGCATTGCTAGTTTATCTAACTAGAAGTGGAAGGTAAATACATATGCCCTAACATTACAAGCACTCAGACATGAAATCACTTTTTGAAGCATCCAAATGTTAGTTCAACTAAGTTGAATGATTAAATGTATCTACATTTGACATTGAAAATGTTATTTCATATTAATCCTACTAAATCCTACGACACACAAAAATATGTCAAGACAGAACACATTGTGCCCAATGGTGGAACAGAATTGCACATGCACTCCCTACAAACACACACATACACACACACACGCACGCACACTAGTTTGATAAGAACATCCAAATCAGTATGCAACAGTATATCAACCAAATCCGAGCAGAAGAACAATCCATTTCTCCAAAATAATAAACATACATGGCATGGTTTAGTAATCTATGTCATGGTGGCCTTGAAAGTGAAAATATTCAGGCTTTCCTTTGATGGATGTTCAGGCGATGGATTATCAAGTGCAAATGTTAGGGTTTTGTGTTGAATATGGTTATGATTTTGATATATTTCAATATGTCCAGCAGTTCTCTTTAAAAGGACAAAAGATTCAAATGTGAAGTCTAGATGTCATCATTGAAGGTCTGAGTTTGTTTTAATCCATTTTGTTATTGAGAAGAGTCTTTCAACAGTGCATGATGTCATTGGGAGGGTGATTATGGCCCTTACCCGACAGCTGAATTTGGGAAAAATATATGCAGGACAGTTGTCAAATACTTTGATAACAGAAGGAAAGGAAAGCTCATACGTCCTGTATCTTTTTTCACTTTGATCTGTTGGCTAAATACAGTGAATTCAGCATCCTCCACTGATATCCTATACAGCTTGCATGGCCCCCTCAGCAGCTTCACTGATAGATCATTGGGTTTGCATGGGCAAGATAGTGATTAATCTAGACCCACCCATGGGTAAGCCACTTATATGTACAGATTCACTGAAATTTGTTTTACTCAACAGAAAATGACTAGACTTTTATTGCCAAATGGATAAAGCTTAGTGGACCTGGACTTGGTTAACAGGTTACATTTACATCACATGTAGCAGAAGCTGCTATCCACAGAAACGTACAAAAATGCAGACGGAAGTCCCAGACTAAGAGCAGAGACAATACTCATTCAGGATGTTTCACAATCTCGTAGTAGTCATTACATGACATGTCACATTCTGCAAAGTGTCACAGTAGGTGCAAGAGGAAATTTATTGATGTAGCAAATGGGTTTTAGAATATAACGTGAATGTTTAAACAGTCTTCATTTAATCAAGATGCAGTTTGAACAGATGAGTTTTGAGTCTGAAGATTGTAATTTGGGAGTTCCGACTGTTGTGGGGAGTTCATTCCACCACTGGGGTGCCAGAGGACAGAATAAATGTAATGAGAAGATGGATCCTTTGGGAGATGGATGACAAGGTTTCAGAGCTTGCAAAGTAGAATGGTTTGGCAGGAGTGTTACTGTTGACTAGGATAGGGGTCATCCTCCTGGAAAACCAGTTAGTGCTGAATATAGTGTTGACGGGCTATCAGAAGACAGCTTTCCCATTAGACCAATAAGAAAAACAATGCTCTTGCATGTCACAGTGCAGGGACAGGGACACTGCTGTAGGAGACATTGTCCCTTTAGACATTACACAGGCTCCTATCTCATAGTGGCCATTAAAGTAAAGCATCCTGAGATCTTTGGAAAGGATGCAGTGTGAGTTAATGGAATTCATGATCGGGTTCAGTCCAGGGGAAGCAATTGCAATTGTCCATCACATTTAAAATAGGAAATTATTTTACATTTACTTTTAATCATGTACTCCATGATTAAAATGGACCTGGTTTTAGCATTTGGCCAAGTGCCACAAAGAGAATCAAATGAATATTTAATGTAAAGTGTATGTGCCAAATCTTGAGTAGTGTAAACCATTCATTGCGGAACTGTACTGTGTGCTGCGTCTCTCCAATAAGCTATGGAACTGTGAATGTGATCCATTCAGCCAGTTTTCATCCATTTAATGCTGTTAAAGTGACGGTTGGCCATCAATCCTGTTGAAACTCAGTTCAAAATGGTAAACAACTCCCTCTCACGCCTCTCCTGCTTGAAGTGCACTATTTTTGGAAATGTTCAGGATGTATGTTCAGTTGCTGAACAAGAAAATTTGACTTTTTCATTGCATTATCTACTAGATGGGCTATTATCTTTCTCCTCCCAGATTCGAAAGTGTGATGCCAAGGTCTCAATCCACTGCCACTGAGGGTTTCATGCAAAACACAAAGAGAGGGGGTGAATCAATTATTTGTCAAGGGTAACATGAGTCACAGGTGTAGACACAGAATTAAATGTTGAGAATAAAAATAAACCGTTCCTTTTATTAATGTTTTCTCACTACGACACAGGCATCCACCTCTGGCAGCGCCTGCTGGTGTTTATTTTGGGATGAGGTGAACTGCGGCATGACTTGCTCAGACTGCTTCTCCTTGTCAGGTGGCACTGGAGTGCCAGTGAGATAAACAGACGGTCTGTGTCACCGCGGAGACATTGAGGGTGGGGACCTCTGCAAAATGAGGTGCCAATGCTGACGTTTGGAAATGGAAAGGGTTATATAATGGAGAGGCCTAGGACTGACAGGCAGTTTGTTGGATGAGGTGGAACTGTGCCTGCGCTTCTCCCTTTATCAAACAACTGCAGCAAGGCACCCTGACAGCAAATGGGTTTTAAAAGCACTCCTTACTTCTTCCATTCCTCTTAAGTTGGGCGTTGCCTACTCTGCTTGGTCCTCTCTTGTGACAATTTGGGCGGCTGTAGCTTGCCGATGCAGATAACAGTTAGCTAACTAGTTAGATACGCTGGGAACTCTGTTGCTAATTGTATTATTTATTTGCCAGGCATCTTTTGGCTGAGAGTAATAGCATGAAAACGAAGGGCAGGTTTCCATGACAAGAAATACCACTGGAACATAAGCAAACAACATTCACATCCCTCCACAAGTTTAATGGTGAAAACATTTACTACCTCAACTGTTATTGCCCAAATGTGCATGGACCCATGCCAGTCCTGCTAACTTAAAAAAACAAACAGTACTTAGTACAACAATAATGATTAATCTGGTTCTATATCATTATATTATATGAATATAATTTTGTGTAATGTATTACCTGTAATAATAATAATAATATAATAATAAAAATTACCTGTAATAATAATAATAATGTATTACCTCTGTCAACTTTTCCATAAAAGCCTGACACTTGACATGATGGCTCTGTTAAAGTAGATTCTTGCTTGTATTTATTGCGCTGTATTTATTTAATTTGCAATGAAATTTCAAGGAAAAGGCCCTGATATTACTTTCTGGGCTGAACAACCAATACTACACAGCACCAGAGAGTAAAGGTTCCATCTTTCAGTACAGACTGAAGTTGGTCGTCTTCCTGAAATTCAATAATTTCCATCTGAGCTGCTGCTTCATCAGTGACTAAATGGGCTGTCAGACAATCAATTTCAGCAGTAAAAGGATCGATCAAAAAGAGTGATCTGGGGCCATTTCTGATGCAGTTCTGGGATTCTACCTTTGAAACTCTCCATGAGTTCTGTTATCGCCCCTGTGGATCTTTTTGTGGTCCGTTTAAGCTGCCATCTCGTCCTTTTATTTTCCTTTGTGTCTCCTCTCCCATTTCCATTTGCCTTTAAAACAACTACATTTTGTTCACAAATGAAAACACAGTCTGCTCTAATTCTTACTGCCTTGTAAGGACATTGTATTCTGCAGATTAAGAGCTTCCACTCTTGTTTTCTTTCAGAGGCCATAGCGTATGTGATTATGTCACTAGAGCACATCAATTCAACTTCATAGTAGGTGTTTTTATGCAGGTTCCACATCACACAATAGGCTGTCACAGTTAAGGCATGTGTAAAGACGTGCAGTTTCTCTGCGTTTTTCTACATCATTCATTTTAATGTTGGTTCAGAATGATCTTGATCAATATGAGCATGGTGAGCAAGTCGTCACAGGTTCACAGCTGAAGGATGCATGTCTGTCAGAGTTGCCATATAGCCATTCTAGCCATACCATTTTGTTTAAGGAAGAAATGCAGTTGCAGTTCTAGCATTATCTTCTATGACACAGCTGTAATCAGAACACTGTTCTCATGAACTGTTGGCTACCCCTGGCTTGAAGATTTAATATTTTTGAATATGTAATGATGAGTTATTAGGGATGTGACATGTTACATAATTGTAGAATTACATTTTGATTATTTTTGTAAATGAATTCATTAAGGATGCCTGAACTACTGTAAATCCCTGTTGGCACCCCCAGCCTGAGCCACCATATCACTTCAACTCTTTCATAACACTGCTTTTGGCTGGTGTTCAAGCACCCTTAATATGGTCTCACCTCACCTTATTTTCCTTCACTGGTTTCTGCTCACACTTCAGATCAATTTCAAGGCCCTGGCAGTAGCCTACTGGGCAGTCAAGGGCCCTGATCTTTCCTCTCATCAATCCACCATTAAACCTTATACCTCTGCATGAGCTCTCCACTCCCCTGCAACCATCAGATTTGCAGAATCACCCGACAGCAACTAAAAAGGCAGATGTTCAGACTTCACTTGGAATCTCATAACCTGGACGTGTCCTCTATTTAGCAACCAGTCCGTACTTTTATTAAGTGTTATATTCATTATAAGTATATTGTGTATTTTACTATGATATCCTTGTAAGGTGCTCTGGATAAGAGGCTCTATCAAATAAATAAGTGAACAGAAATTTGTAGAGCATCAACCATATATCTTGGGGGTAACCTTCAAGACTGTCTTATCTTTAGGCCAAGATGGTACTAATTCTGACTTGGAAACAATGTATTCACTATTTTGCTGAGACAAGGCACTGGCCATGAAAAAATGCTCTCATCAGTCATATATTGCACTCTTTAACAGAGTAACTGTAATGATCTATACTCTGAGGAGGGCTAATTACGCTAGTTTAAGATAAACTATTTGACTTAAGAGTACCACTGGGATTTCTTGAGATTAAATAATTAGTCACGTTAATAAGATTCATACTTCATATAATTACAACCCATAAATATCACAACTTTGGAAAAAAGGAGAAAATAATCCTTTAATTAACTGTGTGGAGTATACATTAATATTTTAATTGCTATTAACAGTACACATTTTTTACCTGCCAGCTCATGCACATATTTGGGCAGGAGGAAGGGGACATTCTACTTCTCCTATCAAGAGTTGCCACAAGGTCTAAATCAAGCAAGAAGAAACTTTTTTTTGTTTTAGAGGTAATGAGTAGCAAATGGTACTTAGTACGCCATTAATATGAAATGAAAGGATTCTTTGAAAGCCATTTATGACCAAATATATCATTATCTTTATGCATAATTTAACAATTAAATTGTATATCATAACATCCTTGTCTTGTCACATTAATACTGCTGCCACCTAATTCATTACTTGAAGGTTTTTCTGTTCTCTGGTGAAGCAATACATCATGGAGATGCATACGCACTGAACCTAGTGAGGCAAACCATTGAATTTAAAGTCTTGAGGTAAATGGGTATGTATCAAAAATAAAGCACCTAATGAAATGTTTAAACATTTACCTTATGAATCATCTGTGATATTTGGCTGTGTGTGCGTGTGTGTGCGTGTGCATGTGTGTGTGCGTGTGTGTGTGTTCTTGTTCTAGCCCTCAGTGCTTTGGGAAAAGTAACAGTTATGAATACCATTGCTATGTAGTAATAGACAGTGACAGACTTAGCAAGGCTAAGAAATGATGTGTCATACATTGAATCACACATAAGACATATTTTTTTAGTTTTTAAGACATTCTTTAGTAGTTTTTAGTAAGTACACTTGATTATATGACTTATTGTCTCTGAAATCTGAATGTGATGAAGTGTATAATGTATCATGCACAACATATTACGTATGAAATAAAACACTTGGAAGCATGCGGAATACAAAGATGATGCATGGGTAAGGTGGTGATACGGCACAAGGCAAAGCAGAGACAATGCCTTCACAGTAAGTTATACCATGTTTCAGATGAATACTCAGATCTGATTTATTGCTGAGCATGCAATAACTTACTATGAAGGCAGTCTCTTGTTCAATCACAGCAAAATTGTTTCAAATCCATGCTGTCTGGGTATTACAAATGTCATGATGCTGGCCCTCTTCTGAGCACCTGGAAAGCCACATAAATCCACACTGCAATCCTCTATGTTGAAACCACTGCTGTTGGTCTTAGCCTCAGAATCATTCCACCTAGTGATGGGGTATGTAATAACATCTCACAGCCATAAATCCTCCAAAAGCAGTGCCAATTTTTTGTGTAGCTAGCAAGAAAATTGTTTAGTGCTTCAGCGACACCTACTTTCCTACTGTGCCAGTTTTCTCATTATGCTATATGACCTATGCCATGTCCTGCAAGCCTTTTAACATTCACACCATTTTCAAAATCTTCACAGTCTGTGAAGAGAGTTAGGACGTACACATCCCTCAATACAGCCAGCTAATCTGAAAATACAGTTACTAGCTAACTAGCAAATGCAAAATGTCTTCACTTTATTTTCATGCATTACATTACAAACACTGATTCATTCAGTTGAAGTAGCGTTTGCTATAATTAAAATGGAAGCTTGTTAGTTAGCTTTACTACATTAATTACATTTTGTGGGCACAATGGTATACAAGATCATTTTATAAATATAGTTGCAAATGAAAAAATGCCTGCAGGACAGTGCACAGGTCTCAGAACAGCTTGAAAGTATAAGACACAATCTCACTAGTGATCTGAGCTAGTTCAGACCATTTCATAATTACTGAATGGATTCACTGATTCTTAAATCACCTGTATAGCTCATCCTGTTCAGCACCATATCAGATGATAAACATATCAACACTGTGGAATTTGTGGCAGGTTGATTAAAAAAACATATCAATGTTTGACAGTAATCTATATTCTCACTTATAAATAAGAATGGTTTTAAAAGGTATACTGATGATCACAGAATAGCAGTAGCAGTCTCTCAGCAACTTCTACCTTTGTAAACATAATGAGTGATGGGTTTTTATTATTTCGGTCCTCTTTGGGTGGGGGGTTGGTTATACTGGCCCTACTGCATGCTCATAATGAGAAGGCTGAGGAGCTCTCCTGCAACCCCCTCATTAACCCAACTGCATCCACAATTTTCTCAGATTGACACTTCAATTACACTAATCCTGCCTGCACGAGAAATACAGTTTTTTCCTAATATGTCAGATATGAATTCTTTTTTTTTTTTTTTTTTTTTTTGCTCCCTCTTTGCTTTGCAGGACGAAACTGCACATCCGTGGTAGCGGGAAACACATTTCAACCGTGTGGCGGGATGAGTTCTAATCGAGAAAAAGAGACATGTTGCTCTTACTCTTATCCATCCGTGCTGAAAAACCTCATTCCCTCAGTGGGAGAAAAAAAAATAGGCTGCAGTTGCAAGCTGGTGTTATAATAAACAATCAAATGGTGTTCTTAACATTGTGGGTAGTTCCTTGGTGGGGGGTCCTGATTGTTCCAATAGATTTTTAGGTGTTCTAATGCACTCGAGTGAATTACCACAGCCATATCGCTCAGTGGCACAGGCATCGCTGACTCCATTAAACCAGAAGGTTTGAGCCAAATGCTCCTAAATGATAGCTTCTCTTCATTCCTAATTTCAGAGTCTATTGATTTCCTTCTGTTTCACTCATTATGATTCCAATTGATTAGCCTAGTAACGGCAATAACAATGATTGCACTTGACATTGTCCAGAGCCGGTGAAAGGAGATGGCTTTTTGAATAGGGATGATATAATGGGAGCAAGATAATACCCATGAGAGTATTAAATTGACACAGCAGTACTTTGTGCGTTGTTATGTGACCTGGTGCAAACTTAGTTCCTAAAAGTGTGAGATAGAGCTCAGAAGCACACTTTTATTTTTTGAAACAAATCTACAGCAGTTTATTCTACACATTGCTCTGTAATTTGTGGAAATTATTGCTCAAAATGTGGCTTAATTGCTTCTCCCTAGCCTCTCTATGGCCTGCTTGTTGATGTCTTTTGATTTTAAATGTTCACATCTCCTGAAAGTGTTTTTTTTCCTTTAAATACCAAAAAGACAGCATCTAAAGTACAAAATCAGAATGCTCCTCACATCTGTTCAGACTAAGGCACAAAACTCTCCCAGATCTTTTCTGTCTTTTCTTCATTATAGTTATGTTATCTGTGCTGTTTACGTCAAGGAAGCAGCTTGGATCATGAAGTGGAAACGTCAGGTTTGTTTAGGTAAAAATGTCTTTCTTTTTTTACTTATAATTGCAGTACCTCTCTATAATCATCCCGAAGTCTAGTTAGTCTGCTAGTCTTCACCAAACCCTCCAACCCCTCGTTGCAGTGGTTAGAACTCTGCTCTCTGGATCTTAGTATAATGGGTTCTAATCTGCAAGGATGCCCTGTTGTTGTTGAGCTCTTGAGCAATGCACTTCATATTGGAGATTGTCTCAACAGAGCTTTCATTGTTGTTTCAGTCTTGTTTAATCTATAGATCAGTGGCTCAATTCCTTGTCTGACACTCTGATACAATTCCCAGATTTGTCCTGTCATATGTTGCCTTGTTCCCTGATTGACTATTTGATCCATTGCTTGCAACATGTTTTTTCTTTTCTCACTGTATAATCCTCTGTGACAAACTCCTGGTACCAACGCACTATAAATGAAAAAAGGCAATCTGCTCTTGTTGAAGGTTTCTGCTAGAACTCTAATTAATAGTGTGATTTGACAATGTCTTCTGACCTTCAGAGTTGCGCTTTCTTGCAAGGCTCTTTAGGGTGGCTACTTGAGGGTACTTTTAGGTGCTTTCATCATCTGTAATCACTCATAACTATTTTTCTTCTTTTCTTTCTGAAAGTAGTTTTTTGGGTTGTGGATGTATCTGTTGTATTGCTGATTCCTTCTCTTGATCCCCCAGACACCAGGAGAAGGTAAGATTGACTGATAACTCATCTTGTTACTTGCGCTGGAAATAAGGCTACTGGTCCCAGTTGCAGTCAGACTGCAGACCATGTTATTGTGAATTCAGGATTTTTTAGTTGCAATGGAATCTACTGTTTGCATTTTCACACAATATTTTCTATAAATCTATTTGTGTTTTAAACACCTGTTATGTGGTACATAAGTATTGCTGCTGATATTTGAATCAGAAACACAAATAATAAGCCATTTGGGGCTACATCTGTGTCTTTCAGCACTTTTATAATGGATTACATGGGTTTTCAATCCAAGCACACAGCACAATTTGAAAAGACAATGCAATGCTGGAGCTAAACAAAGGTGCATCTTAATTGTTGTGGTGCCCTAAGGCACTTTTCAATTAAAGGCGACATGTCTGTGATGCTCCATGCAAGCGCTACCTCTAACTATAAAGTGCATGGTTTTAGTATCACCATGAATCCATAAGTCACATAAAATAGTACGGAGCATTCTCTGCACTGCAGAAATGTATGAAGCATCTGATTAGTTTTTTCTTCTCATACTGTTCAAATTGGTTGTCATTGAATACATAGTCACTGAGTATACGTTTGATAGTGCTTGGTATTGCAGCAGTTGTTGGATTATCTGCAGTACAACAACACAGACTTAGTTCAGCACTGTGCACACCCAGTCCATGTTGGATAATATGTGCTCACCATTGCATCATTTCCCCATGCCAAAACTGCCATTGGAGTAACAAAAACATTTTGTCATTTCCCATTTTTGTTGGGTTATTATTGCATGAGAAAGGGGTGAGGAGTTCAGTAAAAGTCAACCAGTAATATGAGATTTAATATGTGTGTGCTGTATACAGAAACCTTCTTTCATTCAGTGTTTTGCAGTAAGGTGCAATAAGACTGGCCAGCTGTTAAGGTGTTTAAATACTCCAAGCAGAAATGCTATAATACCACAAAGTTCACTGCAATGATAATTACAGTTACTCAAGATATGTGTACCACCAATTAACATCTGGTTTTGCATAGCAAGATTTCTGGTATATATTGTTTTATAATGTCAAAACATAGATGGTTGGCAATGGATCTTATAAAATAGAACAACAACAAAAAAGAAAAAAATCTAATAAGAATTATGACAGACAAGGAGACACTATCCCACAGAGAGCATCTGTGCTCAAGCTAAAATCTATTCAGAAATGTAATTCACTCTTGAAGTTCCAAAGGATATGAAAACATGTGTATGTTGCTTCTTTCAAACATGTCTGTCTTTAGTCAACAATTTTATAGCATTATGCATTGCTCACCTCACTGAGGTACATACATGTGATATTAAAAGCATATGCTCCACATGCAACAACAACAACAATAATAATAATAATAATGATAATAATGTTTTTGAGATTATATCCACGTGTTTCTCTATGCCATCCATAATAGTTGAATGCTTGGCAACACTGACTTATGAATAAAATAATGAATCTCTGACAGTATTTCACTTTCCCATCATCAGCAGCTCTGACCAAAAATGCTTGATGATGAACATGAATTATTTCTTTGTTGATGTTTCATTGCACAGGTTGTCATTGTTTGCTCTATTTTAACAGACTGGAAGAAAAAAAAAGTAATTAAGTTAAAGCAGGGTTTTTTTTGTTACTTAGACAACCTTTTTGTTTATTTTGATTGAGTTTTATATCACACCTTTATTAATGTGCAGAGGCATGAAAGTGTGCAATGTTTGAATAAAATTCAGTGGAGGAGAGGTCTGATTTATGAAGCTAAATTCAAACAGTCTTGTCTGCACAATGAGTTACTGAAGCACAAGTTAGAATCTGCTGTCTTAAACCTTTTTTGAGTTTTAAAGTGGATGACATGAGGACCCTTTGTGATGGTAAAAAAACACAGGACAGGTAGTTTTGTTTGTGACATTGATTTCCAATAATGGTGGTTGGGGGTCACTTATTTACACCTTTGTTAATGTCTGTCTAGGGGATATTGGTCTTGGCAACTCCAAATAAATACCTAATAGATTATAACACTATAAAATTCATGTTTACTACATGCAGAACATATTTTAACCAACAAAGATGTTGTAGCAGCTACCCTGCAACATGGCTTTGTCCATGTCTCAACAAAATATTGTGTACAGAGAAAACAGAGATGGAATAACAAGGGATTTGATAAATCATTGTATAATTCACAGGTTTTTATGTCTTTCATTTTTCAGTTTTCAGCTGGGGTAGTCAAGATTTCAAAATGAAAAATTACATGTTTGACCGATCATTGCATACAATACATACAGCATACATAGCCATACGTATGATGAGATAGATAACAATAACCTGTGCTCCAGCCAGTTACAAATCCAGAAAAAGAGCAAGGACCACCTGCTTGAAGGGAGATGAATCGGTTTGTGTGTAGCAGTCATTTGACAAGCCCAAAGAACAGGGCCATTAATAACGTGATGACCAGCAAGAGACTTAGTAGGCGTCTCCATAGGAATGCCTAGCACTGATGACTGCCAAATAGAAAATGCACTTTAGCAGGTGGTCATTGGACATTTGGCACAAGCGTTGTTGGTATAATGCTCTGGTGTGCTGATCATGCTACAAAGACAGAGCATTTTAGAGGTAATTTCTCCTCTTGCAGTAGTTGATGCAGTAATTTATAGCTCGGTAAGTAAAATGGTTATTTTCTTAATCCTTGACTCATTTAGGACTTTAAAAGTCTGACAGCCCTTCACAAGAACCAGTTGTTTCCCAAATCACCCGGCATGAGCCCACATGAGATACTTTGTTGATGGGGGCTTGTTGGCTTGTAGCTGGCAGCATTCCTCTTGTGTCCTCCTTCACAGCCAGCTCCTCTTTCTCACAGCACAGCTGCACCTCCTCTGACACTCCTCCTCTCCTCCCTTTGTGCACAATCACCTCCTCCTCCTCTTCCCTGCTACTGCTGCTCATCAAAGCTCAGAGGAAAAAAAATAGCCCAAGTCTGTCTGTATCTCACCCCTCTGGGCCATACAAAAGCAACACTGGTGCTGCCAGTGAAGAAAGCTAATCCGTTTTAGTTAAACTGTGATGTATGGCCCTGAGCAATTTACATACTCATTCTACACATTTTAACATGGACATCTTTGCAACTTAAAACAGAACAAACCACATGGGCAGGAACAAAGTGCTATATTGCCCAAATTTATCTGTTCCAAAAATACAGAGCCACTGAAGTGCTTTGAAATATGAAATACGATGAGTAAATTCGAAAATGTGTTGTGTCTATGCAGATTATGACAACAACACTTGGGCAGAGAAATACGAATCATGGGTGTTTTTTGCAAAAGAGATAAAAAAGATTTAACTTTACTCATCCATTTCTCTTTCAATATCAGCTTTTATACTCATGTGGAGTATCTCCTACATTGCAAGGTAAATTTGCAGACTGCTGTATAGAACAGAGATGGCCCTGAGCTGGACCAGCATATGTGACACAAAGACTACACTTGCATACTGTAGTCTGAGAAGTGAATGTTAAAATTCAGACAGTAAGCTGACATACCTTACAAAATAGAGAAGATCCATGTTTGAGTCTATGTCCTTTTAACCTCATCCTTTTTCCCTTCCATATTGGTAAGAAAATTCAATAAAACTCTGCTAGGGCAGACTGAAAATAGATCATATTGAATTCAGCACCAGCTGTAATAAAAGTGCATTGTGTATTGGCTGCTTATGCCAATATAAGGGAGCTATTTTATTGAAATTGTGTGAAGGCCAATGAAAGTAATAAAATAAACCATGGAACAGTTAATAACCTTCTTTCAGATTAATTCCCCACAATGTTGACAACTGGGAGATTTTTTTGCTACTTTATGAAGACTGGCATTCCTCTGCCAAACATGTATCTTTCAATGCCATGTACATCATACATCATATTATACTTTAATCTATTGGGGATGTATATCACAAGTTGGCATCATGGCTAAGTAATTCTATACATCATGCAACCACAATATACAGTTTGTTTATGATTAATTAATCTCTGTAAAATTATTAATTATGAGAAGGGTTTGAGAGTCATTTTGTGTAATATCAATGGTCTTGACTCCCCCTATCAATGGCCTTGGTCCCCATTTTCTTTTTCAAAATAGAGTTACTGTTTTTTTGCAACCAAGACAGCTCTTAAGACACAGTATGCTGTAATCCACACTCCAGGCCATTAGGTGGTGACAGGCATCTTTAAGGTCAGTCTAAACTGGTCAATACACCCATGAGAGAAGAATGCAGCACCGCATTCTTGATATGTTACTTGATATGTTGATAAAGATATGTTGCTGCAACCAACTTGAGTACATTGGCAAAATTCTTTTAGCTAGCTAGTGAGCAAGAGAAGTTTGTAGCATGTAGTTAGCTAGCTATATCAATATAAATCATTTAAGCAACATAGTCTGATTAACCTCTTTTTTAAAATAAAGTAGCTAGCATCAGTAATGTTAGATTAGCTACTAATGTAAGATGGGTCTCTGATTTTTTCTTGCTAGCTATCACATTTAGATCCACAGAACAATTGGGTCTTCCAGGATCCAAATCTGACAAGTTAGTGTACAATAGTAGCAAGCTAGCCAGCAAACCTGACCAGCCACTTAATTAGCTAATGTTAGTCCACTCCTATGAAACTTAGCTGGCTAATCAAATTATATTGCAAAGACAGTTTCACTTTGTGAAGGCAACAGACACTGAACAGTTGGTTAATATCATGACACATAATACTTTTTTGTATTTTTGCTGCTGTCAGATTTTTTTTATATTTATAATTTACAGTCAGTCAACACCCTTAATTGAAGCTATGTTTATCAACCTGCAGGAGGTGGTCTATTAAGATAGCTAGTCATTGATAAAGGTAAAAGGCAGGCAGTAACATCATCCAGCATCAAGGAGGGAACAGTGGGAAGTTACTCCCTGTGGTCAAAGGTGAGAATATTTAAGTCAGAGACATCTAGGATTAATCTGATCTTTGTAGTATAGTATGACTGAGGTCCAAGGCATGATATAAATGATGTGAAAACACATAAATTAACCACCCAATGCCATCTGAACGAACCGGCAATGACTTTGGATGTGAGAACTGTGCCCCTGCTTTAGTGGGTATGCCTGGTAGTGACACAATCAAAGGAGAGAACAGATAGAGAATAACCTGATGATTGTAATCAATGTGATAGTGGGCAGTTTTGTCTCTGAACAGCTGAGATAACATAAACAGGAAACAGCACCTGGGCAAAAGTTAAACAATGTGGTTCAGATGCAGGAAAACCTCATTGCTTCTCTTTGGAGGTTGTGGCTGAGAATTGAATTAAAGGGAAAAAACAGCACTGGAAGTCACAGATACAGCTGGGAAATATTGCTGACTCATGTAATAGCATTAATATGCATCAATAAATAAAAAAGGGAAACAGGCTGAGCTACCATATTTCCAATTAGCAGCCCTGAAACTATCAGGAAAATGGAAAGCATGTGATGGGAAAGCCCAAATAGAACTCCTAGTGAGTGAAAGTAAAAATAGCTCTCTCTGCTATCAGCTGAAATTACATAGACTCCTACACGGCCTGACTGAGAAATTACTATAACAGCAGTTTGAAAACATTTAATTTTGTGACAGCTTATTTTAATTATGTCTTACCAACCCTCTAGGAGTCCGTTAAAGAAGCATTACAGCATCCTGTGAAAGTTTAGCCTTACTTTTTTTCATTAAACACAGGAAACTGAATTTTCTCATTACTGTGTTAGTCACAGTCATTTTTAGCTTGCTCCATGGCCACACAGGCCAACACATTGCATGATATAAGATTTAGAGCAAAAAAAAAAAATCTCTTGCACTTTGGATTTCAGTGGCTATGTAGGAAATGTAGGATTCCTGTGGAGAGGCGGTCATGGGCCAAAGCCATTCAAATGGGCTGAAAATGCTGATCCATTCTGTTTAGCTTGCAGTAATGGATTTGTTTGTTGCAGAAAACCTTCAGTCTCTGAGGAATTTTGGGACTTAACACCATTCAGTTTTTGCTGCACTGGTCATTTATTCTGATTAGGGGAATGAAGTCCTATACACAGCTGTCCTGATAATGATTGCCACAGAGTCCTTGGAGGGCAAGAAAAAATATACCCTGAGTAAAAAAGGTGTATTTCACCTCATACTGAAGCAATGGTGTGTAAAACGATTGCAGTAGAACCTATAAATGAATGTACATCGCTGTTCTACATGTCAACAAAGGCAGTCAGGTATATCATTAATCATTTTTTTTCTTCTTTTCCTCTTGACTACATTGACAGGATAATTGCTGTGTGCAGCATACTTAAAATTGCTTTAAAATGTCAACAAGATATGAATGAGCAAGGTTCTGCCAAAAGATTATTATAGGTCAAAGACCTTTTATACTTGCTTACAACATTAGTGAAGCAGAGAGACAAAGATAAAGAGAGACAGCAATAGATTAAATTGTGTACTTATATGGCACTGGTAAAACAGATGTATTTCCATTCACAAATAATAAGGTTCACACCACAAACTGAATATTGAGGCTGAAACACAGACAGCAAGTGTACCAAAATATCTAAACTGTTACCATGGTTGACAGTAATTGTGACTCTTAATTTTACTTAGGAGTTATGACATTATTTATGTATTTTAATAGGGATTTAAATCATGTTGCACAAGTTTCATAATTTCCAGTCCCTTGAAAGACTGTGATTAGAAGGGGATGAAAGCTCAGATAGGAATCAGGATAAAAGGGTGCCATAAACCAAAAACTTTTTTGAACCTAGAGCATTTGTTTATGTTTGGCATGTTCTGCTTTTCCATGAAATGGCTGATTACCCATACTAATATGTCCTACATCATTCAGTCCCATGAGCACATGGAAACAGTGAGACACCTGCTTCCAGTGGATGGCCAAACGTATTGAATCCAGCAGCTATGAATTGAATATCTTGTTTCCAGCTGCCAATTACTTCCAGGAACTTCTCTTGCCTTTGTAATACAACTGTTCCTGTATTATTTCTGTCTCATGTTACAATTGATGTCACTTTATATAAAGTAAACAGAAATTTGTTCACACATGGATTCTGATGGATTCTAAACTTTATATTAACTACATTGATTTTGAATAATAATCATATTTTCTTGGCAATTGTGTTGAAAAAATAATTAATTCATTAATTACATTTCTTTTGCCATTTTCTCATGGTAGAACTTGTTTCGTCCTAATAGTTTTTACTCAGCTAAGAGAATGAAGTTGAAGAAACAGACATTAAATATAACATTAAATATAACAGCATGTACGAAAGCATATGTTGGTTTATCGTTTATCTGTTGCCATACACAGTATTGATCTGTACAGATAAACATAATGTTCAGTGTTTCGTTGCTTGTAAAAGCATGATATTGCATTGCTGTACAGAGGGTTAATGAGCAGAAAAAGGCACAGCAGATGGTGACTCTGGAAAGGCTGGAACTGAGGGGCACTGGCAAGATAGTGAGGTGGTGACATTGACCTTTAGGGCTGGCTTTGTTTTATACCATCCTCCATTTTATTCATTGTTGCATCATACATTATGGCCCTTCAGTTTATTTCTTTAGGATCCAAGGGGTCATTAAAGAAACACTAATAGCACCGTCCTAGAAACAGCACCGTTCTATCACCGCTCTTTCAGCTCCATTTTTAATATGTCCTTTCATTCTGACTACATTACATTATTGTCATTTATCAGATGCTCTTATCCAGAGCGATTTACATAGGTTACACTTTTTATATGTTTACTGAGGAAATTGTGGGTTAGGTACCTTGCCCAAAATACAACAGCAGTGCCCCAGCAGGGAATCAAACCAGCAACATTTTGGGTTCAAGCCCTGCTCCTTACCACTATGCCACACTGCTACCCTAATCCATTCAAGTTTGCTGTGTTTGGAAAAGGGGGATAAGCTGTGTTGGTGTGATGTGCCGTACAAGTTCACTGCAGCGACATGTACAATATCTGCTCACACCTTTGCTCATCATCTGTGGTAAGTCTATAGTTGTCCAATGAGAACAATGTGGTCCTCACAAATTTCACTCAGGGGTATGGAGCTTGATCAGAAAGTCTCAGCTCCAGCCAGCTCTGTCTGAGGGGCTGGCTCACGGAGCTACATCTGTCTCTTTTATTTGTGGATATGACCTCTCAGGCTGTTGAGTCAGGCCTCGAGTTTTGGGTGTGCAGACTCTTTAATGTTAAGAATGCCTCCAACTCCTGTCATCTGTGTTCGGTTTTGGCTTCTCGCAGTGTGATAGAGCTTCGGGGGTTCGTCCCGTCAACCATAAGCCCGTGGCAGCCCAGCACGCAAAGTTCCGATAGATTCCACATGGTTGTGGGCTCCAGATATTAGATGTTGTATTACCTGTTCTCTGTGGCTTGAGGAATGTGTGGTCATTTGGTACTGCCTGTGTTAAAAATCTGTCTTTACCAAAAATTCCCAGTCTTTTTGAGTTCAGTTTTGTTAGGCTTATCTTTTGACCTATGAAAATGAAAATGTTCATCAATGTTCAGTTATAGATGCAGCTGTATGTTTGTTTAGTGAGGTGCCATGGGATTCCTGGGTTTGCCCACAATATTCATTATTTGCATGTGATCACTCCATCCATTATCCTTTACCTGAACAAACATCTGAAATTACCTCAATAAACAAGAAAAACAGAGGATTAATTATTTCAAATTCCAGCCCAGTGAAAACGTTACAGTTGTATGGCTATATCTGGACCATAATAGAGATGGCACCAAGTTAAATTTCTTTCTTTCATAATTTCTTGAAATGAGATTTAAACAAAGCGAAAATTAATTATTTTGCCATAAGTGACAACCCTAAATGAAATATTTAGGCTTGTTTTCTCATTAGTACATAAAAGGAAGGCTATTTGGTCTTCTGCTTACAGTACAGTAAGTGTCAAAGTCAAATCTCTCTTTTACTGTGCTCAGATCAGTTTTTTTTTCGATAGGACTAACAAATTTTCATAGGAAATACACATTTCATCCCACATTTTAATGTGGTCATTATGCTTAATGATATTTTCAGTTTTTTATGTTACCAGTAATGGCAGAAAGGATTGCCATGATTATATTGCGGTTACTGCTGCCTCTGCTAATGCCTGCAGAGAAATTATTCACATCTGCCATGGCATTAATTTAGGCTTGGGCTGGCACCATGGGAGAATAATGTAAATGGTGACATTGTAAGGGAATTGTAGAAAATCAAAAAGGACTGTGGCATGTGGCACATTATTTTTATTTATTTATTTCAGAAATGTCTTTCAGTCATATCCTAAAATAACCCAAGCTTTCCCCTTTATTGAACAAGCGTCTGTATAGAGATCAAAAGATGAAAAATGTCTCACATTTTGGAATGTGACTTGCCGGTTGATTTCATTATTCTGCTGAATCTTGAAAACAGTAATGAAACATCTGCTCACTGGTTTTAATAGCAGCATATGGAGGGAGCATGCCAATGAATATAACAGATTCCAACAGATTCCATGTTATTCTGATAAAAGCCTAAATCCATAATGAAACATAACAAATTGGACATGTGTGTGATCAAGACAGAAGAAGAGCACTTGTATGGTTACAATTCATTGACAGACCAAATTTCTGAAATTGACAAATTGTTAATTATACATGCTGTAGGCATGTAACAGAGATACATTAATGCCCGGTGTCAAAGTAAACTTTTACACACCTTATATAGTATAGCCTGATTTTGCTTGGCATGGTTGCCTAGATATAGTGTATTATGGAGAATTTTCTCATTTCACTCCTTTTATGACCAATGTAAAGACATTATTCAGATGAGAGAAATATTAGGTCCATCCGACATGAATTACACATGGACATATTTGCAGATTTAGAATCAGCATAGCATGTGTCACCAAACAATCTAATTCTCTAATGAACCACAAAAAATGCAGTATGAATGAATTTTTTTATTCAATTTTGGCAATCTTTATAAGACGTTACTAGTGGTTCTGTAAATCCAGAGCTATAGAAGCCAGTATTGACTGCCCTGAAGATATTATCAAAGATACATACCAAGTAATTGAATCAGGAAGAATGGATAATCAGAGATGTAAATTTTGCAACAGCATCATTGAGTGATGCATAACCTAGTACTCCGCTATGAAACAGGGGCACTTGGTGCTGTAAAATTTGAAACATGGCAAAGGTTTTCGCACAAAATACTGTTTTGGCTTGACATTTCTTTAACATTTACCCTGAATGCAAGCAAACATTGGCATCTTCACATTGCACACCATAGAAACAGCACTATTGATGGTTTTAAGAACAGTGTGGAAAGATCTGCATAGGTGTTACTCCAGTCTTTTTTCACTCATTACATCAAAATCACAGTAAAAATGTAGTTACGCTTTATGTTTCTGAGAACATTACTTCCTTAACCTGAACAGCATAGCACAAAAATAGTGTTAGGATATGTCCGTTTCTCTTTAATACCTCTGTAGCCCAAGGAGTAGTATATAGCCTGTTAAGTGTCAACATGAACTTCTTCCAAATGTATTTCCTACATTATGTTAGGTTCATTGAATGGGGACAGGGTCAAAGTTCCCATGTGTGAAAAGCTATGAGGTTATAAGTTATAAAACTCATGCTGTCAGTTAGAAGTATACAGTGTTTTTAATTTAAGTCCTTTTTGATGTTTTAGGAAGATTAATGGTGTTTGTAGGACTCTGAAGACCAAGCCTCACACATTCCTGAGGGAACATTCAGCTGGGAGAAGTGGGGGTAGAGGGAAGGCCATGCCACAAGAATGCAAAAAAAAAGGTGATTGGAGGGCAAGGGGTCATCATATGGAGTTTGTTCTAGAAAGAAATCATTGCCATAGTGAAGACGTTAAATAATAAATAACAGTGTTGGAAATATTTCCTTCAGGAGTGATTTTTATCAGTAAAATGAAAATAGTTTTAGAAAAAATATATAGACTTCATATATCTGTTCGGGAAGTATGCAAGGTAGAAAATAAAACTAGAATCTGATATATACGTTTCAAGATAGCAAAATAAAATGTTACTAAATCTTGAAAACAAATGTTTTCATTTAGTCTTTTGTACTATTAATATAATTTAATACAGTGATAATATCTCAATTCTTTACAACTTCAAGTGTTAAGAATCATTGATGATGCATCATTGAACAATTTCTCTAAATGCACTGATTCTTCTTACCAGAATGATAAGAATAATCACTGAAGACTATTTGTCATGAATTACTAATTGGCTGAATGAAAGAAGATATCAGTTGTTGAGTATTTTCATTTAGGAGTATGCAGAGGCATTATAAATGTGTTACAAACTGAAGTGCAAACTGATGAATTCAGGAAAAGTGTACAGATGGGATTTCAAAGCAATTGCTTTCTTCTGTAAATTTGATCTTACTTCATAAAAAGGTAAGACAGTAAAGCAATGGGTGAACCATTACCATTTCCTCAGAGGACAACTTCAGACCTCGATCCATATACTGTACATAAATTAAAGTCACCACAATATTTATCAATTACCATGGAAAACCACTTATATCAGTTGCACCATGAATTCCGAGGAGAGGTGGACTGAATAAAAATCATTGTCACCAGTTTCTTACACGTAGATCAACCCAAATAATGTTGCTTTGAATCGTTTCAATTTTATATTTTGTTAATAGTTTATGATTCAAAATGGAGTACAATGATGAATGCAGTGGGTGCACGGATGAGGCCAAGATCACATACGAAAAGGTGAGGTTGTGTTAGCAGTCCAAACTTAGCAGCAAAATGTGAATTCTTACAGTGTACTGTTCCTGAGAGTGTTTCAAAATAGGCTCAAAATAGCTGATGTGATGCATGACAGCCTCCTACCACATCATCATTATGCGAAGGTAAACAAGGATCTGCTACTGTAGTAACTCTCTAATCCTATCAAAAGTCTGTACTGTTTGGGCTATGGTGCCAGCTCCTTGCTTATATTTTATGCCAACGGAGAAAGTTGACTTGATTAATACTAGGTCTTCTCTGAACCAGTGTCCGTCAACAAAAAGGGCGATTCTCACTGAAGGAGCCTTATTTCCAAAGCTGCTGATTTCATACATACAAGAAGGGGCACCTCCTGCCCAGAATTTGGAGCCTAGAATATAAATGGAAAACCTTTTGAATGACAATAGCCTTTCAGGATTCTGCTTGCATCGAACCACACTTTGATGTTCACAGATTCCACAATGAGACAGCAATGGTCATTCCTTCCAAATTCCAGTGCACAGTTGAACATCCCCAAATGTATATAGGAAATGCTAGAATTCACACAAATATAAGACAAAGGAATTTAGCTGTGATGTAATTCCTCACGTAGTCCACCTTGTCCTATGGTAGTATGACTTCAACTGTGTGTACCACTATTGTCAGGAGGTAAAAAATTGCAGTTTTGAAAATGTCACACTTAACAAACAGGCAAATTGTTAACTACTTCCTAACATAAGCCCTTCACGTTTTGTCTTATACGAAGCTTTATGCAGTGCAGCCTTTTTCATAATACTAACTGTAAGATATATTTAATGAAAGCAATAAATATAACTTCCACTGACCAAAACCGAGCATCATCAATAACTCTTTTTATTACTGGTGCATATCCCGTGAAAGTTTGCAGTTTATTAGGCTCCTCTGAGTTGTCCTCTGTGAGGTCAGAAGTAACAGGCTCTGACAGCGGTTTGTCAGTGGAGCATGGTTCTGCTTTACCTGTGAGCAAGAAACAGAATTGCTCATGCTTGTTCCTAATACATTACAAACCCTTACAACAATCCAAAGATTACACACAATATTATTCATCTAAATAATGTATATTTATATTAAATGCAAACATGGAACAAAGATAGATACAAAGTCAAGCTTTTAATACCTAGGTATACCAGGGTAATGAGCTTGCTTTTAACTGTTAGGGATAATCAAAAAAGCAGTCAATATTATAAACTATGTAAATCTTGATTTCAAAGGCTAACAATTATATAATACTTCTACAATAATACCACAATAATGTAATACTTACGCAGATGAGGTGGCTGAGTGGTTAAGGCGATGGACTGCTAATCCATTGTGCTCTGCACGCGTGGGTTCAAATCCCATCCTTGTTGGACACTGGTACATTTCCCCACCTGGGGATCAATAAAGTCTTATCTTATATTGATGGCCTTGGCAGTTTTAATCTCAATAAACTAGGAGAAATTGGCACTCTAAAGGCTTCTGAGATTATTTTTCAGTATTTTACACAAACATGATTTGGAGTTATAAGAACCTATAATCTACACCATAATTTTGCTCCAGTCTTGCCTGTCTTAACATAGTATATATTATGCAACTCATGAAGACATCCTCACTTCAGACTTAGCAACAGTTTGTTTGTGTTATATACTAAAAATATAATATTTTGATTCAATTGTCCTAGAACTAATTTTTAAAGTTTTACTAATTTTTAAAGTACTCAGTTTCAGAACAGTTCATACAATGCAATTTTAGAAAAGTTTATTGGACATCTGTTTCAGTACAACTGGAAATAATTACTCTTTTTGTGGGAACTACTTCCAGTTGTCATGAATGTAACTCCCGCTTGGAATGAAATGTTTTCATTGTAATGGTTGCATTGGGAATATGATAACATCTTGTTTATGTTCCTGGCTAAGCGCTGCAGTGAGTGTGACAAGTATATACAAATATTTTCCCAGTGATTATATCATTACTTTTGTATAATATTAAATTGAAAAAAATAACATGCCAACAATAATTATGAGCTGCTAAATCATTATTTACCTCACAATTCTTTAAAATTATTTTGGTATGTCTCTTAAAATTTATATATGTATTCTAAGCGGTTCAGCTAGTTAAAGCAATCATTCCAACAGCAGAATGAGCCCTAGAGCTGAAGACATGGTGTTCATGTTTGCGCTATTAGCTGACAATGACCAGGAGTCTACAGTGGCAGAATGTAATTGATTCCATTCTGCTGGGATAGGGTGTGTTAAAATGGCCAGGGTCTCCTCATCGTCCCTTGCTAGCACTCTCTGGTGACTCGTCAGGCACCTAGGAGTTGCTCGAATTATGTCAGTGGGTGATGTACATGTTCTCCATTCAATATCCCTCCTCCTGAGGTGAACTGTGGGACTTGTAGTGCAAAAACTCCTGCATGAGTACAGCTTTGTGTGTATGGCTGGTGATAGCAAAGCCAAACAAGATTAAAACATTAAGAAAAAATAAATATATCTCTTGAATACTCAAGTGATGAGACAAACGTATGTTCTATGGCATTTGGTGAAGATATAAAACTGTGTATGATCATGTCTAGTTAAATGCAGACTCTCTTGTCTTATGGTAATAACATGTACCCTGCTTTGAAACAAAATGATCATTCCAAAAACATAGTATCCTGTCTGTGTATTTGTTATGAATTTGTAAGCTGGAGGAGTTGCTGGAGGGTCTTCAGGGACTCTTGAACTGCCAGTTGATTTTTTTTAATATTTATGTTTTTATATTTTATATTTATGACACCTCATTGATTTTTTGTGGAAGGAAACAGGTGTATTTTTGCAATGGTTTAATGCATTGTCCAAAATATTTTATGAACATAGCTTAAAAAGATTCAGGTTTTAAATCTGCCACATAAAATGTTGCACATTTAGGTTATTTGCTCTAAGGTAACACAGGTTCCTTCAAACACAAACTAAAATGTAGCCCTGTTTTTCATAATAATTCACATGGACACTCAGTTCTGCTGCATGAGTTACAGGTCGTGGTTTATGTTCTTCTTCCAGCCAAGGGGAGCAAGAATAAAAAGGAAAATATTTTGGTGTATTTGATTAAAAGCGTACCTTGGGTCATTTTTTTAAGAATTTCAATGCCTTACTTTGAACATGCGTTTTTCCACACCAAGATTCAAGCTCACTCTAAGAGTTTGATCGGAATATACACATTAATTCAAGTAAAAGACCATAGTTGTTCCTAGAACAGGGTAAGAAAACACTTCACAATGTCCAAACTCAGTGTTTTCTGGTGACATGCTTGACACATCCATAGCTTGAACACTGCTTGAGCAGGTCTTGTATTTTCACATCTAACAGTTTAAGGATCTTTTTCCAGACCGCTAATAATGCTAATAAGTTCAGTGAGCAGATTTTAATGTCCTAAGACTGGCAGTCACCACAATTTCTTGACTTATGTTAATGCAACTGTTAAACTTTTCATTTTTATTGTTGAACTCAAACTTGGCTGAACTTTGCTTGTGAAAGTTGTGCAGCAAGAGAAATTGGACCTGACAGACATGAAAATGATATGAGTAGCCCAAAACAGCTTTTGCTCTATGAAATCCTACTTTTATTTTTTTGTGTGTTATGTAGATTTTGACACAGCAAATGTAATGTACAATAGCCTCATTAGTCTTGAAGTCCATGTAAGGTGAGGAAGAAGTGAGACTATGGTGCATAACACTGACATTTTTTATTAGAATTCATTTGTAACAAATGGAACTTGTGTCAGCAAGAACTGGTTTTCATACAGATTTCTTTCGCCACCAATGTAACCTAAGTAAGAAAATAAAAAGCACTCCTTTCATTCTGAAAAACGTTTACGTTTACTACTAATCAGAGGTAATTGTATGATTCTTTTAACAAGCCATTTTTTTACAATTTCATTTATTAATTTCAGTCTATGCATCCAGACGAGAGATAGATAGAGAGAGCAGAGAACACAACGTTTATTTTTGTAATGACACTCCAAGCTTGAATGGCAAAGCCACGTAACAGATGGTTATGACAAAATCTGCAGTTGTCTGCTGGAGTATCATGGCACCAGAATGGATGCTCTTTTCGCCACAAACTTTTTTTTGTCTTTTTCATTATAGTCGATATCTTTTTCTGTGTTATTTACATACACACAAAGTGAACGTTTAAGTAAATTCTTACAGATGGGTTCAAGTAATATATTATTGGGTTTAGAATCAATAGGGCAGTGCATAGTACAAAGATATAGAAAGTGCAATTCTTCCTTAAGTGCCCCCAGTGGCCATCTGTGATGTTTTACCATGCATATCAAAAGACAGAAATGAAAAAAGTGGACCAGTACAAATGTATACAGACTGCTGAAGATATTAAACTAAGTATAAAAAATGAAACATGGTGTCTACACCTGGGTGGGGCTAAATAATAGCACTTTAATTGTTACACTTATGAGGAAAAAGGAACAAACAAACAAATAAACAAACAAACAAATTTTTTTCTTACCATCTGAGTGACTGGCCAGAAATAATTTAGCTGCTTAAAATACTTAGGGAAAAAAAGCAACTGGAATGCACATCCACAAAGCCCCCTAAAAGATCTGAGTCAAATAAAAAAGGTGCCTCGTGTGTATGTGTATTTTTGCTTTTAGCTTAAAAAAAAGCCTGATAATACATCTGCAGCAACAGCAGACAGAGTATACAACTGATTAACTTCAGGATTGTCAGGACTGAGATGCTAACCTGTTTTAGCGTTTCACTCTTTTCCCTCCTCTGCTTCTGATGTACAGCATCTGTCCAGTGTTTCTCTTGCCTGTACCTCATTTCTTTTGCGAGGCACTTTCAGCTGACAGCCCACATCCATGGCACTGTTAGAAAAAAGGTAGAGTCCTTCTAGAAGTAGCCGTCTCAACGCATGAGGAAAAAGTGCTTTCCGCTGCTAAGGTTTGGTCGTCTAACAGTCAAAGTGTTTAGCTCTTCAGCAAATTCCTTCCTCATTTCTTCCATCTGGTATGTTATTCTTACTGACCTGACACATAACACTACTGCATGCTGAAAAATAAAATACTGCCATTATAATATATAACTATGCCTATATTTTCAAAGTGCTAGTTAATACTATAGGGTTATAAAAATTAATAGATTTGAATATGAAAACCCAAAATATGAGGGGAGACGGTACAGATCTGTTCCTGTACTTGAGTAAAGATCCCATGCTCTGTTTCTGCAAATGTTGCAGCAAACTCGACAAAAACATTTGAGTTGTTTCCACTCGGCCTAGCTAAAGCCGCTGAAAATAAAAACAGGAGCATGACAAATGAATTATTTGCATATATAATTTCATATAATGTATTAAAAATGAATACTTTTGGTAAAATGAAATATACATTAATATATGGACTAATTTAAGAATACATAAAAACTTATAAGGAACATTATAAAACAGGCATAAGATATAAGGCACTCTAAATGCAAAATGAAAACATTACATATTATGAAGCCTCAAGAAAGTGTTGTCTTCGTGCCTTGCCCTACTACACTGAAGAATGACATCTTGATTGTACTGATGTAAGCTGATGTAAATGCAACCCTTCACACAAACCAGAGACCATAGGATGAGGGGAGTTTTACTGACGCATGCGTGTAAAGTGAACTCCTCCTTACTCTTCAGAGAACAAAGATGCAATGAATCACAAAAGAACTACATAAATCCTATCTATATCATGACTATTTATTGCACAAGAAAAGATGCACTTTATCAGAATATTTTTTGTCCTACTGATGTGCATTCCAGTAAAAAAGGTCTTAATTTCCCCCAAAGTACAGAAATCTCATTGTGGAAGTTATTTTTAAATATAAATTATTTTCTCTCTCTATTTATATGTATTTATATTTTCTATATCTTTATAACTATGTATATATGGGGTATTCTCATCAGAGGCTGTTTTGTCAAACTGTATACATCATCTTAACATGGAAGAACTAAGATAATCGGTAGCAGCAACTTCATACTTTGCTCATCCCTGTTGATTCCACAAAGCCCCAGTTTATCGCATATCGCACGGGTGATATGGGTGTACATTATTTGTTTTTTTTTTTCTAAAAATGGACAAATCAAAATTGAAAATAAAAAAGAACCCTGTAACAAAGTCAACATTTGGTAGTGTGAATACAGCACTGCACACACATGTGCAACCATCGAAAAAGCAAGAAAAACAAAAAGCTCAGGTGGAGAACTTCCACCATGTGACGGTATAGACGTAAGAACAGTTCTACAGCTTAAAAAAAAAAGTAACAGTTGAACAAAAAGTGAACAATTAAGCAAATGTTTTGTTTAATTCACTTCATCAAATGATAAAAGTTTGTTAAAAAAGGGAAATAAGTTTACACAGTTAAAAATGAAGCACAGGTCAGCTGTATAATAAAGTACTAAAAAACTAAATTGATAACTTGTATTCATTTGTAGTTCTTTAAACATTCCCCATTTCCCCCAGTTATTAATAATGAACTGTATGGTGGGATGTGGGGGTTATTACTGTTGAAATGTCTTCTTTTCTTAATTTACCAAGAACTGGTGTCCTTATTTAGATGAAATGTCTCTGTGATTGATTGATCTCTCAGTTTCTCTTTACAGTGTGCACTGAGTTTCAGGCCATTGAGTCGACCTTAACTGCTCCTCCAAAGAGTTATACTGTTGATGCTGAAGTTGGTGACATTTTTCTTTTTAATCCAAGATGAATCCTTGAAGCAACAGAGGAAATGATTTCTTATGATGCTTCATCAGTCAGGATTTTCTTTACATTTCAGGGTAGTTTATCAAATAAGTAAATTCTTGGTCCACCTGGAATCATTTTTTCTTTTTTTTTTTGTTTGTTTCACATCTGACATTTAGTTTGTCTTTAGCTAGAAGTTAAGAAGTACTTCCCAAGCATGTGATTATGGCTCAGAAGAGGCTCTCTGGATCTTGAGGGGCCTGCTGCTTTTCCTCCAGGAATGGGAATTTTACGTTGCATAGTGATCAAAGCTTCCAAGATATTCCAATCCAGCTCTGTAGCAGAACTGATACTGATCCTAAAGAAAAAGAAAATACACTTAAGTGAGAGGAATATTTGCCAACAGCACTTTGCAGAACAGACAGGGGTGGTTAGTAAATATTGGGTAATCCCAAATAAACAGATATCAAACCTAGTCAATTACACAAATGAACTCATGAGTCTGCATGTTTCTGATTGAGTGTGGTGGGTTTGAGTGATCTATCTGTGTGGTCGCTTGTCTTTTGTAGTGAGTGCAGTTCAGGGGTACTAGTATCTTCCCCATTGCAGAGAATGATTCTGGTCTCACCTCTGTCTGCACCATGGCTGGCCGTTGTGTCCTTAACATTTTGACCGTCTGGAAGATGTCCACCACCCCCTCGTACCTCATTCGCTCCAGGACAATGCTGAGAGTGATAAAAACACCAGTCCTCCCAACTCCCGCACTGACAGAGAACAGAGCAGGCGCTTTAATTAGGTGACAATCAAACAACCAAAAGATTTACCTCTAATGACCTTCCCCTTGCTGAGCCGACAAAACAGTAAACACCAACATGGATTTTTTTTTAGCTCATCTGACTTGATTTGACAATTTAACTTTTGTGGAAGTGGGAGCACCTATGAAGCCTAAGGAGTTACCATGACTGAGAATACAGGGTGCTTACAGTCTAACAGAGCTGTCCAGGGTTCAGGAAAAACTGTCCCCTGGGGATTTTGTTTAACAAGTAAACAAACAAGAGTAACACACAAGATTTATTTATTTAAATCCCCATTCATGAAAGTGATGCCTTACCTACAGTGAACTGAGATTGGCCCATCCTGGCCAAACTGTTCTTTTGTTTTGTGTACTTGGCCGATAAAGTCGATGAAACCCTCTCCTGACTTTGGCACTCCTTGTTCCGGCCAGTCTGTAAACTGGAACTGCCGCACAGTTCGTGACTGACCATCCTACAGAGAGATATCATACAAATCTAAGTACGTTCAACAATGGCTGAGAAATCAAAAATATTGTGAAGGCTGAAAACTTGTCCTGTGCCAGTGTAAACAGACAAGTAGATCCTCGTTGAGGTTTTATTCTTTTTTTTTTTTTTCAAAACTATATCCTCCTCTAAATCTCATTGCTAAATCCCAATGCTTCATGCACAAACCATTGTAGCATTATCAATTATCAACAACAAATGTTAGCTCACAGTAAATGGTTTACTATTGAAGACATCTGTCCTTCCACCTGAAAGTGTTTCTATATAAATAATGAAGATAATGCTCAGTAGACTCCATTGATGTGTAGTCTTTTCCAGGCTAGATGCCTTTGCAAGCACAGATTACTTAAGTAATATTGTATAAGCTATCATAAAAAAGCAATCCCACTGAGGCACCATGTAATGTGCATCACAAAGGCAACATTTGCACCAATATAAGCATTTCATGGAAGTGAAACTTCATGTGCTCAATGTTTGCTGCATTTAATTTGTTTTTGCACACTGGAGCATGGCAAAATTCACTACAAGTTGACATTGTTGATGGCAAAGACCACAGGAATGCATCGGTATCAGGGGAAAATAGAGTTAAATCTTTTAATGTACACAGATGGTAAATTAAGCACCTCAGTCAAAGTTATCTGTAATAAACACATACACATGCCTCCCAGAGCTAGAGATGGGCTGGGTGTATGCAACCTGGCAGTTATACCTCTATTTCTCCTACTCCTTCACATCATTCACTCTGTCTGCAGGAATGTCCTCACTCACAGGGGAAATAAAGTGATGAGGCCATGAAACATATTCGTATTTTTACAGATGCATAAGATGCAGGTATGGCAGTATCATGAAGAACTGTTTTTCCTTTCTTACTTCTAAATTTAAAAATATAAAACACTTCAGATGGAAAATAACACTTCACATAAGTGACTTTGCTGAAAAGATCTATACATCTGCACAGAATTCTCCACTATGTGTGGTGTAAGTTGGAGCAATGTAATTTTGCATGATCAGCTTCTCCACTGTTTGTGGACCAGTAATGTCATTTGTGTTTGTAGCAACTCTTAACACTAGGATAAAATAGAATCTACTGATATATTACAACACACTATTGTTTTTTTTTTTGCTGAAAAGTGGAAAACTTGTGTTAGAGTCTGGATTAAACTGTGGAGACACTTTGAACAACTGTACATCTACCCAACTTCCTTATATTCCAATGATAAATGTAATGTTGTAAGAGATCAGCTGGACTCACCCTTGCATCAGTCACTTTGAACTCTCTCAGTATGTACTGTGGCATATTGTACTCTGCCATGGGATCCACCACAAAGTACTGGTACCTTGCAGACCTCTCAGCCGGCCAATACTGATGGCATTTTTCCTGCAAAACAAAATGACCAACGGCTAGGCCACCCAAGAGCAACAGTGCAATCAGATGCACTTTTAAAAAAAGACTGTCTCTCCCAATTTCTCATGTGAGGTCTATACTGATAAGTGTCTACAAATGGTTTGCTTTGAGCAGCACAGCATTTTTCAGTTCCCACAAAACTATCAGCTTCATAGGCCTGTCTTTGTGTGAGTAAGAATCAACTGACTATAAAAGCAAAAACACCAAAAAACAGCAAAAACGTACCCTTCCCATCTCTCTAAGCTTGGTGAGCATGACCACAATGGTGGAGTTGTGTTCCCAGAGCATCCTCCAGTAGTCCTCTGTGGTCTCTGCTAGGGGCCCTTGTGTGGCGATGTAGGCCTTCTGTTGTCTACAATGAGACCACCCAGTCAGTAACACAGTGCTGAACGCTACAGAATATCTTATCCACACAACCTCATTAAAATAATCCTCCACCGCATAGTGGTTTACACATTCAGGATGCAATGTGCTTCAGCAAACACAATTGGCTAATCAAACAACGGACACTCCTGTGTGGCACAGTGTGTTTGCTGGTGAGGCCTGAGTCCCAGTCGGGGTGTTGCCATTGTACCCCTGAGCATGGTACTCAACCTGACTTGCTTAAGTAAACATCTAGATATGTAACTGGATAATGCATAAACATGTCAGTTATCTAATTGCACTGGATAAGAACATCTGCTAACCAAATTAACACTGATAATAATTTAATTACAATGATCCTCTACTGTAAAAAAAAAAGTTTTAAATTCCCTGTAACAAAATATGTACACTGTAGGTGCATATCACTGGTTGTAAATGTAGCCTGAGTTTGATCTTTTCATGTTTTCATTTATAAGCTTTCATTATAAAAAAGCAGAATTTTTAGTCAAGGTTAGAGTGTCCTACTGGAAATTATTGACAGGACATTATTTATACAGGGACATTGCTTTCCTCAATTCATCACTAATGAATACTAATTTGATACTAACTAAATTACTTAGCAACATATATTAAGAATCTGTAATATTCATGAGTGTGATTACTTTGTAAATCCATTCTTCTTCAGAATAGCTTCCCTCAGAGCACAGGGAAAACCGCTATTCAACAGATGGCAGAGGAATGTTTTGTTGTGTTAAATCCTGGAACTGTCATCAGTTTTCTTTTGACAGTGCTGCAGCAGTGGCATATTGTTGTGTACTGTGTATAAAAGGGTAATTTTTGAATTTGAAATTGAACTTTGACAGGCAGATGAAAAAGGCAAGAAAAAATGGACAGTGCAAACCTGAATTTCTTAAAAAAAGGTTATTGAAAAATGATTTGTATTATTTCCGTCAACATCGGCGCAGGCATGTATCAGGTATTAGATAACCATGTTACTCTTAGGCGAGGATGAGGCTATGGGCATGGCACATACTTTAGCATATCTAAAACATGTTAATATTGAATGTTTCTCATCAATGGCTTTACATTAACATTTGATGTGAACTGTATTAATGAGGGTAACTGTACAGAATCAGAGGAAAAAAAAAAGAAAAAAAAAAAAAAATCTTACCTGTATCCATCAATGAAGCTGGCATTGATGTAATCGGAGCCCTCCACACCTCGGATGGGCTGCAGACACACTCTCGTGGACTCGTATGGCATTATATTAACAAGGCGGTTCTTGAACTTGTTACATGGGAGATTGGCACTGATGAATCTCGACGTGTGCGCTTTAGTGTTGGCTAAACGCTGCGAGGGGGAGATAACGGAAGTCCCATTAAATCACGCGCTTGTAGTCTTCCCTTTTGTCTACGTTTCATGGCAGGCGCTTCTTGCACGATAAACATGTGAATGTCATTAATAATCACATAGCATTAAAGGAGCTGTGGCGAGAAGATTACTGGCTCCCACCAACCAACCAACCAATAAATAAATAAATAAAATAAGAGTGCTTATTATATTCATTAATAGCTCTGTGAATGAGAGACAAAAGGATTACTGTTCCTTGCCTATGTCAATCTTCAGAGGAATATAAATCTGCGATGGTGAAATAAAACAAACACTACAGTGGCCAAGTGCGACATGCCATGTCTCCAGAGGCAGTTTAATCACCTGATCTGTGTATTCAGCATTTTTCCTAATAGGCTACAAAATGGGGAAAGAATACCAGTGCATGACCAGTGATTCCAATATTTATATCTAGTATACACATATGTAGTAGCATAGAGTCCACCTAACCATGCAAAGATACACCCACATGCTCTAGGCACAATCTGCCAGGAGAAAGGAGAACCTGTGGTTGGCATGCACTGTGAAACAGCATCCCTCTCATCACAAAAAGTGGAAAGTTGCACGTCTTCTGGGACCGAAGGAGTGCATTTAATTCAAGTGCAATTACAAAGACAAGTGGTGTAGAGCAAACCACAGGCCCCATGCAGTCTCCTTCAGCTAATGTGAATTGGATAAGTGTCCACAGGCTGTACAGAGATCATGCAACCAAAGGAACACGGCCCCAGAAGTATTGGGAGTAAAGGCGTGTTTTCAGCGAAACATCATTAGACCACTTTTTGGCTTTAGTCAAATACATAAACACATTGGCCAAAACTGCAGTCTGTAAGATCTCAGGGTTTTGACAAAGTGTAATATCCAGTGAATGGTGGTTAGAGGGACCTTTTTTCTGCAGAGCACATTCTGCACACTGCCATGTTAAGTTTGAAACCCTGCTGTGTGCAACATGTTTGAGCTTCATCTCCCGTCCCAGCAACCGTTTGCTGTCTGCTGCTCTGTTTGACTGTGGCAGCGCTGATCATATTTGTGTACCACCTAAAGAGAGTGCGGCTTTGTTGCTTTGGCACACAGCGACCCGCTTACCTTGAATTCCAGTTCCATGCCGGTCACATTTTCCCCCGACTCTATCTGAGTCAGTTTCTGGATGTATGCATACAGGTTTCTGGCTGGCACCTCCGTGGTGCCACACGTCACAGCCTCCAGGAGCGCGTCATGGATGAATATGTATTGGTCCTCAGTCTGAACCATGTAATTCCTCTGGGCTCTCATTAGAGTAACATGGCCGTAAATATCTACAGTCTTCTCGTGCTTTATCCTCTCCAACATGGCATCTATTACGATGAAGCACCCAGTCCTGCCAACGCCAGCGCTGTAAAACAAACAGCCAGACAGCCACTCATTCCTGATCTCCATTGAAGCACATGTTTTGCACATTCACAGCAACACAACATTGATCTACTTTCAGGGTGAACCATTCAAGGTACTTTTTTTTTAACAGATTCAACAGCTAAAAGTCTGAGTCTCTGAAATCTTGAACTCCATAAGGTAAAAGCTGAAGGAATGTACTCAAATACTGCAGTTCAATCTGTCATGGTAGGAGAGGCACTTTATCACAGAGTGCGCAGAGAAAGAGACTTTCCTTCACCCCTCCATAGGTGGCCACAGTTCGCACAGCTTGGCATGAAGCTGATTGTTCAGCTCTGAGCATTTCAAAAGTGAAGTGCCCCAGTGCTGGTGCACCAAAGCCACTGCTGACGACTGCTCTAGCTCTCCACTTCCCACCTGGGCTCTTAATGGTCTATCTGAACTAATCATTTGCTCAACTGAGCTATTTAACCTTTATCTTTGGTCTAAAAGCTTTTGTGACTGAAGGAAGCCAGTAAATTGCTAACTTTTAAAAGTGCAGCAAATACTAATTACTGTCATTAAATTAGCACATTTCACCGACATCATGGAATGGTTCTGAGTTGGAATGGAAGCCAGGGCACCTAATTAAGACAGGTTGGGTAATTTGTACATTAAGGGCTTTGAACAAATAAGAGGAAAAAATCTTTATTTTTACAAGTGAAGCGAGCTACTAGTCCTGAGAATATGAACCATTGCACTTTACGGCTTTAAACAAGGACATCTTGGTCATTGCAGTTCTGTTTTTTCACTCTTGGTGCATTTACTGCAAAATGTGTTTTGACAGATTGCAGGGTTAATGTAAACAGTTTAGCTTCTTTTCTTGCTTCAGCTTTGTTTCGCAAAGCTTTGTATTCCTATTCTATGTGCTTGCATCAGAGTGCAGGAAATACAGGACATGGAATGAGACAGGCTTTACAACATGCTGCGCTCTGTTCTTTGAGCTGAGCCCATCTAATGTCAACTGAATAGTCCTTAGGTTGGTGCTTGAAAGCAATGGGTTTTTCAATCCATTAAGCAAACATGCCTTAGAGGTGCTATCCCACATTCTTCTTCTTCTTTCAGTCACTGCATTTGTTTTTAATTTATATAATCATGACCAAATCGGTTCCCTGAGCCGAAAGCTGGGTAATGTCCCAAGATGGGTGGCAAGCATGCAGGAATAAAAATTAAAGACACATATGGGAGTCATTCAGCGCTACAAATCATCATATGGTAGTATTTAAGGGCTGGCGTCCTCTCATTCGTTTGCTATCATTTTAGCATAGACGTCTTCCTGACACTTAAGTGGTCCTGGCAGTATAAATAGCTGCCAGGTAATTACTAGGTCTTCATGCATCATGAGTCATTCATAGAACACTCAATTGTGTAATATATCAAGACATATTTATCAAATATTCAAGGCCTTTGTGCAATGCAAAGGTGGAAACACATGCAACATTCTGTTTGGATCACAGTTGTTTCCAGCCCTGAAACATTATTATATTTCCATTTCAGGTACCAGCAAACTTCCTTATTAATGTTGCATATAAACATTGCTGAGGACTGTATTGCTGTTATATGTTTTTATGCTGTGATAATGAGTGACAGCTATTGTGAACAGCACTGTGAATGCTTCATTCTGTCAGTGTGCTAAGTGTCTCCTGTCAAGGTAACAGAATCCACCAGGACCGAATCGCGAATTGGAAGTCAAACAGCAAACAGTGTAAGCGACAGTGAGGCTGGCATGTGCTGGAGAGGGCATCTGACCGAGGAAGAGGTGCCAGAGCGGCTGGCAGATCTCCGTTATCAGCGCAGGAGGGTCTGTAGGTTGGCACTCTGGGCCGGCTGACACAGCTGTTTCCAAAGTGCTAACGATCTGACACTGGGTGTTCTGACAGCACCGCACAGCTGCTTTGAACATCTACTGATATTATCTGACATCATTCAGATTGACGGATTTCATAAAGTACACCAGGAATATACAGTAACCTACATGCTGGATCTCCCTAATTAATCATCACGTTCACAGTTAAAAAGGGTAAGGCTGTTTAACATGCCTAATTGTCTGTATCATCTCCTGTCCACCAATACACACACACACGGGCACATGTCCCCAAATTCCCTAAGCATTTCTCTACTACGCTGCAGGACTTACACTAAAGAAGAAAGGACTCTCATTTAGCCCATCTCTAAATACATCACTGACAATTATTTGCAGATTTAAGATGAACGGCGCGTTCTAAACACGGCACTCGCTTTTACTTCCCAAACATTTTCTCCGTATTTAAGAGGCCCCGACGGCCGGGGCGGAGTGACAAATGAAAAGGCAGGTGGGTATTTTAAGCGAGGGAGACTGCAGCTGCTGCAGTCATCTGAAATGGTGCCATTAGAAGTGCGGTCTGGGGATGAGAGCCATGCGGCTTATCGCCCAGTTGCATTATTCTTACACCCAATTACTCCCCGTCCTCCAGACCGAGACAGAAGCTGATCCGCGCAGCGCAGTGCGTAAACAGACTGGTCTCTCCTCCAGAGGAGCGGGTGCCCCCTCGGCTCCACGCGCCGGCCAGGAGGAAGCACAGCATACCCCCGCCCCCGGCTGTGGTGATGAGGTCACAGCAATATGTGCCGGCTTCCCGCAGATGGCCAAATTCCTTTCCCGCGAAGTCACACTCCGCCCAAGAGCTCATCGCAGACAGCTGTGAGCTCACAGGTGACTTAATTGCCTTTGCCCGAGCAGATTCGAGCTGCGAGCAGTTTTTCCTAAGCATGTGTCTACTTTCTTTCAAGACGTTGTGACACATCACTAAATTAATAAAGCAGAACAAGCTGCTGGAATCATAAGTCAGCATTCTGAAGAACACAGATGGCAGACTGCTTGCATGTGTGATATAAGTCCGATGGTGAAAAGAACGTCGATAACCCATTCCTATGTTAATTACTGTTGTATATATTTTTCAGAGAAGCTGTCAGAGAAACGCTTGTCACTTGAAGGCTTTTGTTGTATCTCTACACGGTTTCCCCTATGCCTCCATGCAGTGTCGGTGTGTGACACAGAATGTAACATGACATTATTTTATTTCAGACATTGAAAAAGGATATTGCACCTTCACATACAGTTACATTCACGCTAGTGGAGAAAGACATGTTTTACTAAGCAGCATTTGCTTCAAATCCCAGATGAGAAATATTTATGATGGCTACCATGCTGTGGCAAACACACCATAGAAGCATAAACCTTTTTATAGACTTGCAGGGGTGAGATTTTAACAATTTTTAAAGAAAGAAGGTTTACACTCAGGGAACAATGGCCCAATGTATTTGAACATTTTTTTCTTTTTATGCCATCGCACAAGCATGATCTGACAGTCACATTGATTACCATTATTTTGTAATCGAAATTTAAATGAAAGGGTTTGAATGCTGGTTCATGTTTCAAGCATCCATTCAAATTCTTGACAGTATACATTTGTACAAGTAATGCTAGCAACAAGGCAAAGACTAACTTGAGCTGAGTGCATGTCACAATTCACAATGATTGTGGCAACAATATATTTAAATGTTGAATTCTTACTTTCTGTTTAGCATGGAACTATTCACAAGGGATTCTATGTTATTTAAAGCATTCATAAAAGACCTAACAATACTTTTTATACAAATGAGGCTAAAAGACTCAAACATTTCCACATACTTTCTTCCTCAATGACTCAGCATACTTCCTTTATCATTGATATGGTGTTACTCAGCTGGCAACTCCAAAACGTCACTGCGGGGGTACATATTAATTACAAATTGCCAGTCAGCGCTTATTATCACTAAGGCTGAGATTAATGAGTTCTTAACTTATGGCAGAAAATCCAAAACTAAATATCCATTTTAATAAATGCGGTTTGCTCTCTTATTTGAGCCAAAAGGTTAAAGACAGAGGTGTTCAGATCTAAATAACTTCAATATATTTTGTAAAAGATCCAACATATTTTCGCAAAGATGATTTTCTAAGGTTCAAACTTTTTGGCCTCTTCACCAGTGGAATGTGAAACACGTAAGAGTTTATGTAAATGAATGAGTGTGCTGTAACATATTGGACAAAAAAGCTCTAAAATGCAAACATGAATGTACCTGAAATGCTTCTTTGAAATGCTAACATTTATTTGAGTAGATTTTTGGCATAATGTCATCATTCAAATATTTTGCTGAGAAACTGACTGAGATTGCAGGGCAGATGGATTTTAAGGCTAAAACTACTCAGAAAAATACATAAAGCACTCAACCAGCTGCTTTCAAAGTGAAGCAATTCATCCCCGCCCATCATAATGAGAACTCTCTTTAACATTTAAATATAAATAACTATATTAATTAAAAGCAGTTGAACTGACTGGTGGACTTCAAGTCTCATTGTCAGTGACAGATCATGCTTTGTGTAACATGTCACACATAATGCTATGTTCCAAGCTTTCATAGAAACACCACATTCAAAGTCCCACTTACGAATAACGACAAATGATTTAAAGGTTGTACAAATTGCAGTGCCAGGAGGAAAGAGATATTTAGAGATATATCGAGATGTTTTGAAACATTCTGACAGAACATGCACATTACTGTCCCATTTTCAATATTAGCTGTGCATGGCACTAGAAACAGACCTAGAAAGAGGTCTGTCTTGGCATGAAAGACCAGTGTCTCAGTAAAACTACTAAAACCATTTTCATCAATATTCCATCTGCAGTTGGAGCAACAGAGAGGTTTTGAATGGAGACTAAACCAGCCTTGGTTTTCTTATAAGAAAGCGTGGATATTTAGTACTTGCAACATCAATGACAAAGAACTTCTGAAAACAAATTTATACACAAGGGATGTCTTCTTGCAAAGGTTTTAAATTTACTGAGATCATTTACCCAGCTTCAACCACTGTCTTGACCAACTAATTAATCAAACGCTCAGGGGTCTGGATACTGCAGTTAATTATCCATTGCAAAACAATCTCTTTTCCTTGACATCGTTTGTTTAGACTTGCAAATTTACATGATAAACAGGGCATTATCAAAAGCTAACTAGCAAGACAGAGAGTAAAGGAATGACTGTCTTAAACAACTTTCAATATCTCCCAAAGGCTACGTTAACTTCTCAAATGAGCAGAGAAAACTCTTCTCAAAATGTAGTTTTAAAGACTGCCAATGAAAAGCCTGTTTTCAGACTGATTTTAAGCTCTGCAGCCTCTTATCTGATGATGGGTATGGAATTAAAACTCCAATCTGCAGAATGACATTAATTCCTGCATTCCACACACCACAAAAAAAATCAGGATTTTCAATTTTAACTGATTCTGCTAGTAGCTCTAATTAACTTCTGCATGTGGTAATTTAATTCTTCACTAATCCCTTTTTTCACAGTTTCCTGGGCAAGTTTACCATCTCCTCCTGTAAGAGGGTGCTTGCTCGCTGCAGACATTCCTGCAAATTTCTGTTTTGAAGTGACAGCTGTTTGGAACAGTGGCTCTGTTTCTGTTCTCCTAATACGGCATCACTGGTGATTTATGTCTTCTACAGTCTACAGTAGTTATTCCTTTATTTAGTTCAGATGCAATTACCCAGGGGACAAACAAAGAAAACAAGAGCACTCATACGCTGCTGGTGCAGAGTACACATGAGTGGCAAGAAGAGAAAGTGGGCAAGATGAACGTTTGCCAAGGGCACTGACACCAATAATCTCCCAGCCTTGTGTGGTGAATACCCTGGGATCGTAAACATCCACAAAGCCGATAGAACCTCCCTTTGGTTTCTATTGACAGTCCTAAACCACACAAACTCACCCCCCCCTCCCCTTCTCCCTGCCAAGGCATTTAGAGGATTAACGGATATCCACCGCACAAACAATGTTGGATCATGGCAATCAAGCTGTGTAGCCTTGGTCCTGTTTGTGAAGGGTGGTATTCATCCAGATTGGACTCTTGGTGGTGCTGAACCACACACACACACACACACACACACACACACACACTGCTGTTTATGCTCAGAGAGGTGTGGTGAACCTCACAGCTGTTCAGATGCGTGGGAAGAAGGGTCACACGCTGCCTCACCTGCAGTGCACCACCATAGGCCCAGCGTCTGGTGGGTTACATGCTTTAACCCTCCTCAAAAAGGCCAGGAAGGGAGTGGGGTGTTCTGGGACCCCGTGGTCCGGCCAGGCTGTGAACTGGAATTGTCTCACTTCTCTTTTCTCGCTGGAACCATTCTGTGCGCAGACATAAGGGGGAAGAATGACATTCATTGAAGCGCATTCAACCCAGAGGATCAAACCTCTGAATTCCAGAAAAAGGGACAAAATCACATTAGATTTATGTTCTAAATACCTAAATCCGCTACATCAAAAGATTTAAACATGTTGTAGGGATGATTAATTGAAATGATCTCATTTTCATTAAATGACTAAGTAGCTCAATGCGGTGCTCTGTGGCAACGAAACAAGCTGAAAATCGTCACAGCCAACTGCTCTGTGCATCATGTTGTTTCGTGTTTCCTCTTTGCAGGCTTACTTTATAAAGTGCAAATGTCCTGACACAGTATGTGGCCAGCTCCACTGTGTCTAGCAATGTCACCTGGATCAAACCATATGTTTCCGTGCCTCTTGTAGGCCAATACTGGTCACATTTGACCTGAAAGAGAGGGTTGCATCAAAACACAGAAATTTCAAATGCAAAGAAAAAACAATACATGGGAAAGTGAATTTGATTTTCAAATACATTCATACGCCACAGTTTCTCTGACTTTGTATATGATGTGGACAAGTACTGTATCCTACACTGTTTAACAAATTTATGAACAAGTAAGTGTATGCTCAAAGTATATTGTCACGGACATGCAGAAAGCTATGGAAATAATTTATCTACAAAATATAGTGGACAGCATCAATAGCTCCCTATTCTGCTGATTTAGACAGATTCACATTTGAGAAAACAGCTTACAGCATTCCGCTGATCCAAACAGCATTATTTACTGGCCTGACAAACTCTATAATTACAATTTTAACTGCTGTTTTCCAATCACATTATAGACGCAGGTTTATTGTGATTACGCCGTTTCCTTGCTGACTGAACAACTGATAAAACATTGCTCCATTACAGTATTATTATTCCACTCCCAAATGGAAATAAATTAATGATTTAAGTAACAGTTCTCTACAGAACACATGTAGAGAATTGTTACTTATATATACATGAAAGTTAACTATGGTGTTAAGCCAGATCAAAATTCAGTTAACACTGTTCATTGATTCATGCAGAGGTATGCTGATATTTTTGGACAGTTTGGCATTTGCTGTCAAAGGTGACAACAGCAAACAAAAAACCCATATTCCTGATTTGCACATTAGTAAAGTGATGTATAAGAGGCTAATCCTATTAAAAAGCCACCTGTAACACTGGTCATGTTTGGCTTAATGGGATGGAGAGTGGAAAACAACTGATCTGGGACAGATAATTTCAAAACATGTTACTGTGTTGTATGTTTTCAAAAATAATCAGTCATTTGAAATACCACAACATGAACATGACTGTAAAAAGACTCAATGATCTTATTTGCTTCTGCAGAAGAGTGCAAAGCATGTTACATTCCTTCTACTCCAAGCACGTTGTCAGGTTGTAGGATCACTAAAAATCTAAAACCTAAGTCAAGCGAACTGGAACATCCGATTTTTAATGTTTTTGATGTTCATAATCATTCATCAAATTTGGACTAAATGCTGCCCGGACTGACCCTCACTAATCAGATAAATTAACTAAATATTCATAAGGATTGGAAGATTCAGAAGCCAGTGTATAATCCTAAATTAATCAGACACCAGAAGCAAAGCCCTCGTCTTCATGTAGGTTGTTTTACGATACCAAGGACAGAGATTACTACTTCAAACCAAACCAAAACCAAACGAACGGATAGAAATAAATGTGAGAGTCACAGATTTTAAACTGTAGGTGTAACTGTCAGCCTCTGAAAACTATAAGAGCCTCTTTAACCTGTCCAAAATTATTCCATCGCAGTACTGGCAAATGAGATTCCTCTTAGTAGATAGCCACAGATTTTCTAAAAAGCCACATTTAGGAACAGAACAAACTTCTCAAATCTAAATGACAGGGTCTTTACTAAGTCCCACAAACAAAGCATCTTCACAAAGAAAAAAGGGAACATTGTCATATAAATATAGCCATCTGCAAGCTATTCTATAATATGTAAGTAAAATTCCATTTTACAATACAACTAATGACATGCATTCTGTGTTTAAATAAAACTTTAAAAAATATATTAACACAATCAGAAGCAAACCTCGGCCAAGCGATAAAATGTATTGCTTTGTTGAAGTTTGTTTTGATTGTGTTATTCCACTGAAAAACTGAAAAAGTGTACTGAAAAAGTATAATAACACAATCAAAAACAAACATCAGCCACACAATAAAATGCATTCTGTCTTCTCTCTCAGTGAGAAATTGATGCCACTGTGATGGTCTTTCAGCTGATTAAAACAGAAGTACTTATTGGGTCTCTTATTTGTAATTAAACTGAGGACCTCTCTGAAACAACAAAATAATAATGGCAATTAGTGACTTGTGGAAATCATGCACTCATTGAGTGTTTGAACAAACATTGTAGCGTTGCTGAGACAAACAAATATGCAGCTCTAACCTACGCATCTGCCACACGTTTCTTGCACATTTCAAATCTGCAGCGCGTGACATGAGCTTGATGCTGAACACAGTTTGAAGTGTTGGGTGCTTTAGTGTTAGCATTCTCGTGGCAACAATAATTGCTTGCATCACACAGTGCTGGATAAACCAGTGGGCCATGCTGCTACACTAAAATAGCATTGGTATATATATTTATGAAAAACAAAAAAAGTAAAACAACTTGAAAGAGTGACAGATGAACAAGTGAATGATATCCCGTGGCACAGAATGAGAGATGTCTTGCCTTGGAGAAGAAAAAAGAGGGCATCTGAAGGAAATGAAACAAAGAAATATGGGAAATAAACACAATTGATGGAGGAAGTACAAAGAAATATGTTAAGCAGAAATTTGCATCAGAGAAGCAAGTGAAGAGATGCCTGTAATTGACAGAGAAATACACTGTGTAATGTTATAACCACCACTGCAAAGAGAATATACTTATACACGCTGACAGCAACTTTTGTTTTTTCCAACCACCTTTTTCATGCGCTCTTTGACAATCCTGCATGAAGGGCACTATACTAAATAAAATTCGATTGACATAAAAATTGGTCAATAGGCTAATTACTTTGCCTAACTGTTTTGATTGATTAATCCCTCAGATGTATTGTTTGTAGAGTGCTCGTCAGAGGAGGAGCTCACAGAATGCTATTTCCTTTGTTTTTCAAGACAATGAAAGCGCTGTAAAAACTGTGGTGGTTGCACATTGGACAAAAAAACTGCAGTGAAACCTGCCTGTAGATTGTAGGATAAAGGGGACGATTAAAATGGAAGTTCCTATAGTTATAGAAATCTGTAGTGCATTATGAGACTGCCTTTCACTATGCACCTACATTCGTAATCACAAACATTACTTGAAATAAATGACATGCACATAAGGACCCCCATCTAATCCATTCTCCATTATAGCATTATGAAATAGAATTGCTGTAATTGTTGCAACCATTAGAAAAAAATGCATGTGAACAGAGCTTCAATTTGTCATTAAGAATTCACTTATTCATCTTGGTTCAGACTGAATCATAGCAGTATTTTGTCCTTCACTTACAAAACTGAACACTGCAGTGTCCAGTAGTCACTGAAATGAATGAAAATAATGAGTAAAAAACATGTAACACTTCCCTAAAATTGTGACCCAAGCTTAAGAACGCAGTGCTACCTCTGTCACATTGAATCTGGGCTCAGGTGTACCACATTGTACTCCTTCATTTTACATTCTCAGCTTAATGCTATTGATTTTCTTTTTTTAATGAAATCTGCCTACCCTTGATCTTTCTTCCAGCTTGGTCATCATGACAATGTTAGCACTGCGCTGCTCCCATATCATCCGCCAGAAGTCACCAAAGGTCTCCGGCAGTGATCCTTGGGTGGCGATGTAAGCGTTCTGTTTTCTGTACCCATCGATGTAGTTGGCATTGATGTAATCACTCCCAGGGATGCCTGAAAGAAAGCCAGACTTTAACTCGGACACAGGAATACTTCTGTAATTGTGTTTGGACTTCAGATAGAACCACAGCCTGATTAACCCAAGAGTGCAACGCACAAACAAGCAGACAAACCACAAAAAAAAGGAAAAAACAGTTGCTCAGGTCAGGAAAGCGATCGATAAGGTGAGTAAGCTGCTGGCGTGTGTTTGGACCCCTACAGAAAGCACTGCCTGCATTCAGGGGCTTCATTCCAAATTCCCCCACCCTAATACCATGATCACAAGAGTCACATGACAATCATGGGGAGTGATTACTGTCTGAGGCCCTATGAGCTGTGGGCAAGTGGCTCAAACACTTCAGTGTCCTTGCCTTTAGGTCTGGAAGATCTCAGATGGCTTTTCATCCCACCAACCATGCCCACTATGTTAAGATAGCAGGAGTCTGTGTATTTTGGGTACAAATGCTATGAAAATTTTACATAAACATTTTCTGGAATTAAAGTTTAATTATCAACGATGCATTTTAAACTCTGAGTAAATACAAATAAAAATTCTCCTTGACCTCACTATAAGAAAAAAAAAACTGCAAAAAAGCATGTTTTTTCTCCTCCTTTTTGCTCCCGTTAAATGAAAGCAGTGGGTCTTTTCCGATCGTGGGAGAAGCCGAGCTGACAGCTCATCAGTGCTCCAGGACTGGCAGCTGCAAGCTATGCTCACACATGGTCGACGAAGATAAGTCTCATCTGCATGGGATTCACGTCCCCACACCATCCGTTCCCCAACTCTGCCTTTTTTCCCCCTCACAGGTAACTTATTCAGTGAAGAAAACAGGGCGCCTGTTCATTCAAAACCTCACAGCTGTTTTTTTCCCCTCTTGCTGTAAACTCGATTGGGTTGCCTGCCTTTGTTGTACAAGCCGGGCTGTGAGAAAGACAATTGAGCTGTGGCCTTCTGATGCAAGGGACATTAAACATTGTCTTGCAATGAAATCAAGGGCTGTGCGAGGTAAACTCAAGGAATCAACTTTACTTGGATTCTTGGCAATAACAATTTGTAAAAAAAAAAAAAAAATACATATATATATAAAATGTATTTTTGTTTGCCTCTCTGTTCTACACTTCTGTTTTTAAGAAAAAAATGTGGAAATGGGAGATCATGTAATTTCAAATGTATTTTGATATAAGGACGTATTGATCATGGCATTCTGTAACCTTACATTAATGTACAGCATTATTTCAGTTTACTTTGTCTAAAATGGTAAGAAAGGGTATACAATTCAATGACGATAAAGGCGTCACATACCTACAGTATAAAGGCGCACATATGGCTCATTCCACACTGTATTGTCACATACTAGAATACTAGAAGCCCTTTGGTATAGTATTAAGGCATTAAAGGTATAGTATTAAGATTTACAAAAAACAGTTGACAAATTATTAAAATTGGAGCCAACTTTATATTACTTGATTTGCCACATTCCTTCTGAAGTTGAATGCAATCTTACATACTTTGGTTTGCAGCATCAAGCAACCATTTTTACAAAGCAAAAATCAGGGGTCAGTTAGGTACAGCTATGTAATTCTACACATCTGTACATACACCTATAAATGTTACCATGACAAGAGCATTGACACAAAGGATGTTTACACAGACTATTTAAAAAATGCTGAAAACCTGCATGTTCCCCAATCTGTGCAAGATGAAGACTGTGTAACATCTGAAAGAGAACTGATTTGTTGGAGAGACTAGGGTCTTGTGAATCACAAAGTAAAAGCTGTTATGAAGACATAAAAAATAGCTACTGGAAACTGCAGTCTGCTTTTGACAAGTTCACACCTGTGAACTGACATGTCACTACCTATGAGAATGCCCTTAATAGCATTATTCAAGTACTGCTTCATACTTCTCTCAGGGAAAAAAAAAGAAAAAAAGTAATTCCATTCTAGTGACCGGGTTATGGAAAATGTGTTGATGTCTTGGATAAGGTCCAGAAAAGGGCAACTGACTTGTGTCTGGGATGAAGAGCAAGAGCTGTGATTGAAAGAACATTCTGTTTGGCCCCCGGGAGACAGAGGCCGAGGAAAGACCTGATTGAGGTCTTATATTTCAACATATTGAAAGAAAGAAATAAAGCTGACCCTCGCTGTTATTTCAATCATAGATTACCCAGCAGGGCACAATGGAAGATATGGAAACATAGCTGAAACACAGCTAAATGGATTGGGATGTTGCGTTCTTACAGAATAAATTGTTTGTATATACAATGGCTACCAGCCAAATGGAATTAACCAGGGCAGCATAAAAAGATCCAAAGGTAAAACATTTTCTAGGTCATGTGAAGTACGTAAGAAAATGGAACATAGTCACTATTCAGTCAATACAGCTCGACAAGCTTACCATCAATGGCGGACAGAAGGACTCGTGAATGGTCGTATGCAATCACATTGGCATATCTGTTCTTTGGTTTGTTGACTTCCAGATTGGAGTGTTCCCATGTAAACTGCTGTCCAGGATCAATGGACTGTGGAGAAAGGCGGAAAGCATTTCATCACTTCCTGCTATTAGGCTGAAAATTCATGGCCAAAAACATGCCTTTATTGAAACGCCAACCAAAATAGTGGAGCTGTCCCAGTCCTCATTTGCATGTCAGTGTCTAAGTTATAAATGACTGCATTTATTTTTCAGAACACATTTAGATGTGAGTGTAACTCTTCAGGAATCTCAGAGAGAAATACCAGGCCATGTTAGACAGTGTTTGCAGCTATTCTGGACATTTCATCAGAGTCCAGTGCTATTTTTGCATGATGGACATTTTACATAACTGGCTGCTGCTAAATTTAGCACTTTAAGGCTCATGTCACATTTTATAGTGTTCATTCCAATCGTACGCATGACATTACCAAACATATATATATATATATATATATATATATATATATATATATATATATATATATATATATATACACATATATATATATATATACACACATGTGTGTGTGTGTGTGTGTGTGTTGCTGATGACATGCATTAGTTACACAGGTACATATACATATGTTTATAAAACAGAAAATAAAAGACTGTTCTTGTTCATGACAGATAATGACTGAAAATCCAGATGTATTTTTTAATGATGTTCTGTGAACCAACTGATCATATATCTAATACAAATCATAGTTCTTAAAACATGAGGAAATCATTAGTATTGAAAGCATTAGTATGTGAGTCAGGTAAAGTGGCATTTTGTGCTGAAGAGGTTTTTACTTTCCTCTAATTCTCCCCAATCATATTAAATAGTTCTTTGGAGAGCTGACTACAGGCAATCTTTTTGTAGGTCAAGTTTCATATTGCTGCTTTGGTTCTTCAGAAAGGCCCATTCTCTGCAGGTTGATCCGAGGCACAGAGTTCCTTCAGAGTTACAGAACATTCTGAGCACACTGTGTCTTTCATTTCTAATCACATATGACTCGAGCAAGCTGTGACATATGGCATAGAGATGAGTGGCTTCTGATTTGTACAACACTTTGGAACACAAACAACGTACACCAAGGCCTAAAACTGTCTGTCAACAGATGAAAGAGCTAAATCACATACATCGGGGGAGGGAGGGAGAGGGTCATAGACGAATAGATAGATAGATAGATAGATAGATAGGCAGGTAGACAGACAGATATACAGATAGATAGATAGATAGACAGACAGGTAGGCAGATCGTGAATGATATGATCATTCAGTATATATCCGACCAATGAAGGCCTTTAGATCCCTGGGTTTATATAGTCTCTGTTATACATTATTTTGATGGCTTTCCTATGTAGTTATAGCAATTGGCAAGAAAGTCAGTAGCAGAGAGGGCAAAGGAGCTGATGCTGAAATCCTGAAAAGTGCTTCATGCACAAAAAATGTAACATAAAATATCTGCTAATTGTCCAAGAGCCCATGAAAGCATATTCATGTAGTGCTACCTCTATACTAAGTAACTCAGTAAACTGCATACTAGAGGTAGCATTTTATCAGGAAAATGTGAATCACTGAGACACAATTTCATTAATAGTGATTAAAATACCCTTATTATGTGTCTGTCCAAGGTGCTGCTTTCATTTCCACATAGAAACTACCCTAGAATTAAATAATTATTGCACTCTAGCCACAATAATGGTCGGGCATCTTTGGAGCCTGTTATCATGTGACCTCATCTTTTGGCACACTCACAGTTCCATCATATGGCAAATGCAAGATGTGACTCTCAGGCCCTTGAACACAATGGCTCTGAGAGAAGAATGTCTGGCACAATTTGCTGGATTTATGCTGATTTTACAGACAGCAGTTTATTTATCAACAGCGGATTTATTCCTGTTGTATTCTCAAATCCATCTACCAATGAGCAGAGATAAAGGTATGTCTTCAGAGTTTCATACCAAAAATACTGACATACCAACTAAAATGCAATGGCTTAAAACTCCAAACAATCACAATTTTGCTTAGATCCAGGCCACTCAAAAGCAATCAACTGTGAGTTCTCATTATGCATCTGATGCATGCATCAAATGGGATTATGTCTTTGCTAATGCATAGCATCAACACAGCCTTTCAATACAGACTCTCCCGAATCCTCCATAACACTTTGCCTCTGAGAACTAATCAGATTATACTGCACCATAGCCACTGTGACCTTCTCAGAGTGACAATATTAAATGGCAAATGATTGTTATTCTGAGATAGTGATTGTGCCATTCGACTACATACACTAACTGTATGAACATTTCATTTCAACTTTGAATTGACATTTTGGAGTATTTGACCCTCCGTGTTTACTGTTAAATCTGTTTTTGAGGGTTGTTAGTCGAACAAAGGCAGTCCATTTCAAAAGCATTTGGGTACAATACAACTGGAATCCAAGCTCAGAATGCGAAAAGTGGAAAATGAATCAAATAGGTCAATATTACCTCATACTCTTGAGAGAACTTCAGGTTGTCGTTGGCTTTCAGCCTTTCTAAATGATCAGCAAGTTCCATGATGGGAATTGGAGGGTGGCTGGCCATACCTGCCGAACAAGACAAAGGCACCATTTTGAATAACACAATGTGCGTCACAGTTGGCATGAAAGGACTCAGTCATTTATTAGAAGTAGCATGTGCATAAAGTAGTGATGGAAAGGTGACTCTTGTTAGGCAGTTTGTTTGCTCAAAGCAGTTTGCATGCTATTAGGGTATGGACACTGAAGCCAATGAGAAGTCATCAAGCACACTTCCCAAGCGTACATTCCTATTGTGAAAGAAAATGTTATTCACACCAAGCAGCAACAAAGTTAGCATGACAAAAAAATAAAAATAAATAAATAAAACAAATAAAAAACCAAACCACAAAAATGAAATAAAGACACAAAAGTTAGGCCCGATGTCGACGTCTGCTTTGAGTAATGACATGTTACTGTTTGTCATTTCAAACTCCACCTCCTGCAATGGATGACATGTATACTGGATAGATTACATGGTGTGAGATTGACTACAAGCCTAAATAGAAAGAAGATAAGGATATAAACACCAAAAAAGAGAGTGACATATGCAGAAACAAGACCAACTAACTTGACAAATGGAGGTTACCAGGGTAACCGGAGACACCTGAACCTGTAAAGGAAATGGTGGGATAAATAAAATGTTGGAGACGTTGCATCAATGTGGTGAACACTTTCAAATTAAGATAAATAATAAAACAACAACAAAAAAGTAAGTAGAAGCACAATCGGGCATGTAGACAGTACGTATTGCCGATCTGAATACATTTAAGATTCACGCAGCATATGCAGCCATCTTTTTTAAAAAAAAAACATACCGGAGCTTTTGTTAGTAAAACAAACATGTTCATGCTGAGGTCATCTTACAACAACCATACATATGCATGCACTTGCGACTAACGAAACAAAACTTTCTTAAGCCTCCTTGTCAAAAGTATAAAATTATAGTTTAAGAAAAAATAGGACCTCTCTGCTCAGATACAATTGTGAGATCTCATGTGCAAGTAGAACAAATTGCAAAATCCTACAACTCACTTCTGACATGAACATATATATATATATTTTTAATTAACCTGTATATCTAGGGAGATAAAAGATGCGGCGTTGCAAATGCAAAGCCCCCCAGGCAAGTTACAGTTGATGGTGCAAAAGAGAGCTGGTGCTGTACAGGGGCTTTTTACTGATGTGCGTATGGGGAGGAGTAAAAGATGGTGGGATACTGTAATATATCTTACAAGGCAGACTCATAGGGCACATACTGGCCTCTGAGACAGTCCAAGGGGAAGATGAGGGCACTCTCGACAGCCCCAGAAATCTAAGTTTTCATAATAGAAGCAGCATGTCATTTTCACATGTCTCCTAAGTCTTTCATCTAGCTAATAACACAAGTAAGCATTAGCTAATGGAAAACTGGCCCCTTTTTTTTTCCTCTTGATGAGACGTGGCGTTTCTAGGACCCAGACACTCAAGATCCATTTCCAGCAGCTGACAATGGAAGCGCCACTCGCCACAGCGCGATGCTAACATCAAGGGCCCTTCATACGAAGAGGTGCAGAAGACAGCGCGAGCGAACGTCGGGCTGGGGCTTTCAAAGGGGGATGCGGCTTGATGCGATGCCAATACCGCGGCTGAGAAGTGAATGAAGCCGTGGAAATGGAGACGTTTAGAGCCGAGGGAGCGAACTACTCTACAGGACGGCTTCATAGAAGGATGGGGTGCAGAACTGATCAGAGATGTGTCTCAAACAGACATCCTGATTGGACAGGCTATGGACTGATTTTAAGTTAGCAAGAGCTTTGTCATTGAAAAGATTCATCTTTAACCTGCACAGTAAATGGCAAACATGAGTGTTTTGATCTTAACATATGTGCATATGTAATCAAACTGATATTTGGAATAACTTTGCAAAAAAACAGCATAAATATATATTTTTGCATATTCCTTGCAAACAAAATAATTCAGAGTGCAAACATGGGGTTGCAATCCTAGTTTTGGTGGTCCACCATAATTATCCATTTGAAGGCTTCTGTAAAATGTTGTATTTTGACAACATCCACCACTAACCAGTTGCACAGGTGCCTAAATGATAAAAATGGAAACTGTTTCATTTACTTCAGAAAGAAAAGCTATCTACAGCACCAGACATTACTCTTTAAGATAACACAGTTATTGGGAAATCAAACTTGAAATGTCCAATATTTCACAGCAAGGTCAATTGAGGGACATCCATTACTGACTGTCAGCTCTCTTTAGTCTGATGCACACATTTGTACACAGGCATTCCTGACACTTCCTCCATCCAGCAGCGCTTATTTTGCCAACTCTGACATGTGCATGGCTGTTCTTCCATATAATCCAGACATATGCAGCTCCCATGGGCTTTTCTGTGGACAGTAACCTCCGGACTACTGAAGATTGCCTGCTTGTGAATGGTGGCATGAGTGTTTGGCTTGCAGTTTTGCCATGTCACACAGACATCCTGTGCTGAGGGATTTTGTTGGTTTTGACCTGGCTTTTTTTTCCTTTGGTAACCTGTCTGCAGTATCCTGTCATTATTTACATGTGACCTTATGTGACATTCTGGGAGAGATTTCACACCAGATGTTAGTTATTGAGGTCTTTAGAGAGGTGTATTTGGTTTTCATCTGTATGTCATTAAAAAAAATCATAAAAAATGCACACAATATGATGAAAGCCCTCCAGAAACAAAAGTATACATGTGCATACATGATTGAAAATGATTTTTCACTGTCATGTAATGGCTGATTGTAATCCAATAATGTCTCTCCTTTGTAAAGGATATAGCAGAACCTTGTAAAAGGTTAACATATATTTAGCAGTATGTGCAAATTTTTAACTTGCCTCTCCTTCAATGATAAAATGTATGTATTTCTTTTGGTGTTAAAGTAAGCTGCTGTTTCGTCAGATGTATTTGCGGTTATGCTTCTGGGAATCCACTCAAGTGTGTGGCAGGCTGAGATGGAGATCGTGACCGTGGTGAGAGTGGTAATAGGAGCTGGAGCTCTTACCAGGGGTTTGGAAGTTGAGGCGCCGTAGCTCCACAGGATCTGTGGGATGATGGGAAGGCATTTCCTTGTTGTTGGGAAGGCTTCCTTTTCTAGCTTCAGATTCAGCTCTTTTCCTAAAATAAGGAGAATGTCCCTTGAGGATACTGACTATATGTAACAATAACAGTAGCAGTATAACAATAATTTTTATTATCATTGCTGCTGCTTTTACAGTTACATATAACAGTAGCAGTGATAATAATAATTTTATCAATTATTATTAAATAATATTATGCAATATTGACCTTCAGGAGAGCACTTGTGAATTATGACTCAAAAATGGCTCAAAAAAAGGCAAAAAAAATGCAGTGGCAGGATTTGGGTCACGTAACATTTCTGAACAGATGGTCAAACCTTCCTCCAAAAACAATACACCATACCTCACCCACTGCAAGTGAGTATGTGTAAGGTTGTTAGTTGTTAATTTTACATGGCTGTTGATACTGGAGCAGTAACTGTTCTTTGTTTTATTGGATCAGTAAATCAGTAAACATGGCTTGAGGCAGGAGAGCAATCTTTACAGAAACTATACTGAAGCAAATTGCTTCAGGTATACCATTTGTATCCATAGGGAACACAGTACACCGAAACGTTTTGCTCTCACTTAAACAGCTGACATCAAATTCTATAATGGAATTTTAGGCTTACATGTAGATGAATGATCTGATGGGTTCAGCCTAATCCAAATACATTAACAGATATTAGTTGAGAAATAAAATTGCAGAATGCACTTTGGATCATGCACTTCATTTTAAAAACCTTCCTAAAAGACAGCCCTTAGATTTTTTCTTCAATACTGTTGAAAAGGCCGTTTAAGCAAACTGCTGGTACTAGTTTGAATTGCTTTTAGTCATTTCCAAACGATTAGCCATCTGCAAATGAGTACATTTTGTCTGAATCGAGCAGAAGAGGCTGGAGCAAAGCAAAACATTTACCATCAAAACATTAGCCATTTGTAGTTGTGTGTTACTATCTTCATCATACGCAATGTGCTACTTACAGAAATAAAAAATCCCAATTTGCAATAAATCTCTGGCGGTACAGTGCGGAGGCCCTATAGTGGTTGAGCTACAACTAATTACACTAAGCCATATAACCAGTTATAAAGTGGCTGAACACATGGTCCTGGAACAGAGACGTTGGTAAAAGGAATGGGATGAAAAGAAGTTATGACAGGTTATGGAGTTGAGAGGTTACTCATTAGGGAAATGAATATGAATCATTTGCAGGATTAGCAATGCTCCATGGATTCAGTGTTACTTTCCTCAAGGAGCCATGCAGTTTACAGTATGGTAGTTTTGAATGAATGATATATGGTATCAAACAAAATGGGGAAAAAAAAAAACTGAGTAACGATAACAAGCAATGCTCAAATTTTCAAGCAGTCTCAAGCTGTTGATCAGTCTCAAGATGGACCTCTTGAGAGCACACAGAGGAACTGAAAGCAGAGCACCTGTATTGGCGCCATGAGGGGCTGAACGCCAAGGACTGTATGTGAAAACTCATATAGTCATACAAGACTTTATTTGAATGGTAGGGGTCAAGTTGGAAACAAACAAAAATGAAATGTTTGGACTGTAAGCAAGAATGCAGGGCAAACATTGTAAAAGAGGTACAGTACCGGTACAAAGATTGTTCCCGGCCAGTGAGTAAATTTGATTGTGATGTCATACTGTTGAAAAAATATATCTATTTGTGGTTCATTAGCATTAAACATCCATGCTACCTTGTATTAAAAAGGGGATGAGGTAAGAAGGTAGTATCACTTGTTAAAGCATGCTTTCCTTTTGGGAAGTTTTAAGCAGGCATGCAACTTAAACTTCATTCTCTTACACAAGGTGAGGAGTGAAGAGAGGTTTGGGAGGCACTTGTTTAGGGTCAATTTATATGACACTTTATCTTGGGTTAAAGAACACATATCTTTATTATTGCACTAAGCAATTACCAATTGGGTGTGTTTACCAAATAAATTGACCCCTCATACTAAGACAGACATTCAGGCAGTATGTGTTAATGGAGAGTGGGCATTGCATCATGGCTTTCTTCTTGTGAGCATTTAAGTATTTTGTTCAGTTGAGCTAATTCTTCAAATATCAGTGAAACAATAGGAACACAAGATAAATTCCTCTAATAATAATTATAGTATAAGTGGAAAATGACTGTAGAAAACAGCTGTAGTCCATGAAATCTAACACTTTCACAACCAATTAAAGGATCATTAAAAAATAAAATAAAAAAGACCATTTCATTAATTGACTTGTAATAAAATCCTGCTGTTCCACTAACGCATTATATACCATGCTAACAACAAGGCTACTGTATTACTTTTATTATCCAATTATAACCTAAATTCAACAGATTTACAGAGACTTCAACACCATTTGCTATTTAACAGTGAGCACATATAATATATGATTCTAAGACATGTCAAAGTAGATATGATCTACTCATGTCTCAAAGGACTTGTGGTGGTGGAAATGGCAAGACACTGGCATTCTATCATTGCAGCCATATAGTGTCTTTCCACCACATATTTCAAACACCTGCCTTGAACAAAAAAAAGTAGTGAATCAAAACTAGCTGGCAAGGCAAGAGCTTTTCTGCTGAATTCATATTTCTGTCATACTGTCTGACTGAGGCGAGGGGGCAGAGTTGACAATACCTCCACTGATGCCTTCTCAAAGTGTACTTTCTGCTTCAATAATATTTGCATGGCAAACCGTTGAAGGGCAACGGGGGAGCAGAAATTCACAGAGGGCAAACATGATGGGTGAAAATAAAACAAGGAGAAAAATGAATCTACAGGAATTTGGGGAGCAGATTCTGCTGTAGTTCTGAGGAGAAAAAGGGTTGCAGTGCATGGGTAAGGGTGTCGTAGAAGGTTCTGGAGGTTCCGCCCGTGCTGATCTCACTTCTTACCTGTCCGGTTTGCTGCTCCATTCGTGAGCGATAGGGAAATAAAACAAGGCATAATATGTAACTTGCCACTATGACAACAGGACATTTCTGTCACAGCCGTCTTACAATTAGCAAAGTTAGTAACTGAAAGCTCATAAAAAGCATAATGGGCAGTTATCATACCATAATAGGAAATATGAGGTGACCTAAAAATGGTTATGCCGTTTGCATCACAATAGAAATAATTTCAGCTTGTGTGTCACATTAGTTTCGCCTTGGTACCTACACTGTCTTCAGTTATACAGCCTGAGGTTGTGGTTATACTCAGAAAACTATAATTGTGAACCACGTGCATCCACAAAGATTTTCCTTCCCTTCCTTCTTTACTCCCAGGATATGGCTTTTCAACATTAATAAGGTCATTCAAAATTCTAAATCTGCCAATATCAGTCATTAAAATATGTAATATGAATATAAGATCATCTAGCCATATGTCATACATACAGTCAACATCAACATATCAGGCATAGTGTGTATTATGCTTAATATTTCTTATTGATTTTATATATCACTTTAAAACAAACATATAAAAATAAAATAATCTTTTTGATGGTACTTCATGTGGTTATGTGTGCTCAGTGCTATATTTAAAATAAGTACAGAACATATATTGCTGTGATAACTACCTGTCAAGGATGTGATTGCAGGTGAACTGTGACATATGCTAATTTAATCTATTCAGATCCCAAATGAGCTGCTTTCCCAGTATCAGAAAGCAAGGAGTACTACTATACTGTGTAACAAAAATTCTAACTAAATAGGGCCAAATTTTTTGAAGCAAAACACAATTTAACTCGAATTCAGCTCGATGAGTCATTATCCATTCCGATGCTAAGCAGGCTGTAGTGACTCTATAGGTCGCAGATGACTATCCTCTGTGACAGATGTGAGAGATAGCAAGCAAGGGGAAAATAAATGGATTTTAATAGAAGTGCTGATAAATATCTCAGTGCTGACAATATAGAATGTACATCCTGTCTGTCTGGAATTCCATATTTAACATTTGAATTTTCAATAACAATATGCCCTCTAACCTCTCTATCAATGGGAATGCACACTCCTCTGAATCAAACGGTGACCATATGCAAATCCAATGGATTCAACTCCAGCAAATACAGGTCACTTTTTATTATGGTCTCTGTAGCTCCTAAATGCACATGTACTCAATCACATTTTGACCATCTGAGTATGGAAAAACCCAAAACTCTCTGCATTGGGTAGTGTTATACCCATAAACACGTCTAGCTGTACAAATGGATAATATGTTTTCAAAAAGTAACCTATGGAACTTGACCCGGACAAGGGTGTATGCTAAGCAAATATGTAATGTAATGCATTAAATCTGAGGGTAAACGTGATTTTGTTTACCCTAAATTTACATTCTTTTCTACATATGTGGCTTTAGGAGATGTGAGGTGTGTCAGCTTGCCTAGGTGGATGAGAGCAGGTAAATAATACTGTCTTTTTCTGCATCAGAAAATTGATTTTATCCCTCCATTTCCTGAAAGGCTGCATTCAGCATAGCCCACTACATAATTTTAATACAGTGTGCACTGTGGTTGATGACTCATAGGCAGGCATAAAATGCACTAAGAAATTGACATTTATGGTGTAAACAAATGATTACTCTCTCATTAGATTTATCACGGCTTTCTACCTGAGATATAACATGCCTTTTTTGCTTCCTTGAAAAATGCAAAAAAAAAAAGCCCTGTTATGATCTGAATTTGTATCGTAAACTGACAGCCTCTTAAACAGCAACCTTGACTTTCGGTTCAATTTAACATTCAGGGTTTATGATCTACATCTGACTGGGCAGATTTGTATAATTTAGCAGTAGCAATTTATTTGCTTCCTCTTTGTGTGCCTTAAATCAATTTTATTGCACTTTTCATGCTCTGTGGTAGCATGGCTTTTGTCCTTTGTCCTCAATGTGAAATACCATTCTATCACATTAAGCAAAAATATGATTATGACAACTGAAATAACACCTGGTTATGCCCTAGAGCATCTGTACAAACTGGTAACATTGACTTCACAAGTGTAATCAGGCAAACCAAATAGTTCTGTTGGTATAGGCTAGATCTGCCTGTTTCATAGGCATATCATTTTATGTTTCAATTGACATAAAAGTGACTGATGATTTGACTACAGGTAGCTAACACACATTTTAGCAGTACCTACAGTACCCTTCAAGGTAATATTCAGATACAGCATCACTCATTTGGAGGAGCTGGAAATGGGACATTTGTACCTCAGTGTCATGCCAGAATGCGTAGCTTAATGCAACACCCAGCTATGATTACCCCAGTGGAGCTCAGTTCAGCTTAGCGAGTTAGCCGTCCTCCTGAGGCAGTGGGCCAGCTGCAGCTCTCACACCCTTCGCGGCTTCGACTCCAAGCACCCCTCTCATGTGAGACCTGAGAGCAGCCTTGGGCTTTTTAACCGCATATATCTACCGACACACGACATATTGCCAGCCGGGGTACCGCCGCTGGACACAAACGAGCTGTGACAGGCAGCGGCCAGGCTTTCCGCTAGGTAAAGAGGGGGTTATGCTTGCGGAGACTCGCTCCTCTCCCCTTACCTCTTGTACAGGAGGATAGCAATGACGATGCAGATGATGAAGACAACGGCAAGCACTGGTCCCACCACCCAGATCAGTCCCTCTTCCTCGTCGATGATTGGCTGGGGGTCGATGTCTGCAGACACCACGGGGTCAGAATAGGGGCTGGTGGCATACATAGTCTGGATGGTAAAAAATGCAAGTGCAACCAGTTACAGCATTCAGTGAATAACATGTTATACCAGCATGTAATGGTCATTGTTGTATTCACAACAATCTATAGCTCTTCTTCAAACACTTCAAAACAGCTGAGATGTTCCAAGACAATCTTATCGTGGAAGCAAATGATTGTTTTTGTTTTAATTTCACTTTGGAGTAATTTAAATCTTAAACATGGTGGAATGCAACAGAAAAGGGCATGCTTTTTAAAATGCTATTTTTATGATTATTGGGATGGAAGATCAGAACCACCACATCAGATTAGGGTTATTTCTTAACCGTCTCTTGCTGCGGCAAAACACCCTGCAGGCAAGACATCTGACAAATTGTTACGACTAAAAAAAAATCAGCCATCACATCTTGGACTAGAGATTTCTAAAAGTCTGATATTAAAGCACAGTCTGGATCTGCAGAATCCCATCTTGCACAGGTCAAGGTATTCATATACATGAAGCGTCCCCAAAACAACCTCTATTTCCTTATCCTGGAATATTTTCTGACATCTTATAAAACTGCATCAGCTATGGATATTCCACATTAATGAACACAGGAGCATCAGAACATCCAAATGACATGTTCATTTACTCAGTTTTTGTAAATCAAAAAAGAGAAAAAAATTACATTCATCACTTACATTAAAGAAAATCATAACTAAATGAAATATTTGCTATAAGAGCAGATTGCCTAACGTCTTTTATCCATTCTACTACCAGCAGCAGTAACAACCCAGGCAGGCCTACAAGCTGGTGCACTGTTAAACCACATCTCATCATGTATACTATTCCCCCTAAAATGTATTTAATCATCGTTCCATCATCCACAGACACCCTGAAATGCCAGAGATAACGTCCCTGGTAGACTGCCATAAAGCACAGCAAGTTATCTAGGCATAGCTCTGACTGGAGGTTTCCATTCTGTTTTACCCAAAGACATGTTTGCTGCCTCAGTGGTGCCAGGCAATCATAGCTATTTGTGTTTATATTGACTTCAGCATGAGTGGATATGGCCACTGGGCAGTACCTCTGCTGGGTCATCATTGGTTCAGTGTTTGACTCTGATATGTAGCTTTTAGAACAGGCAAAAGATCCCTCATATTCAGTTGCTGGAGGGGGCAAATCCACCTTGGAACACGTTCCTGTGTGCAGTAAGTGCCTTTGAACGCTCAAATAAAGCACACTCACATTTTCAGAGATCTCGAGGACGGCCAAAACAAAGAAAATGTATTCTTGACCGTTTTGGAGCTGCTTGTTTTCAAAGTCGCCATAGATCTTCCTGTCTCCCAAGGTGAACTCGGTGGGGAGCTCTTTGAAGTAGGCAGCGATGTAGGCTTTAGGCTCCGCTTGCCTCCTGAATCGAAGGCTTCTGCTTGTTCTGTTAATCTCTTTGAGCAGCTAAGTGAAAAAGAAACGATGGAATCAGTCAATGAAAAAAAAATTAAACAACACACACACATACACACAAGGCAGTGTAATTCACACTTAGGAAAGGTGCATAGCCCTCATCCCTGATACAAAAGACTATTAATGTTGAACATGAAAATGAGTATATGTATTGCTAATTAATAATATCATGATAATCAAATTCAAATTCAACAGAAGACACACAATTTGTTTTTCAACATAGCCTTGAGGCCTTCTTCAAAGTTCTCTGGTGCTGGTATGTAATTCATATTCATCTCATGAAAGATTCTTTAAAAAACACTTAAAATAGCCTTAAATAGTATTTAAATAGCACTTAAAATATTACGTACTATACTGACCCAGCACTGCTGTGACCTTTTTAAATAAAGTCGGGATTCATGAATCAATCTTGAGGCTTTGCAAAACTGCAGTGTCAATTTATGCGGTGGTACATTTTCCTGTGGTTTAACTCCACTTTCCATAATTCTGAATGTCCACATTAGCAGTGAAAAGACTGACCCGGACAGAGGACATATCCCAGGCTTAATGCTGGGAAAAAAAACAAAAAACAAAAAAAAAAAACGGCTTGAAGTTCTCCTCAGCAGAATTAATTTTCTAAATAAACACCACTTCATATATTCTTTCCTCATGATTCCATTCATTTCAATTTTCCGAGCCTTAAACTGAACTTCATCTCTTTTTTCCAGAATGTGTAGGAACCACGGCATGGCTCTGACTCTATAATTCAATTTCTCCCTAAAAGCCTCAATCTTATTAATTTGCCTGTAGGACCTCTAGTTAGGCCATTTGAAATCATCAAATTGAAAGTGCAAATTGCTTGAGTCTTGTCTCTCAGCTTGAAACAGATTCCTTAGCCGAATGACACAAAAAAAGACAAAGCCTTCATCTCTCATACAGTACTGTGCCTTCGGAATTTATTCAATCCAACTGTGCTAGCGCTTTATCTTTAACCTTGAATAGCACATTTAAGCAAGAATTACCTTTCTTCTATTCTTACAAAATAATTTTTATTAATTTTAGTGACAATCTAACACAAGATGATGTGTTAGAATCATAAAAAAGTAATCACGTAATGCTTAATGAGCCACTACTCACAGTTAAGGCCTAAGCCTTATAATGGCTGGACTGAATGTCCCCTAAGCATCAAAGCAAGATTTTGGGAGGTTACCGATTTATGGGATTTTACTGGAAGCAGAGTGAGACACTTGCAGACAGCTTTACTTACTAAATGAGTAGCTTACAAGGGAAGAAAGTGTTAATTTGGCTCTCTGTTAGCGGCTGCTCTGACTATCACTATGAGAGTCCATTTTGACTTCCTCATAGAGTAACACTAACTCTTCAGGGGACAGGTGGCTCACTTGCAAGACCTGTCACACTGAGTGATTTATTTTCACAAGCATCCTGGAGAAACAAGAGGGTCATTGTTTCAGTTATTTTCCTACAGAGTTGCAAGCAACATCAAGGACAGAAAACCATCACCTACAGTGCCCTGGCTCCTGAAGACACATCTGAGGCCAATGTGCTCAGAACAATGAATGGTATAGTGACACCATATTGTGTTGTGTCTGTAAGTAACTAATCCTGACATGAAGGGAGCATTTAAGAGGTTGTTTTTGCCCATTGCGAGCTTGCTTTGTATTAAGAATATCTGTGCTCCTCTTTGATGGTGCTCTCTCAGTTGCAATTTTGTACCACAGGGATGCATTGCATAGATGCAACATAGATTCAAACATGTTGAGTCCCAACCCCATGGTGTACTGACCTGAATGCAAATCATCAGCACTTTATTGCACAGCTGTGATTCCCTCACTTGTGTTATACTGTCACAATGTGCAATCATGGGGTAAGACACAATGTATACATTAATGGGGGGTGGAAACCTGAAAACCGAGAGTATATGTATGCTAATATAGATAAGGAGATTGGGTACATCTACATATAAACTAGTGGGAATTAGAACATGATGATCCAATTTAAGGTGTACTCCTCAATGGAGGAAATCTGAAATAATTGTCTGAAGGCTCAGCTGGTAGGTAAGACAACTGTTACGTCTCAGTGGTGTTGATGGCTGTAGACTCTTTAATGGCTTAAGCTCAGTGGCGGAAGGGACATAAGCCTGATAATGTCTTTCATCATATTTCCTACTGTCATTTCTGCAAAACCCATTGCCCTTGGGGAAACTTTCAAAGGTGACAGCAAATATTGACAAACAAATAAATTCTGAAGGCTACTGTCTGACCATCAGTCACGCCATGATATGTTGTCTGCAAAATCAAGCTGACCTCTGAGTCAGAAGTGTATGAGTCTGCAGCATTGTTCACTTCAGTAGAGGGAAACCCATGTTGTATGACTGTGCATGAAAAAGTGTATGTATGCATGCAGAGCGTATATGCATTTTTCCTTTTATTTGTAAATACAGGCACAAGAATGTGTGAACGTACTTAACATTCCCTCAAATAAACCCTGTCTCATTGATATGCTTTGCTATTACTGCAGCAATGGAGGGATTAGATGCCAACTATGACACAGAATACCCTTCTGAGACAGATATGAAGAATTTAACTAATGTCCTTGAAAACACATTATACAGATAGATGATACATCTTACTGAAATTCTGTTTTCTTTGTCTAGTGCCAATTACCTGGTTCTGACACCTGCCCCAGCAATGTCCACAGCAGCTTAGTGGAAAATGTGAGAATAGGCCAGCTGCTGGGCGCCATGTAAAATACACAGAAGGGCCTTAGATTTCCTTTTGCCAGACCTGTTTTCAGGACCACAGACATGTCTTGGAACACTAACATACTAAGTTTGCGGTGCAGCTCTGAAACGTTCATCGTCTCGGAGGAGCACAAAGCCTCTCCATTAATGTGCTCCATGTTCTCGCCCGAGTCCGTGTACATGAAAATGTATCAAATATTGAGATGATCTAAAAATAAATCCAGACCGCCACATGCTGAAGCAGCGGTAGTGCATGAATAAGAAGGAGAACATGGGCGCTGCCAGTAGCTCCTGCAGTAATTGCCGCTGTTAGAGTTTGACATATTGTTGCTCTTGTGAAGCACTGGATGTTCTCCTCATTTCCATGTGAATAGAGCGCTCCTGAGCCATTTGCAAGCCGTTAACACGGTCCCACTTTCCAAGAGGCAGCAGAACGTGGCCAAGCCGGAGCGGGTTTCTTACTTTCAATTCATTTCCTCTCTGATACCAAGCATGAAATTACGAGCCTGCTGCCCGCATACCTCCTCCAAATTCATTTCATCGGGATTGTCCCAGGGCTTGACAAACTTTCCACCGCGCTTCTTCAAAGGCACCACCACAATGTAGTATCCCCTGCAAAAGAGCAGGAAAGAGACAAGTGTATCAGCTTTTGGCCAGCTTGGTGCCCAAATAAAGGCTTTGTTTGTGTGGACAGAGGTAAAGGCAGAGATTTTATCAAGCTTCATCAGCAAGAACTCCTCCAGAGCCTGCTTATTTTCATCCATTCATCGCTTTACATCAATGAGCTGAGCACAAATGACAGAGAAAAAAACATCAAATCTGACAATAAATTACTCAGAAATATGCTATGGTTTTTTAAAAATTTCCTATGGTTTTTTAAAAATTTCATTAGATTCCTTTTTTTCCATGTATGGTTTTAATTGAAGCGTGATCAGTGAATTCAAGCACACTGTCACACCTCACTAGGGCCTCATGGGCTAATTAGGTACCTCAATATGAGCCGAAATTAAAGGGATTTTCATTTATTGGGCTGCACGAGGGTAATAATTCTGCCAACGTTTTTGCATCCTTGCTGGGTGTCGTGCAGCCTGCATTGTCAGGAAGTCAATATGGCAGGGTAATGGGAAACTAATTAGTTTAAATCCTAGCAGGAGCTGCGGTGCGCTCCTCTAGAGCGGCTGAAAAGATCAAAATGGGAGATGTTTTGAAGTACCGGTCCACACTCCGATATGTGCCCTGGTCTTTTGTTGATCAGGGGCCTACTGTAGCTGTCTTTAAAAGACCTCAAAGACAGTGCATGGCTGCGGAGTGTAATGACCAGAAAAGAGAAACACAAACAATAAGGCATCCTACAGCTGTCTAAGGCCTCTTGAGTCTGCTCTGGTTTTCTGTTCTGATACTCAAATGAAGTCTACACAGTGAGAGTAAAACATTATTAATTGTATACCTCAAATACATTACTGGATGAATAATAATGAAATAACAGAAGTGCAGTTGTAAATATGGAAATGGGGATGAGCAAACAATGGCATTTCAATTTGTAGCTAACTGTGAAAATAAGACCCTAATGCTTCCTATCATCTGCTCCCAATGCCTTTTGAATTTACTGCAGACATTCAATGCGTTCAATGCAAACAGGCCCCTGTGGAGCGACTCCCTGACACTCACTGCACTTTCTCTGTGGTTTGCACCGAAGGGAGCTCCACGGTCACCATGCCGTCCGAGTTGGTCTTCCCGATCAGGTAGGGTTTGGTGCGCAGGATGTCCGGGGCGGTCATGGTGGACACGCGGTGCTGGAGCCCGCCGGCGCTGTTCCCGCGGTTGGTCAGGAGGAAGGAGTACTGGGTCTGTGGCTGCAGGTTGGTGATCAGCTTCTGCGTGAGTTTCCCATCCACCTCCACGCTCTGGCCATTGTCATAGAGGATCTAGACAGGGGTCACAGGGGTTAACTCACAGCTGAGAAAGTGTCTACTGCACGGTTTTGCCCTTATTTCCTCCATTAAAGTACACAGTATCCATACACACTTTCACAAACTTTTAGTTTTTTCATCCAGAATGTATTTCAGTATATAGAAAAACTTATGTCACACATTCAACTGGCAAAGCAAACCAAAAATAATCCATGAATTAGTCAATAAGCAGTAAAATCTTATTGAGTAAGATTTTTTAGTATTAAAAACAAAATTAAAAAGAACAAAATTTTAAATGCCAGAGGTTATCTCTTTAAACATAGCTTTTCATTCCTTTTTACTTTGATTGATGTCAGAATGAAGATACCTGTCTGGAAAGGATTGGGCTGTTAATGTTTAGCCTTATGTACTACATGTTATATTTTATGCCATGTGTCTGTTTGGTCAGTTGGTCTTGGGCAGACAGAGGCAAAAAGGGAGAAATGGACCAGTTGAGAATGAAACAGTAGAGCTGTAAACTGGCTAGTAAGTACTAAAGTGAAGGGCAATCAATTCAAGTGGCATGCCGCTTTGAAAAAAAAGTACCTCTTTGAGAAGTTATTTGGAGAATATGGCAGATTGCTTTACTGGCTAGCTTTTTTTGATGCTTTTTTTCTTTTAGCTAAATATTGAAGCCTCTTGACTGGGGTGAGAGCTACAGTCTAACTAGTATTCAATTTTTAGCACGCAACCAAGGGATGATGGTTTGATGGTGTGACACACTGTAGTTAAATTGGATGATGTAGTTAAACAGGATGATCCTTTTCAGACTCTGAAGTCAGTATTCCATTCTACATACATATCTGCTGGGCAGGCTAACTTTAACATACATGTAAGTGGAGTAACTCAACCCCCCATAGCAACTTGTGAGACTTCAGGTTTATTATTGTGTTTAATTAGTCAATTAAAACTGGGTAATAGAAAATACTATATGGGTGCTTAAAACACTTATTCAGAAGCATAATATTTATAATGACCGACTGCATCTGGGAAATAAAAATAGTCAAAAAAATAACAAAGCAACTAATCTCCTTTTGAGACATTAAATAACATAAATGTAATCAAGTGAACAGACCACAGGTGATACAGTTATTTGAAACAGCGTGGCTATGAAACCAAAGCACTCACTGTGAATGGCTGGGCTGGGTTATAGTTTTCAGGAATTTCCCATGTGAGCAGTACTGATGTCTTCATTGCAGCTTTCACGTGAAAATTTTTTGCAAACACTGCTAAAAAAAAGGCAGTGCAGATGATTTAGACACATCACCGCCACGGCCGCTTGCACCCTTTACAGTTACCGTGGGAAACAAAGACAGATGGCTTACCTGATTATCACCCATTTAACCAGTCTTAAATGTAACCAGCCTGGAACTAGTGTGCGTCTGTACTTCTGTCTTACCTTTTTCTCTGGCAGCGACCCTTTTTGAGTAACCCGTGTTAGCTCAATTGACCAGACACTGAGATAAGCACGTGTACACAGTACTGTACCTTTGGCATAGGATAATCGCAGCCATGCACATTCAGCTACATCACAACAATGCTGAAACCCCACCCTCCTGTTTGTTCTGATGACAGGGGCCAGAGAGGGGAGATCCTACCTTGATCCAGAGGCTGTGTCCTGAACTGGACACTGGGGCTATACGGACCGGAGCCCTTGCTGGTGAACGCGCACATTTTAATATCGTACGTGGTGTCTGCTTTTAGACTGTCTAGAGTCACAGTGGACTCGGGTGCCGTTATGAACAGTTCGGAAGGGTTCCTGGGGCTGTTGATATCCTTGTATTGCAGAGCGTATTTGATAATGTTGCCGTTTTGCTCGGCCAGCGGGAGGGGCTTCCAGCTGATCTGGATGGTGGATGTGGTGGTGCTTTCTGCGACAATGTTTTGGGGGTAGCCGCTGGGCACATCCTCAGGGGTGCTGATCTCCTTTACCGTTTCTTCCCCAAAGCCAACTTTGTTCCGCGCAGAGAGACGGAAGACGTAGGAGGCTCCTTTGTGGATCTCTTTAGTGGTGTAGTGGTTCTCCCTCTCTGGGAACTCAATGACAGTCAGGGGTTCAACGTCTTTGCGGCCAAACTTTAGGCGGTATCCTTGCAAAGGGCCAAACGTCAGCGTGGGGGGATGCCACTGAAGGAGAGCCGTGCCCATATTGGTTGGACTGACCATGAGCCTGGGCTTTTCTGGCACTAAAAAGAAAGCGACAATAAAACAGCATCCAGTTTTACCCAAACTGTACATCTGAGAATACCTGACCTTTTATCCATTTTTATTGCACTGTGTTTTGCAACCCTTCACTTAAAATGTCCTTTTTAATTCTTGATGTTCTGTACCGAGGCCTTTGATTGCACTTAATGTGAAAAACTAATTTGGCCATGAAGGTTGCTCTGAGTAAATTTGCTCTGATAAATACTGCAGCTAAATAAATAATAAAATACAGCAGAGGCCTACTGCTGTTGTACTTTTAATATAATAAATTCCACCTAGCATATAATAACAGTTAGACAAAACCCTTTTCTGCTACCAGCTTTAACAACACAAAGTTCAAGTTCTGACTTGGCAGCCAGGTTTAAATAGGTTTTCCACTGCCTCTTATAGCTTGCATAATTACATGTCAAATTGAACGCCTGTTATATTCCATTGCATTCCATTCCATTCCATTGAATGATTATTTTTTTAAAAGAGTAGCCATAAAATGTTGCACAGTTCTCTGTCAATTCTGAAATCTCTTCTTCTTCTCTTTTATTCCCACCTCATTTTGGATTAGTTATTTAGCCTCCATGAACATTCCAATGTCAAACCGAAGGGTGACTTGAATTTCAATCATTCCCATAACTGAGCTGGCAATTAGTAGCATTCACATCTAATAGGTAAGGGGAAAAGGTCTACTTTGTGTTCCAGTACATGACATCACAGATTGGTACAATGCATTTCTGATGATCAGAACTTTGATACCAGATTAATTCAGACGAAAGATAAAGAAAGACATTCATGACTGAAGAAAGGTACCTGCACCGGTTGTAGAGACTAGCTTGGGCTTGCTCCGAGCTCCATCTCCCTTTGTTGTGTACGCGGCAACTGCGACAGAGTATGTTGTTTCGGCCTGAAGGTCAGTAATGATCATCTCCTGTAGCAAAGACAGCATTTCAGAAATTCTTTCTCCTTTAATCCTTGTTTGTAGACAACAGCTATGTTCAGAAGGATCATTTTATCAAACCTTTCCTCATTTTAAAATCGATTACATGTTGATTACATGTTTTTTACATGTATGCAATGAATTGGGTAAACACCCCATCTCATCCACATATATGAATATTTTGGAGTTCTATGTATACGGTATACATATACATGTATATGGTAAAATAACTGATACACATTTTCTTCAATACCATCATCATGTCACATTGTGTCTTTTGGTAAGCAATCACAGCAGTGTTTTTATCATTATCATTTTAGCCAAAGGATTTCACATGATTCACACGTACATGCAGAGGAGAATTAAGGATTTTCAAAGGTCAACATGTGCAGGCTTGAGTTAACATGTCAAAAGCTTCCCTCATTAACAGCGAGAGTTGCCCACAAAAGAACCACATATGCACAATCAGACAGATGCTGTTGAGACCACTTGTGTTAGCCAGCCCATGCAATCAGCAGAGCTACGATCCCGGCATTACTTCACCAAAGATCGGATTTGATCCTGAAGTGTTTGATGTTGAACTGCTGTTCTACACTCTTTTGCAGCATGTGTCCTTTATACATTCTCGTATTGTGAAAACAGCTACTTAATTACACAATCAAAGATGTGTCTCAGAAGCTGCATTATAATTGAGTTATTCAATGTTGTTTTTCACAACTGTAATTTTCCAATTAAAATCATTTCTCAAAAAAAAAAAAACAACTGTTAGTCAAGCAATTGTTAAGTATCTCTGTAAAACAGATTCATTAGGAGCTGTCAAAGACAGTTGCAGACTCACAAAACTGAATAAATAACATGAATAAAAACATTGTATTGAGTATATTCAAACAGAAATAAAATAAAATGAAATAAAATTAAATTAAAAAAAAAAAACATTTTTGTCATGCTTTTGTGAAGGCCGTAAAAAAATAGGGGTCACAATTTTGCATATATCCATATTTACTCACATGTTCAGTTGAATCATCATATTCCCACTGATTAAGATTGAAAGGTAGGAAAGAAGAGAAAAACAGGCCCTAAGTACAGGAGTACTAACAGGGACAGAACAGAAGACAATGTACACAAACCATATAAACTACCCTCCCACCTAAGGGGGATAAATATTACATTCATCTGTGTCTATTTTCTTTCTTTTTCTGTTTTTTTTATTTTCAGCATGTCTGAATAATCTGCCTTGTCATGTCACTTTATACATGAACTGCATACTGCTAATGATCTAGTGTACACTGCATGCTACGCTACTTATACTCTTTTGATGCTAACCTATTTCACTTTACCTCCATAGTGCATTGTGTTGAGAACACTGGCACATTCCATGCATGTAAGAACAGTCTCAAACTGTGGTAATCTGTTCTTTAACCTGCCTTCAGCAGTAACAAATATGCGCTCATTGTTAACTCAAATGAAATAAAAAAAATACTATGTGCATGGAATTTCAGTCAAATGAGTTATGGGGAGTTACCTGTGCATCGTCAATCAGGATGTCCTTAATGAAGGGCTGTCCTATGGGCTCCCCGTTTACCATCTTGACATAATGCACCTGGTATCCTCGGATCTGCCCATGCTGCTTGTTGGGCATAGGTGAACGCCAGATCACTTTAATTGACGTGGAGTTGACAGCCTCCACCTCAACTTTACGAGGGGGACCACTGGGAACTGGAAGAACATCATGGGATAGAAGAAAAGGGTCAAGATTACAGAGACAGCCCCCTCCTGGCCAACTCCAAAGAGTCATATTTGGGGAAAAAAAGGATAAAAGTATCACAAGTGCTGAATGACATCAATATTTCAACAATGGCAAGAAAAAGAAAAACAAAAAAACAACCCCAAAAAAGGTCTGATATCTGACCTAACATTTTGAGAGACAGTAAAAAATGGGATTGGTGAATTAAAAATATGAATAAAAATGTAATTGTTGAAAAATAAAATCAAGAAAGAGCCAAAATGAGATGCTTCAACAATGAAAGCATCCCACAAGAATTTGGCAATGAATAAAAAGAACAAAATAAAAAATAATAATTTTAAAAATGCTATCTGTGGCCAAAAAGATTTCCTTCCATCTTGAGTTCTTCCCACTGTCTGATAACTTGGCTGTTAGTCAAGTTGAGGGAAAAAAAAAAATCAAAATACGAAAAAGTGACAGTTGGGATTTCAGGGAAGTGAGAGGCCTGTAGCGTTTTCACGGAGAGAGAAAAAGGAAAAAGTTATACCACATGTTGTAGCTGTAATTGTGGGGAATCAATAAAAAGTGAAAAAATGCCATTGAGCCTTAAAAGCCATACAAAAATCTGTGCAGCAAAAAAAGATGTTGGAGGGGTCCAGGTTAGTCATTTGAGTTCAAAAGGAGATTAAAAGTGATGTCAGGAACAGGTGTAGTTAAAAGCGGGAAAAAGCAGTGGGTCAGGGTGAGTGGAGGAGCTGAGGAGGTGGGGATAGTTGTTAGAAGCTTCTAAGGTTTTGGGGACTACATGACTAGTGATCTGTTGCAGCAGCAGCAAGAGCAAAACATACCATCTTCGTCGGTGCGGATGAGCACAGGAAGGCTTTCAGGGCCTGGTCCAACATCAGTGTGGGCGCTCACTGTCACACGGTACTCTGTCCATTTTTCCAAGTTTTCCAAGAGGTACTGGGAGCTTTCGGGGGGAAGGTCAGATATTTTGCGGGAAGTTGTGTCCTCTCCCTCAGTGGCGGCGTATTGGACGGAGTATTTGGTAATGATCCCGTTCTGTAAGTCCACTGGTGGTGGCAGCCAACTTACCAGAATGTTGGTGGAACTGGGGCTAGAGCATTTGACATCCTGAGGAGGTGCTGAGGGCTCTGATTGGGAGGATTGTGAGGGGGCGGGGTTTTTATTCAATTGATCCGATTGGCCGTTTGTTTTGTTGGTTTGGTTTGAAATGGGGTTCAGAGGTATGTTGAGGTCACAGTTGGCATGGAAGTGATGGTGGAAACAAACAGATGAGAAAAAGAAAAAGGGAAAAAAATGAAAACATAAAATGGAAACGGAATACAAGGACCAAAATTACGCTATCAAACAAATGGAATTCAACAGTCAATGAGTTCTTTTCCAGATCATGTTGACAAAACAAGGCAAAACAAGCACTTGGCTTGTCAGTGAATATCAACTAAAACAATGAGTGATGGGAAATATAGAAACATTGAGGGGACACTGAAGGGAAATGATGTCATAAAATGAACCTTTAATGATTTACAGCAAAACCTACCTCTTTAGTGTAAATCATTACATTCCTCTTCAAAAAAAAAACCTAAACTCCCCTTCCCCCTTTCAGTACCTTACTACATAACATTTTCAAAGGTTTAACAAGTGATCCCTGTGATTTAACTCAGACTAAAAACAATGCAAAACTCCTTGTAGTAAGCAAAACCAACCAAAATAAAAAAGTTGCACTACCAAAACTTTTCCAAGCAATTACCATCAATCCAAAATAGTAAAGGTTGATGTGTCAACTTTAAGAATGGAAAATGTTGTATTGGTCACCAACCTTTCCGAAGCCTGTTGGTTTGTGGTAAAAGCCTGATAGCATGATAGTGAGCATTCGAAGGACAGAAGACTGATCTCTTATAGTCTCGACACATGACACAGACATGTTTTACAGACAGTAGCAGCATTTACCTCCCAACTTCAGATGAGACTTGCTGAGCTTTGGACTGTAACTTACAGTATACCTACCTGTTCTCTATCTACTTTTCCCATGACCTCAGGTTTATATACAAATGCACAGATATCCAAAACTCTTTGGAGCCCCATAGGCCCAATTATCAAGATAAATGGTTACATAATATTTTAACAAATGACTTGAACAAATTATTCAGAATTTAATCTGAACATTCTTTTTCAAGTTTCTTAACTATATCAGTGTGTTTGCATCTACTTGTTCAAAAAAGTAGGCAACATCTTTACTGCAGTAAACCTGAGGTCAGTTGCAAAATCATACTCTCCAATGCCCTCTGAGTGTGTTTGTGTTTGAGCTTTCATTCTTTTTTAATCAAATCCGTCGGTCAGATTCATTTGGTTGAGAGATAAGGCCTTTTGATGGCACTGACTGGAGCAGCCCATTGGTCTCAAAAGAAAGCACACATGCTGCCTAATTTCCTCAGAAAGCTCAATCACAGTATGCTAATGTGCATCGGAGCTGATGTGGAAGGTCAAGAAACAAGGTTTTTGCATTTCTGTATTGTCCACAGACACACAAACACCCATATATTTATAATGAAATGAAAGGCAGCTGAGAGTTTTTTTTTTTTAAAGAAAAAATGAATAATTCAGGAAATCTATTTTTACTGCTTTATGGGATGCATTAAAAAACTTTAAAATTTCAAAGATGGCACATATTAAGTATTTCTGCAAACCCTATAACCTTGCCAGTTGACTCAACCAACATCCAAGGTTGTCTATACAGCCCTTTCAGAGTACCAACTGTGTTCATGGAGCAGTTGGGAGGGCTGTAAAGAATCAGTTAGTAACAAATCATATGATTCCGTTTTCAAAATAGTCTTTGATTTTGATCCATATCTAACCCAGATAAGAAACATTCACCAAATAAAGTGATATTTCTCTCCAGGATATTGTTACTTTTGGACAAGTTTTAAAAGTTGCCACATCATGATCGGTTTGAGGGTGATTATTGGTGTAAAGCAGCCAGTTAAAAATCACTTGGGATCAGGGTAAGCATTTGGAAACGGAATACTCTTTCACGTAATGTTCTCATTTCTGGACCATGTTCAATTTTTAAATTTCATGAAGGAAGAAGACCTACGTGTTTGGGGGGTCTCAGCAGATATCTCATTGGTGTATGCCCCAATGCCGTGCTTACTGCGCGCAGCAAGCAGGAACGTGTAAGTGGTGAAAGGTTTCAGATCCTTCAGCAGAAACGTGGTGGTGGGCTCGAAGCTGATCCGCTTCTGTTGGGAGAATTATGGATTATGGATTACAGACTTTTCCACCGACATTCGACTAAAATGTTGACCATTTAAGCAATGTGACATTTAAACTATGGGATTTCACAGAGCAGACATAGAATCTCTCGAATTCCCAGGGAGTCTGGCAATTGGTCATATGCTGACCAAATGAACAAAGTTGTTAGTCAAAGCAGGACCATTCTATTTTAGATGAGAGACAGATCAGAGGATTCCTTCATTCAATTGGCTGCAGATATGAACAGTTATACTAATAGTTACCTCCTCCTTGTCATCCCTTTTCTTGTAGAGAAGTTCATATCCTGTGATTTGATTGTCTTGTCCATTCTGTGCTGGGGGTATCCATGACAATAGAATACTTGTTTCTGATTTGGCTTCTGCCTTGAAGTCAGTCGGCTGTGAAGGAACTGCAAATGAAAATAAAATTTAGATTCTAATTTATGGAATTTCAGTAAAAAGTTCAGATTTACAGTATATATAACATCTTTCTCAACAGTCATACTATTCCAGATTTCCAGATACTGAAATGAAAACATGTAAATATTATAAATCCATGAATACTATTACTAGTAGTACTATAACCACAATAATTATATTATGAACAAATAATTAGAAAAAGACAATTTGTCCCCAAATAATTTGTCTCACAATTTTCCCTCTGAAGATGGCAGAAAACACTGCTGTCATTGAATTTATGGTTTTAATTTAAAATGACATGAAGCACTGTTGAGTCCTTTACAGTGCCAATAAAGGAAGATCAAAAGATTTGACATCTCTGCACCCCTAGGAGATTCCCAATGTTTACAGCTCCGGTTAAAGATGATGACACAGCCTTTTTAGCTGCTGCATAAAAAAGAGTAAAAACCCAGAAGGGGGAGGCACTGTATTGCTCAAGTACTCCCCTGATACTTTCGTATTGTTGTGCCACAATGTATTTTTTTCTCTTTTTAGGAGTCAGACAATAAAACCTTGCTCACTGATAAGACAGCTTTCTGCATCCTATGGACCAAACACAATCATAAATATACAGTCTCTCTCTCTCTCTCTCTCTCTCTCTCTCTCTCTCTCTCTCTCTCACACACACACACACACACACACACACACACACACACACAGAAACACACAGCTTACCTCCTGTTTTAGCAATAATTTGCAGGTCTGGAGACAGGGGTCCGTCTCCCACAGAGGTGAAGGCCAGGACCTTGATGTAGTAGGTCTTGTTGGGGGTCAGCCCTTGGATGGTGAGGAAGTTGGCCCCGCGGACAATCTGCTTCTCCCAAACGTTCACGTGCTGGTTGGGCTCCATGGTGTAGTAGACGCGGTAGCCCATGATCTGGCCGTTGGCCTCCTCGGGTTCATCCCAGTGGATAATAGCGGTGGTGCTGCTTAGCATGCGACCCCTGACCTGCCGCGGTGCTGTACTGGGGGCCTGCTCAGCGGTCTTGGCTTCGATACCCTCGCTGGGTGGGCCACGCCCAATGTTGTTCACCGCCACCACCCTGAACTCATAGTCTGAGTAAGGGCTGAGGCCGCCCACACTGTAACGTGTGGTGGCCACCCCATCTATCTCCTTGTAGGTGTCCTCAGAAAACTTGGACTTGTGCTGGATGATGTAGTAGGAAACAGGCTCTGGGTTCCCGGAGTCCCATGTTAAAGTGATGCTCGTGGCTGTCCTTTCTGTCACCATGGGGGTCCCAGGAGGCTTGGGCAAAGCTGGGAAGATGACAAGATGGCTTCTCGATGAGACTTTTTTTTTTTTTTTTTTGAGTGAGCGTGGGGCAAATGTTGAAGGACAATGCTTTGGCTTTCCCTGCTTCAGTTGACTATATCAGTTGTTGTTACTCTATTTGAACTGAAATAATACTGATAAAAAGGTCCAATGCCCTTGAAAATGCCTTGGAGAGAAGTCCTGGGGTGCAAACTGCAGCAGGAGGTATTTTTCAAAGATCTTTAAAATGTTTTTTTTTGTTGTTTGTTTGCACATTCTCTTAATAATTTACTTTCTGTAATTTATTGTTTTAATTCGCAGAGCAACAGCATGTGAAACTGGAGATATGAGGGCTATTTATTTTCTTTATAAGTAATCTCTAGAGAAAAATTGTGGGAATTTACCAGCAGCCTTGGTGATATTGTGACTAATTCCTTTTTTGTTATGTCTGGAGGCAACACTTCTGTGTGCCACAATCTGCAACATGTGGACCTTTCCCAAGAGTGTCCCTGAAGTAATATACTTATTCACTGATAAGCGCTACCTACACACAAACACTTCTGTGTTTGTGTGCGTGTGTGTCTATGTGCGTACGTATACATATATACTGCATATAATCAGTGATTATCATATTACCTTTGACTGTAATTTGGGCAACGGCTTCGATGACTCCAAGGGTGGACATGGCAACACAAGTGTAATTAGCTGATTGGCGGACATCCGTGAGCTCAAGCACATTTCGTCCAATGGGCATATCGTCCTCGGGGGTGAGGTCTTCTGCCCCCAGCATCCACTTCACGTATGGCATGGGGGAGCCCACCGCCACACACGTGATGTTGACGCTGCCGCCTGGCATAATCTCGTTGTCTGTCGGAGGGATGGAAAACCTAGGGGGCACTCGCCGCACTGGAAGAGAGCACAGGTCAGGTAACAACATGTACAAAGGCAGGGTCAACACTCTCTCTACCCAGGAGAGAAAAAAAAGAATAAGGATACACAAGTTAAAAGCATGAACTGATTTACATTTACTTTTCCTTGTTATTGATTTCTGTTGCTTATGCAAAAAATATTTATATATAGGTATTTAGTTGTAATGGTTTGATGGATAGTAAAAAAACACAGTTTCACACACAACTTGATTCAAACCTCACAGGGCTCAAAAGTAGACTTACTAGGGACTAACAATACACAAACACCATGCACAAAGTGTACCAATAATACAGATATATAGAACATCACAGAAGTAAGAACTGGAGGATCAACAGCATGCTTGAGTTGTGTACGGAAACCAACTTTCAATGCTGCGTACTTCCAGTTGATGTGAAGTAATGTGCCGGATCACATTGTCACATCACACATACAGTAGCCTCTGATAATACACATCCAACTACAGTACAGTGCAACTCGTGATTTGCTCTCAAACTCAATCAAAAAGTGGATGCAGCCTCCAAAAAACAAAATAATTTTGAAAATTATGCTAACATAAATTAACGCAACAAAATGTAAATAAATGGAAAGGATATGTAAATCAAAGTATAACATATAAAGTTTATATGCACATGGAGAAAATAGAGGCCACGGCCTGGTGTTCAGCCTGGGTCTCTGTCATGCACACAAGCACATGGCTGACTTTGGAAGGCAACCATGCTTAGGATTGGTGGGAAGAGGACGGGAAGAGGAAATAAATAGTAACACTAGGAAAAAAAAGAAAAACAGAAGGAGGTCACAAAGAGGGGTTAGTCTGGCAGCGTTGGGTTACGAGAAATAAACAGGCCAGTCTATTAAAAGCTGTAGTCGCTAGGACCGGAGCAGTGCAGAGCGTTTTGGGTTTGGGGGGTGTTTGAGACTGCAATGCAGCGGAAGCAGGGGAAGTGGTGCAGTCGGTAAATAAAGCAAAAAAAACACAAATAACTGCACAAGAGGAAGCTTTTTTTTTAAAGGTTTCAATAGAGGGCATAATGAACCACTTGGGACAAAATACAACATCAAGGGGTAGATTGAAATAGGGTGAGTACTTCGTGGGGTTTAGAGGAACTCCAGGCGAGGAATCAAGAGAGTGGAATCAGTGTTACTGCTTATAGTACTCCAAATATGTCCTTTGAGTCCTTGGATACCATATGGCTGAATGTGCCAACACAAGAGGGATTTTCTGAATGCTGTTTGTTCTTTCCTGTGCCTTTGAGAGATTAATCATTTTGATTGTTTTGAGGTTAAACCTCTGTGATATTAATTAAGAATAAAGCACTTGCACCATCAAATCAGTTTAAAGTAAATTACATACGCTTAGCTCTGTGATATGCTGAACAGCTTAGAGATGACCCTTGACTAATACCATGGCAAGAGCTAATACAGTTCATGCATTAGAAAATGTTTAGAAAGTGGTATGTTGTTTCACAAAAACCTATAAACACAACCTTTATACTTAATTCTAGTCTTAGATTGATTTAGGCAGACCACTTGTGTTGCATTGCCCCATAGCGAGGGAAACCACTTTTAAATAGGACCATCTTAAGCTATAGAGCACATTCTGTTTAAAGAATGCAAATCTCTGGAAAATAAATCACTATAATTTAGTGAATATTTTCATTTCCATCAAATTCTACACCCAAAACCACTGTTTGTTACCCTGTTTAACAAAATATATTTTTGTCACTCATTATTTCTTAAAATATTTCTTGCAGCTGTCTTTCAACAGCAGCCAATCAGTATCTAATCTGACCCGAAAATCCTTCGTAATTTGGAGTTACTGTATATTCTCACAGGTTATAGAAAATAGTCAACACTAGTCTACAGACTGATCATTACAATACAAAGGAAGCTAGCCTAAATCTATTTGGGACCATGAGAAAGAACTAGAGTCCATATTGAATCAGATGACATACAAAATGTATTTGAGCACATTGTAATGTTTCTCTGCAGTAAGGGAGCTGGGCTCTTCTCATCTGAGGGACCTTATCCAGCCAGAGGAGACGGCACATGCTTTGACACAGCAGCTTGACAAAAAGTCATTTGTGCCCTCCTGTTGTCAAAGGCATTGGCATGAGTAACCAAGCAGGAACACTGAGGAGCCAACATAAAAGGAAAACTCCATAGCTTGCGCATAAACAGGCCACCATGCATCTCAAAATGCACATTCGATCCCAGCATGCACCACTTTTTGAACAGTCAAGCATCGTAGCCAAGACTAGGGCATTCCCTAAAGAAAATAAACAGTAACTTAAGAAAAATAATTTAAAAAATAACAATACTATCAATAAGAAAAATAAACAAATAAATAAAGAAATTAAATGGGCACGCAGTGCAGCTACATTCATTTCATTTGTATTCTTGTCTTTTTTGAGTTTTTTTTGTGGTTTTTTATAAGGTGGTTAAAAAGTAAAAACACACCAACCTTCTCGCAGCTCTGAGGGATGTAGGGGGTTTGATGCAGAACACAATGAAATGAGGAAAGGAGAAAAACAAGGGAAACACAGAGAGAGTAAAAAGGCCATATCAAGGCGTTCAACTGCTGCTACTGAAACATCTCTGCTAGCTCTTTTTGAAGCCCTCCTGTCACCTTTTGACAAGTCTGCATCGCCCTGGCAGCTTTGTAAGAGTCAGAAATCCTAACTGGCACTAGTTTGAGATTTTAGGCTCTTTCTTTAATGGAGCAGAAATTAATAATAATAATAATAATAATAATAATAATAATAATAATGCCTAGGTTTGAGATACAGCACTGTCCCAGTTGTGAACCTCAGAGGGAAGTGACCAGCGTCCCAGGCTTTACACTGAAAATGGTCTGAATTCAATCCTTATGCTTTGCAGTTTGGCTTCGGACAACAAATTTAAGGAACAGTCACAAAAACAAGCATTTCAAGCTGAAATGAACAAATGCTTAAGGAACAGAAAGTAGTTTGTAATTGAAACATAGGCTCAAAATGCAATGAGGAAGGATCAAATTCCACCTAATCAAATATGGGTTACTGGCTTCCATTTTAGGGAGGTGGGACATGGGTTTGCACTCTAAACCACAAAACTGGAACAGGGTCATAGCTCAAAGGCTTGTCAGTTAACATACCAGTGTTGGAATTTGCATCCATGTATTGCATTTACAAGGAACTTCAAATGTTGAGGTAACATTATGTGTTGTTTCTACTCACATGTATACTTTAGAAAAAAAAATTGAAATGCCTATAAGAAATATGCATGATAATTATAATAATTGAAAAAAATTTTGTCTTAGTGAAAAGAAAAAATATTGAATTATATATAAATTTACAAGTATATTAAATATATGTTAAATATATGTTTGAATTTTTGCATAACCTTACATTTTAAAGATTTAAAACCACTTTGTCAGAGATTAGAAAAAGAAGAAAAAGACAGTTTGAAGTCCCCCCGGAAGAGAGAAGGAAAGAGGAATTGAAAGATCAGAGGGAGCCCGCTGCTGGGACGGGGGTGTTTGTGAAGGTAGTCCACCTCCACCCCCATAAATCCAGGAACAAGAGGCAATTAGTAACACACCAAGCAATCAAGTCATTAGAGTTAGGAGAATCAACAGAAAGATTAAAAACAAAAGACAAACGGAAAGCACAGGTTCAAATCAATGCAGGAAGGTCAAACATAAGGGAAGCCATACTTACACTCCCACGAGACAGGATACTTTGGACTCAAAGATGCAACGTCATTTATTCATTTCTAAAGACTTTTACATCATGTGCAATGAAACTCTTTTTTTTGTTTTACATTTCCTCCTTTTCTTTGTATTCTCAACAGTTTAAGCAACAGTTGAGTACCAGGGTTTGCCGTTGCTTTCCTACCTCTGACATATAGATTGGCAGGGGCAGAATAGCGAGTGCCATCGTTGTTGGTGGCGACGCATTCGTACTTCCCTTGGTCGGACTCTTCGCTCTGCTCGATCTGGAGGGCACCTGGGTGACAATAAAAGGCATGTGGCAGAGGGAGCAGTTAAAGACTGCCCGTTAGGGGGTTCACACAAACAAAAACCTTTGCTCAATGTCACTAACAGGCCAGTGAGTGGTAGCACTCCCACTTACTGCACCTGTGTTCTGTTTCTCATTTGTCTCTGAACAAGAGCTCAATAACTGGTGAGGAAAACCAATATACACTGACTACAATATTAAAGTGTAAAGAGACTAGCCGTGCATATTTAATTGTTATTTAGCAGACACTTTTGTTCAGAGTGACTTGCATAGGTTACATAGGTTGCAAAGGTTTACTAATAGTATTTTCTTTGCTTTTGGTACATGGTATCCCTGTGACAATTTGCTGGCATTATCAATCAATCAGAGCAGAGGTGTTTTTTGTATCTGTAGGGATCACCTACAGTATAACATACATGTGGGTCGTTTTATAGCTGAGTATCACATACAAACCGGTGAGAACATATCATTTCTGCCAGTTGTTTCTCTGAAGGAGTAAACATCACTGTCCAAAAATTAACATGTAGTGTTTCCCCTACCATTCTCCAAGCCTGGTACTGCGCCACAGAAAGAAAAGCTTTTAGCAAGTCTATACACCCACTTTTGGAAAATAGATTTGTTCTTTTTCGGCTTGATAAATTTCATCACTACTCCAAAAAAGTTGGTCACATAATGAGAGGTGGTTAGCAGCACTGTGTGTACAGTATTAACAGTAGTGGGGAGAAAGCAGTTACACTTTTGCCGTCTCAGTGACAAAATGATTTAAACACAGGTATAGTATGTATGTGGTCACATGAGGGTTGATACAGATTTTTGAGAAGAAAGGTACAGCTATTAGCACTAAAATAATTTAAAAAAACAGGATGCAGTTTCAATCAAAGGGATTCATATGCACTTTTTCAATTGTATATGTATTCACATAATATGTGGTAGTACTAAAAAAGTAGCATTAAACCAAATTTTAATTGAATAAATCTGAACGGAAATGGAGCATTTTCAGTCATTAGTAAGTTCTGATGGCACGTGTTGTTAACAGCCTCAAGCCCCCACTACCACCAAGCACAGAGAAAACATAGGGAACACACTGGCATAAACATGAGTATGGATAATCAAATTTACTTTCTTATGTTTCATTTCACATGACAATATAACTGACATAAATAAATAGGGAAATAAAAAAGTAAAAGGGAATCTAAAAGGGTGCTCAGCTTTAAGGCCACTTAACAATAGGCTGATAATTGCTTTAGAACAAAAACGGGTCTGTGATTTTGGGAAGGAGGTGAGTGCAATCCCTACGATATATACAACATTTCACTGGACTGGTCAATATGAAATGGGTGAGACTGCTTCAGGAGAAGCATGATTCAAACAAAAGAGGCTTACAGTATACAAAAGCAGCATAACGAGAGGGAACAGTTCAAAATAAATTAACGTTGTGAAGTATATTCAATTCTAGCTCTACTGTAAATGGGAAAGTTTACGACTTCATGTGGCAGAAGTCAGCAAAAAAATGCAGCGCTTACAAAAAAATAAAAAAGGAAAAATGCTGCTTATACATAAGAAAAAAATAAATAATGAGAGCTGTAATAAGTCACACCAAAATATCACTGTCAGTTACAAAACCTTTTGACATGCAGATCTTTCCAAGAAGAAGAAATGTATGTCAGTACAACTTACAACCTTTTGACAACCCTTAGCTGAAAAATAAAATGCAATTGTATTAGAAGACAAAATTCAAAATTATGGCCTAAGCCAACAAGAAAGCAACCAGCAACTGCCATAGCTTCTAAGAGCTACAAGAGACACCCATGAAAATCCACCAATGGGATCAGCAGAGTGGTGTCACAAAACCCAAGAAAAACGTTTTATGCATCAACCATTCTCCACCTTGAGTTGCACAGGCAAAAATGACAACCAGGACCCAGCAGGTTCTATGCAAGACTTATCAGTTATCCTTTCCCAAACCCTGAAGAATAAAAACTGTCAAAAATAAAACAGCCTTCAACCCAAGAAAAAGAGGAAAAAATAGGTGGAAGAAAAAAGCACCGTAGGAACTTTATCAAAAAAGTGGTTGTTTGGGCTTTTTTTAGAAGGTAGAAGAAAGTAAACAGAAGAAAGACAAAAAGTTTGCGAAGATAGAAAGAAATTCTTTGGGAAAAAAAGCACAAGAAGCAGAGGAAAGGCAATGTTGTCTTCAGCATGCCTGCATGAATCCACACCATCTGGGGTTTTAGTGCTGAACAAGAACAGCTAAGGGGGAAAAATGTTTGGTTGTTTTAGTTGGACAAAAAGAGGGACACATGAGTCGCTGTGACTGGGCTATGGCCAAAAAGAAAAAAATGAAAAAAGGAAAAAAAGAAGATAGAGAGTATTGGATATGCTTCTCTGCTTCATAGTCAGCATATCACAACGTAGATTAAAATAAAGGTCTCTTCAAAAAATAAATAAATAAATAAATAAAATCAGAGGAACTGAATCGGACACAGAATGGAAAGTCAATGAGATTAACTGAATAGGACAAATAAGAGGGAAAGATAATGAGAAAGTAATGGATTTATGATTGGGTAACAGGACAAAGATGAGGGAGAATGGGAGGACAGCAAGAATGAAATATTTCATTCTGTGAACGTTAGTTCAGCACTCTTACCTCTTATTGGTGTACCACCTGGGTGGATAATATGAATGCAAATAAGATTAGAAAGAAGAAGCATTAGTACGAGAAGAAGGAGGCTGGGGCTTTGGAAGAAGAATCAAATTAGATTTAACAGAGTACGTAAATAAAGGTACTAGAAGGAAGAAAGAGAGAGTTTGATTTACTCTACTGGCAAAACAGGATTATCATAGGTAGCAGTAGTAGGTCAAAGAGCAAGTTTCACAGTGGTGTACCAAAGGGAAGGTGCCATTGGAAAGTGGCATGGCTTCTGAGAGAGAATTAACTGGGAGGGGCTAAAGGAGTTTAGATGTGAAGAGGAGAAGGTAGAGACTGAAAGCCTTAAACCCTCACCTTAACCTACAGTATACCTAACACAGGAAGTCTGCTCTTCTACAGCACACTGGATAAACACTGCTTACAAATACCATTGTAGTGATATACATCAAGAAAGAGAGAGAGAGAGAGAGAGAGAGAGAGAGAGAGAGAGAGAGAGGGAGATAGAGAGAGACAGAGAGAGTGAGTTAAGTACCATACACGTGGGGGGCAGGTAGGAAAGCATTGTTGCTCAGGTGGGGATATGGCATCTATGTCTAAGTGAGATTTGTGTGCTTTAGACAGGTGCTTCTATGGCTGGTACGACAATTGTGTGGGAGTGTGTGCCACTACGGATATCTGGTGACTACACTAACTGTTAGTAAAATGCATGCCATGCATTTTAATAATAGTTTGAACATGGAAATTAGTGGGGGGTGAAGTGTGCTTCAGAACTAAGCACTTACCAAAGGATTCTGGAGATTTAAATACGGAGAGAAGAAAGACAGCATAAAAATATTATTATATTCCTTAGGATTTGGTACAGAGTTTTCAGAGATAAAGCTTTATATACTCTACTACTTCACAGCTGAATAAAAAGAGCTCTTACATTAAAAGAAGGTTAATTTACACAGTTCTGCTGACAACAAGCAAAAGGCAGGTTAACAAGACGATTTTACACAGGACAGGTCAGAAGCTAAGAATTCTGGGAAGACAGGCCATCAAACATCTCTGACTATAATATTATCATTATTAATGCCAATCTCAACGTTTACGAGAACCTATTTTATATTAGTGATTTTGAATAAATATCTTCCGGTTTATTAGTACAGAGCAAAACTTCGGAAATTAGGGGTCAAGGGAGGGGGTATCAGGGATACGCCATTGGCAAAGAGAAGCAAAAGCTGAAGTCTACACCAAAAGCAGGGGCTGTAGATCAAGAATTAAAGGACTGGGAAAGCTATTATGCGATCTCACACACTACTGTGGCTACTTATTTTCGGAAAAAATTCCACAAGAAAATGCGCCATGAATCAGTTAGTCAAGACGGCTTTTAATTAGTTTTGTTAAAACAAAAGAATTATTAGTGATAGGCGGAGATTAGGATCCAAACTTCTGATTTGGTTAAATTGCCAAAAAGAGCATGTATTGGAATTTAATTCTACCTATTTGATCCGTTCGGTCGTTTGTTTTTATTTTTACCGAATAGTTGAAAACCACGGATACTCCTTTGCAAGTTCTGAATGAAGCCGAATGTTGAAACGTAATTGTCTCAGATAAAAATGAAATAAATAAAGAAAGACAAAAGGAGAAAATGGATCCGTCAAGTACTGCAAAAAAGCAGTAAAGAAATAACCCATCAAAAATACAGTCACAGCAGTGAGCAATGTGGAGTACAACAGAAGCCGCAAACACACAAGACACTCAACAGGCCATGACAACATCAGAGACAAGGACGACACGCACCACACAATAGAGAGAAGAGGAGAGGAGTAAAAAAAAAAACAATGTTGTTACCTAAGAATCAAAGCAAAACGAAAGAGGACCAAAGAAAAAAAAGGGCGATCATTTTAACTGGGAACCATAACCATACCCTACCTGATCTTAATTGCTTGATGCGCCCATTATTGTTGGTGGTGTTAACGGGCAAGAAGTCCTTGAACCAGGAGATGTCCGGATCAGGGTTTCCGCTCGCGGCACAGAGCATGGTGGCAGTGCGAGTCCGCTCCACCACCTTCAGCTGGGGGCCCATGTCTATTGTGGGGAAACCAGGGGGGAGCTGGTCCTCTGAAACACAGGAAACCACACAGTGTTCACATATGGTCATGCACACAACCCCAGGCCCAGCGGAGGAGAAACCACCCAGCTGACCAGAGACGTGCAGAGGGAGAGAGAGAGAGAGAGAGAGAGAGAGAGAAATGAACAGATAATCACACACTCGTGCGGTTCCTTTCCATAATTTGTCACTCTGTGATTCCTTTCCCTGAGAAATACAATCAGCAATGGACAACTGCTCAAACATGCCTGAGTGTAAAGCTGATCATCAATTTTTTTGAAATTTTAAATGAAAATGATTTTTTTTAAATGAAGGAACATACAACAATCAATAAATGTAAATCACGGTAACTGTTATACAATATAGGCATTCAAAACCACAACTGTTCCTCAAAGAGAAAATAATATAAATAAAGTATTAATTGTTTAATTAAAAAGAAGAAACTATACAAAAACCCATTTTTTTCAAGGAGGTAATCTAAAGAAAACATATTTGTGTTTTTTTTCATGTTAATTGAAACCAGAATTGATTTAGCTCTTCAGATTTTAGTATGTGCTTTTTGTTGTCCTATTTCATTATGTGTTGTACATAATCAGCATGTGTCCAAAAGCATGTGGGTGAAGATGCTTTGTTTGGTTCTTTAATAAAAACAAATTAAGGCCTGAAAAGGATTGGCACTTGAAAAGATGCCAGCATCCATGGATGTCAGTGACCCACACTATGCAGGCACCCACTCTGTGGGACTCAACACCTCTTATTCGTTTATCCAATTACACTGAAGCTTATTTTTTAACATCATTATTCACTGAGTGTGTGCACAAATACCGCGACTACAATATGGCATGATAACCACTTACATTGTGCCTTCATGCGCTGACAGTTCACTCTTCAAACTACTGTACTGCATTTCTGTGAACTTTTTTATAGATACATTGTTTTATTCCATTTCATTTTGATCAGTTAATTTTCCATGCCCCTTCTTTGTTTTCTTGGGATACATTTTATGACTGACCAATCCTGTCACTTACCAAAAAGCTCTGAGCTATTTTTAGCAAGCAAAGCTCTTGACACACCCTCATGTTTGGAAATTTGAATTCATCAATTAATTTTGATGCTTGCTGTTCTCAGGGCAATGTGTGCACCAACCATGGATGTGAAAGTCCACTACCTTGGATGGTCACTTCTTGTTCATCAGTGCGTCAGAGCTATGACACACTACTTGGAAGTACAGCTTGCAGCTTGATGAGCAGATAATTGTCTTTTTAACCTTGAAGCTCCCGTCATGGATCTGCCATTTGACATTGAACTATCAAAATTGCCTTTTTTACTATCTACTCTACCAAGTACCTCTAATATACCCTGTACTTAACAGAGGTTCTTTGAAAGGATTCAATGACTTCTGAGGTATCAGAAACAAGGCCACTTTTGGCAAGGTGTACTGTTTAGCGGTCAATTGAAGAGCGACACAGCAAGGATAAAGAGCCACTGAAGCCTCCTTCAACTGCCTTCATATGGACTGGGGCAACCACAAAGATGGCAACGATTTTAGTTTTGGCTTCTGAAAATGAGTGAGGAAAGGGTTGGAACAACAGATAATGGACTGGGATGTATCCATTGACTCCAGGCAGTACACCCATCTTGCTTGCTTTTAATCTGGATGATTGTGACATCCATGAAAAATGTACTGTCTACACCGAGAGGCTTAACGTTTTATTTTATTTTCAGACAAATGGCTGTGAAGGTGAGATTTCAGTTTATCCTCTCAGCATAAACACAGTTGCTCCTTACAGTGTGGTACTTTGAGCCTGTTCTCTCTGTTCGAAGACTAAATGCACTTGGGCGTTAGTATGAAACTTATACTGCCACAGAGTTGGTCACAAAACAATGAAAGAACTTTACATTAGCTTGTTTTCTTGCTCTATTAAAAAAAAATCACCACTTAATGCTGAACAAACAGTTTCCTTAAAAAGCACAAAACCAAACAATATAAGTAATTCAATAAAAAGGCCTATGGATGGTCCTTAAGGCTTTTATCAGTGTGGGTTTACTCACAAGAATAGCTCTGAAACAGCTAATAGTGTCAAACAGGGTGTGATTCAAGCATATACAAAATACAATAGACACTTTTTTATATGACCCTTCATTCTCATTCTTTGGCCCTCTGTCTACATTGGCACACTTACACTAATTTTCACAAACACAATGTGGTTAGCATACTAATGAGATGAAGTGTGCCCTAAGCTTCCCTTCTCTTTTTAATATGGATAATTAAATTTCCTTCTTCCTCCTTGTGCACTCCTCCTCTCTGACTCATTCACTCCATTACATTTTCATGAGGAACATGGCAGTGAAACAGCTGTAAGCAGCCTTTGTGCACTGACAGTCATGGCATGTTACCAGCATGGCTTTCAGGTATTTACCAGAGAAAACCTCAGCTTTCTGCGTTATATAGCGTCTTTTAGTAATATGCATTCATAAATCGGGAAAGTTATGTCTCATCAGTAGTGCATTTTCTATTAAATGTACTGTTTTATACAGTTAACTTATTTAAGTATGATGTTATAGGTCCTACTAGTGTGACACCATTCCTATACATGCTCATGAGCCTTTTGTTAAATGCCTTCCCAAGATCATGTTATTCCATGCTAAATTAATCTTTAGTAATTCAGATTACCATTGACCTTCACTGTGCTATTTAGTTCAATCAGTATAATTGCCCATTAAAGATAAGTTTCTAATGATTAAACATATCAAAATGCTTTTTTAGTTGCTTTGTTTGCATCTTGAATATTTAGGACCTGGAAAACACATTGATAGTGTACATTTTATAATATTTTGGAACTTTGAAGTCATTTAGAATCAAAATATCAAATGATCAAAGCTGCATTGTGTTGCAGCAATGAAGCTGGTAATAGCAGGTTATGTTTCAATGTCATTATGATAATGGTTCAACTAACAATCCACCTTTCTATAGGAGAACAGTATAATTTACCCCTGAAATCAACAATTATTTAAAGAATTACATAAAAACCATCAGAAACTGAGGGACATGCACATCTGTGCTTATTAAAGGGACAATCCATGAAAAAAGTAAAATAAAAGGAAATGAAAGAAAATTATGTATGGCATCCTTCACCTTTAAAGCAGTTGGTATAAACATTGCAGGACCCCCTCTGTCCCATCCAATGGGCACAACCCTACACAAGACCTCAACAGCATGTTTCTTGTTAGAGCTACATACAACGACTTGTGTTGGGCTGCTAATTTTAGCGCATCTGGAGGGTATTGAACTACCTGTTGGGAGATGCTACAGGCTGCGTGGACTCTATTAATGTCTTGAGTTACGATCAATCTCACCATGTGCATATGGGAACGAGTAACTGATAATGTGGCAATTGGAAGGAAAAAAGAGTAAAAGATCCCTCAAGTGCCCTGAGAGAAAACATAAAACCTATCTCCTCTCAAAGAACAAGACATGGAATCTCATTGCAGGGCACTACTAATAAATATCTCTTTTTTTCTAATTGTTAAGGCAGAATCAGTTTTTTTTTTTGCTGCACAACACAGATGATTTTTTAATCAAATTATGAATTAACCTGGAACAACATGTGCCTTTATTTTTAGCATAGTCATATGTTCATGTAACCTGCCCAACACACTCTATGTAGCCAATGCCAAAGAGACTGCCTCTATCCACAATACAAATGCAAATCTTGTATCTTGTAGACACTATCAGTTGTAGATTTTGTCATACCATTACCTGAAATGACTGCCTGAAATTATTTTCCTCCAAACAGAACCTTTGTTTGAGAAAACATAGTTTAACCTTAAATTAAAAGCACAATCAGTAATCTCACACAGAGATTCATGAAAAATTCAACTCTACACATTTCTGGTCTAGGAAAATACCACCTCTAGGTTTTACTTCAATTAAAACAATATCCCCACAGAAGCAAATGCACAAACTCAACATTTTTACACTCTATGGAGAGAGAGGGGGAAAAAAATCAATTGAGTGAGGTGGCTCCTTACAAACATTTGATCCACAGCAGTTCCAAGGTCAGACTGTAGATGCTAATCACTCAATATTTAACAGGGTCAAATGCTGTCTGCTTTAACAAAATACAGTTATTGGCAAGAATAAGGGCTTGTTACCTACTGAAAGGAATACTTGTATACAGCTATCCACAGATTATAAAAATGAGTGACTACTCTTACATTACCAGTCAATGCATACCATATCCAATTTGAGAATTTAAGAAGTGAAAATGAGGTAACACTTTAGAAGGTCAAGCATCTGTATGGATCTTTATCCATTTAACCATTTATGTTATCCTAATGACATTATCAAGTTCAATTTTTCAAATTTTCCAATCAATGTCATTAATATAGTGACTGGGAATAAATAATGGTGCTAACAGAGAGACAGTCAATACTGTGAAGTGCCTACATTTTTTATGATAAAGAGAAAACAGTGCTTAACAATATCACATAACCTAAAACGCAACGGTCATAGAACATTAATTCCACTAAAACTGTTTAGCATCCAGACAGCATGTGTGACTTGTAAATTCTTCACCGCTGATGTCAGAAATGTGCATGTAACCTTGATATCTCTTCTTTTCCTGGGGTGGTAGGAGCTTTGAGGTTTGTTAGGAATTTGAACCTGGATCCTTATTAGTTGTGTGTGTGCAGGAGTCGCTCAAAAAGAAGATGAGATGGAACATGATGCCATGCATAGCCTTGCCATCAGTACTGAAGAATTCACAGGACTTATCTGTTTACCTACATTCTTGAAATTCCTGAATTAAACATCATGCAATTGAAATGCTTTATACAAAGGAGACTTAAAGAGTAATCCCCTCCAATTATCGCAACCTGAACAGACTAGACACTTAACATGCAGATCTTTGATATTTACTTCCACTATACATGTATACTCACGTGGACATCAAGTGAATAATAACATATTCACAGTCTGAAAAGTGCTAATGGTTCATCTATCTGTGCTTAATAGCACATTTTATTAATATTACCCAATATATTGCACATGGCAGAGAAAGGGAGAGAGAGAAAGAGAAAACTTTTCCAGGTAAGGTCCTTTTATGGTAATTCGTTCAGTCAGGAGGCAATCGAGAATTTGCACTCGGGCCATGTAAAAGTGATTTGGACATGTCATTGTTATCAATTCTTTTGGTGTCAGCTTGGAAAAGATACAGTATGTGCCTCATTAAAATGTACTGTACACGGGAGTGAGAACAACCCTTGCAATACGTACAAAGGTCAGTCTACTTGGCTTTGTTTTTCATTTGCTCAACCATTTCTAGCATTCAAATAATTCAAATTTCTGTTCAGAAACAAAGACTTTATATTGTCATAACCTACCATACAGTCAAATTGAGCACAGCTCCTTGCAAGAAACAAATATGGTCGCGCAATTATAACACACAGATATAACTTATAAGGACCTTGGGAAGTTTCTCTAATTAAATGAAGCTAATGAACTCTCAATGGACTACACCAACATTTAAAGGTGATTAGTCCCTGTTTACCTGACCACCACTGCTGACTGTACTTAAGGATGGATAAATCAAGCTTAGCTAAATAAGATTTTCCACAAGATGCTAATTCTATTATCTCTGCAGTGGCATTTCATTAGCACTACGCACCACTGCGGTGACATGCAGAGGCACTGACGTTCCTTTCCCATTTCACATATGTCCCAGATAGTCAATCTGAACTGCAATTAAGTCTCCTTCAATTAAATGATACCACAAATCCACACTTGCTTCATTAATCAATATCTATAAAACATTACATGGGATACGGAGTACAACATTTTACAAGCTGCTCATTTCAATTTGATGAAGCCAGAGACTGGAGTGAGCTGCAGATCAGCCGATTCTATCTCTGTATCTGTTTTTAAAAATAAAATCATAGATATATACAGACTCATGCACCTGTTACTCCTAACTACACTAATGCACTTATGTGCCTTTATGTGCCTGTTGTAGTCTGGTGTTTTAATCCCTTCGTGTCAATGTAATTTTATTTATTTTTTTTTTTATCTGACTTTGTCGATCTGAGCTCCTTGGCCTGGCCTTTTTTATAAATTAGAATTATTTCTCAATTAACTTGCCTGGTTAAAGACTGGTTAAATAAATAAATTTAAAAAAAAAAAACAATAACTGTAATAATGTCATTCCTATTACTGTGTAAATATTATTCTGTGACAAACTTTCTTAAAATATTGTACTACATCTACGTTCATGTGCAGAACAATCTCTGATCTCTGCCCACAAATCTGGAGTTAGAGACAAAAAAAAACACAGCTCATTTGTACACATGGAAATTCATGTTCTTGAAATGTTGCAGAACCGCTTTCACTACTAAAAGTCTCACAACCTTAAGGAAGAATCCCACTAAGAAGGTATTTCCTGCTAGGGTCCCACAAAATTAATTAAATTAAATACATAAATCTCCGCATTTCTCATTTCAGCCTTAATTCTGTGCCACACAGGGATTGGATTCAGTCGGTCCTTTCCTTCCCATGCAGAACCAGACATTTCATCTTGCGTTTGACGTTATTCTGCCGAGAAAATCCTTCAGGGTCATAACAAGATATATTTGTTGGATGTTTTGAGCGGATACAATCTCCTTATAGAAGCTGTCACAGGTCAGTTCTTTGGGCGGCACGGCAGAGAAAGAGCGTGTGGACACGCATTGCGCTTAGGAATCCTCCACGCTGAAGAGAGGATTACAAGAGTGGAAAAGAAACTTTTCAAATAAGACATCTAGCTGTCTTAACTTTCACTCTCTTAGCACTTTGATATAGCAAAACAAGATAGAGGACATTTCTTGTTACACTCCTTTCAAGCAATCTGGTTTGGACAAAAGACACATACAATGTCCAGAGTGAGAAAATGAAACCACATACCCACTGTCCAGGCAGAGGGGACAAAAAAACTGATTAAACTGCACTAATTCATTTTAAATGGTGGTATGCTAATTTCACTCTTATTCATTTCAATTCAATCTGTGATCAAAGCATAAGAATAAAGAAAGAAACAGATAAAGGAAGGCAAAGTGCTCTCCGTGAGGATGTAAATCAATCTCTCCTCTTTTGGTTATCCAATTAGTATTTATACAATCAATCTGAACTCTGGGGGGACACAACAGCAATTGCAATTATTTTATAAGGCTCACAGAAAGCACATCATGCTGAGCCGATTGTGCCTTAATTGTGCTGGTTCTCATTAAGGTCTGTTGCCTTTGTGTTTAGGCAGCGATTATCTGCAGTGCAGTCCGTGTGATGGAAAAAAAAAGAGAGTGACAGATGAACTTAGAGAAGAGGGGCAAAATGGAAGAAGAAAGGCCTTGATGTGTGAAAAATTGTGTTGGAGCTTGGAATAAATCATTCGATAAAACATTGTTTGACAGTGAAGCTTAGGGTGCAACCTGCCAGAAAGCTAGAGACGACAAATGTTTTTCCGTGTCTGTAATCTGAGCAACGCTGAGCTACTGGCAACTGTGAGCATTCAGAGAGTATGGAGGAGAGCCAATGCTTTCATCCTTTGAACCTGTGAACCAGCATTGTCAGAACCACAGTCTCATCACTTCCTATGGTCCATGCTGCTATCTGATACATCAGACTATTGAAGACCACACAGCCATCTCAGTATTATGGAAAAGGCACCTTCTTGCTACAGGAAAGGAACGGTCACTCCAAATTGGCCCATTTACTTCAGAGCGTAAAAAGCCAAATTGGAAACAGAAACCACAGAGGAATATTAAATCAAGATGGGACTCTACAGTAACAGTACTCATTTTTATTTGACAAAATTGTTTACATTTTCCAGAGGTTTAATAAAGCTGAGTTAATACATCCTCTGAATGCCGGCCCAAATCCTGCTTCAACAAAATGTTCATCTCGTCTCTGGTTCAAATGATGTATTCAATTATGTTTTCTTTGGCATTCGAGAGGGACCTGTTAATTATGCTTTTGTTTTTCCTCTAACGGAATTACTCTACCAAATGTAAGAGCCCTTGATTAACAATGCAGGCAGTAATTTTGCTTTGTGCCAGCTCTATGAGGTCATTCTCTCTCTCTCTCTCTCTTTTTCACTCTCTCTGCTGCACTGCTTTCTCCATGTTATGATTTTCCCTGTTCCTTCGAGCACACATTTTGCATTATGTTAAAAGGTTGTCATTGTCGTACAAGGTTGGCGCATATCCAATAAGATGCCATTAATAATTTCAGCTTACGTCTACTTGGGATAGACGGCACAGAGATTGTGTAAAATGTGCTAGGCTTGCACCTGAGACAAAAGTACATGGGTTCACCAGCTGCAGCTACAAAACTGAACTGACAAAGACAACTTCTTCAGACAATTTCACCATTTGCAAAGATACAGCAAAGATAAACTGGACTTCTATTTCACACTTTTGAATATAATCAAATAGATGACAGATAATTCGTATTTTTCATGATTATTGTATATTTGTGAACCGGGATAGAGAGTGAGCTGGAAACTTAGGGTGCTACTTACATAAGATCTACAAAGAAAATGTCTACAAAAGCAACTACGGAAAGCTTGATGAATTTACAGATGTGAAATAATAGTTTGTATGTCTATCTCAAATGTGTATGTGTGTGTGCTTAAAAGTGTAAATTTCTACTATGGAACACTATTTAAGAGTTTGTCAAGAGGCAGTTCCAGGACCAAAAAAGACAACAGATGAACACAAAAAAAAAATTAATAAAATAAAAAATTACCTCACACAGATGCACCTTTTACTAGTTTAACACTGATAATAGGCCTACTTGCTGTGTTGATATGGATCAGGATAATGATATTGTTTCTGGTGATTAAAGCACACCTCTTCACTGTAACCAGATATTGACTGTTAGGGCCTGAAATACTGATATTTCAATTGACCTGGTGAGGTTCTGTACAGGCATGTCTAGAAGCAAAGTACTTTCAGCCAAAACACTCCCCAAAGAGAAGCAACACTGAAACTGAAATTCAGCTTCTTCACAATTGAACAGGGGTGTGATGATTATACAACACCACACACACACACACACAATCGACCAGATCGCTAACATTTACCCCTTCTCCTGAGACAAATAACATCTTTACGATTTTGCCACTGGCAGATTACCTTAACAACTGGGAACACATGTGAATCTGCTGACACTTAACCTTAATGAAAAAAATCCCCTAACCAAAGGGCAGGTGTAACTGAAAGCCACAAACCTCATATGCACTCCTCAGAGTTGGAACACAGTAGTGACTAAAATCCCAAGAATTAAGGAAATGTGTCAACAAGTTAAAAACAACAAATACTTTTGAAATGTTTAACGCAGTACACAGAAATGGCACATATATAATACATATGACTAACCACAAGCCCAGCCTTTGTATCACTAAATTATTCTTCATCTCTTCTTTTCAGTTCAGAGTCTGTGTCTACAAAAAAGACAAGAGGCAGAATTCCCACAGTTGTCTTTTAATGCAAAATACCTTGGCTCATGACGTAACTCACATTTTGTTTCCCAGGCTTAAATTTGGCAATACTACAAAAGCAGAACTCAGAATCTGCCTCAAATCGACTTATTTAAAACACAGACATCAGAAGTCTGAAGGGATGACCTATTGAAGTCAATTAGAAAGTCCCTAGTGGGCCCACAGTACTCTTCAAGACAAAGATATTTAAATGCTGAGCATTATAGCCTACAGCATGATGTCTGTGTCAGTTTATGCTCTTCGAAAAGTAAAAAATAAAAAAGAATAAAAGTATAAAAGGGCATACAATGCTTCAGTGAATTGTTTATGTTCACTAAATCTGCTTTAGTTTAGTCTAGCCAAAAAAGTTCCTAATGCATCGAGGACCATCAGGTGGTGTGGAAATTTGTGTCCTTGGAGATTTAAGAAGAAATAAACGGCTGAAACTCATGATTAAAGACCTGGCCCATCAACATGTGTTGATGCTCTGTTCAAAATATTCCAGAAATTCTTCTCTGTAGTCACTCTGTATCACAGCTGTGTGTGTGCGTGTGTGTGTGTGTGTGTGTGTGTGTGTGTGTGTGTGTGTGTGTGTGTGTGTGTGCGCCTGTGTGAGGTGGGGGGGGGGTTCTTTTTCTTCTTACCAAGAGCAAGGATCTCACTCAACCTGACCATGCTGAAAAAATACCGGTTGCAGCACACATTACTGCAAAGGTGGACCAAAGAAACTATATCCATAGCCATGTTTCCACTGACCAACACTAGCAGAAGGTCAGCTATACCTGAGGAAAGCCTGAGGCAATTCTACATCAGTTTGACCTGGGCAGACAGTACCTTGGTCAACCTCAGATACGCTAATAGGTTTGCCTCAAGTCTGAGAAAGTAAAATATGAGGAGGCTACCATTACACAAAAACTGTCTCCAAGCAAGGCAGCACCATGCTCATGTTCACATATCACTGATACTGATACTGAATAAAATAAACACATTTATGTGTGGTGAGAGCATAGGAGATCTTCATTTTACCAGCACCATTGCCATATTTTTATTGTCATTCCAAAACAACAAGAAATAACAAATGTACATGCATCAATATCTACTTTATCATCAACGAGTCAACAAATGCACTAATCTGGAAAGCTATCCTGTGCAGTTTTTACACAAATGAATGTTGGCAGTACCACCTCTAAAGATGTTAGCAGCGCTTGAGTGGAAAGACTCAGTTAGCCAACCACCATGTTGGCTTGCATTAGAATAGAATATACAAAGAGAAAGCCGGTCAGTGGGCATCTGTACAATATATCGGTATAATGAATGGACAGTGCTTTCTGTGTCTGCCAATGGTTCTACATCCACATATAAAAATAAAATAAATACATGTGGGGCACAAATACAAAGAGAAGAAAAAAAACACTACAGGCTACTGATCATTTCCCCTGGTTCTACATGGTCACGGTTATATAAACCAAGTAAACAAATACATTTTAAAACCTCATTCTAATGCAATCCACAAAACCTCCTATATGTGCCAAACAGTACTTGCCATGCCAAAAGAAAAAAGTTTCTAAGCAATGCAGCTAATTAACAAAGGTACATTAAGTTAATTAGGGAAAATTGCCCATACTTATCATGAAAATCAAGTGCTTCAGACAACTGCTAGAATTTATTTTCACCTCTGTTGCTGGGGGCCATAGAGGATTTAAGCTGTGAAACTGTGTCCAGTCTTTTCATTAATGGATCTAATGTATCAGCTCAGACAAGAAGACTAGGGGACACATTTAATCTAACCACAACTTTATCTTAAACGCCAACAAAGAAGCACACGTATTACTTTTTTGTTTTGTTAATCACATAATATTATGAGTTTGGCACACAAATGGAAAATGTCTAGGCAATCCACTTCATTTCATTAGTCAGAAGTAATAGGCAAAGCAATGTGGTTATATTCAATCTGTCTCAAGGTGCCCCTTTACGCAAGAACATTGCTCTACTAGGGAAAGATAAAAGTAACTTTAGATCCACCAACTCTGTCTCATTGAAAAATGGCAGCCTCTACTCTCACTGTTTGGGCATCATTTCCCTCATGAGACCCCTTTGAGATTTTATGATAAATTGAACGCTTCTGATTTGTTGTTTAAATTATCATTAGCTAATGCTGAAGATTATGGGGGTTTATTGCCAAATCGATCAATTAATCACTCTGTGTTTTATTTTCCAAAACCTCCTTCACAGCCCAACAGCTCACACACATCCATCATTTGGAAAGAAAGAAAATGCAGTGATAAAAATTAATGAAAGACAAAACACATTTTTGGAGCCCAGATAGCTGTCTGCAATTATGTGTTCATCACAATAACACTCTCTCCTTCTCTTTCTCTCTCTCTCTCTCTCTCTCTCACACACACACACACACACACACACACACACACACACACACACACACACACACACACACACACACACACACACACACACAGACCCTATAGATTCTGTACACCTTTTTACAGCAGTGTGTACCTTCATAACGCCAGGACCGCAGAATGTTTGGTCTTGTTTAATTTTGCCTAAGAAAACAGCAAAAACCCCATGCAGTCTATCAGCACAAGCATAATAATCTACTTCACTTTTAAATGTGCTACCTGCTTTCCTACATGAAATACTCCCAACTGTGTTCTAATTAGTGTCAGATGTTACAATCAATACTGATGCTGTTCGAACTCCACACAACAGATACACACAAATCATGTGTCAGAAATGGTATGATGATGTGCCCCAACAGTGCACTTTTGAATAAACCTTTCAATACCAGTCACAAAATGTAGCCTAATACGCAAGTGAACACAGTAATCATACCAAAGCTACTTTTTATCACAACTAAATTTAAATCTAAATCACTGAGATTGAATAACTACAACAGTTTGCATCACAGATCATGTTCACAAATAGGAGACTTCATAAATACATCAGATTCCCACTGATGTCCTCAAGCTGCATTATTCACAATGCCAATGGATTACCAATAGTGTTCCTCCATTTACACATAAGCACGTGGTATTAAAAAGTGTACATATTTAGTGCCCAGGGTCAAGAGGAAATGGATGGATAAAAAGAGAGATAAATTGAAGATCAAGCAGAATGGGCAGAGTGCTCTCTCCATGGGGTCCCCGCGCATGTAGCCAGCACAAAGCCCATTACGCTCAAACGCTCTGCAAGCTTTTCAGACATCAAATTATTTCTGCCGGGTATACAGTAAATGCACCCGGCTTCTGCATGTCACTGGTAAAGATCACCTAGAGGAAACAGGGAAGGAGAGGAGACCTGCTCCTGTTCAGGAATTCATTTAGCATATTCCATTTACTGACTGTTACCTTGAGCAATAAATCCATTTGAGGCTTGTTTTTTTTTTCTTTCCTCTGTCAAAAATATATGTCTTGTAAAATGGAGAGGCATTTGTTTAGATTAACAAAGAAGAAAGTTCTTACTTGTCAGCTTATCTCCCATCAGCACATTTGTGTTATGATTAATAATATTCTGCAGGAAAAAGCTACTTCAAAATGCTTGGAGCTATTTGTCAAAGACTGAATGGGAGAAGGGATATGAGTGTTTCTTTCTACTTTTTACCCCAGATGAACACTTGGGACCTCCAGGAATAAACCAGCTATGTCTTCCCTTCTCCACAAGACAGTAACATTTGCAAATATAATTGGTATCTCTGAGATGTTAAGTATTAAGTCAAGGTTCACAGTCTAGTATGTTTGATAAGTTACTCTCTATAACAGATCTCAATGAATTATTTTTAGGCAATGGGATATCTTGACTGTCGATGCAGTTCCTTACAGTGACAACAAATAATAATTCCCACAATGTGGGAATTTTTGTAGGCAATACTAAAAGGACTCCTACATGCCAGAGATTTGGAAGACATGAACACCACACACACCTTACTTAAGAACATCATCAAAACATCAAAACACTTTTTCCTTATTATTCAGGAAAAAAAAATCTGGGTATTTGGAGAGCAAAGAAACCAATCATCAAAAATACACGTGTCCTGGAGAGAACAATTTTTACCACCCTCCTGACTAAGCAGCAGGCGCTAGTGAACACAGCAAACAGGAGTGCCTGAACCAACCAATTATCTACTGGTGACATCATGTATAACCTCTGTATTCAGGCGGAGGAGACGGTGAGCAGCGCAGTGGTAGGAGGGGAGAGGATCTGCGGCAGGCAGATCAAGAAGGCAGAACTCAGACGCTTCATGGCGCTTAGGGCGCTTGCAGGTAAACCGACAGCATAATCCTGATGAATAATTATCATGACCCGCGGTGCATCATTTGCATGCTAACTACTGTGAGGATTTGCAGACCTTGACACGTGGAGGAAGTTTCTCCCAGCAGGCGTTCATATGGTTGTCAGCAGCGAGATGGGCTGCCCTAGCAGGCTGAGAAGCAAACAGAAGGCTGGCTTGTTAAGGATATTTTTATAATTAACCTGTCATACACCTTACATTTAAAATCAGATAGGTCAGCTTGCTGAAACAGCCATTTCTAATTCTTTGGGTCACAAACATTTTTTTTTCTTTCATTTCACAATGTGAATGAAATTCCAGAAAACTGGTTTTGCTCCTGACAGCTTGAATGTATTAATCAATTTCAGTTTAAAACACCTTTTGTGTAACTAAAGCTACAGCAGTTTTTTAAGTATTATTCTATGAGCTTTGCTGAAAGATTAAAAAGGTCATTTTCATTTGTTGTCACCAATAAATAAGAATACTTATTTCTAAATCTAACAGTCCATGCTAACACGTTGAAATTCAGATAAACATTATAGCCAGTTCATTCTTGTGATGACTAAAGGTCTCTGCAATTCAGGTCAGTCAACAGAAACTGACAATGCATTCAGTTGTCAAAGAGACAGCTTTCATACAGCTGCTATTTGACGTTTCAGCACACTGTCATGAAGAATTATTGTCGAGATCATGGTTCATATCATTTTCATTTGGACATGGTATTACCTGATTTCACTCCTAGAATATAAATGACATATAAGGGAGTGTTTAACAAAGTCTGGCCTCCCCTGGATATGGTGCTTGGTAAACTGTGTTTGGTGGAATGCAACAAAGAAAATGTGATAAATTATTGAAATGACTCAAGCTAAGAGCATGTGCAGATACAGTGATGCAGATTAGTGAGAGATCAGGCAACACTAAGCAGAAGAGACATCTTGCTCCTCTGTGACCTTAATGGATTAGGGTTACATCATCCTTTCAGTGAACGAAGAAAGTTCTTGCAGAAGTCACTACTGCTGAAGTGGGGATATTTGGAAATTGCCGCTCTGCAGAATTGCATTACTGTCTATTTCTGGTATGTATGCTCTTCACTGCGAAGTCAAAGGATGTCTGCAAGATGTCTGTTTGGCTATTAAGAGAACCAACATGTCTCACACTGAGTCAGAGAGCTCTTCCTACTCTTGCACCCAAGGATTTCTTTACCTTTTAATAGTTAAAGCTGTAGAGAAATGTCCAGGTGGAAAGTTATCAACTCAAACACAGTGTCCTGTCTAGGCACATGTCTCACATTGTTATTTTAATGATGCTACCCAAAATGTTTGAACTGCATGCAAAGAATTTCAGTCACTGATTTCAAAAGACGGAATATGGAAATTTTACATATGTACCCCCCATTGCATTGTCTGTTCCTAAACTTTTTTTCAGTTTTTTTTTCTTTAATTGCCATCATCTACAGTATCCCATGCAGACTGAGTTCGAGAGTTTCTCAAGAGCATCATTACAGGAATTAGGAGTGACCCTGAAGTGCCCAATTAATCTAGTAGAAAATGACTTAAGTATGGCAAGATCAAAGTGGATGCATTAGCACCCCTTGACTCGTTGGCTTGAGTTGATACACTCACATTTACTGGCCAAAGTTCTCAAGCCTGACTTTTTATGTCTGTAATGGTAACTCATTTCAGTGAAAAACTCCTGCCAATTGCAATTGCCATACCTGGACTCTACAAGGATCTAATAATTCAGAGGTCTTAAGCCCTTCTAGCCTCTCAACAGAAGGAGCTGCAAAACTAATCAAGTTAATTTCAAAATCAGCACAGAGTATATGGGAGCTATTGCCCTTGTCTGAGGTGTACTTCATCAGAGTATGTTAGCTACCCTTATTACAATCGACTTCCATCTTCATCAGTACATCAGTAGAGTTCATGTTTTCAGTGGTTTAAGTCAGTATAGAATAAAATATTAAAAAAACTTTGCTTCTGTATTTCAAACCAAAACAAGGTGTTTTATAAGTAATAGATGACACAGTGTGCTGAAAATATTGTATGTAGAATTTTCTCTAATATTTGAAAATGCACACTTCTCCACTCTCTACTACACTACTTTGGTAATGGCCACTTTCTGTTCTTTGACACAATAATGAAAATCTCTGAATAACTGAATCTCACCCTGCAGGTGTCAGAAATGACCTTGTCCAACAACTGCCCGAGATAAATGAAATTAGCTGCAATCAAGCGATGCACGGAAGAGAATCAATGTGAGGTAGATGAATTTCACATCTCAAAATCACTCTGCGGCATGGCACTTCTTATCTTCAAATCATTAAGCACAAAGTGTCCCCTTAAATGTAATGTCTGAAGTCATTTGTGTGGTAAAACCTCTTGGGTGAGCAGCGAGGTGATAACACCATCCACTTCCAAAATCAACCACATTTTTAATGCATAGGTAGGCCACGTTTATTTTATTAAAACAATAGAAAGCGGTCTTTGCCCCAGAATTATCTATCATTTTCAAGATACACTCAATGCCTTTACAGCCAGAGCCTCTGTTTTCTCCCTTTCTGTTGGACGGCAGAACACACATTCATCTTGTTAGCAGCCAGAGTAATTTTCAGCTAAACATCAACCCGGCACTTCATTCTAAATCTCATACATTACTGTACAAATAACACTTCCCCAGATTTATGGTCCCTATTAATTGCACTGGGAAATTTAGGAAGATTTACTTAGAGAAATCAATTTCATCATGGACAGTCAACTCAATTTTTTTAATTACAATAATAAATTGCTCTGTATTTTGTAATCATTATCTATTCCATTTTGTGATGTATGACTGGCAAAAAGCAGAAGGCCTTTAGGATTTAGAACTGGGGTAAGCATTGAGCCAATCAGGGCCTTTCCATGAGGGGGGCAATGCAGCAAACTATTGATCCTGTCACAGGTGAAGGTTTCTAGACACCATACACACAAAGGCAGGTATTTCTTTTTCAGATCTTCAAACCTCACCTTTCAAGACAAAAACCTTAGTGTATCTATAATATACGACAACAGCAAATATATCTTCACATTGAAAACACATTCATAGAGCTTAAAAACTCACCATCCATACATGATACATTTTTCTGTTTCTATTTGTTAATTAGCTGATAAGGTTTAATCTCATGCATGTAGAAAGCAATTAACTGCATAAAAACTTGGTATCATACTGACAGTTAAATAATTTCATTGATTTTTGTGTTTTTTTTGTAGTCTTCAACCATCACTTGTTTTCTCCTTTCAAAGCAAAATCCTTAATGCACCAACATAATACCAAAACCTGCTGATGTGGGTTTCAAAGACTTTATATATTGCTTGGTAAATGAATGTAAATACCTAAGGTCAGAAAGGATTCAGAAATGGAAATTCAGACAGTGAATGCATTTCCATGTCCACCATATTTAGGACAAAAAGAAATTTAAATAACCAGATTTTCATGGAAACGAGCGATTTGTGCCATGCTTTACACCTGTCCTTTTCACTGCTGTTGAAAAAAAAAAAACATAATTATACTGCTCAAGGAAAATAAACTTTGCCTGCCACACAATGTGTCACAGAGGAAGTAGTGGAGGGGAATGATGGGGAGCAATTTCCATGCAAGATTTCCTGAATCTACAATACAATGCAGAAACTCCATCTCAACTTAAATGCTGTCTCAGGTACTTTATGATTCTTTAATATTTTCTCCCTCAAAAAGGGTTCACCTGGGCCGTAAGATAAGTCAGCGAGTTTCGAAAGGGCCTTTTTAAAAAGGCCGCAGCATTATGGAGAGTTCCATTCTGGGGTCAGGTCATGGCATCTATAAAATGCACAGTACACCAGAAAGAATTAAGGGTGTATGCACATTCTCGGCACCGCGCTTGGGACCCAGCACTCATGCTTTCCCCATGGCTGCCTACAGAACCCTATGATGGAGGCACAGCATTTCCAGACAGCATTTGCCTTTTCCTCCACAGTATGCACTATTTTGACACCTGATGCAGCATTTTGTTTCTGCAGACATTCAAGCAATTATTTTGTATTTTTGTATTATTTTATGTTATACCATTATTTTATACTATTTTATGTTGCACCATTTGTATTCACATGCCTTTAGGAATAACCAGCTGAAAATGAAGCTTACCATGAATTTAACAGCATGGCAGGGTCTCACATTAGAGTGGCAAAACTTAGGTTTGGCATCTACTTATGATTTTACCATGTGTGTCCCAGGCTTTTCACAAGCTTAGACTTGTCTAGACAGCAGTACTCAAGGGTATGGTTAAATACAGAATCATACAATCACTGTCTCCACTATGTTTTTTTTCCAAATAACAATCACATTGCACTACAGTGTGTATTAGTCATATAGTAATTAAATAATAGCATGTTTATTTATGGTGTTCTAGCAAAGGAAGACTTTTCTCCTTGCGTGCACATTCATGCAACCACCCAATGAGAGTTGTATATATACTTGTTGGTAGAAGCTGGAAATGCTTGTTTGCTCAACAGAAACCGCTTAAAAGAAACATAGATGAAGGCCAAGCCAACCGATGCCTTTGTTGACAGTCTCATTACAGAAGTTATGCCACTTTGATTAGTACGGGACATTTGTAGAACATAATACTCAACCCACCCAAACTAACAGCACTCAGACTATTCAAAGCCGTCTCTATAACAAAAAATATTCCAAAATGGTTTTGCTCAGTGACATGAACATGTCTGTGACAAATATATGTCTATAAATGTCAGCACACTGTAGAGGCTGTGCTCGGAGAGCCATAAAAGGGGTTTCCTGTACGGAGAGCACATTTCACACAAAACATCCTGATCAAACTGGTGGACTTCACCGTAGCGTAGATTTACATTTGGATGCCTGAGATAGTCTCACTTTTCTTTGTTTAAAAGTGACAGGAGCCGAGCTTCCACACATTTCCCCAGCCCATTCCAGAGACTGCCGTTTCATCATCCCCGGAGACAGCTGATGGGCCCCTAATAATAAAACATGTCCTCTATACATACAAGTGTTTTAAAAGCTGCTTTAGGGAGACTGAGTTTCTGACAAACACCATGTAAGTGGGGTTTTTTTTCTCCCCGCTTCCATCCGGTGCTTTTAGTCTATACATATAAATGAGTTTCCCTCCGAATGAAGGGGGAGACATGGTAGTCAAGGTCTCAGGAGTGACCGTGTACAATGTGATGAGAGAAGACTGCATTGAGCTATGTGCTGTAGATGCAAAATCTTATATTTGAACACAAATTGCTAATTGGATTTCTATTCAATGTGACTTGTACCTGAAGCCCAGTACACCAAACATGCACTGCTACAAGTGCAAGAAATGACAGGCAGGGTTTATTTTTTTAAATCTCTCTAAAACATGCGTGAGAAAACACTAGTAGTGTGCAGACAGCACTAGATACAGATGTAAATAATCCATTTTATCGATCCATTAAAGATAGCTCCAGAGACACTAAGGGCAATATCTGGCATGAGTTTCCACTTTCTGCTCACTTTTGTTGTCAGCAGCATCGAGACTGGGGAGCATCAGATACCTATAAGAGCAGCCGAGGAATCCTGAGGTTGGAACCTAACCTGCTTACACACTCACTGGCAGCAATACATTAACCTCCGCAGTTAGTAAATGACTATGAACTACCTTTTATCTTTTTAGGAAAATGGGCAATCCAGTGTGAGAGGCAGATACTTCATTTTCTTTATTCACCTTTTTTCAATTACAAAGTCAGCGTATCATTAGGCCACCACTGATATCATATTGATGCAACCTGCCTTGAGAGGTTAAAATGACTCAATAATAATCTAAATAAATATTTCCAGTGTGACATTTATTTATTTATGTTCACATAACATAAAGAGGCAGACCTACCAATTATCTACAATGGTCCTTTCTGTGGTATTCAAATGATGAAGTATTTGCTATGATATACTGTATGTCATGTATGTACAATGCATATAAACTATACAAAGCCCCAGACTGATCCAGACATTTTGCATGTCTCTTTTTATAGTATTGGCTATGTTTCCATAATAAATACAATGTATGCATATTTTTTTCAAAGTTTCAAGTTTTTAAAAAATGTATTATTCCTTGAGAATCAAATGGAAATCCTGTTAAAAAACTGGTTTATCTTTCAGATTTGTCTACCCTAAATATGTTCTCTGTCTCCAAAAATCAAAGAGACAACAAGTGAATAAACCATATTGGTACACTACAGGTGAGAGGTGTGTAACGTTATACAACTGATCACTTCCCCAGTCTGGTTCTGTATTGATATTATCTGGTAGTTTTATTCTCCAATCTATATTGTATATGTATATTATTAATAAACACTATGCTACATATAGGGTTTCCAGCAATTTCTTATATTAACTTTTATGTTATAATTTGTCAATTACCAACATAGCTAGCAAGGCAGCTAAATCAACTGTAACAATGCCGGTATCTTACATAATTAAGTTTGGCTATTCAGCTAACAAGCCTAACTTGCATGATATTAAACCAAATAAGCTAATTTAGATGTCATATAGACAGCAAAATGCAATTTACAATCAGTCAACACTTTGCAAAGGAACACTGCATTTTAGTGTAAAACGATTGCAGTGCACATTTATCTGTATCAGGGATTACACTGTAAATTAATACATTCATAAGAGCATGATTACCAAAAATGTTGCCTGCATACTGAAAATTCTAAATTAACCATTAATCGTGGAAGTGAAGTAAAGGCCTCTGGTTGTAGTTCAGCCTACACTCTCATAAAGAACGCCGAAAATAAATTAAATAAAATGCCTATTTGATTCCAAACAGAAGACGGCCACATACTTGATGAAACAAGCACAAGGTGTTAAGACAAAGGCACATAAAAAGAAGTGACAGCTTTAATGTCTCTCCTATTAAGAGCCAACAGACTGTAGTTATCACTCTGTTAGTGATTGCCCCCCATTAGCGGAGCTGCGCGGAGTGGATTATCTGTAATGCAGCAGGTGTGAGGGGAGGACCAGCGTTGACCCCAGTTAAAAGTTTGTTTTCCCTTCAGGCGACTCTGGGGGCTTTAGATTCGGGCCTGTCGGCAGGCGTCTGTTCTCTGCTGAGCGCGGCCCTCTCTCCCTCTCTCTCTCTCTCTCGCCTCCCCCGCGCATGGAGGCTTTATCACATCAGCTGAAAAAGCAAGGTTCTCCCCGGCAGATGTGACTGCGGCTGCCTTCAAAAAGGAAAGTGGCGGGTGAAATGGATTGGTAATAAACATGCTAATGTCGGCCGCCAAGCTGAAAGAAGCCTCCGAGGAGCTGGCGCAGTGGCGCAATTTTCCCCGCCTGTGTTTTCAGCGTTTCAATACGAGGTGAGTAATGGTGTAAACAGAGCGGCACAATGGAAATCTACAACCTCCTCCTTTCAATCAGCCTCTACAGTAGGTGAGGACCCCGGTGGAGCTTTGTTCTCTCATTTTTTAAAGATAAGGCAGGGACTCTCTCCCTCTGAGAGGAACCAAGCCGGTCCTTGCACAGACATGGGGTTCCACTCAACAGAAACCTATTTAACGGTGGTTTAATCAGTTTGTGGTCAGAGAGTGTGCCACTGTACACCAACACATGCATGTGACCTTCATTGTGAGGCACTTTATCCATTTAGGGTGTGACAAAACATGTTCTGAATATAACCAAATATGTCCCTTTGAGCTAATAGCCCCTGATTAGTAGCTATTAAAATACATGTATGATCTAAATGGCTTTGATTCCAAAATCACCCATTTTTTCATAAACTTCTTTTTGTAGCTTGGCCCCGTGTTTCTTTGCCTCAAACTGAGAGAGAAAGCATTGCAAGCGACAGCAGTACCTGCCATTCAACTGCAGTACATTGTTGGAAACCATTTGTGTAAATGTTGTAGATATACAGTATAAAGTAAAATTATATCAAATTCCCCACTCTTTCCACTACTGCAGCAGATATATTTGTACTGTATTATTGAATTATTGATAGCAGTAATTTTCTTTTTTGTAGCAGTAGCAGAATGATTTCATTCATATTGTACTCAACCCATATTCTTACTTATTCAACACATACTGGTATTTATTATTATTATTATTATTATTATTATTATTATTATTATTATTACCAATGGCATCTTAAGGATTCAGAGCACCTATAAAAGAAGTCCACCTGTTACAGTCACTTTTACTTTCACTAAAACTTCTTAAAAGGTTTTGCCAGTGTAGCAGAAAATGTGATCGCCAAGTTGACGATGCTACATCCAACAATGAACAAGTAACCTTTATTCATTTACATATTAATCAGTTCTCTAAAAATCACTCAAGGTCACCCTTGCAAAGCCATTTTCACACATTAGCCCTCTTAACACCTCATGATGACAGGCTGAATGAGTTAATTGGCTTGGAAGATGGAGGAAAAGGGCGAACACAACAACAAGCCCGCAACCAAAGTCTCCTCCTCGAGTTCCCTCTGAATTAGCTTAGGGCCCCTGAATGTAACAGTTCAACAACAGAATGCATGAGGGATGGAAAGGAAGAAGAATAAAACCACTGAAACAGAAGTAGTGTAAATAAAAAAAGAAAACATTCATCTTACCTGGTTGTCTGGTGAAAGTGAAAGGAAGTTGTAAGGAACAGAGTAAAAGTTAGGGGTTTTTTCAGGTTCGAAAAGAGGACCTACCACGTAAAACAGTGAGTCTTGTGGAAGCACTTGTCTCTCCAACACTGTTGGAGGCGACACATTCATATATCGCTTCATCCCGCGGGGTGCGCAAGGGCTGAATTCTGAGCACTGAACCAGAGCCATCATCAAACTCTATCACCTGCAGGTGTGAGAGACAAGATATGTTAAAGGAGTTTTTTTGTTCACAATTTTTGACGGACCTCCAGTGCAAATTCATTAACACACATAGCTTCCAAACCTTGGCTAATTAAAATGGCCGTAGGTGACACAAAGAGTTTCAAATTCCAGATAAAGGAGGTTTTGTTTAACTTGTAATGATCTTTATGAGAAGTGTCGAATGTAAGTGAATGTCCAATCAAAAATAGTGGAATCTTCATGTCATCTACAGTTGTGTACTGGTTTCCATACGTACTGATTCCTTACCAATGGAGATAGAAGTCAAGAAACTGTATTACTCATTTAATAAAAGGAAATGTATCAAGATGCTTGTCCTGTATTTATCCTTATAAAATTACTCTTTATATGCCAATAACCCATTGGTTTTTTATTTACTGTGCATGCATACTGTTTAGAGTTAAATAGTATTTTATTTGCATACATGTTAATAGTTCCTTGTGTTTGCTGTTTATATAACTGCTCACAGTATTATAAATGTCTACACCCACAGATTGATATTGCCCTGTTGTAAGAATTGATGAGGCTGATTCTAATAAATGTCAATACATTGAGCATATAACTATCTGCCATGTGTTATTATATACTATATACTATAGATTTAAGTCTTTGTAAACAATTATTTAATAAAGGAACTACTTGGGAATCCAAAAATCTGTTGTACCGTTTTTTTTTTTTTTTTTTTATCTGTACTGGCTGAAATGAATGTTTGCCAGTGTATGGGAGGAATCAGTACATAAGAAACACATTACAGATAAAACCACTCAAAACAATACATTAAATTAACCAATGGGACAGAACGAGCACAAACATTTGTGTGGTTCAGAGAACAATACCGGACAGTCATTTTATGACAACGTGACGGAGGTATGAAAGACATGACCTATTCGATTGGACGGATGACACATAAGATGTTACGAGTATCGACGACAAACAAGTATACCATAGCTTGTTCAGCTATCTCCACATGCTATATACTCACTGTTGCTAGAAACGCCGGGGTAAAAACTCACTTTTAAATAAATATGTTTACATACTGTAGAAATAAACATCTGATCTTACTTAAGCTGCACATTAGAGGGGAAAAAAAAGAATCGGAGAATGTGCAGGTTACATAATACACAGTTGACCTCAATGACTGAGTGGCCAAGCTGCTATGCAGTTCAGTGTTACAGATGTTAACATCCCCTAGTTTGAATGGGAAGAGTGGCGGAGACATCTCTGCGCTCTGGAGGGAAATCTGCTTTATTAGCGATGAAGCGGCAGCGTGAGAGAGCGTGAGTCGGCCATGCCAGCTTGACCCTGCCTGCGGTGCAATAGGTAAAGGCTTGTGCTCTGCATTCAACACATACATCTCCATGAATGCGATAAACTCTGATAAGATTAGATTCCTGTTGAGCAGCAAAAAAAGAAAATGCACATCTTTTTTTTAAATTTTTTTAGCCAGTAAGCTGCTGCTGAATTTAAGCAGACAAGCACTAAATAAATAAATAACATAACACAATGTGTATCCTGATGGAAAGCAACGGAAATTAATAGGAATCTTATCAGTGTTCAGCAATGATGTGTTATTAATGTTGGAAAGCCAAAGTCCAGATAAAAATCAAATATCCAGCCAAATAATAAAAAGAGGCATGCATGTTTAAAACTGCACAAAGCAGAAGAGATTTTGACCACTGCCTGCGCAGCGATCCTAATTTTTGTGCTATGCAAATGCTGTTGCTTAGCAGAAGGCAGGCAAATGTCAGATGAAGTTACTGTAGGTATCTGGGTCAAGGCAGTTTTTTAATTATAAATCTGTCCCCAGATCTCAGTGTATTTTCCCATTAAAATCATGCATGTAAAAGCCTGATAAAGTGATTACTGAAGCCCATTAAAGCATCACAGAACGAAAGCATGGTGGCGGGATTATGTGAGGGACCAAGCACTTTCAAGCATTTAAATGTCGAGCATTTTACATCAGAACAATAGACCTAATACCTCAAATCTCTGGTTGCTGACTTTCTTCCCCTTCTTGTTCCACACGATTTTAGGCCTTGGATCTCCCGTGGCTTGGCAAATAAACGATGCTACTCCGCCCTGCACTCCCGTCTGGTCATTAGGAGTTCTTAAAAACTTTGGTGGTGCTGTAAGGAAAGACAAAAAATGGTTATAAATTGTGGTTGACACTGAGACAAGCTAACAAGTTTCAAAGCAAGTCATTTTTCAATGTATCTTTGGCTGATTTATTTTTTTTGCGTTGGTGTCTGATGATGAGATGTAGAGATGATAAGCAGGCTTTCAAAATTGCTTCTGAATTTGCTGAAATGGATTTGCAGCTAGACACAGAAATTAGGATTTTCCACTGTACAAAACATATGATTCAAGAAAAGTAAAACATCATAATACTTAATACATTTCAACAAAGGGTAAAGAAGCATGACTTTACTATTTATATATTGATGTATTCATTCAATTTATTCCAATGATCCAAAGAAATTCCTTGAAAGCAAAAAAGTTGAGACATATACTTGTTTGGAACAATGCTGATGGAAATATACCCAGATATTCTTTTGTTGCTTATTTGCGGAGAAATATACAATGTTGTCAGCCTAAAATTTGTACATATTGTATACAGAGCATATGATTAGCACTACCCTATGCATCTATGCACTATATATAGCATGCAGAGGGTTTGTATATGCTATCAAGCTATACATCCGTAAGTGTGTACCCTCTTTAGTTCTGAGGGTGATGGTTTTAAGTTTCAGGATAATTACAGCATCACAGCAGCTGGGTGGTAACTGGAGTTTAACAGTGCTGCTTCTCTGTCTGTAGCAAGAGCACTTAGCGTGGACAGAGCTGATTTCATTCTGCACAACACAGCTGCCAACCCCACAGTTTTTTAATGCTTTCCGAAGGGACAGAATCACTTACTTCAAAGTCAACATCTATCTGCTTCTTCATGGACACGGCACAAACTCTGACCAACACTGCTAACCTCTCCTGATAGCAGTGCTGCCTCAGCTGGCAACACAAAGCATATATCCACCGCATATGTCATAGTTTCTGAAGCCACATCCCATTGGCATCTTCCAAGGCCTACTGGAAAATGAGGCATGGACAACCACCTAACCAGGTCATCTATGTCTTCCAGACGCTAACTTGGCCCATGATATGGTGTTACCCATTATATGAGAGAGTAAAAAATAAAACCTGTTAACATACATTAAAATGCAGTGAAGGAATTTAATGCAGGGAGAGTGAATGTGATAGAAATGTGTTTCCTTGTGTGATCTTCCAACAGGGACAATAATATTATCTACCCAGTACTGCATAGTGCATTTTTGAAATTTGACATTCCAGAACTGTGTTTAAGCATAATCCTCTCCTTCTAAATGTCATGCACTTCCACCATTCAACATCCATAAACTGAAATCCCCCAGCTTGTAATCAACTGACTGCTACTTCCTGCCACCTATTAGAGGTAACCTATTACTTCTTCATTAACAGGATCAATTTTTAATGACACTTTTAGCATTGCCCCACCCCTACACAACCCAACACAAACAGTTCTTACATAACAATGCATGCATTCTTTATCCCCATTTATGAAAACTGTCCTTCCCCGTGCCAGCCAGCACTGTGAAGTCCTGTGCAGATGCAGGCTTAAAATATTATGGTGTCATCCCTACAGATTACCAAGATCAAAATAAGGTGTGCGACTCCATCTGTCTGGATGCAGAGCAACTGTTGGTGTTTTATTAATCATTTTAGAAGGCCATTATGCACTGCATAGCCACTAGCATCGCAGCCGGCGTATCGCCTCACTCTGCAGTGAAAACTCATCTATCTGGTGAGAGAAGACTCCGCCCTCACTGCCAACAGTGGTGCTCAAAACGGAGCACATCAACAAATGCGTGAATCAAACTGAGGGCCTCGCTAAGAAACAACAAAGCGATGTGATCTACAATCAAAAGACACACCAATAAACAGGTGGCAGCCATGATTCAAATGAGCAGGTGCAAGTGAGTAATCATCGGGCAGAACAAACACACCCACCCACCCAAACACAAACACACGCACACACACACACACACACACACACACCTGGCTTCAACAGGTGCCCTTGTACGTACAAGGCCCAGCGTGTCACGAATGAAAGGATACGCACTAGAATGTCTGAGCCCAAGATTTGAAAGAGACAGGCATTTTTATCTTCAAGCTCGTCCAGTTCGCAGATGAGGTCTGCTGCTGGTGTTCTGATAGGTAATGGATATGCCATGATGCCGTTTGCTAGGAAGCTATTTATTATGCCTCAGTACGAGCTCTGTGTAGGTCGCAATTTATGATGACGATCCGTACAAATGTTTGCTATGAAAGATATCATCACAATGCTAGGGTCCTAAACAAGTTAAAAAAAGGTTGATAGCATTTTTATTAACCCACTGAAAGGCACTGCTAGGTTGTCTGTCTGAACCAAACACATATGCCTTGGAAAAGCAAAAATAAGGTTTAATGTTACATTTTCATTCTGATGCTACATGTAAAATGTGAAAGAAATAGGCTTAATCCTTGAATATGAATTCTGTGGAAATGGTTGGCAGGACTGTATCTTTCACACACAGAAAATTTCTGCAGCACTAGTTTAGCTCCATGCCTTTTTAAATGCACATATCCAATGTCAGAGACAGCAATGGTATACTTTCCATGAAGCCTTGACCTAAACTAGAGTTACCCTATCCAACAGTAAAGCGCTACCATTGCACATTCCCTAAATGGATGGAATTCTTTTTGGTAGCAATGCCTAGAATGTCTCACTTCATCAGTGGACAGTTTTAAAATTACCATTGGGAGTCGTAGTTGAGATTCATAGTTGCACATAATTGGAATGGTTATCAAAAAAGAACTGTAGACACCAACTTTAACATTTGAAAGGATGCATGCTGTTTTCCTAATCTATTTAATTTGCTGTTGTCATTACGATCAAAAGTTGGATTCTCAGTTTTAAGCCTGATATATGGGCATAATTTTCATGGTTTTTGAATTTGCACCAGTGACATTTCTGAGAGCCTGGCAAAGGCATAAAAGATCTGTTGGTAGCCAGATCGTGCTTTTGTCCAAATTTAGAATCATTTGGAGTGTGCTATTAAAGAATCCAATGAGGCACTATGGGCAGCTAGCCTCCACACAGGTCCTATGCTTTTTTATACAGTTACAGAGCATGAAGATACAGTTTCCTCTGCTAAAGCCTTATAATAACTGAAATAATTTGATATTAACTTGATTTCTGTTTTTTTTTATTTCCTGAAACAGTAGACAGCTGTACTTCATAATTAGAATGAACACTAAATTATTTCCAACGGTTCTGCCATTTTGTAGACCGATCCCACAATATTACAGTCATACATGTGACTGTATGATTTTGCAGCCATAAAATCGGTTGTGATGGCATTTGGGTTTTCCAGAAAATCTTTATTTACAAGCTTACGGCAGACCAGCATGACAAGGCCAAAGAAATTGCTTTTGCCTTGGAAAATGTCTATGCTTCACTGGGAGGGCAAACAATGGCAAAACAGGATACCTACCTATCACCTTTCTTCACTTGGGTAACATGGTGCTTTATCAGGACAGCCTTAATCTACCTGAATTAATACAAGGACTTGCTCAGTTAATCCAGTGCTAAGCTATTGCCCACAAACAAATGAAAAGTGTAAAGCCTGTGCAAGCTAAAAGGTTAGTGACGTGTATGGCTTCAACTCTCTCCGGGACATTATATAACCCTGTCATATTCACTAAATTAATGAAAGGAAGTTACGCTTCAAAGCCTCACACTGCTCCATTTTCAATTTAATGCGGGTAGACACAGTATTAATAATTTGGGGGGCTGAAGGATGCAGCTGATCTTTCAAATGAGATTCCGGACATTAGTGGATAGATGCAAAAATGAGGCAAAGCATTATTTTGGAATGAAGGAGACCGCTGTAATAAGCAACCTACTTATGGGCTTTTTTTCTTCTAATGTTACAAGCTCTACATGACGCTTTTCACTCCCAAGGCTCTCTCTCTCTTTTTCTCTCTCTCTCGCTCTCTCTACTTGTTGGTGCAGCAGTTGTGGGCTGAGAGAGTAAAAGAAGGAACCGGCTTTAGAAATCTAAATGAAATATTAACAGTTGCCCTCAAGGACATGAAAATGGCTCTTTCAAATGGAAACACATTTTTGGAGTTTTCTGAAGTTTTCCTAGTCTGACCCCATCAATGGGGTCCTTGCAGGCTCAGAGACGAGGGCAGTCTCTGAGGTGAAGCACGGTTTACCACCCACACGTGCGATGCTACAATCCTGTTGTGAGCGCCCAATGGTAATTTCACAAAAATAATATAAATAAAGATTAAAATGAGCCACATTTTTATTTAAGTAAAACATTAATCAGAAGGTCACAAAAATATTTTACATGATCACCAACTACAGACTTAATGTTATCAAATTAAGCAATCCAACTGAGTAACATATTCAACTGAATTGCGCTTGAAATGGCTCAAGACGTCCTGAAATATTTCACTAGGCAGAAATAAATCCTTATACTCTGGTATCATGCTGATAAAATATTTGGGTAACAATGAGAATGAAATGAAAGGAATTTTAAAATGGCATTAACTTTGTTTCACTGTCTTTTGCCTAATATATATATATATATATTCTACAGCACTGCTGATAAACCATGCATTGACACTTGTACATAGGATCTGCCAAAGTAATATGCATAGTACTAGACAACTTAAAACGAGAAAAGACATAATAGAATACAATACATGGTGGGAAAAAAAATTACAGAAATAGTCTGGCAATTGTTTATGACTTTATCTGCAACATTACAGATGAGATACATCGTTGCCAGTCATAGCACGTTTCAGAAAAGTAATGTTTAATGAGAATGTGTAATTCACAAGAGAATCATACGATTCACGAAGAAAGTGGATGTACAACAGCCCTGTCACCCATTTGGAATACCTGACTTCTGCTTGCTGCCGTTTTCCCATTGAAGAACACAACAACAAAAATACTTAACAGTGCTGTGTAGTATTAACAAAAGATATACTGAAAGTGTACAAACTTGATGCTTAATTATAAACACTTTCTGATTTGTATTGCATGTTCAATGGTTATGTGCCTTAATTAGAAATGCACCACTTGCTACAATTAGTGATTACTTGAAAAGGATATGGTCTGAATGATTGTTAATTACAGGATCAGGAATTGTATATTCATTTACTGGGGATGTTTAATAAAGTGCAGTACCGCCAGGCTGTTGTTACGTCAATATTTCTGTGCTTGTCACACATAATGAAGTCGAGAATGCAGCCCTTCAACCACTCAGCACATTGCTCTCTAAGCACAAACAACAGCCATTAAGCAAAGTTAATTTATTAAAATCACAAGGAGAGGACTTAATAAAATGAGGATTTTCATTATGCCAAGCAATTAATAATGCATACATTCCCCCTTGGAAAAATAGTTAATAGGTCAAAGCTGACAGCATATGATCCCTCTGTACAAATTCAATGGGACTTTCTCAGCAGTAGTCAGGGTCGATTACTCATGCTTGATGGCACTGCTATGCAAGCCTCCAGCTCCCAGCTTCCAGAGCAGGGCACTCCACACAAAGACTGGTTTATAAAGAATAGATAATGCTCTTGTCCTCAATTCTCCAGTCCCCCCCCCATTTATGCAATCCGAAGGCCAGCGAAATCACAGATTCCGGTTCAGGAATGAGGTGCGAGAATATTCTGGCATGCATAAGCGATGGCGACTGTGAAAAGCGTTACAAAAAAAGTATATGACTTCTCCCGCCGCTTCTTTTCCGAGTACAGGGTGAAATGGACCACCTCATAAAAAAATATGCTCTGAATAAATGTGACTCCTCCTGCAAGATATTTCAACAGTGGAACTCTTTGTATAAAGGGAGGCAGACTATGCAGTGCTAACCCTAAAAAAAAAATCCCTACACTTCAGTGAAGTGCACACTGTACTTTCTGAGGGGTATGCATCTTAAAGTCTAGGGTTCAATCAATCAATATCCATCACACAACTCATACGTTGACTGTATGTACATTATGCATAAATTGGCACATTCAGCTCATGATACAGTATAAAATAAATGGACAAGTTTTCTGTTCTTTTCTTTCCTTTACTCATATTAAACAGCTAGCCGTGCCAATATTCGGGACATACCAGTGTTTTGAGTGCCATATCACTTTTACTAAATATATTCATTATTGGTATAAGAACAGTAAGAACAATGACAGAACTGAAAAAGTTTTGGTGATTTCATAAAAACTGAAAATGAAAGTCTTACCTAGCCTTTTACGATGCTGTTGCTACAGTAACATTCCTAACAACACCTAAATGATGCTGCAGGATTTGCTAGGTTGCCAGTGAATGAACTAGCTAACAAGCTTGCTTTGTTTATTTCGTATTCACATTTCTAAGTAGAATTCAATTGCTGGCTTTCTGTGGTTAATCACCAGTGCTTACTTCTCAGAAGAGATGGATCAACAGTCAAACACACTTACTAACACAGACTACAGATCATGTCATTTTTCCCATACCACACTGCCCGTTTTTTTAAGTACTGCATTCTTCCCGCATTTCTTTCAAAGGATGAGGGCCCTGACGGCTTTCGTAAAATGGGGCGAATTCCAGCATGTTAGTTAGTCTGGTCTTAATTCAGACAGATCAGTGTAGCTGACAGACACTGAAGATCCCCTAGAAGTTGAAAGCCCTGATGTGCAAGGCTCCTGTACAAGCATCCCTTCGACAGATGTCTCACTCTGTGACTATACATCAATTGACGTCTCCCGCAGGACACATTAAGGAATGGGGACTGAGTTTGTCACTTAATAAAACAGCACACAGATGGCTGTGTTCAATCCTCCCAAACACTTAAAATGAACAAAATCAGAGTCGCAGCAGGCCCTTCAAAGGCTTCCTGCCTTGCCGAATGACAGCATCAGGAAATGTGCACATACTGCACTTGGGACTGGAGTAGGGATGTCATATCAAATGTGTGAGAGATTATAAGGCGGGTGCCATGCCTCTGGTGCACTCCTGCATATTAGTGGGTGATCACTGCACACCAGACCGAATGGAGGGAGACCTGTGACATAAGCTCATTGATTCAGTTCAGTTTAGATTTTTTCATTTAAATGACAATTCACACATTTATTTTCAGTCAGGATTCATACAGGCAGTCATTTTAATCAGGATTCATATAGCTGTTAATTTCAATTAGGACTCGTGCCTACATTAATATTAACATAACATTGCAATCAGATGTTAAACCAGAAAGTGCATAGAAACTGAATGCAAAATGACAGTTCTGAACTGTGGAAATATTGAAGTAGTCCAAGCAGCATTCAGTTTTTTTTTCCAGTTGGTGGAAATAAGAAAAAAAAACAGATGAGATACTTCAATTGTGCTGTTATTTCTCTTCAGTAGTCTATGCATTATGTTTGCAAAAAGTTAATTATCTGATAGGATACAGACTGGCGGCTGCTGACACAAAAATACATTGGTTCATTTAGTTATCCACCATGCAACAGGGCATTTCATTAAATAGCAGAATTATCACAGAATACAGCAAACAATTATTTTTTTAATTGTTGTTTATAAGCTTTAAGCCAAGTATTACATCACGAGATTGAAATAATTGAGATTTAATGACAATGCAGATACCTTCTTTGTCATTTGGAAAAATAGCAGACCGCATTGAGGGAGAGTGCTAAATACATCATCCGATAATATAGTACAACACACAATTCAATATCAACCTATTTCTACACCCACCTCTTCCTCCAATGGATAAGTCCTCAATCAAATTCTGCTTGCATGCACAATAATTACTTTATCATACTAGTGACATGGGAAACTGCATCACAGTTCCATATCGGGCACTGCACAACACCCCTTTCAATGAAATGACCTTACTGAAGTTTCCCTTTTTTCTTGTTGATTCGGGATGTAAGGAAAAGAAATCACACATCAAGACTATGATAATAATCTGAGACATTTGCTTAACAACCAAGCCTGATTTATCACCTCAAAGAAAGAAATATGGATCTTTCAAGTGAGAATTCAATATGACTCCCACAATTTAATTCTCTGTACTTCTTATTTGTGTGGTTTTGATCAAATAGGTTCATGTAGTTCCATGGTTAATTTTCTGAAGGTTTTGCTGGATGAGAGCATCTGCCAAGTAAATAAATTGTGTAATACAAACTGAATTATCTGAAATGAACAGACTTTTCTTTTCAAGAAGTCAATTGAACCCACAGGCCAGTAAACTGAACAAAATGTTCACATCAATTCAAAATGAATGAATGTTAATGGCAGTCTTAGTATCTCACACAACACATAAGTAACCTCACACAAGTATTCATTTTTTCTTTAATTGTTACACTGAAAAACCAAACACTTCACAGTGATAAAGCATAATAGGATTACTTTGTATATAATCACAATTTTCGACCTTTACATCTTAACTGTGGAGAGAGGGGAATCACACAGGAGCTGCAATTTAACTAATGATGCAGTGTGCATTTCACAGGACACTCACTGAATAAACAATGATTGATCACCAATAGTGGTAGTGAAGCCCTTCATCTGAAAGCCGAATTTTAGCATAATACACATCAACATAATTTAGTGTGTCTTCAACTGTCATTACAGTGATTGAGCACCTATAGGGCCCTCTTGCTGACAAGAAGACAAGTGACAGGTAACCTTCACACTGCAGTTTGCTTGGTCTTAGCTTCTAGTGGAGATGTACTATTTTCCTTTATACCAGAGCCTTCAAAAGTGTCTTCAGATACTGTTTGGCATAGAACCTCAATTAGACACGGGCTGTCTGAAAATATGACAACGAGTGTCAGTCTGCTTATTTTTCATTTGTCCGAAACCAAAAACCCGTGAGCCTGCTTGGATATCATAATACAAGATACTGAACACCAGCACAATGGAAGTGGTACAGCCAGAAAAAATTAAATACTATCTTCTACAATACAATCTTCTAGAGCAAAATGAAACAATATTTTTTTCTTCAAAATGAGGCTCACTCCAGCTCAACCTGGCTGCACAACTTGCAGGGGGGAAACAAACTGAATGGCAGTTCTGAGACAAAAGTGACCTTTTACAGACCATTAATTTTATGGTCTGAGGAAAACTTTGTTCATGTTGCTGTTTCAAACCTTTTCACAGTAGAACACCCTCATAACAGCCTAACACACAATAAAAAACACCCCTGCCAAGGGTGAACGGATCATCACTGCCTGTGTGCATTTCATTAGAACGCTGGGTTTCCGCCCTCCATTGGGACAAAAGGGATTCCATAGGGAGCACCTCTAAAAACCACTGTTCTTTGACCCACACAAATGGCTACCCTCCAAACTAGCTGGGGTATTTCAGTCATATGTTAGAAATCTACCAGTGAGGGGTTTTGTTTTGATTTAGTCATAAGAAAGAAAAATATATATATAGATACCATTTTATTTGGTGTCTGGTTGTTCATCAGCAGAATATATCAAGTCAAGGTCAATGTAAAAATGTATTAATTCACACTCAAAAATATCCTAGAGCTTCAAAATATGTTCAGTGGGAATAAAATAGCTGTTCCACTGAAGCAAATTATACAGTAGGCTAAACATTTGTCTTCCACAGCAATTGTGTTATTGTTTGTCTATTTTTCACTTACCAGTGCTGGATATCATTTCAGTAAGACCTATAATATGACTGAGGAATCAAAGTCTGATCTGGAACACTAGCATTTATGTCTGACAACGTCCCCTTACTTGAGCCATCTGAGTTAGTCACTGACATGTCTTGCAGCGCTCTGTGGGTTTGATGGATAGTGTATGCTTATAGCTATAGAATATAATATATAAATAATATGAAAATGTAAAACAATAAAAGGACTTCTGTGTATTCACCCTGAGGCAAAGCTAATACCATTTTGTTCAAAAGGTAAAGAGATTCAGGACCACTGAATACTGGACTGTTGTCAAACAGCAGTTCTTTTAATTTTCATGCGGCAAGAACAACCTTGCTTAAATCTTGAATAAATTGTGCTTATTCATTGTTTCCACTCCACATAAAACAATGCCAGCTTTACATCAGGGTATAATGCTGGCAATAGTCTCCTTATAGATCTGTCTTTTTAAATGAATTATGTGGAGGTTGCTATAACAAAGAAGAGACTGAGACTCTGTACAAAATATACAGAGGATATTGTGCATTGTACAGTGGATCACAGCATTGGTATATAGCATGGTATACCATCTAGCAGCATGCATTACCCACTGCAGTGTACCTGTTATATGAGGTAACCAAATCATGTGCATGCAGAGGTACAACTCCTTTTTGGACTTGGCAATTGTACATTAGACTCATCTCACCATGACAACCTCTGCAGTCATGCAGGAGCACTGAAGTGAGACAAATATAATCCTTGCATACACATGAATACATGCAAATGCTATTTTTCACACTATGAACCCCACAGTGTATCACAGTAAAACGGGCCCCCATTGGAGGACAGGTGCTACTTCACTGATGCACCTCACAGGCACCTGATGAGATGCAGGGTACCTGACAGCGGCGAGGAGCCTTCGTCAAGATGCCCGCTCCTACCCCAGCAGAACGTAGCCAATTTATTGCTGTGGGCTCGGGGTTATTGTCGACTCACGACACAGCTAGGACGGAACGCTGGGCCTGCACTTGAGACGAGGACCTCGCAAACTGAGTCACTCGGAAGCTTGTGGCCTGTGCACTTGCATGTATTTTTATTCTAAGCATACTTCTCATGCATTTCTCATGCAGATTTGATTTCTTTGCCATATTTATCAAATTTGTTTTAGCAGTCAAACCAGATACAGATATGTAACCTAGATATACAAAGCTCAGAAAACAATGCTATTTTGCTTTACAAGTATAATTCTAAAACGAAATATGTTTAATGTGTTTTTCAGTTTCTTGGTCAACGGAGCCTTTGATTAACCACAAAAGAGGAAGAAGAAAACATCAGAGAAATCAGGACTGTTAGCAGCAGTGTAATGCCACCACAAACAGTGAGCCTCAGGAGACCTCATTAAAATAATACAGGCAAACAAGAACTTCATTTTTGCGTGTGTTCTTACCCTTAATATTTGTTTCATCTGTTCTCCTTACCATCCATTCAGAGTCACCTACTAAACGTCCGTGAAACACAACGCTGTCTGTCAGATGGCTTTATGTTGATTTAGCTTTAAAAAAATTACCACAAGGATTGCCTAGTCCAGTTCTGTAACTATCAGCCATATCTACTTTCCTCTTTGTTGACATGGTAATTGTTCTAAACATGAAGACAGAACACAAAGGCTAAGCCTGATGTAAATATTTTCCTTTTACAATGAAACACCCCGACCACAATAACATTTTTGTCTACTCCAATGAAGCTTTTGGCATCAATGATTTATTACTAACAATTCAATTTGACTGGTGGCACTCTCTTCAGTTAGATGGAACATGTAGGAAAACTATGAAAACATGAATGTTTAGAATTTGTTCATATCTTATTTAGTTTTGATCCTTTCATTCAATGATACATACAGAACAGAAATCATTGCATGAACAAGGCACTGAAAAATGATTAAAGATATGGACACACAAATGGACATATTGGATAGTAATAAAAATCATGAGAGAATTCTGAAATTTGTCAAAGCACTGCCTGTCTATCTGACACTTACTGTATAGCTGCCCGTAAACTGCTACAAATCTAAGGCAAAGAGTCAAGGCCAAAGAATGGTATTTATCTCTTCCAACTGTGGAGGATAAATTGTATCTCTAGCGCAGCAGGTGGGTAAGACTTTTGGAAAACATAATCAAAGGGGGAGAAACACTAACTTACTCACAGTATTTCAGTAGAACACACTGTATGCTGTAGTTACTGCCTGCAGATAATGACATGTTGGAGGACACCTCAAGATTCCAGAGAGAAAATGACAGTACATCTGGTAGTTATCCTGGTGTGATCTTATCGGAGCACAGAGTATTCTGAAGAGTATGACTGTTGTGCAATTTTACATTGTTTTTCTGTTTATTCCCCAGATGATAATTTATTCATTTTACACTACTTGTTAATTCACAGAACAAAGCCTATGATTTGTGTAAAAGCCATGAAATGGAGAGATTGTAATAAATACATGCAGCAATATTAAGCATCTTTGCTAACTGACTGCTGACATGTCTACCATTCTCAAAAGCATTGCCTTTCTTGCCACAGTTGACAGAACCAGAGTGGAAAATAAAAAGTAAACGTTTACACTCATTAATGGCCTGAGATTCAACAGGGCCTGCCATATTACTATTTCTTTTTTTTTTCTCTCGCTCTGCATCATGACGTCTTGGCATGCCTTCAGCTCAAGCCGCTAGCATCGATTGACCAACAGATGATGCCATGGCCAGAAACGTTACTGCACTAAAAACTAAAATATTGATAGGAGATAATATTAACTGCAGCACTAGTAATAAGAGATACATTTTAAGACACATGCTTTTAAATTTCAGAAATTCACATGCTGGTATGAAATAAGAACCATGATTTCCACTGTTGTGAAATATCTTACTAAATATCTTACTTAGAGCACTTGAAAATAACAAGCATCTTCTTTAAGGTTTCATTTCCTGCTTTCCCATATTTGGGTCTGCCCAATATGTGTCAGAGTTTGATCTTGCCATTTTTTTGTTCCTCAGAGCTTGCCTTGGGATCTAGTTTGGTCATAGAAATACAGTTTTTTTACATAAAAATGTGTTTTATTTATCAATCAGATATAGAATTAAAAAATATACTTGCAGACAGTTCTTCGATTTTGAAAGTGTGAAAAACACATATGAGATGCATTTCCTGAGTTTAGAGACATAAAAATAAGGCAAAGCAACTGTTGTAATAAAATATCACTAACTATACAAGAATACAGAGTAGGTCCTTACAGAACAATATGCCATTTTACAACAGGAGAAAAGGTCAACTGCTCAAGAGCCATATCATGTCAGCATTGTACTTCTTAGGCTCATGAATATTTATGAAATTTCAACTTTGACCAGTTCAGGGTTGAATATGGCATTATTGGGAAAATACATTATTTGAAATTATACACCTAAAAGGCAAAAAGCTTTAATTGGCTACTACTATAAACAGGTCTCCTAGTGATAGGACAAGAGTCTATTTAAAATTATAATCAGTGGTGAAAGGTAACTGCTTTTATATGTGACATTAAGAGGGTTGTGATATTATGTGAGGTGATGTTATCTTGGTTAAATCTTTTTTCTGTGCAGTGCATTAATATCTTTCATACAATAAAACTGTATGAAAGATATTAACTTTTTTGAAAAGCCCCATGAAATAATTATATGCAGTAAGTGGCATATAGGTCTTTTCACATTGTTTTAATATTAAAGGATTTAAAATGATAATTCTACAGGGTACAGATTTTTACATGCTTGCTTCAAAAACAGTAGTGAGTGATTTATTCATTGTTTTGTTCTGTATTCAAAATTCTGATCTATATCTCTGATTCCTATATTAGCAAAAGATATTTACAAAGTGACAGCCTACACAGTCTGCACAAACATTTCCACTGCACTGTCCTCCGAGCTCATGGATTCTATTTGTGTGCAAGCAGATGGATCGCAACACACACAACAAATCCAAGAACTCAAATGGCTTTGCACAAAACCACTCAACAGGGGATTTGGAGAAAAAAAAAAAACACACTGTTTCAAATCACTGTGCAGGTCTGACCCTACTTCTGAGGACCACATTTTCCAGTGGAAAAACTGTGAATTAGGAGGGGTGAGGGAATATTTTATTTTCAATTCCAAGCAATGTATTTCATATTAGTCCTCAATAGTGCCTTTGTAGAAGAATTGATTTTCAGTAGAAGTGACTGTCATCTTCTACTACAGTCTGCCATATGTTTGACAAGTTTGAGGTTACTGGAGATGAAATTGTAAGGAAAATAAGATGAATTGATTATACCACAAAACAAACAATCTCAGGTTCATATTTACCTGAGAATAATAGCTGCACTGCCTATACATCTTTGAAATACATTGATAATTTTGTGGCGCATACTCAGGTTCCAAGACAATGCTACTAAATCTGAATGAAGGCTGCACCTGGTCAAGTACCTGTAGTAACATTTACATTGTCTCCATTTCATGGCAACCTGGTTTATTCTGATCTGTGTTTGCAACATTTATAGGGGATGCAACCATAAATTACTGACATATATTTGAACCCAGAACAAATGTGCAGTTAACTTGGATATGATAGCATTGTCCTCTTATAGGCAAATTCTCACAAGTGTTACTATTATTATTAGTAGTAGTAGTAGTAATAGTAGTAGTAGTAGCAGTATTAGTAGTAGTATCTGAATGGTTTACATATACTGAATGGTTTACAGTGTTATCATTTTTTCATCACTTTTTTTGGTCAGAGGCAGCTGTGAAAAGTAACCAGCAGGTCAGCCTTATGCTGGAGGTGTGCCATTTAATACTTTAAAATGAATTTTACAATGCAAGCCACATTTCACTTTGCATACATTGGAGTAAACTGTTAACTGCTTAAACCTGTTGAGAAGCACCCAGTTTGTTTTATGGGCAGTGCTTTGTACTAGATATCTTCAGAATGAGAACTACTAGATAGATAGTTAAAGCTAAAAAAGAATAACTTGCATTATGCTGTTCATTAACTATCAAAAGAGACAAATGATTTTCATTTCACCCCACCAGACAAATTTTATCTCAGTTCACAAATTTGACTTACTTTTCACGTTTGACTCTGTATATTATCCATTTTGCTCTACAGGACATAAGATTCCCTCAAGTATTTCTCAACAGAAGGAAGACACTCCAATATTTTTCCACAAAACATTTTCTCTGCCAACACCTTCCTCCCAGAAAAACGTGAGAAAGCATTCTCATTAATCATTCAACCAGCACAACGGCGTTGTCAGAACTCATAATGCACTTTTCTGAAACAAGGGTTATTGCATCCTAAAGACAATTTTCCCAGCTGCCCTTCTGGACCAGATTGTTGGAGCAGGTTCAGAGGAATTGGCTTCCATTTCAAACCCATCCTCTTTTTTAGCCTACGGTCCTCACAACTAGACTTGCACCATTTATCACTCCAGATCTGGCCGGGGTTGGCCCCCTCCTCACTGGCAGCCATTAGAGCACCCCTGTGTCACTGCGGCCAGATTGCATTTCAGCCCGCTGAAGCATTTATCATCTTTTGTTCAACTTCTATCTCCCCCATGTGAATCCGTATCACTTTGGCCTATGTAATGACCCACCAAGAGCAAAGTTAAATAAACAACCAATTAAAACAACAGGAAGCAAAAAAAAATCCATAAAGGATGGCATTACATCACCAGGGAGGAAACACAGATGGCTAACAGGAAATAGCAATCACGACATTGTGGCACCGTGCCTCTCGCAAGCTTCAAGTGGCAAATTGCTATTCAGTCTACTCTCACTGGGTCCTCCTTTTTGTTTTCACTTTCTCCCACATAAGCCCAATGTCAAACATAAGTGCGACTTTCCCTTGTGGTGGTAAGGCATGGATAACACTCCAAGCCTCGGCATGACACCAAAGCCTGCTAGGAACCCATTCCCTTAGGAGCTCAGACACAACAGCCATAAAAGCAGCACTGAGAAATTCTATGACTAATAGGCATTTAAATGAAATCAGTTAGGAGTTCATTCACTGAGTTCCCACTGATTATCGGACTATTTATTTGACCGTTTCTTTCTTTGGCACCTATTGAGACAATGCAGATAAATGACTTGCCTCATAACTATCCATCTTCCACATTGAACAGTATTGAATAAATATTGTCATAAGGGCTTTATCAAAGCGATTATTAATCTACATCAAGCTGGGGAAGACAATTTAATTATTACCTGATCAATATTTCTGGAACTTGTACAGATGTAGTTCATTGATCTCCAGACAGCTTTGCTTTATGAAGAGTAAAACAAACGCTGACATAAGACAAAACTGTAAAGGATCCCTATTGTTCCAGTTCCTGTCTTCTACTTCTCTATGACTAGTTACTAAATGTTCACCCCACTTTGTAAATCCTCAGACTGCTTTAAATGACTCCACAGCATACTAACAATCAACAGGTCATAAAAATAATCATTCTAGTGAGTTCCTTAGGTGGGATTGTACCACAATATTGCAACACAATTGAACAGCAGCTAAATTATTATGGGCAAATATTTGGCCTTTATTAAAAAGTAAAATTATGGACATTTATCACACTGCATAGACTTTAACATTTGTTTGAAACACTAAGGGAGTTGTGAAATAAACGCCAGCTGAAATACATTGCCTACAAATTAGCTGAATGTTGCATAATTCATCAAACGCCTTCCTGAAGACAGGAAAGGAAGCATGTCTCAGCTATTGTCAATCTGTTTTTGCAAATGACAAAAATTAATGTTGAGCAAATCCCAAGTGAATTCCAACATGACGTACAACAATAGAAAGCAACATTGTCACGCACAAAATGAATATATATATTTTTTTCTTTTTTTGCCAAACGACCGTGACACTGCAAGCCGCTCCAGATGAGTTCATTGTTTCTTCTTCTTTGTTTGTTCCGTCTCCTAGTCATTCAGAAAAATGCCTGTTTGTTTTATGTGCTCATTCTCCCCCGATTCCATTTGTCGAAACCCATACGTCTTCTTTCAAGAGAAAAACCCAGTGGATTTGCCTGCTGACAGGTTCCCTTGGCCTACTTTTCACTGGATCAGTGTATTGCTCTTAATCCAGGGTTCACTGTCACACATGTGTCTACTGTCACAAATCCATTAGTGCATTGTAGCATAAACTGATGCATTTTAGCATACACTCAGCTACTGTCATGTAGGGTTCAAGCTCCAACATACCCAATGTTTTCTGAAGAAGGTACAAGTTTTGTACCAGCCATTTTTTTTCCCCTCACAGAGATGAGAAATAAGAATCTACTGAAAACAAAATGCATTACTGCCTGCCCACAGCAGGGTGCACAGCCACCCTCTGCCCCCGGGGTCAAACACACACTCCATTTCACAAAATTGAATTCGCTACCGCCTGCTTGTTTTCTTTATCATTATTCTTCCAGTGAGCTTAAATTCCATTTTGTTCTAATCACCCTCCCTTTGCAGATGGTGATATTTAGTTCCACTATTCTGGGGCTCAGAGGAGGCCGGCTGTTTACAGTGTTGATATGCTTTTACTATTTCTACCCAGCGAGTGAGATTATGTGCTTCACTGCAGAGCACCAATCACATTCAGCTTTCTCTTTTTAAAAAAAAAAAAAAAAAAAGAGCTCCTGTCATATATAGAAACCTAGAACTGTTGAAACTAATGGTTTGGCAACTCAGGTAAAAACCACATTTCTGTCTGTCGGGTTTAATTATGGTCACAGAACATATGGAATGTCATACAGTTACAAAGTAACGCAAATTCTAGCAGGACTAGCCTTCTCACCCATAATGATTTACTTTGATTATCCCTGAGCCGTTCTTTACAGAGGGCAGTTTGACAGCCCATCACTCTGACAGATGACTGTCTCCCACAGTGTGTGACGTTTGCTAAAGCCACAAAGGAGAGGAGTCCTCAGGGCAGCTGATGGGGAGGTAATCTGATTCATTAGGTGTCATTCACCAAACAGCTTAGGGGCATTGCCTCTGAGTGCATCTATTTCGATTAACATACATTAAAAGAGGGTAAAAAAAAAAAAAAACAATATCGCTTGCTAAACAGACTGTGCCTTGAAAACCTCTGTTTTCTTGGCATTTAAACAGGGCATAAACAAACACGCTACAAGCTTGGGTGATGTGTCATGTTTCTGCACCAACGAGGATGCTCGCCTGCAAGACACAACCGGGCTCTGATTACAGAGTCACTGTGAAAAAAAAAGGCCTCCCTCACTTCCATTAGCAAGGCTGCATTAGGGTTGACTTTCCTGGGGTATGTGGGGGCACTTCCCTCTTTCACAGTACAGAGGAAAGGCGGTTTGTGGTATGCAGATGCTTGTACAAGCATTCGTTTTACCTTGTGCACTGGGGATTCAGTACAACCTTTCAGTAACAGTGAAGGCATGTTTACCACTGCTATCTGTTACAACAAAGCCACCGCTTCTTGGAAAGACCCTCTGTTTAAGCCTGCAGGGAGGCTGTGATCACCCACCGCAACAACCTCGTCACCCGGAGCCTAGAGATTCTGTTTGTTTGCACCAGCAGAGGTATCATTTTGCAATGAGCACACATATGTGAGCACTGCGGGATTTAATGGCAAAACTGCACACCATCTTTTTCTGGACATCTATGCTCGAACACTCTGAAAGCACGGGTAATTAAATGCTTCTGTGTAATAAGAAGCAACAAATCATGCAGTGTGAAATTGCTGCCATTCGCAGGTGGCGGAAGGGCTTCCATTCCATCTTCTAAATCCCGACAAGAAATCTTTTTTGTATATGCATTAAAGATGCCGATACAGGCAAAAAAAAAAAAAAGTTCTCTTGCCAGTTCTCTTGCATGCATACAGTAAAAGGCATACCACTGTCATGTCATGAGGATGCTCTCCGTTACATCACATTCACACTGGCTTTTTATTACATTACAGTAGATATGCTTAATATTGCATAGCATGTGCTGGGACAGAGTAATTAATTCCTTTGTGAGGACATAATTAGGCTGTATGTCACCCTCATGTCATATTTCTAATACATTCTGAGTGCACATGCATCAAAGTGGCTTTGATGAAAATGATATAAACAGCCAATGTGTGGGTGCAGCAGCACACGAGTGTGTGTGAAGAGAGGGAAGATTCAGCCCAACGTTAATGGAAAAAGGTTGTCTCATTTGCTCTGCTATATTGTGCTTGGGCAGGCCCTTAATGCATTGTACCATTGGAATTTGCACTAATTCCTCCATCTGGCTCCTTTCCAAATGGAAAAGCCTTTATGTCTGACTGTGGCATGGGATCCGTTTTTTTTTTTTTTTTTGCCATCCGTGGTATTCTCTCATGTGGACTGGTCTCCAACGATAAAGCCCCGCAAACATCAGAAATTCGTGTGAGTTTATGGAATAGGTTTGATCTGGTTTTGTGTTGCGGTAGGTAAGTGGGCCAATGGCGCAGGCCTCCCCCGCAGCCAATCCAGCAGTCTCCAAGGTCCTCCCACGCAAGCGTCAGCCTCAGTCATGAATGCAAATGTACTCCCTGTTTTTTTTTTTTTTTTTTCTCCGCTTACTAGCGAGAGTGATGTAAAGTCAGGGATTTCTCCTGTAAATACGATGTGTTTGAAGAAAGCCAAAAGGGAAGACAGGAGTGGGCGGTTCCTTCACACACTCCTGAGGTGATGAAGCAACATCATTGACCCCCTGGCCAAACACTCCCCGCCGGCACATAAAACCGAAATTCAAACCACTGCCCTGAGATCAGTGAAACATGCCGCCCTCTCCTTTGCCCTCCAGAATGACTTTTCTGCAACCATGAGATTCAGAGCTGCGTGTCACCTGCCTACACATGAGAACGACCCGTTTTTATGGCTTTCTAACAGATTCCCTCAGCCTGGTCGTATATCTGCCGATAGGCAGAGGTGTGACATCTTAAGAGTGGTATTCAGTGGGAGATACAATCTTGTGTCAGGTTCCCTTAAATTATTTCACCAGATGTCTCATTTTAATGTGTTTTATTGGATAGTTTTGCAAGTTAACTTTCTGGGAATGGTTCAAAATCTCAGCCTCTGTGCAGAACTACAATACTCCTGGATGCCATGCTACAGTGCATTCTGAAATGTTATCTCAAAATAAAGCAGAAAAACTCTGAGTCCTGGGAGAGTACCCTTTAAACCACCCAGGTCTGGAGGCAATTAACAGACTGTAAGGTTGCTGTCATGTGTCCTCCTAATGACTCCAGCATAGGTTATTAAGCCATAAAGTGACTGCATATGATCCCTTAAGAACAACCCTGTGAAGATCTGTTCTCGCCCATGGTTTCACTTCCTGACATCCCACAAGCACGTCAGGATGTTTGATGACACGGCGCCGTGGAGCAACCACGTCAGCTCCTCAGCTGCAATATGCTGGGCAAGGCAGTTTGCTGCTGACTGCCGTTCATCAGGCATCGTTTGAGGCAATCAGAGGAACAGTGACACCTTGGCTGGCGCTAATTGCATCTGAAGAGTGCACCTCAGAGAGTGCATTCAAGTTGACGGTGATAGTATTGACGGTGACAAGCACTACCCACGTGCTCGATTATTCATATTTGCAGAGGCTTCAAACTTCAGACGGTGCATGCCAAAGCGGGAAAGAACAGAACTCCATGGCCTATATTTCATGACTTAGGAACACAGAAGTGCAGACCACAACCTCCCCTCCTCCAGCCCCCCGCCATTTGGGAGATAAAGCTGCTTTCGTGTTTCCCTGTAATATTACTGCAGTTGGAGATTTAAGGCAGGAAAATGGAGAATGGGAATGAAAACTAAAAAACCCAGGCAATTTCTTTCAGTAATAACACAGATCATTTTTATTCAAACCACAAGTAATCAGAGAAATGCTGACCAATTCCAATGACCATGGGATGCACCATTGTTTTCATATTTTTAAAATTTGTTTATATTTGCTCAGATTTTCTTATTTCAAATTGTTTCTGTTAACTGAATGGACAAGCAAGGGCATATCAGTTTAAACTGAGGCCCTTACATAAGAAGCACAGCAGGTCTGAACACTCCACCAGATCTCAGTGTCTCATATCCAAAGATCCAGTTGTGAGAAGCTGAAATGAATTTGTTTCCTCACACTATCATTTCCAGTGAGAATTAGTTTAATAAACTCCTCACAAAGCAGTACATGAAAAACATCAAAGCTATTCTACACACGTTCTACCAAAATGTGGGTGAACAATACGGAAAAAGGACAGCTTGCATTGCCAACTTGAGCCTTCTGGCCTTTTGCAGTCAATATTCCCACCCTTTACCTGATTACAACATGGGGCCCTAGATATATATGCCATGTGTAGCATGAACTAAGATACATGTACACATACATTACTAATTAGCAAATCCTAGGATATCTGGAAGGAAGTTCAAAGAAAAAGATGGTTTGCCACCTTGGTGTGCACTCTTCAGGCAGCGGCCCGGGAAGCCGACCATGATGGCTCCCCCGCTGTAATTCAAACTGACTTTGAAGCAAGGCCCTTGAAAGTCACGACAGAACACATAATTGATAGAAGTCTACAGTTGCAGAACTGCTCGGAGCCAGCGTAGCTTAGCGGTTGAGAAATCTTCCATGCTAAGTGGTTTTATTTCCAGCAGTATCAATTACTTTCCTGTCTGTTACTTCCCCACAACTTCTGTTCTTTTCACTTTTACATGCAAGTTGGGGGGATATATTCAATGCTCCACTCTGAACCCACCTCGAATTTTCATCCTACACTCTGCACATAGAAATCTAATGCAGTAATATTCAAACAGTCCTCATCCAAGATTTTCACAAAGCACAGTTCCTCTGTAAATTAGTTTTTTAAAGAGATTGTTTTTGACTCATTGTCAACAAAATTAGTGTGGAAAATACTGAAGTCAGTAAATGAGGCTGAATGAGTCCTTGGCAAGGCATAGATGATTTGCCTTGGAAATGAATGATGAAATGCGGCTGTGTGTAATTGCCTTTTATCTGCATAACCACGTCAATAATTTAGCAAATCAAGATGAATAAATCCCTGAGTTCATCTGTTAGAATGCAAATGTATGGACCGGTATGCTCATTTCTTAACTGGTCAGATGTCACATTTAACAACAGTGAATGAGAATCAGTCAAATGATTTAAATTAGGATATTGCCTTTAAACTTCCATCCGTGTGGATTATAAAAATTACCTTTAAAATTAGGGGTGTATCCAAAAAGCAAAGGAAGTACACATGGCACTGTGTTCAGAAGTATTTTCAGCATCCAGCAATACACTTCAGTCAATAAACTGATTGATGAAAAATGACCAAATGATGAAAATCTGATATTGACCAATCCTATAATCCTGCTTGACACATTAGTCCATTCTATTATGTATAAGCATTTCTTGGATGTCCTGATACACAAACTATTATTTGGAGTACTATCATATTAGAAATGATCCACTTTAGTATATGTCACCATGACACACCATGCCAGGAACAAATACGCACTCACAAACAGACGGCACCATGTCTGACTAGCACTCACAGACTGAACCACACATCAAAAGCCTGGCAGTTTGAGGGACACCATATCCACCACTTCAATGGTGTTCTCAGCTCCACATCTTGGGAATAAGCAACCTGTTTGATAAACTATAGGGTGTAAAGCTAACAATGCCTTTCAAATCATTGCCAGTTGCTCAATTTGTTTAGCTAAATCTGATGATTCAGTAACCACCACTTCTGAAAAGTATGTTACATCACATTTGTTGAAGATGAAGTTCTCCCCCAAACTAAAAGGCACCATTACACAATGGCTAGATCTACTTGCAAGCTTATGGCTTTTGAAGAAGAAAGTGCATTTCAAAAGTAACATTACTAATCAGTGCTATCCCTTAATTACCCTAGACTGCATGTGCGTGATTCAGCATTTGCATTGTTTGAACAGGACAAGGCACAAGCATATTATGTGATGTCCCTACTGTCAGAATCAGATGTGACAAACACACAGCAAGGATTATTCAGAATAGACTGTGCCACATGGTACTACCTGCAGGCATAAACAGCAGAGCTGTTATGTATAATTGCAGAGTTGTGCGGTCTGTAATGACGAAACGTACAACTGTGTAGAATAATTCTGCCAGAGAAGAAATGAATATGGCTCACTCGGTTTTCATAGCTAGGTTGATTCCATCTAAGATGGTATGGATAACTTTGTTGTTAATTATGTTTCTTTTGTCTTGACATCAGATAGCAAGCAACTGAGAAGCTGGGGTATAATTAAAGACAGTTTCAGCACAACACCAGGGCCTGCAGTGTTTCCTAGCATAGTCCACAGGAACCTGGTAGGGGGATTGTGTGGAGCTGGTGGAGACTGTTCCAACTGAGTGGGACCCATCAGAGTGATGAATTAAAGGCAGACCAGAGGAACAGGGGCTAGTGGTAAATCACACTTCAACCATCACATCCTTTCTATATATTTTTTCTTTTCCTGTACAACCAAAGGAACCAAATTGTGTGTGTGTGTGTTTGTGTGTGTGTGTGTGTGTGTGTGTATATGTGTTCTTGTGTATTTTGGTGTGTGTGTGTGTGTGTGTGTGTGTGTGTGTGTGTGTGTGCATGTGTATATGTGTTCTTGTGTATTTTGTGTGTGTGTGTGTGTGTGTGTGTGTGTGTGTGTGTGTGTGTGTGTGTAAGTGTCTGCATGTGCGGTACTTGGGTTTCTGTGTGGGGGCCAATTTCAATAAAATTACCATGCAGTCAAATTAAGCAGGGGGATTTAATTAGAAATGCTGTAAAAATGCTAATTTCAGGAGAGTGCAGAAGACATATGCAAATACAACAATATTTTACAATAATTTATATTAGAAAGGACATACATGCAGCACAGGATTTACTGCCCTTTGTCATGTGGGAATTCAGTGGGCCATTAGATGTAATGCCCTCTGTGTTGTGCTTGTTGCACTGGAATGTTTTGATGGGGGTGTGGTGGAGTGGGCGCAGGAGGAAGGAGCTCCTGAATAACCTGGACTGAATTTGGCATTCAGTGAAAGTACACTGATTCAGAAATGACATTAAACAAGCCATTTCTACAGGAGTGGAAAAAAAAACAGCAGCAGTGCTTAGATGGTTTTGTTACATTGTTTCCATTTTTATGTATATTTTTATGTATATTTTCACTTGAAAATTGTAGGGACAAGTGACATATTCAGACTTTAAGAATTAGGGATCTGGTGGAATCCAGATGAGTGTGGGTCTTTGACATGATTTTCTCTAAGCTGTAATATCTCAATGATAAATGAGTCAAATACAAACTACTGCATCACACTGCAGTACATAATTGCAATACACTCTAGACCCAGTTTCAGTACATAATTTGACCCCTGGTCTCAAAAGATTGTGCTATGTGAATATTGAATCAAATGCCAAAATCAACTATTCAAATATCAAAGCCTACAGAGGACTTGAATTTACTGGATAAAAATACACATCTAGTGTGACAAATAAGTCTAATTCTCCCATAGTTTTCTCATCTCAAATAAAAGGAAATATGCGTATGCACAAATGTACAGTTTTTTATTGTGCTGAGCCAAATCTAAAGTGTGAAATTCAAAGGAAAAAAATCACACATCAACCCCGCAGTGTTTCGAGCATCTCAGTGTTTGTCAATATTTATTTGATGCAAAAGGTTATTACTCACTCTGACACCATACTATTGCTGCAACTGGAAACAATCAATTAAAACGCCATTAAGCAGAGCTGAATTAGTCAAACGTTGTCTGGGACAGGAGGCAAGGAGAGAATTCAAAGCCATAAATCTCGCAGGATGTAACTTAACTCTCCAGGAAGAATAAAAAGGAAGTCAAACTCTAAGGTTCTCTGCTCCAAGAATGCTCTGCCTATTGATCTGAGCTTAGTTGCAGTGCCTCTGGTAAGCCCTAAAAACCCACATAGGATGGGGGAAGCTGAATTTCAACAAAATTCCATCAATACTATACTATTACCTAGGATAATTAAACGATCATGTGTATTTGTGTGTGTAAAGGTCCAGTTGGGATATGGGCGTAATCCAACCCTCCACCATCAATTTCTCTAGATTTCAATAATAATCCTCCTTTTTCTCTTATTTTTTTCTCTATCCTTAAGGGCTGAGTGTTTATCAGTGATGCCATATGCAGAAATGGCCTAGCGCAAGTATAGGCCCTAGGTGCTGGAGCAGGCAAGCAGTCTGTCTGTTAGAGCATACAAACACTGGAGGTATCTGTGAAAACAGGATGCCTTTTCTCTATCACCTTAATTACATAACTTCTAAAACATTTGCAGATTTGCAGTCTTCATTTGACATCTCTAGTTTCAAAATCTTAATTTTCAGATTGGTGCCTGAGCTAATAAGCGGTTTAGTGGTAATGGCTATACAAGGCAGGTTCCCTTCACCTGTACTCTGAGAATGCATACAGTGGTCACAGGGGGAGCCATCCCTTGTACATTGGGCTGGCTCAGAAAAAAAAACAATCATCAAGGTCAGATTTAGTAAGGGGCGGAGTGAGTAAAATGTACCACAGAGAAGACTGCCGTGCACAAAAACCTGGCCACTCCCATCTCTTATGGGTTACAAAAGAGAAGCTATTAGAGGCCTGGCTTGACCTATTATGTAAACATGATTAAATGGTGGTGACATGAGTGCTTTATGAATTGAATGCCACTAATGAAATGGCAAGTAATTTATTGTGCAGGAATGTTTATTAACTCAGCCTCAGGTGTAGAGGGCAGCTCACTGTTACAGTAGTAAGGAGACAGAGAATGATTTGTTCATTATTTTCTAGTTCATGGGGGACAATTAAGTTCTGTTTCCTGATTTTCCAGAACAAATTCACTGCAAAAAGTAAGCCTAGGTATCTGTGTTATAAAAAATAACATGGCTGAAAAGGGTTTGAGGATTGACTGAGTTGCATTAGCAAAAATATCTCCTACAATGCATTACCACAAAGTCATTGGCTGGGTAAAAAGGGAAAACAGGGTAAGGAAGGAAAAAATGTGTTATTCTCACTTTCTTTGGAGAGTCGTGTGAGCAAGTCATAGATTGAGCCCACTGAACATTACTGAAGTGATCATCCATAACAGCTCATTATTAGCAAAGCCGTTTTTCTCTTATCTCAGAAGGGATGTTTTTGTGACCATCAGGGCACATATTGCCAGCTCAGAGACCATGCCATCTGTTGAGTGGAGTCAGCCATTTCACTTTCAATGTCCTCTGTTCCCTCTGCTGAACCGCATGAGAACCCGAACCACTTCACAACACCAGTAGGGGTACTCCATCAAATGCAGTGGTTCTTTCCCTTTTTTTTTAGCTAGTTCAAGCTGTACACTATGAAAGCCATCACCACGGCTTGCAGATGGCCCGGTCTCTGAGCTGGTTAAGTATTTATGCAGATGTAGTGGGTCTCTGAAGAAAATGGTAAGCTTCAGATTCAGTAGCAATGAGAGCTATTCCTCCTCACTAAAAGCACACCCCATCCCTGAGAGAGAGGAAAAAAACCCTTTGGTAAATATGTACTTTTAAAGGGTTTGGCTCTTTCACTGCATTCATTTCCTCTTTTACAGTGGACACTGATGTGCTGTCCCTCAGTCTTTATTTGACACCCTCCCCTCTCGTCCCCAGGCCCATGGTCAATTTGCTTTGGCTTTGATAATATAAACCACCACAGCTGTCAAAAATATTATATCAGAGCAGCTGTTGTGACAGAGAAAGGCTGAGTACAGCATTTTAATAGGGCTGAAAGCACAACTGTTTACCATTTATTCCAGCTGTGTCCAAATTAACCAGGATAATGCCCAGGGCCTCAGTCTGAAAGATAATTAGCTCTTTAGCCACATTGCTAAAGGAATTAGTTAAGATTTAGTCAGATTTATGACCAACATTAAGTGGAAATTAATGCCCTATATGAAACAAATTTTGTGTTTTTCATTCTATCTCTGGATCTGTGTTACTAAAGTATACTAAAAAAATACACCACACCATCCAGAGAAACATTTGAAATTGTAGCTTTCCTTTTCAGCAATCATTATGTCAAAGTGAGCAAATAAGTCAAAGTGAAATCGATAAAACACCAGACAGCTGGGAAGGAAAAAAAACAAGCAAACCTTGTGATGATGAGGTATGTGGGTTTTTTGTGAAATACATCTTCCAGCAGAACAGAAACCATTTTCCAGAGGAGTGCAGACTGCAGGAAATATTACTTTTCCACAGTTTTCCACTCTTGACCATCAATTTCACTTCAAGGTCCTCCGAGATACATGAACTGGTGAATAATCTCATAATCAAACTACTGGAGGTGATCACAATATTTCCAAGGTGAAGAGGTCATAACAAACCTTTGTCGTGACAGCTGTCCTCCATTATACTACAGAATGCAGTCTTCCAGACACTAAACAGAGCTGCCAATTCCAATACTATACCCCTACAGTATAAATGTATTTGTTCTAATTTTTATGTGTATTTATTCTTTGCTCTAATCCAATTGTTCTAGTTAAAATATTGCTTTCATTCCCGAGAGTGTAGGACAGCTAGCGACAGCATGTCTATGTGTAAGGGAGGGCAAGGGAGAGAGAGAGCGAGATGGCGAGAGAGAGAGAGAGAGAGATGGAGATGGAGAGAGAGAGAGAGGAAGCAGGACTTACTCTCAGTGTCAGCGAGGATGAGGAAACACAGGAGCAGCACCACAGGCCTGGCTATGTGCATCATGTGACAGCTTGGCACCAGCATCCTTTGGCAGCCTCAGTCTCACTGGCTCACAGGCTACTGTGAGTCAGTCTGGTCTGATCTCTCAGATGCAGGATATTCACAGCCTGGAGAAACAGAGACACAAGGCATGAATGAGACAAAGCAGTTTTATCTATCTGCACACATTTCTGACATTCCCACACAGACGGCACTCAGGCTTCGCAACAACTGAGAGTTGTTCTGCAACAACAAACAATGGCCCTGTCAACATATATACAGAGAGAGATAAAAGATGTCTGTAACAAGATTTCTCCTCACAGCAAAAGCCAAAGGTTTGCTCCTATACACTTTTTAAATCTCTGGAATTAGATTTTCAGAATGTTTCTTCAAAGCTTTGCAAGGAGGCACTTCATCCCAACAAGTCCTTTGAGAACAGAGATTCAGTTCATTATCTCCTAACTGCTTGCCATCATTCAAAAATCTTTTTTTTTTTTTTCCTAAAGCATTTCTCTTTAATACCTTGCCTAACGTTCACACACAATGACTAACACATGCAATGCTGATGGATTTATTCAGTCATGGATTTCCTTGCTTCTGATCAACCATGAGGAAGAAAAACAACCACAAACATCCTGCAGATAAGGAATACCAGAGCACTATAGATAAGCATGTGAAAATGTATAGATTTAAATAAGTTTCAAGGATATTAGCAGCATGTCACTATTTAATATCATGTCCTTTTATAACCTGAATTTTCTGTGGACAAGCAAATTATACGACTGGGTTCTCCACTAGACTAGAATTGTATTTCTGATATGCAACTCCCCAGTCTGATATGTAACTCCCGAGTAGCTTGCCAATGCAGGGCTAGTGAAATGGTGAGAGGGAGAGCCGTGGGTCAGGAGCAAAGCAGCCCGCACTCTTCCACCCTGCTCTGGGCCCTCACTGTACCATCTGTTGAGCTGGGTCCCAGCTCCTCCATCTCTCAGACCCATTTTAAGACGGGCTGGTTGAACGTTTTTTTGACTAACGGTGATTGTAATGGATTGGTGCAGCGGGCTCCCCTCTACCCCTGCGAAACTCGTCCAAGACCACCCAGCAGGACGTCAGCCCACTGGTACTCTTTGAAAGCCAGCCCTAATAGACTTAATGGAAGGAGAGTAAGCCCCTGTGCAACAACATCTTTCACCCCCCTAAACCCTTTTAATCCAGAGCTGGTGCTTTTCTCCCCCTTTCATTAAAGCAGCAGTAAAAAAAAAAAAAAAAAAGACTTGCGATTCAATTGAGAGTGAGACAAATAAGTGCTGAAAATGGCTTGGAGCTCTTTCAAAGTAAATACCGTGGTGCAGATTTAAGAGGCAGGAATTTGTCTGCGGCGTCTCCTGATAATCACCGGGCAAGGATACGATCCCGCCACCGTAAATGATACCGAACTCCGGTGGTATCTTCACAACACTTCTGCTGGCTATTTGCTTTATTGCGTAAGTGTGTGTTCGACATGCTTCAGGAGTGATTGAGGAAATGGAAGTGAAGGGTGGAAACAAATGGTAGACATTTCGCTCGTGACAAGAATGTGTCATCCTGACTTTGCTGTGACAAAATGCTCGCGCCGCTAGCACCAGCTAAGAGGAACGGCCACGTCCCTGTTCTCACTAGCAGTGTGCCATGTTGTCAAAGCTCTAAATGAATGTAAATGGGATTCATCTCATGCTGTCATGTAGAGAAAAAAATTGCATGAAAGATGTGTTAACAATAGCACACGCACACACACGTGGATACGCACGCACACACACACACACACACACACACACACGACGCACACACGACTCGTGCAGCTCAGTTTCAAAAAGTCAGGTCTTGTTCCCACGTGAACATGCACAGTCAAAATGATCACAGTAATCAGATGGAAGGTAATCCAGTGCATGGATCCAATACCACAACCAGGGGCTGCTTGTGATCTCTGTGAGCAGAGTTCCTTGTGGGAAGATATTACCATAGACTGTTTAATGAACTCTGGCACCATCAGAGCGTGTCTTCAAATCTCTTCAGTTTACTCCAGCTACATCATAAATTGTGATTCTCTCATTTTAACCTTTCCTGCTTGCATTCTGGCATTAGAAACAGTACTGGCAAGGCTCTTTAAAGGAAGTGTAGTCAAACAAACGTAATTATCTCCCCACTGCAGAGGGTCTTTAATTCACATAGCCAATCACCACCACCACGAGCCAAGAATGCCTGCATTTATGAGCGCAAACACCATTAAAGGAGCCTGATAATCCCCTTAAATGAAACAGTCTTTCGCTCAGCTATTTATCTGCTGATTTGAAAAAAAAAAAAAAACCTTCAGAGCACAATCAGTGGGGCAGACACAGACAAAGTAGCTCATTTCCCCCCCTCCAACCCCTTTTTCCAGTTTCCTTTTATTTCCACAGCTTTAAAAAGCAGAACAGACCTGGAGATATGGGTCTAGTCACACTCGATTTGTGTCTCGGGGAGACGGACACGGCCACCTGTCCCTTAGCTGCATGCCTTACACCAGGCGACAGAATCAATTCAAAGAAGCTTTAATCCGCGATTCCAAACAAGCTGTGTTTGTACAGTATGATTCACCTGATTACAAAGCAGGGGAGGAGGGTGTGGGCCAGCGTCATCTGAGGAGAGCAACTGTACACTTAAAAGGGAAATGCTGAAAGTCAAGTTCTTTTTTTCCACATCAAGAAATCATATCTTTTAAAAAATCTTTTTTTTTTTTAAATTTTATAATGACGTGGCACTTTATGTTTATGCACAGGACATTACGGGTACAACACTTCTTTGTTCGATGGGTTAACATGGCATTGCACAGAGCTATAGTGCTACCACACTCTCACCACACCCCCTCTCCTCTTGTCATGCTGTTTTTGACAAACAAAGCCATCTGTATTTGTTACAACCGGCAAGAAGCCCCCGTCACTGCACCACTTCTGCATCACCCTTTCAAACGTCACAAATATGTAAGCAAGGACTTCTCACCTTCGCCGTCTCAAAAAAGCGCCGCACGCTAATCTTAGCACAGAGACTCCCCGCACAAACCACAAGCCCCCGTTGAACGAAGCGAAGTAGCTCACCGCGAACCGGTGAAGACATGCTGCGGCTCCTTCCTCACCGACTCTGCGGAGGCCTCCAGCACTGCGCTAAAGCGAACGCCGCCGGCGAGAGAGCGACCGCTTTCCGCGCCATGCTCGGTGCCCGTCAAGCTCGCCTCATGACTCGTATCTGCGTGCGCAGGCGGCGGAGGACCATATTGCACGGGGCTGGTGTGGGCAGGGCCTGGCACGCCGTCGCTCCCCCGAACCCCGCTGAGACGTTCAGCGGAGCCCGGAGGCCACACCACGAGTGTAGGTGGCAGCTTGCGCCAAGCTGGGGGCTGCTGGCCGAGAGCGGATGCCAGCCGCGGGGCCAGGATTTAGACTTGGCACATGCGCGCGCGAAGCGCCGATTTGAAATGCAAGGGCTGTACATGTCAAAGATTTCCATTACCTGGACCCCTGTGTTAAACCAGGCTGCTGGGGAACAGGGGGGGAAGGGGGCCACGCAGTGTCATGATGCTAGCGTGTGTCTGCAGTATGGCTGATCTCCACATCCAAACTAAGATTAATGTTTAAGTTCAGCGTCAATGGTCTCTTCATCCATCTATGTAATCATTTTCTTATGCACCAGTTGAGATTTGCTTTCCACCAAGTATCTGAAGTGGTATTGAAATTGTATTAACAAAAAAGGAAATACCAAAGTGTCGTCACTCTCATCTCTTCACCTTCTACTGAATGCCTGCTTCCACAGTCTCATTGTGTTTCTTTACACAATGTGAATTGCAAGAAAGGGATGTCACTGCTTTCCCACAGAGGAAGAGACAGCCACAGAGCTGGTTGGTACTCATCTCTGATCTGAATCTTAGCCCAGCACTGACGGCAGAGAAGAGGTTTTCTGTGGTCACGGCAGACCACTGCTTCTCCTGATTACCAAGGGCACGCATTCCAAGGCTATACTTATTCTCCAGCCAAGCGAAAGTGCCAGATAATTACCTGTAATGTTCCATGCAGTCAGACCTCGCTCTGACCTTTCTGTAATTCGACCACAGACTAACAGCTGGGAAAACTTGTTCCCTTGCTTGATGCGAACACTTTGGCATTGATCTTAGGGTCTGAAAGCTGCTGAAAATCATTTCCATGTCTGACGTCCGCTTCTCATCCGAACACACATCCATTTTCTTTTTTTCTCTGTATTCTGTTTTTAATCATTCCCCCATTTTCAATCTGCTCGAAATAAGACTAGTCTGACTGCGACATCCTCTGTTGTTGGACTAGACCACTGACACTGCAGCCTTTTAAACATCACTGCATTCTTCATCACACGGGTTGCCCTTTTCCCATCCCCCAAGGCATCTCTGATGCAGACTGATATGCTAATATCTCATCTTGACTTTGTGTCAGCCAGTGAACCAGGTTTGAGCCAAAGCCTTATTCTCATTAGTGTGTGTTTGCTTGTCTTCACAACAGAACTGGGCTGCATGAGGGATAAGCAAGTACCCGTAAAAGCAGAACATCTAGATCCCAAGTGGAAATTCACATGCATGTTTGTATCCTAGGAAAGAACTGGACCCATTAGGGGCTGATAACTAATATGCATGCTTTGCAATCACCATTGCAGCACCCTGGAAACTGTATTGTCACTGCAAAAGGCAAGGCAGTGTGTCAAACAAAGGGAAACATACTCTGTATATACATATACTATGAATTATATATATCTCTGCAGTACATTACAATATAAATGATCCAAATTTCTCTGAGGTTTCATTGTGCTTAGCTGTGTACTACAGGGCTGAAATGAACAAAAGAATGTTCTTAAAGATGCTGTACACAGACCTAACCTTGTCAGGATGCTTTACATGTCCCTGGAGGTAAGGCTCATTCCCCTTTTGTTCTCTCCACCTCACCTCTTCATTGACATAGACTTTTACATTAATAGTGTAAAAGGATGGTTGAAAAACCATGAACACCCACTCAAAGGGTTGCTAACAAATGTCACTCAATTTAAATAAGACTGGCATGCCCAGACATCAACATTGAGAAGCTTCTTCCAAACAAACACTTTGGGCTTAGTCAGTCTGGGAGACAGATGCTTAAAACACCAGCTGCACCTACCCCACACGACACATACAGTAGCCTGTTATCTTTTTTTTTTTTTCTCTTGGCAGTGCGATTTAAGAGCCCATTGGGTCATATTTCCTGCACGGAGCCAGATCAACGGGTACATGTAATAACAATCTCTAGCTTCACTAAGCTGTGCCCTAAAGTACAGCATCCAAATTAAAGCCTTTAATAACTAAGGCTAATATATAATATTTTTCCCCCGCAGTTGAACACCTACACAAGTACATCGCAGACTTTCCAAATATAAAGGTCGCCAGCTTATCATCCCATCAATCTCTGTCTTTATCGATGCCTTGGTTTCTTCGTGTACGCATGTGATTATCCATTCCTGTGAGCACAAGCCCCAGTTCTTGGCATTGCCTCGTTCCATACCTACTATTTTGCCTCTCAAACTGCTGAGATAATCTGATTGGCTTGGCCGACACTTCTTAGCTCTTCTTATAATTGGTTTTAAACACCTTTTTGCAGCTTAAAGAGGATGCCTCCGGGACAGACCATTCTGTCTCGCAGAGCACGCAAACTCCCTTGTTTTAGAGCCACTTTCTGGATTCAGTTTCTCCCGTGAACTTTAAAGGTCTCTCAAGGCTCGCAGCTTGCGAAGATTATTATCTATTTATTTAACCATCGAGTGTCTCCGCGCCACACTATAAATTGTATTAAGCGCTATTCAAGCCCTGTGCCCAGCATGCTCCGATAGCCAGCTCAGCAGTCCAGGGGTTTAACCAAATGCCACTTAGGCCTGGTGACCCGCATTTACTCACAGTACAACAATGCACTGGGAAAGAAAAAAAAAGTAAAGAAGAAAATGTATCAAATACCATTACTGTCAAAGCTGCTCTTTGGGCATTGGACGGTTTGACTGCAGCTGAACAAGCAGACCCAAGGTTCCCAGCTTCCCACTCTGACCTAATGGAAACTCTCACTCTCTCTCGCTCTGTCTCTCTCTTTTTCTCTCCCTCCCCCTCGCTTCTCTCTCTTTCTCTATCTCACACACGCTCCCCTGTATATCTCTCCCTCTCGTGCTCTCCCTCTCTCCCCTTTCCCCTGTCTCTCTCACACCGTCCCCCTTCATGGCAGCTGTTGAGTTCAGATAAATGTCCCAGCACATGGCCCTGACCGCCGTCTTGGTGAATGATTATTCCAGTGCCCTATTGGGCTTACACATCCTGGCAGAAAGTCAGCCACAAGGTTAAACAGCACTAGGTAAGGTTTCAGAGGTACAAGAAAATAGCTGGCATACATTTGTGAAGGCACACTGTGCGGTCAACATTTTGTGTACAGCATACGTCATGCTGCCTGAATTTAAAGCATATGGCGCCATTTGGACTCCTGTAAATTTTCAAAAGATCCTTCATACATGTCAATGGTGCCAAATAAATGTATGACCAATAATTCATATTAATAATTAGTTCAATTTTATTTCTTCCCCTTTCTGATACATATTATCAAATATATTCTCACTGGTATTATGTTTTGTTGTCTAACTGAATCAAGTGGAGCCATGGGTGATTAACTGTACACAGCTCTGCAGTACAATGTGCAGAAAATCAAGGGCATACTGAATTAAAAAGCACCTAATGTGCTAAAAGACTGAACTGAGATCATACATACTGCCTTTACACAGTGTGACCTGGGATATCATAGAGGGAGGCTAAATCATGTCACATATCATGAAGCAGAAAAAAAGGAGGGAAAAAAGGAGCATTGCTGCCAGGTTTTCCTGGCCCCGTCTGTGCATCCGTGTGGGAGAGCACTGAGGCAGGACGGCAGCGGGGCTGAAATAGCCCACAGCACCCTTGCAGTTTGGAGGTGTCAGGTCTTGTGAACTCTCCAACAGAGCAGAGCACACACACGCATATGCGCGCACACACACACGCACACACACATAGACACACACTCACACGCGCGCACACACACACACACACACACATACACACACACACGAACATACACACATGCACACACACACACACACACACACACACACACACACACGCCAGCTAGTGGAATCCAAAACGCGGGTCGGCACGGAGGGCAGCTGATGTCCGCGAGCTTGAGGCAGCTACGCCGACTCCATCTTCTCCCTCCTGCAAGCACACGCCTCGGCATCTGCCATCCACCCCATCCCGGCAGCTATCGTCAGAGGATGAATAATTCCACTTCCGCCAGAGCGAGCGCGCTAATTCCACCATTCAGCACGACGGCGCTGGAGCAGAGTGGTCACGCTGTCTGCCTAAAAAGGCACCGAGGGGAATATTATTTTCGGCTATCAAAAACCAGCTATCCGTTTCATACTCCGGATGAAATTGTTATAAGCGAAAACCTAGAGTTCAGCCATTTCTCTGATTATTAATAATACAGTTTATTTTTAAATATCATGGAAAACTAAAACAGAACAGTTAACAGCTTTAACACAAAACTACTTAAAGGCTATCCCGTGTCTAATTCAGCAAAGAACAAGCTGTATCCTATCTGACTTACATCCATAGAGTACTGCATCCTCTTTTCTACCTTGATTTAAATAAACCCATGAGGAAAAGAGCAAATGCAGAAATGAGGAATTAACCATGTACATTGCAGTGCCCTGATGCCCTTAGCTATTTTCACTACCATGGAGATTCGTCTCTTGTAATTTATACCTTGTAGATGTCGGGCCGGACGCATCGATTGCCGAAGGACAATACACTTAGCAGTATGAGACATTAAAATATAGCACTACATATTCCTTTTTTGACAAAAAATTTGCAGCTTATTAAAAACTCATTTGTGTGACAACACTTTCAATTTTCTCAGCTCCTGGCTGTAGACTGCATTGCTAGTTTTCCCTTTAATTCACCTGATTCATCATTTGCTTCTTGCAGTCAGGTTGCTTCAGATGGAAACACAAGTGCAAGTATATCAAGGACATGGAGAAAAGCTTGAAGCGCACATAGTCACAGACATACCCAGAGAGGGCAATGTTTGAAATAAAACTGGAAAGATTTTTGATTATCTAAATGCTAATTTGGTGTGATATACCCAAATCTAAATAAAATAGCTCTACATTACAGCATATTTGGGAAAACCACTTTATCACCAATGGAGTTTTAGCTCTGAAATTAACTATTCACAATATGAAATAATTAACCTGTTGTTGGCATGTGTGACACCTTTATACCAGGGAGTTATCACTGTAGTCTTCAAGAGATTCCCCTGCAATGTGCCAGGCTTCAACTCTACACACCTACACACACTAGTACATACCTCCAGGAGTTAGAATGCAAGCTGAGCAGGCCTGCCCTCTCAGAGGGGATTGTGGGTAATGCGGTTTTTGCGGGAGCAGCTCTTAGCTGAATGCGAAGGATTTATTGGGCTCAGAGACGGAGTGCCACCCTCCCTGCCACCTGCTGAGTGATCAAACCTGGCAAGCTTCTCCTGGAGTAACACACGGAGCGTAAATGCTGTGACATGAGTCACATGGATCCATGTCCCTGACATTATCCAATAAGCTGATGATCTGCAGCACACACTCTGCATATTCAACATCTGACACGGGGGAATGATCATACCTTCGGAGAATATCAGCTTACCTAATTCAGTCTGAGTTGTGTCAAAAAGGATGAAAGCTTTGAACTGGCAAATGAACTGAAAATGTGGGAGGAATGACATGTGAAATGTGCCTCGTAAAATATTTGTTTATATAATATTCACTTTTTTTGCTTGATTAAAAAGATGCAAAATATTATCTCAGACAGTAAACCACATGCCTGAACAAGCACAGGACTGTAAAAATATTTGTCAAGTTTCTTGCAGAGAACTGTATGAGGAAATGTTTTGGTGTTTTATGAAAACAGGGTACTTCATATGATATAACTGTTCTAAGATAAACAACTTCCTTACTCATACAAGACAACCAACTGTGGTGAGCTTAGAGTGACCCTTATGTTCACAGAGTGTTAATGAGCTGGGTTTACTAACAGGCATACACACATAAACAAGGTTAACTTTAATGCTACTTAACATCTTTTACAATTACGAACACATTGGCTGTGCTGTGGTGTTGGTGCAATACCGTGATTGCTGCTTGTTCCCTCTGTAATTCAAACCACAAAGGGTTTGCAAGTGTCACAATCAAAGCGCTATTGTGCAAGTTTAGTCCAGAGGCAATTATGAATGGAGAGAAATGTGCCTCACCAATGAAATTTTTATTACAGTAAAATTGTCACCTGCTTGTTGTATTGGCTAATTTGAGGACTGAAGGGAGAAAAAAGCATGCAGTGCCCTGTTTCTAACCTTGCAGCAAAATCTACCATTTCACTGATGGAATCAAAAGTACAACGTGTTCCATACCATCTGGACAATCCCTAATAAACATTAGCATCAAAGGCATATTGTTAAGCTCTACAACTGTATCCTCTCTCTGCCTCTCTCTTTCTTCTTATAAAAATCAGTGTCCGTGTGTGTATGTGTGCGTGTTTGACATTTTTTCTGCTCACGAGGAACTGCCACCAAACACCATTCCAGAGGACGCCACCAACTGTCGTGTCAGCATCTCCACTTTGTTAATGTTTGACATGACTGGAAGGTCAAAGCCAAGAGGTGAGAGGTCAGCAGGAGTCATCACTCTAGAGTTAACTGCACCAGACTCCCACAAGACCTGGGACAATATTACTTTCCTTAACAGCCAGCTACACTGATGTTCCTCCCTCCCAAACTGCAAGGCAGAAAATCGGCTGTCACAGCTGGAAGGCCTCATATGGAATCCATTTTTAAAGGAAAAGTGGACAGCATTTGTTTAAACAAAACCACACTATTCACAAACACTTTTCCAACAGTCCTTGGGCTGGAGATTATACCACCAGGTAGCTCCTCGCAAGAGCTGGAGTTCAAATAATTTTTCCCCAACTGCCACTGGAATTTTACAGCAGCTCTCCACTCATTTATTAATGGGGCTGCCAATAGCGTTTTAAAAGAGCTGTTATCAGGAGTGCTGAGATTCTATTGGCCGGTGCTGGCTGCGATCCACGCGATGATGTTCCATCTAAAAGAAAGACTGCTTCAGATCTGGGGAATAAACAGTGCGTAATTACCTATTTAAAGACTGTAATTGGGCATTTCATTAAGCAGTTGACAATATATTCTGCAACAATACCACTGGGGGAAGCACGTGCGTCTGGAGACTTCAGCAAACAGCGACTGCAATTTGTTTCTAGGAACATCATGAATTGCAAAACACCTCTGACTTTGCCCAGTACCCTCTGACAGCTCAGTGTGCGAGCGGAGGCCTACACTCACTACGCTCAGCTTATCTTTGCACGCACACCTACAATGTACACCTGGAGAGCCCGGTGCGAACAGGACCTAAAAAAGAAAATCTATTGTCAGATGCAAAGCCCAAATATTTATCCAGCCATAGCCATATTCATACTGCACTGATACGAACATGAACCAACCATAACTCTCAGCATAGTATGTGTGGGGAAAAAAGTAAAATGCTATGATGTGTTTGAGAGATTGAGAGTAATGAATATGAAGTAGATTACAGCTTCAATGTTCAGTAAAAGCACTCCAATGGCACTGCGCCTCTGCTCTCTGTATGAACGTGGATCTAGACAGTGCAGAACATTATGGGAAGTGGAGCAGTGACTGTATTAAATGAGACTCTCTTCGTAACTTCGCTGAAAACTTTTATTTGTGTTTGTTAACTGCGTTTTTCTTCTGGTCCGACAGGCTCCATGCAAACGTATAATTAATGAGCTACGCAGCATCTTTAAAATAATGCTGTTCTCATCGTGATGTATTGCCTTTCAACTTTCCTTTTGTTTTCCTTTAGAAAAGGCATTGTTTTGTGTTCAATCCTTTAGAGTATAGAGCATGCTGTGCAGCAGCACAAATTAGCACAAAGTTTACTTTCGCCATTGTAACAATGCAAATTTTGCTCTACTTTTCTACCTTTAACTTCAGTTAACTTCCCAAAGGTGTTTTAAAGTAATGTCTCTGTTTAATTTTCTTCAGACTAAAGATCACCATGCTATCAAGGCTTCATGCATTGTTGTTCTCTTATCACAGACGTGGGCTAATCCTCCATGGAGCCAGTCGCTCATTGCGTTTTCAAACTACAACACCCAGGAACACGAGCAAGGCGAGTGACAGGCAACAGAGTGAAGAGCAAGAATAGTCAAAACAACCACTCTGATCTACAATTACATGATTGGAAAAGATGATACAGTGCAAAAAAATTACAATGATTTTTTTTTTTCCTTTTTCATTTTTGTTGTGCAAGTCTGGCAGAGAATTGATGCTCTTCTGCGCAAGGACAAAAGGCGATCAGTCAGCTAATGAGTCACCTGTCAGTGCCTTCCCAAGAATATCGTTTGAAGTTGCTGAGCTCACAGTAGACAGAAATAAACTGCCAAAGCCAGAGAAATATAATAAACTGTTTTACTAAAGGAAAGACACAATGACATCTAATTCTGTTTCATGCTTTTGCTGTCTGATCCTGAGACTGAAATTAGGGAAACCGTCCCTGCCAATGGTCAGGTTCCATGGGCCACAGCTGCCACCCTTGCGCCCTTCTTTTCATCCTGAACAAAACATTCACCTTGGATGAGGCTGGAACTTGGAAAGAGAAGAAAAATGCATTGTTGGGTCTTTTCCTTCCCCCTCTGTATTATCATTGAGAGGATACACAGAGTCTGCAGTTTGCTCATGAACAATTTGACCTGATTTCAGGCATGGCTGCCCCCGAGTCACTCTTCTAAAGACCTCTCTTGCGGCAGCTCCTCGCCAATTCCGGCCTGGTATGGAAATGTCAGCACAGAGCTCTCTCTGGAGACTGGGGGCCATCACAGAGTCACTGACCATTTAGCGGCGCCTGATTGAGGTGTCACTCAGTAGCTAACAGCAGGTCTACAGCCTCCGCAGAGTGCTAGAAAACCATCCCTGTTTGCACTTTGGCTGTTGAAGTAGTCCTCAGGCAAACAGCACCTGTGTGCTACAAACAGAAGCCATACCATTTGGCCTTCTGAGGAATGATATTGGCTAGGCAATAAAAATGTAAAATAACCTTTTTTTCCCCTCACACCACACAGAAATACAACAGTTTTGATTCTACAAAAATGCACCACTGAGACTTTACCTTGCAGACACCCACTGCAAAGTTTTGAACATGATGACATCCCCAAACAAGCAAACGTTCTAGTTTAGTAGTTCGATAACAACCCACAAAAGCAAACGCTGACAAGGTGTCTCCATTAAACGCTGCTCAATAAAGGCCCTCTTCTCGTGGCTGTAAATTAGATTACAGGGAGGAACCTATACTTCAGCTGCGCGGTCCAGTGAATATAGGACTTAAGGGCTGCACTGTCAAACAAAACAAGAACACTGTGCTGCTTGAAGCCAAAGGACAAAATAGAGGTTAACAAGAGCAATACACCATCTACAAAGAACAACTGAGAGGGCACAGCTAAGGTAACGGCATATCAATACCACAATGTCTGCAATGTTTGCTTCCTTTGACTTCTGTGAGCTCCTCCTCCTTAAGTTGATTTTTCTCTCTTTTTGGATATCCTGGTGCTTCCTTGACATGGAGGGACACTGCAGTTTTAATGACAGCCATTCAGCTGGTAAAGTAAAATCATTTGGTATCATAAGCCATATGTTTACCACAAGTCAAATCTATTCCAACAACAGTCAACCCTGATGTGAATGTCTTCCACAATGCTGGTTCATTTCACACTCCTTGTCATAAAAGGCAAAAGACTCATCTTTTGACATTTCATCATATTTGCTTTAGATCTGTTTTAAACCTCAGATTTGAAGGTGCCTGTCAACACGTCTAGGATCTCCCCAAATTCATAAGACGAATACTGAGAGAACACAGACCCATGTTGTGTAATTTTATATCTTTTATAATTGATAGCAAAACATAGAGTTTATGGTCAGAACAGAATTAAAATAATTTATGTTGTTCACATCAGGTCTCAAAAGTGAATTTGTGAATAGGGAACCATTTCTCAGGACTTTTTCTCATACATGCGCGCACACACACACACACACACACACACACACACACACACACACACACACACACACACACACACAAAGAAATTGTTTTCCACATTAATGGATTACAGGGGAAAATGTTGATATGACCTACATAAGCAATACCATGGCATGACGTCGTCATTTGAACGATGGATAAAAAAGAAGGAGGCACAGATGGCTGGAAAACATGTCAATTTGTACAAAGTATCATGTGTAATATTTGTATCGTTGCCAAATACTCACCTAATCTCTCCATTGTGTATGCAGCGTAAAGCCGAAAAGCTTTAACTTTCCATATGTTGTTTCAGTACATAGTTGAAATATAACATTGTGAGCTCTCACCAAAAGCACACAGCTTCTTTCATCAGTAAGTGAATTAAGATGCCAGTCTGTCAAAGAGCAGAGATAGTGCCATCAATTCATCTTTCCATGCTTTCAGCCACACCACGTCGGCACGTATTCCTGTCAATAGGACATGTTCTTATTCCCATCCACTTGTTTTTTTATTATTTAGGTATATTTAATGATTAACAAAAAAGTTCAAATTTTCAGGCAACAATTTACTGCTTTAAAGAAGGGTAAACTGCCATTGCTGTGGCAGCCAGATACTCCAAGTCGGACACATATGGGGACTTGCTCATGTTGAAAATCCACCGCGGAGTGGCACATACCATGTGCTGACGTTCGACACGCTGCGCAAACATGTTTGCTTGGCATGGCAGCCGCAAAGTGACAGAGATGCGTGGAGATAAGCTCTGTGACTGACACATCTGTTTGACTACTGAAAAAAGGCAGCTGGGCACCTGCTGCAGCAATAGGCCTGTTCAAATATATCAAATTCGCCTCAGCTACAAGCAGCCTCAGAGTAGTGCTCAAAGCTGTCACCTGTTTCTAGTGATTTCCCTGTTTCAGACAAAGTCCCACATGCTGAAAATCCAAGCGCAGACATCCTAGCCACAAAATGATATTTATGAGCAATTAACACCATCCTTCCCTGGTGCTAATATAATAGCTTAACAGCTACAAATCTCAAAAGCTTTATTGCGTATACAATTAAAAACCCTCTGTAATTACAAATCCCTCCTACAGAAGCACTATGGATTAAGACACTCTTAACGACTTCTAGGGGGACTTTGCAACAAGACGCTGAAATATGCACGGCCACTGTTGACTAAAGCTCATCAGACAAGCCCTGAATCAGGACAATCTTTCCTCAGCTCTTTCTATCTACCATCTACAGAGGGAGCATCTATCTTGATTTCTGCTGAGAGCAAAAAAGGGAGTCGGGGGGGGTGCCAAACGGGATACAGATAAGCCAAAGAGGATTCCAGCGAGAAGAGGTCTGAGATTGTCGGTGGAATGGAACTTCATCTTTATCTAATTACAGCCAGCGAGAGGAGATACCGTTTACAACTGTGGCATGAATTACGCTCCCCTTTCAGAAGGGGCAGCTCTTTCGTACCACGGCCAGGAGCCGCGGAGCACAGCGCCTGAATGAAATATATTCAGATTAGAAAGGTGTCACATTACTTTCTATGAGATGATAAATATGTGGTTACGATGGTCATTACTCTTCCCCATCTGCTTAGGGGAGTGTTGGGAGCTGCTCCGGCGGTGCTGCCACCTCCCTATCCGAGCGGCGGGGTGGCGGCAGTAAGAATGCTCACCCCTGCAACCCAGAGGTCAGCGAGTCTAATCCCTTTCAGATGAGAGTCTGCATATTCCCCATCTGCCGGGACATTGGCAGAACAGTTAGCAGAGCCGGCTGCTGGAAGCTCAGCTGGCGTGAATACACAAGTATGGGTAAACATGCCCAAGTGTGTGCATGTGCACATATGTGCATACGTTTGCTTGTGTGCATGTGCATGTGCGTGTCTGTGTGTGTTTGTGTGTGTGTGTGTGTGTGTGTGTGTGTGTGTGTATGTGTGTGTTTGGGGGCTGTCTGTGTGTGTATATTTGTTTCTGTGCATGTATACAAATGCCTTTGTGTGCATGTGTGCATGGATGAGCTCCACGTTGCTACGACAGTACAAGTGTTTGTGTGTGTCTTTTTCATTCTCCCTACTCAACATGATGAATGTGCCAGTAAACCTGGGCGGGGAAGTTTACTGGCACATTAGCCTGAAAGTCTAGCCTGAAGTGGCTCATTGTTTTGCCAATTTTGCTAATGAGTAAAACCCATAAAACACAGCAGCTGAATGGGGCACTATAAGTTAAGCCTTGAGCTAAAAGACATACAATAAGTGCCATCGGTCTGGAAGAGGGGCTAATGCAATTCGTCAGCAAACAGTGGGTTCCTTGGGTGACTCAACAGGAAGCTACAATGGCCGCCCGTTCTATGAATATAAACACAGCCGTGAGAAGTTCAGGGGTTAAGTGCCAAGGAAATTAAACAAGACAAATGTATGCCTCACTACTATCTACATTCAGGGTGCCCACATAGATGACAGTATGTTTAAGTGAGAGGAGTTATGGGTCATAGAGTTCAATACTCTTCTTGACAGTTGCAGTTCCCTCTCTTTCTTACACCTACTCAAGACAATTTAAGGATTCCCACAGAGCTATTGTTCATTTTGGTGAACTGTTTATTCATGAAAATCTCCTCTGTATTCAATGACTTCTTTTTTGGTTAATCTCAGGTTTAGCTACCAGTTTACATTCAGCTGAATAATAATAATCATCATAAAACTGAATATAAACTGGTAGTTAATTTTCAGTTATGGCTGTTTTGTACTCCCTCTGTTATTCTCACAACTTTTATGTGAAGTGGTGATACAAAGCCTTATTCAAGATAGCTGTACTATAGCTGAAGTAGTGTACAGCCTGATATATGATATGCAAATATACTTCGACATGAATATATATTAGTATATGTTATAAATTTTGAACAGTTTAGAGAAATGGGAAAACATCTTTCTGAATGGTAATGAATGGGAAAACAACCTTAATTCAACAATCTCACTTAATGCCTTCATTTACTATGAATATATGAAAGTTCTTGACCTAAAAACGTACAGTAATAAATTCCAGATATTGCACCACAAACCAAATGGTTCTCAGCCATAAAACTGTTTACAGAAAGTTCTGCTGACACAACCCAAAAATTTACGAACTGAGCAAACTGGCATTCCAAGGTCAAAAAAGTGGGCGTCCTTCCCTTTCCATTCTTTGACTTCCCTCTAGGACCTCTCAGTATAGAGGCATCAGAATCAGTATGGTATGCACCATTAACAACAATTCTATTTTAGACTGCGACATTCAAGTACCAGTTTTAAATAACATAAATAATGCGGCTCCCACACTTGAGCAAACCCTCCGGACGGTTGTAAAACACTGCATTGGTGAAAAATCCCCCACCCTGTGTTCCCTTAGCCCTTGGATGTTAACTCCTCTCACATTACAGTATTTATTGAATTTCTCAGCCAAATGGTGTTCTGCTCCATAAAATCTAGACAAGTGGACCCTGCCAGCCTAATAATGGCTTCATACTCTCGAAATAAACTTATTTTACTGCAGCAAACAAAAGGATATGACCTGGAAAGGTTATTTTCCACTGGATAATGGCTCTGTTTTAAAGTCAGGCCTTAATTGGGGTTCTAATTACTTGCTGGTGGCTCCCTTCTCTGTGTTTTCGTGGGACTCCCAGGCACTTCCTAATGAATTCCACCTTTCCCTCAAGGTTTCTGAGAGTTAGACGTAGGCCGATTCCAATTGCCTGTGCTCTTTTGTGAGTCAGCTGTTCTCCTTCCCTCGCGGACCGACAGCCACATACCTCGGCCCCTGCTGGGCATAGCTTCTTGCCATCTGAAATACCTCAGCCCTTGACATTGACTTGCAGGGGTGAGCACACAACCGATTTTACAATGTAAGTGGACAACCCCAGGGCCCCTTGTAAGCCTGAGGAGAATGTGAAGTATCCCACTTGCTGACCACAGAGAGATAAATAAACACCTAAATACAAAAAATCTAACCCCAAGAGGGACTTAGACTCCTTTAATCTTTTCATCGGTTCGCTCTCCACACACATGCTATCATTTCCACTTCCTTTTATTTCATAATGTTTCACTTCAGAATCACTTTAATTGTTGGCTTAAATTATCCATCCCTGTAACGGTAGTGCCTCTCTCTTACTGATAAACTAAATGATGGCCTGAGAGAATGATAGAATCATTCCCCCCAAAGCAATGACACTGCCTTCATTGTACCAATAGATGGCATAAAGCCACAAAGATATCGACTAAAATCTCTGAATAGTGCCTTTTCTTGTTTAATATCAGTCTTCATGATTCACGCTTTACAGTATTCCTTCCATTTATTTTAATCATCATGTAAATGTATTTTGTGTAGACATATTCTAATACTCATGCCTCAAATCATGTTTGTACAAGATGCGACCAGACACACTGAGCCACTGGACTTTGCAAAATCTTGGTAAATAAATAAATTCTTATTAAAAATGGACACTGCACATGGGCAACTGCTTCACATGATATGTTGTCGGAAATTACCATGGCAACTTGGCTCCCAAAAGCAGCATGCTCGTCATGACAAATCAAATCATACAAAATGAGGGCAGTTTCTGGACCTAGTTTGCATTACTTCTCAAATGCTTCTACTTCCTTAGGAGTGGACTGTGCTGTGCTAGTGGCATAAACGCATGGTAAAAGACAAAGAATTTGTTTTCAAAAAGTATTTATTAATGGCTAAATGGGAGTTTGGAGGTTACTCTACAATGCACAGTGATATCGGTTTACATCTGCCTTCTCTCTCCCCAGACCACGACTCGAGTAATAAACGACAGGGCACAGACTGGAAGGCGACGTCGTCTGCCTGCTGTGAAAAGGAAAGAGGTGACTGGTCATGACATTAAAGCATTATAGAATGTGCCCTCTGCATTGTCCCTCTACAAACTCCGACGGCGCAGTCTCACTTTTACCGATCCGCAGAGGAGCCACCCTCCAAACACGAACATCAAAATTCTGTGCCAGCGCCTTGGAAGTGTCTGAGGTGTCACAGCCCACTAGTCCTCCGGGGTCAGGGGACCTTAATCTGCAGAACAGGGGAGGGAAGGAGGGCCATACATGCAGCTCAGAAATCTCTGTCCCCCCTCATCCTCGTCCCCTGCCAGGCACGCCTGCTGATAGCTAATAAAAGAAGCAGTCCTTGACTGAGAGCAGCTGGGACTCCTGTGATCTAGCGCTGTGAGTCTGTTAGGCTTTTCAGGCCACTCACAGCACTCAATGTGAGCGGAATAGTAAACACACGTGTATGGCAGAGGGGTTCAAGCAGTCTTCCCCATGAAAAAAAAGGGGTAAGAAGCCGGGCTCTTTGCTCCATACAAAACATGGCTCTGTTGGGCTTTGCTCCTTATCCTGCTTCCATATGTTAACCAGCCAATCAATACAGCATTAAGTTTTCTGTCTTTCTTTTTTTTTTACAAAGTCTGTGCTGAACCAGCTTTTGCTTGTATGCCCAGGGACTTGAACGCTCAATGGTAATGCACAAACAATTGTATAATAGGAACAAGACACAAACACAAATAGGGACACATGCACACACGCACGTACCCATGTGCGAATGCACCCACTCATCCACACAGGCACACAAATACACACACGCACACACATACACAAACTATGAACCAAAGAAAGCATTTTTGTTAAGATGTGTGCCAGCAAGAGGGTCTCTGGCAACAGTGCCAAATGCAATCATCCAAAGTAAGTTCCTCTAAAATGTGGTCAAATATTCCATTGCTGTCATGAGTACAACATTCATTCTTATTCTACTATAACTCTATGGCACTGCAAGCCTGCCCATCCTTTCATTTTTTCTTCAGTTTGAGAGTTTCAGTTTCTGTGCAGGTTTGTGATTCAAAAAGTTTGTACAAAAACTGCTGTGGGGCCACAGCAGAAAATCAGAGGAACTCACAGGCTTTTTATATAAAAGCCACACTGGCCAGAATGAACCAATGTTACACAAGACACCATGGAAAGGTATGAGTGAAAGGCTTATTTTAGAAGTTCCCCCTTCAAGATTTTCTTTTAAGTTTTTCAAATATTTGAGATCCACAGGGACAAGTTTAATACTTCCTTGAAAATAATGGCAGGGGTTCCAGGAGGCCTCCACCCTCTATGTACACATGCTTGTCTGCTCTGATCCCAGATCTGACATCTCAACCATTAAGACCAATTTAAATATTGACTTAGAATGAGGCACGTGACCAAGTGTGTCCAGCCCATTTAAAAATATTGACTTACAACAAGGCATTTGATCCAATAAGTCCTAAGTCAGTCCTATCAATTTGAAAGTGGCAGGCCTCATAATCATATTTCTTGAGCAAGGATTCCTCTTTAATTAAAAGGACCAGGGGTAAAAGAACACTCCAGATGCTGTTCTCCTGGCAGATGCCCAGCCCAGCTAATATGTTCATGCCTGACTCATTACAAACAGCCATCCAGCACCTTCCGCTCCACTCACTGCCATGCTATTTTTCTTTTTTTTTTTTTTTTTAATGTGTGAGGACAGCGAGCATATGTCCCTGTATTCCACATTGGACACAGAAGGAAAGGAATATCTGAGTAGGCTAATCAGAGATGATACATATTGGAGCCTATATACCCTGTGTGAATGTTCTGAGATCTGCATAATAAAGGGATGCTGAACTACACTTAACTCCAATTAAATACAAATGTGCATCTTTTCAGTGCAGTAAGGTTCTCCCTTCTTTTCAGGCACGCGCCGGCCTTCTCCAGCTGCCTCGTTGTCCCTTTGTTCACACAACCACACTGGTGGCTGCATGTGCTGAATCACAAAATAGGAGGGAAAGCCATTAGTTTTAAATTGGAAGGGCTGGATAAGTAAACAGCAGTTTAATTAACACTTACTCCTGCCTGGTCTGTGCAAATGGACTGGGAGCTGAGAGCTAGCTGTGTGTGTTTACTCCCCTGTCCTATTTCAGGCCTGTGGAACAGACGACTCCTCATGCGTTTCAGGTGAGTCTAGCAGCGACTCTCACATGCAGATAGGCTTGTCTTCAGCAAGGCCTGCAGACTCCCTGGCGTGGTTGGGCAGAGAGAACCCAGCTCCTAACACATGGCCCTCTGACTGCACTTTCAGTGTCTTAATAATGCGCTCACATAAGAGTTTCATAACTAGCTCCAGAGAGAATTTGTTCGTAAAAATCTTCTGCTTTTTGCATGCATGTGAGCCTACCTACCATCAAATGACCAGACATAAACCTTCCTATTTATTTCTAAAACATACAATGACAGCTGCTGTTTCAAAGCTAATGAAATGACAAATGTCATGTACCATGTCCTATACTGTATATTGGACGACTAATACTGTATATATATAGATTTAGCTTCAGGTGGGATGAAGATATGTGATGGCTAATACAACGTAATCTAATAAGAAGCACCTCCCACAAAATTGTGCATAATAGACGCATACTTGTCTTGAGTGTTTCCTGTATCACAGTCTGGATCAAAAACCATGTGTGTACCATGTCAACAGACATCCTAAGTGAAGAGCAGCGGTGTTATGTGCTCGGCCTTGGCAATAACCTATTCTTTGGAGATGAGGGTCAGAAAATATGGGGAGAACTGTATCCCTGGTCCATCCAAAATGGACGTTGCGCTGCCACTATGAAGGCTGTCGCTAATTCCTTTAATAACACAATTCATGAGTCTGTGAGAATGGGAACGTAATTAGTAATGCAACAATCAACCAATTTAATTAGAGAAGTTTGGAGGTGGAACAGAACATCGAAAAGCCAGCCTCTACCGGTTCAATAAAATATGTTTTTCTAGGCTAAAAGGCAATCAGCTATTGGTAGGATCTAAACATTTATTGTGAATCATTACGAGTACAGCATGAAATTAGTCCTCTGGTATGTCTTTTGCCTTCCAAGCCATGTTCTCACAATACTTCACAGCATTAATCTTCATTTCCACTTCTGGAAACAGATTGGCATATCCCTGAAACTCAATGCACATGAGAGTGCTTGGTCTGGCTTTAAATACAAGGGCTCTTAAAAGGGGAAAAAGTCACTGACAAATAAATCAATATCTTGCAATTTACAGGCATATTCAGTAATTATTGAGGATCTGCCAATCTATTTATTTCACAGCCAAATCTGCTCTGCAAAATGATTTTCCAACTAGTTTTTCCACTTCCAAACCAAGTGATAAATAATAAGATGATAAATAATAACATGTAATCAATATCAAAGCTTTTTGAGCTCACATGCTGTAATGTGTGTGGCATTTGGCCCAGTTGCATTCCATTTACCAGCTACTTGACGTCTTTTTATATTTCTGTGCAACATCTGGGAATGACATCTGACCGCTGCATCCCCCCACCCATCCATCCCACACACACACACACACACACACACACACACACACACACACACACACACACACCAACATACAAATACACAAACAGAAATAAAGAAATGCAGAAGGCCAAGGAATGGTCTCCGCCCAGGCATGAGTCTACTTCCAAATTCAACAGAATATAATCTAAATGCAACAGAATGGTATAAATGTGATTTATCAACACCTGGGGCGACAATTCACGGATGAGAGGCTAAGTCCAGTGAGCAAGCTCATCATATGTGCAAAGAGTGGGTAATAAATCTTGTTGGTGGGGAAACAAAAAAAAGTGCTATCTGCATCCAGTAGCTCATTAGTGGGGAAAAAAAACCTCAGGCTTTATGGCTTATCTTCCACAAGTTGATTTACGAGAATTATTGGAAAGGTGGTGATTTGCAGTCAAATCACAATAAGGGTTCAGAGCACATCTCAGATTGAAATATTTTGAAAATGGCGCAGTAAATCTAGGAACCAAGTTTATTATGACAATTGAACTGCTCTAGGGTCTTTGCAAGATTGCCTTACTTCCAGCTCTTTATATTTGGCAAATAAATATAAATGGAATGAAAATAGTCAAGTACACAATCCTTTGAAAACAACTTGGCCATGCAATAACTTCTGAATGGTTTTCATAGTGTCAGTGTAGTGTAATTCATGCTTTAAAAAGACACAAGCATATGTATAACAGCACACAAATACTAAATCACAAATACTCCTTAGAGTTGTTCTGTCTAAATGTTATACTGTAACACATGTACAAGTTGAGTTGAATAGAAACATCCTTTGTCTTTGAACCCTGCAGTCAAATGGGCTGTGTTCTTCTCCTCTGATGCTCAATAGCCTCTTTGGCAAAAAGGCACTTCAACCTGGGTCAAAACATGCTGTTATATGAACCCACTCAATTCTTTTCCTGGTGTGAAAGCACAGCAATTTACTGAGCAGAGCCAGCAGTAACCGGCTTCAGGAGGCACAACCCATCTTTTCAAACATTTCTGAGATTTATGTTAAAAGCAGAACATCAGCGCAATTAAAAAACTTCTTCAGAACATTAAAAAGTGTTTTCAGACCTGTGGACAGTTTAAGTGTCAGTTTATCGTGTAAAACAACACAATGCAGATGGTTTAAAAATAATACCTTTCGCTCAAAATCTTTAAAAAAGAGGATGTATGGGGACAGGGAAATTTAGCTGTGTACATGCCTACATAAATGTATGTGTCAAAAACTGCAGCATGAAAAAGAATAGTCCACCTTCTTGACACTAAGTCTAGATTCACGTGAAGTCACAATCACCGGTGGAATGTCGTTGGAGTGAAAGAGTTATTGATTATCTATAAATTCACTAAGCACCATCTGTTCAACAGAATACCAACACAAACAGTGAAAGCTGCCCGGACAAAACAATGCTATGATGTACAACCTTATAAATCGATTTAAATAGTCACCATGGAAATTTTACTAGCACAACTACCTACTTCATGCTTTGAACTGGAGAGGCTGCTTAAAGTGCACTGAATTTTTCACAAAATCTTTAAGATGACTCAAGAGAATATAATCCCGGAAATATACTGAGACCTATCCAAATGAGTGAAAAAAGTGCTTATTATCAGAGTGTTTACTGTGCTTTAGGTTAGCTGCTGAGTATGTTTTTGCTTATCCCATGAAACCTCATATTTTGTGTCTAATCCTTCCTTACGTTAGACTGAGCGTCTCTTTGAAGCTCTTAGGTATGCATGTTTCTGCATAACTCCTAATATAACCAACCAATACACAGTTGCATTCTGCCTCATGACCTCATAAAAATGGTATTTTGTACCATTGTTTTTTGTTAGCTTGTTTTTGTTTTGTCGGTGTTCTTTTTTTTTGCAACTCACACCACAGTTTACTTGGATTTTGCTGTTGGAGATCATCTGCAGAGTTATTCCAATGCAATATTAGATTTACAATCCTGAGCAGTAATATAGAATGGGCCCTACAGTACATTTTAAAACAGGGAAGCCCAGTAGGTTTTGAAAATGAAAACAATCTGGTGAATATGTGATAAACAGCACTGTAGGGATCTCTGCCTGTACCGCCCCTGCTTGCCTCTTTAAGCCCAAGGGGGAATAGGGAGGATGATCAAGATGTCACAGAGGAGGACAATGCACTGTATACCACACTCCATTAAAACAGATGTGCCCAAGATTCCTGGTAGCATATGGGTTCCCTTTTTATCTTTTCAGAGGACAATTTAAAAACGGGACTGCGCTGATCATGGATTGTAATGTTTCAGTGGATAATGTAAAAATACTATCCAACATTTCAACTGGATTAATGCTGTTCATTGTTTTCATTTAATAATTGCAAATAGGTGTTACAAAATAGCATTGTATTGTACACAAATAACTGTTACTCGAATCATGCCACATGTTTAAGTGCACACAGTACTGATTAATTAGTGGAAAAAATTTGGATAAAAGCAGCAAATATCCCCTGGTATGACTGCATTGGAAGCTGTACCTATCCATCATGCAATAATGAGGAATAAACCAAGAAAAAATAAGAACACTGTACTTTCTAGTTTTGAGTTTTGACAGTCTTTAAGGTTAAGGTCAACATGAAATAAATGTGAAGCATTGCTTCTTGGATTGGAAATAGCTGAATAAAAAACATTTGTACACTGTAAGCCAAACGTGACTTTGTTGATTGAGAGCTGATTATTTTTCAAAAGCGCTTTTTATGTGAATGTTTTGAGAGTTCCAGCTGAGTCTGGATCTTCAAAAACTACTCAAATGGCAACCAAGTTTATGATGTTCTTTCTTTCTTTTTTATCTCCATGAATCTGAGTCTTTGGCCTACCACATGTAGCACAGAGTGCACGTAAAGGGTACACTAGAGAAAATAAGAAGGAATTCAGACCATCATCAGATGAATGGAACACACAGCTGCAACATCTTAGACATACATGGCATTCTTTAAACCACAGACTCCCAAGTGTCCCTGAGTCTCATAGCCTAATTCAGGATTTAAAAAAAACACAAGAATTGTATTGGAAAACCTAGAGAGAGAGAGAGAGAGAGAGAGAGAGAGCGACAGAGAGAAAGAAAGAGTGTGTGTGTGTGTGTGCGTGTGTGTTTGTGTGGTGTGTAATACAGGGTATCGGTTTCATTTTTTAGCTCCTGTATAGACTTCTATGCAAATAAATCCCTCCTGTAGAGACATTCTGACTGCAGCAGCCCTGGAACCAGTCGATATTAGAACCTTAGACACCAGACTCCATCCGCCATCCGCCTGGCAACCCGGAATACTGAGGACGCAGCCAGCAGAAAAAGAGAAGAATCAATCTTAGCTTTCCACAAACAGCCTCCCATTCTTTTTTCAGTTTCTCTGTTTCCTGAGTAGGGCATATGGAGTCTCATTCACATAGATGTCTAATTTGAATGTGGCATGAAACTGTACAACAGAAACTGTTGCCAATACTGCCAATAACTGTTGCTAATACTGTGCCACCTGACATACAAAACCAATGTAAATAGGAGTTTGTGTGTGTGTTTTTGTGTGTATGTGTGTGGGGGGTATATATGCGCATGCAAATGTTTTGTGGGAACTTGTTTTTGTTGTTTTGGTTTTGGCTTCACAGAGAAATCTAGCTCATCGCATGTGCTTTAAACTGATTGTTATGACCAGAAATTCAAGGAACAGATCCAGGGCTATGATATAATCTGCCTTTTCCAGGCAACAACAAGAAAAAAAGATGACTTGCTGATTGGAATCCTTCACAAAAGTAGCATTTACTAAAATGTAATACACCACACTACAGCCAAAATGCAGAAATGATTTTGCACAGCAGTTGCTGCATAGAGGTGCATTTGTGTCCATTAAAACAAAGTGCAGGTAAAGTCCTTTTTCAAAGGAAATATTTTCCCCTCTGAAGTCCACTGACAAGAGACGAAAAGTGCAAAAAGCAGATGATTTTGATTTAGAAAATTTGAGAGTGACTTCTGGCAAATGTACAAAAAAATGATCAGACATAAATCACATGATTGGTCTTTTTTATTTATTATCACATACAGTGCAGGCTCTCCCTCCAGCAAATATTTTTGTGTGATTATGCTATAGATTTAAACTGTGATTGCAATGTCATGGTAATTAAATAAAGAAAAAATACCATTCACAATATTACATTTGAGCTACTGATTTATATAGGAGAACTGCTCACTTTGAGGGAACTCGCCTACATCTACAAGAGTGATCTTGCTGTGTAATTAGGTCTTCTCCAAAATGTGGAATATTAAAACCTGACTTAGTTCAGAGGCATAATATACTGTCTTGAGTCCTCATATGAGTAAAAGAAAGGGCAATAGTATGTCTTTCAAAACAAATGCATTCTGTTATCTGAGTCAATGGCCACTACCTTTAGGGATAAACTCGCAACATAAGAATCAACTTATCAAATTCTCCCTAGAGTGAAGAAGAAGCCATAACAGTTTCCACATACGAGTTTTCAATTTCATGCTTTAAGGGGTCAGACATTTTTAAAGACGTTGGTGTACTTTCCCATGGATTTCCGCTCAGCAGTTATAAAGATTTTATAGAACTGCACACACAGCTTGCCTAATTTAACTATGAGTTAATGAGAGCCATTTAAAATAATAGGCCTAGATTGAGTGGAGGCATCTGCATCCATAGACCTTTAATGAGTCAGCCAATTCTCAAAGATAATCATGTGTCTGCTGTGTTTTACTCCAAGATGTTTTTTTTTTCTTCTATATGTAATTATGTCAGGGACCCATAAATATTACGACACTAACTGACTGTAATGCTTACATATGATTCTTTCAGCAAGTGACGAATTTATGACAAACTGCTGCCTGCACTATTCTGACTAATGTGAGGTTGTAGACATTGGTGTAGTTTGCCTCTACAGTCTGCCTTTGATCAACATGATAGACAAAGCATTGAAATACGAGTGACTGAATGTGGGATGTGATTAGCTTGCGCATATGAACGGAAAGAGAAATAGAGAGCGAGCCAGAGATCCTGGCCTTTTCCACCACAAAAAAGGCAAAATCGCAAGCCTGTTTGGTTAAATAAGAATGCACAGACAAGAAGAACGAGGAAGACCACCCCGGGAATCACTTCTTTTTTTTATTTGTGAGAGAGGTGGAAGCCACAGGATCGTGCAGTTGTCGCTGACAACAGGAAGGCTGTGGAGTCATGCCGCCTTTGCATATGTTAGTAAGGGCTGGCTGGTGAACAACATGACCCGTTCTGACAGGCTGGCGTACTGAATTTAGCGGGGAAAGGTCAAAATGTCTGACTGCTATGACTGTCTGAATTATTGTAATCAGTCAGTCTTTTTTATTGGCAACATTTTCCTAAAACCGAGGCTTCTTTACCTCTTGCAATGGTTGATATTGAACCAGAGAAACCAAAACAAAACAAAACATACTGGAAATACAGGTCAGTGGCATCTTAACATGGGAGGGTGCTCCCCAACAGGCTCAGGGGCTCCCCCTCCCCATGTGGTGCTACAGTTAAAATAAAAGGACAATAACTGGCAGTGAGACAATGCCACACACTGAACAAGCAGCCCACATGTCACATCCTCTAGTTAGCAGGCAAGCATTATACACACATTCATACACACAATATATAATATATAATATAATAATATTATATTACTGTGTATATATACAGTATAAGATCCCTCAAAACATCTTAACTTAAGCAGTCCTTGGGAAAACAGAAGGATACAATGATAAAGAAATGAAAACCAGTTTAGAATATGAAAGAATAAAACGGTCTGAGAGAAACAGCCGTGGGTCCACTATAAATCAGGCTTGTCTGCTGCACACTGCGCAATCACACACAATCACTCTCCTATGTGCTGCCCCTCATTAGAACCCCTCCCTGGAGCCAGAGCAGAACTTCCTCGTGTAGGCCCTCTCCTAAACTCCAGCCAAGTAATCTGGCTTGACACCAGCAATGAAGCACCCTTGACGGGCACAAAGTCCTCCAGGCCATTAAAAAAAGCTAACGCTTGTTGTGTTAAATGTTTGTAAGGTCTTTCAAATGATATGTTGAATGGGACTCCCAGGGTGAGTCCTCTTCCAGCAAGTGGAGAAAAGTGATTACAATTGCGACTGCTTTTTATTTCCTCTGTCTCTTCCCCCTCTCTGTTGCGGAGCAAGCTTGACAAGCGTACTTCGCTCTGCTCAGCAAGGAGGCCATAAAGCCAGCTGAACTGTCCGTTACCCCGGGGCCTGGTGCATGTTAAATCCCCATTTTGATCGCCAGCAGACTGCGGGATCAGCACTTGATTACTGTATTTCTCCTTGAGGCGCAAATTCCCCATCACCCGCCAACTCAACTCAGATCACCAGTGTTAGAGCAGCACTGCATGTCCACATCCACACACAGCTGACATGAAAATGTCCCACCCCTCCTACTCTGAAAACATGAAATGCTTTGTACCTTGTGTAATACATCTGCATATTCCTCCAATTGCAGCTTTTAACATATTATTGCATGTAAAGCAGTTAATACATTTGTTAAATCTAAAGTTTGATATGTATTTTTGTATGCTGTTAGGAAGTGCTATAGGTTAACTTGTGTTCCAGTTACGACAGTGTGCACCGATATACCACCAGTAAGTGGAATGTTTGTTCATTATTTTAACATCCCAATGGATCCCCTTAAAGGACATTGTGTAAAAATGAAAGTCTTTCTAGGAACAAACAGACTAAATATCAGTTAAGTCTAATTATTTTTGAGAAGTAATTTTTGCATTAAGCCTGCAACCAATCTCTACTGGGTGATATCAATAGTTTATGCAATAAATCAGGAGCTCAAAAGCTTGTTAGCCAGCTTGTTTACTGGCTAGCTAGCAAATCCAGCTACACCATTTAGATAATGTGAAGAAAACGGCTGTAAGTATCATTAGAAGCTAGGTACTACTTTTGTGTATAGTCAATACAACTTATTGATGTTGTATCATAAACTCCATTTTGCAAAACATAATGTATTGTGAGCTGAAAGTATCATATCGCCTAGTATATGCACATGCACACACACACATACCCCCCTTTCTATGTGTGTGTGTGTGTGTGTGTGTGTGTGTGTGTGTGTATATATATATATATACACACACACACACACACACATATATATACAGACAGAAAGGGGGGTCCAATAATGCTTTAGGCTTTTATACCTCAATGCCAAATAAGTATGCCTTGTGAGCCTAAGAAATTTATAGGCGGCTTTCCTATAAATACACTAAGAGGTCATCTGAGCCATATTTTCTTCACAACTAAATATAAACAAGGGCTGCCTATGTTATCTCCAGACATGATGCAATCCCTTGAAAATCAGATGAAATGTTTCTATTTCTTACACCTCTGCTCCACTCACTTTTAGAACACACAGAGCCTTGCATCTCAGTCATATTGATTATGTAAAAGGAGTAGCACTAACAGTTACTACCATGTTATTGTGTGCTTTTTGTCAGTCGGTGTGATCTGAGTGACTCATATCACAACATTACAGGCAGTGGACAAAATCAAACTGGGAGCTCAATACAAGCTGAAAAGATTCATTTTGGAGGGCAGCCAGCGATTTGGCTCTTTAACACACGGGCCAGTCATCCATAATCACAAGTGTGCTGCCATATTTTTTAATTTAAGCAGAAGGAGACAGGGACAGAGCTTCAACTTAAGAGACAGAGAAAAGAGAAAAGGAAAAAGAGGGAGAGAGGAAGGGGGAGGGAGATAAAACACAGACAGAATAGTTTGTGGATAACAAACATTGGTAAATATTCACAAAACATCCTCTGTCTGATGGAACTGGGGTTAATTAGCATTCAGTACACACCACAATGCTATATAAATAAACCTAAAGATCTACTCAAGGCAGTGGAGAGAATACCAGGAATTCCTGCCACAGCACCGCTTTTCCCTGGGAAAAATAGAGGGAAGTCATCGGTCCAGGTGATAGCACTCCACCACGGCCGAGTGGCAGTCCCCTAAAGAGAATATACTGCATCGTACTCTGCACATTCATCTTGTAATCCGTTTTAAAGCTGCTTAGCCTCTCTTCGTTTAAATGAATAGAAAACTGCAAAGGGAGAAGCCTTGGCGGCCTGGCAACAACAGACCTAATCAAACAGAACGAGAAAATGGCACCGTGCTCCATCCAAAGGCTCGCTGGGGACAGCGAGGGAGCGGCGGTCTGGCCAAAGAGGGGAGACGCTTGATGGCCAGACAGCCAGGGCCATCTTTGCTGGCTTTTGAGCTCGCCTCCCTCCAAATGGCAGTCATTACAACTAACATGAAAAGTCATTTTAGTTCCGCCTCACTACATCAAAGCAGCCTATAATAATTACTGTAAGAAAAGCCACCGAATGGAATTCGAACTGTGACTCATAACCCTGAAATGAACATTCAGATTTATTTCCCCTCCAAAAAACATCGTAAAGATTTCAGACGCAGCCCATACAAGGTCAGAACGAATGTTTTTCTGAGGAGTTATGTAAAAACCTGGCCAGCTGTTTTTTTTTTTTGGCATATGCTGCTTGTACGTGCATGACACCCTGAGCGTATGGAATGCAGACACCATTAATTGACTAAACTGAAAGTGCCAGTGGCTACATTTATTAGCAGAGTAAATTAGACACAGAAGTTGGAGATCAGTTAAGTTCCATATTCAAATTCACTTTGAGAGCAAGGTTACATCAAATGTGGGGAGGGGGGTCTAATAGTAATGTTGGGATACACCAAAATACACTGTAGACATTCTTCACAGGTAAAGCCATATATACATGTACATATTCCTCACTGCCATACACGCTGCATATGTTAGCAAGAAGAAGGCATTTGTGACAGACATTGGTATTATTAATATTAAAAACAGCCTGAATTATTCATCATAACTTTGTATTGCCTGTATGCTGTTTTTGGGGGAAAAAAAAAAGTAAACAGGTTTAGTCTGTTGTATTTTCTTTCCACATAAACAACCTTTAAATGATATTCCATCACGTGCACCTTCTATTGTGGTAAAATTTGCTTTAGTTTTGCAACCAAAATACACTGCATGCTTGCGTTTCATTTTCTCTCACTCTTCCTCAAGATTTTCATACAGCAGCCTAAATGAATTCTCAAGTTTCAAGTTTAAACCCAGAGTGATACTCCCCTTCAGTTCACCTTTTCCTACCAAGGGGCATTTGAATACCCAATACTGATAATATATCTCCTTCCTCTGTGTTAGGATTGAAATGATCAATTCTGAGCACAAAGTTTGAATTTAACACTGCCATCCTTCCCTCTTGCCTCCATTCCACTGCAAATACATTGTAGAAGTATCACTCGTTTCATTGGTGTTGACCTTCTTTTGTGAAGAACAGGCCCTGTTGTTGTCAGGTACACTCAATGAGAGTACTGCAAATGGAGGGCAAGCACTAAATTCCATACATTCAAAGTTACTACTGACCCCACTGCAATCCCCGCACAGCTGGCTACAGGCAGTGGGCATCTATCACATCTCCTGGAACCTAATCTCCAGGAGAGTGACAGCTGCAAAGGCAGCAATGTACTACAATCCCATTTTTTTTAGACACGTGGTCTGTATTCCATATCTGGCAATGATCTTGACTATAAAAAAAAGAAAATATCGGAGGCTCCCAGAACAAATTTCTCCCTTGTACCATCTTAAAATACTCCCTCAAAGAGAACACAAGGTGGAAAAGGGGGTACACAGTCAGTAAACAATGTCTGACAGCAGACACCGAGAGAAATGAGTAACAGCGGATGTGCTTGTCCAGGGGCTAACTTGGCATCATAAACATCGCCCGCCTATTAATCAGACCAGAAGGTAACCTAATTATCAATAAAACAATAGACTCTCCCTGCTAGAACGCTGATGCCTTGAAGCTGCATTTCCAGTCAATGAACTTAAACAATAAGCCATATAGCCAGAGGTCAAGCCACTTGGAAGGGACGGAATGATAAAAATATGAGGACTCAGGCCAAGTGAACCGTGTGTAAGTCATGATTACTTCATTACGCCTTAGGACTCCTCACAGTTCTGAAAAAAGCGAAATACTTCCCTGTTTATATAATATATCATCTCCTCCTACCTACTCGGGGTGGGCATTTTGAGCATCTGAGTGGTTGAGTACTTGACAGTAAAAATAAATAAATAGTCATAATTTAGTGCTGAAGAACTCCAAAAATTAAAAATGAAATTTAGCCCACACCTCCTATCAACAAACATGTTGTGCTGTAATATAAAATGAATTACAACATTCTACTGAACAAAAATTCATTTATTTCCCAATTAACAATCCAACAGCATTATAAATAAAAATATGTTGTTCCTTGCCTTCACTGAAATAAGAATCCACAGAGAAGCCTCCTTTTTTACAAAGCATTAAAACAAGCCCAATGAAAACTCTTTTATGGTTCCATTAACAACTCAACAGCAATTGAAGTCCCATAAAAATCTCAGAATGCACATAATACTGTCTTTCCAAAAAAAAGTTTTCATTGAATATTGTATGCATATGAAAAGTACCTGACTGCTTTAAAATAATAAAATGAACAACTAAAATATATACAAATTATCACATGCTTTGAATGCTATTCTCATCCAAACATAGATAGAAGGATCAGTTTTTTTTTCTATTCACGACGGTCTGCTTTCATGACACAATCATTCCATCAACACCACTCTAACTGATCACAACTAGCTAACTTTATACCGTAAGTGTGACATCAGCTGGCTTCCCACCAAAAATATATGACGTTTGTAGTCAAAGACATCTGTTACATTTAGCAAAGCACAAATAACCTTAGTTAATGTGTTCCCACAACAATAGTAAGAAAGACTATATGAATCAATTACAGAGAGTGAAATCTAACTGACACTCATCTGCAGAGACAATTTCTGTACACCACAGAAACATCAAAAAACTTTGGACAGAGAGTAAAAAAATGCATGACTTGACAAAAGCCTCACCTTCAATGGAAATCAGTAGCAATGAAGCCTCAGAAATCATTTTAGAGTGGAGCTCACTGGTTTTCTCCACATGAGCCAGGTCAAATCGGTGACTGACTGTGCTACTAATGCAGTGATAGAGGTTTGTTTTCCTCCATCTGCTGCGATTCCTAATTGTTAGTCTGCATGCTTCTATTGCGTGTGGTGTTATATGAAGGATTTTCTGTAGCATGCCAGTTCAGCTTTGCGCATATTGTATTCTACTGCATTTCTGATGTTTTATGAAAGTATTTTAATACATATCTTCTGCATGATGCAGTTGGCACCAAGCTCAAGTAATTCAGTGAATGAATGCCTTCCTAGCTTAATGCTCCAAACCAAAATGTCAAACCTGCCCACTCTGCATTGCTGTAGATAACTTGTAAAAAACTGTGGGAGGTTTCTCTTACTGAGGTATAGTACTGTCTATCCTCGAAAGACACCAAAGGATTTTGAACAATGATTTGTTTAACTGTAAAGTTCATTTTTATGCTGACCTGTTATCAAGCAATCACGCAGCATTTTTAGGTTGCAACACTTACGTCAACGCCTACCACCTGCACTGGATTCACAAACTGAATAACTCCTTTTTGGTACTAGAAACTGGCAAGCAGATCACATGACCTACACAGTAAATGAATCTCAATTATTTTTCTAGGTGGCATTACCATGATAATAATCCTATCAATAGTTTTCAGCACAATGCCACACCTAGCCATGACTGACTCCTCTTATTGATCACCAGGTGCCTTTCAATTGAATTAACACAGGAAAAAAGACTAAGGGCAAGATTAAATCTAACTGCAATGAACTTTGTCCTTTCATTTGCTTTACTGTGATTCTTACAACACATGTGGCAGAAATGAAATTGAAAGAAAATGTATGAGAATAATAGTAAGAACAATATATAAGCATAACAAGAATACAGGTGTTACCTGAAATTCCTTAGTGACCAAATACATTGTAGTTAGTTTGGATCCAGTCCTGATGCATATTTATAAACTGATTTATGACTCTCCATAATGAAAAGACAGTATTAGCATTGGAAGAATAGAAGTTAAAAAAATAATAATGGTTCACTAGGACAAAACAATGTCAGAAGCAGTCATTACTTGATGATTTGCAAGGAAGCAACATAATTCAACCACATAATCAAATAAAAGAATAGAGCAACAAAATAAAAATGCACTACATGTACAAATGTATAATCATATTCTGCCCACTATTATTTCCAAATGTGATGTTAGTTTACCCCATAAGTTTTCAATGCAGCAGTGTAAGGTGAGGGTATCTCTCTACTCTGTCCATATGTAGCTATTGATAAGTTAAGAATCTATAAAAAAAAAATACCCATGAACAGTCAGTAGCCAACTCAATGTCTGTATTCACCTGTTCAGTGGAATAAGGAGAAGGAAAAGAGGAAAATACTCCCATTTTCTATGATTCCAACTTGAAGACTGGGCCTTTCCGTTTGTTCCTTTTATCATACAATGCTGGATCTAAGTTCATATTCAGACTAAGCTGAATGTGCACAATGAAGACAGCGGAACACGTGTGTGGCACAGGGGAAGCCAGTAACCCTTTGGTAGGCTGTTGGTTGTGAAATATACAACCGTACACAACCATACAAAATCTACCAATTTCTCCCTTCCAGTCATATTATTGTTGTAATACTATGAGATATCATTGGAAAAACTATGAGATCAATCTCTGAAGCAGCGCTGAACTCAGAAACATTTTACTCAAAAGTCAAAAGCGTTCAGGCAAGGGCACACTCAGAGGAAATAACCAGCCAAACGATGCACATAACACATAACACAAAAATATATTTCCCTCTATTCATCTTTAAGTACATGTTTTTCTGTGTCATGATCACATCAGCAGAATGGGGAATCCAGCAAGCAGTGATATACATTTAGGTAAGACAACTTTAACTGTTCTCTGTCAAATCCAATACCAACTAACTGACTGAGCCAGACTCTGGCCCCATGGAGCCACTTGGTGAAAGTGATGAAAGTGTCACAGCATTGGAGACTGCTCCAGCACAGCCCACACTCACACAGCCCTTTCAAAACAGCAGAAACACTTCACCAACAGTCCCTTTGGCTTTTTTTTATTGTTTTAGTATATCTGATTCAATGGGACTGGATGATGAGGTCTGAAATGCTGAAAGACATACATAACTACAAAACTGTTCCCTTATTCTATACATTCCATCAATTCGGTACCAGCATGGTTCCTTCCTGTGCTAGCGACTGGAATAATTTGTTCTTTCTGGGGGGTCAGTTCATGCGTGTCAGCATTTTGCAAAGCAAAATAAATCCCCTTACAGAAAAGTTTGTACTCAATATAATCTGTTTGTGGAAAGAACAACCATATCAAAAGCAACTTAGTCTACAGAAACTGCTATACCTTTCTCTGCTCTCCACATAATCCATTGAAATAATCCCCACATTAGCCACAAAACTATTATTATTACTGTTTAAATTTGCTTAGTAGATGTCTTTGTCTTGGGTGACTTGCATAGCGTTTCCAGTTTATGCAGACATGTATGAAGATTTCAACAGCAGAGCCCCACCTGAGACCTTCTGGTTAAAGAGGGGGCTCCTTGACCACCACACTTCACTGTCATTTGGCATTTTTATGAATGCCTATTTGTTTACAACGTTTACAGAGATTTACATATATTCACAGACATCCACAAGTTATTTATGTGTTATGTATACTATCCTTCCAGGATAGTATCCTATCCTTATCCTTATTATTATTATTATTATTATTATTATTATTATTATTATTATTTCCTGTTATAATGAGGTGTAATACTAACAAAGCACCGGGGACTTTAAATGATCTGTACAGCACCCCCCCGCTCCCGCCAAGTCCCACACACACACACACACGCACCTCCCCCGTCAGTTCTCAAGTCACTACACAGAGTTAGAAGGCCCCTAGCGGATCGCCTTGTCCAAATACATGCACTAGAGCCTTCCAACGCTCTCCAACACTATCTGCTTCAACACTGCGAAAACGAGACCCAAACAAGGGTCCATTTTAACCAGCAACCAACGAGTGCCATTATTACATTGATAAAATTCAAACGTTGTCGTTACAAAATAACAATAACCTCGCATTATGATGCAATTCTAAAGCAACAGAAAAGCGATCCAAGCATCAGCAAAAATAGATAAACGGCAGTCGCTCAAAAGGGACATGTCAAGTGGAATTCAAAACCATGCGAGTCTATTTTGCTCGAGCATTACAGCACAGTTAAAGTTCCTTCGGGATAGACGAATATAGCATTGTAATCCTGCCTTTCTCTTATATTCGTGACATATAAATATTTTAATGTATTTTTCCCACATAGTTTACAGTTTACTTACAAATACAGTCATATTTGTCCAAAAAACCTCTTCTGTGTAACACTGTACCAGATATCCACTACTACGTACAAACATTAACAGTAGGATCGAAGATTCGATGACACGAGTGGTATCGCTTTCCCACGATGCAATCATTGTTAATATACCGCGCAATGGAAGGGAAATTAAAAGTTTTGAATCAAGCTTAATATTAACAATGGTATAGATTATTCTCAACTATTATTATTATTATTATTATTATTATTATTATTATTGTTATTATTGTTGTTGTTGTTGTTGGTGGTGGTGGTGGTATTGTTGCTGTTGTTGTTATTATTGGCCAGTAGATACGGCAACATCCCCAGCAATTATGAATAAAAGTTAATGAATAAATGTGTCTATTTAATACTCTGAGCCGTCTGGTTAAATAGGCTGATAGTAAAATCGCAGCTACATCACTAAGGTATGCCAACATCAGCTTTAGCATTTACATTTATGTGAATGCTTCCTTGAATCTGTTCAGTAATCATAGACATTGTAAAGTCTGAAAACATTCTGAATGGTAGTCTGTCATAACGCGTGGAACTGCAGCCAGAAATGTGAAAATACGAACGCGAGAAGTCTTTACCACTACAGTTACTGTATACTGTTTCCATTTCGCTATAAAATGGGAAATAGTTACTAATAATGTATATAATGAACCTCAGTCAGAGGGAAAAAGAGGAAAAAATGCTGTACTGTCCATCCTCGCGCTACTTGTTCTCAAGAACTCGTGTTATTAATACCGAGTAGCTATTCAAATATAACCGGTGGCTTCCTCATGTTCCTTATTTCCGTTAATCTTCATGTCCTCAGGTTAGTTCGTGAGTGGCCATATGCTGCGTTAAGCACAGAGCAGAGAGAAATTATTTCCGTCAATCTACAAACAAACATTCCAGGTCCGCTTGTGACAATACACGCTTGGATACAGGGTCCAAAATATACTACAGTGAACGAAGCGCGGCTGTCTGCTCCAATCTCGGCATGCCGTTCAGTGCTGTACAGATCATTTAAAAAGTGGACTTCTAACTGAAAACGTGTTGTCACTATTCACTATACAAGTTTAAGGACGACTAATATTGATCGTGGCCACAGAGTCGGGCTGCATTACGCTTAAATATTACGAAATGCATTGGGAAAGACGTCAATACAGCTAAACAAATGCAACACAAATTATGTATCCTCCAATGACAGACACTGTGGCAAATATTATGGAGAACACGCAAGTTTCCTACATTTGCCATCCCTTGGAATACTAAAATGTTGACGAACTCCCCACGATTGTCTCGCCATTACAAAAGTGCTTACCTTAACATCGTTTTGGGTATATGAGTCTTTAAACTCGGTCTCCCCTGGTTTGTCTGTACAGTGGCGAGTTACATCCAGTGTAGTTGCAGCAGAAGGGAAATAATCCACCATCTAAGCAACCGACAGTCTTCTCTTCGAATCTGTCTTTTACGCTCTTCTTTCTCTTTTGTAATTTCGTTCCTTATGTCTCTAAAGCAGATGTCTTCTTCAGAGCAAGAAGAGAGCCAGGGTAACGAACTGCTGGATCTGGATATTTAGAAATGAAGACATTTCCCGTGCGCGAGTGTGTTTTGGCTTCATAACCCAATGTGCTGAGATTATGTAGTTGAGTGTGCTGTGCGGCTGAGACACGTTCTCCTGCCGAGAGTCAAACACAGACTGTGTGCGCCAGGGAGAGAAACAGACAGGGGAATGGAAAGGTGACGTCACTTACCGGGATAAACTAACTCTCCCTGAGATCAACTTTCTCCTGTCCGTCCACTCAAGGAATTTAAGGCATCGAAACTTTAGTGCTGCAGATGTCCCCTTCGGTTTTAACGTTTTTAAATCAAAACTGTTGATCAAACATTTAAAAATGTAAAAACATAATAAAAATCAGTGGAGGGAAAACAGAGTATGTCCCCTAACCCAGTGTATATTTCAACCGTTCAAAATATGTTAGGCTACATATGCATCTAGAAAGTGAATGAAAGTGACCTAAAAGTTTCATATTCATTTAGACATGAGCTACTATATGAGAAATGATGATGGTTTTTAATTTCAATCTTCGATCTGCCCTGGAAGTGTTCTTTGCATGCATATATATGTAGTATCAATAAATGATATGTGTCTGGCTGGTCCACATTCAGGTGTAAACATATGATAATGATGACCATGATGATGTCTGAAATGACTGTTACTATTAGTAGTAGACATAGCTGTAGTCCTTGTAATAGCTGCTGTTTTTGCAATAATTCACTTATTCTGAACAATTTTATGTAACATAAGCAACAGCACTGCCTTTTCCCCATTTTGCAAGTATTTGTATTCTGTGCTGTGGTGAAATAAAACGTATCTCCAAAGCTGGAAAACAGTGCATCAGACCTGAATCAGAGTAACCCAAGTTTTCAAGTTCTTTGAGCGATAACCCTGCTCCAGGGCACAGAGAACATGCAGAAACGATGCTTCTGTTTAAGAGCTATCTTGTTCAGGTTGGGTATTGCAGTGCACCAGCATTTTATTCATTATTTACTCATTGGAAAGGTATACTGTATATTAGATTTGTAGAACAACATCCTGTACTGATAGCAATGTAAGCAGTGTTTAAAAAAAAAGTTCACAACAATTGACTGCAAAATCTGGCTATATTGAGGAAAAAAAGCCAGTTCTATAGATAGCACAGTCCAGAAAAAGGAGAAGATAAATGGTTGCTTCCTCAGTAAACAAATTCTAAGTATTTAAATGAATGCTACATCAAAAAAGTTAATTTTCCAGTATTGCAATAGTGAAATCTAATTTTTTTGTGTCTTGAAGAAAAAGGCACAGAGCAGGACAGAAGATAATGCAGATGCATGGAGGAATGTTACATGGTGAATATAACGTGGCTCATTTGCTGTGCTTATGCTATCATGAACCCGCTATCACCCTCTGGAGTGAGTAAGTTGCAATACTCTCCTCTGTTGAAGACCTGTTTTTTTTGGCGTTGCAGATTGGGCAATATTTGCTGTGAGCAGCTAAAATCTGCTAGTTTCTGGACAGCAGGCGATAAGGGCTATTGCAGGGAAAATTCTGGGCTGATTCAGAGGCACTTGGTGAGGGGCGCTGCGCTTAGAATGTCCACCATAAGGTTATAGATTCAATCCTCAGCTGACTCACTGCTTGGCACCGGGCCTCATGCGATGTAATGAACACCAGCTCTGTGACGAACCTGTGTCCTGTCTGGAGGGCAGAGCCGCGTGCAAAGCTGCTTTACGGCATGGAGATTTGGATGGGATGTCACCAGCTTACTCACCACAAGTTATCTCTCAGAGTTTATTTAACCCCACGTAGTAGATTCTTACCTCAGACCTGTCTTGCATGTCCTGTCACTTTCAAGGTATTTTATCTCAGATAATTGATTATGGCCTGCTGGTAAAGCCTTTTTATTTCTCAGTGATGATGACTCAACAATTCAACTCTCAGCTGTGGAAAGAAGTATACGACTTGCTGGACTCACTGTAACTAAACTCTTGGTCCAGCATTGGCTTCCTCCTCATTCATTATCATGGAAATAATGGATGTTGGTATTCTGTGCTTAACTCATGGAATGAGGCTCATGCAAAAGTACCAGAATTGACATTTCAAATATAATTTATGTATATAATTCCTGATTGGCCCTCTGCTTTGGTGGGAGGGATGGGATGGTTAGTTGCTTATGTGGCTTTTTTATTGTTTTTTGTTTGTTTTCTGTATATTTGCATATGCTTCATATTGTGCAAATACAATTATGTTCATCACAAAAAGAGAGAGGTATGGATAGACTCTGATTCAATGGGCTGCCATAGCAGCTCTGCGCTGCTCTGATGATGGTAACACTGAAAACATTGTGAAAAAAGGTTTGTGCTGACATGGCCTCAGAGAGATGGCATGAATTATGTGAACGGATAAGGGCAGACTGGATGAACTGGTGGAGAGTGGATAGCTGTGCTGATGAGTGCCATGAAAAGATTAGGAAATACATAGCTGAAGTGGGTTTGTTTTTCTGTATACAGGTCTAATATGCCCATATTAGTGAATAAGTCTTTGATTGCTGCTTTTTACAAACCAGTGGGTACTTCCAGTGGATCAAGTGGATTGTAGCATCCGGCTGACGTGTTAAGTGTACTGCAGAGGAAAAAATTACCTGTTGTCAGGACTCAGAGCCATAGTTCTGGAGGTCATGTTAATTTGGAGGATAAAACGGTGCAAAGGGCAGCTGTAATAGCCTGCACCTTAATAAGAATAATAAAACTATTATTATTTGCTAAAAGTTGCATCTTGAATCAGATAATATTGGTGCAATAATGTACCTTGGATGAAAGGTCTCAGAGACTTTTATATTGGCCTTGCTTTGAGCATAAAATTGGACAAGCAGAGAATTATTTTATTTAACGTTTAATTGTGGTAGTACATCCTCTGCTTTTACATTTAGAAAACAGATAGAACAGCCTTTGGTAATGGATTGGGTGATCTGTATCACAATTACATGTATGTATCATCTGTGATCTCTGAATACCTAAACAATTATTTCCAAAAAAGCAGTGTCTGAGTCCAACTGTATTACGTTTCAAGCTTAAAAAGCTAGCATGGCTTTTTAATATATAGAGTATTTGACAAAGAGAATATCATTTTGGACTAGTTGCCTCAGAGAGTGCAATGTTTTAATTTAAGTGCTCAGGATTAGCTGCTTTCTCCAAAACACACATACTGAACCACACAGGTTATGGCAACATTGTCTGGGGCCCTTGGTTACAAATGTCCTAATGTTTGCAAAGCTGCTGGTGTTTGTTTAGTATGTTAATAATTTACTTTTACTCAGTTTCTATTGGAGCATGTCAGATTTATCAACAGAACCATATAAAATACAAGTTATATGAGACCTATTCCAAACATTATTTAGGTGTATAATCAAAAATCCCAAAATAGCATAATCCATTCAGTTTGATGCATTTCCACAGTATTAATCATTCCCATTGTCTCCCACTACAGCAACATATTTCTGCGATAAAACTTCCAACACTCGACAGGACTCATGGCTCTGCAGTCACTTACAAATATTACTTTGGGGCAGCTTTTAAATCTACCGAGTCTCAAGTCAATATAACAAATAGTAGCCGAAATAGGAAGCGATTCATTTTCCTGTGCGTATGGTAGCCATAACCCTATGATAGATTGCCTGCAGTCATCTATCTGTGATGAGGTTCAGACCAAAATCTAATCAGTGGTCTTCCCTAAGCAGGCTATTATTGCATGGGCTTTTGATGAAGTCTGTTCCCATTCCTGTACATTTATTCTATCCATATTGTGATTTATTTATTATGTGATGCTGTAGAATGTTTGACATTACAACATAAATATTTGGTATATAAGGTATACTGTCTCTACTGTCTGAAGACCATATACAATTTACAGAAGAAACTTCTATACATGCATAGTAAACAAAAAATATCTTCATTAGGAGAGATCATCATAATGATCAGCAAAATATTTACTTTAACTTTGTATACTGAAAGTATTTTGTCATAGTCATGCATTAAGGAACAATTAAGATTATCATCAGTTCTTTTGATGTTTTGTACATCCTTTCCACATTGCAGTCCTCTTGAGATGACAGCCAGTAGTCTGTCTTTGCACATTTGGGAACAGTACAGTAAACACCCCTGTAGCCATCATAGAATATATTTTTCTAATCATTAAAAAGTCTCACATGGGTGTTTGTTTTGCATACAGAAAGAGGCAGCAATGGAAAACGTAATAGAAAATGTTACAATTCCCGTATCAGGTAAACCATTCATTGTAAAATTAGTTTTACTTATTTGGGTAGATCTCTCTTAAGCGGATAAAATTTACTGAAGTGAAAAATCCAACATGTACAGACATAGGGGATTGACTTGTTTATGATGTACACCCAAGCAAAGACAGACTAAGTGTAACAACCCGAAAGTGATACGATCAACACCTTCTTCAAAGAATGAAAAACAAACCTCAAACCGCAGAAATCCCTATGAATTTATTTACTCTCATTTTTTCCCAATTCTGAATAACTAGTTGCATTGTAGACATGCTGCCCATCGCAAAGTTCTTGCAGACATGAGTCAGAGGAAGGCACTTAATGTGAAGCTTTAAGCAGGTACACTGTGGGTGCCAGCCTGACCAGCGGGTGAGCGAGGGGGGTGATTGATTTTCATGAAGAAAATCTGGCAGTCCTTATGTTGATTTCACTATCCAGAAGTTGTGTCTATTTCTTTAGACATCTAAGTCAAAGTCCAACTAAATTAACTGCTTTCACAACTTCTTTAAATGGCATGCAGTATCCATGCATAATCATATACCGCATACATTAGTTTCTCATGTTCTCTAAAAGCTGTTATATTTGGAAGCATGTTCAATTTAAATTGATACACTATAGGCATTTCACATTGCAAAGTGTAATATATATATGTGTGTTATGCTTATGTTTATGCGTGGTATTAGGTTTTTTCATCATAGTTTTTTTTTTTTTTTAGAGGTCAAATGCGAATTAAAGTCTTTTTACCCTAAGTGAGGTAATGACAGTAACTTGTTTTAATGAACCTCCATATACTTGAAAGTTACAGAAAATTTTAGCACCCCTAGTGGTACCAGGTAGCAATGGCCACATTTCCATAGCAGGTGTACAGCACAAAGTGCACTGTGGAGAAAACTCAGATTCTTGTTGGCATTCCCTTAATATGTCAAGATGAACATCACCATGTGTAATCATTTGTGACAGGATTCCAGTGCAACTCTGGATAAAGTGCTGCAAATCACAGGAAAGCAGTGCAGTCAGAGACATTTGAAATAATGAGCATGGCTATTTAAATAGGTACTTCGAAAAATGAATTAATATTCACTCATATTCTTTTTGCATAAACCTAGAATGAATGCCTGAGTACATGAGCGTTATTAATAGTGGAACTTGGCTTAACAAATGAATTCCTAGCATTAATGGCTAAAATGCTACCATCTCTAAATGTTCCTCTTAGAGGCACATCTGTGCATTGACATGTGCTCATGAATAGGGCTGTCTGTCCCTGTAACTTTGGCCATTATGGCATTTCTTTATTATCTCTGCTGGTAATAATTTCTGTTCTCAAAAGATACACAAAAAGAATTTTTAACAAGAGCTCTGAAAAATAGAAATGCATATTCATTATACTAGCATGTACAGCAAAGCATATGGCAGATACACCAACAATAACAAACATGGAATTGTTCCAACACCTGCACATACTGAGGGGTATATTATCACATGTGTATTTTAATTAATTATTTTTTTAATTTATCAGAATTAAGATCAGTGCGACTAATAAGACACATAATGTACATTGCATGTATGCCAATCTCAATCCATCTTAACAGACTCTTCTTTTTCAATTATTTTAACTGTAATTTATCAGACCGCAAAAATTTGTATTTTAATTAATTATTTTTTTTTAATTTATCAGAATTAAGATCAGTGCGACTAATAAGACACATAATGTACATTGCATGTATGCCAATCTCAATCCATCTTAACAGACTCTTCTTTTTCAATTATTTTAACTGTAATTTATCAGACCGCAAAAACTCTTGTAGTAATACAATGCTGATACAAAAAAGGCAGCAGATGCAATATTTAGAGGAACTGACCATGGTTGTTGGGAACAGAAGAGATGCATGTGCTCTGATCAGTTTACTGTAAAAGTAAAGCAAAACCACAGAGCCACTGCTTTGAACTAATATCTGTGACAGATTCTGTCTGTTTGCAACAACTGTCTCCCCTCACAAAATTGCTCCACGCATCCAGTCTTAAGTAGTAGCTAAGTGGTGAAAACACAAATCAGTATTAGTTGCCAGTGATCCTGGGAAATGTGTCAGTGGAGGCTTATTTGGTTCTTCACAGGTCAAATGAGTGTTTGGCAGAAATGGGATGACGGGATTGAGGAAAGAAACAGTTGCAGATGAAATTGGTCTGAAAAAGAAAATCAGTTTGAGTATCAAGCTGAGTGGTTACATCAGAGCAATCAGTCTGAGAACTGTGCAGCGCTGAAGGCTTGCTGCTCAAATGAATATGTGCAATACAGTGCATTACAATGCATTACAGTAGGATTTTTCTTAAACCAGTGGCTCGCTTTCATGACTACCATGATACATTCAATTTCACTACTTGAAGTGATATACAGAATAGGTTTACTGTTACCAGTGTTTAAACATTTACAGAATCTCCCTCACCACTGAATCTACCTCTGGCCCAGGCCCTGGTGTTCTCCTGCCTGGGCTGCTGCCACTCCCTCCTTGGTGGTCCCTCTGTCTGTGCTATTAGGCCTATACAACTCATTCAGGATGGTGCTGTGGAGCAGGTCTAAGACCTGCATGCCTGTACTCTGCTCATCTCCCTACAAGGGAGAGCTGCAGTGGTGAATGACTCACATGTGATTGAATACGTTTGTTCAGGCCTACTGGGCAGCCAAGTGAATCGCTCATCTGTGTCTATAAAATATGATCAATCCATATGCATTCAGACCACTCAGCTCTGCAACCTCAAAATGCCTGGTTGTCCCTCCCCTGCAGGGTCACACATGCAGTATCAGTAACCTTTTGTCGGTTCTGGCCCCCATGCAGTGCAGAGTTTCCCAAAGTGGAGTTTTGGTCTTCTTCAGCCACAGACTAAAGACCTACCTCTTCACCTCTCTGCTTCCCTAACCTTAACTCTCCCTTTTTATAGTCTTGTTTTTCTGTATGGCATTTTATGGTTATTGTTTTATGGTTATGGTTTTTACATGCACTTCATCAAAACAAAAAAATTATACACCTTCAGGAATAACTTGGAAAAAAACATGACACATCAGAGGTGACATGGTTACATAAGAGCAATCAGTACACAAACTGTGCAGCGCTTCATTATGTACTGCATTACAGGAGAGCCTGAGCTTAATGAGTAATTAGCAATTCCAAAGCTGGTGTGAGAAAGGGGAAAAATGAAGGAAATACAATCTTTATCTACTGCTTAACACAAGTATGTTATCTGCTCACCCACTGAAAAGGCAGGAGGAATTGGTAAGAAGCGATGTGTTTGAAATGCAGCACCGTCCCCTGCCTGGCAATGCTCTGCAGTTGCCTGCTCTCAATGGAACAGCTTGGCCATTTCATGGTCTTCCTCCCTCTCTGCTACACAATACGTGCACAACTCTGAATGAAGTGTGCAGCAAAATCCTTTTATGGTAAATTCCTATCCAGAACTTCACAGGTATCTGCTGTGCAATCATGTGGAGATAACTCAGGCAGTGCACACAGTATACCAGCAAAAGTTACACTTTGTATTGTACTGGAGTAGACTAAAGAAACTGCTCTGACACAATGAAATAACTAAAATACAGACAGTTTTAAAGAAAGCTTACAAATCATTTTGATATTGTGATTTTTTTTACTCATAGGTGTAGATATGTCAATGGCTGCCACAGCCCTTGGCAATGGCTGGCATATTTCATCACATGGCTGCCGACCGCTTGTGTAAGTGAGTGACAGAACCTGAAATGGCATCCGTGATCTGTTCAATTCAGCAGTCACTCCACACGCCGGGTGTGTGCATTCACCAGAAATCTCACAGTGTGTCTGATTGATCAAAAGCATTGTGTCTGCCTCTCCCTCTATTTTACACTTCAGTGTTCATGAAAAGGCACTTTACAGCTGATCTGTCACCTTGCACAAAGTGAGGGCAGGCCTCGAATGGCATTTTCAAGCCATCCCATGGCCAGTTATCATTGCGTTAAAAAGAAGATCAACAGGAGTTCTGAATGTACAAAGACTGATGCAGTTGATTGCTCATCATATACTTGTGTTTGGATGTAGTTACAATAGTAGCAATATTTGTGTCCTGGTTGGTGTTCAGTACAGACATTCAGCCATTCAGTATATATAAAAATACTGATTCTTGAGCTAGACTACCAAAGTAGTGCATTCTCCTAAATGCTAACATTAATTTGAAACAGGAAATCTTTTGCATTGGTGCATAACAATGAGAATGGTGCACAGCTATCATACCCAACTGTGTCTGTCTCAAAAATTGAATGAATATGAGTTTTATATGGTTTAACATTTATGAGATGACCCAAGACAGTGCCCTGTTTTTGAGTTAGTGGTGGCATGTTCCTGTCCTATTCCTTTGATTGGATTGACTTACATAAATAGGGGCTGTGTTCTGAATAGCTTCCTGCAAGGGAGAACTTCCGACCTGTCATTCCAAATATGACTCAGCCTTATCATCTTTCAGGCACTCACACCAGCACCACTCATTACACACATACTATGTACCAGAAAAAAATGGTATTTTGCAGTAGTAATTTATAAACTTAAATAATAACTGAGTTGCAAGGTCTAGGCTGCATTTTGGCCATTTTCCCAACAGTGGTTTAAAAAAAAAAAACTCCTTGGCATGCTGCCAGGCTCAGACATGGGCAGGGAAACTTTGGTATATATCATCATGAATTAGAATGAAATTGAACATCATTTCTCACTTCTAATCTGATTCATCAATGCACATTTCACTTAATATGTCTAAATCCATTGGGTGACAGTTTGGGCTGTATGATAGTAAATATCACTTTAACAGTTCTTTATACAGGCATCGGGCGTAATCAACACAGCCCCAAAAGACATGCTGATGAGTAAAAGCATCTCCAGTGTTTCCAATGAAGTACATTCCCTTCTGCTGTTTTGCAGTACCCGAGGAAACCTAGCTGTGAAAAATCTCTTGATACTGGTTCATAATTTCACATGAGGTCTAAACATAATTTGTAAGGTACATAGAGAAGTGAGAGAGGGAGAAAAAAAAACAACAATGAAAAGTTTAAACACTATGAACCAGCAAAACACATATACTAATTCACAAGAAAAGAGAGAGGGGGAGAAAAAAGGGTGAAAGCCCTAAGAACAGGGGAGAAACAGTATCTGTTTGGCAGAATGTATTCTTTGCCTGATTACTGTTTGCTGCCCCCTGTAGTTTGTTTGCCTGTCTGTGTTGAAGAAATAAAGCTTCTGGTTAGAAAACCTAAACATTTTTCTACATTATGATGGACCAAAGATTCAGTGAGCATTTCAGTTCATTGATCCCAGGGTTCCTGTGTTTCTCTGAGGCCATCATGCTCAGTGTCACTTTCTTTACCATAGCACATACATGGAAGTACTACTTCTTTTGTTACTTAAATGTTTTTGTTTATTTTCAGCAACTACATTTATAAATATCCACACAATATGCCTTATAAAAAGAACAGGCTAAAATATTCAAATGTATCTCCTACATAAATTCAGAGCCTAAATTAGCCCTGCTACAGGTAATGACAGTATATCCAGTTACTTATCATTAGATTTGTGAAGTGGTACTGCACTGTGCTCTGGACTGTTAGTCACAGAGAAAACTGAACTCTCATCTCTTTTTAGTGGAACATCATTGAAAAATCCTTTAGAGCATTATTATAGCTACAAGTGAAGGTTCCTCTGAAATAACCACAGCAATACCTTTACAATAATGTGAGTGGACATTCCTCTCACATACATTTCCAGCTTTCTACAGTTCATCAACACCAGCATTCTGTCACCAAACCAGCAATGGGATCTAATATAAATCCATTAGAGGCTGGTAACCAGACTCTCACATGGCCTGTTGCATTTATTTATTCAATAATCTTCATCTATTGTTTTTTTTTTTCCTTTTTTTTTCACAACGTTTGTCCTCATAGCTTCAATTGCTGTTGTAGGCATCAGAGCGCATGCTGAGGCCTTTCTCCCCAAGCCACAGTCCAACAGAGAAGGATTTCATGGTCAATTTAGTATAGGCAATTAACCTAACCTGCATGCTTCTAAGGCTACAGTGCTCAATTCTTGCCCACAGCTCCTGGGGTCCTCATTCTAGCAGAGTGTGTAGGTGCCTTTTCATCCTCATTAATTGCATATTTTTCATAAAAATTAGGCATCTACACCTTGGGAGTGAAATGCCATAACTTTTTTTATATGTAAGCCAATGTTTCTCTCATTGTTTCTCTCTACTAGATGTGCTGAAACCACATCAAAGACTATGAATTATCTTGAAGCTAATTAGTTTGAGATCATTTTACCTTAAGCGTTTCTTTAAGAGTATTGACCATTTAAAGCAAGAAACAAAAGGTAGATCTCCGTGAAGCACAGATTTTCATATTCAGGGCATGTTCCCAGTTTGTCAGGTCCCATGAGAAGGGACCCTAAGGCATCATGCATGTTGAGGTTCCTTACCCTCAGGAGTATTCCTTCTTGACATTAATTGTGACACTCACAGACTGAAGCTGAATTCCAAAGAAAGCTCCACTTGGCATTTATATGTTATCTCACACTTTTGCTTCACTTTTGCCACTTAGCAGCCTTTTTAGTAAATCTGAAGCTACCTCCTTTTCCTTTGTAATCAAAAAAAGATGTGAAAGATGTCACCCTCTTACAATGCAGTGTAAAACTTCTTTTGACAGTGTCTCCATGATGCAACATTTCATATCAGGTTCACCTAATTACATAACTTTACAAAAACAAAGCTGTTGTCCTGCAATATCCACAGGATCTGCATGGGAGATTGGATATTGGAGCTGAAATGTTCTTATGTAACGTAGGAGCATTCACTTTTCACATAGTTGAATACACGTAAACACAATAAGGACTGCCAACAAGTTCTGTCATACAAAATACAAAAAGCATCTGAAAGTTAAAATTAATTAAAATAAGTTAAACCTTAGTATGATAGTTGTAAATAGTTGAACAGATATTGAAAGTGAATTATGAATCTCTTCAGGTGGCAAAAAATTAAATTAAACAAATATTTTTGTCAGACAAACAAATCGAAAACAATCCAAAATGTCATATATAGACTGTTTTTGTCTTTTTTGAATCAACCTTTCCCATATAATGAATTCCTCATTCCCCTTAAGCCATACAGTTCTCAGTTTGTGCTATTCTGCTGCTTTCACATCTGATGGTTACGGTGTAATCCACTGACTAATCTGCTGTCAGACTGTGTGTCAAAGCATTAGCTCTGTGTCAGTGACTCTTACGCCCTCTCACAGAGGGGAGACCAATCATACAAACACATATGCAAGCTTAAGCTGCATGGAGTAGAATGTGCACCTCAGAAGCCACTATAGCTGTTTTCCTCCCTCCTACATTCTCATAATATTTCAGATAGCTCAGAGTACTCAGCTTAATGTGCCACAATTGTTTTATTTAATTATTTGTCTTTGAGTCAGACATGACTTTTGTCAGGGGTAGTATGAAAAATACTTGTAATATAGTTGTAATATAGCTTTTAACTGCAGTTTAGTAATTTTTTTAGTTAAAATTTGTTATTTTTAAAGGTGTTTCATGTAGTTTTTACCACATCTTCATCATGGGAAAAAGGTCACTTTTGTTTGTCAAACACACAAAATCTTAAATTCCCATTATGCAAATATGCCTTGGCTAGGGACTACTGCATTCATCCCTTTGGAAACAAGCTGCACCTCTTCAAGGTTTTCTATAAAATAATACAAGCTGGTTTTTTCTACCTTTTGTTTCATCTTAAACTAGTTGCTGACAAACATTCTAAATGCTCCTCAAAGTTTGCTGCAAAATCAGTAAAGTTGTGAAAAGTAAGAAGCGCTTACATGGATTTAAGATTACGTGTCCAGTTTTTCACACCTAAGCAGATTTCTCACTTTACCTGTGTTATATGAGCAATGTCAGAGATCTGCATATTAGGCAGGTTGTCATTTACATAATGGGTGTTCATCAATAACTGCAGGATTACATGGATTCTAGCACAAAACATCATATTTAAAAAAAAAAAATAAATACTATGTAGACGTCTGGATATGAGGAGACAACTGGAGGTGCACTGAGGTCCGTCTGGGGGTGCAATGCACCCCTAAGCACCCCCACAGTGTCAACCCTGCACCTACCCCATACAATAACCCACTCCTAACACCAATGCAGCAAGCAAGGTGAAGGAGGAACACAAAAGTACATGCTGTGAACCACACATTGATTTCTTATGCCATGGGAAATATTATCAAAATAAAGTTTTCAGACTGCGTCTATGAGTACAACAGAATAATGCAGAAATGAGTCAGAGCTATTAAGATACACCTTGTAAAGGATGACCTTGTAAATGATGGATGGTAACTGATTAAGTGATAGATCGTATCAAACAAATATAGCAAACGTTTGAATCAGTCCTTAGCAGAACTGAAACAGTCTGAATCAGACTGTGATGCTTATAAGTGAAACAGCCTATTCACATATAAAAGCAACATCAGCAGGCCCTGCTAATGACAAAATGAATAAATATTTCCAGTGAGGAGTATCTTAAGTAAGTTGTGACAAAATATGCATAGAAATATAATCTAAAAACAAAGCAATGCTGGTTCTTTGTTCTGTATTCAATACCAATTAGATAAATCTGTCAGTTCAAAGCACAAAAGCACAAGTGGAACATTTCTTTTCTTCTTGCTTATTTGCAAATAATGAAATTTTAGCTGGTGACATTCATCATAATGTTATTTGCACGGTATATGCGTTTGACTGAGAAAGCCAACAAACATGCTGCAACATCAATTTCGATAATATCTGTGATCATATCGAGGGAATTGTGGTGCTATTCAAAGGGCTACCTTGAACTGAATTGGAATTAGAGTTATTGCCATTTATTGACATATACTAATTATGTAAGTCAACATAATTTATGGTCCAAAGCCCTCAATGTAACAACTTGGGCCAGAGAAAGTTGAGCAATCATTTATGATGACGTGCCATGAACTGCATACTATAAACTGTACTTGAAGATATAAACAGGCTGACTGTTGCACTAGGTAGGCACTAGGTGTTAGAATTACATCATGCTCTCAAGAAACAATCTAGGGCTTGATCAAACATCACATTGCTTTAATGTTTCTCAAAGGGAAAGCCCTGAAAAGAAAGCCCCTTTGATCAAATAAATATATTCCTATTTGCACAGTATCCCAAATATAGTTATATTTCTCCAAATCCATGATGTTTACAGACTACAGAACTAACAGTCATTCAGTCAATCAGTCTAAAAGAGTGCTGGTCATTATGAAACAATGGCAATTTGTTTCAACAAAAGTCAGTTACTGTAAAACATCTTATTTCAAATTTCAACAAATGTTGTTAATTTTACCATTGATATTATTATTAAGGGTCATTTTACAACAAGCATGTTTTTTATTAAATGCATTTAAACTGCTATTTCTACTCGGGAAATGACTGTTTCCAGTTTCTTGCATAGTGATGAGAAATTTTAATCTTATTAGTGTAATTTAATATCTGCACATTTTATAATACACCATGTCATTCATGGGGTCCCAGGTGGCTCAGACAGTAAAATTGCTTGTGTCAAGCAGAGGCTGAGTCCTATGGCCCAGGCTTGAAACTGGCCATATCCTTTACCAACAATGACTGGGAGCCCACATTAGTGGAACCAATTGGCTTTGTTCCACTAGGGACAGGGGTGAGTCTACTTTACACACTCTGGGACTCATGTGGGCACCTAAGAGCTGTTCAGATAGAGCCTATCCACCAAAGTGCATGTTATGAAATAATCTTTTCAATGTCAGTGACCAATCAAAGCAGGAAAAGGATGATTGTAATATAACTGAAAACACTGAAATGCTCTGGGTAAGATCAAGACCCATCGCATGAAATTCTTCATTCTTCATTCTTCATACTCTTCAACAACCACACTGATTTGAAAGCAATAACTTATATGAGACTATAAATAAACTCAATATAAAACAATCTGCTTCCCTGCTTCATGCAACAGTCCACACTTTACATTTATAAAATATGATTTCAGCTATATCTTGGATACCACTGTGAACACCGAAAATAACATACAATATAATGCTACATACACAACAATACTTACATATGACATATATCAAACTGAGACTGCAAATATTATATGGCAAAATAATGACATAAAAAAAGAAAATAAAAATTAAAAAACATATGTTTTTATATATATGTAAATATATATATATGTATATGTGTTTTGTGTATATATTTCTCTTCAGTGTTGCAAATACATTTTCAAAACATCAATTTACTGGGGTAAAAATATATCTCTGGTTGTCTTTGTCATCTCAATGTATGCTTGGAAGCAGAGCAATCCCAAACTTCCAGATCTGCTGAAACAGAGACTGCATTCTCTGCGTTCTCATGCACATCACACAGCCAGTCTGTGTACCACAACCCTACAGCTGCAAGAGCAAGAGTTCAGGTGGTACTAGCAGGCAAGAAGCCACACCTCACTTTGTAGGTCTTTTCTACCCCACATCAGAACTCTTTCATCAAACTCTACATAATCTGCAAGCCCAGAAGTCAAATGCTGATGGTTATACTTGTGTGAATACCATATCTGAAAAGCTGTTTCTGAAAAGCAGTCATTGCAGTGTACCATTTCCACTCCATATTTTAAAGAGACAAAGGTGTCTTTCACTTGAGTGTTCCAAATATAAACTAGGTTCACCAAAAGGAAGTGATAAACAGGTGCACTGTGGATGTTGATGCACATTCATATGTAAAACACTGAGACAAGGGCTGGAGGCATAAACAGAACAAAAAAAGTTTAATAATGTACACTTAACAGGATCTGACAAATCCCAGACATCTACCTAATTATACTTCCTGACCACTGCCTGGGTTTTCACCAGATTACACTGATGTGAGGTGAAGGCACACAGATGACTGCAAATTTACGTAAAACATTTGATTTCACTAGTTTCTTGAATCACCATTTGTATACTTTCTGAAATCCCAAAACAAAGGTTTGATCCAAGCAGTACAACATATTGGATTTGAAGTAAAGTAAGTCTTTCTTCACACATTTGGTTCATGTCAATTAATTTGTTGGTTTAGATGTAAATCACGGAAATACAATGTTCATAATTGCAGTGGGCTTACACAGCGACATTTTTCAGGGTTTATAGTCACAATGAAATTTATGCAGGACAATCCTAGATTGAACATCCTCATTGATAATGGTTTCAGACAGGCCTGGGGGTGACCCCCTTAACATGAGGTGAGACTTATCCCACATGTCAGGATGTGTCTCTGTGAATTTAATGAATTGGTTGAGAGCTTATTACAAGTCACACACCAGTCTTCATACAGTCCCACCACACACCTCTCTGTTGCTACAGTAACAGGGAATAGTCATTGAAGAAGACAGCTACAGTGCCATTAATCACTGTCAGACACAGCTGAGCAAGAGTTCTGATTGGCTGGGCAGAACTCAGTGACTGCTAAAGCAGCACATGGGTCTTTTATACAATAATAATAAAAGTAAACGAAAAGCGGTCCCCTTTCCCTGCTTTCCCTGTCCACATTTCTGCTAGAAACAGCAAAATTCAGCACAAAGGCAACAAAGTAAAAATGCTCGCCACAGCAGCGCAACCTGTTCTACTGTAGTTGAAAATGTTTGAAGTAGTGAAAAAGTTTAAGAGATACTTTTTATGAAACACACTGCGCTATAGTTCTCCACAGAGACTCCTTGATTCTGGTTAAATCCAACACGATCTAATCCTGACTTGTTTCTTATCCACAGATATGAACATGCATTCTCTCTGTCTTTTAATCAGTCAACCTTCACTTGTCTTGTGTAATCTGACCCTTTTTAATCACACCAAAATCTCCTTGAAGGACTGAAAGTAGGGACAGCGATAATGTTTCAAAGGGAAATGGCATGACTTAAAATCATAAATATTTTTTTAATAATTAAAATGCGTGATTTAAACTAAATCAGATATGTATTTCAGTGCTTCCCTGAAATACATATCAAGAAAAGCATCAAAACAGACAAGACCAGACAAAAATAAATCAGAATTGTGTATGGCCGTAACTATTGTCCGAAACAAATAAAGTTTTTGTACACCACAAAGCTTACCTTTATGCACCCCGATAACTATCCCAATGATTCAAGAGCTGAAAGGCAATTGAGGCAAGAATTAGAATCCTTTTGGAGAATTAGCATGATACATCAACAGGTTATTGTTATAATGTTACATTATTGTTACAGTATATAGACTGTACTGACCAGCAGTGGAATACGTTTAGAAAAGGTGGTAGAATTGAATACATCTGAGAAATACTAAGGGTGCCATTCATTGTAACCATTATAGAACTTGTCTTCAACTTTGGGTGAAAATTTGCATAGGAATTGGAATTACTCATATTTCTACTTTACATATCATACCAAAATGGCTTCAAATTATGAAAGTGTTTTGTTCTTGGTTGTCATTTTAATGCAGGGTTTGGACATAAATCTGTACATGCCTGCATTGCTTTAAAAATGTAAAAGCATGAAATGAATCTATGAATGTTTCTGCCAAAGTTCTGCTCTTTCTTATTGATATCAAGCTCTGGACTAATTTGATGTATCTGCCATCAGAGTCTTGGAGAAAAGTTCACTGAACAATAGAAGAAAGTATTTAACAGAAATTGAGGGATTTTATTTTAAATTGCGGGCCACAGTTTAAAGGTCACAGATTGGCAGCGCCACCTTGCCAGTGATTGTCAATGTATTCAGGGCCGTGTAGATTCATGCAGAGTTCATTTTTGGAAGATAAGCAGGATGAATGGTTATTGAGATAAACAGGATTTGATTGCCTTTCCTCCCCTTTCATTTTTAATGTATGATTATGCACAGTGTGACACAACTCTCTCATTTCTATTAACTCCACTTTTCCATGACCATATGGTCAGATAATACATAAGGACACAGTTTTCAACAGGATCTCTCAATTTTGGTATGAAAATGGTAATCATCTGTAAAGCAATCTTATATCTGTAAAATATTATCAGTGTTTCTGTTTAATACTGTGCAATACAATTACTACTGCTACACCTGTACTGCTACTACTGTAGATCCACAACCATGTGGATTTGTTTGCCAATAATGTAATAATGTTATGTAATGTAACTGCAAGAATACAATCAACGGTGCATGTTATTGTGATTATTTTTGGCAAATAATGGCAATAATTCACACCTTTTCATGTATTATTGTATTAGCAAACAACATTCAGCAAATAATGCACAAACTAGTGGGAAAATTAGCTAGCACGCTAACATTAACCACCCGGGCAGGATCTCATGGAACATACGTTTCGCTAGCTAGTGAGTGTAGGTAACGGGCTACCGCTACTATTTACTAGCTAGTTTGTCATGTTAAGGGAAAGTTTAGCATTTAACTATCTACCAGAACCTGCAGCAAACATTTTACCATTACCATACACATATAAGAAAACATTACAGTTAACTTACAATCATGCAGCCAAACAACCGCACTACTCTCATGTACATAAAGTGAATCTGCCAAAGATCTGCACGGAGTAAGGAGACGTTCACATCACATGAAAAGCTAAAATTTAGACTTGCTCATATGTCTTAATTACATTACCCCACACAAGTCTGCATACAGGGAGGCTGTACAGAATGCACACATTTACACATGCATGCTCACTCTCACACACTATTGTCATGTTCCTGCAAACTTCAGAGTGTTTTAGGGACATTTGATAATAGTAACCCTCAATGAAAAGTGGCATGGCCATGCCACACCTACATGGAACGTTGTATTGTGTCGGCCATAGTAGCAAAACCTATGGTGGTAGCTATGCCACAAAAAAAGGACAAATTAACAGTAACTCATGGTCTGTCTCTCTACTTGGAGCATCCATAGCATGCTATTACCAAATAAAAATACACACCAGCTGGAAGAAAATAAAAGAATGGCCATCATCAAGGTCACAAGAACTGGTCAACCATAATATAGACTCTGCCACTCAAAAAAACCTTTTATTTATTAGAGACTGTTCAGTTGTCATTGCTTATTTTTAGTTTTATATTTCTTACTGAAAATATGTATTCTTGGAACTTTCAAATAATTCTGTTCTCATGTACAGACTCTCTAAGATTAGTAGATGAGGAATATGGCAGTTAAAAAAGAGTCAGTCCCTCTCCAATATGGAGAAGTAATGGCCCCAGCTAAGGTCTATGTAAAACAGAATGATCTCTGTAAAGGAGAACACATTATCTGTCAAGTGATACAGCATGTATTTTTAAATGAGGAGCTATGAAATACCTATCGCCTTGTAGACCTTTCAGTGTGCATTAAAGACGCAGTACATTTACAACAACACACTGGAAAAGCAGCTTTAAACAGGATTGCAACAGTAAATGTGCACTATTTCATGCACCCTATGATTTAATACATAGTCACAAAATATTTTCAAACAATAATATTCCAGAAATATTACAGGCTTATTGTTTCCACAGTATTTGAAATTTATTGTGCAATGCATTCAATAATGACCTGACATATTTGTTCTAATCAAAACAAGTCTATAACTCTGGAAATATGTTTAAGCCATTCCCTGAACCATGCTTAGAGTCATATTTTGAACAAAATAATTTCCTGGACTAAACACGGAAACTTTTAATACTTTCTTATGAATTTATCAGATTGTATCCACAGGGAATATAGGAGGCTCACTGTGTGAAAAGTGCTCATTACCCAATGAACACTTACCCTCAAAAAGGGATGATCACACATTTCCTTCTACAAGTCCACAGTAAATATAATTTCATTAACATCATTTCCTGACAGGCAATTAACCAAACTTGAAAAAACTTATCTTGGTCATTCTTGCATTTATAACATACCATACTGTATGCGATAGGAGGGTTTATACATATGCAAATATGGATGTGATCATGTGGATCTTCAGTGGAAAGCCAGGGGAAACATAAATGGTTGAACCAAAAGCTACAACCGCCATTAAGAGAAGAGGCCATTGGGATGCTGACAGCAGGGGTGTCAAGGTCCAGGGCTGCCAGACACTTTGATCTGCACCTGCTGACAATTCCACATCTGCTGCTGTAACCGACAATGGCCAGGGTAGTCACATGTGAAACAGCTTGTCCAACATCAAGATATCAAAATAAAACATAAAGATCATCCTGTATCTTCAACTGCTCTGTGTGTATATTATGTGTTTGTGTGTATGTTTGAGCCTATGTATGTCTTTTGGACACATACTTATGCTCACATACAGGGCAGGGTATGAGAGCAAGCCATGTAGGCAGGGTATGGGAGTAGGGATTGATATTACAGGTCTGACACAATTTTCCATTAATATAGCAAGTTCTGGCATTGGTTGCTGGGAGATGTCAGTAGGGATTACAGTGAAGATTAATAGTTATGCTTGAGTGATCACTAGAAGATGCCAACTGATCACTTCCAACTTCATTCAAGATTTATACCCAATAGTTGAACATGAATGGACTGGCTATGGCAACATCAGGAAGACCAGTTCCAACTCTGAGACACAAATAGTTTGAAATCAATCTACTTCCTGCTACTGATATACCACGAGGCTCACGTGAAGGTGGTAAAATTCAGCTTCTATTTCATGGGCCTTGAGAAACTACGACCAGCGACCATGCAGAGACATTCTCACTTAAATAGCCCATGGCCAATTTAAAGCAGGGTCCCTAAAAACAGAATTCTGTACTGGACTGGATTTCACAAAGCCTTAATGTAGCATTTAAGAAAGGAAAGAAACACTGTAATGCGTGAAACTTCCTGAGAATTTCAATTATGCTATATCTTATTTCACAAATTATGGATACTATTCAGGTGTAGTTTTTGGGGAAATTTTTAGATTTTTAAGGGACAGACATAAAAACACTTGAACATGATAAAGATAATTTGCTTTATGCTCCCTTACTTTCTTTTTTCCAACTAGCCTACTATACGATGTGCTGCAGTATTTTTAATATCATAAACACCAGTACATCCCCTGCACAATGAAATAAACAGTCACATTTATTGATGATTAGCAATGGGAACTAATACACCATTTCTTATAGGTGAAAGAAAATGTCATTGTGGGATTTGATTTTTCTTATACTGTGATTGTGTTTCCAAAGTATGCTTTGGAGTTCCTAGGTAGATTTTTTTTTATACACATGGGAAATGCTTCTGCAGTTCTATTCTTCTCGGATTAAGCTCACTGGTATTGTGTTGTGTTTGTCTGTGTCACCGAATGCATTACTGAATCCAGGGTTTGCAGCTTGCTGTTCTGCAGTTTGCTCACTCATATGTCTTTGTCAAATATCTGCAGTGAGACGAATGAGAGATGAAAACTCTCCAACTGGTATTTTCCTGGGTGCCCATTCTGTACAAAACAAAAGGATTGCTAAGTGCCAGATCTATTATATTGTGAAATACAGCAACTGGCCACCACCTTGTGGATAGACCCTCTGGAAGTTCATATTTGCAGTGCTTTGGAAACACACATGCTATAGCTCTTTCACTTTGCTGGAATAAGGCATGATCGTAGCCAGCATGTATGTTGTGTGTCATCCACACATTGTTATGTGAAAATGGTTACTGTGAATAAATTCATAAGCTATTTCAGAATCCATATTCAAAACCTGGTTCTGTAGTCACTCATCCACTGAACAGCTTTTTTTTGTGAAATGAAATTTTGATTGCCAGTACCTTTCCCACAGTACTGTGTTTGCAGGTATTTTATCACCTAGTCTTTCAGCAACTGGACAGGGCCCATCTGCACACAGGTACTGGGGACCATTCTCCATGTCTGTTCAGTCAATTTTCTCTGTGATCCAAAATAGGCTTCCAAATCTGTCCTACTGCTTTGCCAAGCAGGGAAAACATGATTTGGAAACCATTCCCCACGTGTTGCAGTCTCTTAATATCTCAGTCACACTATGGAAAACTTTCTCAAACTGAAAAAGTCTGACCCAGTATAATTCTTAGCATGGCATCTCACAGGAGGCTACGTTTGTGTTTGGGCGTCCGCGCTACTTGGAATTATGGCTTTCATCAGAGCTCCATCCTCTTGAATGCTATTCCTCTCTCATACTGGCAATGAGTTCTGGAGCCTTGGTGCCCCGTGCCCCGTGCCCCTACCCCTGGCACTGAGGCTGGCCAACAGGCAGTCACAGGAGATAGTGGATGGGCCGTGGATATGAATGACTGGCAGATTCCTCTTTCACACCTGGAATCCAAATCCCTTGGTGGTTCCATTGGACTGCATTCAATGGCATTGTAATAGGAAATTAATAGATTTATTAGTCACTTTCCTCATGTGACAGTTGTACTCTGATGATGCTGCGCAGAACAGAATCTTAGTCTCTTCTTGATTATTTCATGGCTGGGTTCAGCTCATAGCATTCTGCTCTCACTGAGCACAAGTTTGATTTTTAAACATATGCATTAGCATCTGACAAAAATGAAATATAGTGGTCATACTGATTGCACAAATGTAATCTTAACCATGTAATTCATCTAAATTCTACATTGTGATAGACAAATCTAACCAATTGTTTGCCAGTATTGAGGCTGCCAAATGAATTGTGCCATTACAAGGAAAGCATTTATACAAAAGTGCTTGAAAGCAGGTGAAGCTCATTGTCTTTGTGAATTGATTTTATTTTTTTTGTATTTGTGCTTCTTCACAGAGCCAAATGATTTCAACATGAATATACAGTATAAGTCAACCGAGTGACCTGTCATAATTGAGGAAAAAAGGCATAGATGAAGGATTCATCCACTTGTCACTTGTCTTGTCTGACAAGGAAACTGCCACAACAATTATCAATAATGCTTGCAGGCACTTCAACTCACATCAGCCAAACTCCCCTGGTTATGTGATAATCTCTGCCCAAGGAGCTAACATTAGCACCGTGTTTCAAGCTGAAAACTCCAGGCAATTGTGGGGGCCTCATGTCAGGTACAAAATTGTTTTTCTTCATTAAATTAAAACCTGGATCTTTGTTGTCTTGTTGCACATACACAAATAGAATGGAATGCCCTCTTAAAGTTAATTAGGGATATCAAAACAGTAAAGATGGGTTCTGCTCACTTCATATATACCTCTGACAGTATTCCAGGTCATTGCATCTGAACACAATGCCAACCTAACTTCTTGTTCGTTTTACTTTTTTCTCAAATTACAAGTGAGCAGCACAGTATTGATTGTGGTGGAATGTATGAGAGCTAAAAGCTTATCACATGACTGCAGTTCTGGGTCAGAGCATGGCCATGTTATAGTAGCTGTGACTTTCTTCCTTGACTGACACATTATTTCCTCTCTGCCTCCTAATCTATTTTCTGCCTCACTAAGCTTATGAAAGTGCATATATTCTCTCTCCAACTGCTTGGAAATCCTGAAAACACATTGTCTTTGTGTTTACTCCTTTAGCCAACAAATGGCAGATGTTGTGGTTCAGACAACATTTATTTAAGTAGAAAAAAGAGAAAAAAGTGCCAAGTGATCTGATGTTTGAAAATTGCAATAATTTTCATGCAGAAAACATTTGAGCCCAACTATGAGGAGAAAATATTGTGTCATAGGATGTGCAGCCACCATCACAATCAGCAAAAATAATTAAAAAAAACAATTTTAGATTATGCAATACAGGTACAGTTTTTTTGAATGTCACTTATAGAAGTTTGAAGTTGGTGAAGGTGAAGGGCATAATCAACCATAATCATAATCAACTCTACACTTACTCTTTATTCAAGTTTTTGCTTACATACACTGCCAATAACATGGAAAGCCATACCCCTTGCAATATCAAAGACTTTGATACCAAGCAACCTATATATATTCTACAAACCCACTCTGAAACGAGAATCACAGGGGAATTTAGACAGACTGGACAAAGTTGAATGTGAATGATTATGGATGCAGAAGAGGGGAAAACATTGAAAAACTTCAAACAATATTTTGAAAATAGAATGTGGCTTTTTCATGTAATGTTAGAATTATAAATATGTGCAATTAGCTATTTTCAGAAGCCTGTGATATAGCACCTCAACAGAAACTGATAATTATTTTAACTCATGCAAGAGTGTCCCATGTGAAAATCAACAATCTGAGAGAGGTTAATTAACCTCTGAAGGAGCCACTGAAAGAAAGAAAAAAAACTTCAATTAGTAATTTAATTAAAAACAAAACAAAAGCCACTTTTTTCTTAATGCCAGTGAGGGTTGCTTCCATAGCTCCAGGGTAGTGGTTTGATTTGTCCTCATAGCTCCAGGGTTGTAGTTTGATTCTTCATCATAGCTCCAGGGTTGTAGTTTGATTCTGTCAAATCACTGTCTGTTGAAGGATTTGAATGAATGTTTTCACCTGTTCCTGTTTTCCCTCCTTCCAGATTAACACAGACCAAGCTGATGAGTTATTTACAGCACCCTGTCATTAAAATATATTGTTGACAAGCACGCAACCACATTATCTCAATAATGTGTCCATATTGTTTGTAATTTTGTTCATAACTAAATTAACTAGGTATTCTTAAAAATATTTATCCTTTACTTATTTTGCGATGCAGAATGGCTACACAAGATAATGGTTAGTTATGTGGCATACAAGGGCTGAGTTTGTCCGTTATACTTTGGAACGTACTGATGCACCGGTGCATTAATTGTTGGATGGTCTCGAGAGGTTACTGACTGAACGCACTGGTGCATCTTAACTTCAGACAGAATTAATAACAAATGAAGAGTTTTTAAAATGTTCATTGGATTGGTTCATTGCAAAATGAATCTCAAGGATACTGGGACATTACTGTCATTTATCAGATGCTTTTATCCAGAATGACTTAGATAAGGTAGTTTTTACATGTCATCCATTTATACAGCTGAATATTTACTAAGGCAATTCTGGGTTAAGCATCTTGCCCAAGGGTCGAGCAGCAGTGCCCTGGCAGGGAATCAAACCAGCAACCTTTTGGTTACAAGCCCTGCTCCTTACCACTGTGCAAGACAGTTATGATTTCTTGATTTTCTCCTTAAGACATCATGATACAGAGTCATGAATGGGGAAATGGCATCCACAGTAAAGAAGTCAAGTCAAGTATGAATCCTTATATCATTAGTTTTAATTCATAACATGTGATTCACTCATTGTATGAGACCTTTAATAGACTAGTGAAAGTTCCAGTCTTCTAAAAAAAGCCTGCATGCTTTCAGTAATAATTTTGACCATGTTTCAAATTGAATAACTAACTTGTCTTTTCCAGTGTAGCATGAAACAAGCAATTCTTATAGTGAGATTAGCTCATTTCTTCCCTCATCCTTCATTAGGAAGATAAAAGCACTGACCTGTTCCTAAAGGTTTTATGTCAATAACAATGATCCTTAGTAATATTGCTAGGAATTACATCAGGAACTCACAAAAGTAATGTAAAAACAGAGAGGGACTGTCTCTTACAGACACACTTGGGAATGATGGATTGTGACAAGAACTGTGAACCAGGCACAGTAAGATGTTGATTACCTTTATGTGTGCAATCACCTAAAATCAATTACCGTTTAAAAGAGATGCATTGGATACAGTGCTGGATACCTTTAAATCTACATAATATGATGTTTACAATGGTCAGTTTGCATGTTCTACAACTTGAATTGAGACTCAGGGAGGCTCTTCAAAAGTAACATTGAGTGTCTTGATATGAAATTCATTTCTGGTGGAAAAAAAAATGAAAAGATTAATTAAAAACATTATTCTCTTGATTGTGCGGTTTTATTACACCTCTTTCAGAATGAATGAACATGATATCTTCATGTCAGACATTTTACAGTGTTTTCTGCATAGCTGAAAACAACAAGGTGAATAACCTTCTTAAAAGGTTGAACACAGCTCCCAGCATGCATTTTATGTATTCCATTCATAGCTTGCCCTGTCAATACATAATTGCCCCAGAGCAATTGAATGTGCGTACATTATGAAGATGAAATAAGTAGTCCTGATCAGAATGCTAACAATATAACATCCTCCCTAATTCATTGTTAAACTATAATATTGTATTTGCAAGTATAAGGAAAAAGGACATTTGAAGGTCTTTGTCTTGACTCAACGGTTTACAGACGCAGCGTACCTCTATTGTAATTTACAACACTAATTGTCAATTGGTGTATGGCCATCTGAAAACACTTTAAATATAACTAAAGAGGATATTTCTGTGGCTAAGCAGCAGTAGCTGAAATTACTGTGACCTCAGTCCATGATCCATTATTTATGCAACATATTGTATATACAGTTCGATCTTGTGATTTTTTTTTTTTTTTAATATAATTTTTTGTTTTGTTTTTTGGACAATCAGTTTAATTGAAAAGTTATTTTGTTCTTGCATGTGTGAATTTATATCCACTAGATACAGCAGTAACATCAGTAACAAGTGTACCAAGCATACTAGGTGTTGGCCATGTGGTGTCTGTTGAGTGCATCTTTTGTGTTTTACACATCACAGCATCTGCCTGTGACAGTGTTTCTACAATGTATTGGGTCTTGTGTTGCTGCTATGTGCATTCTGTAAGAAATAGGTGTGGAGAAAAAGAAGATAATCTGGGACTGCTGGTATGCCATCTGCCAAGATATGGGTTGGTGAGCATACCCTAAATCTACACAGCACAGATTTCTAGGCCATTTTTGGGGTTTCCTACAGAAATAACCACAATAACCTTGACTTACTTCAACATTTATTTCTATGCCATATAACTTCATTAAGGTTAAACATATACCTTAAATCTTAAACCTGATAGTAAATAGTAGCCACACAGATGGCAAATAATGTTGATAATGGATTACTGTTGCTTCCTAGTTGACTGGCTTAATAATAATGATAAAACTGTACAGCATGCCTGCCCTGATGTACAAAGATCCAGCACATATAATGTATGAAACCACTGACAAACAATATTTCTACCATTCTCCTCTGTTACACTACATCCATTCATATGCAGAGTACCATTCACAAACTCATAACACAAATTACCAAAGGAAATTATATCTCCACAAAAATGCTTTCAGTGTACAAAAACTGCATTTAGGTTCATGGGGTGATTTTGGGTGCGACAGATGAAGACATATTCTCTCAAGACCATAAACACAAGACCAAGCTACACATCTTCCTTCTGTCCTGGTTTTGAAAGATGCCCTAAGTGCAAGCATGCCACAACCAGCTGTGACATGTAGCTCTCTCTAATTTGTTAGATGGTTATCATAACTGTGTCCACTCCCCAGGGGACTGATACCATTTATGCAGGAATACTTTGTGTTTTGACAGTTCAAAAAATTATGTTCACCTATAAATGTCCTTTATTTATTATTTTTAATAAGGGGAAGTTAAATCTCAGTCAAATGTTGCATGTGGATTGTTATCTGATCTGACTGGCCAAATTCACATGAGATTTCATTGTGTCAGGTAATGGCCAAAGGTTTAAGGAATAAAGAAATTGGTTCTGACGGGTCTGTGACAAGCAGCAAAACAGTAAAGGTGACAAATATACTCACATTATGCCTACATCGTGCCACCTTAGGTAGCAGCTACAAGTTTAACCCATTAAATCATAGAGGCATCAGTACATAATAATAAAGATAAAAATTCTCAAAAATATTTTTTCATATTGTCATATCTCAAAGATTGAACACTTTGTGCAGGATAATTACTTGCAAATGAAATGATTGGCCTGTTAAATTGTGTGTTTGTGGACATGTGTATATATATAACGGAAATGTGATCAAACTTGCTGTAACTTCACTTGTTGAAATGTCTTACATTACTGTATGTGACTGAGTTGGATACAAGTTATTTGACTGACATTTTGAAAAGCAACACACTTGTTTATTTTTGTAGTATTAACTGCAAACATCACTGGACTCTGAATAAAGCCTGTTTGGCTAATGAATTTCAAGGGTAGAAGAAAACCCAGCACAGAGTGGAAAATACCAGTTTGATGCTATGTTGATAAGACCACACCTCTGAAGGTAGCCCACCCTGCTCAACCCAATATAAAGGCTATAAGACATGGTATGGAAAGTTGCAATCAGTCACCGCCGGCATTTACCTGTCCTAGTCTTTTCCTTAAAAAATAATAAAACAATCATTTAGGTCATGCCCACTGTGTCAAAACTTGGGCCCTGTGTGTGTGTGTGTGTGTGTGTGTGTGTAGGTGACAGAGGCAGAGAGAGAAAGAACAAGCAAGAGAGTATTCAGTCAGTTTCTCCGTAGCTTGTAAGCCTCACTTGTATATAATTATATTATGAAAGCTTCCCTGCTCTGACACATCCGTAAATATTGTCATAATTTAGCATTACTTTATCTTGTGCCAAATTGGATCCATGATATGATATCTGAAATTTGTCATGGGCACTCTGATGTTATTAAAATATCCCTTAATGAAATTCAGTACAAACTGTACATGCACTCATTACTATTAATAATATATCTAATGTACCCTGAAGCAAACACATTGTATAATGAAATGTACACATTCTTTTGCACACATTCACCACGAGGCAAGTGCATCTTTTATGTACTGGAAGCTTAATTTATATGGTTACAAGTTACAATTTTAGTGAATTTTAAGGCAGAGAAATATGTTACAACACAAAAATACTTAAAAAACACAATGTCCACTGCAGTTATACAAAATAAAAGTATGCAAAAATTTATATGCAGTGACTAATTCCTCCATTGCAGTCCAGTCATATCTGCTCCTCCATGCATTAGATTAATAACTAACTACCATTGAGCTAGCATGTTATGCTTCTTCCATCTCAAATCTCTCAAGGCAATTAGTAATTAGAAACTAAGCTGGCCTGTGAAATCAATCAGGAATCATGTGCCACAGGTATGTGTGTTATACACATCCTTTTTGAGCCACTGAGTGATTTAACTACTATCATGAAGTGCTATGCTGTCTGCTGGAATCCTTCATCTAATTACTAGAATATCACTCTGAAGATTGCATGATCCAGATAGTTTAACCGTAACCCTAACCCTAAAGACCCTTTGCTATTAAAGTCATGATTCACTGTGTTTGAATATGTGTAATATGTGTGCCAGCCACACTGTAAATATACAATAATACAGTAGAGTACAGATACAGTAATTACATATTTTATTTTAGAGGCTTCCTTTTAAAATACTGATACTACTTTTTTACACCATGGCTTTCCCCATCCTAATGTTGTGCCATTAAGCATGTATATGTCCTTGATGAGCAGAAACTAAATTTAAAACCTGTATGAAGAAATATTGTGCAAATTCTGTAATTCACAACCTCATTTCATCTGCTCAGATGTCAAAGTATATTTGAATCAGACCTCAGGGTTATTGAAGTCATTTATGTAAGAAACCCCTCAGTGCTTTATAGGTGTGGGACATTCCCTGTCAACCCATAACTTGGCAGATGGCATACCTGCCACATCTATACTGAATATCAATTATTTGATGCAGAGGGGAGATGCCATGTATGACAGCCGATAGTGGTTTACTGCTTTAATAGAACATTGACTTTAACATGAAATAATAGGCTGTCGAGATTCACATGCTGAACTGCGTTTCAGTGATGCATTTTCCACGTTGTTGGGAGTCAATGATGTTGCACATACTATGATGATGCAGGATTCGCTATACATATGTATTGTCCTCTGCTTCATTTTCAAATCTGAATGGACTCGAAACTGTCCATTCCTGTCTCGCTCTCTTCAGCAGCCCTGACAAAAATGTTTTCACTGTCATTGTGTGCTGTAACTCAACAAAAACAATCATACATATCCTACCAAAAAAGCAACTAATGTCTGGAGTGCACACCAAAGATGCACAGCAAGGTAGAGGAACCCTGGTGGCATTTCTACCAGCACCTATACACCACAATCTGCATTACTTCCTGTATGGGTTACTGCACTGCTTCACAGCTAGACACTGTACACCCAAAGGCTGGTGCTTTATCTTGTATGAGCACTGAATGGAGGCTTGGGCAGAACAGAGAATGACACTGAAACAGAAAGCCATATTCATTGATACTGATGTAAAAAGCATTTTGCTTGAGGGTATAACAGTCCTGTACTACAACATAGGATTGGACCCTCCGACTTTGACATCTGAGCCCAGTGTCATATCCACTACTTTTATAAACAGGTATTCTAAAAATTGGTTAGCTATTCGTTAAAACTGTATGGAATATATTGAGAACAACACCATCTGTATTTCCACCTGATAGTATTAAAAATATGCTGGTACTACATATAAAGATTGTGTGGTTTTGTAAAAAGCCAAGATGATAGCTAGAGTTCACATGAAAAGCATTTTTTGCCTGAAAAATTTTGTAGTTTTTGATGATTGTTCTTGGTGATGTAAATGGACATATTTCAGCAAGGGTAATTTCATGCAGAGTCTGGTGTTCTTATTTTTCACATCAGAGAATATACAAACAGCACACACAGTATTTTGTTAGAGCTGTTGTAGCCATTCATTAAATAAATAAATAAAACAAAATAAAATAAAACTTTAATGGAACATGCCACCCTAACATTTTGTATTAGGATTCATATTTTAAGGAGTCTTCTCTTGTAGAAAAGAAACATTTATATTGGCTGTGAAATAAATGTATTATGTACCTCAGAGTCATAATATAGCATTGTTCTTTCTTAAAATTTGTGAAGAAGCGTCAAAATATCAAAACAAGAAGACATAAAATCAGTGTCATGGGTATGTTCATATTGCATCTGACCTCATATTTTTGTCTGTGTACTGCCTTACTGATAACTGCCATGATATTGCAAGAATAAAAGATGGGGATTTGAGAAACAGTCATGCTTAATATTTTATTGCAGTAATAAGTGTACAAAGGCAAGCTACAAATGCCACAACAATAAGACACATCAGATACAAACAGGGAAAGAGGTGGATAGAGTGAAACCAGTATGGTCCAAGCAGTATCTCATATAAATTATAATGGCATATTATTTTAATGTCATACTATTTCACTGCCAGTATCAACATAAACTGTGACATGTGTTCATGTCATTATTTCTGTAGACCCGCAGGCTTCTATCTATTACCCTTCAATTCAAGTAATTTTTTACTGAAATTCTTAATAGAGAAAATATGAGGAGGGCTTATTAACCTACAGATGGATTCTGATCAATTTTCAGGTATTGAACATGAGATAAAAGCAAGACTATATGCATGAGGCAGTACACTGTGACTTGCGTTCTGAGAAAATGAAAAAAGCATGTGACTGGACAGATGCATAAGCACCCATGTGAGCTTTCACTCATAATTTCAAGTCTAATGGTGTTAAGGAATCAATGTGTCATGCAGCTGGGCTGAAGTACATTTATAAAATCTTCAGAGTCATTACCATATACTTCTGGAAATCAGGGAGCTCTAACCAAATCAAAATGAAAAGCAACCCAAGTGTAATTTCCAAAGAAATAATTAGCACAATAAAGCAGCAAAAGAAGCGCAACTTGAGGAAATCAACTGTTAACAAACATCTGAGACCACACAAGCTGAACTGGAACATATGTTTCCTCAACGAGAAAACACTACTCAGTCTTGCAGGGCAAATTCCTATTTATATCCCCAGACCTCTCAGCTTCACCGCGTCTCAGGATTTAAGGCTAGCCTATTGTGATGTGTTTTCAACAGAGCTTTGCTTAGCATAGAACACATAATCCCAATGTTCGTCAGTTGTACCCACTTTAATTAATGCTTCCCAAGATTGCTGAATTTATATACTACATCAAAAGTCAAAAACAGAGTAAACATCCTGGTAAAAATGTTATGATGTCCAATAAAATAGTTAAAAAAACTCATATGGGAGCCAGACTGCACCCTTTTCAGCAATTTCAGATTAGCATGTAAATTATCGTGAAAACAAAACAGTATGCAAGTCATCACATGCTCAGAACCAAATATACCTGAACAGCCAGTAGGCGTACATACAGTATCTATTACATTGCCTATTGAATTATTTTTTCTGTGTCCATTAATGTACATCAGATCAAAAGAAAAGGTCACTAGCTCAGGGCCAAGTGTCCTGAGACCACTTTTGCAATGCTGTGACCATTTTTAATTCTTCAGTGACCGGACTTATGTCCCCCTGTTTATTTTGCATTTGATCTGATGTGCATAAACAGGCTTGGCAAAAATAATCCACAATAAACCTGTGTGCTTCCTAAACCCATTTGTAGATGTGCGTTTAAACTGGACACCACTCGCCTTCCCTGCATCTGATTCTAATGAGACGAATGGGACTTGACAGGGTGTGTAGCTTTCCCAAACAGCCTGTATGGAAAAAAAATCATAACAGTGTACAAAAGCTGATTAACCATGCACAATGGTAGCCTTCCCATGCAAAGGTGCGACACGGTTCAGCGACTTTTCTCAATCTGAAGACCATTTACAAGCCCCGCGGTCTCAGCTGTAAAGTCTAGCGCAATGCCACGGCTGTTGTCACACTGCACTCAGGCGGTGCTACCGCAGTGGAGAAAAAAAAAAAAAAACGACTGCGTTTAAAGGGGTGCTCTCACTCTAACAGCCCTGGGAAGGATTCTCGAGATGTGTTTGGAGACAATGGGTAGACTCCGTGCTATAATCAAAGAGATTCAGGGGCATCTTCTTGTAATTATTTAAACCAGTCCTCCCACATCTCCTGTTCTAATGGATCTCATTATTGCAGCCTAGTTACATGGTGTATTTATTCATGAAATGAAGTTGCAATTAAATTGGTCAAGCTTTGAAGGTGATTATGTTTATTTGCCTGGGGTATTCAGACCTTCTCTTCTCTTTTTAATATCAAACTTGCTTGAGTTTAATGCATTCCACCTCTCATTCCAATGCTGTTATTAAAATGCATGCATCAAGCACTTACTGATCCATTGTTTAAAGTCAGAAATCACTGTTTTTGTTAGTAACCAAGCATCATTTTAAAATGGCAAGGTGTTGACAACTAACATATATGGATTTAGACTAGCATCAGCCTGAGATGCTAGTCTATACCACATTTAGTAAAATGTAGATAGATAGATAGATAAACATTTGAATTCATCCTTCAATTTCACTGACTTGAAATGTGCTAACCCGTGTTACTTGTTGTTTATTGGGCTGAGTTAACATTTCTTATCCTACTTTCAAATATCCTGAACTGCAGCATTTAATTGTATAAAAAATAATGCTGTACTATCATCACCATCATCAAGTAGTTGTGAAATACGAAATCTTTTCAACTCTTCTCATGCAGAGGCAACGTGATAATTGTAATCACGGACCCTGAAGGCACAGTTATTAATAGATTAATGATATGAAAAGGTGTCACAGAAAATAACAGGACCCCTCTTTTGTGGAGGGCACACATCTCAGGCAGTTTGCGAGGACCCCTGATGTGTATAGCTGTCTGAGATGTGCCCGATGTTTGGTGAAGGGATGTCACGACTGCTCCAGCTGTCAGGAACACAGCTGTTCTCTTTCCCGTTGAATGATCGGTGCTGCTGTTGCCCTGCAGCAAGCGTGTGATTCTGACAAGGTCCAGTGGAGAACACAGGCCATTCAGATGCACCGCATCTAGCAACAAATGCAAACAAACTTCCCGACAAACTGTGCCCAATTCTCTGCCTGATGTCATCTGATTTGAAAAAAAGAGACTGTATGAGCCTTGGCCTTAGAGAAATACAATTTTGGACTCCAGTTATTCCACTGCTATTTATTTTTTGTCAGAATTCCATACTCATGTGTTTGTAGCCTTGTTTTGAAAAAGGACGAGTGCAATGTACATTCCTATCCAGCTTTCCCATTTATAACAACCAGGAATAAAAGATAATGGACTTTGAGGGCTTTATTGCTGTAAGTGTCCAACAGATAATGCTGGATTGAAATAGAGCAGCTCTCCTGAATAAAGGGTCTTTGTATCTGTGATAATGCTTTACTATAAGCAGATAATGATCACTCCTAGTAGTAAACACAAGCTCTTCAAAAACAAATGTGACAGTGAAAGAATTATTGAATAATTCTGCTTTTTGGTAACTACATATCTACAATAGTGTTATACATATTGCCAATAATAATGTATGGAAAGAGTAAAACGTCAAAGTGTTTCTGCCCAACAGGATACTTTTTTTGAAGTCAGATGACTGTAATTGCATACAATTACAAAACATAGATGCATACTTTATATGACATCACAAATATATTGTACATAATAAAGTCAGTTGACTGTAATTGCATGTAATAAAAATAGATGAATACACTATGTGACATTACAAGTATGTTATAGATAATAACAGATTGATGTTTTGATTATTAAATTATCTGGAATTTGATAGGAATCAGAAGTGGAACTGCACATCCATTAACTGCCATAGGATCAAAACTTCACATTTATCCTGTTTTATCACCAGAGGCACAGGGCTTGACTTCCAATTCCAGCCCTTAGCAACTTCTAACTCATTTTTCCTGAGATTAATGCATCAACCCTTGTAAGGCTGCCCTTGTATGTCACTTTGATATAAACTATGTGTCAAAATCTCCATCTAGTATGTAATATCATTATCATATACTCTGCAAACAAGCAATGACCTCCCACTGACTTTCCTCATGTCAGCTGACCCCGAGAGACACTACACTGTTGCTATGCCTTTTCACAAACACACAAAGTTGATGGCTAGCACAAAGCCCTGCGTGCAGGTTTCATGTAGACTCAACTGACTATTGTGTCAAAGGTTTTCACTTTTGCAATCATGTTAAAAACAAGTTAGCAAGACAAAAAAGAAACCCTTTGGGCAACATTTGGGCACTCATACGCATTATGGCCAGAGGGCAAAATAAAATAAGCTCTGCTTCCCATTCCACATGCCTGTGATGAATGGTGAGGCGTGTGGAACAAAAGTGTGATTTGATCGGATAGTGAGATCACAACAGAGCAAAACTTTCTTTAGTCATCTTCTCTCACTTCTGGGCCTTAGTTTTTATACAAAACCATGCCTGCGTCTGACAGTCCGAATCAATCTCAATCTTGCAAATATGCAAAACATTTTAATGACTTGTGTGGCTCACAAGAGCACTAAAATTATGAAAATTCCTTCTTTGCAGTACATTACAAAGTACATCTTTCAAAATAACATAGGGTGCTAAGTGCTAACTATATTTTGAGATTTATTGAGCACAATAAAGGACGCATTCTCAAATGTGCTCAAACAAACAAATAAGTATAAACTTTTAATAAAGCAGTATAACAATCAAATCTGGCTATCATTCATTTGTTTCCTTTGCATTCTGAAAGCAGGAATGAACAAACCAGTTCCTCCACTCACATCCTGTAAATGACCTGGCACACAGAATACAGAGTTACAGATAAATGCCAATTGAAAGTTATGGATAATTTACGAAATTCTCCTTTTGAACTAAAATACTAGTTTCCCCTCACACAATGCGACAAATGACATGGGCATTCTGAGCTGTCAGCTCAGCTGGTATCTTCTAAGCCATCTGACAGATGATATATAGTTGCCTTTTTTCACCATGTGTTCTCGCATGAAGTTCCTGCCCCAGGGGACTTTTCAATTTTTCCCTCCATAGAATAATTTCACAGACTTTATTGTCAATGGGGAAATATAGCTGTCAAAAACCGCTTTATCAAATGCTTAGAATACCTGTGGGTAGGGTCTCTACGCATGGGCTGTGTGCTCCGCACGCATTCATAAACACAGAAGAATTGCCATGACATGATATTGTTTCACTGATTTATGCCGTGAGTAGGCCTGCCCTAGAAACACATCCCTGGCACACAAAGAGACTGCTCAGCACCTGCATGGATGCAAACACTCTGGAGAAAACACACTTGGGCCTACGATCATCAACCGTTTCAGCTCTGTCACACCCATAAGAGGCTCACACCGTCTCGGTGTGCTGAGAAAAAAAAATGATGAGAGCGCACTGAGCATCAAAGAGAAACAAGAGCAGACAAGTTGTCCTGATCGCTCAGCACAAAGTAGGGACTCACACTGTTCTGAGGCCTGGTGCAGGCAGCAGACAGTCTAAATGATGAAGTGCGGAACTTGAGAAACTGACAAATGTGAAGACGTTCCAAGCAAGGGACTGAAAATGTTGTCCCTGTCCATGGTGACAGTGGGCATGCAAAGAAAAAAAAAAATAATTTGTGTCGTTCAAAATATGGCATCGCAGTGCAACCTCTGTCTACTATCCTCTCCATAGCAAACTTTTAGTACTTCTTTCAAGCATAGACAGAGATAGCCTTACCAACTTGATTTAAATCTAAATGGAACATATATCTCCTCACCCACCTTGAGTGTGGATGTGGAATTAAGATAAAAAGATGAAATACCACCGACATCAGTTTAAAGGCTTTAAAGAAAAGTCTCTGAGGTATCACAATACAAATACATTAGGAGACAAACCAAATATATTAAGAGAAAACCAATTCAACATGAGGAGACACCAGTCACAAAATTTTAATTCTTCCAATAAACTGATCTTTTTGTTGCATAAATTCAAAATGTATTTCTTAATGTATAATGTGATACATAAATTGTATATATATTTAGGAGCTAACCAAGTCATGACACTCATTCATCATGCTTGATATCACTATACATTATAACCTGCACACTAGAAAATAAGATCAAGCAAAAAGGAATGCACCATTTGCATACACATTTTAAATCATCAAAAGCTCCATATACTGTACTTTTAATCAGATGGACATGCTGATATACAGTACATTAGTGCTGTGTAGATTTTCAAAGAAGCAATATACCATTAGAAATAATAGAGATATGAACTCCCCCACACAGCATTCAATTTTGTTCTCTTTGAGCACTGATGAGGCAGAACCTCTAAAACTGAATGAAAGATCTGTGGGTGTCACTGCTTGTGATTGATAGGTGATTATTTGGATGTCAGTCTCTGCCTCACTCTCACTCTAATAACAGTAGGATATTTTATAGTACAGGTGAAGAACATTGAGCGCCGACATTTGGAAGGGCATGTATGTTCCTGTGATTGATAAAGTATGGCCTCCGCACTTGACCCACAGTCTGTGTAATCATCCTTTCATTAGGACAGCCTTTGTAATTAGGTCTCTGTCTTTGATTAGGGGTTGCCTTGAAACAACTGTGTAATTCATTCTGTCAATGAACCCTAAAGGAACAAAACATACATCTTCACAACAGTCAAGACAGGAAATAATAGAACCCCCTTTATACTGACTACGGAAACACTTCAAACATCTGGTATTTTCCATCATATGAAGTGCAAACATATTTCAATCACTATACCACCAAGGAAGATGAAGTCTGTTTCAGAAAGCCTTGTTTTGAATGACTGCTTTGCATAATGGTGGGGTAGGGGTGTTTTTTTTTACCTCAGGAAATGAAATATGATATCATTAAAGAGAGATATGCAGAACAAAGTGTCAACATATCCATCTTCGCAGTGTTTACTCTTTCTGTTTCCATAATGTTCCCATTGTCAGATCTGACTTATCATTGAGACATCTGCTGTCGGAAATCACAGGGCTGTCTCATTGATCTCTCTGTGATTCTTTGTCAAAATAAACAGATTAGCATTGGCAAATTTAGTCTCAGCATGGTCCATGCAGAAAGCAAGGCATACAGATTATTGCTGAACAATCTTCCCACATAACAGCTCCATAAAATCTCCCTATGAAAGGCGTTAGAAGAGGCAAATTCACCAGTGACCTCGACTGGCTAATACAAAAGTACATTTAAATAGACCAGCATCTTTTACACTATGTTCAGGACCATTAAAAAGGAAACAAAACTGAATAAAATGCCAGTGTTCCTGAAGTAAGGGTTTTGCTATGGGGTCAGAAGTAAAAGCAATAAAAAAGGCTTCAGTGAACATACGCTTGAATGTACGAAAGCTCCCCAGGCTTGTGTCAAGAGTGTTGATTTAGGGGGTGTTGGAGGAACAAGAATACAGATGGCCTGAGGTGATATTTTGGGCCAAGCTAGTGAATTAGAACCTCTGCAACATCTTTTATCCCGGTGACACTTCAGATGACTCAAACACATCATGTTTGATTTTTCTTCTGTGGCACACAGCCCATCTAATTAATTTACTATGGGGCGGTCAGTCTGCCTATAATGGCTAGTGAAAACGATTAAGTGTTAGTACATCATTGCTTATGCTTAAAAGCTTGACCCTGTCATTTTGTTATTTCTCGCTGTGAAATTCACTCATCAGCAAGTTCCTTTGGCAAGAGACCTAAGAGCACACTACTGACATGATGGCAACAACCAAACTATTAAAAACTAAGCCCACTTTAATGCATTCTTCTCTGAGTCTTTTCCATCTAATAGAAAATGAAATCTTTAACAATACAAAATCAATAAAGAGCTCAAGATGGTACTTTTGTCATAACAATTATCATTTCCTTTTAAGTTTGAAAAAAAAAATGTTGTGCAAGTAATAACAAATGGAAATGTATTCTTAAATTGATTATTGATTTGATCAATGACTTTTCACAACAGGGCTGGTCAACAACGCTGAGGAGAAAGCCTGACATACCTACTCTGTCTATAGATAAAGAATAATATTTAATATTTAATTTAATATATTTAATATATTCTTTTCAATGTTTGACATTTGATAATGCTTATTCAAAACAGTACAGTAGTATGTTACAGTGGAAAGTAGTAGTACGTTTATCGGGGGTGGGGGGACAAGAAAAAAGATGAATTGTAAAAAATGGCAAATAAATTCATAAATTGAGAAACTGTAAACCTCTTGATTTGAAAAGCCAACTTTCCTTGAAGTTAATTGTGTGTGTAAAGTATAACAATTTTGCCACACACACACTGGCTGTCCATCAAGTGTGAAAACATGGGGATTTTACAGCCAAAATTTGAAGTTATCTTTTTATGGCTTTGGGGCCATCTCCTGAAACATACAAGCATGGTTGTATGCTTTCAGCAGATATTGTCAACCTCCTGTACATTATCTGAATGTGAGAGCAATTTGCTCCAAACAGAGAACTGATAACTAATTTCCAAGGGAGGGTAATTTATTTTTGGCAAATAAAAAGTGGTTTCTGCTACTAAAGAAATAATTCAGGAAATACCATTTTGCTTTGTACTCCCACCCACTTTATACTATGTTTTCTATGTTTTGTTGACCTCATAGTGCTCAAACATGGCCACAGACATGCCTGAGCAGAATATGGGATGAACTCTGAATTGTGATGTTGTAGAGAGAGAGAGAGAGAGAGAGAGAGAGAGAGAGAGAGAGAGAGAGAGAGAGAGAGAGAGAGAGAGAAAACATTGCATAGGGACATCAAATAATCAACAGACATGAAAAAGAAATACAAAACATTAAATTATTCAATATTCAGCTACTGCACTGGCTGTTATTGTTGTAATTCTGAATATCAAATAATCATTTATACCACTTCAAGATCAATACTTGATGTTTTGAGACAGGTGGATGACAAAAAAAATAATTGGAAACTGTAATGTTATCCTAGGTCACAGACAGATAGAAAGTAACAATAACAATAGGTAATAATTTACAATATCAGTTTACAGTCAACTGAAATCATGTCTCAAATCATCTGTTCTCCTTCAGAGTTCTATATGAACATCTTGAATTAGTTACCCACAGTGACATTTTTGTGGTTTGTTGTATTGGCATATGACACCTACTTGTTGAAGTTTTTAATATTTTATTTTTTACATAGTTAATACCTGCCTGCTTCAATTACATTGAGCACATACTGACGGTGTCATCCCGTTTTAAAACATACATTTCTTTGTTATAAGTATTTTATCTTATCCACCTTACAATAAAATGCTCTGGAATTCACAGAACCCATTTGAAAAAGATAAAAATAGTGGTTTGTCATCTCTCCCATAGAGTCCTGCATAGAATGGAACCCGCAAAACATATGGAAATAAACTGAAAACTATGATATTATAGTACTGTTCCACCTATTTCCTTAAAATTGTTTTATGTTTGTTTGTGTTTCATATTCTAATGTGGTCTGCCTGATTGTGCCTCAGGGCTATTGTGATTGATGAGTCTGTAGTCATGCAGCAACAGCTTGTTATTGGCAACACACAAGCGGGTGGCTGCAATGAGATGAAGCCCAGGTGCTGGCGACTTATCACCCTCCATTGTACACCCCTACGTGTGGGTGCTCCAAATAGCTTGTGAAAATGTGCACCTGAGCTCCGTTCTAGGCAGCCAAGAGGTGGATGAATTTGGTATTCCGCTGCTGAAACGCACGCAGATAACTCCAAAGTAGTCGGTTGACACAACAGCTGTTTTGCTATCCAACCTGGAAGAACAACAAATTATTTGTGTTCACAACACGCAGCAGACATCTGTAGCACAGACAGTTTTGCACATGTTTTTGATGGGGAATTCTATTAGAGCCTTGGCATCGCTGTATTAAATTATGCATACATACAAGCAGTCTAGTCCTCTCACAGAAATACGCTTTCCATATCTTTGCTGATACATAAATATTATGGGGTTCAATTAATATTAACCCAATATAAAATCACACACTGACTAAATTAATATTTAAAATGGAAAGCTATCTGATGAAAACTACTAATTTTATTGTATGCAGAGGACTAGGTTTTTCAGTATTAATCCACCTACAAACTGACAGAAATACCACTGCAATTTTTAACTTGCTCACTAGCCGATATTCTCCAATGGCAAATGTTTTTAAAAAAATATGCAACTAATCATGCATTTCTGTCTCCACAGTCAACGCCATATCTTTTAAATGAAATGTAGATGGAGCCATGTAGAAACTATGAATCCCTAGGGAGAAGCTAAAGTGTTACAACTGTTGAGCCTGGTGACTTAAGATGTTACTTTTTGACATTAAAGGAAATTTATACAAGGATGTTTCAAGAAAATTTCCATAATGCCAAGAGCTTTCACTTAAAATTCAAAATTTGAACTTAAAAACTCTATTAGAAGAGCAGGATCAAAAGAAGGTGTCAGATAAAAGAGGTTTTCTTGTAATATCAAAGGTTTTGCCAGTCCTTGAATTGCACCAGCCTCTCCTAATCTCAGTGTGACCAGTGTGAGTTCAGTGCTAAAACACTTGAAACATGTCAGCTTTGTTCAGGACTATATATAATAGTCTTTGTTCGGGACTCCAGATATCACCACATTTTACTTTCAGGTATCAAACATAACCAAAATTCACATTCAGGTGTAAAAAAAAAATGATCACAGCTCATCTTCCAGTCAAAACTATGTTAGGTGTCACATAAATCGACCCTCGGATGTTAAACAAAGCTTCCTCGGTCTGAAGTCCTTCAAAGTTGCCCTTATAAAAAGCCTTCCTTTCTCAACCAAACTGCAGATGTTATTGTATTAATTGCTGCTACATTCTGTTCTCATTGGCTTAGGCCTCCCTCAGTCAACTAGGACAGACCATACACATCAGTTCTGTGCAGTTTAAGGCAGACACACAGGAGTGTGAGGACACACAGATAAGTGCTAAATAAATCACTCAACAAAGGCAACTGACATGAGCACAGGCTAAGCCCTATAGCCCAGATGTCACTAAGTCTAAGCTATATCATAATGGGCTTTGTCCCACTCTGGGTGGGTGAGCTTCTGTCTTAGAGGCACCAATACTGTATCACTGAGTCATCAGCTGCCTATAAGTTACTGGACTGTCATCAGTGAGAGACACACTGCTCCTCCAATCTGCAGTAAGTCTCCTGTAGAGTATGAGGCCAGTGTGAAAAACAACTTCTGACTAACAGGCAAGTGAATTGTTCGAGTGGATGCATCCAGCTCCCTTGTACTTCCTGTGCAGGTACAGGAGACGTTAGTGTTTCATAGGACGTTCCAAAGTAGGTGTGAAGAAAAGAATCTGATTTAGACAAAGATCAGATTTAGATTTTGATAAATTAAACAAATTCAAGTGGGGCTTTTAAATGTGAAATATCGTTTACTCTGATTTCACAAACAGTACAGTTACAAAATTAAAGCTTCACAGGAAATTAATACAATTTATTAACGCAGTATTTAAAGTATGTTATTTTATTCTATTTCCTTCCTATTTTTATCATGCTGTAACCAAAATACTTGTTGATACCTCATGAATGTAAGCAGGGCACATCTTGTTTTACAGTCAGTGTTAACAGTTAAATGTGTCCTAACGATATTGTATGAATTGACAAAATCTAAGAATAATATGGTATTAAGTACATAATCAATTCTGAATTAATATGATGCATCAATTTTATCTCACTAGAATGTACGTAGACATGAAACAAAACTATCAAATACAACTCAGATTTAACAGTCAACAATCCTGTTTGACTTTGGCTGATCTTTATGTGACATTCCATTAACCTGCATGATGGACAAATGTATTGTGCACAGCACAATGCACCAAACTGATTGCTGCAGCTTTTTGCAGTGTTTGCACTTATTATCAAGCCACCCCAAAGTAACATTGGGGGCTATTAACGAAGCATGTCAGATGTTATTAAATGAAAGTGTAACATTAATAGTAATTTCAGCAGCCAATAGAGGGTGACCTTCTCTAAGTTAGTTTTCATTGAGTGAATTAAAAAAATCATGAACATGGACATTTTAATTTTAATACAAATAAAGTTGTCTGCATAATAAAGGCATTTTCTCTTGTCTTATCCTTCCTTCTCCTGAAACGTGACACAATTACAATTGTCATTAAACGGAGTCACATGTATAAGTTATGGCTCACAAGACATGCTAAATACAGACCTTCACCATGCTTCAGTAGAGTAAATCAGTGTATCACCAGGTCCCGTTTACAGCACTTTGGGATTCAGAGCATTACGGGGTCTTAAATTACTTTCTCATCAAATGTCTCTGGAGTTAAATGCAATGGATATTTATAGAAACGGTATGTGTCTGAGATTTGTGCTTACCGGGTCAATCCATCATAAAGTATTATTAAAATAACATAATATTAAATATAATACAGTACTATAAATTAAACTAAAAAATAATTTCAGCAAGTTGTAAAAAAAAAAAAAACTTTAAAGGAAGAAAAGCAAATGCTGATTACCTTTTATGATGGAACTCTTTTACCCCCTAAAGTACAGTAGAAGTTACAGGCTCTGAGAGTATCAGCAAATGCTTTCAGCATGCAGAATTTATCAGCACTCCAGAGGCCTTTATATTATTGAAAAGAAGTACTGCATGCTGAAAAGACACATCTAAAAATAAAAAAGAACTAGGTGAGTAGATGTTTTATAAATGAGACATAAGTGTGTAGTACAGTAGGAGAATGGACGGAACTTTGCTGATTTTCTTAAAAACTGTTTTATGTTTCAACGTTGTATATATTTTAAAAAGTTTAGGACCTAGATTTCTGCAGAGATACATTTCATCACTTCAAAAGGAAAACGAAATAAAAAAAAACTTATTTAGATAGCCAATATACACTTTTAACAATTAACAGTAAAGTGTTATGTTCTTCATACTCACTTATTTTTAAAGCAGGCCTGTTGCATGTTACTAGAGTCCTGAAAGGAGAGAGTACCAAAGCACAGTGCTGCTCGCAGTGGTCAAGCCATATCTGAAGTGTTATATAAACTAAGCATGACATGAAACACCGTATAGAGTATACTGGTCTGTTGTGACCTGGACACCTGGTTCCTGGTTGTTGTCTAAACTGTCTTGAGATAAGTTATTTTTTGTTACTAGCATAGTAACAAAGCTAGCTAGCTAACATAGCTTCTTCTCTGACAATGAATATAATCTTCTTATGCCTTGTATGTCACTGTAAATCAATTTTAAATCTTTAATATTTTTCTTTCTGTTAGCAAGCTACAGTATTTCAATATGACATCATGTGTAGACACAATGTTATTCCTCAACAAGGACACAGAAGAGGAAAGAAGATGAACCCTCCTGGGCAGGGCATATATAAAATAAATAAAACAATAATAATTGTTCAAATCCCACCTTTAGTGAAGAAACCCAAAGGAAATAACCCTACAGAGAAGATACATTGTGTTGCTCGAGAAAAGCAGAATATGGACAATTGGTGTAATGACAACATGACCTTGCTGGACCTATGGATGCAACCAAAGGCATAATCTAGATCAGGCATCTATTGGAAATGTATAGGTTCACATATATGGTGTATATCATGCCTCCATCTGAAGTGTCAGTGAAGCTGGATCCGTTTCAGATAGCCATAGCTAACTATAGCAATGGTCCCATAAATAGCCCTTAGTACGCATAAAGCACCCATGATTTGATTGCTTGCCAACATAATTTTAATGAGGCTTTGACACTAAGGCACAATGCAACTAGATTTCATGCTGCCCTGAGTTACTGCTTCAGTTAACATCCTTTATGATACTAGCAACCAGTGTCATTGGTGAAAAATATTTGTCACCTGGCATCTGGCTGCATTTCACTGCTTCTAAACCAAAACAAATCATGTAGCATTTAAACTACTATGATGAAAATGGCTAATATATAAAAGTAAAGGATACTAATCAAAATCAGCATGGGGCAAGTCAATCCAATAGCAAAGCAGACTGACTATTTTATCATGAAACAAATAAGCAAGACAAGGCTGTTTTGAACTGTTGATGAAAATTTCCATTTTAACAGCAAGCCCTCAATCAAACTCATCGGAACAGGTGCAGTGCTTTGTCATTAAAAGTGGATCAATGAGACATTGTACAAAATAGAAGATAAATAATGACACAAAAAGACATTTCTAAAATAAATAATAAATGAAAAGAAAATCGACTGATGAATCATATGGATATCATACAGATTCAGCCTCACCCTGGGGGGTGAAAGGAAGGGGAGGTGGCATTGGAGTCAGTGATGGTGATTCGGCACCTGGTGGAACTTCATTTATCAAAATAGATTATGCGTGTCTGCAGTGTGAGAAAAGGCACCTTCCTGGCTCTTAAGTCTATTCAGCGACCGTTTATCTCTTTCCCCAGGCCACTGCATAGTTCACACTGTTTCAATGAGACAAGTGTAAGATAAACTTGACAGATCAACTTTTTTGATAGTCACAGAACCAATAAACAACCCCCTAACAACATCTGTAATCTGATCATCTGCACATGAAAGATTAGGCGGGGGAAGCATTATTGCGGTGTCACTCTTGCTTACAGGGTCACGTTTCCCTTTCCGCCAGGTGCCATGTATGACAGCCAACACCCAATGAATGTGCCTCATCTCGGATTCTACAGTAACAGTAACTAAGTTTTATCTGATATATCACGGGAGCACTTTTTGCACTCATCCATTCATTTTACATTTTCTGGAAATGTTCAATGTCATTTATAATTGCACTTGATTTTGTCTGAGCTGTAATTATGATCTATTAATATGCAGATGATGTCAATTGCAGGAGGCTGATAATCACTCTGACTGTGCTCACAGGCCACAGACCTGCATGCTGAGCACTGCAGAGAAGACTATCATCAGGACAGAGTCGCTATGTGTGTTTTCAAGTGGTTACAGCATAAGGAAATTATACTTTTGTACTGAAATATCAAAAGCCGCAAAATACTGGTTAATTTTCAACAATGCAACAAGAGAGATAAAGCATTACATACAAGATGAGCCTCACCCATACTGTAAAATAATTAAATTAACAGATTAATCAGGAAATAAACAAAAAGAGCAATAACTGCAGGTGATATTTACAAAGTGCCTTCTCTTCTGCGGTTACGTTTCACGTCCGCGACTAAATTTACTTGAAGCAAACAGATGTGCGAGGGGTACGCTTATGTAACGATCAAGAGAGCGAATGTTTAAGGGCTTGATTGAGAACAGTGTGGGCTGGATTGCTAATTCAAACGCTCGGATCGCGCACGAGTGCCGGGCGCTGCTCTTTTAATGGAGGACGCTGCGGCGAGTCCTCACAGGGATGCCGCGGCGGTGAGGATGCGCCGATTAATCTGAGGACCTGAGCCATTAGCGGCGCGTATGCATGGCTATGTTTCCGAGGCTGGCCGTGCTCAGCAGGAATTCGGGGGATTAAGGGCTTATCTGTTTTACTATTTACTCTCTGCCATGACAGCCCCCCTGATGTTTCCTTATCAGAAGGTCAGAGGGAGAAAATACTGTTTTATTAATAGCTGGCGCTCCAGTTGCTTTAAACAAGAATTGGTCGCCAGAGTATTTCAGACAGCATGGGACTCCGCACTTTAAATTTAGAATGGTGATCTTGAGGCCAAAGCCCTTTATTATATGGTACAGGGATTTCTGTGCTTAGGCTGGCACATTACAGACCTCAAATCTGCATGCATGGATGTCAAAATCACATACATCACATAGTTATTAGTTATATCCATGACTACATTTGAATAATAACGTTTACAATCCTATTTGACAAAGAAACATGATGCTACTTGAAGGTTGCAGGGTCTTTTAAACCACTTTGACACAGAACCCAGCTTCAGTCCTGCATCTGAATCCCTTTTTGTCTTTGCTATGGCCATTCTATACCAGGCTGTGAACCCAGTAAATTCCTGGGTGCCCCCTGTTGAATGGCACCACCTCAATCATAGGTTTTCCAGTTAGAATGTGCAGAATGATCATAAAAGACACTGCTGCTGCTCAGCTGAGCTCCATGCCTTGATGGAATTACACACAGACACAGACTCAACCTCTAACTGTTACAGTACTGTGACGTGCCGAACATGGCATTACAAACACACAGACACACATGTGCACACACATGCATACATACACACGGCAGTCACACTTCTGTTTTACAGATGGGTAACTGGACATTGCTAAGCATTGAGGTATCTTAGTTGAATGTAATCAATTGACTGTAAATAAGAAAACGTTAATAGCCACACTTCACTGGGAAGGACTTCTCTAAACAAATGTTTTCTCCCAGCAGCACCATAATCCCTAGGCAGTCATTGTCTATTTCTTCTGCTAATCCAGAGAGGCAGACAGCTTTACTAACACATGAAGTAAAGCTGGAAAGTGCTGTCAGGTTTGATGGTGGCACTGACATGTTCTAACGCCTGAGTGTTGCAGTAGGGGAGCTTTCATCACAACTGCTCCAAGTTTGTATTATATGCTCCAAAAGCAGGTGTTTGAAGCTGATGAATACAAATGATTACACGCTGTGCTGTTACTGATATTCAACAAGGAAAGGTGAGCAATGTTCTTTGTACATATGTTCAGCATGTAATTACCCATTTATAAAACAACACAAAACACAGAATCATGATAATATATCATGGGGAAATTGGCATTATGCTGTGCCTATCACTGCTCTGTCCATGGCTACAAAATAGGTCTGGGTATAACAAGCTACTCTTCAATGCCCTCTACAAGCCTAATATTCAGATATTAACAGTGGGGTGTTATTAGCTATTATTGTGATCATTAACATAACCGTTTAAATAATTGTTCTTCAATTATTGCATTTCATGTCTGCTAGAAGTCATTGTAGTGAGAAATATCAATCCAAAGGTTTCACTCAGGGAAGACAGGCCTTTTAATTGATATTTTAATCAATCAGTACAGTGATCAAAGATTTATTTCATTAGATAAATACCTTTTTTGCAAAGATAGTATTCTACTCTGAGGCATGGTGATAGGATTGCCTGGAAACACAAACATTCCCCCTCATTAAGGGGACAGATTCCAGCATCTCTCTGTGGAGCTTGAAATTAATTTATTGCTTCAATTGCTCCTTTGGGATAATGGCGTTGAAGTATAATTGATTTGTTATCATGGAGACTGCTCGATTGAAATTGATTTGAATCTTAACGGGGACCATCATAGACCTTCTTAAAGGTCGCCCTAAATTTGAAGATCAGCCCCACAACTTCTAATGCTTTAAAAGAAAGAATATTAAGCACAATTCCTTAGTGTTAAACCAAATATGTGTTTCTTTTGTTCTATGTAGCTACACTAAAGGCTAATTTCCCTTGAGGCCTCTATTAAATTTAAAGTATGCAACAGATAACTTTAAAGAAAAAACAACATTTGTCTTTTATGAATAATAAAGCCACCCTCTGGAAGTATACAGAACTTAATACAAACCATTTGTGTTAGCTTCAGGTTATCACTTTAATGACTACCATTTGCATTGAAATTTTGTTAAAGCTCTGGAATTTCACTTTAGATGTGCAGTGCATCATATAAATTACTTTTCCTTGATCTTGCTTTCGTTTTCAGTTCCAGCTCAATTCAGTTTTAACCCTAAAACAGAGCTCATATCACATGCAATAAAGGTGTATAACAAGATTCAACACTATCTCTCAGTCCTGTTACAGGACTGGATCAGTCCAGTCTCACTCTTTGAGACCTACGAGAAGAGATTACCTGAGGGAGAATAACTGGTCATGTTCCATGTGCAAATATCTCTGATCAATTAAATAGTCAGAGCATATAATAAAAAAACACCTTATGACTACAGTAATTAACAGAGCATGGAAATTCATTCAAAACTTGTATTATGATCATTCTAGACTTATACTTTCCTTATCATCATGTTAGTCCTCTGGGTTCCTTGGTACTTTAAGCAGATTTTAATACCTGCTCCAGTGTGAACATTTGGACAAAGTATTTGTTCAATGCTGTTAATTTAGTTTCCTCACACAACAACTGTAACAGAACAGGGACAAATTGTGTGAACCATCTGTATACTTTTGCAGAGACTATTTTCCTCTCCATAAGTCTCATCAAGGTAAAGGAAGTGTTTATACGGTAATTTATTTTAGTACAAGCCAAAAACAAGTGACCCATAAAATGAACTAAGACAAAAGTGACCTTAACACGGTCTTCTGCACATTGAGATAATGAGTAAGGTTCCAGATCAATCAATATTGCTTTACCATTTTTCATCATTCCTGTAGTCTGATCTGCCCCCCAAAAAGCACATTGCCAAAATAGAGTATATGGTCTTTTCACCCTAGCCTTCTTATTTATTAAAATGGAATACCACTATTATATTCGATATTCCATTAGTACTCTACATATTAAGGAAACTAAAACATACACCACCTGTCCCTTTACACTGGAGATTCTTTTATGGCCTTGAAATGGCAAATAACCAATTTTTTTAAATCATGCATAAGTACAGTTGTAAAAACAGTGCAGATATAGTTTACTGCATAAAATCAGACTTTATTTGCTATACCCTTTGCCAAAACATTGGCACACAAGTCTACCCTTATAGATAAATTCTTGAGATGCCACACAGAAATTATATAACACGGTGTTATGAATATCTGTGACACACTAAAAAGCAAGGGAGCATTTGTATGAATGCAACTTTGTAAAATATTCTACAGGCCAAAGCCTTGTGTAAAATGAGAATGGCAGTAAATGACAGCTGTTTCCTGAAGTTCTCAGACTAAGTATGACTATATTACTGGCACGTGCATTTTTCAATACAAAGTGAATTTGTTCTATTTTTGATATACAGATATGTCCTCTCAAATACTGGCAGAACATAGAGTTTTGCATAAACAATTCCAGTTTGCTATGAGGCATTTTGGTTCCTCCTTAATTTTTCAAGGTAGGTGCTGCAACTTAGCAGACATTTCTATCTTGACTTGATAAATCTCACCATCTTCTCGCCTTGCCATGCTGAAGTAATTTATTTTTCATCTCTTCGAGGTATATTTTTCAGTTAATATTTCATTTTTTCATCAATCCTGACAAAAGATGCCACAAGGGATGATGTAGACTCCAAAACCTTTGCGCTGCCACCACAGAAACAGCTCTTCGTTGTCTATCAACCAGATATGAAACAGTCCCCACTTCTTTCTGTCTAATATAAAGAAACTATACAGTAGGCTTAAGGGTTCATTTATATTTTGTGTCTTTTTTCAGGTCTTCCACCATATGTTTATGAATTAGCATGGGGGTTTTCAAGAATTCACTTTGGAGTTACATGATCTATTAATAGCTAAGAAAATTTTCATAGGAATTATTTGATATCATGCTTAATACCATGTTTTAAACAAGCCTGCCTCTACCTCAACAAGGTACTTTCAAGAAGGTATCCATATCTCATCCACATAAACCCACTGCATGTTCTCTACAGATAGAGAGATGTAAATGAATGAACACAGAGAATAGGAAGCAATCAACTCAATGAAGACAGAAATACAGCACAAAAAGAATACAATATCATGAGGAAGATGTTGTCTGTCCAATCACAACACATCCAGCAGTTTTCATCAAATTACAGTTGTATTTTTTGTTGCCCAACCTAAGAGAAACTAGCCTGAGCATTAGAATGCAAGCAGAACGTAGGAGATAGGCAGAATGTGAACATAGTTTTTAACTTCTGGAAGCCCAAGTTTAATTAATCATGCAGTTTTTAAAATTTGAAATAAACCATAGACATGTTTTATGATTTATTCAGCCATATTGGTTTCTAAATGCATCAGCTGCTGCTGACATCATACTGAAAGTGACAATAACTGCTGCCTCTTCTACTGTATCACACAACGTAACACAGCTATCAACTATTGCTATCCAGTTGGCGTAGAATTACAAACTACATTCACAGACATGCATTCATGGAGTTCCATGAAATGATCTGACAGTTTCTGACAAAGAATCATAGAAATCAGTACCTGGCCAATAGCCTAGCCAGGATACTAAAAACCATATCCTGAGGGTTGAACATGTATCACAAATGAGAGGAATTATAATTTACCATTACTTTTGTGATGCAGATCTACTTCTTGCCACTTGCTGTGACCCATTTTCATATTCAAGTAGATCTTCTACTCATTATTTATATGGTGTGCATGTGTCTTGTCAAGCTTCAGAAAACATACATTGGCTCAGTAGTCATACACACTCCTAACAGAGGTTGTATTTGTTACATATAAGGTGTAGTTGTAAGGTCATTAGGAATATCAATTCAACTCAATGAACTAAAATCTATTTATTTATTTATTTCTTGAGGGAAGACACAAATTTACATTTACATTTACATTTATTCATTTGGCAGACAAATGCTTAGTGTTCTGGTGGCCTAACACATACTTCATATGTTCCCATGTTTCCTTAAAGTATCTCTACAGATATTGGTATAATGAAGTAAAAAGTTGAGAGAGAGAGAGAGAGAGAGAGAGAGAGAGAGAGAGAGAGAGAGATTACTATTTTGCTTTTTTGATGTGGTGTGAATACAAAGACCAGAGAAAACCTTATTACCCCTAGCCTTCATATTAGGGTATGCTTATTACACAGCAAAAGAACTGTCAAGGAGATTAAATAATATGACTGGTTTTAGTAAATGTCCCGAAGCTCTGTGGGAAGGTCAGCTTAAATCTTCCTCTGAAACTCATGAGCAACACAACTGGAGTTTGCTTGTGTTGCCCATCAAAATGATAAGAAGCATTGTACTTTGTTTCAAGGGCTTATGGAACATTTGAAAAGGAGGGATAACAAAGAGTTCCAAAGTTGAAATAGTGATTAAAGCACTTTGATAATCTTTTCTTTCAGATGTTGAAATGTTGGTCTTGATTTTGAAAGGATAACAGTATATATCATTGCATAAGCTCTCTTCACAAAACAGTTTAACTCAATATGAACTTTGCAATTATCCTCCGTGTTAGAGTGAAAATAAATGTTGTCATGTTTTCTGGAATATGTAAAAAGCAGAAATGGTGTCTTTTTTTACAATGCTGAATTAGTTAAATCTTATGAGGAAACACACTGTGTCAATAAGACTGATTCCAGGTTAGCATAAACATCACGAAAATGATAAGCATGTAACGCATGAATGGAAATGGTGGCACTGTAATAATAACAAGTCTTTTCATAAAACCTCCTCAGAACTCATTCTACAGTTTGTACTGCATGTGCACAGCTTGCTCCATTAAAAAGCCATCTCTGTTCAGTACGAAACACATCATTTAGATGAAACCATCCAGGGTAAGCATAAATCTAACTGCAGAATCTGTGATGAAAAGAGGGAGTGAACAAATAGGTGCAATGTAAATGGTTTGTTTTATTTGGGGGTGGGGGTGAGCTCAACATCTTCAGGGGATTTAAAGGCAATACGGGATATCACAGGTTTCCCTCTAGGATCTCTGTTCCAGCCATTATGCCTTGATTCAGCTTGTATGGCTGTCAGAGCGACAATGACGACAGTGATACAGTTGGAATGGAATCAAAACAAACCATAGCTTCAAATGATTCCACAGACAAATACATGTTATTGTGTTTGGAGATCGATCAAGAATCTGAATGCTCCATCTTCTTGACAAGGGTAGGCTATTATTACTTTGGTCATAAAACACTTGGTCAAAATATATATTTTTTATTGATAGGACTACAGTTGTTCCAGTAGTTATCTGAGTGACAATGCTGTAAGCTGGTCACCCCCTGTCACATGCTCTTTCTCTGTGAGGACTGTGAGGAAAATAGCATTTCACATTATCAGTTCTCACATTTCTTAAACACAAACAAAGCAAACATTGCATTTATTTGCAATGACTTGTATTCTTTGATAATAAGCTTGTGTAAATTACATTTCCACGGCATGCTTTTGTTCATCCATTGTTCTCATGCTCCCATTTGCTAAGAGCATTTGCATAACTCACAGACAAAGAACACATCCAGTGATAACTTTAGCAAGGTTCACAGCATGACTCGGACAGAGCTGTCAGTCAAAACTTCAGCGGTTCAAACGAGCTCCCTACACCTTTTATGTGCACTGGGATCATTTATGATGCCCTCTGCAGTGAAAATTGCTTGCATGGAAAGTTAGTAATACTTTAAATTTCAATGGCTGTCAGTCCAAGGTCTGTGAGAATGACCAGAACTGGCAGAAATGAATTTGTCGTTGAATTAAAATCGGCTGAAATTACACAGTTTTGAAAAGTACTAGTACATGATTAATATTCCAATGCATTTGTATTTTCATACAGGAAAAGGGTTATTCATATGCATAGTAGTAGAGCAATTATTGTATTTACTAAATTTCCTGTAAAATCTCGTGAGACAATGGAGAGTTCCAGAACTAACGCAAAAGCTGTAACCCTCATTTGTTAATTGCAGATAGATAGATTGATAGATAGACAGATAGATAGATAGATAGATCCAACATTATGCGCTGTCAAACAATACACTACCAACAGAATGTAAAGGAGGAAAATTTCTTTTTTTGCCATAAAAAAACCAATACCCCCCCCCAATACACACACATACACACACACACCCAAGCATTAACATAAAACTCACTACTTTCCTTCATATGTGGGGCAAAAGAAGTGTTTACAGGTAGTCCAAAGCTTGCCCAGAGTCTAACTGTATTCCACAATACCTTCATGTTTACTTTCACTGTGACCACGTCAGTTTACCCTACTCTAATTCAGTCAGATTAAAAAGGTTACAAGAGCCATTAATGGTCATACAGCATAATTCTCTGTGACACTGTGATTATTTTATTATTTATTTGCTTGGCAGACACTGTTATCCAGGGTGACTGGCATGACTTGCTTCTCATCCTTTTATGATGGTGGATAATTTCTGATGCTAATCATGTAAAGTACGTTGCCTGAAGCAGTATTTAACCTGGGAATTGAACCTGGAACATTTGACCAACCACCATACCACACTACAATGTTAAAACTTGATAGCTAGCTAGTTGCCTTGTTGTATTTGGTTTGTTAATCGAATAGCTAGATAGCTATATTTATACAGTAAAAACACTATTTGATGTTTGGACTGAATTTGTCATCATCATAAATTCATTATGAAAACATGAAAATATATTGTTCTGAAATTGCTGGATATGTGTTGCAGAGAATCATGTTATGTCCTTTGACCTATGGATTCTTTTAAAGCATGGTGGGAATCATTATAATTATAATGATTGTAATCATTATTATAATTTTATATTAATATAATATTTTAAACAGAATATGGTTACTTTGGACAGATTTTAGACTATAACCTTTTCTATATTCACCTCATTCACCAACATATATGAAATGAGTAAGAAGAAATATTTACAAGAAGAAGGTTCACAAAGGCAAAGAGAATTTAGATTCAGAAATAAGTGACTGCATAATAACTTTAATTATTACATTGTCACATCAAATTAAACAAATGTGAGGGCAGAGTCCTGTTAGTTGTCCCATTAATAGATCTGGCAGCAGCTGCCTTTTCTACTTGTTGAAACTTATCACAGGAATGAATGATAAGCTCTTTAATGTGAAATCAATTTTAATTCTTCTTCTTTTGGTTTCATTCCAGAACAACAAAAAATCTAAGCAGAAAGCAAGAGAACATCAATGCATATTGGGTCTTTTTTTATTAATTTCTATTGCTTCTGTGCATTCTGACACCAGTATTGATTTTCATTTGTGGAAAATCAAGGTTGCTTATCAGCTTTAAATTCATTTTTTTGTTTTTTTTTTTTTAAGTTATTGCATTTATTGTATGTACCTTGGGAACTCAGTGAAACATTGTCTACATGAAAACAGGCACCAGTGAGGTTCAGAATTAAAATCCCAGGCAAGACAAGCAAAGTGAGGTGTATCTAAACACGTAGAATTCCCAATGCACTAAATGCTCTAAATTTTCTGTTTCATCACCCACGCTGTGTATCCACTATGACTCACAGATTTTAGGGGGTATTGTGAGGCTAAGAATGCAAGTCAAATCTCATACACCCTTCCAAGGTGTATGTTCACAATTTAACTATTCACTGTCAACTTTCTGCAGCAATTTGAGGTACAATATTATAAGAGGGGGAAATTCAGTTGGCAAGAGATAAAGGACAGAGTTGGCGATGTTAGATGTAAAAAACTAACTCCAAATCAATGGTTCTTATATCGATTTAAATACTTTAATAGAATTGTAAATGAGTAATAAATAACCTGCATTTTTCAATTTTAACTTTGTTCCATCTTTATGTTTTTTTTTCTGTATTTACACATTTATCATTAATTTCAGTTATTACAGAGTGGAAGGACAAATATTGGCTAATGTTTGATTTTTTCAGCCACACATGTATGTGAACAATTTACATGGTAGTGTTTGTATCATGCATCAAAGCTAACCCAACTGAGTATCATCTAAATAACTACTTTCAATTCAGCACACTGTGATACAAAACACACACTGTACTCAAAACACTCACAAACCAGGTATGAAAATTCAATGCAAGAACAAAGAAATGAATAACCGCACTACCACAACTATGCTGCCCACACGCACATGCAATTTTACTTTAGGAGACAAACCCCCTCAGGCTAAAATTGCAGCAGCGATCGACAGATATCTGGAGTCTCCTCATATAGCAAATTCTGCCATTTTGACTGTCCACTATAATGACCCCACCCTAGGTGCATCTGACATCACTGAGAAATTCATTTGTCAGGTTTCAGTAACTACAGAAATTTCACACAGAAGAACAGGATACAGACAGAGAAAGTGATGTTCAAACAACACATAAATTGCATTAATGTCCCAATACGTGATGTTCTTCTAGAGGGAGGGAGATGTCCTGAGGACTGGTACTCTGTATTCAATTGATTTTTTTCCCCTCACTTAACATGGTGTCTGCAACGTTTAGACAAATAAGTCATCCTTTCAGTAAAGTCCTTACATGGACAAATGTTTAATTAAGCAATCTCTCTGGTGCAATCTCAATAATTCAACAACTGAATGTGGGCCAAGCTAACATCATCCTTCTTGGTAATTTTTCTCTGTGTAGAGGGAAGGAATTATTCAACTGTGTTTAATACATTCAATTTAAACACAGTGGGGCCGGTGAGTTTCCCATTCCTACCCCTTGCCATCCTTTCCCTGCCAAAGAAAATTAAGATCTTGATTGGCAATGTTTGGGATGCATTTCCTGGGGGTAAATGTGACCAGTCGAAAGGAACAACCTTTTCTAATGTGAGGAAGGCCCAGAAATTGTGAATTAATTACAAGTAAAAATAATAATAATATAAAATAAAAACAAGATTAAACCAAAATAAGCATTAACGATCCCATCTCCACAGAGTACCATCCCTTGATCCAGGTATTACAGCTACACACAGAAAAATGTTTCCCCCAAATATATTGTTAGAAGTGAACTAATTAATGCTGCAAGCTATCATTGTTTACAATGCACTCAGTGAAGAAGTCTATACAATCTAACCTGAACTAGCAGGAAGCTGTCATCAGTCATGGTACTACCTGCAAGATATAGGCCTATTCCCATTACATACAGAGATGCATTGCAAACAATCCATAATGCAGTCTATGGGGGCTAAACAGTGTAGGTAAACTAATCATTACCTGCGTATTTTGCAAACAACTGTAAATCAGAGGTACAAAGCAGTAGTGACTCTAGTCAGTGGAATCTGGTTATTAGGGTTATGGGTTGCTTTACCTTGCTTCATCAAAAATCCAGAAATGATAATGGGTAACAAAATATTTAAAATTCTTAAAATGCACTTGATAAGTGCAATTTAAGTGAATCTGTTTAAGGGAAAGGATGTTATAAAAATATATGAGTAGTGATATTATATAGCTTGAGGTTGCATTTTCCTTTGAAATTGCAACATAAACTCACACTGTTGTCTTTATTCTGAATGCCCATGGCAGTAATGGTCACACAAACAAAGTTCTTTAACAAAGAATGAGCAGAGTGCAAAAAATATGCACGGCTATTTGCAAAACATCCTGTTAATTAAAGATGTAGGGAATGATTCTGTGGCAATGCAGCTGGGAGTTCACGGTTGACCTACTCTCAACTCGCGGCTGCACTTTTGCATTGATAAGGGCACAGGTGTGTTCTAATGTCTCTGTTTTGGGGCCTTTTGCCTGTAACCGCTGAGCGTTATCACCCACAATGCTATGACTTGCTGCTGTTGTGGGAAATCTGGCTTTGCTTCTTGCCCTCATCAGAGGGCACCTTATCAGTTTTCTTCTTTGTATTTCAAGGCCTTCTGTTAGAGACGGGGGGCTTGTCAAAAAAAAAAATGGCATAATTGTTCCCGGAAGACAAGTGATGATAAACGACCATTATCACTTGCTCAAAGTTAAATTCTCCAAAGTGTCATTTGAAATCACGACAGTCGCCATTCAAAGTCATATCCATGTTCTTGAAGTACAGTGGCAGATCTTGGCAAATGATGCTTCTCTTCAGTGTTCCATGAACTTGGATTTGTATCCTGCTTTCAAATCAAAGCTTTGAATTGCAGAAACCACTCACCATACTTCTGCAATGACTGAAAACCAACTTGTTCAGCACTATGTGCATGCTACAACAGGCACTGTTGTTTCCTTACATTTTACAATGTTATTTCAGCTTGATGTTCAATCAAGTGGCTTTTCTGTATGTTTGTGTCTGTCCTTCTTGCTTTGGTGATACGCAACCAATTATTCTTGCTGTGACAGTATTGCATGTCAACCTGAAGAGTGTCTGTTGAATTACGACATAGTTTCCATGTTCACTTTGAAAATACAAACTTCTTGTTACAATGCCAACTTAGTAGTTGTTAACCATGAAAACATTTTTTGAACAATACCATACATTCTTGAAGTAGGTACATATTTCTGCAAGTATGAGTATTGTCATGAGATCAACAAAGATTTTTTTCTACATTTTCCAATAAATTTGTCATATGAATTCAATTGTGTGGTCTGGAAAGCAATAAAACCACCAGTCTCTGCAATTACACAGCCCCATTTCTTGTCAGAGTAGCTAGTTCACTGACCTGCACACTGAGCTCTTCAACATAGGGCTCATGCCTTGTCCACACAGGTGTAAACAGCATCCCAGCATTTGAGGTGCTACTAACAGATTATAGCACATAATTTACATACAGTCCATCACATGTGTATACCTTGTTAAATGTGTCGAAATTATCCAAATTAGATAAAAGTATTGCAGAGAACAACATATTGCTATCATTCACCCTCTTTTTTTGAGACAAAGGCAATTCAATCACTTACTTTTTTTTACTTTTATGACAGAATATTTTTTCTCTGGAAAAGAAAGATAATTCGCTTTTTTGACCAATTTATAAGCGGATCTATTGAAATAATTTCAGACTGCGTTGCAGGGTGGACCCAATGCAAGGGAATCCTATTATCTGAGTTGCTGAAGTAGGCTTCACAGACATAATTATCATGGATGATTCAACTCGTATGGTAATTACAGAATTAGAATAAATGGGAACATGGCAGCAAGTGACCTAAAAAAATCTTCTGGCAGAACAAAGATAAGTGTGATTTCTGGAATCCACTTTCCGTAGTCTTTCTCCCCCTCACTAAAGACAGTTCAAGGCTTCAGAAGAGCAGTCAAAACACATCAAATCCATCCTTAATCTTATGTATAATCCAGGTGCTTTCTGGGTTTCAAGATATATTTTATCACTTCTTGTAAATTACTTTAAATATGAAAACAACTTTTGCAATTCTGGACATCTTATATGTTAGGAATATTCTATTTTGTCTGCATGAAAAATGCAGTTATTTGCCATTACTTGCATGGTACACATTTTATTTATTTTTCTAAGTGAATCCATTTAACCTAGTGTCATTCAGTATTTAATATATTTGTGTATTTAGTGTAAATACATGTACCATACTCTAAAAGTACTTCACAGACAAAATGAAGTAATGATTTCTGCTTTTTAGCCTGCTCTATGCTACTATTAGAAACACGAGCATGAAACTTAGGGCTTGGCATATTAGACTATACTGCAGACAAACCATTCCAAAAGCTCTGTCCTGAGCTTGTTACCGTTTTCAAAGACACCACGTTTCTGTGGCTCTCACAGCCTCATAAGGGTTTCTACATAACTACTGACAAATGACAATCAAATCATTCTCCCTTTTTCTGTAGGTCTCTTTGTGTTTATCATAATGACAATGCACCCCAATGCCAAAAGAACATGGTGGTGCTGACTTCCACTTGCCAGCTTGTCACGTCTAATATTTCACTCCAATATCCAGCATCTAGAGAACCTTTTTTTTCTTAATCACCTACTCTACTCAGGTATTCATTTTGGCACTTCAGAGGAAATAATCAACAGTTACTCTTGGCATTAGACTGTTGTAATTCACTTTCCTCCACTCCCCCAGTGACCATCAGATGCAGCTTGCATCAGTTTCAGAAAGAGTTGTACCACTTGAAGTCATCATGCTTAAAAGAATTAGATGAGTTATGGCTAAAGAGCTGCAAAACTCCAAAGGGAAAAATAATCTAGATACTATCTGAAAGCATAATTAGAAGGCTTATTATCATTATTACTATTATTTTAATGCTTAATCTGAACAACACATTTCTGGCACAATGCAAGGCCCTTTCAGTTGCAAACATTTCATTTATTTCACCTCATTATGTTTTAAAATTACCTAATTGCACGCCTGCACAAAAATAAATTAGGATGAGACACAGAGACATCTTGTCTCTGTAATGTTAATCAAAATGTCTTGTCATATTAAACGGTCAAAACTACCCAGGGCGTGAATTTGAAACTCATCACATGATCAGACTTTCTTTTTAAGGCAGATATGAGTACTTCTTATACCAGTGGCTGTATATGCTGCAAAGTTTCAGTTCAAATGTGAGGCCAAACATAAGACATTTGCCATGTGTTAAAAATCAAGACATGATATTATATCGTCCCCTTTCCTGTCATAAAATAAATTGTTTGTTGATATTGTTGATGGAACCATAGAGTTTTCACTCTTCATTGATGTAGCCAAAAATACCAGGTACTGTATATGTTTACAATCTTCCATAGTTATAATATTGTCAATTTCATTCACTCTGAATGAAGACATTACCCGAAAAGACCCTATGTCATCAAAGTTGCACATGCCCTTTCATTGTTTGTGCGCTGGTCTGTATTCACTTTTGTCATTTTGACTGGAGTGGCACATAACTGGCAATAGGCTAACAGTGTGACATCTGAATGCCTGTCAAAGTGTTGAATGAACTTGCAATAACAGTACCCATGGCTGTTAAATCAGTTCAGTTTCACTCTGATTGCAGATATATTTCTGTTTTCTGACATCCCTGACTTTCCCACAGTCCTACAAGCAACATACACTGTTAATATCATCATCAGACAAACAAAATGCATTCAGCACAGGTCAAATGTTATTTTAGCAACAATGAAACAGGGCTTGCTATAGGGGATAGAGTTTGCAGCTCCCATGTCCTCATTAAAAGCCACTGTACTGATCTGTGTGCAGATGAATTTCTCTGGTGTGTCCTAGTCATGGAATCATATAACCACTATTAAAAGTAAACACTATATGTTCCCACTGTTACTGGATTTACTTTTGTTTGTTAAATTCATCGCTTACTGTATGTAAGTAAGCTCATCAATCTATCAGGGAGCAAACACATGACTGCAGTAAGGTGACAGCATTTCCTACTTCCATACCAGCTGGCACGACTTTCACAAAATCCTAATTTCCATACTTACTGAAGTAAGGTTGGGTTAAATAATCCCACATATAAATTATATTGTCATGTCCTTGGTTATTTTAAACAGAAGCCCATTCAATGTCTATCACCAGCTGATTTTTAAGTCTCTTCTATGCTGTGTCAGATTGGATGAGGGGGAAAACGATTATTCATAATCAAAAGAATGCAAGTGGAAGCAACATTATATGTCCACATGCATTTAGTTCAATTGTAAAGAATCCTCTGTTTAAGAATTCAGTGCCAAAGAAAAAAGGGTAAGAGAACACCTATAACCGCTTACCTTCAGTTTATTATCAGCCCTTACACTCTTGCCAAACCACTCCATTACACAACCTCTGGTCGCTTTACTATCATTTCTAAAAAGGGTCTGTGTTCTTGGCCACATTTACTCTCTACTCTGACCCCTCGGTGGTGGAATGAACCCCTCACAATTGTCTGGACAACTGGGTCATTGTCCTTATTTTGCCACAGTCTGAAAGCTCATCTTTTCAAAGTGCATCTTCAACTAATCTTGAACTGTGAACATCCATATTTTATCCTCAGATATATTTGCTAAGCAAAAACATATCCTCAAACTCCATCTTACACCTACTACGGCACCTAGAATACTGAATACTGTAGGTTATGTAATGACTCCTAGTATTGGTTGGGACACTGAAGATTTGTATTGTCTCTGCTCTTAGCCCTACCTTTGTGTATACACTTTTGTCTTCCTGGATAACACCATCTGTTAAATGACTAAAGGTAAGTATCCCCAGATGGACCAATCCTTAGTAGATATGTATTTTCCATCCATTTGATGGCAGTCTACAATCAGATATATTTTAATTTAATCCAAGGCATTGTGAGAACTAAACTGATGGCAAAAGCCATCAACTTGATTCAAAACTGTTACGAACTTTATTGATTACACTGCCTTTTTCCAATAAGTGAGACCCTTGGATGTTAGTGATAATAGCATTGGTATTCCCTTTGCTGCTGTTTTGGGGAAGCAGAGTGATAAACCATGGGCTGATTTACAACACTGGATTCAGGATATCCCTCTTTTAAAAAGAGCATTTGTATTGCTTAATCAGTTACAATCTACATTTTGATCATGTTCCTGCAGTAGTTTCCAAAGATATAAAACAGTTGTTTCATATAACTCATAAGAAAATTGATATCCCTATTCATACCACATTGATTATGCCGCTGGAAACAAAATTTCTGGTAATGAAGTGACCTGATGGAATGCATTTACTTTGCTTACAGAGGCATGCCTGTGACATACATGAAGAAACCATATATTTTAAAACACAATTATGTACAAGTATGTACAGTGTTTTCTCCCCCAAAAGGATTATGAAAAAGCTGATTCAAGTAGAGCTCATTCCAGACAAGTTCAAGTGAGTTCAGGTTGAAAATATTTATTTATTCAGTGTCAAAATTCATGAAGTGGCACTATGTTTACTTATTTATATTCTGCTTACAGCTTTTCCCTTTGTTGAGCTTCGTAATTACAATGGAAATAGACATCTGCACCTTGTTGAGAGTAACCTTAGACACAAGATGTTTTAAAGTGGCATTACTCCTGTCACTGAGCACAATGTTTGGGCCATTTCTGTGTCAGATCGATCACACCCGTATTTGATTCAAGCTGCTCGGCACTTTGGTAAGGACACCCCGTGCCTCTGGTTTGAGGGGTCTATCATTCGCCTGCCACTCCTTTAAAAGTTCATAATTCAACCCTTATTATCCAGAGAACAACACATGAAAAAGTGTACATATTTGATAATATGCTGGTGATGGCTGAAAATAAACCATTGTTGAGGCACTGCACCAATAAGTATGTAACCTTACTGCAATTCAAACATATCAAAGCCGTCAGATTGAAGCACTTTGAGGCAGACAAGATTTGATAAAATGGAACAAAATTGTGGAGCCATAGTAGACAGTGGCAAAGCCTCATTAATGTGTGCACACAGATTTCATTTGAAACACCTCATGAAATGCATTGAACACAGTGACAAAAGTACAGTTTTTGCTATGTATTACATTGGCCTTGACTCAAAGTCTTGTTTCAGAATTCATTATGATTGTGTGAGTCATATCAGAGTCTGAGTGTGTGACATTTTGAAATAAAATGGAAAGTGAGTCACATTAAAATTTAAACCTCTGAAGTTATGAGTGAATTCTACTCTAACTGAACAGAGATGGAAAACTCCTTTTTTCCGCTTTTACCTATTTTAACATTTCAGCTGTCACTTATATATTTAGAAATTATTTCATCATATTCTCTGCATGCTTCTGGTCCATTATTTGATTTAATCTCTCAATATTGTACAATACTGTAACTATTTGTTAAAAAATAGTGGTAACCATATCATTTTTGAGAGAAAGAACCACACACTTCAGATGCCATTACCTCGTCAAATTTCTACATAATATGACAGCAGCCTGTGAGATTCATTTTCATGTCTTGTCAATCACTGAATGTAGAGCAGGTCATAATAGTATGTGTCTGAAAAGTGATTGAGCAATAAATGCTCACACTGTCGTCACACCTCCCTCTCAGTTTTTCAGCCCTTATTTGGCATGAGCAGGAGCTATGGTTTATGTGCAGTTTCTGCGGCTCTCTCCCATATGAGTAAAAGGTGCAGGAAGACGCATGAGGCCCCAAGTGGTCCAGAGCTCTGGTCTTTCTTAAGACTCAAAGGAAGCTCATCTTGCTGCACTTTGACTGTTTTTATTGTAATATGGTAACCTGGCTAAAATGGAAACAGCTATGGAAACTGTCTAACACTATAAAACAGAGTTTGACACTCAGCCAAGTCATCACATGGCAAACGCTCATCCCTTGCCAATTCCAGTTCCAGCAGTCAGAAACAGGCCACCATTCAGGCCACCAAAACCTTCTTCATTTGTTGAAATACAGAAACACAAATATGACAAGAAGTTTGTGGCAGTAATGAAATTCTCTGGGGAATAGTATTACATCAATGGAGCAAGCTCTAATGGAGTGGAGAAAAGCCAGCACCCAAACCAAAAAAAAAATGAAACCATCACATTGTTGCTTGCTACACAGTGCCCCACAAGCCCAGAGTCTCATGCCTGCTGTGTTTCCACCCAGCAGAAAGTGGAACATATCAGCAGGAGAGAGCAGGTGTGGAAGTTCAGTCCTGAAAAGCAGCTTTACAGTGGACAAGCGAGCACACCTGCTGTGGTACAGTCAGCTAGTCAGCTTAGCAATGCACCAGTTTGAGCAAGTGCTTCTCACTACAACACTTTGTACTAAGGACAAGGAGGGGCGTCAACAGTCTGAATGTCATCTCTGTTCCAAATGTGGTTCAACCTCAATCTAGGAGGAATTTGTTTGGGAAATGTTCAATCTGTGGTACGGTTTCATCGCAGAGCTCTAAAGTGAGTATTGGTGTCATGAATTTTATGAGCTGCAGCATTTTATTACTCTTCAGACCATTAACCAGTCTTCTCTTGTCTCACTCTTCCTGAAAGTTATGCCTTTTCCTCCGTAGGGTCTGATTCAGAGGGAATCAGTTGAAATACGTATAGTGGGAAAGTTAAGTGTAATACACTGCAGTGTGATTGCAGTGAGATGTACTATATTAGTATTACTACTATATAACAGAATTCAGTCTAATCTTGCTGTGTTCCATTTTTTGTTTCTCTTCTTGCAGTGTTGAGTTTAATCACAGACAATAATAAGGAATGTGGAATAAGAAATGAAAAAAAAAAAGATAACACTTGCTTAAACACGTTAAGCACAATCCATTTTGTAGTTAGAGTGAATCCAGGCCTACAACTTCCCTCAAGTGAACAGTGATGGTATTGTCAGAAATTTTGAGTGATATTATTGTTAGACCTGGTACATGAAGATGAATTTGGATGTTGTTTATGTGACTCACTGAATATTACATTGAGCATTATATTATTTTTAGGAAGGTCATGAGGGTAAATTTGCATTGCCAAAACATTCAAAGGGTTTCCTAGGGTTAAATGTAAAATGTAGCTAATATGTGCTTCTGGTGCAGACGGTGCTCAGATCGATGAATTTACAGTCTCTACAGAGTCAGGAAACATGTGATAAGTATGATTTTTTTCCCTCAGTTAAATCAAAAGCAATCATATAACACATTTCACTCTCAATTGATACAGAAAAGCATCCTTGATGGGAACTTAATGTAAGTGTCACATGTTACAGGTGTCATATAATGTGAGACAATTGTAGTCAATCACATCACACATTGCACTGCAGAGAGGAAGGGTGTGATGATGACAGCATCCTATACCATATAAAATGTATAAATGAGTAAAATCATTCAAAATGTGAGTTAGCTTTTACACTGGTGAATAAAGAGCAGCTTTCCCAATGAGCTGAGGCTACCTCAGGATCCAGCCTGTCAGATCAATTCCACTGCTGCCATTCTCTTTCTTTCTCTCTCTCTGTCCCTGTATCTCTCCCTCATTTGCTGTAGTCAGGTGTGAAACTAACAAGGATGCAACATCTGACACCTTCATGCAAGCTGAGAAGATGGACCAGTCAATATCTGTGCTTCCAACCAGCCGGCATTCTGGAGCCACAAAGAGAAGGAGAGGTGGAGAACTGACTGCTTCTCATGAAGAGGTTTTACTGACTTTCTTCTGCTCAGTCTTTTTACACACAATGCTGTAAGTATGATGAAAATAATTGATGTTGATAATTGATAATGATAATTATACAGATAGATAGATACATGGCTCTTGCCAACTCCAGCTATCTACCAAATTCAATGCCTTCTAAGTATTTAACTGTAGTAGTTCCTCTCTTGTCAGTTTGGATTGTTTCATAACATGCCCTGTTCTAAATGTGTATGTGTTTCATTTTTGAGTGCATTTAACACAAAGTATACAAAAATATATATTTCAGTGCAGGCATTGTAATTTTAAAATACTTATAACTGTATTTTAATACTGTAGTTGTCTTCTTTTCTTCTAATCAACAGGCATTGTCGTGAAATTCCCAGGACCTGGTGGGTTTCATTTCTTATAATCCTGTGTAATGGCCGATACTTCAACATTGTTTTACACCAGTCTTATCACACTGACTGATTGTTGCAATTTGTTTTCAGTGTGTTTACATAGACCCAGGCAGTTACTGCTTTAAGGAATTTCAACTCTATTTCAGTTTTGGCACCCATGGCAAACGTATTCACAATTAACCTGTTAACACCACCACCATCAATACACTGCTGCTAAAGGCAGAGGTTAAAATGCATATAGTCCTACCCTGAGGTTGAAATTGAGAAAATCAATGTAACATCCTCTTTCCTGAGACCTGAAAAACAAGAAAAGAGGAGACATAAACAAACCATCATGCAATAATCCAAAACAGCAGTTTCTGGACTGGTAGTGGTGATAAGGTGTCGAAAAGAAACAACCAACCCCCACGCACACAAACACAAACACACACTTTTTTCCCAGAAAACATTCACAGAGACATGGCTGAGAAAAGTATGAGGGCATGCTTTCTTCTGTCCCTATCATTCTTAAGGCCATGGGTTTGCTGCCAAATGAGAGGGATCTTCAAAAAATTCCTTTGCAAGGCACTGTCCCCAAATAAAACTAACAAGTTTTCTTTTAAGAGAAATGCAGAACTGGATCTCTGGGAATTGAATTCATCTATTACAATGCAGTATGGACATCCAAACAGATACACTGGCTGTATGTCATCGTGGAAGCATGCAACAAAAGAACAGGTACTGCATGTGCAAATTTTGTACTCAACAGGGATCCTGTGAATTCTGAAAATGTAAGATTACATAGTCCAATGAACATCCAAGTTCATTAGTCTTCTTTTCAAGAAGAAACAATTATGATATTTATTCGCAGGAATTACATTTAAGACTGTGTGTATTCCTTGTAATCTACACAGGGTTTAATATAGGCGGCCCTCTGTCAGTATATCAGGTCTACTGCATGCAATCCATGCTACAAGGATCTGCGTGGGCTCTTGTTGTCATATTCTTCTTCACACAGGCCCATGAGTTCTGTGCAGATGCTGGGGCAGATGCCCTTGCATGTGTTTCTCAGTTCAGTCTGAAAATCTCATATTTGTCAGTTACAGATAGAGAACATGGTATAATCCATTCTTGTACAGAACATATTCAGACTCACCTGATGCCTCTGAGGCTTGCGCTGGGGTCTTTCGTCTTACAGTGCTAATTTGAATATGTCTATTATTTTAATTAAATCACTAATTTGGGAGAGCTTTAATTCCACTCCTGACTCTCTGCCCCCAAGCAGCTATCTTCCATTATATAACCCACCCACCCTCTGCCAGAGACTCTTCGCCTTGCCCCTAATCTTAACCCTTCCACAATTGTATTTCACATTCTCACCCTCATCTCCATAGAAACCATTCCATCCGATCGGGGCAATTCAGAGTGCCACCAGCCAGGGTATCATTGGTACACTTGCCTGATAAGTGCATCTTCAGAGGCTATTTGGCAGTATAGAGAGCCTAGGCAGTGCAGCAGTCTAGAGAGTGCCTTTATTAATATCCTTGGCTCAGACTAGACCACAGGCACCAAAATCATCTCTCCATCTCTCCATATACGCCTTAAATGTTCATCTAACAAATTAGACTACCTGATTATGAAACAAAGGTGTTGTTTGTACTTTCCTGCAATGAAGGTCCAGCACAAGGGAGCTCAACAATCCAAAGTAATTTTAAATACACATTTCAGCTGGCTGTGACAATAATACAAACAGTGTATGTTTATATAACAGTATATGCGTAACAGTTGCACTTCAAAATATGCCTCAATATCATTGTCTCCCAATGGTCAGTAACAGGGAAATACTTGAAAAAATATTGTTCTTGCCAAACAGTTTTGTGTTTGCCAGCATTAAATTACATTCAAAGAAGAACGGCAATTACTGCCTAACTTGACAATAATAAACAGTTATTTCACAAAGCAATAATACTGGGATGACATGTACCAATATCTGTTCATTGTAGCCAAATGTCAGTCAAAGAATACACACTGACACCCTGCTAACACTCTGTCTCCTGTCATTTTGAAGTGTACAGACAAGAAGGATATGCACATGTGAAGCAAGAAATTCAACAGGACACATCAGTACAAAGAACACAAAAAATGGCCATCATATTTATTGTATATGAAACTAGACAGATAAATTAGCAATATAGTCTCATGGGAATGCACATTTCTGAAACATGTTTTCTACAGTTTTCAATTTAAAAATAACATCACTATCAGGGACTGAAAATTTGTGTGCTCACGCTTGACTAAGAAAGGCCAGGTCTTAAATGCATAATTTTGTAATATTGCATCATGAAACAAACAAATAATTATATTCCATTAAATGGTCAGAATATAACAAGCATCAACATCTAATAGCATCTAGTTACTGTAAGTTTTGTCCATGGAAAGAGCTTACATTCTTGGCTAGGCTATTTAAATGTGAGGCGATGATGAGTGCCATTAGAAATTGGTTTGAAATGTATTGTCTTAAAATAGTCTTCTCAAACAAACCCTTTAACTTATAACTATAAAGTAGGTACAGGCTGATTTCCAAGTGCTAAGCTGCCTACTATATATCTCCTCTAACGTAACTACATTTATTGCATAATATTCATGCAACGGATAACTTTCCTGTATTTTATTGTACAGGTACTGTGCAACACATACAAGTTTTCATTATCAGATGAAAAAATATCTATATTCCCATGGAATCATGGAATTCATTTTTGCTCACTCCTGCCTTAAACTTAATTTCCAAAATATGAATATAATACAAAACACAACAGGCATACAGAGATACAGTACAGCATCAGTTGCATTTGCATACACTGACATTTTAATGCAACAGAGATGCACCTGCTGTAAAGGAAAAAAAAATCAAAGAGCAAAACCCTGTAGGTACAATCCTTCATTTGATGTCATTGACAATTGTTTACACTCCATGTTATATTAATAAGAGTAGGCCCATGTTGAATTCAATAATAACAAAGCGATACAGGGTTTGACTGAAGAAAAATATGTTTCGAACTCTTTGAATTGCTACAGCCTGAGGTGTGACACACCATGTTGAAGTTGTCTTGAAACAAGAAAGAATCCAGTGCAGGATAAGAAACAGATGGATATGATAATTTCTTCAGGTCCCAACAGGACAGTTTTATGGAAGACAACATTATTACACCCTTTGTTTTAATGACAGTTTCATAAACTCACAGTGCAAGTTCCTCATTTTTCTACCAGCATCAAAATGATGAATAAATAATAAATATGAATAAATAATGAACCATTTAAAATGCAAAGTCATGTTTTTTATCCAATAGTGAAGGTCCACAGTGGTGGCACTAAACTGCATGGGCTACATCCTGAACATATCGGTGTTTTTCATCTGAGAATGATGTATTAAACACAAAGTTTGTATTTACTTTATAATTCTAAAGTACAATATTGCCTAATAATTTGCTTTCACTGTGAACAAGATGGATTTCAAGCCTGGCTGTGTTGTCTGATTCTAATTACTCTATTTAGGATAATAATGCCACTAATTTGTCTGTGCAGCAAATAATGGATTTTCAGTCAGTGACCTACTGTACTTTGAGGGCACAAATCCAAGGTGGATTTAATGATTAGATGTTAACAGTGAAATGAGTCCTTGGAGTCTTAAGTGTGAAAAGGACCATTTGGCTTCTGGTATTGCTTGCCTCAGCACTTAAATCACGTATCTAACATGCACTCATTTAAACGGAGAGGCCCCCAGAGAACTGCACGGATTTCAGCAAGTATCCCAGAGGCCTTCATTATTCATCACATTTAACTGTCCCATCACCTCTGCTCAAAAGCAGTGTGTTTATAACGTAAACAAGGCATCACTGATGGCAAGGTTTGTGTTTTGTCTCTATTATCAGCATTTAGCAGTGTACCATACACACTTACAGATAATTCAAGCAGAATAGGGCTTTTTATTCCTCATTCAGACTGAACTGTGCTGGACAGGGAGGTAAACAGAACCATGTCCCCTGTTGTTTGAACCACAGGTGTTTCTTTGTACATAAAAAACCAACAAAGGACAGCACACTGGCTGCTGCAGCAGAACTGGGAGGTACAAGTGCAGGCTGCATGAGGCAGAAGGCTGTGGGCCTTCTCTGTGGCCTCAGACACTGTCCAGACTCTGCCAAGGGAGAGGGGATTTAGGGAGAAGATGGACTCTGACTGATCTCTGGCAGGCAGGCAGGACTGATACTTGAAGAGTTATTTACTCTTTTTAATTGGAAGTGTCTGTCATACTGCAGCTAAAAAGGCATGTCAGCCCCAACTGAAACACTAATCGCTTCACATCCTTTCAAAGTATCATATGTTTAAGGAAAAGGACTACATCAGACTGTGGGTATGGATGGATGAATTGAGGGTACGAATTGCTAAATGTGTGTGTGTGTGTGTGTGTGTGTGTGTGTGTGTGTAAAAAAGACTGAATATTAAAAAAAAAACAATTGGAGCAAAATCTTATGACAGCATGCTACTGAAGTTTAAATATACATATCCATGCGCTTAGGAGCAAAAAGGAGCGATGAGCGGTCCCTGCTCAGAACAGATGAGGCAATGACATTTCTCACAGTCCCAACAGAAGCACTGTCAGCCTCAGTGTCTTTGCTGTCTCTGCATGACTGACACAACTGTAACAGGATGAGTTCCAGCGGAGCTGATCTGATCTGGGCTAAGCAGGATGCCACAGGGAATCTGGGCTTGATGATGTCACATTGTGACAGTTAACTGCACATCTGTAGCCAGCCTGCGCGGGCCGCAGTGTGCATGGCGGAGCCCTGCATATTTGTGAGTAGGCACTTGATTTAATTTTTCACAAGATGATGAAATTATGCAGCCTCGAGTGTGTACCTGCAGACAACACAGACAGATGTACAGTAATGATGTCAGAGGGCTGTCAGCATGGTATCTGTTGAGAACCCATTATCAACTTGAGGATGGCAATATTAACAGAGACCACAACATCAACAAGACCAAACATTAATCTCCTGATAATGCTACAACACAGTTATACAGAAACAGAAAACAAACACAGCAATGACTATAAACAATGGCAGGGAAAGTATGCTTCACTGCATTACAAATGATGTACTTTTTAAAAAATTGTTGGCCTGACAGTATTGTGTTATTATGTACGACTGCAATAGTGCTACAGTGCATGTTAACAAAACAAATTTTTCAGGTCACAAATACCCATTTCACACCATCAGAGAGTGTGATGCCACCAGCCACAGAGTGCAATGACAGACACTCACTGTGCCAGTGTTGTGTTTATCCCTGGGACTGGAGAATAGGACTGGGGCATTGTTAATGGCACAATGTTGAAATGTTAGCACGCTGTCAAGCACAGGCTGTGAAAGGAAGAGTAGGTGTGAGAACTGGGCAGGCAGAGATATGGCCATCAGTTCAGTCTGCAGCAGTTCCTTCTTACAGACATAACGGGTTGTAGCCAGCTCTGAATCAATATGCATTATTAAAATAAATAGGCTGAATGAGTGATGTTCGGTTTCTTACTCCCCAAGGCAAATTCCCCAGCTCCTCAAAGAATGCATTGCTAAAGCAATGAGACACTGCCTGATAATGGTCATGGAATTAAGGTGTTGACACGGGGGCAGGTAACTTGATTTGGAAAATACATTAAATTGGATAGGGTAGAAGTGTTACACCTCTAAAGATAGGTCTCAGAGCTTAATAGGCAACAGAGATTTAAGCAAAATAGAAATTCTTCTTCCTGATTAATGGACATGTTTTCATATAGTCATAGTTAAACTATAAAGTAGTTTGACATGTAAATGTAACATTGCATTTTTGTGGAAAAATCATTTGGATTATATTTTATGATTAACTGACAGAAATATGAGAATGAGAAACACTGACTGCAGCTTGCAAACTAACCATTTTTAGTTTTGTTTTATAGCTTTGACAGTTTGATTGTTTCAGAACATTCATGTAAACAAAATATTTTCATTTGTTGCTGGAGGTCCTCTTGGAAAAGGCCTCTTATACAATTAATTTTTATCTTTTGGGTATAATCCAAGTGGAGCCCAGCAAAGTGCTTCTGACAGACAGAGCTCCAGAATTCAACGCCTGAGGTAGGAGTTAGTCTGTTTGACAAAATCGTTCAGAAATGATTCTCATGGCTTTCATTTAGTTAGATTCCACTATGATGTAGCAGTTCTACTTTGCGCAAGAGATGCATACAGTTTATAATGCAGCCTGATACAAGATACAATAAAATGAGTCAGATTCAGCTGCAAAAACTGCTCTTTTTACAACTGCACATGAAAAGTAATAGACTTGCCCTTCGGCACATTTCACAAGTTCGATATTTTCACTATAAAACAACATGACACAGTTAAGGTAATACACAACATAACAGAAATCCAATAAAATGTCTTTATCCCTTGATGGACTGCAGAATTATTTTGATGCACAGCAACACTGGCTTCATGCCACCCTCTAAAAATTAAAAATGTAACTAATAATTTATTAATATGTATTAATGTATTAATAATATTTTTTTAAAAGGTGGACATAATACAGATGGATATAACCAGCCTAAAGAATCAATCTTTTAATCTCTTAACACACAGGGGTAAAACACATTCTTTTCAATCTGGGTCTGGGTTAATCAGTTAGTGAGGAGGGACTTTATACAATGCTAGATATGTGCATGTCATTATTATAGTGAATATTATACTATGAATTTCTTAGTCTGTGTTTTCAGGCACTCATCGCAATATTTCACATCATTCCATATAGGCAATGTGTGTTGTTGTTATTAATGTGGAGGCATTTACTTAAGTGTGACCCTAAAAAATTAAAGGCGCATATATACAAAATGTGCAATTGTTTGATGAGCACAGTATAGTTTGAACATCACATCACTATGAAGACCCACACACTCATGAGTGCTATCAGTGATTCATGCTGTGGCAGTGTCCTCAGCTAAATCGATGCATAGCTGTAGATGTGGTGCTCACATCTAAGCCTGATGGTGAACACTGTATCCCCCAAGGATCAAAGAAGCCTAAACATATAATGAACATTTCACAGCAGTGTTGGAGCTGGCTGTTCAGTCTCAGCTGGCAGTTGCATAAACCGCTATTGAGCTTCAAATTGAAGGGCCTTAAGATAGGGTTCCGAAAGCCACGAGGCAACAGGCTATCCAACATACTCTGCCTCAAACAGCAGGTTAGCGAAGGGCATGGTATTCATAGATGAGTAGCATTCATGAGGGACAGCAGGGATCTGGAGGAGCGTTGACAGAGAAAATCCTTGACATAATTCCTGGGCTCCATCACGCCATGTGGAGTGAACCGTGCCCTCTGCTGAGTGCACTAAATCCAGAGGCTGCTCACTTACAGTGAGTGATCAATGTCCGTGCCTGACTACTCCTGCTGAGGAAACACTGCCTTTGAGTGTTGAGAAAGTGCCCTTGTGTCAAGGGTTCAGTATAAAAATCACCACCAAGACAAATTTGCTCAATACAGAAACAGCAGCTGCTTGCCTTAAACATTATCAGATCGTAACAGTGTCGTTTATAATCAACGGAGAATGCAGAAGCTTGTGGTATTACTTGATGAATTCAGATTTGATCGACCAGAACAAAGTGAACTATCCCCATTCTCCCCTGCAAAGGATGCAGCACTGTTGTGTGATATGTATTCAATTTTCCAGGCTAGTGACACCCACCATAAGTTTAAAGTATAATCTGGGATGCCTACAATTAATCAGAGTAATTATTAGATAATTATCTCTTGTGCAATTAATTAAACATGCTGAGGAACTCATCTTGAGCATCTGCCCTGCTTTCATCACTTAATCACTTGTGAGAATTATGAACACAAATGGAGAATGTGGAGGGCATGCCATAATCCATACTGTAACGACAATATTGTTTACTGAGAGCAATTCCGATTGACTCTTATACTGTAGGTCTCAAACAGCTTTTTTTTTTTTTTTGAATCAAACATCGCAAGATGCAGGCCATTTTCCTTAAATATCTAAACTTTTCTGTAAAAATATAATAAATGCTGAGTCAGCCATAAATGCTGGCCTGTGTAATATCATGAGGCCCTATGGACTGTCTTCACATACTTTAGGTAATGATCACAAGCTTGACAGAATTGTAATTATATTGTGGTAAAATTGATATTCATATATCTTAGAGATCAGAGAAGTAATCACCTCTTAACCTTTAGTCATATTGACAAAGAGAACCAATGCAGGTACAAAGATATTTGGTGAAGATGGTAAGAGACAGTTACTAAGATGTTAATGCATGAATGTAATGTCAGTGCCATATTATACAGTAAGATCGGTTTCAAACATCAGATGAAAGGATTCTATTGTCAGTACAGCTGACAAAACTCCATTCTATGCCAAGAACACAGGAAGACAGCTCTGCACATTATCTCTCTGGTACCTGTCTGACTGTGTAAAATGTTACAACCCTCTGTTTTCACTGCATGACAATGGTGCAAATAGTTTAAATTGCTTCACTCAGAAAAAAAGGAAAACAGCTAGCACTTTACAACATTTTGAATGAAAATAAAATGCTGTGCTGAGTGTGAAAAGCAAGATCAACAAGAAAACCGCTATAATAATGAAACGAGGACCCAAAGTTTTGTACTAGTACGCCACCATAATGGAGGCATTTTGTGCTCAAAAGAGGGTTGCGCTAACTTTCCTCTTGATGTATAAATAGTTTACCCTCTGAATGCTCCCATCAAGGTCAGTTAGCCCACATCATCTGTTGTTTATCTATTTTTGTGAAATATTCCATAACAGACAGATCTATAAAAAGTTCCATAAAATCTGACTTTTGAAGTCAGTGTATCCAGTGCATATTATACATTTGTTTTCTTTATTCCTTCCTTTTTTAGCTATTATATTATTATGCTCTCAGGTTCTCTACACAATGATACATATACAAAAATCAATATATTATTGAGAGCTGCTTATGTTTTTCTTCTCCCTTTTAGCTGGCATATGGACTAAAAACACACTGATTGTATGTTAATCTCTTACATTCATCAGTCATCTAGTCACCACACAAATATCATGAACAGCTAACTTGGAAAGGAAGTGGTAAGTGCCATTTTTATGGTCGTGTACAGGACTGGTTTGTCCAGTTTTTGCCAACTGTGTAGGGATTGTCTGTAAATTCTCTTTTGTGTGGAACTTCAATTCAGTAGATATAAATTTAAAATCAATGCATGGAGCTTGCATTTGATGGGGTTTTAGAGGATCTTCATTCAGCTCTGAATTAGACAAAGGGATCAAACCTGGCCATGGGCCGAGGTTGTTGACCCTCCAAAAGAGCACCAATACAGAGAATTGTGTCCTGCCAGAATTTAATCTGGCTCCTCTCTTGGTGACGAGAGGTGCGAGATTGTGATTGTAAAACATCACACTTGGATGCAGGAGATTAGTGAACAGAGAAAAGATGTGTAGTATAAACTGTTACTCAAATTCTTTCTGCTTGGCTAATGTGGTATTACCACATGTTGCTACTAGATACCTAGGTAAACTAATTAATGTAATTTAAAGAACATCATGGTTTTTCCCTGTCTAACATCTGTGACCTAATCCATATTTACTTACCCTCTAATTCACTCTGTTACCTGACAGCTCAGGTTCCCAAAACAAAAGTATACATGTTTTGTGCTGTCCTTCACTGGTGTTTGTAAGTCTCATATGATACATATCCACAGCTTTGTGGCTACTATTTAATAATACAAAATTTAATACAGATTTTAATCTGGCTTTGCTTAGTATTTTCAAAGTCAAGGTTGTATAGATCTCATCTAATTGTTTTACTGTTCTTCTCTGTTCTGTTTGACATTTCTTCTTCCTTTAATGCCTTTGTAATCCTACTACTACTACTTCTACTAGCACTACTATAACTACAAATGCTAATAACAACAACAACAACAACAATAATAATAATAATAATAATAATAATAATAATAATAATAATAATAATAATAATAATAATAATACTATTTTTAGTGACACCACAAGCATGCACTCCTACAAAAACACAATGAATTGACTTTTGTCACTTATGTCATGGTGAAAATGAATTTCAGATGAATGGGCACAGCTGGGGCTGTTATAATTGTTTTGGATCCTATTTTTGATGCCTTTTCATCATTAGAGGTACAAAATAATAGACTGTTGTGACTCTGGGGTAGCTGCTTACTCCATCTAGTAGTGAATGAGGGACACTACCATTTTTAGACAATCACAACTTTCCAATGCAACATAATTAAAGAATAAATGACTGCCACATTGTGCAAACCCCTTGTGTAATTAAAGTGTGTCTCTTTTTGGTTTGTTTGCTGTCTGTGCTTTTAAAAAAAGAATGATTGTGAGTAGCTCAATTATGTCCTCTGCCAAGAAGGTCGGAAGAACACTGTGTTTTTCCTGAGCTCCAAACAATATTTAGTCTGTCATCAGAGACATCCATTATATTGTACTTTGTGAATATTATAAATCATATGAACCCTGCTAGCACTGCCAATTTCACACACACAACAATAAATGCTACACTTTTCTGGTACTCATTTAAGAATATAAAACACCTCTTACATGCAGTTAATCAAGAATACAAAAACATGACATCCATCAGAAGAGAATCACTGAATGTTCTTTTCAGGGCCAGATTTACTAAAAGAGTGCATGTACAATACCGTAGAAGTAACCAAGAACATGTGCAATTTACCATCCAGACCCACTAAGTGAAATCTGAAATTAATATTAACTTCTGAGGGATAATTTCTTTGTCACTGAGTTTCTCCCCTTGACACAGTACATATGCAGTTTTTCATATGTATATGTATTACTGGGATGAATGTGTTGAAACTGGTATGGGATTTTGCAAATAGGGTCCACTAAGTTTGAATTGACTAAGAACAAATGTAAGCCTCGGATTTGCAAGGTAATTTCCAAACCTGTGCAAATCAGGCATTAAGACTTGCTTCCTGGGAATAATATATGTTTTTTATATTTTAAATAAATTGAGCACCATGAAGAAGCTAAGTATACTTTCAGTTTGGCAGTCTAATTCAAGCACTGGAGTTCAGTGGGCGGAAAACTTTCGTTAACACACTGCCCATTGTGTTCTGTGATGTGTGCACCCGTAAGTGCAAGAATGACTGCAATTATTTACTTTGCATACAAAACTTGCCTTCATAATTTGTTAGCTTCATGCTTACTGCTCTCCCATTGCACTTGCAATATTTTTGCATTTCATCTCTCAGGTTTTTTTCATAATACGTGTTGATCTTAACACTATGAACTCCGATGAACTGTGCCTTACTGATATTGATAGTCTTCTGTAGTACCTGACCTTTTCATGCTACTGAATAAGCTGTTAAACAACAGAACCCCTTGTGTGAGGCAGGCCATTGTTGACACTCATTGCAATTAATCTGACATATAAAGGGGTCAGGGGAGGGCTTACATCTCTCCTATTGTAAAAGGTTACACACAGCTTTTACAGCATCACTGAGATCATCCATTTGACAGAAAGTGCATTCATATGAGCCAGTAAAATCCTTCTCTTCACTATACTGCCTTTAGAGCATGATGTAAAGACATGCTAATGACAGGTATGCTAGGATCAAATGAGAAGAACATTCCTATAATATTGTGACAGCTGATAAAGCTGTGAAATATTTATCATCAAAAAGATTACCTATTGACCAGTTTTGTTACATTAATTTCATTTTATAAGCTGTTACTATATAAATTTTTCTTTACACACAAATACACACAGCAATCATACATGCATTAACTCAAGGAGCACACACACACACATCAGCCATTTTCTATGCAATTTATGATGATACCTGCTCAAGTCATTCATCTGCACTACAAATCATAAGCTGTGAAAAGTTCAGTTGTAGCATTGTATGATTTTTAATTTCAGCCTCAGTTAAGTTGCTGACTAAAAGTAAAAGTATACAATGTTTCCACAGAGGCTTTGCCATGCCTGCAATTCCTGACAGACCACTCATTTATTTTTTATGTTTTTCTTTGTGAATGGCTGATGATGATGTTTACCATTTAACTGTGAACAGAGAGAAATTTTCATATTTTGTATATTGTATTTACAATCCTCAGTGTGGCCAATATTTATTCCATTTGTAAACATGTCAATATATGATGGACGACCTTTTCCTTTTTTTTCCTCCCTGAGAAGCTGTACAAGTCACAATTCAAGCCTTCTGTCCAAGGCACCAGACCATGAAATTAGCTCCAGTAGTCAGGCAGTGAACAACATGGGTGTGGCTACAAAGCATCCATATGAGAAATTGAGAAGGAGATAGAGATCAGAGATGAGAGATTTACGACAATATTGTTTGGAAATAGTGATGCACATTATTCCCTGTCTTTTGGCTTTTCGAATGCACAGTCACCATTAATTGTACAGAATTAAATTAGTATAACATGAAGAAGGTAGAAATATGGACATGAATAGTTTGTTGAAGAGAAGTTTTATTCTTCGTCTCATTTGTTGCTGCAAACTTTGAAGTTGCTCAGGCTTGGCGTTGCCACTTTATTTTGTATAAATTCTAATAAGCTCTTCTTTTTACTTTCATTTATTCAGATATTCTGTTCACCTTCCAAGTCTTTAATAATTGCCTCCTGTGTACAACTAAGATTTAATATAAGACAAGCTGGAGGCAATCATCACAGCTATTGTCTGCAACAAAGAATATTAATGTACCTGCAGACCATCTTGACTGACATTCATGTAAACAATTGTTAGGATATTGTGCTGATGAAAACACTTGTGTCAGACCACTAGGTTTTGCAAATGTCATGCAATGCAGCTGATTGTTCTAGTGATTAGCATTTTAATGATCACTGAATCCTGAGAGAATTGCATACATTTATGGGCACTTTGCTATCTCATGCCAGATAATATAATCACAATGAGCAAGGCAGAAGGGAAAGGGAAGTGGACTTCTCTTTGAAGTGCCAGAATAAACTTCCTGCTGCATACTACATAATCATCATACCAATCCAGTCACACTCTTGCAGAATATTGGCATCATGTACTGGGTGAAGCACTCAGAGACCCCCTCGCTGCACGATTTTGGAATTTCTTTCATGGTTTTTGTCCATTCCCATTCGTTCATGAGGATTGTGTTGTTTTTTTTTTTTTTTTGGCTGAGCAGTACCTAATGCATCCAATGTGATGGAAACCAATTAATGAGTGATGTGGTTTCCCATCCTTCAATATGCATTAGTATTCCACATGTCTCTCATGGAGAATGTTGGAAAAACAGATTCGGTCATGTCCAATTCATCTCCAGCTTCACTTTTACATCGACAGGGGTCAGGACAAGTCAATTTATTGTAATAAACCATTAATGAAAAAAAAAAAAACTTTCATTTAAATGATCTGATTGATAAAATGCATTTGGTTGAATCCAACTGTAAGAGATCTTGAAACTGAGTTGTAAAACCTTACAAAACCATAATGGAGCCTATTTAAACGTTTCTGAGCTGGAGCAGTTTCCTAACATACAATGTATGTGCAATATTATTGTTTTCGTCATTCGTAAATGAAAAAAAAAAAAAAAAAGTTTTTTATTTTATTTTAATTACTTATTAGAAATTCCAGGACAGTGCTTCAGAATTGATGACTGGTGAGACACCAGGATGCAAGGCAGACCTGATGGTCATTAGGGACATGCCTGTAACCAACCCCAGGATGTGCTGGAATGAGCTGTTGGCGAAGAACAAATTACAATTAATTTAAATTATGAAACATTTCAACAATCCCTTCTACACCACATAAAATGGGTCTTAGCTATCTTCTAGGGCCATCCATGAGACCAGCGTAAATAACAATGCAACCAGTTGCTGGAACAAAGGCTCCGTTTAATATAACATGGCAGACATCCTGATTGACTATTGCACAAACATATGTTTGTCACATTCTCCCTTCATTATAGAGGTAATCCCAGCCCATGTGTATATTGTGCCATTTAGATTTATGTCATTGAAATAGAAGAATTGATTTGGACATGCCATTTTGATAACAGCACTAGGAATTAGCACCTGTGTTTGCAAGATGTGTTTCTGTTGCTTAGTGGTTGCGTAGGGTCCATTGTGTTATTGCGTGATGCTGATGGATGTGAGCAAAAAGTTTGCTAAATAGCAAGTTTCACAACATGGACAACATGGTGCTTGAATGCTGCATGGCAAAAAAATAGTGGCCTTAAACCTTCCCCAAGTGAAAAGGTGTTACAGTGGTGTACATATGAACTGACCAATAAGGGTGCAGTTACATCGCCAATTAGAACTATACACAACCGTAATCACAATTAATGTTTGAAATGATCAGTTGTATACACATGATCAACATCAACATCTGCTCTTCACACTTATGGGCTGATATGAGCAATATTAACTTAAACATTACAGTTTCAATCAAGTAATCATATTTCATCAAGGAAATCTGACATAAAGCAAGGGGAAAAGGTATGGAAATATGTCAGACCCCTATAAAATCATCGACACAGGCCTGCAGGTTCCCTAGCTATCACAGTGGGTTTTTTTTTTTTTTTTGAAAATGAGAGTTACACCTCAGTGGATTTTTATGAAATGTGCAGTTCCAAACATTAAAGTATATCAGTTAAAGCAATTAACTAAAGTCAAAGTTTATAGCCATATTTATTGCATTTATTGGTTAAGGAATGATAGAAGGAAACTAATGAAACAAGCCTGAGAAACCAGTGGTGCCTTCAAAAGCAGTGTGGATGAGAATAATCCTTTAATTAGCACCGTTTGTGAGTACCTATGAAAGGCAAGTGATAACCATAAATCAGTACAATTAGTCTGTCAAGGTGGCACACTGCAATTAAATCAAAACCCTCTCCACCAGATGCTCATCCAATTCTGCCCTTCTTCCCCGATCTTACCTGATGGCTCCCTAATAAGTTTATCATCCCTGTCTGACAGTGCTTCAAGTGCCACCCACAGATTGAGTTGTAATGGGCTGAAGTACAAGAGGGCCTGGTTATTAAAGCACAGTACCCAAAGGAGCACTGTGCTCAGAGAATTCCACACATAAAGGTTAGTCCTGCAGGGGTCAGTAATATTGTACTCAGCAGGCGTTGCATTCTTTTCTACAATAGTAGGAATTTCATGCTATGCAGTCCAAGCGGGTGCCATTCTAATGCTTTATCACTTTTTTTTTTTTTTTTAATAAGTAAATGTAATTGTTTCCGAAAAAAGGAAACTGTGTGATTTCTCTTATTATGCCTTGTAAAGTCTTCATAGCTCTGGTTTTGGGAACATTTGAAAATAAGTCATTTTATAGATGATTTAATGAGGTGTTCAATGCATTGCTGGAAACAAGATGGAAATAACCTTTCCAACTTAACTTTACAGTTAGCCTCAGCAATTCACAATGTGTAACATTTTTCTTTTCAGATACCTAATGCCATGCCACTGGGCCTTCATCCAATGGGCAGTGGACTTTTCTTCTGTTTGGTAGAGTGGTATAGCTCATCCAAATACTGCATGTAATGTTTCCATTGTGCCTGTCACTGCCAGAACCAGTCCTTTTTTGTCTTAAGACAACCCTACACACTCAAAACTGCATCTTTGGTCAAGCACTTTTTCAGTACACACACAAAGAGATCCCGATGACAGCTAATATTTCAAGATTCTCCCTTTCTTAGCATGCAGGGGAGCTGGCTCAGCCTGCTGGATTGCTATAATTTTCCATCTGAATGTCAAAACAGTTATTGGCTGATGCAACAATATGCCTAGAGATGAACGCTCTCTGCACCATCAATGGCAAGGATCAGTGGCACCTTTTTCCATTCCAATTTAAGACTGTAGATTGCCAAAAAAATGAGAAAGTGTGTGGAAAGCAGCTTGACACTGCTTGATAAGAGGATGCTGTGTTGCATTATATGTGAATCACTGGTTATTACTATCAAGGGAGTCTATGGCACAAATTCAACCTCTGCACCTGCAGCATGCATGCACACACAAGTTTCTTCCATCTTCACTTCACAATGACTCTATCCTCATATTCAAAATTAGGCTCTTTCAAAATGATATTTTTAAACTTCAATCAAGATTTATTCATCCACAGCAACTTCAGCGGGTAATTAACGAGACCCCATTGAAACCAAAAATCTAAGCCTACTGAAAGAAGTACACTGTGACAAAACTCATTTTCAGACCGTATCTGTGACTTGAAGTTGGCGATTATGTGCCATGTAAGTAGGTTAAGTGGCAAGTTATCTTAATGCCCAAACTGAGAAATACTATCACCAACAGTTCTAGCCATGATATAATAAAAGCACAAACAAAATTCATACTATAGAAATAAAGGAAGATTAAAGTTTTTTCTTTAGAATTACTTAGATGTATTCATAAAAGAATAAATGAATGAATAAAATTACAACTTTTTCTCTAACTGTAAAATGCATATGTATCTGTGAACAAGTGTTAATATAAAAAGTCACAGTGACTCCATTTTTCTTTTTTTTTTTTAACATCCAAATAAACAGAATACTGAACATGAGTCTGAGCATACTATTGTTTCATTTGAATGAAATCCATTACTATGCTGATTGCAGTGCCGATTGCATCTGCTTCTGTAAAATGTGGGGAAAAAAGATTAAAATATGAAGCATCCAACAATTTAGTTAAAACCATCATAAAGCATCCAGTAAAGACTTGGCATAATCAATGGATCCAAAAAAGGAGAACCCACTCAGCAATAGATCACTGAATGTAACAGGTTTCCTGATACAAAGTTTATGGTCCATGGTTTATGAGCTTATGAGAACTAATTATGATTGCTCTGTCAAGGTTTTCAAAGAGTTACCTATCATGAGGCTCCATTTTTGCTACAATGATAGAACTTAATTGAAAGAGAAATATAAAGCAACATATTTGACAGTAATGTGTTTGATGGCATATTTCATTCTGTCCCAAATGGTTTATGTTTCGAAACCTAATGGTCAAGCAGTTCTGTGGCTGGGACACCTTATTAAAATGAAATATAGCAGCTGTTTGGCTCTGAGGCTCTGCAACCAGATGTACAATGTGTGCAGACCCTTTGAAAAATAGATCACGAAAGGTCACCTTTATGCTTTCCAATGCTGTTGCCTCATGAGTTTTCATATTGATGACTGACTCAGTTAAAAAGGCATCTGGCTAACATAATGATACGGCAATTGGGAGAAAACTATCCAAATGTGCATTCACTGTATTAGTATGTTTCCTACATTTAGGAATGTTTGTTTGTGCTTTTATTCAAAGCCTGTTGATTGCCTTTTGATTACCATTGTCATAACCATTGTTATCAATCCTTACCTTAGATAATCGTGCTCATGATTTCACAAACTTTACAGATAGTACTATAATAAATCTTCAGACATGAGTGGGTTGATTTGCATTACAGTAGGTTAACTTTATGGTTAAGGGTAAAGGTTTTATATAATTTTTATGTTTCTGTTTGTATGTTGGAGATTACTATTGATAGGGGGAAACAGAAATTGCATTTACCACTAACATGCATGTCTACCAGTGTACAGTACATGTATTTGTATGTTTACAGCATGTATACGCTCTTATTTTATCCCTCAGCTATAATTTCATATATGTTAGCAGTAATGCTTTCATTGTGGTTTTTTGTAACAATGATGCTGACTCATTACGCCTCCAAAATATTCTGAATAGATGAATGCTCACTGTGAGTAGTTAATAAATAATATGTAACAGGACAAAAGACCAAATACCTCAATGGAGGTACTACTCAGGGTAATGAAGACACAAAAATGTCTGTCTGCCTAACAGCACCAGAAACCAAAGGATATACAATGAAGAGATATATAAACAGCTTGGCAGTGTTTCCCTGTGTTTGGACTTTCGAGGAAAATACACAGATGCTTTCAAATCAATGGAGGGATTGGCCAGGGTGCCCATTGCACAGGGGAAGAGGAATTAACTGTAAGTAGACATCAGCTGTTGTGTTGCTGAAAATGGACAAAATAGAATCGTGGTCCATTTATTCCTACTCACAATGAAAGGTGGGCATGCAATTAGCAAATTGTAGGGTGGGGCAAAAAATTCTCTATCTCTCAAAGTGCAACCCCTACCCTGAAAATACACAACTAGAATGCTTTTTTTGGATCTGGGGACATGGATCATGGATTTAAGTGGGAGAAATGTATGACTACATCATGCATCTGACCATTGTATGCAATGTAATGGCCTTCACATTGTATGCATGGTCTCCGTTCTAGAGGAACAGCACCAGATAACTTGGGTGGCCAGAAATTTCATGACTACATCTCTCTCAGCAAAGCAGCCTAATAGGACAGACACATACTAATCCAATGGCATGGTAATCTTGTAGGGAAAAGGGTAGAAGTGATGACTGGAAATTTCATGGGAGTGAGAAGCACCTAGTGACAATCAAAGCTACGTGCCACACCCCTCTTAGTTATCTCATTTATGTAGCCTCAAAAGTGCTTATAGTGGGTTACATTTAGGAATTCCTGATTAAAACAAACAAACACTGTAAATATGGTAAACTTTACATCCCGCAGTGTAAAGGAATTATTATTACATTATTTAATTACATGCTGTTAAAGGAGACATTCAAAGCACTAAAAAATGGGCTTCTGAGCCTTCACCCTACAGTGTCTTTTTGATGATAATAAAAACATTGAATAATATCCTCTGGGCATACGCAAAGCCTTGGCTGCTCACAGTATTCTCTAAACAGTACTCAGTTACAGACAGCAAAGCAAATATATTATCTATTTTTGTCAGATATCACTCTCAGGCAATGTGCAAAGGGATGCACTGCTCAGCCAAAATGAACCTCCATTTTTCACTGAATATCATGGGGTCTTGGTTATAAAGGAGAATGTGTGTCTGTGTAGAGGCCGTGGGCAGAACTTCTGCAAGCTATATAAGCTGCTTTCCTGGCCCTCCCTCTCCCGGCTGTTGCTCCTTCACCCCACGCATATGTGCTCTATTAATAGCAAAATGTACACTAATTCAGGCCTACGGGCAATATCACAAGTAGAAAAAGAGAAACACTACACTCAGACTTCTAATACTTTGGAAATTTTGGAAATACCAATGCAGTTGTTCTCTGTTGCATCCTTCCATGTTGATGGAGCATCACCTTTCCCTAGATTCTGTTTAAACCAGAGGTTTTACACATTCATATGCTGGAGGGTTAACATCAGCTGCCTCCTCAGTAACCATTTCAAAAAAAAAAACAACCCATTAATCTATGACCACATCCTGCATCTGTCAGATCACGCAACTCCACAACCTCTAGTCACTTAGTAGTCCCTTCTTGTAAGGGTCGCTCATTCATGGCCCTTCTGTACCCTTGAGCCCAAGTAGTGGAATGAGCTCCCCACAACTCTCACAACAGAACAACTGTCCATCTGCCAATATAGACTCAAAACACACCTATTCAAATTGATCCCTCCCCCATTCTAACATTATGGTAAAAGCAAGCTCTAAAGCTGATTGTGGTTTAAGCATTGACGATAAAGCCCGGTGGCAGTTCAAGTTTTTGCTGTAGCAAAAGCTCAGTGGTAAATATTGTATTGAACTGTTGTGGCCATACAAGCTAGTGATGACTCAGCACTTTTTCAGTACTTATTCCTTTTGTGACAATGTTTCTCACAATGGCTGCCACAAATCCTTCAGCATCTGCATGGAAACTTGCCTAACACCATGGAATGCACTTTTTGACAAATGAATCGATGTAAACGTAAATGTCTCTGTTGGCTTTGCTGACTACAGGCTCATGAGCACTTGACTCTCTCTTTGTTACATCCACAAGATCTGCTCACTCCGCTCCATCTAACCTCTGACTCTCCTCTATTATATGTACAGAGAGACTCTGCTCATCAACTAACCTATTTTTCTATTCAGTGTCTGCTATGCATTTCCATAAAAATGTCTTCAATCATTCAACAAAATAAATTTGTTGATATCTACCATTCAATCATAAAAAGTGAGATGCTCTCTGTAACATGACCAACCTCACCTCTGAAGTTTAATCCAATATTAAAACACAATAAAAATTAAAGCCAAACTGCTACAAAATTAACCATGAATATGCCTCTACTGCTTCATAGACATCTTCACAGTGGCTTTCATTTTCAATTTAATGTTCATATATAACAAAAGTCTGAAAGTCTCCTTTAGGTTCTTTTATGAAACAAAATAGATTAGCATACCATTTATGCAAGTTCACTAACAATACAATATTGGAAATGGCTACACCTCTTTTGCAAATAGCTTGAGCCATCCCCATGTGGAACTGAAACACACTCACACACACACACACACACACACACACACACACACAGTAGCCTTTAGCCTCCATAAGGTCATATTGAATACTTACTCTTTTCCAAGGTTCATCCTGTTGTTGTCGTCTCAGGAAAGAGCGCTGAAATGAAACAGATACACTATATTAATTTTAGTGTGTGATGCTTAATAACAGGAACTCAAATACGTTTAGAAGAAATTTTCTTTTTTAATGACCTACCAAAAATGTGTGATGGCATTTAACATAAATTAAAACATTTGCCATGGACCTCCTGACTGAAGAATGAAACTCTTACATTACAACGAAGTTCATATAAGGAGGTCAAATGCAATGCTAAACACCTGCCAGTCAACAGTCAATCACTGTTGGCCATTTAAGTACAGAACTCTGAGCAAGTCTGTCGGTCTTTTGACATATATAACAGCTAGAGAGTTCAGATGAGTAACACACTGTGCTCATGAATATTTGAATACAGATCCAATAATAAGGACACTTTCCACTTATTCTGTAATATTACAGAGCAAATGGATGTTGCATTCTGAAGACTAAGCTAAATCAGTGTTTCTCAGCCCTGCTCCTCGCAGCACCCTGTCCTGCATAGCTTCTATCTATCCTTGCTACTTGATTAAATCAGGTGTTCTCAGCTAATAAAATGTGCCATTGGTGAGTTCAGTCAGGTAGGTAGAGCAAGGATAGATAGAAGATATGCAGGACAGGGTGCCGCGAGGAGCAGGGTTGAGAAACACTGAGCTAAATGAAATGGTCTCACTTCCTTATCATATGGAAACCCAGATCTGAAAAAAGAATGTCATTGATATCAGACATTCAACATGTACAAAACTGTCCTTTCAAATGTAGTCAATCTGCAGTTGGTTTACAGCTATGACGGGGCCAGACTGTAATCACGGGTGCAGCTACCTGTCCATCACTGTCTCAATACCAAAACACCCCCTTGTCCCAAGCATTGCCACCATTCAGCCTACGTACTATACAGTGTAAAAATCAAAAATCTTCATACATTTTGTATACTGTGTTGCTGGTCTTGTCTATAAACAGTCAGAATACTTGCAAGTCATGTCTGTGCTCATCTCTGTTCACTGGTTACCAGTTGTGGCCCAAATAAAATATGAATGTCTGGTCTTAGCCTGTGGGGCAGCAAGAGGAACTGCACCCTCATACCTTCAAATCTATTATCACTCCTTACAGCTTCAATGGCACTTAGCAAAATGTTATATGTTATGTAATGATTCCTGCTATTGTTTGTGACCCTGATGATTTAGTATTGTCTCAGCTATTAAGCTACCCTATTTGTATGTACTTTTGTAAGTCACTCTGGATAGCAGCATTTGCTAAATGATTAAATGTAAATGTAAACATATAATCTTCAGTAGCAGCTGAACTGCTGATGATGTGTAGGAATAATATGCAAAACAGACTTTTCCTCAGACTTATCCTCAGAGGGGGATAGACAACATTATAATGATGGCATGGTTTTTGAAAACTGACAAATAAAAATGATTTTGAACTTTCCAGCCAGTTGTCATTTGTACTCTTCTAACAATCCACTTTAAGCCTTTGATCATGGAGTTGCAAACACAGAATATTAAGTACATTAAAAGTGTATCTCTAATTGTCCAAACAACCACCATAACATAATTGTATGAGATCTCATTTTTAATTGTTTTTTTTTTTGAGAATTCATAATCATCAAAGGTAAAATTCAAATAAACAGGTTATACAGTTTCTGATTACACTTACTGTATTTACACATATAATATCAATACAGCAATTATTTCACAGGGTAGAAACTACTGCCAGCCTAGCCCTGTGGACACATGGGATGAAAACAAATGGTTTTTGAATCATTTTTTTTTAGTGGAAAATGTTAAAGTGATGTACAAGGTATTCATATAAAATTCGGTTTTCAATTATGTGGTCCATTCCACAGAAAAAATAGAGCAAATGCAAAGGGAACAAGGGAAAGCAGGTTTTGCATTTAAATCCACATTTAAAACTATAATACATGCTGCTTATTATTTTTGCTGTGATGTATCTTGTCCATATGAACAAGAATGCAAATTAAAATGTGTAACAGGGAACATAACAATTTGGGTAATAGAAACTGATTTTGAAGTGATGATGACTTCACAATTAGTCCAGGATTTGGCCAATAATTACAACAGCACTACAAAGATAATGGACAATAAAATGCTTTAAGGGATTCTGTGCAACAACATAGAAGGAGGGGAAAAAAATGAAAGGAAAAATTGACAAGAAAGCTATCACACATTTCCTTCCATGAGCAGCCATATTTCATTACACAGCATTGAAGCTTAGAAAGCAATCAAGTATATTTAGCCATCCTCGTCTCTGGCTAAAGCAATTATTACTCCGGATTTTTTTACTGTGCTCTGCCAAGAGGAAAATGAACCATGGTACTTATCAGCTCAATGCATACACAAGTGACTCTGCAGGCAACTGACCAAGACTGGATCCATAGGTTGCCTTTGAATCCATTAGCCCTGTAACATCAGCACATTTTGACCTGGATGGAGTGATAACTATAGAATTACTCACAGATCATATTGTTATTTGCATTCATATCGAATGGGAAAATATATATTAAAGGTCAGTCAGCGAAAGGTGAGGGTTTACAAATTGTCACAATTTACAGCAGTAATGATAATAACAATCAAACATTATGGTATGATTTACTTCTACTATTAATATTTTATTATGAGTTTTCAGGAGATTTTTATTTTGCTTTTTTTCCTGAATGCAAAATAACTGTCTGTCATCTATCTTTTAAGCAAGCCATGCCGTAGACAAATCATATTATTATTACGGCATATGAAGGAATTTGCTTTGAATCTGTAATAGTATTTGTGCTTTTTCCACAATAAATAAATAAATAAATAAATAAACAATGCAAATATATACTAGAATAATTTGAAATCAGTCATAATTTCATCATCAGAATATAACTTACTTTCAAGCCAGAAAGAGAAAACCTTTCTAATATTCCAAAGAAAGTCATATGCACCATATTCTAAAAATGTTTTGGTGACTGTCCAACCAGAAATATTTTGCTTAATTGCCCTAAATATCCATTTATAGGAGTTTGCAGTTAAGCCTTCCAGATCATGCTTTTTATGGTTCATAGTATTTTGGAAAAAAGCCATTTCCAAAGTATCAAAGTATATACATCTGGCATTATGTTTGGGCTTTATGTATACATTAGCATCATGTAAGCTTTTGTTGGTGCACATAAACATATATTGCACTTCAGGGTATATAGACCCAGGCCATCTGGCAAGGAGAGGATAGTGCGCTCCTCTCATCCTTATCAGGGCCTAAACCAATACTGTGCCATCTAAAATGATGTGCTTACATGAAATACCTAGCCTTTGATGTGGTGCTAATACTAATTAACAACATTTCTCTGTTATAAAAGACATTTTAAAATCAATACGTTAATATGTGAGTTTCTAAAGCAACAGATCTTGAAAGATGAGCTGGTGCCCAATTTGCAAGTTTGTCAGCCACAGAAATGGCAAAAATATTTAATGTGTATAGAGGAGCAGTGCAAATAATTTTTATGGTGCACAACAAACAAGAAAAAACTACATCGGGAAAGTGGTCGCAGTGGTCGCAAGTTGAAGCTCCCTGACAGGAATAGATGGACACTCAAGACAAGAAAACAACAACCTCAGACATGAGCACAGAACTGAAACTATACCTCTGTCACCCAGTCTCAACAAATACTGTACATCTTAACCTTCTCAAAGCTGATATTTATGGTATGCCATTGCCACTTGTAACAAAGGCCAATGAGTAATGATGCATAACCTGCTGTAATGAGCATAAAACTTGGACCTCTGAGTAGAGGAAGAAAGTAAGGTCTGACGAGTCATCTTTTAATGTTTTTCCTACATCTGTATGGGTTTATGTTCAGAGAAAGCCACAGGAAGCCTTCAACCCACCTTGCCTGTTACCACCTGTTAAAAATGGTATCTTTTATGGTATGGGCATCTATCTCATGGGAGTCATTGGGGCTGATTATTACACTACATGGTAAAATTACGGCCAAGGTCATCTCTCATTTTATGATCTCCCTGAGTTTGACAGTTTAACAGTTACCTAGGTGCCTGGCAATCAAAGCGGTTTTGTCCACCATTTCATGTTGCCTGGTTGACTGTCTTGGCAACCAAAAAAATGTTACAAAAAACTCTCTGAAACCTGTTTTATTTGGTTAATAAATATTCCGTTAATAAATTATTCTGTTATTGTCAGGGTTTCAGCTGCCTCTCACAATGACCAACAGGCATCCTCATAACATCCTGCCTGGGTTAATCGCTGTCACTTCCCTGGACTACCACCAGATGTCCTTGTTTCCTGTTTGTTTATTGTCTCATTTAGTTAAAGTGTAACACCTGTGTCTAGTTAGTTTGGTCATGCGCTTTTTTTGTTATTTAAGACCTGCCTGTTCACTTGCTTATTGCTCCATTTTCAACTGCCATGCTCCATGAATGCACTCAAGCACTAAGCCTTCAGTAAAGTTTTCCTACCACCAACCTTTGTCTCTGAGTGATCTCCCTCATCCAAAAAAAAAAAAAAATGCTGCATGCATGAGATCTTATGTAACCCATGGGTAAAATTCTTGCTACTGCTTAATCCAGTGATTTTGCAATTGATAGTACTGCTGCCAATCAATACATGAGAACATTGATTGGAGAAGTCAACATATCTCTGATCCACTCACCTCTGTGCTGTGTATCTCTCTTTGAGTCATGCCCACATTACAATGATACACTGTTCTGCTGACCAACTCACAGTTCAGCCTTGTCTTCAGGTGTACAGAAAGTCCTTTCCAGCTAGACATTTTTTTCATATATCTTATAATATTGAATCTATTTCATTAGAAAAGAGCACTGTGTTGGTTGCTTTGCTTTGGTAGCTTTGAGGTTGAATTGCAGCATTTTCAACTCAGATGAGCAACTAGCAGGAGCAAGCAAGCAAGCAAGCAAGCAAGCTAGAAATTGTGTCCAGGCAGGGAATTATTTAGTCTATTGGTCCACACTTTCTTTAGCTTGCTAACATGATTATATTTTTAGCCAGCTACCTAGCCTGCTGGTTACCTTACATTCAACTTAGTTCAGGTATTGTTAATTTTTGAGAAACACATATACATACTGATGAGGTTATGTATAGTAAAATAACAGCTCCGACAAAGACAGCACTGCACACATTATTATCTTAGCTAAGAAATGTCCTAAATATACAGCAGTCCCTTGTTAATGTTATAGGCAACTGCCACCTTGTGACCTTAACTTATATTGTTAAGAATAAATTTGAACTTGAGGAAAGATATCTGGGGCTACAAGCCTACAATTTTCTCCCCTGAAAACAGTCTTGAGATGGTTGGACATTATTATTTTATAACTTCTAAAGTGTTAGTAGCCCAATGAGAAGAAAAGGTTGTACACACTTACACTGTGAAAAAATGACAATTAAACTTACAGCTGAACAACTGTCTAGTTGAAACACGTTCAAGTAAGCATTCCCTCCCTTGTCAACAATTTACATCACAAATATATAATGGTAAAACCTAGAAACCATATTGTCCATCCAGGCAATCAAAAACTGCTGGGCAACCACATTTCAGTGTAAACTTCAAGCCCTAATAACTGAACACAATACATAAACAATTCAAAAGCAAGCTGTTCATACTGACACACAAATAGATGCTTCACAGAGTTGAGAACTTTGTAACTTCCTGTCTTCCTATTCAGCGGATTCAGTGAGCTTCCTCATGCTCTCTCTCTCATGAGATTCCCCAAGTGTCAGCACCTCTTCCGTGTAATGCACTTATATGTGGTCAGTTTGACACACATGGCCAATGCTTGGATTCCAAGCACCTCCATTAATGTAGCTGTAGGAAGGTGAGGTGTGACAGGTTGCAGTATAGAACTATACTGCATAAGTACCATGCATCTTAAACCTGGTCCCAAGTGACCCATTTTCTTCTGCCTCTTTTTCCACTGAAGCTCTTGTTCAGGACACAAGGGTTTGGGTTTAGGTTATTTTGGCCCATAGGAGGAAGTTGCTAAATTGATCTATTACATTACAAATACTGTGGTACAAATAAATATGTTGTACAATAAAAAAGAAAGACAAGTCTTAAAATAATGTGCCTGTTAGTGACTCTGTGCCTGGTTTTATACTGTAGCTGTCAACTATAACTTCATTTGGATATTTGGATGGATATTACATATTCTCCTCTGGTAAAATGGAGGAAAATCAAACAGAATACAGGCAGAACACCGACTCAGTGAAATATTAATTTTTTTAGACAGGAAACTTCATCTACATATTTAATTACTGCACATAATTGTGTTTGTATGAAATTACAGGGGACCGTATGCATCTGCAAGAACCCCCAGTACTTAAAAAACAATTAATCTGATAGAAAACCTTTCACACTAATACACTCATGATGATCACACAGGAGTGCACTGATCTGTAGCACCATGTACGTCTTTGTTTAGAAATCACATACTGTAAAGCTTCCAATGTCAGCTGTGGCTGAATGGTATTGAAGTGGTGTTAAAAGCAGAGGGAAAAAATAAAAACCCAAAAACAAAATAGATATGTAAGTGCACATAATATTAAAATTACAGCAAATACATCTAAAAGTGTGAAGATAGCATCCTTCCCTGGAAGCAGCAGCAAATCCACGTGGTCAGTCATAATTGCAACTGGTCTGCTAAAATAACCTGCAAATTATTCTTACCATTAGCATTTCTATGGCTAAAATGCTATGCACCTCCCTCTATGACTGAAACTGCTGTAAACATTTTCTACAGTTGTACAACTGATAATTTAAGACAGAGTATACATGAATATCGAACATACACTGAGGAAAAGCAGATACAGTGATTTGTGTGGTAGTTACAGACACAGCACTGAGATTGGAATATGTACAACATGAAAGTACTAATAACTATGAATGATGATAATGATTGTGATGGTGATAAAGGTTATAATGACATTAGCAGAAATATGGGTGTCAACTATTTCACAAGACAGAGCCTTTACTGCTTTGGTGCCTCCATTTCAGAGATACAAAGTATTATACAGTAGATTCAGGGAAAAATGGAAAACCACACTTGTGGTATGGAATATATTTCACATTTCTGTAATTTAGTACCCGTATATTTGATGCCAGCTCCCAGTTTCCCACAATTCTCATGGTTTAATTTTGTGTAATGTGAAAAGACACTTCCCAGAATATTGTCTTATGTTTTACTTATAAGTCCATTTTCTACTTGTAAGTCCAAGTGTATATTCCTTTCCAGAAGACTTGTTTTTACAACTCATATTTCCGTTAAGTAAATAAGCAAGTGTTCATGTGCTGATGAGCCTACAACATACAATGTGCTGTGTAATGGGAAAACACTACAACACAAAGAACTGGTCTGTGGCTAGACAGGGAGTGCCCATACTGACTATCAAACATGGTAATAGCCCAAGTAACTCAAGACACTGCTTCGCAGACATTCTTTTTCAATCAGGAAATGATTACTTTGGTGAAGAAAGAATGCAACCCACAGAAGACAGAAAGACAAACAAAAATCAGCTTTGATGTCTAAACTTCCTTGAAACAATGTTCTCAGTTCATGGCCAAGGACAGGGAAGATCTCGGGAATGACACACAATAGGAAAGAGGTCTCACTGCAGTCACGGAACTCTCCTCACTGGCTCTGTCTCGTGGTCATGTGGGATCTGAGTGTCCCCTTCTCTCCTGTGCCGGGTCCAGCGCCGTACAGCATTTTACGCATTCCTCACCACGCAGCCCTGCACTGTCAGGCCGCTGAAAGCTGCTCTCAGACAAGCAAATCTTTCATTATGGCTTTTGTAAGGGGCCGAGACAGGGAGAGAAGCCGACTCAGAGCACACAGTACTCAGCACAGAATGTCTTTTTCATGCCTGCTACGTCAAAGGATGTGTCTGATACGAAACTGTGTGTGTGTGTGACATCCAACTGATGTTGCTTTTTCCAGTAGCTTTACTCTGAAGTGGCAAAACAAAATGTCTTTTCATATTATATTACCACAGCTTGTGCCCCTGCTTTCGAAGCCTCCATGGGATATAATCGTCAGCCATATCGATAAATAAAGAAATAACAAAAATGTAAATCTTGGAAAACTGCACTATTTCCACAAGTGTGTGTGTGTGTGTGTGTGTGTGTGTGTGTGTGTGTGTGTGTGTGTGTGTGTGTGTGCGTGTGTGTAGAGGAGGTGACATAAAAAATAGGAGATGGGCATGAAGACAGCCACAGGCTGGTGAGCAGACAGATGGCGGGGGTGATGGTGAAATTTAAAAAGTGTCCTAACATGGTGGAGACACTTTCTTGGGAAACCATTAATCTTGCATGAGCTTCTTTGCATTTACAAACAGGCTTTTTACTTCATTACTTTTTGTGAATAAGTTTATTCTTTACACTGCTTTCAGCACTAGAGGTAGAAGACTGCTCGAGTAAAATCTTGCTTAATTTTTCAGTGTAAAAATATTGTGAGTGAAATAAGTAAGTGCATACGCACATATGGATAACAGCTGCAACAAGGCTGAGTTTACGTGATGGGACAGGGACGCCATATTACTATAGTGCCACCTGCTGGTAAACTAATTCTTTAAAACATACTTTTAATGGACCTGCCGTCTTTGTGGAAAAATTAACCAAAAAATACATATTCATACAAATATCTTTAGGATTCCAAATATCAGCCCTCTATACACAGTATGCTACAATTATACATACAGAGAAAAATGATGATTAAAAAAGCCTGCACTGGATACTGAAGAATGGACCTAAAATAATGCTGCCTTGGACTATCCTTTTTGGGAAGGAAACTGACACAAATAAGGATTATAACAATACAATTTCAAGCTGCCCATGGCTGGTAATTTTACTTTCTTTATTTTCTTATATTGCAGTTTGTCTGTTTTGTGCACTGATTGAACTCATAATAAACCTAATTTACACTGAAAATATGTTATAAAATGTATTACTACTTATTATTTTTAAGTGATAAAAGTGGTTCTGATACATGTATCATGAATATATTTCATCCATTGTTTCCACTTAGAAGTTGTTCAGATTAATTCATATTAACATATTAACTTAGTATTTATCTTTGGGGAGTAAATTCCAACACCATTACCAGTAATGAATGTGTAAGAGCACCCTATACACTGGAATACTGAAGACTGTATATTGCAGTCATTTGTTTTTCTGAAAAAGATTTGAAAATTAATGCAAAGAAAAATGACAATTTGTAAGTAAATTAATATATCTGCAAATGTAATGTTATCAATATAATATAATATAATATAATACAATACAATACAATACAATACAATACAATACAATACAATATAATATAATATAATATAATATAATATAATATAATATAATATAATATAAAAACAAGAACAAACCAAAGTGATGATTTTACATTTGGTACAGCTTAAAGCCATAAAAAGTATGCACTGAAGCACAGCACCATCTTGTGGATGTATTCCAATTGACTGAAATGCTGCTGGAAAAAGGAACAAGGAAAAATTCTACAATGTGGAAAAGAGTACCCATTCCCATAAGTGTGGGCATGCATAAGCACGTGCAAGCACGCGCACAGACACACACACACACACACACACACACACACACACACACATTTGCTGTATTTAATTTAAGCTATATAAAATATTTTCTTTCTGTTTTAAAAAAACTTTTCAGTCTTGTCTTTTTCCTCTCTTTGCCACATTTGAAGTTTAAAATATTTTTATCCTCAGTCATGTGTACGTGTTAAGTTTAATGTTGTTAATTAAAGTTCTTTAGTTAAAAAAAAATCAATATTAAGTTCATGTTCTAAGCTGAATCAATGTTTAAACTTTAATTTCCAACAGAAGAGAAAAGATAGATGGATAGATGGTTGGACAGAAAGACAGAAATACCTCACTGACAATTTAATTTACTAAGGTGAACATGTTTTTGCTTTATTATCTGGTTTACCTTTTTAAAACTGCACACACAACATGAGAAGTTACAGTATTAATCAATTTCCTTAAAGACACATCTTTATTTAGCAACACAACAAGAAGTGAAAGTAATTTCCACATATGCAAGTGCGGGGTTAATAAACACAAGGATTATTTTTAATTGAAAGATTTGCTTCACGTCAAGGAGCTAGTGGACATCAGGCTGTGACAGTTGAATATATTTGGAGGAATGATCATAATCCAGATTGCACAGTAAGAAATTTTTACTAAAATTAGCAAGGTAAAACTTGGAACTTGGATGCCATTGACCTTGAAAGAGAAAACACCAACCAGAATAAATAATGAATGGGACATGTCTTCTTATTATAAAGGAATGTCAGTGCCCCTTTCATTTATATTGCATGTGGACGTTAGAACAGGCAGAGTTGTATAACATATTATTGCTAAAACAAGGTGATTTGACCCAGAATTAATTTTCACTCTTCATGATTATGCCCTGAAAAAGCTAGATCTGACCCTCCATTTATGTGATATACAGCAGGTGTTGGCCATATGAACCCCCATTCTCCCGCCTCTTCACACCCATACAACAACACCTCTGCAGAGACTGGAAAGAAAGTTAAATGTCTCTAGGCTGATATAATTTAAAGTACAGACCCACTTCACAGTTTTTTATCATGACATAGTACGAATTATTATTTGTATTCCTGCATGTGCACAAGTAATGATAGAGTAGTTGTGTTGATACTAAAAAGTATGGTAGTTTTAATAACCACACTCATAATAATATGGTGCTTACATCAGTGCATGACCTTAAATAAAAATAGTAAATTCTTGAACATCAAAAACTTCAGTGCCACCCAAAATATTTTCTTACATACAGATGATAGGAATGTATAAAACATATCCCAAAAAATCTCCAGCCTTACAATAATCCATGTCAATATTAACAATTTCCAATGAACACACAAATCCATCTTTAATAATGTGAACTACTCAATTGGAAAATTCATACTTTTTCCATAGACACACCAATATCATTCTCCCTGCAGCATCCTGCTAATGAGAAACTAGTATACTAGCCTACAGTTATGTTTCATAAAAAATGTATCAGCCTTAAATATGGGCACCACTAGGGCCCTAAGACAAACTAATGCATTTAATTAAACTCATAAAATTATATTGCTACTTCTGAATTTCCCCCGAGCATGCAATTTATTTGCTAATACAGTTAGCTTATTTATTTACACTTCAAAGTATTTCTAAGCATAAACCAGCCAAGTTGATTTTCTTAAAATGTAGATCATATGGGACTCCTACAAACCTGGACCATAAAATAATAATTCAAAATGTTTATTATACAGAATATAACAGATGACACATTGAACTGGCAAAGCATTCAGCTAAAATTGTTCACATTTCAATAACGTACAAGTAAAGCATTAATTAAAATCATTCATTTGCAAGTTTTATTTTCATATTGATTGTACAGAAGCACAGCACAGGGCATCATAATGAGTTTGCTGTCTGCATGTTGTTTGCATTATCTTAAAATTTTACAAGATATTTTATAACCTAAACTAACCTCTGTTCCACTTGCTTATTCCTCACTGCAATATCTCCATGCCAAATGCAAAATTCTAACGTAAGAACTTTAATGCTATTTTGAAAGATTCTTTTGAACTTATCTCTTGTCTAGTATCTATTGTGCCAGTTCACAACTTGTCAAAACTAAATTATTCCTGCTGTGATGAGGTATTTTATTCTGAACCAATTAAGCTTCTTTGCCCTTTATTTCAAAAGGCGTGATTTATGCAAATACTTTAAAATGCATTTTCAGATTATGGTTTCTTCTATGTTCCACATTAATGTGTTTCTTTAATTCCCTCTGTTAAATATCTGCCTTTTGTAAATGCCACTCAAAGTATATCCAAATCTTTAAAGCAGATAAAACCGTCTATGAATGCAGTCGACTAAAGTAATTAAAAGAAGTCGATGCTGAGAGGATTGGATGCGAATAAACCAGTAGCGCAAGGAAAATATCCCCCATCTCACAACCTGTTTACTGTGAGTGATATTTGCAAGTTAGGGCAGCAATTTCATGCTGGCACAAGTGAGCGCTATTGTGAAGCGCAAGTGAGTTGCTAAATTCATGTACTGAAAAACCAGTGATGTGCAATAAATGGCTCACTCATGGAAAGTTAGTAATTTCCTCCTCTGAAATCATAGCGCTGGTTCTGTAATGGGAGGAGTGGATTCCTGGCAGAAATGAGGACATGATCAGGTGAAAGGGCCTTAATTTTGAGTCTCAAAGCAAACAACACTGTAAAGTGCAAGTGACTTGCTGAAAAATAGGCGTGTTGCAAGAAGTGCCTTGCTCGTACCAAATTGGTAATTTCCTTCTCTAAGAGTCATAATGCTTGCACTGTGTGGGAGGAGGGGGATGTCATGCAAATAAAATTAGTCTTAGGTGTGGCGAAAAGGGGTATTTTCTTGCCAGCTTTTCACTTATGGCACAATGCCTTCAACAACCACCTCATAGTGCAAACACAATATTTCAATGCAGTCATAACACAGCAAAAAGCTTTTGTGAAATTAATACATTGTAATGCGAATTGGAAAACACATGCACTGTCAATAATTATGTGTTTTGGATTCCACTTTCAAATGGAGTAAGGCAATGGACAACATCATCAATCATGCTGTCCATTAATGCTTATTAGAGAGGGACTGTATATGTACAGTAGACAATATAATGGAAACACCAATTAATATATGAATATGCCTGAACTCAGGGTATCATGGAGGTTCTTCTAGAAGGAAAGCTTCCAGTTCTGTGTTCCAGAACTTGCCATAAAGGTTCAATGTTGTTTAGATTTGGTAATTAGGAGGCCATGGAAGGTATTTGACCTCATCTTGGTGTTCATGAAACCACCCTTGAATCTGTTTAGCAGTATACATGAGCACATTATCATCACAATGGCTTCATATTCCTTGATCATAATTCTACCATGCAGAGTGATAATCTAACCCATGCATTGACATCAGAAGAAAATTATGGTGAGACAACCATGCATATATTATATGTATTTTACTCATTATTTGATGTAAAACCTTGCATAATTCTATATTTTCATAAGGATCAATATGCAGTGCATCCTCATGTGCCATCACAGGTGAATGTGGCTGCATGTGTGCCTACTAAGACCCTCTTTTCTCAACCTGTCTCTTTAAATAGTATCTGTGCCGATAGGTTGTGGCTGACATCTGTCATCTGATTGCTGATTTGGAAGCTGGTACACAAAGTCCCTGCACTCTTCCTGTTGCAGTGAAATTCACTCCTGTCTCCCTGGTTCTCTCTCTCTCTCTCTCTCTCTGTCTCTCTCTGCCAGTCTCTAACCACCTAGCAAACATTTAACCACATATCCCTGTACATCTATATCCATAGAATGATAGTTTGTTACAAATGTCTAATATTCCTAATATTACTAATATTCCAATATAGTCTAATATTACTACTGCTGTTAGTGATAAGATGAAGTTTTTATTGTTTCTTCCATCTTTCCATAACCATTGTTATGTAAAGCAGTTTGTCACAGTACACACCACACTTGGGTGCACATTTACCCTCAACAGAAGTAAACCATATTTGATCTACGATGGGCAATATATTCTAGGGACAGACAGTTTTTTTTTCTTTTTTATAAGCTTGCCCTTTCCTTATCCACATTTTGTAAATGAAGAGTTTGTTGTTTGGAAAGGGACACAAAGTTAGTTGGATGGCTAGCTATGTAACTACCTGTCAAATAACACGTTTAATTTGACTGAGCTTTGTCTCCCATATAAACTAAGCAGCCACTGTGAGTTTGCATTGCCATAAAAACCAGTGCACTACTGTATGTATTTGTGAAATATAAATTGAAGTCATGTTTGTATACTTTATCCACCAAAATTACCATAAAGATAACTTATGCTGGCTTCTTGGCTGGCTAGGTATACTTTCAAGGGCTACTGTGGGACCAGTCAGCAACTTCCCACAGATGGGTGCCAACTCTGATCTTCATCACTAGTGTTATCTACATGCCAGTGAATTAATTCACTGCTAGCTAGCTAACCAGCTTACAACAGAAAGCTAGCAAACCACCCAACTAGATCTAGTAGCCACATTCACTCAGAAAAAGCTGAGTTTGTACCATGTTTACATCTCTTGTGCCCACACCAGAGCAATGCAGGCAGATCTGGCAATGACAGTGGCTTGACGTGGAACCCAATATGAAGCCTAAGCTCTCCACTTTAGAGCCATACATCCTCTCACTTGTGTCTCATCAGCACAGCAACAGCAAAATTCATCCAATTAGGATAAGGAAGAATGGTATTGGTACAGTGTTAACTGTTTAGGTGCTTTTTAATTGGAGTAATTTGATAACAATATAGATTTTGAGTAGAACTTGTGCTGCAAAGTAAGGAAGTGTATTTATGGTGCAGTGTTTAGCTTACATTTAGGGGGGGAATGGATAAGCCCACTTACAGTGACTATGACCAAGATATAATAAGAATAATAAAAAGATCAAAGGCAGAGCAAGTATCTAAAGTATCAAAAGCAGAGCAAGTATCAAAGGGATTGGGAGGGTGTGATTATGGAAATTTTTAAAATCGTAGTGGTTAATGAAGCAGAAGTATGAAACTTGTGCTGCTAAAAAATATGGGTGTCAATGAAAATGGGGTTCAGACAGTGCTCCTTTTGAATGCCAAGTCTCAGAGGAAATGATTTTGTTTATTGGATGTTGTTTGTTGGATCACAAAAGAAAGAGATGCTAAAAATAGGCGCTGCTTATTGTAAAAGGTTGTGAAGATGCAAAGATTCCTACCTATGTTTTTGGATCAAGTTCTAAATTCCTACCATGTCAAGTTCTTAAACGCTTTTTTTTCCCAGTTGATATCTGCAGTGTTAGTACTATTTTGGTTTGAAATAGCATGTTTCCTCAGTTTATAAAAATAGTGTTCTTTGAAAACTAGGGCCACTTTTTATCAGGACTGCCAATATGGTATACCTAATTAACAAAATCATTCCCCATTGACACAAATTTTTAAATGTTGTCAGAATATTCATTGATCCGTCTTGGAGTATGCACAATTTTGTGGGGGTTTGTGGGGACATCATCAACTGTACATAGGATCATGTAAAATCATATTATATTACCCCTGTATTATGCCTCCCCCAAAAAAAAAAAAAAAACTTTTTTTCTGATTATTGACTACTTACTTTCTTACTTGCTACTTACTTCAATCACAGTGTTGTCCTTGGCTCCACTCAAAAATGGAGACACAAAAGAGTTTCCCATGTGCCAAAGCTGTTTTCACAACAGCAAATACAAATTACACATGTAAAACCTTGTCCTCAAATTCCCTATTATTTTCTCAGCTATTTAAAACTCTTCTCAAAGAAGAATTAGTAATTAGTGACTTTCAATATCATAAATGCAATATTTTAAATTGACCAGTATGATATGCTTTAATGTATTATTTCATTTGCAATTCTCTGTCCTATTACAGAAAAAAAATGCATTATGTTTTCAAAACAACCTTCAAACAACACCTCTGATATATGCTGCAAATATTCATGAATATACTGTCCAACAGTTTTAATTCTACCACGATGTTCTCAAAATATCCTGCTTCACTTATCAAGTCTGCATATTTGTGTTTACTTTGACATGTAAATAGGTTTCAAGACAAATTCCTAAAATTATCTCCATCAATCTTTGTATACATCCAACACAAATGTCCTTTTCATGTATGAAATGATATGAAATATACACTGTATGCACACATACCCCTTCCCCATCCTTGGAATAATAATGGTCTTTCCTTTTTCACGTTTTACTCTTCACCAGCTGCTCAACAGGTAATAGCCAGAATACACATATACACATATAGCCATGGAAAAAGGCCTGCTCACAATCAACTGTAGTACGTCTAATATATTGTTCAAGTGTCAAAATGACACATTTTGGTCACATTTTTTTCATTTAAGCTTTTATTTTCTACATGTATCAATTTATTGTCTTACATGAAGGATTTACAATAGCATTCAATGATGAGCAACCCAATACTTTTGTTGACTGATGATTGATCGGGATTTCAAATGCCCATTTGCTTTTACTGTTCATCTCTCATAAAAATGATAGGTGTGAAGCAGGGGGCATGGGTCATCAATACAAGCAGAGAACCCTGTGATTGTGTTCATCAAGCTACTTTGTTACACACAATAAAATATGTAAAAAATTTAAACTTAAAAAAATAAAGCTGTTTGAAGCAGATGTGCAGCTGTTATGTCCTGTCAAATATAAAAAGAGTATTTCAGAACCTTTTATGTGCATAAGTATAAATATGTTTTTTCCATCCATTTTCCCCCAGATTAATAGTCATAATGAGTCTTTGATTTGTTTGCTGCTGGTGACATCATATAGTACATGATAGAAATGTATAGATGCTGATAGAATTAAGGAAGTCATCAGCATCTTATATTAAAAGTACATTCAGCACAGTACCCTGGAGTGTAAAGTACATACAAATCTTTTTAATATTACACTGCATTATCTACTGGTCAGGTGCGCATTGGTCAAGTCATGTGCATATTAATGTCAAGACCTTCCTTGTTATTAGGACAACTTCATGATACAGTCACGTAAAAATGCAAAGTTTGCATTCAGCACACCAAGTGGGGACAGTGATGATTAGACTGACAGACTGCTTTTTCCTTATAACATCCAAGGCAGCTTGGTAGAAAACATTTCCATTTGAACAGTTATCACTTCAATGAAAGCCCTTCATAGTGAATAGGAAACCAAAGCAATTTCTAAAATGGAATTCACATTAACTTCCTTGAGGGAAATATCCATGAATATGATTGTGACCATATCAACCTTTTCATATTCTAGTATGGGAAATAGAATTATTCCGTGATTTAGGTGCCTGCACATTTATTTACTGATTTATCCTGGCTGCCAGCAGATGAACTGTATCAATGTGAAGTTGAACAGCATTTCTTTCCCTATAATATGACTGTGTGTGAAAGAATTTTATCTATTTATTTTGCATTTTGAATATATACATTCTGCAAATAAAATTTCTGAGGTGACAGAGTTATATTTGCTCAAATACAAAGCACTAATTTACCAGGCAATATCAACAGTAAAGGTTCATACTCTTTTTATAGGAATAAAAAAAAACAAGAGATGGATAATCACCCTCGTAATATCCTAAGTCAGAATATTTGCATATTAATGCTTGAATATTTCATATGGAAAATGAGATTTTAGAAACTAATGAGAGTTTGGAAACTATCACAAATTGTATTCCTGCCAAAACATCAATCATTATGAAGGTTTTTGCAGGTACCAATACTGCTGATATAGGTTACCTATCAGAAACTGAGTATTTACAGATAAAGAGGACTATGAATGGCATAAACTCTGTAACAATGTGATGCTAACAGTGCCAGAAACGAATTAAATCATTTCAAAGTAAAAAACTACAAAGTCAAAGAGATATAATAATTAAAAAGTAGTTGACTTATGACAAGGATTTGCAAATCTGTCCTACCACTCCGCTCTCTCGTACCACTGCTATGCTGATGACGCCCAGCTGTGCCTTTCATTCCAACCTGATGACCCCACGGTCTCAGCACAGATCTCTGCCTGCCTCTCAGACATATCAGCCTGGATGAAGGAGCGCTACCTTCGACTTACCCTGTCTAAGGCGGAGGCCCTCATCATCACAGCTTGGCTCAATGACACTAACTCTACAAGGAAGCTGTGGGTAGTGATTGATGACCAGCTAAACTTCAGCGACCACATCTCGATGACTGCCAGATCATGCAGATTTACCCTGTTCAACATCAGGAAAATCAGGCCCTACCTATCTGAATATGCTGCACAGCTTCTTGTCCAGGCTTTTGTCATCTCAAGACTGGACTACTGCAATGCTCTCTTGGCTGGCCTACCTGTATCCACCATTAAGCCTCTGCAGCTGATACAGAATGCGGTGGTGCATCTGGTCTTCAATCAACCAAACAGGGCTCACGTTACACCTCCCTTTGTCTCACTACACTGGCTCCCTGTAGCTGTCTGCATCATGTTCAAGGCCTTGATGCTTGCATTCAGTAAATGTAAATCATTTAAGAAATTTATGTAAACTAGTCATACTAGATACAGTCCAAGAGTTTCTTTTTTATGAAATATAGCAAGCTAGCAGCAAATTATCAACTGTAAGATTTGTGTCTGTATTTCTAGTTAGAATACATTTTGGTTTAGCTGCCTAGCTAGCTAACTTTCTCTAGCCAGAGTTGGAGGTCCTCTAAATAGCAGATATCTACCTAGTGTCGGCCACATTAAGCATATATTAAATCTTTGACATTTTAACTGGTCTTTTTTAAAAAAAAGGTTCACTATTGTTCAGTTGTGTCAGTTATCAGCAGCAGATGTGGTTGGGTACTTTTGGAAACAACTCATACAGTTTTTCCCTTTGTTGGCATGATGGAATTCTGGGGCCAAAATTTATCCAGAATGCTACTGAGCTAGCTCAAATGGTCAGAAATTTTTAATATGAGTTAATGGGCACATGAACATAGAAATACTACAAATAAAGTAATATCCAAAATATTTTTCACAAAAATGAAATATCCAGTAACCATACAGCACCCTGAAAGTTTCATTTATAACTTTCATCATGAAATTGATTGATTTGCACACAGAAAAGGTTAGAATCAAAGGTTCTTTCTTTTTTGTCAAAGTAAAGTACATAGATTTCAGCCAAACAGAAAATGAGGAAAAAAACTCAACATCACAAAGGTGAGAAAGACACAATACCAGCCCATTAAGTCCACAGTTCACAGAGACCTCATATCACCTTTAACATAGAAATAGTCTGAAGCTCTAATTACTGTGGAAGCAGGAAATCTATTCTATCTGCACACACCTGTAATAAATGCACAATAATATTACGGCAATAAAATCACCTTAAACAAAATGTCTCACATCATGAACACAGTAATGTCATATTATGATTTTATTACCTACACTGTCTATATACTCTGACATCTGCTGTTCAGGAGGTGTGTTAGTGAATTGATTTAAACATTCTTTTTGAAGGCAACATACATTTGGAGGGGAATACAAATGATTAGCTTTCCACAGAGAACCGAACACTACAAAGACAGGAAAAAAGAAGGCCAAAAATAACTCTGCACAATCAAAGCTTCTCTTCTATCCTGGGTATTAATTAGCAGTGTTTTAACTGCCTGATGTTCATTTTCACAGCAGTTTCCTACATAAACAGAGGTAATCTTGCTTGTGCCTAGGGAGTTTACAGTGAAGGTTTTTGTTTTCTAGAGTGTAGCGATGACTGAAAACAGGAAAGGGAGATGGATGGATATTTGGGGGATTTGCCTCTTAATAGTTATTTCATTTGAATATTAATAATTAATATGCAGGAAATTCTCCACAAGTCAAGGGGAACTGCTGCCTTCCAATGAATCAATGGTCACCAAGTTCATCAAAGATCATTGACCTGGCATCATCACTACTTCATATGACAACACCTTTTATTTATCATGGAGGTGAAGTGAATCTCAGTGCCTCATCATTTTTCATGCAGTTCCTACACTGATTGACTGAAGTCACAAGGGGGACAAACACATTGTTGGAAAAGTTGTTAAAAGTAAACATAATATGTATAACATACTATGTAAACATAGAGAAAAATGTAATGAACTAGAAATATGCCTAGTCTTTACTTCAGCCTTTGTTGTAACTCCTCTCTTTGTCTCTGAAGAAGATGATGACACAGGAAGGAGGGAGAAAAAAAGAACTTCAGGAGAACTTTGTTTTTATAGCAGGATGAAGGCTAATCTGAAAAGAAAACTCAATGATGCATTTCATGTAACAACTTCAATAATGCATTGCACACTCCATGCACTCTAAAATGGCGGAAAGGTGAAGCCTGATGAGATAGAAGCAGCCTGTGTTGGACTGCGCCCTCTCTTGACTTACTGAGTGCCGATGTATGAAGACATAAGCCAGCTATTAACATTTAAAATATTGCAGCACCGCTCCTTTAAGAAACCTTTCAAAGGAGAAAAAGCTTTTAGCTGAATATATCTAAGCACACAAAGGAACTGTGAAGCATAGAACTGAATTTTTTTGTCAGTGCTACATTAGTTCTAAAAGGACCTTTTTTGTTTTATTAGATGAATTATTATAGACTGAATTGTATTCAGTAACTTACAAGATCATAAAAACAAAAAACTTTTGGTTGATACTGGTGCCAAGGTAGTTCTGCTGTTTCACAAATTCCTAGCAGAATTGCATCTAACAATCTTATATTAAAAACATATATTAAAAAGTACACCATACTCTGCACACCCTAAAAACAACATTAGACCAGTATATCAAAAGGTTTTTGGCTTATTAAAACAAGTAATTGTTTTATAATCCCCTATCCCCTTTAAAAAGACAACACAATTTAGAGGGAGGGAACCATATGAATGAGGACATAAAACTGCTGATAATGAGTGACTTGATAGTAATATTTTATAATGCACATAGTCTTTTTCATTCTTATTTCATGTGATTTGTTTAAGAGAAAGCACTCCATGTAATGCACTTCATACACATATACATGTCATACACTTGTGTCTGTCTTTCTTGATTTCTTTTTTTTCATGAGTTTACCTTCCATTGCTGTGTGCAGCTCTGTGTCCTTGATACTCTTAAATGCCCACTGCCTAGACCTCCAAATACAAAGCGGAGATTTTCTGTCTCAAATCTATTATAAACAGAGATTGCATTGACGCAGTGGTGCTGTGTTGTTGGCTATGTGCACATTGAGATTCAGTGCACCCAGTGTGGAGAATTAGAGGGGTACAGAGAACTTGCTATCTGTATATATCACATCCACAAAACTATCGATACCTGTATCTGTATGTGGGTCACTATTTGAGAAACTGGAGGAAGTGGGTGTGGTCTAAACTGGAAGTTGTCAAGGTTGAACTACACCCACTCAAAACAGTTGTCAAACTGTACATGTATATTGGGATAGTGATTGTCTTGCTTTCAAAGCATCTACTGTAATGTTTTAACATGATGTATTTAATTATCTGTATATATGAATAACATGCCAATTGTCTCACTCACTGATCTAGGAGTGTTGTTAGCTTGGTCTGACTCTGTTGCTCGCTTAAATTGAAAGGATACGCTTATGTTCTATTGTGCTGGATGTCACTCTGGATAAGAGTGTCTGCTAAATGCATGTAATGTAATGTAATGTACTGTAATATAAATCACAAATAAAGACAAATTATGTCCACACGTCTGAGCAATCTGCATGAATACATGACTGTTATTTGACATAATAGTCAAGATCAATTTCTGCACATATTAGAAGCTTCACGTCACTGACAAAAACAACAACCAAAATTAAGTAAACGAACAAATAAAAATAAAAACAAAAAACTTTTTTTTACCACTATTTAGACTGAATTTAGTTCCTCTTGTTGAATCTTTCCTGACACTGTGTTTAGACTGAGGCTGTGTAAGACATTTTTTAATGTAAATGATCAATTATGTAAAATGCAAATGACTTGGGCTGTAGTGCTATCTTTAGGGCATAAAAGACATTGGTTGAATGGCTTTAATAATAGTGAGTAATTGCACTACTTACATTTTGTAATGCTATTTATTGTAACCTATCCTTGATAATAATATGCACAAAACAGAGAGTTGCAAGGTTTAGTTGTTTATGGTTGAGTTTAATGTATCCCAATCCCAATAATGGCATTGTGATATTAGATCCCACTATCTCATTATTATTATGAAGTACCATTACAAGGGCTCCATGATTTTTAAATTTTTTTTGTTATAAATATGGAATGCCCAAAGTCTGTACTCCTTTCTTCCAGTTTTGAATGTCCAGTTGTAGCATAGCTGCTTCTCATTGTTACAACCCCCCATTAACAATCCACTAACTCCTCCAAAACACAAGATGTCAAGCAATGCTTTTTGGACACTGCAGTCCCCACACCAAGCTTGCACAGACATGAGTCTGAGGAAAACACTTTATGTGCAGCCCTATACAGGCAGGCCTGCGGGTACCCAATTGGACCAGCAGAGGTTGCTGGTATGAGAAACCCCTGGCTGACCTGCACACCCCTTTACCCCAGGGTAATGAAGATAATTTGTTGCCGCTGTTGGCTACTGGTCATTATTAGATCTTGATGGGCTGTAAAACTCAGTTTGCATTCCAAGCAAACTCCTCAACCACTGAAGTACGTGGTAGCCCCTGAGTCCCTCTTTTTTGCCATGATTTTAACTTTTCTTAATTGAATATGGTGAACCTGTGTTGTTGTTTGGGCAGCCGTATAGACACTCTATTATACTGGCTTGTCTGCGATCTCACACCGTCTTTTGTAATTCTGGGTAAGATGAGGGCATCTGGCAAATAAACACATAAATAACCCTATCCTAATACTAAACTGCTATTAAAAAAATGTTTGCTGGTTCACATGGACTTCCCTTTTACTTTTAAGGAGAAAAAAAAGACTTCCTACACATTATCAGGCATATCTTCTTCACCTTCCCTCAAATTATAACATTGAATTAAAGGTGTAGAAATAAACTGAACCAAAGCAAATTCATGGATTAAAGACAGTACTGTATTCTCTAGATCTTCTTTCACCTATAGTTACACATTGCAGAGAACATTACAGACCACATGCTTTCTTCATATCAATTTATTATTGGCTGCCTGAATGTTGCTATCAGCACTAGTCAGATGACTGAATACTTCATGGTGTAATTTTTCATTTGCTTCTGATTGTTTTTTCATGCTTCAGGATGCAGTTTAACAGAAGAGTATTGAATTTGAGGAGCACTTTGCTGCAATTATAGCAGCTGTGTTTGTGCTCTGTGTATATTATAGAGAACACTATCCATTATTTGAGATCCACAGGTCCTTTAAATAGGTTGCTTTTCAGCTACTCCCAGTAATTAAAAAATGTTGAGCTCAAATGATTGAATTGCAACATAATCTGAAATAATGGATTTCTATTTCTATTCATTGGTTAATTTACCCCAGTTGGGAGGAATTCAATTCCATCCTAGTTTATTTGGAAAGTATTCGTAAATATGGGTCACTCACCAGAGCTGAGGCTTTTCATTGCGGTTCATGCAGGTGCCAACATTCTGCCAGATGTACACATTCCAGTGGGCCTGACCAGCAGGGCTATTTTGTGTCCACCTACAAGAAGATGAATGTGTAAGTGTAAGTCATTAACATCACTAGATGTTAGATGTCCTAAAACGCCCCACACTGAAGGGATACAGTGACAACCCCTGACACATCATGATTTAGAAAACATGCATTTCATTAATTTATTTAAATAACAGGGCTTACTATATATTACAAACTGTATATATTAAAAACGTCTTTTGTAATATAGGCCAATGTGTCATGTCAGATGGCTAGTATATGATGCAGAACAGGAGTGGGCAGTGGGGGTGCCTCATGTGTCTCTTGCTCAAATTGGCCCTCTAACACAAAAATTAAAAGTATTATCCATCTTACAGTATACACACAGGGCTATCAATTGAGTTAGCATCAGGTACTCCCATGCTTCTGCTGTCATTCAGGACAGTGCAATAAAGCCTGAGGCCTAAAAAAGTTTCTCCATTTCCAGTCTCCTCCACTCACAGTGGTACTTCCTTGTCCTCCTGGGACATTTACAAGTGTATGTCTCTGTAAAGAGCACTTCTTACACTACACAGCACATATGATCCCTACTTCTAGCTGCATGTGTTAAACACAGAAGTTGAAATGCATCTTCACCGAATCTTTCGAACACTTATCCAGATTAGGTTAACGTCAGCAGTTGTTGTCTAGGTTAGGGAAGTCTACCCCATGCAGAGGGCAAAATCCTGACTACCCTGGTGGCTTATATTAGACAACTTTAGTTAAGCCAAGTCCTGCACTCCTTAGGCTGAATGGCACCTGCTTTGGATGCAACAATTGCACCTGGCCACAGACTCTGCCAGAGGTGGCATGCATTTTCAAGCACCCGGAGGCCAGAACAAAAGTCCCTGCAGTTAGTAGAACTGTTTCCATACAGGCAAGCCACCAACCACATCCTGTAGTAGCCATGACAGCCATCCCCAGCCCTGATTATTGTGAGGGAAGATTTTCTCCAATTCATGTGACAGTGTAGTTATGAACAAATTCAATTTAAAACTCTGGTTAAATCTCTGTGAGTGTTTCTGTAATATTGTACATCTGAGACATGATACAGGTGTGAACCTGTATTTGTGTTGTTGGTGGAAAGGAGACCTTACTGTGACAATATTTAACACTATTTATGTCACACAACACAAACCTGTAATGGACAAGGATGGAAATATTATTTGTGCTCCAAACAAAATGTCTGCAATTACATGCAACCCTACATTACCATATCAGATTAATCATCACTGTGTTAAAGGTCAATTATGCACAACAAATGCAATTTACAGCTGTGATTCTTTCAACAGCAGGACAAAAAAGCAGCCCTCCAGACCTTTCCTTACAGGATGTCATATGTACCTCCTCTAAGATTCCCTTCAAGCTGTGTAATAAATCATTAGAGTCAGCTGGTTCTGGCACACGCAGAGATGGCTGGAATCTTAATTAGCCCAGCACTGTGTTTGTTCGGAAGCCCGCATTTCATTCTGAACAGTTTCACTAATTAAACATATTTAAAGAAGGGAGAGGGGATCAAGGGAAGAAGTTTCCAAAAGTGAAACAAAACATCAACAACAACAACAACAAAAACCCAGCAAAAATAGATGCCATCTAGCAAGTTCAATAATATGCCAAGTCTTTATTACTTTCAACTGAAATGTACAATGGGGTTGGTCAAGTAATATATTCACCCGTTAGATCACCAGTGAGGAAAATGGGTCAGAATGTATACTGGGGACATACAACAGATCATGGGGTGATTATTCTTAAATTATTATAGAAAATAAAAGATATTATGCCCACCCTGGACTAGCAGTAGGCATAATGCATCACAATATATGGCTTCATTGTTTGTTTCATACATGAAATGGTCATTTGTGATTCATAATGTCTGTGGTCATTCCCAGTGGAGACTGGTTTTGTTCAAACCATTGTTACAGGCTTGCTCATTTGTATCCATTAATTCTTGGTGCTAAATAACAGCAATGGTGGACATGTCCCATTTTTATTCTAAATACTAAATTAACTATGTTTATTGTTTCCTTAACTGGCTATTAAAATGTATGTTAACAGTGAGAGTGGGGGAATACACATATTATCCAATTATAATTGCTCTGTGACAAATAAAATTCAAATTGTAAACCACAGCACAAGAGGTTTCAGACCAAGAGTCCACATAATGGCCCCGAAGAGAAACTTATAAAATGACTTATTAACATCTGAAAACATAGCCATAAAATCATTACTGTGAGTGAGAGAGATAGTCTGACTGTTTTATTAGGATTTGGGGCACAAAATGTGTAAATTACAGTGCATTCCTTTAACCAGTAAGAGAATCAATTTGTTACACTGAGCAAACTCTCTGGGACAAACTCATGTCAAATACTTTGCTTTGGTAATCAACCATACCTCCAACAATAAAACCAAGGTAGAGAAGCAGGATTCTTATAAAGGTAGTCCACTTTAAGAACAATGTTGCTCTCTGCTCATCTACTGCAAATTTAACATGCTGAATTATATTCCTGATCTCAGAAATATTAAAGATGTAACTAATGCAAAGCCGTGCGTGTCAAATCCCAGCCATTCCCCGGGAAGCACTCACTTATTGAACCATGACTTAAAGCTCACAGGTTTTACAAAAAGGCTGCTATACATTGGACCAGACATAATGCAAACTTTCAGGCACATTTGATGAGTTCACTGAAAATCCTATAGACACAGAAAACCTTTGCACGCATGAATGTTAGTTTTGTTTGGAAGTAGGGGGTCATCAGAGGCAAATAGGAACATCCATCACAACCATTCCTTTAGTTCTCCAGAGACACTGTGATATACTCTTCTTTGAAGTCTCAGGTTCTTTCTGTTGGTTTTGAAATGAGTCATGTTCAGGCTATATCACTTAATAACTATAACACTCGATGACTGTTGCATTTTCCTGCATTTTCTGATTGCTTTGTAGAGAAAGATTCTGATTCAATTCAACTGCAAGGCTCATTCTCTGTAATGCTGATTAAAGTAGCTTAAGATGGCCTTACACTAATTAGATATTTCCACGAATTTACATGTTCACCTACTTCAGAAATGAGTCATGTCATGTAGGTATTAAAAGAAAAGAAAACAACACTTTCTTTTCTTTGTTATTGACAGTCAAAGACAAATCACACAAGAGGTCGAACCATGGAGGTTTGTGCATTGGACATAAATATAGAAACAACAGTAACTGATTTTAAAAAAGCAAAATAAATAAATAAATACATATCATAATACAAATAAAACAGAAGGAAAAGTTAAACAAGCCAGCTTGGATATTAATCAAAAAGTAATTGAAAATCTTTTTCATGGATGACCTTTACAAGATACAGTATGTGCCTATTAATTACAAGCTGTGTGCGTTAAATAAATTACTATACGGTACTGAATCCATTCATGTTTTCATCTCCATCTGCGGTAGATGAATGTGAGCTTTTTGGAAAATACACGTTCTTTTTCTCCATTTGGCAAAGAACCCAACTATGACAAAAAGAGAAGGCCCAGCTGATCCGGTTCCTGCTGACTCAGACCTGTAAGCAAAACCTTTGTTCCCGCCAACATAGATCATGATAAATCACACCTTCAAACTTGCACATTCAGCAAGGATGGGAGAAAACATGGTTTCTCCTGACAAGAACAGCTCAGGCCATCATAACATGCTGTTGTGTTTAACTAGTCCAGTATTTAAGAGGAGAAGAAGAGCCAAAGTGGTCCATTATGTCATTTTCATTATACTTGTTCTTGATTTCAGTATAAATAACAATGCATTTAGTTACATTGAGCCCTGAATACATAAAATATAATGTGATGTGTATTTCATAAGAAAAATATAGATATAAATGCCAATGCAAAGTATGGTTGCAGCCTACACACCTTATGAACAGTTCCCAATTGTCTTCATTTAAACATTTGGAACATAATCATACTTCCCACAAAGTTATATCCAAATTAAACCTGGCAACATGAGACTGGCCATTCATCTCCCCTTCATATTTCAAAGGATTTAACAAATGATTTCAAATAATGTTATGAAACTACAAAGCACCAGAGTTTCACAATCTAATAACATATATTCAAAATTATTTCCCTGGTATTGTAAGTGTTTGTTTTGCGTGCTTTCTTCCTCTACTGTAAAGATCCTTGTACATACATTTACATAAATTGCTTTTCTAAATTGTAATTCTTTTCATCAGGATAGGACTTTGCTTAAAATATTTTCGTTTGGTTTCCTATGCATTTAAGACCCTCATTTGCATTCCAACCTCAATTTAAATGTAAATTTTACATAATTATTCAACTGTACACAATTTTTGCCACTATCTCTCTCTCTCTCTCTCTCTCTCTCTCACACACACACACACACATACACACACAGAGACACAGACTTTCCCTTTATAAAATGATAATGTTTTTGAATCATTTGGAAAATTAAAAAAATATAAATAAATAAATAAATAAATAAATAAATAAATAAATAAATAAATAACAATAATAATAGACTGACATCTAGCTGACCATACTGACCATGTATGCTTAGTTACTTACATGAACAAATTTAGAACTTAGAACTTTAGAACGTAAAAATAATACCTTAAAACCATACAAAATAACAGTAGGTTGTACCATTGGTATTCACAGGAGAACATGCTGTGCGGAGAGCCCTGCATAAGACGACTTGAAATGTTACGGGAGCAGCCGAGTACAGAAGAACTAAATTTCGGGGACAGTGTGTGCCACCCTCACAGGAGGTGAGGGTGTCCCAGGGAGCCTGTGCTCAGCTGACTGAGCTGCGGCGGGGCTGGCGAGGACGCGGGCAGCTGGGAGGGTCTCGGCTCGCTGCGCACCAGCTGCCCGGCGAGGCTGTGCGCGAGTGTGCGCATGTGGGAACTCCTGTGCTGTGGGACAGTGCGCCCTCAGGGCTCGCGGTGCGCAGGCTAACCCGCGCCTCGGTTCAGGAGGAAGAGAAAAATGCTTCGCCTTTATTGTACCCTGCCTGAGTCTGGTTTAAGAGTTCACTGTTAAAAATGCTGTTAGCAATCGCCTGTGCCATTCTCCTTGCAAGCAGTCAACACATCTTGATCAAGCAATATAAACTGGTATTCAGGAAAATTGTTGTTGTTATTCTTGTTTTTTACTCTCTTTTCCTTTTTCTTCAATAAAAATATTACACTGCAACTAGCAAAATATTCATCAAATTAGAAATCAAAGTAATCTCCCCACAGATTAACACAATAGATATTAGTATTACCTACTGTATGCCATACACTTAATCTGAACTGACAACACCAAGATTTAGTTTGATCTTCTCTTTTTTGATTGATGTTATAATACATTATATTGTATTGATGTTGTATACATTGTGATACCAACTACAAGAAAGGTAATTTATCTTATATTGAGTAAATAATGAAAGCCGTCAGTTCATCTTGGTAATAGGTGCATTCTGTACCTTATGAGGTTTAGTTTCAATCAAATGTGAAATGCTTGATCACCTGTGAAATTATCATAGACAGTAGGAGCCTCTGAGTGTTGACATATTGATTTCTGTCCTAGAGCTTCTTTTTGTTTATCTGAAAACGACATTAGTTAATAGCCAGTGCATTGACTTTGTGGGAAAGTAATTCAATTTGTTGTGTGACAGTATTTTTTCTCTGTCATGACTCTAGAAAAAATAATGGCCACCAAAAAACAAATTAATAAATATCCACAAAATACTTCAACATGTTTTATAGCATGTCAAGTTATCTGTTTGAATGATATAAACTAGCTGCTTGCAGACATGAGTTGACATTTCATACATCACATTTTTCATGACATCAGTCACATATTTAATGTTAAAACCTGAGTATTCAGCACAGGCAGATGCATGGCAAAGTCTTGCTAAGTGAGATAATGCATAGTTTTTTCACTTTTATTCATCAATATAGCTCTTTTTTCGGAAATAAATGAATGCCATGCTTATCTATTCATCTGTCCAGGAAAGACCTTTAGTAAATCATAGCATCATCTGAAGTCCTTAATTGTTGTAAACTCTATTATTGCCATTATTATCATCAACATTATCATCATTATCATCATCATCATCATCATCATCATCATCATCATCATCATAATCTTACCAGCAATATGAAAGCTGACAGCTGGGCCGTCCCAGACTGGAGGAATGAAAGAGTAAAACTCCTCAAGATTCCCCTGAAATGAAAAGAATGAAAAAAATACCATGAACAGATTGCACCTTGTTTTGCCGGGTGCTACTCTTCAAACAATCTTTTAAGTTCCATTTTACAATGCAGACTGTAACACTATGTTCACTCAGCATCTGTTGGATTGAAGATTGGGTTCCATTGACAGCCTATGGGTAATTTGAATGTCATTGCGTTTGTATGTCAATAGATAATAAATCTTTGTGTCCTTGAGGAATTTGTTTAAAATAAACACATCCAGTAAGAAATGCACTCATTCCTTTATACATTTAATTATCATTTATTTTGCGTTTTCAGTTGTGATTTCGCAATGTTGACTTAGTAATTAGTTTCTACTGGTCATCCCTGTTCTCACTTGACTGGCTTAATTCATTGGATTTCTGCTTTGCTCAATTGACTGCTCTGAGATAATAGGGAAGAAAAGAGCTGAGCTGAAACCTAGAGGGCTTGTATACAATCATTCACCACCTTTTACCATCTACCCTGGAGCAATCAATGAAAGGCATTAGAGAACCATCACATTGCCCCGATATCAATTTTTACATATCTTGCCAAAGAGAGGAGGCAGTTTCTTAACAGCGCAATCTTCCGCCTAACAGGATAATGCAGATCAATCAAAAACAAAGAATATGATCTAGCAATAAAGAAGGAATGAACCACAGAATTCATTTTCCAGCCATCATAAAGTATCCTTATAAAAGTTAGCAGGTGATACCTCCAACTATGCTTCCCTGGGGTTAATTTTCAAATTATTGAAATGTATTATTATTATTATTATTATTATTATTATTATTATTAGTAGTAGTAGTAGTAGTAGTAGTAATAGTAGCAGAAGAACTTGTAATAGTATACCAACAATTATTATAATAAATATTTCAAATAATCAAGAAAACTTTATTTTACACATTAAAGACAGTAAGTCCATCAACAAGTCAGATACATAGGAACAGAGACTGAAAGATAGAGAAACAAACCCTTTTAACAGCTTTAAAAGCTTTACATTTTTGTCACAGTTCTTAGGAATTTTTGTTGTCCGTGAGATTTTGTTCACAAGTCAGCTTGTTCAAATGGAATTATGTCTCTAGGGGGATACTTAATAAGAAGCAGATCAATGGAAAACTGGGTTTTGCCCTTTAACTTTTTTCATCACTGCAAGCATTCATTTGAGTGTCACCACTCCAACTAATCTGTCATAGAATATTGTTTAAAATTTTTAATGTGCTCTTTATAAACCCCTCTTCAATTATACACCAGAGCTTCATACTTATTTTTCTTACTTCTTAATATGCAAATAAGATGTTTACTGAGAAGATCAAAGTTTTTTTAAGATCTAAAAATGACATTTCATTATGCAAGCCAACAAAGAGCAAATGTCTGCTTACAACATGCTCAGAGCATACTGATTAATTAGCTTGTTTAATTAGTTTAATGACTTAGAGAAACACAGCTCCAGCCACCCAAGAAGCAATGCTAATGGACTCCTGTCTATAGCAATTACTGTGTACATAATTTACCCCTCATAGTCAAGATCACTCATAGTAGGAACCCCACAACAGAGCATATTGTTGGCACAGCCTTTAAAAAGGATAGCATTTTTCCTCCAAATAAGTTGCATCGACAGATGATGGGGCTTGAGTGGAGGTGCAGTCATGTCTGCCAGGATGACAATCAACAGATTTGCACAAACAACTAAGAAATGTTCAAAAATGACTAATTTGAGAGCTAACTATGTTAGGCTTATCCTCCTGGCTGTGCGAGGGTTAATCTTAGGTGTCTCTAAGGAGGCTGATGGCTTCTCCTCAGCATGGTGTTGTAAAGCTGTAACTGCAATTCACTAGTTTGTTGGATTATTAAAGCATTATCAAAATGTTGACCAAACTATAGCCAGGAATACTGTAGCTACCATTGCCCTACTACTGATGATCCCTTTTTATACCATTGTGTGAAATATAGCCCACTTTACTTTCTCTCTTCACCAGACTAAGAGTGGTGAAGAACCTGGGCTAGATCACACCCAAGCATGAAATATCCACTATTAAAAATAACAGAACTAAATTACATTTTGCATTTTATGTTTGGGGTTTGTGCTTCTGCCCTGTAATGAATCAGACACTAAAGGTTTTGGCTTTCATCATTTTAATACAAGGTGGTTAGATAAGGTGCTGTTCCTTATCTAAATATGTTTAGCAAATCCCTTGTCCAGAGCAATTGACATATATTGCATTGTACAGAAGATCCCTTTACACAGTTGGATATTTAAAGGCAGACTTTTATCTTGTTCCAGGTCGCTGATCATAGATTCCAATGAAATGTTACCAAGGTCATTTCATTTTGTATTTTTAATTTAAAACATGTATGCAATGTCAATCAACTTGACATAAAGAATAAGTAAGCATTACTCATCACTGGGTTTTTGTGTTTTCTTCCGATTTTATTGAATGTTATTTCAGAATTGTGTACACTTGGTTCACCTCCCCACAAAAACATCAGCACTTGTGCAGGAGACAAGATTAATGCAATCCTTCAATACACTCATGACATGTAGCTAACTGCTATTTTGCACTACCAGTTACAAAGAACACTATAGGGGAGTGGGCACTCAAAAGAGGATACACACTACTCCACTGATGTCATGCCTGAGAGTAGGGGGACAAGCAAGGCCCATCCCTACCCCCAGCTGAACAAAGTGAATTAATTCTGCCACTATGGGATGGCATACAGCCAGTTTTGAACCCAGGCTATAGGGCTCAGGCTGCCCTCAAAGCAAAGACCTTGCTGACTGAACCACCTCATGGACCCCACATCACTGAATTTTAAGGGAAAATAAAAAATGGGAAAAAAATGTAAATACAAATAGACTAATTTCTCATTTTTAATATAAAAGAAATATAAACAAATGCAAGATTTTTTTACAGAATGATCCTTGTAAGCCCAACCTTAGAGGAGTTTATCACTCACTAAATATAACTCAGAAATGTAGGATTAGTGTTGGGACCTTACAGGTGCTGTAATTGTGGTTCTGACTCAGTAGAAAACCCTCTGAGGGAGGAGAGGTTCTACACCACTGAGCACATTAAAAACTAAGGTCAAAGCTCCCTCTATTCACTGCCTGGAATATGGGCACATTCCCTACCATAGGTTCCATAGTAAGCTAAGGTCTGGTGCATGTGGTTCATGTTTTATCAAGGAATATTAGCATTATGGACACCAGCTGACATCTTGCAGTTCATGGCAATAAGAACAAAGAATGCAGATTATGTATATGTTATGTCAGTCAATTTAGAGTTACCTAAGCTGTCATAAACAATAAGTATGTATTCCTTTTATTTATTGTTTTACTTTCAAAATGGGAAAATGACCAGTATTTAACATCCACTGTTCTTTCAAGTGAGGAATGTAGTGGGTACATTCAAATTTCCCAGTAATGGTGCATGTTTTTACAACACAGTTGGTACTTTAATTAACCAGGTGATCACTGACCTTAGCATTCTTTCACAAAACATGCACACAGATGTATTTACGTACATTTGTGGATGTCAAAGTGATTTGAAAACATACAATTCTCAGCACAGTGTCCTGGTTTCTGCAAGAAAATGTCATGCATGGCAAGAGATACAGGTTTTATAACCCTTCCCATGATTTTGCATATTCTGTTGAATGAGGTTTGTGACATACAGAAGTTTTCTCTCTCCTCTATTTCTGTAAATTTCCCACCAATCCTAGCAGTGCACTTTCATCTTCTGTCTAGTGCTTCAGTGTGTCATAAATGGCAAACTTTGGCAGGTAAAAACTGAAGAATATTTGTGAAGAATATGTATATTCTGTATTATCACACTGTTTTCTGCTATTGTTGAGTTTACCACTCAGACTGATTGTTCTCAAAAAGCTACTTTGCAAAAAAAGTCCACGGAAAGGAGGGAAAAAAGTCAACTATAATGCAAAAGCATGCATATATCTAGCTGTACTCCCAAATAGGATATTTAGAAGGAAATTTCAAGACTGCCAGTTACAGGGCTTTTATGGGACACTTTGATTAGCAAAAAACTCGCAGTTCACATATCAGAAGTTCACAAAGTCACAGGTAGGGGGAGAAATACAAGAAAGTTTTACATTTCCTTCTTGTTTTTTTTTTTTACAAGTGTTTATCAATACTGTACATTTGAAATGCATGCTGATTTCATAGCAAACTAAATCAATTAAAAGCATAAAAATCTATATGGAATAATATTGAAGTAAAGTATATACAGATCCTAGAATAATTACAATAAAAAAAATCTGCTGGGGTGCCTGGACCATGTATAATACATATACGATATAAGGTATGTGTTTCTTTAAAGCAAATATTTGCATTTCCCAAAAAAGTGCAAGGGCTTTGAATGAATTTTAAAATGTATTCTAAAATGGGAAAGTGTTCTGAAGTATCCACGCATCCCTGCAGGTTGTGAATGTTGAGTGACAAATCAAAAGAACAAATGGTCACCTACTGTACCACTAAAAATGTACAAATAAATTATCCAGAAACTTTGCAAACTTTACATCTGTGTGATGACAAAGTGGATCCTGCAGGACAGGGGTGACGGGGTGTCTTCATTCCACCCATAGAAGTCTTTGCTTTTAAAGCTTTTAAACCTCCGTCCCCAATAATACAAAATCAATTACTCTGCCTGTTAAGCCATTCACTTAACTTAGCTCATGACAATAACACACATAAACATGCGCGTGCACAAAAAAAAGCAGTTAGAAATCAGTTATATGGAAAATTACAGTGCTACAAAACACTTGCCATTGTATCTGTGATTCTTGTTTACTAATACTGATTTGCAACCACAGGGACTATGAATACAGACAGATGAGTATATAGAACGTGTACAATGCTGTACAATGCTATTATTAGATTAAAAGTTTGCAGTGCAACAGAATGCTTAATCAGGTGCAATATGTTCACTTTAGCCCAAGCAGTTACATCTCTGCTCAGCATCACATACTTTGTTGACACCATTCTGTCAGAAACTCAAGCTAGCTTGTCAGTGTACTTTTCCATGCTGTTAAAACAAGCCTGTTAAAATCAGCAGCATAATTATTTTCTTTGCCTGTCTCTCACCAACAGCTGGCATGGTGTCAATTGTGTGCATTATTAGAGCAATGCCTGAAAACTGTGACATGTCTAACATACTTCAATTTCTCACCGAGGCTATTTCTTCTGTTAATTATAACTAAAATAACCCAGTGTGACCACGATATTTGTCATGCTGAAAGCCATTTATATTACAGTCTGTTACATGAAAATCCTTAGCACAGCTAACTTGTAGCATTTGATCTGTCAGCCTGCTACCTGATTTTGACAAAATCAGCACTGGCATCAAACTGCCAAAAAATATCATCAATCACAGACTCTGATCAGATTATAATAGTAATAGTAGTAGAAATGGTACCTAATTGACTTTTTAATCTGATGTTGTTCCCTAAGCACAAATGGAAACACTGGCCTTCAGTCTGGTTCCTATATAGAATGGAAGATACGTTTAATTGCATTTTTCATTATGGACACTATTATGCGTACATTAAATATCCTTTTTAACCATAGGGATACAGCTATGGAAGTGAATTATTGAAGTAAGATTATTTCACAAAATGCACATTTAACCATTTCTATAAGACTGTATTGTCTGCTCTTGAGAATACCAAGAGTTCTTAAAAAAAAAAAAAAAAAAAAAAAAACAAGGTGCCTTAATTTTATTACTTCTGACAGGAGAAAGGGCAGCTGACCACACCATTTACAGCTTGCATCCTTTTTGTCCTGACATTTAAGCAACACAAACACATTTCTTCCACAAAGCTGGTGATTAGTGCTGTAAGGGCATCCCTCCTCTGGTTCACTGATGCTGCAGACCGATAAAAGCAGAGGAAACTCAAGCTATCCCTTCTTCAATCAAATCTTCCATCAGCAAGTGTCTTTCATCAGCACTAACCTGTTTCCCATGAGGTATCCTAATCTACTCAGCAATGTGATCTTAATCATTCAAATGTCACATCACCGCCCTGGATAAGACTGCTATCAGCACTGGTAGGAGAGAAGAAAACACATTAAGTGCTGGCTGAGGAATTAAATAAAAGAGGCAGGCTGTCTGGCTTTAGGCTCCTAAGAAACTCAACACTCATCTGTTCTTCCAGTCAGCTCTGCAGAAGATAACACTATTGATTATATATTAAAGGTAATTTTGTTGCATATCACCTATGCTCTTGAGGATGGTGCCCTTCATTCTAATCTAATTGCATTCCATACTGAACTTACTTTCCTTTGGAAAAATATACATACTGAAGTGTATAGGAGTCAGGGCATTAACGTATTCAGTGCATGCTTTGTGTAGCTATGTTGTGCATGGATTATATGTATGAAAATGTGCTTTTCTTGCTTTTTTAGTTGCTGTTGGTTTGTTTTTCATTTATAGCTTCCCAGTGCAATGTGTTGACATATTATCATTCAGTGTGATGAACTTTACAAATCAAAATGTGTTTCAGCGTGTGTGTGTGTGTGTGTGTGTGTGTGTGTGTGTGTGTGTGGATTGGGGAGAGAAGGTCACATATAGACAGCTCTTCTGTACTCCATTTGGTGAGTTTTTTGCTCTTTTTATACCTGTCCCAAATTGTTATAATCATAGTACATCAAGCACTAAGTCTCTTTCATATGTCCAGAGGTCCCCATGGCCTTGGCTTCCTGAAAAAGCAAGTAAATAAATAAATCTAACCTTTCTGATTTTCCCATATAAATCCCATCTCTCTCAGTGTAAATCTTTGTTATGTGCCTGGTGCCATTTTTTATTAACTGTTTTGGGATCAATTTATCACCTTTGTGGACAAAAAAATGTCTGGGGATACTCTGTATCCATTTGATTTATGTAGCTCTTGAAAAGAAAGGGTACATTTAGGTCATTGAAATTCCAGGTACAACATTTACCCCATATACTGAATTAATTTCATTGCCTCTGGAAGAGACTACAATATATTCAACTGGGGTAGAGGAAATGAAGAATAATCTCCAAAATTCTGTTGACTGCTCATTCATTTCAGGGGGTTCATGTGTGGAGAATAACCACTAGTCTGTGCTGTTAAACCAGAAATGCCTCAGAATCAACTTGACCCACTTTCACGTGGGAGAGGGGATATGATTTCATACAGCACCTTTTCCCAGCCTGCCTCTTAATCTCAGGACCAGCAGTGGACTCATTACACAGTGACAGATTAGGAACTCTCCATATTTAGAGGCATACTACCTTTGATCTGCATGTTTAGAATTAGAGTATTAGGACCTTTTTCCACTGTACAACCCTATATTAATCAGCTCACTTGGAGCTGTATGTTGCAAGAATGTGTTGACAAGTTGCATCACTCTTCTCAACATGAAAGTAGCTCAAGTGTAACAATCCTGCACTTTAAACATGCACATTTGGAATCTTAAGGGACGTTATCTGCAAAAAAACAAAACAAACAAACTAACTAAAACACTGGGGCTCCTTTTTGAGAAAATAAAAATTGAAATGACAGATTCTTAATGACAATGACATAAGCATGAATGATTGCTTTGTGCATTGGGCAGACTTGCTGATTTCACTACCCAGTGCAAGTGTGTGTGTGTGTGTGTGTTTGTGCATGCATGTTAAAATGTGTATCATTCCAAACACCAATGAGGCGTTCCCTCTTCCTCAATTCATAAACATGGTATTTTTGCAAGTACTTACAACTTTTGAGCCCTAAAACTCATAACGTCAAAAGCACTGTAGAAATCACACAGAATTACAAGACTATTATCTGCAGAAATGAAGAATGATCGAGCATCTGCTTCCATTTCACTAAATCTATCAAGTGTTTGCCCCAGTTTCAGAAACAAGGCCAGACAAATCTCACTTTACCTTCGAGAAACAAGGGACTGAGGACTATTTCACACATTCTGATCAACGTGTACACAGTTCACAACAAATGGAAACAAATATGCTCCAACAGTCTCATATCTTAGAGGTGAAACAGCAGAACATCCGTAGTGCTGGTTTAGTGTCCAGGGAGGCGACTTCAAATATCCCCTTGAATGCTCCCACACTGAACAGCCACTTATGTAGTCAACTACCGTATGACAGATAGCACCGCCAATATACGCACAGCATATATAAAGCCAAGATAGGATAAAGACAAAGTAGTGCACCGAGATGCACTGAGATCCTTTTAAATACAACAGGGCCCATATAAATATTTCACTGTCTCCTTATTAAATCTTTATTGGGAATGATTTACTCAACATCTAGCTGGAAAAAATGGAAAAAGTGATCACCCACTCAGATTAGGGATCTGTTGGGGATCTTTTTGTATGATTAATACCAAAGTGAAGTGGAAACGGTTAGTTCATACACACATATCTAATTGCATCCCTGGCTTTACTGTCAAATGAACCAATGTTTAGTTTTCATTTGTGTGTTTTATTTAATTATTTTTTTTTCTAACAACATTCTGGTCATAATGCCCCTGAAATAACGACGACTTCCTGTGTTTTAGATCATATCATACGAGCACAATGGATGAATGTGCACACCCGTGCTCACAGACAGTGAGCTCATAGGTGCAGTTATATTCAAATAGATTCTAGTTGACTCTGGAAGAGGACAGATGAATGTCAATTTTCACATGCTGCCCACTTATCCGAGGGAAACAGACATTTGGTGCTGAGTTTCAATGAAGCTGGCCAAACAGCGAGTCACATGCCACAGAGATCTACCTCCCTCTATGCGAGCGCTCCCATTTTAACAGTCATGATGGGCGGAGAGTTTTTTTTTTTGGGGAACAGTGCGGCGAGGATGAAAGACTGCTGATAGAGAAATGCTGAATTTCTCATCTCGTTCAGCTTCCAGTGTGACATCCTCTCGCACCACTGTGTGACAGGGCTCCTATTTTGCCGAGGAAAACTGATGAATCCACATTGCCTTCTCCGTTGCCCAATTACACAGAGGCATTTCCAAGTAAGGTCAAGGGCGAAGCTGTATCCTCCCTGCACTGTGGTTCTACCTTTCTGATCTGAAACCTGTGAAGGAGCGGAATGCATTACCACCCGCATCTAATGACCGACAGAATGTTGAAAGCGGAACATTTACCAGGGAGATAAGAAACACAGAGGGCGGCAATAGTTTTCAATTTCAGGGATATTTCCCTGGCCAAAAATAAAGGAAAAATCTATTAAAATGGTGCCTACAACAAAGCTAAAAAAATTGCTGAGTTCGGTGCTTAAATATGTGTATAGGAATAGACAATGCTTGTAAAAAAAAAAAGATATTTAGGGCTGGTGCTTTTTCCCTACTTTCTGCTACTATTAATACTAGTCAGAGAGACAGCAATTTGAGTCAGCTTAATTAATGATAATGCCGAAATGGCAAAGCTGATGAAACACAGTGATGGAGTATTGCCGCAAATTACATTTTCACAATCTGCATGCTTTTCGCCTTTGATTAGGTCTCAGACACAGTACCTCACACTTCAGCTGCTCTACGTTTTAATGAAGCCCTTCACTTACTCCGTGCGGCTATTTTTTTCCCTGTCTCAGCTGGAGAGCGCTGCCCTAATTTCTACTATGAGAAAGAAAAAAAAGGAGATCCTCATTCTCATTAAAAACTGCTTCAATTATTGAAACAGAGGGCATACTATGAGTCTTTCTTTGCTTGCCCTTAGTCCATGGTGATTTTCTTGAATGAGGGTCTTCCTCAGAAACTAACGTGGCTCCTTCAGTAGGCAAAAGTGACACTGTGGGCTTGTTTGTCAGCTGACTGACTTTCTGCTGGGCACATGTCCCAAAACAGTTATCCCTACACCTGCCCCACCATCACCAAACTGTGCATCAGCAGGTTTGCTCCTGTGCCTTTACAACACAAGAGCCAGTCTTAGATGAACTGAACCTTAAATACAGTATAAAGATCTCAAAAAAATAATTTGCATGTAAGTGTAAAATTTAAATTTAAAATTGTCACCATGCCACAGCATTAATGGATATGTGGATGGCATGTGAGAATTTTAAGTATGGTAAAATATAAAAAGAATACATCTTTTCTATTTATACATCATGGTAAGAGAATGAGTCAGCCAACAGCTATATGACAGTTCCCTTTGCTGAAGCAATTATTCTTCCCAAACAAAACAAATCAAAATGAAGTACCCTTTTAAAATGGTAGCTGTATTCCCAGGGCTGAGAGGAAAGAGCATCTGCCATTCAAAAGAGCAAAGCATTCAGAGAAAATCCAAGTGGCTGTGTTATCATGAGGGCCATCAGGAGCTCAGAGCAGGTGCCTGGGGAGTCAAAGCTGGCCATCTTTCTTGGATGTGGGAGATTTCTTTTAAAGCACAAAACCAAACCCCTCCTTCCATCTGCTTGCTACTCACTCTGTATTTAGAGATGCTGCATGAAATCCTTTGCTTCTTTACTTTGTCAGATTTTTTATCTGAACTGAGCTAAAGCATAAAACAATGATTGTAGTTTGGAACTATCATAGGAGTGTCTTTCTTTATTGACAAAGACTATGAAGATTAATTTAATAACTTTTTTGAACATTTTTTGAACGTTGTTGCAACTTAGATGTTCATTACCATTTTTTTTCCAAAGAACAATTTAGTTAGTACTGATGTGATGGGCATTGTTTTCAATTCAGACACTTTTTTAACTAAGACTGCATTGATTCTGTTGCACATTAATCTCAACATTGTCTGTTCTCAGAGCCCACCATAACAGCCCACCCACAAAATGCAAAGATCAACAAATTAGTGCAAAGCCACTGAGATTTACTGATAATGTGGTAGATACAATACACCTGGCAGTCTCAACAGTGCAAAATAAGCACAAGAATAATTGGAAACATATGTAAACAATCAGGTAGCCACACAGCAGTCAGTCAATCACAACAATCAATTAAAGTCAACACCTCTACCAATTACAGCAATTAAAGCAGCAGGGTGATTTTCAGAAATCACTATGTGGAAGTTTATATTAAATTAATGAGCAATGATTAAGCTCTTAATTTAGACCTATTGGTCCTGGGGTTTGGAGGCGCACCATCCAGTCATCCTCTTCAATTTAGAAATGGATCAAGAAGATCAACAACCCTTTTCTGATGCATTTTCAGCTTTCTGATCCAGCTTTTGCTCTCGTTTCTTGAGCTGTTTTTTATTATTATTTTATAATATTGCACACAGAATGCCCAAGTGAATAATTGGAATCACTTCCTGGACATCCCAAGCTGAATAATTACACCAATCAGGCCCAGATGGAATACATTGGAACCAAACCAATGCACTAATCTACCCTTTCATAAACAGAGGGCATGTAGACACCCCTTCAACAGAGAAATCTGACTTAATCCATTTTCTGGACATAGCACATTTCCCCCCAGAGACATCAGATAACAACACTTTTTTTCTAAATTATATTTGAATATAACATGTAAAAGCTTCCTTCAAATTATGTAACAAGTATTCAAGTCCCCAAACAGAATGAAAATATGTCCCAAAATATTTGACAGATATTTATTATTTATATTTAAAATAAGGATGTCATATACAGTTCCCCACATATTTATTCATACCCCTCCTTTGAGAACAAAAGCATAATAAAAGGGGCCCTTTCTGGGCCATTTTCTGCTTAAAAATGTAAAACATTTTAAACACTGTAATATCTTACTTGCTACAGCACTACACAGAATAAATTCACATTATTCACATGAATTTTGTTTCAGAAAATAATGAATTTTAATATTTAGGTATTATATATTTATTATGAACAACCAGAGATGAAAAGGCATACATTTGTCTCATTTTTGGCATAAAAGCATCCCATGGGCATTGGTTTAAAAAGTATCAGAAAATATTTGAGATATTTTATGCAAATAATGTCACATACTTTGAGTATGTACATATGAATATTCTTAGGTTATGCATGCAACTGAATAATAAAACATGTCAAATTAAATTATGTGTTGTTAATACAATTTTCCTGTCTGTTTTTTTTTTTTATTAATTGGCCAGGAAAAGTGGAAACATTTCTCATATTTTCCCCATACCATATCTGTGTTCCTTATTTAAAACTAGGCAGACAATTCTTGTTGTCACTGAAATGACAGATTCTCAACATGCAGTACACTTGATAATAATCTCTCTATCGCTCAGACTGCCAGCCTGTCTCACTGTGAGCATGTTTTTTCTCCTCACTTTACATCAGAAGTTGACTGCCTGTTTTTGTGCGTCCAATTAGTTAATAAGGGACCACGAGATCAGAAACCAGCCTCTTTGCTTCAAACTTAATATTTCACATTTGCAATTCAAATTAACATTGCACAAGGAAAAATACAATACCAAACAAGCTCAAAACACATCCACAGCTGAAACCCGGGGAATGACAGTAACATATTCTCTTGTAAACTAGCTGCACAGAGTGTGTGCAGCTGATGTATGAACCATGAAAAGACAGCAAAAGGTAGATGAGCAAGCACCTGGGTGGAGGCAGTGACATATGGAGGGGAGGAATTTAACTAGGCTTGTAAAAGTTGCATCAGCAAATCAGGGCATTGTGAGGGTTTATTAGTCCAAAACTTGTACACAGAAATGTGTTTACTATTAAACAGTAATACACAAATGTGTGTGATGCAATGATCAGTAACAGTCTTGAAGATGAACCGAGCAAATATAATTATTATCAATTCCTATAAATATAAGTGCAATGTTTGACAACATTTGAGCACATCATGGAATTTGGAGAGCACGCTTTACCTCTGGGGCCAATCAGCATCAAGGGAGATGATTCCAACTCAGCATGTCATATGCTACCTTCAGACTTGCATCTCATGACCAACTGCACTGTTTTGTCGAGTATTCCCAAGTGCAGGAAAATGAGGTCATGGGAGCTTTATTTGTACATTTGTGTAAATGTAGTGAACACAGTGCATGGGATGAGACCCTATTGCATGGCACCCTAAGATATGAGTACTATTCCCCTCAATGTCTTGTGTGCAGTTTGGTTCTTTGCATTCAACTTCAGCTCAAACCGTTGCTTACAACTGGATAATGTCTGGCACTAAGAGGAAGCCAAGAAAACATCAGATGACATTTTCTGCCAAGCAGTATTTTTGCTCACGTTTGTCACACCCTGACAAGACAGACACATAAAATGTTTATTTTACTTTTTAACTTAAACTCAAAAATTTATTTTTTGTTGTTGTTACAGCAGGACCATTATGATTTATGATGGCGATTCTATGTGAGAAGACTACAATTAAAGGTGTTCCTGCTATTAGGTTAATTGGGGGTATCTTACATGCAGAGTTCAACTAGCATGCCCAAGTTCACGGTTTCAGAGCACTTGAGATATATCAACAATTATAGCATAGAAAATTGTATACACAGAGAATACCCGCTTTATTTTGCGTGTGCAAATTATTCTACAATCTGAGTAGGAAATAACATGATAGTGCTTCCATTCATGGCTCATTTGAGGCTCCTTCATAGTTACACCTAGAATTCAGTGGTATCACTGATTCATTCTTCTTTGCATGGCCCTACAAATTGCCCCATTAGACCAACAGACAAGAATGAATTGCAACAAAGCCTGTATTTAATTTCTCAAAATTACTGAACCATTGTTTTGGCTCTACATTTTAAAGTCCTTAATGCACATTAATATATAGTAAAGCCTATTTTAAATGTATTGTGGTGATTAAGATTTCAATCTTCCAATTGTACATAGGCAACATATGTTGGTGAGTCTTTGAGTCACAGCCCCCATTCACCTTGTCATAAAATTATTCTTTATGGTTGCTTTCTAGTGAGATTTATTAGGCAAGAACTAAAATGTTTCACTTGATAAAGTCCCAGACTGTAAATCATCATGAAGCATCAAGGACAGGGCATGCTAGTTAAATGGTAGCTTTAAAAAAGGAAAAGAAGTAGAACCGGAGACGAAGTTGCAGTATAACGTATTCGACAGCATCAAAGCTATAAGGCGTAGTGCACTAAATAAGCAAGTCACTATTGATTTTGCACTACGCATAGCTTCCTGTCCATAATATTGCTCCTATATTTTGTGATGTGCTCTCACAATCCACAGTCTCACAGAAAAAATTAACTCTTTGCTGTATACAGCAAACTGTATTTTAATCTTGTCTTATTTTTCATTTTTTTAGCAACAACTCTGTTAATGAATTTTGTCAAACTGTCTAAAATTGAAACGGTTTATTGCAGCCTATATAAACTATAAGCTATGTTTGAATTTGGCAACCAGAGCATGTAAATCTAATCTAATTCTACATCTAAAATATTATCTAAAAATGAATAAGACATTATTACTACTTGCTATATCATAAATGGGTGCATGCCCTTTTTTAACTTTACATGACATGACATTACATTACATGACATTATTGTCATTTAGCAGGAGCTAAATTACACAGTGCATCTAAAAAGGTAGCACGAACATGAAGTTGCACAAACTGGACACCAATAACTACACATGAGCAAGCATCAGTATAGTACTGAGATCACAGACGCATGCCTAGATTGAAATGCAAAGCAAAACATCTTAAAAAATATACCCTTCCAAATGTAGGCCTAACACATCACATATTTGCAAGTAAACCTCCATACACCCAATTGCATAAAACTTTGAATACACTTCCATAATTGCAGATAAAAGAGACAACAGACAATGATTAGGTAGGGGGCTTGAGGTGTAGCCTGAAGAGGTGGCTCTTTAGTCTGTGACAAAAGATGGCCAGTATTTCACCTGTTCCGACAGATTAACCTTCAACAGACTATGTCTCAAAAAGAACTGCTTTCCTAGAGCACTTAATTAAAAGTCATTTAATTTTTTAGATATACCCAGGGAGCATGGTGGATTTCTTTATGTAATTATTGTGGCTTTTTGACTTCTTGGAGCATTTTGGTTTGCCACAATGATCCCATCATTCCTTAGATAATATTGCTTACATATGGATTTCCATCATGGTCCCAGTGCAGCACACCAGTACATTCCTTTCTGTTTACACGCAGTAGTGGTTCACTTTGCTGTAGTTTCCACTGTAAGCTAAAATAATTACCACATTGAAGTGAATAATGTTCAGTTTAAATCAGTTCTGTTCAGCAGGTATCACCAGTCAGAATATGAGACCCCTGGACACACATGGCATAAAATGCATCTTATAGTGTAAGATCATTTTGTTAGTGAAATATCCCAAAAATATACTTGCTCATTACAAAGGAAGGGTTCTGCATATTTCTCCAGGCCATTGGTTAGCTGCTGGTATGCTCTGTGTTAGTTCAGGCTGAGCCCTGGGCAGATGCAGGCTAGAGATTCTTCGTGTCACTTCAGATAAGAAGAGAAATATAATTTATAGCTCTGGGACTGGCTAAGTGCCTGTCTCCATCACTTCACTCTCACGTAAGCAATCTACTTCAGTGCATTCAGTTGTCAGACACCAACCCTCTGAAAATGGACTTTTAGATTCACCACTTTGAGATTTTATTGAGTGATCTCCTGTCTGTGTATTCCCTGTAAGATACTTCACTAGATGCATCAACACACACAATCTAAAAAGATAATGCTGTCACTTAGTGACTCATCCTTATTTGCACTTTTCACATTATGAATCTGACATGTTTATTTAAATACATTTTATGTTACCTGGAGTACACGTCATCATTCTATATGTACTATGATAATTCTATGGAAGAAAAAAGGCAGAACACAGGATTTTAAAAAAAGAAGAAAGAAAACAACAGCAAAAAGTTTTTTTTTTTTAAATACAACAGTGCTTTTGAGCACTTCCTATAGTCTACCATTACAGTCACTTCAAACAATCTTCAAACAAACTGATGTGAAACATTCCCAGTTTACCTTTAACATAGTTAAAAGGGAACTGATTTTGGTATCCAGCCAGAGCTATGCTTCACTGGTTAGATCTTCAAAGTATAATCATTCACTGCTGCTCTGTTTTGCCCTATGGCAAGGACAGGACCTAGGTCAAACTCTCTGCTATCAATATAAATGTCTGATGCTTAGAGAAATACACTAATTACTATCACTAAATACCAGAGCTATTACACTTATTTCATTATTCAATTTAATGCATTTGGTCATTTATCTAAATTTTGCAACAACCACTGTACAAATCTACCCAACAGCTATTCTTTCCAAGGACAATTTTTTCACCAACTCATATTAATGCATCATTTGCCCATAGCATCTATGCTTTTGTATCACAGATAATCTAATTCATCCTGTTTTAATATCACTTCTAATTCCATGGTTATCTGAATAACACACCTACCTTCAAATCTCATAGTAAAAGTACCATTCGACAAGTTAAAACAAATTTCCTTGTGTCTTGTCACAAAATATGGATAAAGTACCAAATTCAGCATTAAAGAAAAGACCAGCTTGAAATCTTTCATAACCCTAGACAATGGAAACTCCCATTATTATCATCCTGTCCCATAATTCTTTTATAACCAAATAATTGAGGGGATTTCCCTTTTTGATAGTGGAAAAGATTTGTGTACATTTTTTTCCAGGTGGGCAAGGTAGAATCTACGGTCCTTTCAAGCTTCAACTGCACACAAGACAAACTGTTAGACTGATTGCACCCAAGAAAAAGTCAGAACAATATTCATAAACACATACTCACATTGGAGATTAATCAGTTCACATTGTGTAAGAACTTGCAGGTGCCAGATTAAATCATAAAGGTTCTGAAGATGGAATGTACCCCATGTTTGTAAACAAGGAGAACACTGCACATCAATTTTACTTAATGTCAATTTTTTTAGATTGGTATACTTGTATTTTTTGCATTACAAGGTATTAAATTATATTATCCTTTTTTTCATTATGTTCCAACCATTCAAGATTGAAATCCACTCATCAGTGAGCAGTGCACATTGAAGTCATTGTAACATTGCTACTTACTATAAGTAAGATAAACCACTGTTGATACATGCAGTATAAGGAGCGTTTGTCATTTGCCAATAAAACTACAAGTTTTGGATGACATACTAAGGTTTAAGGCAATATTACTTGCTGTGCTAGGCCAGTATTGCTTGGAAGTAAATGTTTACATCACCACACTTCATGGCACATCCTGATTGTGTTTGATTATTTCAGAGACTCCCTGGCTGTGTGTTCTTTATGATGTACACAAGCCCATAAATAACTGATGTGTGATGCATCTTCTAAGCTAGAAGAAGGTCAGCTTCTCTGGAAACATGTTCATTTTGAGGGTAATTGCTTCGGATTGAACGTGAAATACCGTTACCTTCTCTCAACCTCTGGAAGATTAGTGTTTGCCTCAGATCAATACAACACAGGCAACTTGTGAGGAATGGGAAGGTCAATGGAAGTGATGGCACACACTTTGGAGATTTCATGTCGGCAGCTTTAATTTTGAGGGGATAAATAATGGGACTCACTTATAGACACATTGGGCTGATTAACATCCCTGATGCCTGCAATGAAGAGCCATAATACAGAAGAGTGAACTGAGAAAACACACTGAAAAAAAACCCTGTATGGTATTACAGCTCAAGCACTCTGAGGGGGTTGGTGAATAATCTCAATGCTACATATCTCAATATGCTCAATATCAATGCTACATGAAATTGCAATGCACAATACAAAACAACATGATGCAAGCATTAAATATAATTAAATATAAGCAATTATTTAACTTTGATTTGTGATTTGTGATGATTTTGTGCAAAGGCTTTGTTGTACATGTTATCTGTAAACCCACAAGTTTGCATATCCAGCAGAAACTTGACTTTTTTTTATCAAAATAGGATGCATTTTAGTTGTCCTACTGCGCTGTTTAATTCCAAACACAACTTCCCTATTATTTACATCACTGAGGAAAAGAAGCTGACTAGTCCAAAGTGCTAAATGTATTCATGTTCAATAAAAGCTATTCATCAGCTTAAACTCTGCTGTAAGTTCAAATCAAATTTAAACCACCTGGGATAAGTCTAAATTACTCTCCTGCAAAAGTATGTTGAGAATGGAAACACTAAAGAAAGGCTATGAAGGAAATACACTTCCCAGCCCTCTAATATAACCTGGGACCAAGTTTAACCGAGATTTATGAAGAATGAGGATGCAATAATCAAAGACATATTACCTTTCATAGAGCATTGACAGTCCGGTTTTACAGGTAGGTGGCCAACAATAGCAAAACACATCAAATTTGGGAATAGGAACACCAAAGCAACAAATAAGATAAAAAAAAAAAAAAAAAAAAAAAAAAAACAAAACTTACCCTACAGAACACTTCAGACACAAGAGATCAATTCAACTTCACTTTTGGGTTAGGATTAATATGTACTCAGCCACTAAAACACGCAAACAAATGACTAGTGATTGACATATTTTGGAGAAAGGCTGAGATTACATTGCAAATTAGCATGCATTTTCATTGATTTGCAGTGTAATCTCAACCATATTCTGACATCGAAAGTGGGATTTTCAGATTTTCTTTTTTCAGTTCAACAAAGGCATTTGGTTACAGGCAGTTGAATGTGCTTTGAATTCACATTGACAACTAAATATCAATGAAAAGAGAAGCTGAAATGATGTTTTGTACCTGGAGGGCTAATTGCTAAAATTATAAATTTGACCATTGATAGGCTACTCATGCTAAAATCCCTGAGGCATATTTTTTCAGCCAGGAGCTCACTCAGATATTCCTCTACAGGAGAGGTCTTTCATACCCACAGAAAAAAAAGCCACAATGAACAGTTAAAAACTGTAAAAGCCGCACAAAATGGCCAAAAGTAGTCAGCTTGAGGATTTGAAGAGGGAAAGCCAATACTGAGTGTTTACTCTACTGACCTTTCAGCATATACCTGCATTGATACTTTTTAGCATGTACCTGCTTTATGCCTGCGTTGTTGGTGTCTCCGTTTGCATGAATGCAGCTAATTTCCATTGCTGGTCTCTTCCTCAGTACTGTGGTAAAATCAGCACCATGCATACAGTACCGCAACTTCCTGTGTACCCAGCATTGTTTACAGAGTGTCTGTACACCGCCTTCACTACTGGAAACAACAAAGTGAGAAACCGACTATTTAATTGTTACTGAAATATTTGAAAGAATTAGAAGATAAATAAATGGACTTACGTAACTGATAATTGAATTAAATAATACAAACCAGTTTTTTATCCTTATTTGCCTTCATTTGCGAATGAGTTAACTTGCATTGTCAGGTGAACTATGACCACCTTTCCACCCTGCAGGCTATGATTTTACATATTGCAATGACTATACGCACAGTCCCCATTTCTCAATGTGCCGATTGATGATGATCTCCATTTACAACATTAATAAAAAAGTTTTTAAATGCATAATCCTGATTTACACCAAGAGAGAAGGATGTGTGCTGGGAAGGTCAAGTAAAACTTCCCATAGCTTGGAGGAGTGTCAGCTGTTTTTAAACTTGGCCATCATTGTTAAACCACCCCACTCCCCATTGACTATTGTACAGTCCCTAAGGCTATGGGGAACTGAACAGTAATAACTGCACAGCAATTACAGCTAACTGCCAGGAACTGCAGATCTTCTCAGCTACTACACATTGGAAACACCAAATATAGCTTTTCTTGTTGTAATAACTACTAGTCCTAATGCCTTCTACTTTTTACTACAAACTACAACTGCTAAGGGCAGTGTGACATGCTGGCAAGGAACAGTATGTATGTATGTATCCCAAAGATTGCCACTTCAATTTCCCAGTGGGACCCTAGACCAAATCCCTCACTTAATACCCAGTTGTATAAATGATTTGACAGCTATGTAGTATCCAAACACAAGCTAAGCAACTGTAAAATAATGTAATAATACTATTGTTTTTTTTAATGCTTCCTCCCCTTTACACAACCCTCTTTAGGAATAGCCTTGAATTAGGAATGAGGGAACATCTCACTATGATAACCTCTACAGCGTAGGAGCACTGAAGTGAGACAAATCTGCACAAATCCTAATAGGCACCACTCCACTGAAGTCATCCAAACAACTTACAGGTGTCTGATGAGGGGTGAGGTGAGCAACATCTGCCAACAGACCTGCTCCCAATTCTGTCAAACAGCACTTCAGTTGTTTCTAACACACAGTTGTTTTTAACAAAGTCTCCAGCCCCTCGGATGATTTCGTTTGGGGAGACTGGCTTTTCTTTTTGAAACAAATCTAAGGATATAAAAAGTATCCCATCTTTGCGAAGTGATGCAAAGAACCATTCAAATGATGCCTCTTTTTAAAACTAAAATATCAACCATGAAACGAAACCAAATGCAAAGGCCAAAAAGATCAATTACTTGTTGATGTTATATTCAAGTCCTTCTTAAAAAATATCATTGGAAAAAGTAACCAGCACTGACAGGCTAAATCCTACTGTAAAAACAGCTTAACCTCTAAATCACAAACCATATCCAAGCCTCCAAATCACAAGCTCTCGAGTGCCTCAACTTAGCCACCAATCATTACAAGGCCTCCCTTGTGAGGAGTGGATTAATGACTGGAAACTGAGCGTGTTTCTAAACTAGGCATTCTGTGAATGCTTTCCCTGTTGCTTCAGATGGGAAATGACCAAACTCTACACAAATGCTCTGATGTGCAAGCAATTAGTTGCAATACCAATCAATTATAAAAAGGCAACAAAAAATAGTAAGTAAATTAGGGCCAGAAACAGTGATGAATCGGATTGGGGCACATTGATTTAGCTAGTATGTGGAGGTGATTGGTAAAAGTTCAAGCTCAACAAAGGTTTCCATCCAGTGATATAAATCATAGGAATAATTATCTCTCAGTGGTGACAAGACTTTAAGTAGTGGACTTTCTCAAGGCAAATCCTTAGAGGAATCATGGATATATTTAAGCTCTGCAGCCTCATCTATATAAAAAAGACTAGTTCAAGCACTTAATGGCAAAAGCATTTGGAAAGAGGATTTGACCCTCTTTCTGCAATGCTAATTTCAAGCGAAGAGGCTAATGGAAACAATAGAGGGAAACAACACATTCATTTATTTAAAAAAATATATTTCCATATTAAACAGAACAAAGAAAATCAGTGAAGAGATTTATATTAATCAAAAAATAACATTTTATCTGCCTTGAGGAGGTAGTAATTTGTAGGATTTGGAAATTTAATTACAATACTGGAGTGGCACCTGGTGAACCTTGACCTACACAAACAATGTGCAATACACGATAAGTTATTAAGTCAATCTTCTCTTCACGCTTATACCTGCAAGGTCTTGGATCAACCTCTAGAAAGGCATGTTTTTTACACTTTGTTGTGTCCATAAAAAATAATGATATTAAACTAATATATTGATAAATACTTCAACATTGTCTTCACTCACAGGTCATTTTACACTGGATTTAATCTTCCTCCACCTTTCATAAGTGTTTCCATATTATGCCGTGTTCCGTCCTACCATGCTTCCTTTAATGTGGGGTATTTTACTGGGTTTTAATTATAAAGATCTGATGCAGATCACCTGTCTGATTGCTTAAATGGGTCTTCTGGTATAACTTACTTCTGTCCGTTTCTGTTTGGGTACATATAATGAAATGTTAGTGTGTGTTTATTATTACATTTTGGATATGTACTTATCCATTGATAATATGAAGGCATTCGGCTCACAGAGCACTGTGTGCAGAAGGTGGGTGAATGTGATGTTTGTAGCACATTGCCATAAGTGAATCATTTCAACAAATCTCTCCAGCTCTTTACACCAGTGCAACACAGGAGGGAGATGAAAAAAGAGTGAGAAAAGAGACAAGACTGCTGAAGTCTCAGATTGAAAGGTTGTAAATTAGTGATCATCACACTTAGGGCAATCATCTAGCAGATTCAAACACGTTCTAAATTTACATTGGGGCTTACATGCAAAGGCACATATAAGAAAACAAACTTCCTGAAAGCTGATTTGAGAACGCTTTAAATCATCATGCTATGTAATTCTGCCCTATACTCACAGTGATCTGGCCACTACAACATTTTTGGCCCTGTTAGCAGTTGCATTCTGTTAGCTTCCAAACAACTGAGTAGAGTTTTACAGGAAAGCACATTTCTATATATTTATCTGTTATATACATTGCAAAAAGAAGGTCCCGAGAACATATAAACTGCACTCAATTATGAGCCTGAAAGAAGGTACCCAAAAAGACTTACTTTTTTTAAACAGAACAAATATTAAATTTAACCTTGAAAGTTATTCGTCTGGGACTTTGTCTCTGTCTGCACTCACAAGAACTTTACTGTTTTGTCCTCAGTTATTCTGAAATTTTAAATAGCTATTATGAGGAAAAAACACACATACATGCACACACATACTATTGAATTGTATTATATATTATTGTGTGTGTGTGTGTGTGTGTGAGTTCCCTTTTAACAACACTTAGTGGTTCTGCGATCTGCTGTCACACTGTGAACTGCTAGCCAGCTAGCGGTGACAATCATCGCCTGTTAACACAGTTCACCAGCTACCATGATGAATGCCATTGCTGTAACAGCATTTTAGTGTGCATCTAAAAGCATTCATCAACAAATTTGGCCTCTCAGACTTCACCTCAAGACACGCTACTGTGAACTCACACTGCAAATGATCTGAGGTGTTAACAGATGGACACCTACCACCCACAAGTCTGTCACGTCTAGGTTGTTATCACATTACCGGCGGTTCCAGTGTGCATTCATAGAGATAAAACCATACACTTGAGATACAATTAAGATGAAAATCAAATGCAATATAATAATGTAACCAGTTCAGGGGATGTATGTTTGCATTAGGTCACTGTTCATTATCCAATCATACATGGTAACACATAACATAACAACCCAAAGCTTCAAGAACAGCTTCAAAGCTTTTAAATATTTTCTTTCATGAAAATGTTGCATTAAACTTGAGAGTAGGCAGGAGGAGTAGAGGTTTGAAATTTGTGGATGATATACTTCTTCTAGCATATGGTATATGATACAGTTCTTTCATTTGCATTTCATAAGAATCTATAACATCAAAGCAATTCAATAGGCACTTGCTATCACAGTGATTAGCTTAATTTTTAACAGCCGACTACCTTGCATTGCTAACAACACGGTTGCCTTAGGCATGTCCCATTTGCCAAGGCTGGCCTAAACCCTTTGGCAGTTAAGTTACTGGAGTACATTGAATTGCATTGTCACTGATACAACTCTCATCAACCATGGTCATCTGCCATGAAGTGGCACAAAGTGTAAGAGAACAAGACCTTTGAAGGGTGGAGACGTCAAAATAAGTTCCTTCTCTGAGTACATATAATTGAAGTATTTACTGTTGTGATGCAACATGCATATAGTAAAAATGCAGCACTAACATGCATTAAATTAATTATATGAGCTGATAACTGAATTATTTGCTATCACATTAAAGTAACATATTGTGCTAATTCCTAGTGTCCATTTACAACTATGTTTTGTCTCCATCCAAGAATTAGAGGCACAATTGCCTGATAATTTTCAACCACTTAACAATGTTTTGAATTGCGTTTTAATGGTTCAGTTCAATATATGGAGAGCAGGGCCAATTCAATGTATGACATATTCTCAATTTTGTATTGGCATTGTTCATTTTTCTGTGGATTCATGTTTATATTTGGGAAAGTAATCATGTTTAATCAATAGATTACACACTGTAAGTGTTCTTCTCATTGATCACACTCCATAAAAATATTAATTGATTTTAAACAGCAACACAATCAGTCACTGACTGGATCTGTTTTTCGGTGTCCTCACAGATGCCGATATAGTCAATTGGGTGATTTGCAAATGTATAAATAAAGTGTGTGAAATCAATTTCCACCATATGCATTTGCCAAATTTCTGCAGCGGTTCAATCACATCTGAATACTTCTGGGAATATACTGATGGACTCCCGAGAAAGGAACAACTTTGCAAAAAGAGATTTTATCTTCCAGTTTTCTCTAAAGTAATTCATGAACGAGAACAGAAAACTAATTTTAACAGCAAATTGATTTTTTATGTGAGCAAACTCTAGTTGTGTTACACATATTGCATTAAATACCCAAAGAGACTATACTGCAACAAACTGAACATTTCACAAATGTTTCTAACAATACGAAGACATTTATTGTTTATAAAAAAATGATGTGCAATGTGGTGATACAAACTGCTACTCTAATGAAGTTAAAATGAAAACAGACCACTACAGATGTCACCAGTGAATTACAATTGTAGATGTATAGATTAGGATGTCAGGAGATGGACAAGTCTTTACCATTTGCCATAACAATGAAATTAAATTATGACATCTTCTTCATTAAAATGAGAATCATCCCCTGTGTCCTACTAGTCGGCAGGATTTCCAGTGAATAGCGGCCTTGCTAAGGTTTTATTAATGTCAGTTAGACTCATAATATGGATTTAGTGTTTATGAAATATTACAGTTTTTGTTGTTTGAGCATGACTCTAAATGTGGTGCTTATAACAGAAGGTAAAAATGAATTTGCTGACTTAAGTATAATCCCAAATATGGCCTCACACAGTGAATTCATATGTGACAACAAGGTGCTGCATATATACACTGACATGAAAAACATTTTTGTGTTAGCTAGGTGGCAACTACGTTTTGAAAAAAATAATATAAGTAATGTGAATTGTCTGGACTTGCTATCTAGAAACACATCTGGTTGCATAAATAAGTGACAGTATTGAACTCATATCATAACCTAATATCTGCCATTGTCTTTATGTTCACACCAGATACAAGCTGGAATAAAAACAGTAAACCTTTGACATTATCATTGTATTTATAATCCATCATTGTATTTTTTGCCTTTTTGTATCAGCCTGTACTCGGTCTTATTAAATAACTTATGAATCTCACCAAACAAGGCATAATAAACCACAGTGACACTGAAGCATACTTAAAGCAAATTCCCTTACATAAAATGTCAGCTCCTGAGTCTAACTGCTCATCGAAGACCAAAAATAGTGTTATGTCAGTAAAATAAATTTAAAAAAATACATAGGTGGGACGGAGTTAGATCCATCCAATGAATGGCTATATGTTAGCTATTATCTGGTAGCTATTGACTGGCTAAAATGTTAATTTGCCCCCCTGAAAGCTGCATTTAGAGGAAAACTGAATAATGTAACTCAATTTATTGTATCAGCATCTGCCAGAGTCGAATAGGAGCAGATTAAGAAAATCTGTTGCCTTTAAATTACACATTCTGATAAATTTTGTTCTACATTGTATTGATTCCTTCTATATTAATCAGCAGTATCTCAGAGATGCCAACCTGCCAATTCCCTCCCAAAATCCATTTTTGATGGATGGATGTGTTGTAATCTTTTAGACAAAACTTTTAGAGTTGTAATGCATGACTTTCTCAACACGATATTCTCTCCAGGGGAATCATACACGTACTGCTATCTGTGGCTTTTGGTTTCTAGAACCTATTCCTGTAAGTGGTTTCTTATTACTCATTAGAGTTAAGTACCAAAGATTTGGCAGGAATTAAAGTCACTGAATGAAAGCAATGCACCCTTAAGAATATTACTGTTCTAATTTACAAGAGCGGATTATGGTAATATAATTATATCTCACACGGTCCCTCCTTCCCTAAATGCCTTGCATTACCTGCTTCCAAGCTGTAATTAAAATAGTACAGTCAGTGATGAAATCGCTTCTTTCACACTGCCTGATCTCCTTTAGTGAAAGGAATTCTTCATACATGCCCACTGAAACAAAATATTTGGTGAACATTCCATGTGTGTGTGTATGAAATATATAATGACATGCCAGTGTTTCTTTGCATTCATTTGAATGTTTCATTTGAATTGTTTAAGCTTGTGTTTGGCCCATTTTAAAGTTTAAATATGCATGTATGTTGGCCTCACATATCTTGGTTTGGAATAAGGAGATAATTAAGAATTAATATATTATAATAGAATTTAAATTTAAATTTAATTACTAAATAGTTTTGTTTTTGTAGAATTATTAGAATTATTATTTTGTAGAATTTGCATTGGTTGATATGATATGTCCTTCGTCCTTTTTTCCTCTTCAATTACATTGGAAGTTTTATGCATTTGACATCGCAAAGCTGACATGAACAAAATGTTCACCTACAGTATGGCATTTCCAGGTGAAGCTACTCATTTTCTTATTGTACACATCAAACATTCACTTATGGCTGGCTGACAGGTCATGACTATGCAAATGAATATTGATTGCCTAAAAGGCGTTGAACTACCCAACTTGATGTTACAACTGAACCCCTTACAGGAGATATTTGTCCAACATCAACATATTGACATTTGTGTCTGTTTTAAGCACACATATTTTACAAATGCTTTACTTCCTGGTGTCCAATTCAGAACACTGTCAGCTGTCGGTGTCAGACCACCTTGAATTTTCATATTTTGACAGCTTATAGTGATGTCAGTTGAGTTGAACATGCACCAGAGTCACAATACTGCAGTGTCAATCACTGAAACCAGATTGTCAGCACCACTCCCTCCTGTGCCAGTCAGAATTCAGTCACAGGGAGTTACAGTCAACTCAACACTGTGTTACTCTAATGACACCTAGAAAACAACCTATATCACCATCCACCTGGGGTATACAGAACCAAACCCCCATTAGATGCAACAGGACATTTCTGCCACCTTTCATACCTTAAACTGAGCAAAATCATCACCTCTCATCATCTAACTGACAATGTGGAAATAAAGTCATAGCCTTGAATAAACCAGCCCTGCAGTCTCATCTCCTGGGACTTGCATATGCCCCAGCAAAGTAGTGTCTGCTGGGGCAGAAGTCGTCACATACCAACCATGGACTTGCAGCTCTCAGTGCTGCCCTTGACATGATAAGTTAATGTCTATGGCTAAAAAAACAACTGAGAACCTGCCCATTCTGTCTGGCATCCCATCCCACCAGCTGAGACAGGAGACTTCATCCTAGCTGGTAACATTCAAAGCCTCCAGCAGTCCATTTCGGCCGCTCAAAGACAAGATTCAAACATTGCCAACACAGGTTGTTCATCATAGCAGCTGAGCTTTGAAGGCCATGAAGACAGGAACAACTGGGTCTTGAGTGAAAGGAGGATAACATTGCACTCTTGTGGATGACAACAGCTCTGATCTGCATCATACCTATAGGCCACAGATTTCCACAAGGGAGTTTTTTTTCCTGAAACATTCAAGATCCAGTGTTCCATTTCAAAATCCCAGTATGAAGAGGTGGCTCCTTGCCACAACTGCAGTCTGTGAATAGTACAGTTGGGGTCAATGCCATTTCAATTCAGTCTATTCAGGAAGTTACTTGAAATATAATTGATAAATTGCACATTTTCATCATTTTATTTCGGATTTTTCAAGCAGTGAATTCAATTTCAGTTCATTTCTTGAACTGGCTGAACTGAAATGGAATTGAAGGCTGGTCATCCCTCAGCCTCAACACCACATTCTGGCTGAAACTGCTTTGAACTGTGTGTAATTAGTGTCTTCCGATGCCAAGTACACAAGGTTGGTCGCCCATGCGTTTTAGATTCAGCTTGAAAAGGTCTGGAGCCCCTAACTCATTTATGACAGGTTGCAAGACACAGGATCAGCTCACAGGTTTTATTCTAATTTTGGTCTCATTCTTCACAGTGTGGGACTGTGGAGCCTTTAATGTAAGTATTGTTGGAAATACTTAAGGGACTAGACTTCCGCATGCCGCCAAACACTTTTGGCTTCAGGCCCCTTCACTTGTAATTAACACCTTTTTCCAATTGGACGTGTTCATGTTTTTTTTTTTTTTTTTACCAAATTTAGGACAAAATAGCAAGGGAATAGAGATGCTTTGGTAAGGTAGTAGTAAAGAGCTGTAGTAAAGAACAACTACACATAAGTACATACATAAATGCCTACACACACACACACACACACACACATATATATATATATATATATATACATGTAGCCTATTTGGTGGTCTGGGCTATTGTGGTGAAACTTAGATTTATGTGTTGTGATGTCATGTTGGTAAAATAATATACACTGTGAGAAGATAATAGAGAACACCTTGGTGAATGATTAGTATTAGAGAAGTTCCTTGCCAATGAAGACTTATAAGTGCTGTCAAAATGCTTCTCTATTCAGGCTCCCCAGTAGTTCAGCAGTTAATGGTGCTTGCCTTGAGATCAGGTTAGACCCCAGCCATATCATCAGCTGACAGTGACCAGGAGCCAGGGTCTCCTCTTAAGAAGAACATATTATGACGAGAACAGGCCATTTGGCCCAACTAAGCTCACCATTTCAATTAAAGAGAATCCAAAACTGCATCAAGTCTGGACTTGAATGTCACTGCTTTCAGGCACCCTGCAAGTTGCTCCAGTGATGAGAGTGGAGCAGCACCCTCCAACAGATGAGCTCCCACTCCACTGTAGTGTGTTGTGTGACTTGTGTATGCTGTGTAATTACAAAAAACAGGGCTGCATAAAGGGGTAGAAGCATAAAAATATTGATGTGCCTTTAATTCAAGATTTGAATGGTGTGCACCATAGTAAAATACTTCTCTGTACTGATACAGCAAACTGATGCACTGTTCCACACAACTGTACTCTGACACCCATTTTTATCAAAGACTTCATGAGACTGTGGTAGACTTGATTGTCTGGTACAACGGTAGCAAGAATATAATGTCTATATAGAATTTACCACATTTCACCATTATAACTGATTTTACAGTCTGTCAGTTTGCATAAGCAACAGCTGCAGCAATACTACAATTTGTGCCATGTAACAAGTAACATTACTATTTTGAATATGAAGTATGAGGCATAGTATTCATAGAACAGTGAAAATCTGTAAGAGTACCTGTTGTCTCATAATCAAGTTAGAGAGGAAAAAAGAAAAAAGAGAAAAAGAATGGCAATTTAACAAGAAGAAAAACACACAACCATCAGGGAGGGACAGCATGGATGGAAATGTATTCAGTGAGAGTGAGAGCAGGTGTATAGAGATATCAACTTAACAAAATTAGGGCAACACACAAAAGTTCCTTCAGGCCAGGCATATCTTAATATTAATGTCTATAGCTGTGTAATTTATTTAACATTCATGCTCATTATTCATTCATGACAACAGTCACATTCATGTACAAAGCTGTACGTTTTTTTAAGATACTGTACTGACCTGATGAGAAAAAATAAAAATCTAAAGAAACTGGAAACAATATGCAAACACGAATATAACATGAATATTTCTATTCCTTGCTCTAAGGAAAGCAAGACAATTTGTATTTTACTGATTAAATATACCAGATTGTAAATCCTTGTTATTCAAACATCAGCAAAAGATCATATGAGATACATAAATGGCAAAAATGTAAATGGTTGAACTGTCTCATTATTGAGATACTGTACAGTGCCATAGGTTAAATGAAAGTAGGTTCCACAGTAAAACAAAATACATAAATATAATACCTCTGTTTCATTGGGTAGAATTTACATCCTGGTTAAGAAATGAACAGTTTACAGTTCAGAACTGTGCTCTAAAAACAGAATCTCATGTGTTTAAGCATTACACGCATGTCAGAAATCATAGTCAATGATTTTAAGGTACACATGCACACTTCTTAAAAAATTATATACTACAGTACAGCTATTACTATTATTATCTAGTTACCAACAATGTTGCTGTTACACAAGATCAGAGAGATGTAAGTGTGGGGTATGAATGCATACATATCTTAGAAAATGAGACCCACCCTCATTTTGTACAAAATGCACTCATTTTGGGCAAACTCTGCCCCAACCACACAGCTTAAGTGGCCCATATCTGAATGCACCTAGTAGAAACAGACATGTGAAACTGTGGGCAGCAGTGTCTGGTTCGATTCCCCGCTGGGCCACTGCTGCTGTACCCTTGGGAAAGGTGCTTAACCCACAATTGCCTCAGTAAAATATCCAGCTGTATAAATGGATAACATTGTAAAAAAAAAAAAAAAAAAAAACTGTAACCAATGTAAGTCGCTCTGGATAAGAGCATCTGCTAAATGCCAATAATATAATAATAATAATGTAATGTAACTTTCCACAGAAGCACTTATGTGGTGTTTACATGTATGTATCTCAAGTATAATTTGGCCCCTAAATGGTTGAGACTGGCTGTCAAAATGGTTAGGAATGACTGACCGCTAAAAATACCTGTGCAAATCAACTTATTCATGTCCACTGTCAGTTTAAATGGCTTGCATGGGCCATGTCAATTCAAGTGCATAATGTACATTCAAAAAATGGGAGCAATGACTCTTAAAAGAAAAATCTAAACCAAAGCCTTACATTCAACCCATATTAAGTTTGCAAATGGTCATTCCTTCAGGCTATCCATAACGCATAAAATAGGATACATCTGCACATCTGAAAAAAGGTCAGGCTTTTATAATAGAAATCATGGAGAGAATAAATCTGATATAAATTAGATTTGGCAAAGGTCAATACTTGCCCTGTCATCTAAACAGTTCATAAAACATTGCTAAACTATTCTGACAATCTGGAGGATATATCAGCTTTGATGATCCCCCATGGTCAGCCCGATCATAAATGGTGCTCAAATAAACTCATTCTTGATTTTATTGCTTGACCCAGAGGAAAATCAGGGTTGAAAAACTGCATCAAATAATAATTTAAAAATTCTATACGATAAAAGCCTTTCACCATGCCCCTGTCTTTTCTTGATAACTTGAGAAGAAAGGACACAAGTCCTCTTTATCACAAACAGAAGTAGCTTGCACAACACATGAGCAGGAATGTTCTTCCTCTGTCAGACCACTGTTTAACAATTACCACATTTGCTGGTTTTCTTTTTCCATTTGTCAAATGATTTTAAGTGTTTTATTTTACATTCGATAGTAATACATTCTGTGCAGAGAACCTGGCACTACACATGTGTTTCTCAAAATATATTTGAAGCTACTAGGCATTAGTATGACATGTCCTGTGAAATTCAAATGTCCTTGGGTTAATAATTCTAAAATGACATACAGTGTTTCACAGTTCTGATTAGAATGTTTATTTAACAGCTATGGCATGAAATAAGATTTAGTTAGAAAGCTTGTAATTGTCATAGTAGTAAAAACTTCACTTTGAATGATGTTTGAGTACAGCAAGAGCATATCAAATGGTTATTAAAATGAGAATTTTTAAAAGTGAATTAGAGCCTCTATGAGTGTTCATTTTATTCTGTTGAACAGAAAGACTGAAAATGTAGCTTTTTGCACACATGAGCCACATTTTAAAATAAATTCTTTAAAATAAAACATCAGTATTCATAAAGAAGATTTATCTTAATAAATCAGTGGTTATACTTTTGGAAATAGCCAAAACTATTTTTCATGTTTTCCCATCCACATCCAAAATTGATGTTTGTTTTTACCAAAATTGTAGATTGGGAATGCTGATCAAATTAAACACATGATAGTACTAATAATATTGCAAGATATTCTCCCTTTTGCCACTAAATTGTGATGTTCTATTCAGCCACAGGTGTGTTTTTTTGTTAATGATGTCCAACACACTAGATAAAAGCTACAAATACTGTTGAAAACATATCTTCCCATGTGTTCATTTTACATTTTACATATACTACACTGAACACAGTTATTACCCTGACAATGGCTACCACTAATTCCTGGTGAACAAATTTCAGCACAGCAGTCAAAATGCCAGCTAAGCTGTTGACTGTATTGTTACTGGAGCACATACAAGCCTGCTCCACCTCAGAGATTCACTGCATGCAAGTGCAGTTCAGTTGACTGGTTACAGCTCTAGTCTGTGACTTTTCTCTCTGCTTCACTCTGAGCATCTGCTGTCACCCCTAGGTAAAAATGAGAGCCATAAATTAGTCAGCATGAAGCAGTTGCTAATAGGACAACGAAACCCTCTGCCGACCCACAAGCCAGCAGCATGCAGAAGAGAAAAGAGATAAGATCTGGTTTTCAAGTTTTATCTTTTACCCTCATGATAATCAAAAACTCCTTTATGTGTCCCATTTTTCATTAATCTTATATTATTTTATTTTATTTTTAAGAGAACACTTGACAGTATTGAACAGCAAGTACTGCTGGCTGTTCTTGTTCTCCTGTTCTTGCATAATTAATAAATTGCTGTTTTCTGATTCCCTCACTGCTCAAGAACTGCATGTATGCCTGTGTGCATTTGTCTTGCTATAAATATTATCTAAGTACTTTTGGTATTGTTAGTTTTTTGTTGTTGTTTTTTTTTCAAACAGTAAGCACAGTTCTTAAATTTGAGAAATATATGCAGAGAATTTGACTAATCTTAGCAAAGTTACATATCTGTAAAGCAAACATTAGATCGAGAATGTTTGATCTGCTCATTTTGTCTTGAGCCCATTACATCTAGTATTATTACGTTTCTCTTGTTACAATTTCAGCATCATGTTCAACTGGCCAGCTATTTAGCTAGCTGGTTAACTAACCAAAAGAGTCATTATTTCCCAGTTCTGTGTCTGGTTATTCAGAGCCAACTCAGTGCAGTTAACGTCAAAATGTCTGGAAAATACCCTACACAGCTTCAGGGAAACTACTTAGTTAGGAGGCAAAATATGTGCAGTGTGCGAGTTGCAGGATGATTGCAGTATGGATGGACAAGTCCTGGATGAATTCATATGAGTGTCCATATGTTAAACCGTACTACTTATTTCTTATTATTTCCCGTTACTATTGCTGGTGCATTCATTATGTTTGTGCTCTTTGTCTTCGGTACATACTGTACATACACCAATTCATTTACTGAAACTTAGCATAGTTAAATAAATGAATTTGTTTTTTTGTTTGTTTTACATACTCACTACATTAATATAAGATCATCAGAATGCAACATCCATTCCACCCACACATAAGTGTACATAATGCCTGCTTTTTATTTGAAACTACAGGCAATCTAACCTCAGGTCTAACTCAACTACCTTTACATAACATTCAACTGTTTGTAACTTCTTTAGAATGTTTTATGCAATATCACTTAATTTTGTAAAGCCATTGGATTAAAGGTGATCTGAGAAAAAGCTAATTATTTTTTATCACCATAAGTAATCATAATTATTAATGGAGTTAGATGGCCAGAAAGCCTTAAACACAGATTTTTTTGGAATGAAATACAAAGCGTATGATTGGCATCATCTGTAATGGAGGTGAGAGAGGGCTCTTCTGCCTTAGCTGCTGGCATACTTTGCAACTATTGGGAAGCTGGGAAGCTTGGAAGATCTTTAGGTCCCTGGCTCAACAGCCTCACATAGAGGCACATCCTCCTTGAAACCATTGATAATCAACCAAGATGCTGACTGTTACATTCACACACAGCCATGGATCCACCTGGTGATCCCATCCCCATGTATCTTTATTTGTGCTTCTATTTTATTTATTGTTTAATCATCTTGCTTTAACTACAAAGTGGGGAAATAAATGGCCATTGGTCAAATCCACCTCCTGCTGATTGTGTTTCATGTCCAATCACCACCCGGCATGAAGGCCACCCCTGCTGTACCATCTCAAACATGTGCCACATGATAAGAAAATGCTTATGTGGAATAGCACAAAGCACAAGTAAAAAGCATAATGGCTGGACAACATCAACAGCAACAGCTCACATTCAGACAGCACTGAACTGATACCAGCATGTTCAAACATGTCGCCATGTGGAAATGCTGCAATGACCTGACTGGGAAAAGATGATCTAACGTTCTCTGTCAGAGCCAAGATAGCAGATGGAACCAAAAATAATACCGTGCCACATTTGTCATGCTGGAGGAACTGTTTTTGAAAGAGTCCATTTTTCTCAATCAAAGGACCCTTTAAAGCATTTCAGCACAACATTTGACCAGAAAGCACCCAGTTACCTTTGGCATGTAACATGTTTTATATTTTGAGACATAGGCCACTTGTGAGGATGACTCTACTTGTGGTCTTTAGAGTTACACAATGACTGTTTACATCCTAAATGGTCCATTCTAAGATTTCATATCTATATATAAGGTTTGCAATTCAAAAAGCCTCAAAAGACTGTAGGACAAATCGAAGACTGGGACATCCTGACACTTGTTTTCCGAAGAGGGTTCAATTCTCACGTATCGATCTGAGGTCTGGAGTGAGGAAAAAGAGTTGCAAGACTCTTTTAAGTGAAGTTACCATATGCTGTTACCGACTGAAGGATGCATCCCTCTCCAGGCAAAGAAACAACATATCATATTCAGAGTCTCAGATAAAGCTAAAGATGAGCCATCTGTTAAATCTGTACAGAAACAGCAGCTCCAATTCCTGAGACTTGCATGACTCAAACCATCTGATGAACATGGAGAGAGCGAGAGAGAGAAAGAGAGAGGCAGTGAAAGCAGACTGACGCTGTCATTATGTCTCCTAATCCGAAATACTGCTAATTTATTCATGCAGGCCAGTGGGTTTGCGGGCGTGCATGTGGGCAGTTGTGCATACATTGCTGGTCAACATTACATAAATGTTTCCTCATTAGCATGCAGAAATATTATAGCCACTCTGCATCACTTATTACCCTCATTCACCATTAAGGCAACATTTTCCTAATATCCTCTCATTATAAATGCGTAGACTGAACAGTTGAGATGCTCTGTGTTTGCAAGGGGGATGCCATCTCAAATCTGAGAAAATGGGTTCTTCATTAGTTGTGTGGGAAGCACCGTTTACTCTTTAAAGAGTGATTTGAAAGAATATCTACATAAATCTGTGTTCAAAGCCAAAATGGTCATCTGACACACTGGTTTTAAAAAAGCACTTTGGTAAAAAATATGGTTATACATTTATCCAGTAGTTATCTTCCCATAATAATTCTTGCTTTACGAGCAATGAGTAAACATTTTCTTGTTTTCTTCCCAAAGGACGATCAAGCATATCCACTCTACATGTAAAGTCGGAGTCTGAATGACAACCCATGAGATAAAATATATAAATAACAGACACAAAGCTCATCATAATAAAAGGTTCTATTTTCATTACAGAGGGAACAAAGATGAACCCTCTGTGCGGTTCCCCCTGCAGCTCACAGCCCCTGTGCCTTTTCAAATATAATGAACTGATTGTGATTCATTATTTTTGTTATTTGGAGAATATTGGACATAACCCTTCTGAATATTGGTAATTTCTTGTTGAAAACAAATGCTGCAGTGCCAAGAGTCAAGCTATCTAAAGCGTCTGTTTGATTTGTTGTATCACAGTGGTAGAATAGCAAGAAAAAGATTGCCCACTGAAGTATCAACAAAAGAAGGAGCCTGAGAATTGATGAAAACCCAATACTCAATTATCACCTGGACTAGATGAATCATTAGAGGAAATTTTCAGTGTTAGGGTTTAATGCGGGTAAAGTTCAAAACCCCTTTATGCATTTGTAATGACTAACCAAAAAAGGGAAAAAAGCTGCAGCATTGACTCAGAGAGTGATTTTAAAGTTCTTAAATGACTGGAGACAAGGAAATGCAAACACAAGCAGCACTGAGTCTGGAATCTGGAATTAAATCCAAACTTTGACCTCCCTCAGCTCACCTAAATTACCAGTGTGCTGCTGTTGAAGAGTTTTCTTGCCACCAATCCAAGATAACAAAAGAACTCAACATAGGTTTTTTTTGTGTCATTGCCTCTGCAAAAAGATTTAGCTTACAATGCCTGGTACCTTGAATGTAGATTGCAAGAAAATATTTCCCAAAGATTCTTATTCACTATGAAACATTCCCATGATAAAGCGTTTAATGTGCATTCTGTAAATTCATACTTCAAGTCAATACGCTTCATACTATAACTCAATATATTTATTTAATAAAATCTGCGGTCTTCATATATGTATCATTGTAACCTTTACCCTCCAATGCAGAGAAAATGACATACAAAGAAAGTGGTCCAACAAGTAAATGAGGCTCTTCTTTTTATATTGTAGATTCCTGAACCTTAAAAATATCCTGCAGATTCCTGGCAAGACGTTTGACAGATTTTACTTTCCAGCAAAGCTCACAGTAAATGTCCATCTGTTTACTTCCCCTGGGTACTTATTATTCTCAGCTATCCAGGGGTTTTTCCTGCGTGAAGCCAACTTCAGCTCTCATCCATGCTACCAAAACCTCAGCCACTTGCAGGGTCCATGCTGATATCAGTATTTCCACCACACACTTTCTTTTCCAAGAAGATTCCAGTAATCAAACAATATAGCATTAAATAAAGATAAATTAAAACATTCAGCTGAAAGGCTGCGTGAATCTCACAAATAAAACAACTTCTGAGATAAATGGGCACATACTGCTTTTCAGTCACTGCCTGTTTACACCTTACGCTGCAACATCCCAAAGGCTGAGACGATTTATTTTTCCCAGACCGTGTTCAGTAGCTATTGGAAGTAACACCATCCCAATATAAAGCTCTGTTAATATGGCTTGTGAGGCTTGCTCCAAGATATTGATTCATGTCCAGGACCTGTATGACTCTTGGTGATCAGTTGGTCCAAAACAAACCAGAATGCAGGCTGCATTAATTGCTTCACCCAGGTAAGAGGCATTATTATCACAGTTTGAATAAATCGTGGCTTTGAAGGTGTTTCTGCTTGTCAACATACTCATTTTTTGCCAAATGAGCTGCCAGCCACTATGCTGGCTAACAAGCACAACAACTGATTTTGAAATTATTTTCAAACTGCACTCCTAAGATGCGCGGCTGGTGTTAGTTTACAGGGCGGGAGCTAGAGAATTTTCTCTGATATTAAAACAGCTATTCTGAAAAATGAGGCTTTGCAAAAGAATAATGTTTGAAACAGAAGCATGATTGCCTCGGGGACATCACCTTTTTGTCTCACGGTGGAGGGAAACAGTGGAGTAGGTGTGAGGAGGGTGAAGTGCTAGAATTGCCACACGCTGCAGACAGAATCATTTTTCAGTGAGGCGGAGGCCCTCATTTCCGTGTTATACAGACACTGCTCCCTTTCTTAAGTCAACACTGCCGCTGATTCTTTGAACAATCTAGGCCATTTGCCTCTCATTTAAATAAAATTCAAATTTAAGGCACGGAGCACAGAAATAGCAAACTGTGTGTTCGGCTTCTCACATCTGGGAATAGGAAATTGCAAGGAGCACTGCACACCTTACTTCACAAAACAACAGCATCCCTGTACTACTTTCCTTCCATTACTGATTCAGAATTTTGACTATACGTCCATTATAATCAGTAGCTTTTGTAGTATATTACAGAAAATGAGAAGTCATTCTTACCTTTCAGATGTTTGGTCACATCTACTGGGAAAAGAAAAAAAAAAAACATCAGCAAATTATAATGTACAGAAATTCAACTTCAAAGCAGGGTAAGCCTGTCACCCAACACTGAAAAATGACAGCGTCTCAGACATTGCGCAGACTGTGGGTTAAGAATAGTTCCTGTCAAGGGGGACTGTAATTTATTAAACAAGGGACAGAAAATGTCTGAGAATTCTCCCTTGAGGATTCAAAGTTTGTGTGAGTTGCATTAATATTTGTCAAAGTTTCCTCCCATTTCGATTAAAAAAAAGTCAGCCCAGGCCATCTATTACAGCAACCCTTCATTTCACTCTAAGCATTACAAACAATATCCTGGCAAAAATAATTCAGTCAAAGCTACACCTTTTCATTAACAACTGGTCTCATACAAACATTCAGGTTAATACTTGTTTCATTTCAACAAATGATTTAAGTTTGGCCTTGATTTCTGATGAACATTCCCTTTGTATCTACATTACAGAGACATTAGGTCATCCATTGAGCCAGCCAAAGATAAAGTGTTTGAGATAAAGCTTGGGTATTTCCCCTGCTCTGTTTCATTACAGGATCTTGACATTAATGCCAGCAGAGATATATGACCAGGGATATTACAGCAAAAAGCAGCACCTTTTTCAGCCAAGCCACTAGTGAACAGCCAATGAAAACTGACAAAGCTGAAAAAAATGTAAGTTTCCTACACACCCCTTCTTTATCCTATAAACAGCATTCGTCAGCAATTACATTCTTTTAGAGTTTTGTTTGGTTCAAAATGAAACAATAAAATAAGAAAATAAAGTGAACTACAAACAACTTTGACAAAAATAGTCTGAATGGTTTGGAGGTATCATCGCTTACAGAGACATCCTGCTAAGCAAGTATAATTTGCCAGTAATATGATTTATTACAGATGATGTCTTTCTTCTGCATCCATCTGCATTTCACTGTATGTGATCTCCTGGGAACAGCCAGGAGGGAACGTGACTACCATGCTAAGAAGAATATGCTCACTCAGGAATATATCATCTGTAGTTTATGAAAATGAGGAAAATGGCTGATTAATAAGTTCAATAAACAATGTAGCTGTTTTATTAGCGACAACTACCATGCATTCAATGTAGTACAAAAAACAGAAAAATTACTGGATATACCAAACTACGTAAGAATGTACAGTGCTGTGCACTAACAAAATGTATGGCTTCTTAGATTATTGATTTTCTGAAGGGTCACCCTAGACATCAAAGAATCTCAGCTGCAGCACTCAGCCCAGGGGAGAGTGAAGGATCTAGGTGCCAGATCTCAAAGACAAAGCTAACACCTGGTCTCCCTAATGGGTGTGGAGGTGAGTACAGAGCTGTAAGAACTTGGTTTGGAAAAGAAAGTGAAGCAGAATGGAGTGAAAAAAAAGGTGTTGAGGAAATAATGGGGTTATATTCTGTTTTGAAAGCTGTATACATTTTAGCAATGTATGCAGTTCTGTAATCAGCTGCTCTGAGTATTGTCAGCTGTCTTCTACACCATGCCTACCATTTATTCATTTTATTGGAATTTAGAGCTCAGTCATGTGAACAGCCTTACCAGTGTAAACCCTTTCAACAAAACGTTAGTAAAACTGGAATCTGAGATAATACATCTAGTTGTTTCAGTTGTTGACGGGTACTCACAATGTGTACACAATAAAAAGTACAATGATAAATGATTTGGTCAGAACTCTAATGGCTATCTGTTTCATGTCAAAATCCACAAAAAGCTCCATACCTATTGAATACTTTTTTCATCCCATGACATTTACAGAAAAACATCCCAAAATTTGACCCCCAGGCATTTGCTCTTAATTAGACCCCCCAGACTTAATTATGGGCCTAAGCACTGGATGTGGTGCAGTTGCAAGCATTGTTGTCAACTACATGAAATATGACACATTTATGCAGGTCTGTAGGATATGTCACCTTTCATAGTTTGCTCAAAATAGAAGTTGTTATAGTAAAGGACAATGAATCCAGCTTATTACTGTCATTGCTTTATTCCCAAAAAATGGCCTCTGGTGTAACCTTAAATTCATACATTAGGAGTGGGAATTGACAATTGCCCAACATCAAGGGGACAGTTCCTCATTAGCAAGGTAGGGTGGTTCAGTATCACCCCTTAAATAAGAAGGGAAAAGCAATGTAGACTTTCCGGTAGGATTTTTTTTTTTTTTTAAACCACCGCGGCCTCATTTGAAATCGATCTCCCACGCAGGAGGTGGCAAGTGTGCATCTAATTGCTGTTTCAGTCTGCCATAGAGATCAAAAGAAATATAAATAATAGCACTAAAAATGATAAATGAAACCACATTATGCTCACAATTAGCCAGTTTCAATGCATTTATTAGTAAATGGATCCTACATTACTGACTGGACAATTAAGGCACATTTATGTGACTGCTTCATCACCAAATACGTCCATCGCCAAAACTGCAGTCCACTACATTTTATTTGAATCTTTATGTGGCAGTGCCATTTTCAGCTAAAGGTAACCAGAATTAATAGGAATGGGTTTGTGGTAAAGGCTAAGGTAAAGATTCCTACTGCTCATGATTTTAAGGTGTGTTAAATAGTTACTCTTTTTCATAGCTCTTTCACTTCTCCCAAGCTTTCACATGGCATGATCACTGACAGAGGCTTCAGGGCTTGCTGAGGGGGTGTCAAAAGTATTGTAAGATACTCTTTACTGTCTTTACAACATCATTATTACATATTACATTCTGTTACTGCATTGATGTAAGCATTAACATAAACAAGTTATAACCATTTATATGTTTTTATTGGTATCCTCAAATCTACTAAACAAAGAGCCTGAGTACTGCTAGATGCCAAGGCAGTGTCTACCAATTTAAACTTAAATTAAACCTTCTCCATTTATTTATTTACAGTACTTATGTTTGAAAATTGGATGGAGGTTGAATTTAAAAAGCTATGCATCTCAAAGTACGTGGTGCGCTTTGCATAACCTTGAATAATGAATAATACAGTAACCTACCACAATGAGATGCCTCATGCCCTGTCTGCAGCTCATCACGCCACACTCAGCCCTTAGAGTTTAAAGCCTATGGATTTCTTTGAACGTTGTATTTCCTGGGAGGTATGGCATGACACTGGCTGATGAATGCTATTATAGAGAACAGTGTAGTGTACTTGAAGCACCGGCTGAGTAATAGATGAAGAGGGAGGGTGATACATTCAGATGGATATGGCAAATGTCATTTTAGATTTTAATTTCCTATAACATTTTTCATGTTCAAAAAAAGCTATGCGAGTCACTTCGCTGAAATTTGAGAAGCCTCGAAGATAGAGTTGATTTTGCTTTAAAAAATTTCTCCACGCTCTTTTCTGCTGTTTGAGATTTAGGAGACTCCCAGTAGCCTCCATAGCCCTCCAGCACTTCTCCTGCCAGCACAAACAGCCTAATCCACTTAACCCTGCACTTTGCTACACAGTATACCTCACTGATTTGATTTACTGAGCCATCCCCACATTTTACTGCATGACCTATCACACTCATTCAGTCTACCCCATAGCAGCTCAATTGTTTTTTTTTTTTTTTTCCTTTACCATGCTGTTAACTTACTGCAATGTTAGCACTGCCCTCTTCATAGTGCTCATTTTAGTGGCACATGGCTGCAGTGTAATTTGTTACCACATATGTTCATGTATTACCCTGAAGTGGCGCTATCTATTTAATAGAAAATCAACTGCAGTAAAATGGGATGGCAAAGGGCTATGCAGCTAGGTTCTATTGTATAATTTAGCCTGTTGAAAGGTGGGTTACTCGTGTGGTTATTTGACGGATTCAATAGAATGTAATCAGAGCAGCTGCTTCAGAATGCCCTACTTTTTTGTTTTTGGCAATTAGCCAGAGCTTGTATCATCTCACTGTTGACTGTTTCAACGCAAGCTGAGTATGGAAATATAAAAAGTGCGTAACAATGAACAGTCTTGTATGGTGCAAGATTTAATCATCAGTGCTGATACACTGTATTCTGTACTACCAGATTTGGAGCATATTTAAAGACTATACATTCCAAAGTAGCAATTAAAGAAATGAATAATTTAATTTTGAGGTAGTGAATGAACGAGTACTGCATTTTTTGCATAAATAATAGCATCATATATTTTCAATATTATGAATAACACAGTATCCATAAACCTTAACTTACAATTAAAACTGTATAACTGAAAAAAAAAATCAAAAGTAAATAAAAAATGTTAATTGCGTAATGCAATGTATTTCAATTGCCTTAATGCAAGGGAATGCAACATGTTGTGTGACACATACTGTATTAGTGTGAAAAGAAAAAGCACATGCTTAATCTCACAAAAGCTTACATTCTTGTATTTAAGAGAAAAAGGCTATACAATGCTTAATTGGGCATGGTCTGATGAAAGGGGCAAAGGGTTTTTGCATTACTTTACAATAGTATTTAAAAGCACATTTAAAAAGATATGTATATCCTGTGGATTAATATAGTGAGATTTACAGAAATGCAGAGATATGTTGGTTACATTTTACAATAAGTTGCACTATAGCAGTGTAGTTACATACATGCAATGGCATGTAATACCACTCTTGTTACATGATTATTTACAGTAATGTATTATTATTATTATTATTATTATTATTATTTTGTATTTTTGTATATATTATATCGCTCAATCAATATATTGAAAATCTGTAAATTACTGCTCTAAATTCCTGTAAATTACTGCTGTTTTTTAGTATATTGCAAAAGCTAAATAAACTTAAAGTGCTTTCTCTGTATTACTCCAAACACATGGGTGATGATGATGATGATCATCATCATTATGAACTGTTGCTATCTATTAGCAAAAGGCTTACTTACTGTACTATACTGTATAACATCACAATATTGTATAACAGAAAGACCAACTCCAGATCTCCCCAACAGCTCCTATCTGACCTGCCCTCCCAGAGTACATTTGAATACGGGGAGCCCTGCAGGCATGTGGTATTTTCAGAAGGGCTGCCTTGATATCTCAAGACCCTGTGTGTGGTGTCTCCTGAAGGGCTGATAGGGAAAAGGAGCTATGATGCTCAGCAAACGGTTTTCTTTTTTCTTGAAAGAGAATGCTTTTAGTGCTGTTGGTTTGGTCAAAGAGCTGAATTAATTCCTCCAGAATTGGTGGACTTTGCTTTGATTGAGAAAAGCAACAGCAACCAAATCTATCTATCTATCTCTAAATACAGACATATATACAGAGTGAGAGAAAGAGAGAGAGATTTCCAGGGCATTGCATGCAGCTGAGATGTCAGATGATCTGGAGGTTAGCCATTCCTTTTAATATTGCCAAAGCGCTCCCTTTGAAAATTCATTAAAGTGACCCCTCTGCCATCTGTGAGAGGCAGGGAATAGCAGAGAAAGATGGAAATTCTGAGAGAGACAGAATAAATGCCGACCTAGCCGAAGAATGACCATATAATGTGTAAATATATAAATATCCATTCAGGGGGTAGACAAAATAATGGAAATAATATACAAATATATATTAACTTATAAGGAGTTCGGCCACCCTTTGCCTTCAGAACAGATTCATGCCTTCTTGGAATCCTGTTATACACCTTTTAAACTATTTCTAGTAAGATACTGGACCATTCTTCAAGAAGGAAAGCCTACAGTTCTTTGAGAGACAAAGGGGGTGAATATATACTCTATACTCTGCCTTCTATTACTTCCTATAAAGATTCAATGATGTTTAGATCTGGTGATTGGAGAGGTCAAGGAAGGTGTTTGATTTCACCTAGGTTTTCATGAAACCACCCTTGAATTTGTTTGGCACTGCATATGGGGGCATTATCATCTTGGGATATGGGAATATATTGAGGAAACAATGTTTCAGCATAAGATGCACCTAGTTGCCGAAAATGGCTTTGAAGTCTTTGGCTGTAATTCTGACTCCAAGGTGACCCATACCATAAATGATCCACCACCATGTTTAACAGCTGGAAACAGGCAAGTGGCTTGGTTTGAAGACTTTTTCCAAACATAAACCTGTACATATGTAGGAAAAAGAGTGGACAAAGACTATACTAAATCCATTAGACTATATATTTTTGCCACTGCTCAGAAGTTCAGATTTTGTGCTCATTACATCAGGTTAAGCATTGTTGTTGATACCTGCAATTTGGGCACTATTTGATTTCTTTCTTATTGTTCACTTTTTAATGTGTTAAAATGACTTTTATAGCAGAACCATATTGGTGACATGAAACAAATGTGCAGACTCTTTAAATTGCAATTAACAATGTAATCACTTCAAAGTAGTCATTTCTTCACAGTGAACATAAAAAATTAAAATTCTATTTTACATTATTTCAGTCACATTCACATTCCGTTTTTTAACTGGAAAACTAAATATAACTTATATTATGTTCATTCATTTGCCTTTATTGATTTATTTGTGTTTGTAATTACATATGGATTGCATATAAAAAGCTAATGTTAAAAAAGCTAATCTTGTTGCTGTTTTAAGGCCTTTAACTTGGTCTTATTTAATGTGTTATATTTTCAGTTCACAAAAGGTCGCTGTTAAAGTGCTTTACTCTTATATTTACAACATTAACCAAATTGAATATCCAGCAAAACCGTGCAGTATAGACACAGTATACAACTACATATTCCGACGCCATGAAATTGTATGAGAGCTGGAAATTGGAGAGAAACATGAAGTACAAGCCATTCAAATAACATTCAAAGTTCATGGTCAGGTGAAGTGTATTCATTTTGAAAAACGATGTCAGGTATCCGATGAGTCACAAAGTAGTATGCATTAGTCTATCAGCTTAACTGCATCTGCCCATGCCTGTTAACCATCATCATCGCCAACGCAAGCATCCCTCATATGAGCAGCCATTTATGCACTGTAATCGCTCTCTGCCCCAAATTCCTGCTTAATAAACTATGTAGACTGGCATCATTGCTATATTCACACAGGCAATACATTATGCATTAACAATGCTCTCCCCAGCGAAATCCTCCCCTGTGGCAGAGTTTAATGTAGGCTGACTGCATCTGGCCTTGCTTTCCATGGCACTAATCAACACCTATACGCAATTAAAATTCTTCTCAGTGGCTTTTGATCTGTTAACTACCTAATTTACATGATTCACTCGGCACCAGATTTTCATTAGGACGTGCCGGCATTGGTGGAAACTGATTAGGACTGAAGCGGATGCGTGCATCCCGTTGAAGTTTAAAAAAAAAAAAAAAAAAAAGTCAGATTAAAGTGCTTTCAAGTGCTTTCAGGAAAGTGGGGATAACACAATCAGACACACCCTTCTCTCTCAGGGATTTTGACATGCAACTGTGCACGGATATTTCCCGCACGACTTTCCCCCGAACGTGCCCCGGCATGAAAAGCAAACCTTGCGAATGTACAGAGCCCGGCGTGAGGAGTTTTCAGGGCTGTGCGCTTCGGCAGGGCCACTCCGACTGGATTGTGTTTAAGAACACCATGACAAGGGCTGAGAAAACCTTTGTAGGTGGTTCAGTCAAAGTATCTCCATCTGCTCCTCTGTATTCTTCCCAATGACAGCAGATAACTTGCCCATAATACATAACTGCAGGCAAGGCGCTGTCTGCCTGCTTTGAACCATGTGCCCCGTCAGATCTAAACACTATCATCCCTGCTGGAGAACTTGTGTGCTCCTGTGGGTATTTACCTAATATTATCTTTCCGCTACGCATGCATGAAGTCATTACAGACTGGTGTAGTAGCAATGAAATGATACTCTGCTGCCTGTCTTCACGATGCTCCTCAGGAAGTAATCATGGCAGTTTCCAAATACCAGGCCAATCTATGGGGCAGAATTCCATAGGAAGCAGACATGCATCCCACACAAAACAGTGCAGAAGGCAGCTGAGGGTACAGTGTGTCATGTTTGTAACAAGATTGCTACTCTGTGCCCAGGGTGCAATTTAGTCACAGACCTGCAGTTCTCCAGTGATCAGGACACTTCTGAGAGATCAGCAAAGAGTCACTGATGGTGCATAACTCAAGTCAAGCCAGGGGGGACGAAATCCGTTATGGAGTCCAATCCTACAATCACAGTTACTGTAATTGCTGCATATATTTCTGAAGACACAATAAGTCATTTGGAGATGTATAAAGTATTTTCTTGCTAAATTTTACCTTCACGTGGTAGAAAGACTCAGGCAGACTTAAATATGGCTCAGGCAGGCAGACTCTAGCCTAACTAACTTCATTATGCTAACTGATACATCTGGAAATGCACCACTAAAATCGAATTTAATGCATGTAGATACCTGGGGTACACAGAATTTGGGGGGCACAAATATGCTTTGTAATTATATCCAAAATTATTTCAAGCTCAGAATCTGTAAACATCCAACATTGCATAATCACACACAAAAAATTCATTCCATAATTTTGGATAAGAAAGGTATTAATTGTGCAGGGGAACAGTAACATAAACATCGCATAAAGAATATTGATTACAGCTCCACAATACAATTATATCTTAACACTCGCATCACTGTTCCCATTAGCAGCTCTGGGTAACCCAGTGTAAAAATTTCCTTAAGGCTGATGCAATAATTTTCGCAGTTGTTTTTTATGGTCTGAGTATTATATATCCTCTTTGTATACAGTAATGAAGTAATGTATCTCTCCAGATTGGCTTTTGAAGGAATACAAACTAATTACAGACACACACACACACACACACACACACACACACACACACACACACACACACACACACAATCCACATCCACAATACACAATATATAATACTGTTTGTACTGCATATATGTATATATTCACTGTATACATACACACACATATACATATATATAGTATAGACCATTGCAATGTGTAATGGTCTATATTACTGATACTGCTCTGTCAGCAATTCTCCTGCTCTCACTGAGGATCTAGGTCTAGGGTCGTTACATCCCTTCTTCACATAATCATATACTGAGAAGCAAAATACCTCATTGTCAATAAATTGATTAAAGATGATAAATAATTTAAAGTGTTTTGCTGTAACACCATATTGATGTTTTATGATTCTTGACAGCCCCCCCCCCCCCACCCCCACCCCCAACTCATCCAAAAGTCTTCTCTCACATCTTGAACAAGCTGACTGAATACAGCTGTCGCATCTCACTCCAACTGTTCTCTGGCAACAGAGCTGTGTTTGCTCTGCTTCAGGAAATTAAACAATGGAACAGCTACCACATACAAGATTAACAAATTATTCACAAAGTACAGCATCATATTAACAATGGAAAATTGAATTAATCATTTGTTTTTGTATTTCAATGTTTCAAACCAACCTTTCCAAGTCTGCACCAGCAGCAATTCATACTCAGCTGGCTTTGTTTGGTGGCATTTATTAAACTTCACAATCCACTCGGCCGTAATGCCATCAAGGTAACAACAGAATTGACATTGTATAAGCTAACACAAAGACTGTACACAATATACAACGTTAACTACATTGAAACCTGTCCATTCTTCAATAGGAACACCTTATAACCTAAACGATTTCTTTTGGTGGTACATGACTGTTGACAAAGCACTGAAAGTGTTATGGTGGATGAACACGGGGGGTGTAAATTCATCTCATGTTGCCTTACCCCGAGGCTTTCGCACATGTGACTATTTGAAAATGCAAAGAGAGGTGACATGATCTTAAAAAAAGTGATAAGGTGTTGACGTCATCCAATCTGTTTCAGGACCCGCTATGCTCAGAGGTTTAACTGTTACTGCAATACTGATCTTGTACAGAGGAATCTCTCCACTTGTGTCAGTTTCATATAAGGACATACTATGCTCTATGTCAGTTGTGTCCTTACTCTTTAATGATTAAATATAAAACGTGCTTCCTCATTGCTACTCTCTCTTGCGGTGTTGCCCAATATTCTGAGAAACAGATATTTCTGTCCCTACTCAGACATACTGTAAATCATAACACTAGTATCAAACATTTAGAGTTACAACTAAATTCTATATAAAAACTATGAGATTCACTCACTGTACTTGTTCAATGATTATTTTTCATGTCTCTACAATCAGCTACAAAAAGAGGGAAGATAAAGTCTACTGCAAAGAATTTAACTACAATATAGCAATACCTAACATTTTTGAAAAAGGCAGCAAAACCTTATGAAATAATATGCATATAATTCTGAATACAGTATTACAGTAGAATGTTGAATCAGACTGTCGTTTAAAAATAAATGTTGTAAATATATAATGATAAAAAACTGGACATTAAAATAGGTCAGTGAGACAGAGGGCCATCTCCCTTGTTAAACTAATAGATGCAAATGATGCTCCTGAGCCCAAATCACAAGGCTCTGTGGTAAACAGTCAGATAATACATTTATACATATTTCATATGTTGGGGCATTATCGTATACAACAACCACAAAACAAACACTCAGCATTTAATTTTCATGAAAGCAGCTCTAAAAACTCAATCTCTATAAAGTATGCAATACAAATAATCTAAATCTGACTATTTTGCCTGAGGTCCTTAATAAATGAGATAGTTCACAAAGCTAACAGACAGTAGATACATGAGGGGAAAGTCCCTGTCAAAGTTTGCATATTTAATACTCAACACATACAATACAGCTGGTACCGTGCTCACTAACAGTCTTACTTCTGTAGGTGAACACCTGATGTCTGATGCATTTGACAGTTCTGACAGCTAAGTTCCACTGATTTGTTTCATTCTTAAATTTCTGCACAGCCATATGTGTTTAATTGGTTGATCTTATGCCTGTCAGTTACTTTTTATGCACACTTATATTTCCATGAGTCATTACCATAAATGAAGATGTGTTTATGCTAATACTCATGTTGGGCATGTATAAATTGTCTTAATTATGGTAGAAGATATGGAACTAAAACAAATTATTGAGTATCTTGCATCTTGATGGATTACAGTTTTCATACATGGTGTTAATAAACAACATATTAGGAAAGCATTACATAAATCACCAAAAAAAACCAAGATTACAATTTCACTCTTCATGATCATTGCTCAAATGTTGCACTTGTGTATTGTCATTCCATGTGTTTATAGTCATTCATTGTACAAACTGCTGTGTGCACATGTCAGTCCACGTGTTTACAGTCATTACTCCTGACTATTTTTGCACATGTGCACAAATGACACATTTAACTACCTCACAAACACACTTAAAATGATTCCAAGCATTCTACATAATAAGAAATACTTCCATACTAGAACAAATTACTTTTTATGTAAAGGCTGGAAATAGTGTATTGATCATACATTATAACAATTATATTATTGGGTTATCTGCTGCTGGTTTAGACAATAAATTAAAATGATTTTAAACAAATTTATTTAAAACCATTTTTACTATAACTACAGTCCATCCATTCAAAAATTAACCAATGTGTTACAATGCATTCAAATATAACGTTAATGAAATCTGTATTTGATGTACGTACAAACAGCTGATTTTTTGCTGCTCTTGGCTCCACCCTCAGGTGAGTGCCCTCCTTCATTACATGTTTCTGTTACAAGGAGCAGAGTGAATCCAAACACAGAGATGACTAAGGACACAAAAGGGTTGGTTAAAAAAAAAAAAAAAAAAGTTTTGAAGACTCGAGAAGCGAAGCAGGCTTGGTACAAGAGTGCACACACAATGCATGGCAACACAAGATTGAGCAACAAGGAAGGCAAACACAGGCTTAAATAACACAGGTGACAACAATAACTAATCAACAGGTGTAAAACGTTAACTAAAAGAAACATGGAACAAAGAGGAAGTTTAGGCAATCTGGTGATTATCCCAGGAGGCAGCAGCTGGGAGCCCTGACAGGAAGTTATGAGGCCACCTGTTGGTCATCCTGGGAAGCAGCAGCATACAAAACCCTCACAGTTACCACACTTTTTCTCAACACCATCTGAAGCGTGCACCACCAGCTTGAGGCAGGTGGCTGACCCACTGCTTCTCCCTCTTCTTCCGAAACCATTGTGGTGCCTTTTCTGTCTCTTATCCTACTTCATTGCAGATTTTCATTTTCTGCTGACCACTTGTGCCCAGGGTCTTCAGTGCTGTCCTGGTAATCCCCTTGCTCCAAATTCTAATGGAAGGCACCTTGTTCTCCGTCCTTTCTGGATGCACTTATCCACCAGTGGCTGGTGCTTGCAGAGCTTCCTCTGGTATGCCTCCTCCATATGCTCCTTCCATTGGACCATCAGCTCCAACACTATGATGTTTTTTGTAGACTTGAAACAGATCGGTCTGATCTCAGTGTTGTGCAGGCAGTGTCCAGAGGGAAGGTTAGGTGTTTCCTGGTGTCCAAGTTTACTTTCTAATCTGTGATTATGTGTCCCTATGATGGACAAGAAGGGGGTCTTCTCTCTGCTTTGAAAAATACTTGATGAAGGTCCTTTCTGGATTTCCCGTGTCCTTTCTGGATTTCCATGCATTTCCAGGCCCGTCAATAGTGTTAACACCTTGTGATGCCTCCAACTGTATCTGGATGTGGAACAGATTATGTGGCCTCTGACAGTGTGTGCAACTTGGCTCTTCTTTCAGCCCCAGAGGTTACAAGGTTCATTATGGGGCTTGGTGGGAAATCACAGACATTGAATAGGTGGACACCTCCATTGACCAGATGTCAACCCAGATGAATTTTTCTCCCCTTGGTTCCTTCTCACTATGTCCACTTGCTGCCCTATCTCAACTGCTCATGCCAGCCTTCTCTCTTTTGCCGTGTGCCAGATTTCTAACTGCATCAGGTCTCGCTTCTCTTTGTTTTGCCTTTCCCCATCTTAACTGTTGAATGCAGCCAACTCCCAGCCACCCTGTGGCTATAGTGCTTGTGATGTCTTTGTGGTGTAACTTTGACTCCTTTTGTGACTATCTCCTGCTAGTGCAAACATCTATTCCAGTTGTTATGGCTTTGTCATCCCTAGAGTCACGCAGGAGAAGGACTTGTCTTGCCTTGGCCACCTACAATTCCTTAGCCATGCCCATGAGAGGCAGATACAGTTGTGAGCTACCTGAGCTGTAGAGTTTCGCATTGCTGAAGTTCTTTGAATCACATAGCCATCTTCTCAGATGTCAACTGTTTTTGATCTCCATGACCGCAACTGTAGTAAAACAAGAGGGGCCAGAGGAGTCTTAGCAGGACCCCATGTTGGTAGCACCAGGCTTTGTATTTTCGTGGAAGGCCACTTTTCTCCACTCTCTGCATCCAGTCTTCTGCCTGTTCCACTACCCACTTAATGTGTGTGGTGTCTATGAGTATGTCACCAAACCACTTTCCCAGGCTCTTAACTGGCTTTTCTTAGAGTGTTGGTATCTCCTCTCTGCTAACTCTGAACCGGATGTTCTTGCCTTTCCTTCTTTAGAAGCAGGCTTCTGGATTTGCTGGGTTTGAAGGTCTTCCTGTCCCAAGTTTCTCCAGGACATCCAGCATCCACTTCCCTTCGACAGTGTAACACATAGAAAGTCTAACAATCAAACAAAAATTGGGGCAGTGTTATGTTCAGTGATTAATCATGGTGAAATCCATCCCAACAAGATAGCAGGTATATACCATCCATATAAAATTGCACAAGTGGTCAGTAGGAGGTGTGATGGCATTCTATGGGTTAAAATACAGAAAGGATGCAACTCCCAGTTAATGCTTATTGACAGCTCTTTGACTGCACAACACTAGAGATGATACACTCACATAATGTGTTGTATTTTAATGTGCCCAATGGTACAGTCAGTTTTTTTTGCATGACAATGTATAGCTGCATGCCAGATTTCACTCACAAAAATAATATTTGTGTGATGAACTGGCCACACTTTTCACAGAGCCATCACCTCTGGGATTCTGTGGATTGGAGGATGCCTGTTTGTGACCACATTGTGACCATGATCATATATGCTTGCTGAACTGTGTATACCACTTCCCCGTGAGAGGAATAGTATTTCCCAGAGACAAGTAAATGCTCTTGTAAAGTCCATGCCATAGCACGTGCTATCACTGTTATCAACAAATTATGAAGACACGAGATACTGCACTTGTTCAGCAGAACAGAGATCCCATTCTGTGTTGTCTCCTTCATTTTGATTACAGGTTATAAAAAAGAATGTGGCATAAGTGTCCCAATATTATAGCCTATCCTACATCTTAGCCTAACCATTTTGCATGCACTTTTATAATTCACTCTGGATATGAGCATCTGTTAAATGACTGTAATGTAAATATAAATTATACAGTACACATTTCTTTGTTCTGCCGAAAAAATAAATCTATATATTTTGTTCTTGTTGAATAGGAATTTGTCCTGGAAATATTTGTTCCATTTTAAATGCATTTAAGCATATATTATGTATCAGGCACTTACATACATGACTGAATGGTGATTACAGTGCATGGTAAGCAGCCAAAATATAACTCATCTGAACTGAAATCTCTGATGGCTAAGACTCATGACACTCAAGCTAACCAAAGATTGCTACATTCAACTTTTTGAGAAGTCATCGCTGCTTCTGCTTATATTTAAAAATCGAATAATGTCAAGGTTAAACAAAATGGATTCTTTTTTACTGCTACATTACAGATACATGAAACCCATTTTTATGGATTAAACGTGCTATTGTATCTCAATCTATATAGAATTCCATCCAACTCTCCTCAGTATTACTGGTGATAACTTATTTTCACTAAATCAACCTAAATGCTTATTTTCAAGCAAAACATATGTGCACATAGCCCAAGACTAACACTCTGTCTATATATTGTGCAGTCTAAATTGTTCCCGTGCAATTAAAACCTTATTTTCAGTGGCAAGATGTAGAATGTAGAAGAATTAGATGAGGAAAGTAGCCTGACAGGTAAATACTGTTTTGTGATTACCATTTACTTCCACTTCATTCTCACATATTTTCCACCGTCAAACTCAGCAAGTCCAGACTGAACATTAACAGAGTTGCTGGAATTACTTTCATCATTGTAACACATCCAAGATTGTGTCTAGTTAGTCATAATATTAATGGTAAAAGGCACAAATGACTAAGAGGACACTCTTGCAAGACACCAATGAATATCAACACATTAAATGTGCAAACAAGCATATCAAATGGAATTTTAATCCAAACAAGTAATGGGATAAAGTGTTGATGCCATGACACAATGATATAAACATTCATACATTCACCACGGTATGTTGTACTGTGTTCTGCATTACATTAATACACCAAACCTGTTTATGACTACATTTTATGAAATGCATTTTTTTTTTGACAAAGACACATGCTTAAATGGTATTCTCTTCCAAAAGTAAGATTCGTTACAGCGTTAGCTAGGTAAGTGTAAAGACAGCCAATTCTCATGTTAATCTTGAGCAATATAAATGCTCTCAATTAGACCAGACCCCATTAAATAAATGGATGTACGCTCACTGCAGATGGGAATAACATGAACCAATCCATTAGGAATCACCATATATCACAGTGAGCCATTCACCACACCCCGCTCACCCCGACAGCACTATTTACTATCCAGAACACTAACTACATTCTTAATGGAAAATAAAATGTTGTCCCAGAGGACCTCTGTTAGACCAGCAATCTAGACTCCCTCTGTAGACTTTGGCGAAGCCCCCTTTGTGCTTTCTCAAGGTAGCCGTTTCCTGCTATTAAAACCGCAGAGTAAATTTCCACCCTCTCCTTTGGGATTCTGATTACCCTCCTAATGTGCAGCTTAGAAACTGTAATGCAATAGACATCCAACTTATATTTCCCCAGTGAGACAGTGCACTAAAACTTCATATCCTTCAGCAATGGCAGAGGAAGCTGTGCAGTCTGGAAACAAAGGTGTTTGTTGAGGAGAGCAAGGGAAAATGCACAGCAATTTCTCTGCCAATAAATATTTTTGTCGGTCTCACTGGCAGAAGTAATTATGGACATGTAGTTTCCATTTGTGGGGGCTCTGCTAAGGTTACTGCTCGGAAGCAAAAATATGAAAGTGAAACGCCTACATTCCTGAAGAGGCTGTCCACTGAGAATGTGATTTGATTACATATCATAAGAAAACATCAATCAAGGCAATTCTACAAAAATGTACTTTTAAGATGCAGCTCTATTTGCTTTACAAGTGATAGGAAAAAAGGATATTGTACTGTATGCTATTTATTTAGATGTATGTGCTTTCCTGTTTCGTTCCTAATCCCTTGTTCTATTTTCTACACTGTTCCCACCTGGCCGTTGTTTGCCACTCTCGGGTATTGCATCCGAGCACATGCCTACATGCAGAAGGACAGAGCAGGTTTGCACACTCATGGTTCATTATTACCCTCCTGTTCCAAAGCAGCTTGCATTTAGACATTATGGCTATCTACGAGAAGGAGCACGGTGCATGCAGAATGAAAAGGAAAAACAGCAACGGAGCACCTTACAGTGTGATCAAAGATGACAGGTATTTGAAGGAACCGCAATGCAAAGCAGGAAAAACCACACGAGAAGCACAGAATTATTCAAGAAACAGAATTTCTGTGCCACAGAAGGTCTGCTGACTAGAGAAGGATGGCATCTGGTTGCGTAGGAGGACACAAAATAATACTGATAAATGCATTTGTGCTAAGAAGAGTCAGGTGCAAGACAACCATGAATAAATGGAACGACATGAAATTTGATCATTACTGTGAATTAACAAAATGGAAGGTATTTCTTCCAAGGATTTGTCTCTGAGTTCTTGAAAGCATTTCCTGCAAATATGATTTACCTTTCAGTTTAATATGTAGTATATTACAAAATAATAAAGACGAGAAAGGTGTACATTTATTTGCACTATAGCCCCTCACCATTTTACCAGTTCTGTCGTCATCCTGACTCAGTATCATCAAACATACAATTCTTATGTGTATAGTTGTTATATCCCATTTCCACATTTAAAATGCCACCTTAATTGCACTTCCGAGAAGACGAAACCTCTCATCAGATATGTGCCTAATTTTATACCTTAAAACACTGTCATCTTGCCAGGGAATAACGTGGACTGCTCACATTCGCTAGTCTTTCCTGATTAATGGCTTCTTACAATGACCCTTCTCCACTAGCCTGTCAGTTTCTTTTTTTTTTTTCTTTTTCTAGAGGGGCCGTGCAGATGGACGGGGGCCATTCTCAGGAAGAATTAATAAGTGTGTCTCACTACAGCAACTGGGCTGGAGAGGCAGGACCAGGCTAGCATAATTGAATCAAGGGGTATGCTGGTTTATTGCTGAACACTAAAAGCACACAACTCCATCACCTCTATTTCCTCCAGACATTTTAAGTAAATATAGAGGGCACAGAATTTTCCCACTGACGTTTTCATGAAGTGGACACTGTGATTAAATACCCAGTCTGACTTATTTACTATAAGTTTGCTGAAAAGGATTTAATTTTTTTATTTATCTCTATTTGAATTGTTACATTATTCTTGAACCTATATATATGTACTTAGATGTCATGTACTCCCATCAAATTTAGGCTGTATCTGAGTCAAACTGAACTCACAATTCTTAGTTAATAAATAAGTAAATAAACTTAGTTGACTAAAATTCAATTTTATGGAGGGGCATCAGATGTCTATCACAAAAATAATTTTGATTCAGCTAGATAAATACACTATAACTGAATTCAAATTCAGACACATTACTTCATGAAGTGTTTGAAAACTGAAAATGTATGAATGTCGCAGTACTACAAAAACATAATAAACACAAAACCAATATGCCTACATGTTCAAGCATGTATAAAATGTTTTAATGTTAATGTTAATGTTAATGAAGACACTTCAACCCAAATAAATGTCAGATGAAAGAATTCAGTAGCAGTTGATTAACACTGAATATATGTTCACTAGCACACATTCAGTGTTGTAACCCTTAATTTGTGTTACTTAACTTGGACAAGTATAGCTTTAATAAATTGTGGTATTACAGTGGGATGTATGCATTGGCCACAACACAGCTCCAACTGTCATTTTGTGATCTAGGACACCGCAGGCAACTAGAAGAGGCATGGGGTGAGTCAGCTATCCTTAGTTTGATTGCATTTTAGTCAACAGAGCTATTCTTTCAGCTATTTCAATGTGATTGCTATCAAGAGGGTAAGTCACAAACTTGTGTTGTTACATTAGTAAGATAATCAAGCTTGATAAGATAATCATTGCTGCTGCCAGATTGCTCATGTATGCTGCCTCTTAGGGAGGCACACTTACTATTTCACAGGCTAGCTTGCTTGCTACTGCTACTCACTCATCAGAGCTGAACACATTTCAATCTTAAAGCTACCAATGGAAAGCAACCGACACAGTGCTCTTCCACTAATGAAACAGATGTGCTGTATTTACCTAGCAAAGATTTTTTGATTTGCTTGATGACAAGGCTGACAGACAGTGAAATAATTAGTAGAACAGTATGTGTGTATGCATGCAGTGATACACAGAGAAAAGGGGGTGGATCAGAGATATGAACTGTAGTCACTGTATTCATGTATTAATTGGCAGTAGTAGTATCCAGTTAAAATGGAATTACAAATGACCCACTGGATTAAGCAGTTTACAACTACCTTTCAAATGCACAGCATTTTTTTCAGACTTACATCTTATAACAAAAATAGTTGTGTGACCTGCTGTGTGATGTTGGAAAGACATGTACACTGTTTATCACATGCATGGTAATCTTACCAGCTAATAAAAATGAACTTCAGCTGTGGAGCGTAAACAAAACTTAACGTTCAGGAGAATTGGAAGACACACTTTAAGACAAAGCCAAATTGGATGACTCTATGTGAAATGATCTTTTTTGGCCGGGGTAAGAGAATGTTTTGGACGATGCAGTTTTGGAAGAGGCCATAACAGGTGAGGAATGAAGCCAAATTGGCTTACGCTTGCCTCGTGTCCTAAAATTGACACTGTAAAGGTGTTTAATGCACTGGGCAAACTTCTCACTATGAACTTGTTGTTAAGCTCTTGGTTTGTTGTGTAGGTTGTAATGTTACATATGCCATGACAATCTCACTTGTATCATGGGCAGAAAAGGCTTTCTTTTGTTGAATATTCTGAGTCCATTTGTCCCTTTTTTATTTCAACCAAATTATTTCAATCAACATTCTTGATAATAGGTTGACAGACTAGATTTACTCTCATTCACATACACAAATATATCTCTTATGTTCAGATTCAGATTTTCTGTGACACTCACACAGATGCTAATTTGGAAGAAAAAACTATTGCATCATCTACTTAATGGAATTCAAGAACACTACACTCACAGATTCAGTGCAGTTTCTTGAAGTCAAATGTTAATGAAATCATTCAGCCAGCTCTTCTATTACCTGAATGTTCCATTAGGTTTAATAAATGAGGGGGATATCAGACATTGCTAAACAATTGAGGCAGTGTTTAGGATCATTCCTGTAAATACTATGTCAAAGCAAATTGTAGACGTTTGGGCATTTTAAAGGTTTAGCCTACATATAATATCTCACATAAAATATCACAGTATTATATGCAAGCCATTTATTTACTGTCTTTCAGTATTACCCACATAGTTTGTGGTGACCAGTGTGACTTCAGATATGCTTCATATTACATAAAATTGCTGCTCTAGTATAATTTGACTGTTCTACCAAGAAATACATATATACAATAATAGGATGGCTAAATTCTACAGCATTGTACTACTGAAAGGGTCATCTTTTGTTTCATTTCCAGATGGGCAACCCACAAAAACTTTAAGAAAAATAAAAGCTGCTAAGGCACAGTAGAGACTTCTTCACTGAAGACTAATGTAGATATTTAAAGACCAGCAGGATTTACAAGAGAGATACTCATTCCAATGGGAATCCAAGACCTAGTTCATGAATGTTAAAAATCTAACCTTCCAAATCTTGACTCTTGTCACCATAGCAACAGAAAATCAACAGAGAAGAATATCTAAGAAGAGAATATTTTAAGCTCCAAATATTGAAAAGAAGAATGCATATTTGACTTACAGAAAAAAATGATGCACAGCTTTAAAAAATGAACATACAGAGTGATATGCCATGGATGATTCACAGTTGAATAAAGTGTCATTCTGTTTGGTCTTAAAACCATTATCACCTTTCAGGCATTTTGCAATGAAATGTCTAGAACACCTATCCACCAAAGTCAAACATGTACTGGTTCAGATAAGCTCATTTACAGTAAGTAAGTGGTTTCATTGGGAAACTGTTCCGACAACATGATGGGAAACCATGATGTTCATGGTTGTGGTGCTTGTACAGGAATTATTTGCATAATTGTCCAAGTATGCTCTCCCATAGAATGGAAATGAAGAATGTGTGCTTCCTTTGAAGGCATAAACAGTACACTGACTGCAATTTGGATTCTAGTAATTTGTCAATGGACAGCAAGCTGAAGCCAACTGAACACGCTTACAAGGTAAACATTATTACACAAGTTTATGCTATTTGAAAGATTTCCATACATCGCAACCACAAATTACTCCCTGTAAAAACTGAGACTGTTCATCTTCTGCCCATGCATCATATAAGATTTAATAGAATTTTTTGCCAAACAGAACATATCAGAACCAAGAAAAAAAAAAAAAAAAAAAACGAAAAAAAGTCATTTTTTCTTTTTTTCCCTAATGACAAAGCTTTATTCAACATGGAAATGTTCTTTTGCAAACTGCAAATACGGCACCTTTGTTTTGCCCATTTTTGTAAACAGAGAGCAATGTGGTAACGAGGGCTGCCTCGCGATTCAAAGGCTACTATAATTTGTAATTACGTTCTTCGCTCTTCTGGAAGACTGACATTCATTCCAAGATGTGGATTATGCTGTGCTCTGTGATTGTTGGGTCAAAGTCACTCCCACGGATACCCATTGATGAGTTCTGAAGACCTGGGAGGAAGCCGATTGAAGCAGCCAAGCTAGGAGTTTTAATTTTCTCTCTGTGTATATTTTCATCATTGGTTTTTACAATGTAAATCAGCCTTGGCTTCCTCTCTGTTACATGGACCTTTTTGTTACGAGCTGAGGACCAATCTCAGCCAACCAATGAAATGATTCCTGATTTCTGTTGGTGAGTTTTTTTTAGTTAATTCCTATCAGTTTTCAGTCTGTCACTGAAAACGCCAAACCGTGCCATTTGTCTTTTATCTCACTAGGCTGATAAAAATGTTTCTCTTTCCCATTGTTTCCGCATGCTCATAAGTCACAACCAACATAATTCTGAGCCCAGTTTTAACATTCCCATTTCTGTAACAGTAACAACAGACAAACTGGTAGGAAATACGCTAGAAAGATTTTGTGTCTGCGAGGTGTCAAGGCAATGGAGCGGCGTAACAACAACATTGTGTGGTTATGAGCAAGGCCTATGGACATTAGCCACTGAGGTCACCAGGACTCAAGGCTGACCGTGGGCTGAAGAGCAGACTGTTTCCAGCATCTAAGTATGGGATCAATGAAAGCTGAGATCCCATGCTAAAACCATGTCATATTCTTCAGTTCATTAAATTATTACTTAGGGTTTTCTAAAATACCAGGTCTAACTGTTTATCTTTTTTTTCATATGACCCACTTAGTGGATGACTTTCATTTGAACCTAGAGGACTGTGAATCATACACAGCTTTGCTCATTTCATGCGTATTTCATTCATGAGGAATGCACTGCAAGGCAGGCTAGGGTGAGGAAGGCCACCAATCCGGTCAGTTGCGGAGTGTGAGGATAGTGTGAGTGTGAGGATAAAAGCATGCTGGGCAGAGCGGATGGTGTTATTCACATGAATATGACACGCTGCTTACTCACATTCTGCACCAGCAAATTGCAGTCAACACCAGCCATCATAGGTATTCATTCAGAGCTCACACTTTGTGAGTGTGTGTGTGTGTGTGTGTGTGCCTGTGTCTGTGTCTGTGTCTGTGTCTGGGGTGTATGTGCACTTATGTGGTGTACGTGTACACTGTTGCAAGGTTTTCATATATTTGGCTGAAACATTTTCTTGAACTTTCTGGGTGAACTGCTTTTCAGTATTCTGGTTCTACAGTCAAGGCGATCTGAAAAAAAGTGTGTGTGCACATATATAAATATGTATCTATATATATTGGTGCCACGGCTGTGACAACAGACATGATCATGCTAACTGGAGACCACTGGTTAGGAACTTGGAGCTGCACAATGAAAATGGCCCTGGCTGTTGTCAGCTTCATCAACAGAGACACAGAAATTCCAATGTGCTGCAAACAATTCCCATATGAAGATAATGATAATGTTGTTGTTGTTGATGATGATGATGATGATGAAGATGACAATGGTATTTGTGAATGCTGTCCTTCAGATAAAAATGCCTTTTTTGTCATTTAAATAGCTTCATTTTTGACTGTGTGAAAACATTCTAAAATATTCATACAGGGACAAATAATGAGTAGTGTTTCTTCTGTTCAATTATGATGTAAAAATAATAGTTTTTGATATCAATAAGGCATTCTCAGCTGAGAAGCCACAATGACAAGGTTAGACTCTGCTCCTCCAGTGCTCTGAGTGACATGGCAAGGGGACAATGAAAGGTAATTGTCAAACCACATCTGATTATTGTTTCTGAGAGGATGCTGAAAAATAGACAAAAAGCCTCATGCATATTTAAATTGGTATTTCTTCATATTCATTAAGACCTTTTTTCAAACAATACATTAGGAAGTTATGTCCACACTGGGTTTTAATTTTACAGAAACTGGAGAGAATGTGCAATTCAACAAAAGTTATACAATTTAAAGTTCATAAACACTGGGTGGATAATATAATGGAATTAATTTAAAATTAGTTCAAAGGAAAAAAGAGTTTCTAAACAAGGGGAAATATCAAGGAGAGGCAGACATATCATGATATTCATTATGCGTGTGATGAATATAAAGGGAAATTTCTTGCAAAGAATGCACACAAGGAAAAGAGTTTAATAACAATTGTAGTTTCTGTCAATTTAGACAGTACAGAAAAAGCCTGGCCCACAATGCACTCTGTGCTTCATTTTGAGAACTACATGTACTGTATATTTGTGCAATGGTTTCTTTCAGGTTCAAGCAAGTCTTTGACTTTTCACAGCATTATGAATGAGATGGTTCATGAAATTAATGCACGTGTAAGAATTAAAGTGTCACTTTCTTCATGTAACAGCGAGACCTCGGGCCTCATTCATCAACAATGTCTATAATGAATGCAACATATGTTGCATGTTTCTGCATTGTTTGAAGACTCTCCACTCAGACATACAACTTGAATTTTGCAATAAATATAGCTTTGGTTTGCTTTCCATGGTGACTATTATAATGCTGCTATTAAAACATATTCAGGAAATATTATCACAGTGCGATGCAATGCTTCATCAGTAAAAACACAAAAAAGAGACTTGTTTGATTACTCCATGGAACAATAGCATCTATTGTATCAGCTTAAATGTTTTGTGTTGTTGTCTTGACAGGGGCATTACAATTATGAGTAAAACAACTGCTTGGCGGAAAGCAGCATCTGCTGTTGTTTCAGCTTCACCAGAGTGCCAGATACTGTCTTTAATGATCGCTATTATTCCACCATTAACAGGAATCCAATACATTGTCCAATTCTGTCCCAGTAGACCAGAAATTGTTTACTACATTTTTTGAAAGTTTTAGTGAAATATATTCAAATATTGTATTTGTATTTACAGGAATCTTCATTAATTATATTAGATAATATTTGCAATTTATTTACGTCAGCCCCTGGCCGTTGCAAACACTTTAGATGAAGTATACATATACAAGTATACAATGTATAGTATACATTGTAAGTATATGCAAAGGCTATAATTGCATGAATATTGGTATGAATTACTACAGTTTGATTGTTATCTAAGACCTAGTAAAAGCAGTTATTCTAGTTATGAAATGTTCCCAAGGACAGGATGTGAACACCGCATGTTCTCACTTAAACTTGCTGTTCATTTATGGTGTTCCTTGCACTTGTGTGCTTAGACATGCTTTGCAATTTCATTGTGCTTGCACAATGACAATAAAGTTCTTGAATCTTGAATCTTGAATGTCTTAAAGCACTGCACTTTATGCATTTAAACAGGCTCAAGTAGTTTTGATGCATAGGTCAAGAATATATTCTTCAGTGCATTAAAATAGGATTTTAAAATATTCCAATGAATGAGTTCCTTGGATCCTTGACTATGTTTGCCATTTTGGATCTAATTGCAGATTTGCATGGAAATGCATGTACTGCAAAATATCCTGGTTTGTTCAATTCTTCTTTTACATCTATTGTAATTCATGTCAGCACCCATAGCAATAACATACTGTAAAATGAAAGGAGACCTTTAACATCACAAGTAACTTAAACTATATGAAAATGTATTAAGTCCCTTACAAAATATGACCATGATATTATTTCCCTTAAGAGTTCTCTCCAATTACTTCAATCTTAGTGTAAGTATATTGACAATAATCCTCACAGTTGGTGAGACCACCTTATGCTGTTAACCTCATACAGCCTTTATAATGAACACTTTACTATGCCACAAGAAAAGGAATACATGTCCTATTATCAGTACAGATCCAAACAATTCCACCTTTCTGATAATTCACATAACAGTGTCAACTCAGCAATATAAATAACTTTCCTGTTTCTTCCAATAATTAATGGTTCCAATCCATACTGATTAGTTTTCATGTGTTAATGATTCTATATACTAGGGTATCGATACAATAAAACTCTCATAAGAATATCTACACAGAAGCTGCTTCATTCTGAGTAAGATTTAGTTTGTTTTTGCTTCTCCCCAATTCAACCTTGAGAGCAAATTCAACACTTTTCACATGTTGTTTTGATCATGCCAGCAAGCCAGTCCTCTCTTGTTCTTTGATGAATGGCTGATTTGATTTTTTAAAGCAGTTTTAACTTTTTTTTTTTTTTTTCTAGAATTCCTACTGATTTGTAACATATCAATGAATCATCTTACTAAATGTGCACGGGAGATGCATTAGTTTGAACTCTAAACTGAAATGCTGCACTGACTGATGTATTTTTTTCTTTTTTTTTTTTTAAATAAACACCAACTGTCTCACATACTAAACTACAGGACAATGTAAAATAATAGCAGCATTCATGTAACAAGGAGAAATTATATATTCCTCATTATCTACTCAACAATATTCCCCAAATAGAGTAACTGACTGAGTATAGTTATTGAGCTGTGTGAAATGTATAGACATCTAAAGCTAACTGGTACAGAAGTTTGATAATAGTCCATCAATTATACTACAACTTGCACCCGCAACAACCGGGGTCACAGGGCTCACCTGTAATCCAGGGTCACATCACATAGATTGCATTGGTGGTAAGGTTTGGATCAATAAGACTGATCTGTATCAGTGGATGTAGGAGCTTGGAAGTAGAAGGGAATCAAAATGATTACTTTGTGAAAACTCACCCTCTGGCATACCTGAAGCGATTTGCTAAACTCTGTGCACCTGGTTGTTTTCCATATCACAATTTTCAATTTGTTGGAGTCAAAAGAATAAATGATGGATTAATAGAGCGGGATTGTATTGGTTGTTTCTATTACAATATGCTCTTTTGTAAACTGAGCCAGGACAAGTACCGTAACCCATTTCTATGGATGTTTATTGTTGTGGTAAACAATGCCATAAATGCAACTTCAATTACTGTGTAAAATGGACACATAGTCAAGGATGGCTGAAAGGGCTTTTTTAAACACAAACATGCTGTATATGCTCAGATGAAACACTATGTCAAATGAATATTGTATGCTAAAGAACCAGTCATTTTAACATAACACAATTGAATTCAGGGGCTTGGTCACAGCGTGCTGTTGTTTGAGCATGATTTACAGCAGTCTGTATTTAAAGTAGGCAAGAATTAACCATAAAAAAGTTTTAAAATAGTCCACCTTTTGCATTGCATGTTCTTATGGCTGTTGTTATGACTTCAAATATGTGGCAACATTGCAGCAACTATTGAATATTTTAAAATCCCCACTTATCCGGTACAAGTCAACCCATGGAAACCAGGCTTCCTATTGAAATCTATCTGAAAAATGGATTTCAGTTAAAGTCAACAAGATGCTCCTGGTTCTACTAGCTCTGATTGGACAATAACAATATTATGATGTTGAATTTAGCTCTGCCCAGAAGCCCGGCTTCAAGTGTACTGGTACAAAGCCTGTCCTTCATGGCCATTAACAGAGGACCCTATGATGACCAAGGGATTGTAGCCCGAGCTCAGACGCCTTATAGACAATCAGTCATACCTTTTGATGAATACTACCTTCATCACTTAACCCCACTACTTGGTACATGGACAGTGAAATGGACTGATCACTGGAAGTGGGTGCATAAGAATAATTTATCTGGAGGGTGGTGTTATTATTTTAGTCTGGTTAAAGTGGAAGATTGACAAATTGGTGTATGTTGTCTATGGTTTTAAAGTGGCAAAGCATAAAAACAGGAAATTGGCACAAGCCCATTTTAGCATGGCAGATAAATGAAACTACTGACATTTCCTGTCACACTCAGCTTTTCATTATCCTACATTATGTAGATGTTATGGGAACAATTCAAGTACATTTCATTGTTTTCTTTTTTTATATTTCAGTTAGTCAGAATGCTCAGTCACTGTTTACTTTTGTGGATGTGTTACTTGCTTTATTTGTTTTCATGCGCTTATGTGCCATATTTGTCTTCATTGTCAGGAGGCAGTTTGCAGTGACAGGACAGCAGTCAGTTCAGGAGACACACAATGCATGAGAGCGTGAGGCAGACAGTTGCCCCATTTCCAGCACAGGACATACACAGGTATGGAACTCCATAAAGCTGCGCTGGCATCAAAGGTAAAGATTTTGAATGCTTATCAAATTCCCATATTGCAGTGGTAAAGGTGTATTTTGTGTTCAAATGAAGAGCTGAATTCTCTTACTGCCCTCCTTCGCCCTCAGTGGAGGTTGGTAGTTCTCCCCATTGCCATCATCACCTTGCCCTTGCTAATGTGGATTTCCATAGTTTTTTTTTTCCTACGCGTTTCCCAATGTATGGGAAAATGTTAACACAAATTATTCGATTTGATTTGCATTGTAAGCAATTAGCATTGTATTGCATTTGTTGCATAATTGACTGTTGAGTAAGTAATATATATTACTCAATTACTATATATACTACTTATATTACTATATAAGTAGTATGAAGTTATACATATATTACTTATATACTGTAGTAATATAATGAAATATCCTCCCCCCATTTCAGAGTGATTTGACCAAAAAAATGCAAGTGCAAACCCCCTCCCCTTGGCTTCCTCAGGCTGACAGCCCACCAGCTGCCACTGATACATCAGACAGTTGGGATTGCTCCTTAATGACCAGGAGTTTGTTTCCCAAAAGCAATAGAGAGTGATAAAGAGATAAAGAGATAGAGTTATAGCAGGCTTGTCTTTGCTTGCAATTATGCAATTTATGTTACTTGCTCAGAGAAGGAGAAAGAAAAAAAATGAGAAAGGAGTGAATAGTCCAGTACCAGGTGGATCTAATAATATTGCACATTGAATCAATGAATGTCAACCATATGCAGAGATCAACACTTATACCAATAAAATATTATTACATATATTACATTAATATATTAGATTCATATACGCAAGCTTGATATGACCCATGTTTGCTGTCAACACACAACAGTCACTGATAAAAGCATCTGTACCAAATAATCCCCTAGTAATTATTTTCTGCCCCAAAACATATGAATTGAGGATTATTATGAAGCAGACAATGTGGATAATATACACTCAGAATGGTACAGAAATATATGGTGTATCTGCTTGGTATGATTGTTTTCCTCATCTTTGACTGGGGAGAAATGTTCCGTAATGATCTAAAGCTGGTGTCCAATAACATTGTGGCCTGGGGGTGAGGCCAACCAGGCTTCATGGCTGCTGGTGAAAACTGCTCCTGTCTGAACCATCACAGCTCCTGACATGCTAGGCAGCAGCCTTACATCAAACACTGTCAGCCCTTTTTCTCTCCACTTACAGTCAGCAGTGTGTTTTGCTGACAAGCCCAATCAAATATTATGGAGGAGGAAACCCTGGCTGTAAAAGCTGGTGGACTCAATTATGCTCAATCCTGTCTGTGTTATTCTAATCACCTTTGACCCAATCAGCAAAACCACAGAGAGGCATGGGAAGGAAAAAATAGGTTGACCTACACACAACTTGGCAGGATCCCTGATGCACTGAATGAATGGGATGCAGTCAGCTACCCCTTCCTCCTCCATAGCGCCAGTAGCAGCACCTTGCTCTCAATACAGAACATCTCCTCAATGATATTGCATAATTACTATACGTTAGCAGTTAAAAACATATACTTTTTTGGTGCATTACAAGATTGCAGATCGATAACAGATATCTCTACAAAACGATCCATTTCACAAGATCCAGCAAGCAAGCTTCATCACAATAAAAAGCGCACAAATGTCTCATACACATAAATGCACAGGTGCTAAAAAGGCTGATGAAAAATGAACACCAGAAGCACTGAGAAACAGATGTGAAACTGAATTTAGTCTAGTTATCAAAAGCAAATTACTCTTGTCAAAAATGGGTTTCTTTAGTCCAGTTTTATATTTGAATGCACATAACAAGGGCATAATTTAATAAATCAATGCATGCATCAGCCTGATTAGCAGTGAAGACTTTAATGCTCACGCGAAGTGAATAATGTGTCCCCTTGACACCAAGATCCTCAACTGCACCTTCTTGAAAAATCAGCTTTTTCTACCACAACCACCAGGCTGTCAGACTGAAGCCTCTTGACTTTTAACTGCATATATACATGGTGCAAACTGCCAAGTCTGATAACAGTAAAAAAGGAGGCTTCAACAAAATTTTTGACAGAAGACAAATGACTTTCACCACACTTATCAGCGCAGATACATGTAGGTGAAGAAAACATCTTTTTGTGAGGACTTTATATCCTGAACACATAGACAAAAGTTCAGGCTATTTTTGCTCTGTCTTTTATTGAGAGTAAACAGTTCCTTCAAAAATACTTATGTTAACTGTACCTTTCAGTAGAATGTGATAATGATAGTCACCTGATTCAACAGTACAGACCTGGCTCATGAAGGCAGTGTAGCTGTACTCATGTAGCATGCCTGTCTTCAATGGCTTGTAATTAACTTAATCCCCTTAGCAACTGACTATGCTAATAGACTGTGACGATGCAAGTTGATCACCAGTGATATGTTTTTGGTGCTGATTTTGTCAAACAAGTGATGCTGTTTCTCTCTGTGTCTGTTTTTGAAACGAATGCATTATGTGTTGACATGGTTATAAAATTCAGGTTGAGACTCCACCTGGGGTATGCCCATTTACTTTCTGGATAAGAGCCCAAAATCATCAGACTACACATTGTAAACATGAAAATTCCCCTCTGAAGGGTTAGCAGGGCATCTGGGCAAAAGGGCCAGCGAGGGACGTGCTGGGGTGCCAGCAATCACCTGCTGTGCTAGCCCAGTCTTGTCACATGCGAGTAAGCATGCTGTCACAATGACATGCGTATAGGACTTGATTAATTCTGAAGCCAGTCCCTGCAAAAGCAGTCTTCAAAACAATAGGGCAGGCCTGTGTACTGGCATTCCCAGGTGTTGGCACAAAGCCACAAGCATCTGACAGTCCTCCCCACCGTGCTGGCCTAGAGGCACATACATGGGATACCTGCAGCTGGTTGCAATCAGTATTGGGATGACACTAAGGTGTTAATGACCAAATATGTGAATCTTTTATCATGCTCGTTGATGCTTTACAGCTATTTTTACATCTGCATCATTTTAACTTTTTTGTCATGCTCTACAAATCATATTTTAGATTATTTCTATTGCAGATAATGGCAAGAACCGCACTGTTCATAAATTGTAGAAGAGTATTTAAAGTCCAGACAGGAAAAACACAGCAATATAGGTTACATTGCATTTATATGATTGCTTTTAAAAAGGGAATCAATTAGTGAATCAATTCAAAGTCATTCTTGTCTACATCAAATGGAATAATAAGAGAGTAGTCCAACTAACTTGTTTATAATGATACAGGAAAAAAAAAAAAAAACATTCCCCAGCACACTTTTGGAGACAGTTGTTGTGATTCAGACAGCTTCAGGCTCCTAACTCAACAGTGTAAGATGCTGCAATAATGCCTATCAACTGCATAAGTTTGTTCCAAGATACCATAAAACCTTTAATCCCTGAGCTTTTAATGAGAAAGGGAAAGAGGAAGAGCATTATAGCATGCCTCTATAATTGACTAAATGCGAAAGAAATAATGGAGAAACGATAATCCAAGACCCCTGCTGTTTCTGTGATTTGAACAGAGATTGCTCCAAGGAAACTACCACAGGTACTACTGATTTAATAATTTAAAGAAAATGACAATGAAACAGACATGATGATTAAGAAACCACATACAGAATGTTTTTCAGGGCATATGAAAACATTTTCATGAAGGAACTCTGTACTAATATTGTTGAATTAACTTTTTGATTTTGAATGATGCAATCTATATTGCTAAAATAGCCTAGCCTGTTGTTTCTGTGTTTTTTCTTTAGTGTTCGCCTTGACTTGTGTTTAGTGTTTTAGTTTGTATACAAAAAACACTTTTCTGTTCGATATAATTATTTCTATCATACCTTTCAATCCCGATCACATCAATGCCAAAAGAAAAAACAGACCTATTTCCTCAACAATATTTCTCCACATAGACATCCTGTGCTTTCCTCTAAGTCCTCCCTCATAGCTCATTGTCACTCCACAGACAACAGACACCCCACATAGTGTCCCATCCCTTACAACAAGTAAATAGCATGAACTTGCACAGGTCTGGTTTATACAGCATCATAATTGACTCTAGCCTACCGACTCTACAGACACTCATAGTTAGAAAAGCCTTAAAAATAATTTTGGACAATCTGTAAAGTAGAGGACTAGCTTCTTAGATACTTTTTTTCTTTTGAACTGTGCCTTGATGAAGCTAGCTAGCATTATTGGCTTACCAGCTTGTGACACTGGGATGGCAGATATGTCAGCCATTAGAAATAGCATTCCAGCCAGCCAGGTTACAAGTTAAATTTACAATATGCATACAATATCATGAGTTAGGTTATTTTTTTTCCACTGCTACCTAAAGAAATAATCAACGTATGAGATCTCAGTCCTGACAAACATTTGCCTTTGTACTGTCTAACCTCACACAGATAAACACAGATTTCAGATACAACTTCATATAGCCGCACAATAAATCCCCAAGCCATGTTAAACTTTCTGCCTTATCTTCCTTCCATCTTATTTTCCTGCCCTCTGCATCATCACAAATCCTCTAGTACTTGCTGTACTTATCACCATTGTTCCCTACTATTTATTAATACTAATAATAAACTACAGCTATCATATTCACATTTTTACCAAAAGAGACATGTACATTGTGATCAATTGCAAGTCAAACCTGAAATACATCCAAGTATACAATCAATAAGAATGCACACATGTGAGGCTTGACAGTCCAGTCAACTGGGTAATCAGCCAATCACTGGAGTGCTATAAATACATGTTGTTCTGTTGTTACTCTCCTTTATATCACTTGATTTTCAGTGAACACAATTAAGACATATAACATTTGCCGAATAAAACATTACTGTGTAACAAATAAATGAATACATACAGAAAAACATCACTGTTAGTTTGAAGTACAATTTCTACATTTCTGTATAAAAGCAGGGGTTAGCAGCTGTTAACCAGCCAATAATACAGAATTAAAATGTGTTTTACAGTCAAACAATGTTGCTGAAATACAAGAGCAGTGGTAGTATGCCCTATCATGTGTCACTGTGATACATATGGGTCCAGTCCATATCAGATGCAGATGAAAATGCAGCATCCTGCTGTTATATGCAGTGTTCTGAAACATTTCAGGATCTCCTAACCCCTTAGTGTAGACAATGAAAACACTAGGGCTCAGGGCTCTTTCAAGTTTTAATACAGAACTATAATAAACAGTATTAAATTGTGCATATGATTAGTGTTTTGTTGAAAAAGCCATTTGAGCATCAGGCATAATGACTCTGAATTTTATGGTTAGATTTACAAGCAGAAACAGTCATACAAACTGTCAAATCTTGTTCCAAGCTAAACTGACATATTGAAGCTATTATTTTTGTTAATGTGCCTATAATTTAATGTGTGCATACAGTCAGAGTAATTATAGATTGTACTAAATAAAATGTGTTGCTCACATTAAGGCAATAAATATGCTCCAGTGGTTTTCCTTGTATAGCTTGTAAGTACATCTCTTTGTCCTGTGTCCTTGGTCGAAGTGGAGTATAAGGAAGAAATGATAGGATGAAGCAGCAAGAGCAAATAAAAACTGCACTGTAAGAAGGACAGGAAGAGTCAAAACTGACCCCCAGGAGTTAGTCAGAGGGGTTACTGGGGAGAGTCATACATTCCATAGAGATTGACAGAGCAACAGAAGGCAATGAGAAAGCAGAAAGAAAGGAGAGGTCAGATTGTGGAAAAGTTAAGTTAAACATGATGAGAATCTATCCAGGAGGTGATATGTGATAGGTATACTTAAGCTAGAAAACCTGAAGGGGGGCAGGGGAGAAATAATTGTGCAATATCTGCAGGGAAGCGATAAGAGAAATGATGGGACACAATGAGAGAAACTAGCTATACAGTACATCGGTTTGACCATACCCTACTGATTGCATGCTTGTGAAGTTTGAGTTTGCACATTACTTAAGTCATACATCCTGCACCAAACACATAGTTATAAGCTATGACTTAGTAATTACCAAAATGTTACAATAACCACTAAGGACTTGTAGCTAATAGCTGGAAATATTACAGATAACAACCCTTTGACCAAAAGCCTCAGTTTTGACCAACAAGGAATAAAAATCACACCATCCAACCTCAACATCATGCACAAAGACAAATGACAAACAGCATGAACAACATGAAACATTATTCCACATAATATCTAGAGAGCTAGATAGCTGGCTATATCCCAAATCAAATGACTACATTGTACCTACATGCTTATGCATGTATACAAACCTGTTTCTACATGAATAAAAACTTTCAATGTTTAAAAATCATGAAGGCTAAAGGGATGCTGAGGTATTGAACTGTCATCCATTGTGACAATTTCTTAGCTGTTAGAACTAGATTTGCATCATATATGAGTTACACTAGAATATATGTATTGATGGTGCAAACAGATTTAAAGAAGTGCTACTAATCAACACATTTGCTCTTAGTAGTGGATTTAGTTGTGACTATCTGAAAACCTAGGAACAGACGTAAGTGCAGGTGTTGCAACCTAACTGTGGTGGTAACAAATCAGTGCTATGAGGTACTCCATGGTAAAGAATTTACTTAGCAAAAGGAGAGAGTCATCAGAAAACCTGATGTGGGTGATCCATAAAGTCAAAGGGGCATCCTAACAGAGCAGAATCCTTAATAACTGGAAAGTATCCCTGGACTGTTGGAATTTAATGTCAGTATAAATTATTTCATGAGCAAAAATGTGAGCATTTATTGCAAAGTCCAAGCTATATTAGCTGTGTGCTTGATTTTTGTTCTGGGTGACTTTGTTCTGAAGACATTCTACAGGTTTTGGTTCATCTTTTCAGACAGAATGACTGTTACTGGAAGGATGCTGTAACAAAATAATGAAAAAAAACACAAAAAGACCTCATATTATGTTCCAACAGTCTACAAGAGGAAGAGAGTGTGTGTGTGTTTGTGTGTGTGTTATTTCAGATACTACAAGTTTGATCTAAAAAGGGCTAAAACTATGTGAGTAAAAACAAATACGGCTGATTTAACAGTAGTCCCTTTGGAAAACCTGAGCTGTCTACTGTGACCTTTGTCAGTAACCTGGAAGTAATTTTGACCCTCAGCTGTCGATTCACTTCCATCAGGAAGCTAATATAAAGTTATCATTTCTGCTCTTAACAAACATGACCATGCTGAGTTCCCCACTGACCTTGATGGACCTTGAAGCACCAAAGCTTTATTACCTCTGATCTGCTCTTCTTAAGCTAAGCGCTATCACCCTGACCTCAAAACTAAAGCAAATATTATCTGTGTTAAACGCTTCAAAGGTGGACTTGAAATCTGCAGTGTATGATCAGTAAGATAAAGTGAGTGAGGTTTTATTAGGAATTAACCGTTTATTTACACATTTACTGAACAGACACACAAGCATTACAATGAACAAAACATTCCTTACACTCTATGTATGATGCAAATTGACAACTCCAAGGGATATATTAGAAAAAAAATAATGTACTGTCTAACCATTTAAGTTAATGTTTTATCATTATGTGATACAGATGAAATGTGTGCATAATCATCCTCTACTTCATTTACTGGCCCATAAACAAAGTACAACACTTATTTTACACTCGCTTGCTTTTCTATATTGTTATCAAGGCCAAATCAGCTGTTTTATTTAATTACTCTGATGGCTTGAGTAACTGCCAAACTGATTTTCACATTATATCTTTTTTAGAACAATGTCTTGATTTCTGTTTTTTTTCAAAACAGAAGATTATTCTTTTGTTAATCAACAACCGAGCCACCTATTACAAGAGCAAATTGCTAAATTAGTAAGAAATAAATGAATAAGTAAAATGTGGTTTAAGGCTCCTACCCTAAAATGTAATATTTTTAATATTTCTGCTTTTTACAGAAATGTAATATTTCTGTAACAAGCAGAAATATTTTCCAAATTAATTACTGCAGTTGATGTACTGAGCAGCAATAGATCTGTTTCATCACAATCCAATCCTGGAGTACTACCATACTGTCAGACCCATAATCATCTTTATTAAATGTTTCATTGGCTAATTTCTCACTCATACTATGATTATTCTAAAATAATGAGCATCCTGCTGAGCAGTGCCACTATCAGCTGCAAGGTGAGCTACCTGTCCATACACATAGGAGTGGTAACTAAACATTAACCCTTAATTGTGATACTACACACAAGCAACAGTTTGTGCAAACAGCACAAAAAGTGTTGCAGGAAGACTATCCTATAATTAAAGTAGAATTATTAATGTGTAATTACTGTTGGCCAAACAAGGCTCATATCCACCTCCGAGAATCAGGCCAGATTGTTTGGATAAGGACATCCTAACATGTGACTCACTCAGATAAGTATGGCCAGCTTTACCGTTCCTTCAGTTCACTCCATTTAGAGGCTTAATTGTTCTGCATATTTTGTTGTAAAGCTACATTTAAAAATGCTGTCCCGCCATTTATAAAACATTAACCCATCAAGACCATAATACAACAAGCCAGCACTATTCCTCTGGACACTGGTCTCTCCAGTATACTTACAAGAATGTAATGGTCTGGCATACTATTTTACCAATGCTCCAACAAAATCTATTGGCAAATTGGGAAATAGCAAAACAATACTAGAGGTACTGACATCATAATTGCAAATATGATGTTCTAAATATTCTAGAACATGAAAAGGATTTGTGGGCCCAGTTTGCATATACTTGGATCGATCAATGTGTTTAGAGACTAAATTACAGTAATATATGGTCAGAGGATTGTATTTGCTAAATTGTGAGAGCTCTCACAGACAACATCCTCAGTCATTAGTATGGGTGGACATGTATTCCAAAAAGTAATGCATTAGGTGTCAGTTCATGAAGTCATGATATACAGGTATTCAGGTGAAATAAAACAAAGCTCACTGAAAGGAAAGGTTAAAACTACGCATACTTTAAAATGTCTGGTATAAACAATTCAGTAGCCCCACTGCCAATCATCATTTATGTCAACATAAACCATGAATTTTTTTACAAATGTAAAGTAATGAGACTTCAGACCCATTCCAATGAACACTGGATTAAACAAAAGTTTAAACATGTATAAACATACTGCTCTCTTCAGAAACTAATGTCAGTACTGTCTATGGCAATTCAAACTGTAGATTTCTGTATTTTCAGCAGACAGGTTAATGACGTATTAACAACATTATATCAAAAGGACAGTTAGTTAACTAAAAGAGTTTTCTGCCTGTGCATCCATCAAAAGGAAACACATGCCCATCGCGTACTCACAGAGCGAGGACAGAAGATGGTTGGGTGTAGTTATACGACATTCTAATTGAGGCATATTTTAGAGGAGGGGAACATTCTCTGTTCTGGGACTCATAGGTATTTAGTAACACAGCGTCATGAGTGGGGGAATGAGAAATGACTAATATAGTCCTCATCCAGCCCTTCTGTATATATTTAGCTGTCAGAACTCTCACAACTGGGAAACAGTGTGCTAACCATCCATGGCTTGGTAAGAACAACTAACAAAAAATAAATAGATAAAAAAATAAGTAAAACAAATACAGGGGAGTTTTTTTTTTCCCCACAATGGAGACAGATAGTATGTGCAGGAGAAGACCGACAGAAAAAGGGAAACAGAGAGATAAATGAGGCCAACATTAGCAGAGTAAGGTGGAGAAGAAAGAGCTGCAAACTCCCCAGTGATCAGTACCTGCCAAGTACTGACTCCTAACAGCTGCCAGCAGCTCATCTGTGGCACAGGATTTGCATTAGCTTCCTACCCCGTTATCCCGCTTTCATCACTCATAATTAAATATCAACTGTGCATGGATCAGTGTTATTATTCAATTTATTTCAATTTTGATACTGAAGCTTGGTTACCAAAAATAACAAGACAAATTACTGAACGTACATGCGCACTGGGTAGACATTGGTAAACTGTAAAAATGTTATGGTTTTACATATGACATTTTAGTATACAGTATATGGGACTTAATGTCAGACTATATTATTTCAAGTGTAACACTTCATCCGAGACATTACCTTGACATCATTTATTGTAGTTCAGGGGGATAAAATCCACGACTCCATTATTGGGTTGACAGTGGAAATATTACTTGACCTCTGAGAATCAAGTCTCAGTTGTATGAATACATTTGGAAGGAATTTGTATTTAATGTACAGCGTACAAGACTTCTCTTATTACTGTGGACTCTGCAGTCAGAATTTCTTTTTTTTTTTTTTCATAATGATGCTTGCTTCAGTGCTGTCAAGATAGGTGCCAGCAGTCCTACTGACAACTTTCCTTGTCAAATCTGGGGATGGCAAGTAAGTGACCAGAATCCTGTATAATTTTCAGCTGGACGTGTGTCTCTGTGAGAGGCAAAGACATTAATGATCAAGCGTCAGATTTTTTTTTTTCTTTCCTTCCGCAAGCTGCCGTCTGTCTCCAGCGCCCGATTGCTATAAATCACATCGGCAGTGCATGTTATGCAACAGACCTGCCTCCTTCCCCCAATGATTTCAAAACAACTTCTGCGTTTTATGTGTTTTCAGAGTGATTGCGAAGATAAAAAGCCATCATCACCCAGTCTCTCTTTTTCTTACAGGTATGCTCAAATGCATCTAAATTAGGCTTCCCATTTGCTCCCCCACAATGCTACCATGTGTGCGCTGAATACAGGATGCTCTAACTAAAAGGAACGTGTGTTTCTTTCCATACCTCTAAACAGGGAATAGGGCACTGTAGCAGACCCATGAACTCCGATCTGCTATAATAAGAGCAGACAGACCTTGCGGGCAACAAGCTTTAGAGGTTTGAATATCATGTGTGAAAAATCCGATTTCACCAGAGCCCTTGAGACAACCGGCTTCCCCTGAATATCCTATCCTATCTTAATTCAGCACCACCACTAAGAGATCTTGAGGAACCTCCCTCAAAGATGTGAACTTTGGTGGCCTGCGTGATGCACAAGGCAAACTGTTGTTGGTGTCTTGTCCTTGCAGGTCTGCATCAACAACACTGGCTAACATGCTTATGTGAAGAATATAAGTTATAATAGAGAAGGATAATGCAAATAGCATTTTCAATGGAAGCTTGGTGGATGTCTGAATTTCAGTAATTGACATAGGAATTTACAGTGACAACTTTAAACTTTCTGATTCAAAGTTATGATGGCTATATGGCATAGATTCTGGTAGTTGGCTATAATAGGGCTGTTAGCCTATTTACATCATTATGCTGTCATTAGAATCATTGAAATGCTTTGCTTCTACAAAGACTATACCAATATATAGTGAGAAATCTGATAAAATAACATATCTGAAACATTATTATGATAATTGCTGCTATCGCTGAAGAACCCAATGAAGCAATTTAGGCTGATGTGTCAGTGGAGAGGAGAGATTGTGTCTGTGTCAGGCACTATTTGTCTTTTAAGCAGAGATAGTGGTGGTTTGTTGTGTAATGAACTAGAAATTACATGCATGATTTTTACCCAGCAAATTTTGGTACAAGCTATGGCTACTGTAAGTAGTTAAATGTGTTACTTCAAGTGCTTTTGCAAATATTGTTCACGCTGGTTCACTCCAAATGCATACTTATGGCTCCTGATTGTTGGTGTGTTTTTCTACCTGGATTAAAATTTCACTAATCATGTTCCCAGTAGTGATACTGCAGGGAAGTCCTAAGCATTCCACCACTGAAAATCATCACATCATTGTTTCAGGGGCATATCTTCAATTAGCTGAGGAAATCACATTATGGCATAGCATTGAGTTCATTAGTGCTGAATTAATCTTGCTGTCTGACATGATATTAAAAAAAGCACCCAGTTTAATTCACATTCAGTATTTAAATTACTGATGCCTTTCAGTTTGAAACTGCAGACATAAGTAAGTAAACCATGGCATGGGAAATCACAAGTAAACAAATACAGTGTAATGCAAAGCTAATGACATATAATTAATTTAGAAATCATGTTAAGAGAAGGGATCATGTAGTTTAGTAATACCCATAAAGGAACAAAGGGCCATAAAGCTCAGATCCATTCTGTGTTTTTTTCCATTTTTTTTCAGAATGAGAACATAATCATCAGCAACACATCAAGACACAGGATTGTTATAAAGATAATCTAACTGATGAAAAATACAAAATGAAGAATGCCTTTCTAAATGAAAAATACAGTTTCAATCAAGTGCTAGTAAGCATCCAGCCTGTTCACCAAGCCTGTGTCTGCTAACTTGGAATGGAATCTTCTGTCTCAGCTTCCTTCTCAAGTCTTGTTCATCACACATGGAGGTCAAAAGCACAACACAAAATGGAACACTCTGTTCCTGCAGTATCACTGCACTCTTATTGTGTACAATATTAGTTGGTTACAGATGTAAGATAATTTTAGGCTCATAAAAACTGCATTTAAAAAATGCCTGTTTTTGAATTAATTATTTTAAAAGAGAACAATACAAACCTGCAATGAACCAGGCATTACCTAAACTATGATATGGTAAGAGTTCTGGATATTTAAGTCATCAACATAAATTGTTAAGGTGGAAATGTTCCATCCAGGGAGTTATAAATGTATGGTAAAGCTTCCCAGGATTCATAGCACAGACCCTCAGAGCGTTCAAGACCAGGCTAGAGAAATATCGGATAGTTACACTCTACAATAGTCAGAATGATAAGCCTAGCTGGGCTAAATGGCTTGTTCATATCTTTCAACTTTAAAATGAAAGGTTTTAAAATGAAAATAATTCATTAAAAAGAATATTATATTATATTATATTATATTATATTATATTATATTATATTATATTATATTATATTATATTATATTATATTATATTATATTATAATAATGACAACATATTTGCTGTTGAAGGTCTCAGCATATATATATTAATTTATTTCTGATATAACTACTCATAACCCCAGCAGCAAAATATATATACAGCATAAATACCTACATCTCTTAAATTACAGGCCTACATAATTGTCCTGATGCCCTGAACTTTGACATCAGTACAAAACATAGCAGGGCTCCAATTCACCCATGCTTATGAAAAACTTGCATATTAGAATAAAGTAATAATATGCAATACAAATTAGTTCAGTTCCATTTACAATGGTTGTGAATACCAGGCTCTGCTTCTCTATGTCTCTCTCTCTCTCTCTCTCTCTCTCTCTCTCTCTCTCTCAGTTAATTCACACTTAGATGTGGAGGCTCAGGAAGCCTAACCCCTTGGATTTCATTATAGGCTTTTTTGTTTGTTTGTTTTGATTTTTGAGGGGAATATATGGTGGGATATGGGGCGGAAATATACAGTCTTCAAGGTGAACAAAAAAGGAGAGCACACAGAAAAAAGCTGCAAAGATCAAACATTCATATTCGCTAGAGGATCAGCCTTATAGCCTTGAGGAAGATCTGCTGTCCAAACCTGAAGACATTGCTTCTGTACAGTTACAATACAATTACTTTTGAAGTTCTGACCTTAAACAAACTGCATTTCTATCAGACAAATTAGTATTTTGGTCAAGTCTACTGTACTACCTACCAAGCTAATATGACTCATCAGTGTTGTGATTGGCGTGATTTAATTATTTTAGGGTATATCAAAGCTGAAATCTTTATTTATTCCTGTACATTACATTATGCAAATCTAAAACAGTAGGTATGACACTGTTTTGTCACATTATGCTTTGAAATTCTGCAAACTCTGGAATAGTGTCTTTATGTACTTGCACTGATCTCTTTGTGTTCACTTGACTCTTATTTAATTAGAAACATTAGGCCAGATTAACTATTCATGCACACAAACAATTCTTGAAATTGTTTTAAGGTAAGCTCCCAGAAACCTGAAAATTAAACACTTTCTCCCCAAGAATATTCATATATATCACTGTTCAGTAGCACATTCAGAAGGCAGCAAGGAATAACATAAAAAGCCCTCTCACTGATGATATTGAAACTGAAAATATAATGCTAGTTGAGGTTTATAGTGCAGTCATTTATAAACTGTTTACAAAGAGAACATACCTCAAAGAAATTAAACTGGTTTGACAGATATATCAATCACATACTATCTAAGAAGGCAAGGAGAACACATCTCAGTATCTAAGCATGAAGGAGAAATAGTTGCTTATTAGGAAGTCCAGTAAGTGCCTATTACTTGAAAATGGTAATAACTCCAGTGTTCCTTTTGAATGGAATAGATGAGTTGTTCAACAAATTGTTTTATTAAAACAAAAGTCACTGGAAAGGATGCCTATTACATGTGAGTGTTGGGCATTTAAATTTACGGTACACCTGAAAATCATAATATTTGATGGAGGAATACCAATTTTATGGAAACTGAACACATAAAACTAGTGCCAGGCCGAAGCTGTCGTTCCTTCCCTAAAAAAGGGTGAAGGTGAAGAGAGTTGTTATATTCCAAGAATTAAGTCTTTCACTAGGTGCAGATCCATTATACCACTTCCATTGAGTTAACTCTGAATGCCATTTTAAATGAACACACTACTATGTAGTGAGTATAAACATTAGTAGTATTATATTCCACTCCCTTGCTTTCCTTGCTGACTACACAGAGGGGAAGAGTTAGAGAGAAGTCTCACATGAGTTTTCAAACTATTTATGAGACAGGTGGGTCTGGGTTTTCAGCCATAGCCCTTGCTCTCTGCATGCCATACCAATAGTTTCCATTTATTCACCAAACTGAAGACCAGGATCCCTAGCTGAGGGAACAAATCTTAAGCTCATTCTGGGTCTGAGGTCCATCTTCACTGTCTGTTGAGGGTTCTCAGGTGTTTTATCAGTTACTCAATTATGGAATATCCCCCTCTAGGCTCCTTAGGGCAGTTCAGCCAACTATTAGGCATTGGTCTACATTACTGCATATCAGTCACAACAACACTGCAATGAAGGTAGATCTGCTTTGGGTTCATGGCCCTTGCTGGTGCACAACACAGCAACAAAAATGCATAGCTCACTAGGCCAAATAAGTAAGTCTTGTGATGACTTCATTAACTTATTAACTGATGTTTTTGTTTTGAAGTTTTATTTTCCTGATCTTATAAATTATATATATATATATATATATATATATATATATATATATATATATATATATATATATATATATATATATATATGTCTAAGAATGAGAGCACAAAAGCAAAGTTGCCATGAGAGAGTTGAGTGGCTCTCTGCCTTCATTAATTTCTAACAGCATAATCAAGACTTAAAAATATAACTGATGATAGCATTCTATTCAGAGTTCTTTGACAATAATTACATAACTGGAATCAAATCCAACATGATCTGTTGCCATGAAATGTAAAATTTTTAAAAACCATTCTGTTGCAGGAAATAAGTATTTTGCTACAATATCTGTACTTGGGAAGCTTTTCCAAATACTGCTGCTTATTGATTTGTTGATTTATTTAGACTTCTCATTTATTCATTGTGTGGAACATAGCAACAGTGATATCAGAAGCTTTATATCAGCCCTCGCTTGTTAGAAACTAAAGACAATATGTCATGGACAATGCTCAACCACTGAGGAATTTCATGGCATGACCAGTTACGTCTCCCATAACTGGACTGTGCCTCATTTAGAAGGATACAGTCGTGGTAAAACACTACAGTTGAAACATCACTGTCAGCTTCATATGCATTGTGAATTGTACAGTAAGCCATGTCACTCCTGCTAATAAGACTGTGCCGGGCACCTTGCACTACAGGGAGGATTGTGGCCATGTAGTTTGATCTAAGGTAGGTCACAACTACCATTCCTTGACATTTCAAAAAACAGAGAGAAAACAAGAAGTAACACCACCCCAAGGTTGCACCATATAATGATATGTGGTCATACTTGGTGTAAGCTAAAAGCCAGAACTGCATCATATTGGAATTCTGCACTTATTTCCCCTGTCTTATGATTATGTAAATGAGTTATTCCTATACTTATAAAATAACTAGCTATCTAAGTATAACCAATATTCGATGTTAACGAGCAACTAATGATCATTGACATCATGATCCGAACTGAAAAAGGACAATTGTTTGCTACATATTACAATGTTAGTTGTTCTATAAATCTACCAAAGAAAACTGGAGAAAACTCAGTGGTATCAACCTGCTATCTATCATTCATTACAAATAATTCCTGCACAATTAGTGTAATAGTGTAATGTTGTTACACTTCATAGATAAAATAATAATTATGTGACATATTTTGGCATGTAGATTTATAAGCATTGTTCTATTCTCCTGTCCCTATACAGTTGTTACATATATATTTGTATTTCATTATTTCCTAAATAGCGGCTATAGTTCAACTGTATACTAAGCTTTATACTTTGCTGGCATTGTAATGATAGTTTTTAGACGATTGTCTGCAGTGCGGTGGGTTTGTCATAGAGGCCTTGAATAAATACTTTAACTCATCAATTACATGCCTCACATACAAACCTACATAGCTGTCTTTTTTCTCCATGTCTTTCATTTCCTGAGGTTTACAGAGACCAGAAAGGGCTTTTAAGTTACAATGAAAGAGGTGAGGGTAAATTTAGATTTCTCCCCATTCCAGTCAACAATACAGAATGGCATTTATATAGAAAGGTTTGCAGCTCCCATGAGTGGGTCCAGCAGCAGCATACACATAGTGGCTGGATAAATATAATGGTAAATGTCACTGCTTTTCTTTCATCTTTTCAGATTCATTATTTAATTCTGGCTGTGCTAATGGAAGAAAATAATAATAATTGCACAGTTTTCCTGTTAAATTGCAATAGAAGTATGCAAGCTACATACATACCATTCATTGGTACATCGGTAATTGCTATTTTTTACAGTGGACAGCAGCCCTTCTCGGGTTGCAGCTCCTGCGCTTCATAATCCATGCCCTGGCTGGACAGGAAGTTGGGTGAAATTTATCTTTCTAGGACTAGTTTCAGACACTTGTAGAATCTATGCCAAGGCACACTGAAGCTGTTTTGGTGATTCGTGGTGGCCTGAAGCCCCATTAAGATAGATCTATCACCTTAAGGACTTTCTCATTCTAGAAAAGTGTGAGCATACACTAAACAGATGCATTAAATTCAGTGAGGAATAGCCAGGGCTGCTGTACTTGAGACTGCAGCTATTACAATATCTGCAATCTGAAGGACTGACTGGCATGACTTCAGCACCCTGCTGTCCACAAAGTCAGCATCAGTGGCTGTACTTTAAGTTGGGTAGAATACTTGATTAAATTGTTTATGCTAAGAAGTGAAGAGACAAAAGCTCAAGCACTGTTTTGGTAAGAGTACAATCACTTTTTATGTCAGTGCATTGCTGCTGATATCCTCTGCAGGAAGGGTAAGTATCACAGTGTAGTTTTACTACTGTTAGTGAAACATAACAGAAGGACAGTTAAGATCACTTGCATGAATTCAGCTTGTTCTCAGCAGTTATACATATTTTCGTGCATGTACAGCCCATGATTATTGAATGTGCAAAGCTGGTGTACAGTATTATTTCATGAACAAATCAGCAAACGTATATATGGGCAATGGCCATCACATCATCTATCTTAATTAACATTTGAAAGAAATGACTACAACAGGTGCTTGTGTAAACTGGAAACTGAAAAGAAGATAGTTTACATTGTTTCTGTTGTTATTTTAAAAAAACACAATGCGTTTTTATATTTTACAGACATTTTACTGTGGTTGACTAAACTATTTCTACTACCACTACTGATCTTCAATTTTCTATTTAAAGGTAGTCATAGTGTCAGTGCTTGGTGGTAAAGACTCGGTTTTGCCAATTTACTGAACTGGTAGAGAAGAGCAGTGTTTCCATGGGAGTAATTAAGAACTCAAAAGTCAGGACCTCTGGGACAATGGGATGCCAGTATGAGTGCTGTGCACTTCTTCTCTAGCATAAACCAACCAGTGCAATTACATACCATGCATTGCTGTAAAAATACACCATATTGGATGTCCTTTTGAAGCTGTACTGTATGAATTGCATTACACAAATGCCTATACAGTTACACAGACTGAGAAATGAATGTTAGAATAATGAGGACATACTGTTTAAAATAATAAAAGATAAAAGTCAATATTCACCTTTGTCCATATGTCTGATGAATTTCAGTTGTTTGGCAGTCAGAAAGCCTCTTAGCACTATAATCATTGTCTTCACATTTTCAATCTTAACTTCCATTTCTTTCAGGGGGTCTTATTTTATAAAGAACAGCAAATTTTAAACAGGCCATTGGACAGTTAGAAAGACAATCATCTATCAACCAAACACAATCCTTGAGCTGTTTTGGAAAGTAGCACCTGATACAGTGAGTGAAGATATGTTGTTATAATTATATTCAATGGTTGTTGTATAGAATAAGACAGATACTGGGTTTACTAATGAAGGAATCCTATATCTGGTCTGCACACTATCCATGCCATCCTAGAATAACTTTCTCCTAGACTGGTAACATTACATTACTGTAGTATAGGGCAGTCAAGACCACATCAACTGGGAGGTAATAAACGACACCTCTCATTTTGGGGTACAGAAATGACAGGTTTGGTTCCAGTGCTAGTCGAGTGAGTGCTGCAGAACAGCACATTTTCCAATGATATTTAAATCTGTTCAGGAAACAGCATCCCAAGTTAGGTGGCTGACTCGCTATCACATGGCTGTGTGGCTGTGCTTCAGATTCAAATTTAGGTTCAACTTTTTACACTTTACATTATTTATATATAGTCTCTTCACAGCATGATTACCTTATGCAGCTTAATAAGTTTTTCAGTGAATTTACTGGCAAAACAACACCTAAGTCGACGCACTTGGAATCTGTAGTCCACGTCACACCCAAAATTATAATTTGCCATAAGTACTTAATTATATGAAATGTGAATTTTGAAAAGATGTGGTCGCTCTGTTGTACTATTCAAATATGCGTCTGGGACCCATCGCATCCGCAAAAAGCGCAAGCGAGAGATGCGCAACCAGGAGACGAGACCATGGGGGCTGTCCACGCGCTGAACGGAGGCACAGCTGCCATGCATCGGCTCATCACCCAGCTGTGCCTCGTCAGACTGATGACATACGGCTGCATAAATAAGCAAACTCCTCAACTCAATACGGGGAGCCATCTAATCTACACATGAGTGGCCACTTCCCTTAACTCTGTCACTCTCTCCCTCTGTTTGCCATTTCAGACTAGGCAGGCAAGGAGGCCATCTAATGACAGCAGCTTTGGAGCCATGTCTGTTGGCCCTGTTGGACGGTCCCAAAGGCTCCCCACAGTAACTGGAAACAGAGATGTTACTGGTCCATGAAACCGCTTGTCTGAAGACTGTACTCTGCTTGATTTTGCTCTTGTTTTCTCTTTGTGGGCCATTAAAGGGTTGCATGCATTGAATTTCTCACCTTGTTGCTGCTCTTTTTTCACCCTCCAGATGCAACACAGGGTTCCATCTCACCCCATGACAGTGTAACTCAATGTTTTGTAAAAACAACATTATGGCAATCACAAGGCTTTCAACCTGAATGTCAGGTGACTTTGATCAATGGTTCAGAGTACAGGCAGTACCAGTGTTTTATAAATGTGGCAAATATCACTTGAATGAACACTGAATGCTATGAGAAGCTATTGACATGTGGCATTGCCAGTTCAATTGACTTGAACAAAACACATGCTAAAGTTGAGTGAAGCTGCTGTCAAGAGTTATATGTGGAAGACAAAAGAAAGAAACAGAATAAAAATAGGTCCAAAACAATAGGTTTTCAAGCCAGGATGCCAAATCAAAAATGTACACCAATCACAGGGCTGTTCCACAGATAGCATTGACATTCAGATTTCCTTTTCCAAAGAGATAAATAAGTGATGAAACAGTTCTGCTGTCCCTGCTCACATAAGATATATTCCTTTCTTCAGTGGTACTTAAGGTTAAAAGTGTGTTTAAACCTATTGGATCTAAGCATGTTCAAATGCCTGTTTCAACCATAACAAGCTATAATGAGACAGTTCTGATGTTGTTATTGAACTCCTAAAATCTTTCATATTCCCCAGCATTAGATGAAGAACAATAAAATTGTACATTAATGAATCCTAAAATGCCCTTTGATGTGTAAGAACTTCTGACATTCAGATGTGTGCTTAACTGAGTCCAAACCAGAGAGAGGCTCTGAAATAGCTGACTTTGGCATTGCTTGGGTATCATCCATCACTTATGATATCAGCTTCCAGACAGGTAGATTAATACTCAAGATAGTGATTCCAGTGGGAACCAAGTTTTTACAAAATGCTTGCTCTTACTGCAGTTATTTTAATATCTTCCTATTAAATTGCATAAATAACTTGAAATATTATAAGCAAAGTTTGATTCCCCCAACATTCTGTCCCTTATTAACATGAGTAGGAGGGACTATTCAAAAGTATTGTGCCCATACTGAACCTTTTGCCAAAGAAATTACTTGTTATCATGATGTACAGTGTGTATTACACTACACATTTCTCTGTTTCAATAGAAATCAATGATTATCTGTATTCCCTCTGGAGAAATGACATATATATACAACAAACCATTACAATGACCATACCTTCGTGGCTTCCCTTTTTTATATTTCATATTAAAATGATTTATTTCATAGATTCAGACTGGTCTGTCTGAATCAGTCTGTCTGGTCACCCTCTCTCTCACAAACACACACACACACACACATGAAATCATGAAATCAATGATGAAAAACACCACAAAAACTGATGTAAGTGGTGAAGGAACACCTTCACCTAGTATGGACACCAAGTCCATACTACCTGCCTATGCTATTTTACAGGATAAACACGCCAAAGTCCCCTTCACTTGCCTGAGGTCAGTGCAAATCTGCTATTGTACCTTATATTAGCCAACATGCTGTTGGCCTGTGTCAATTTTCTGCAGAAATGCCTCCAGCACACCCCAGGTATTGCTGAACTAAAGCTAAGGTGGGTCAGTGGAATTATGACTACACGCAGCGCTCTCTAACTTTAATATTGCTAAGGTTGGTAATATACAGATTAAAGCTAGCCTCAACTGGGAATGATATGTTGTATAAGGGGATACAAAAGGCATTAACATGCTGAATGTGAGTTGTGAAGTGGGATGCAGAGCATAATAGTCTCCTAAACATTGAAAACAACATAGTTATCACTGCAGTATTAAAGCTGAACCTCAATAGTAAATATTAAATTATATCAACAGTTATTTTTTTAAACATGTGAAAACCGTACTTAATATTAACTTTGTTGACATTTAGACAAATATTGTCTTCATTTCAAAATTCACTTTAGTTGTACCGGTTTGAGCACCAGTTGCCTGCAACCAAAATTGGGCATTTTCTACTCATGGTTGGTAAGCTATACACACACCCACATACACACAAACACACACATACTGCATATTTTCGGTGCTTCAAATATAAATCATTCATCTTGACCCCTTTTGGGGAAGCAATTCTGAGGGGATCCCGACCTGTCAGAACTGATTTGTTTCAAGTGTCAGTGGGCCGGCAGACATACTGACTCTAGGCCATGCATTCAGAGAAGTTAGCAAGAGAGATTTACTACAGTGGATCCAGTCTAGCAGCTCACCACACACTCAATGTATCATCCTGCCTTACTCCATAAAATTAAAATGTCTTCAAAGAGTAACGCCAGTTTTTACTTGGACCTTACTAATTGTAACCTATGTAACAAGACTAAAAATATTTGTTTTTCAGTACATTTTTGTTACATTTCAGTCTTCATTGCTAATGTTTTTCTGCTAGTGGGCACAATTATTTTCAGCAAGGTGACTAAACTGTTCAGACATGGTTATAGGTTGGCTTCAGTGCGCCAGAGCAGACAGGTTTCGAAAGTAAGGATTCGGTCCGCTTCCCTGACAATGGGATTCCTTTAACGACTGGGCAGCCTATTTCCACAGGCAACCTCATTTAAGAACCAGCTGAAGGTGAGCACAGTGCACAAAGCTCAGCAAGCCTCAGTAATACTGGTGGAATTAACAGCATTACTAACGCTTGCTACTCTGAGGGATTAAGAATGAGGTTCAGATAAGGTTCCGGTGCCAACCAGGAAAAAAATAAAGTAAGTTATCAACAAGCCGAGGATGAATTGCAAGATCTATCAAACCCTGGGTCTACTTTTTTAATGAAACCTATACAGGCGGACTTGCTGGATCTAGTCATTCATCCATATCATATAACACTAGTAGAAAGAAATAGAAATGAAGGTGCATAAACCATTCCTTCAGGATGAAAAAAGCCTCAAGAGCTGGCAACATCCTAAATGTTAGTTTTTTAGACCACTTTTTTTTTTTTTTTTTTTTTTTTTAAACTTAGATGTATTACATCTTCTGAGAAATGTCATTGACAGTATCTGGTTATAAACTGTCTTTCAGATCCCACCAGGAAAACAACAAAAATGTCATCAATTAGCTTTGGTAGGATCTTTAACTGCAAGTGGATAGATTCGTTTTCATGTGTTGGGCATTCTTAATGCAACCATTGTATTTCCCATTATTTTAATTATGTACAATCTTCTTTCATTGTATGGAAAAGCAAGCCAGGTTTTGATCTTAGTAACTTGCCTTTCCAGTTTAGTGCAGTTTGGAAAAGGACAGAATATGCCTTGAAAAAAAAAAAACAACTTGTGAGTCCCCTACAGATTTTTAAAGGCCTTAATGATCCTTCCCAGCATAACTTGGGATTATATCCAGAACTGGCAGTTCATCATGCACACATGTGAGGAATGCTTGGGGCAAGAGTCTTGTCAGGAAGTCATTCTGCTGCCAATTAGTATCATATGAGGGGAAAAAAAGAGCTGCACAGTTGCAATTTTATACTTCTTTTACCCAGGTCTTCTCAAGCAGAGAACAGTTTCATTCCTGTATTTAAGGTAATGAATCTAACACTTCTAGCCAATACTACATGATTATATATGTATTTTAGCTGCTTTTCCTACTGAATGATCACTACAGTTTTATCCTGGAAAAGGATGAGCTACTGATGTATTAATTAATATATACACTACATAGTCATCATCAATAAATGTTTCTTGGTTTAGCAAGTAATTTCTAACACATCATTCAATGAGAAGCAGCTCTGTGTTCAAACTATGTAAATACATTTAAATAAATATTATGCCTTGCTGTAGGATGACCTTTCAGCAACATTAAAACCAGTATTGAGGAGATGGTGATTTACAGTGCATATAATTAAAGCACTGTTGTATAACTAACAGTACTAATGCTTAGACAGACAACACACTTGTCACTTGAATCAATTGTCACTAATTAATATATTTATACACACGATGTATTTTTATCAGATGTAGATGTTAACAGCACATGAGTCCTTCCAATGAAAACTGGTAGTAATTAGTATGTCCATGTAATCAATAAGTCCACACTTAGTTTTAAACCGTCTTCTGATAGGCATGTTACAGGGGAACATGTGGAGCAGGTCATTAGAGGAGCATACATCATATTAATTACATTTTTTGGCTGGTGTATCTTTCTTAGAAAACTCTGTACTTGGGAAAATGAATGCATGCTATGGGCTACATATGATCAAAAACACATTCTAAATATATTAAACAGCATGTTCATATTGGTTCCAAATGCCATTTGAAAAATGAATGCTTCAGATGTTTCTGTTGCTGCCATTATTTACATTGCACACGATTCTCTTAGGGGATTTTGACAAAAGTCCAGAGCTTTCAAAACCGTAATAAATGATATGATGAGGGATTTATTACCAAAGTAACCACCATATTTTAAAATATGTGACAGTGAAAAGACTATATTTGTTTAGCTTTTTATAATGTTCACAAGGTAACTACCTTGCATGCTGTTGTCTCTACCCTTTTGTTACCATTTAAGTTCCTGTGTGTGCCATTTCAATGCATTCTGTGACTATATTGACATAATGGAGTCTGCAATCCTCTGAGCTCTATGCACAGGGGACACCCCTTGCACCACACACATTCAGGACAAAACAAACACAGCATTCACAATGGTTGGATAATTCTGTGCTGCCTCCTCAGAAAATACAGTAAATGGAAAATAAATGTTTCCTCTTGTGTTAATGGTACTGCAAGTTCATGTCATCAACCTGCTGTAGAACCTAACAATTTGCTTAGTATCCCTACACTTATCAGATTTTGTTCCTGTAGCAAAATCACACGCGTGCATTTATATTAGGGAACACGCTTTACTGTGAACAAGTTCTGAATTTCATTGCTTCCGTTGCCTTTCTACTGAGCGCATTTCAGGTTTTGGGTAGTCAGCTGGATGCATTTGTAAACTGGCATGTCTACCTAAACACCTTCCCTGGGAATCAATTTTTCTTTTTTTAAAGCATAAATGAGTATTTTGCTGTTCAGAGATCAGTCCTTGGCAAATCTTTGGCCAATTAGAAAGGTATTACAAAACAATTCATTCAAATGTGAACAGTATGAGACAAGCACATTACACGTGTAATTAAATTTCAGATGAATATTCTTCCTCTTTCAGGTAGCAACACAGTGAGTGGTAAGCAATTACTGCTTGTTAGTCATTAAACCTGCAAGACTAAACTGAAGTGTTGTTTTTACTGACAAATGAAACAGAGAAGCTTGGGGTGAGTGAAGGCAGTGGGGCACCATATTTCTCTGTCGTCAATACACATCCTTCACATATTATGTGTCTTAGCATGCCATTGAGAAGCTATCAAGCAATTAGGAAATGTGATCAGGGTTTACTAAGGGATCAGTTTCAAGATAAATAGTTGACCAAGATATTTTTTATACCTCATACTTCACATACTACACATTCACGTTGACTTCAGAAATTATGTACTTCAGTATTGATATGTACAAATGCATGATTACTTGCCCAGAAGTTTACTTCTATTCAAAATGGACAACTGCAGAACTAGTGTGTGTCAGCATAGTCATGTTACAGACAGTCAACACTGTGAAGTAGTAGTACATCTGTCATCTCAAAGAAATGAGACATGTTGCCTGGTGCATAAAAAGGCCAAGATATGACAACATTGTTACATCCTTGTACATACTGTACCACCTCCAAGCTCCATGAAATTCAGTAAAGAAATTTACTCTGCCTCCAATGACAGGACAAAGACAGAGGAAGTATTTCTGTGCGGCTAACGTTGACAGGCTATGTGTCCCTGACGATTTTCAAAGGGAAAACCCCATCTTCTGCATGGCTTATGAAATATTCAAGTAAATAAAGTATAAAGGAAACACTTGTGACATAGAGTAATATATACTGCTCCCTGTGGGCCCGCTATGCATTTATGTATGTGACTGTACTTCATAAAGTGGAGCTTCCGTACACTTAATTGGATCATATTACCATTCCAAACAGGTGTGTGTTATGGCTTTTTTTTTCTTTTCTTCACTGCTCCACTCACTGAAATGTATATTGCACATCATTGTATTAAAAAAGTTTAAAATATAAACACCTTGAGACCACATTAGGGTATACCAAGTTACTATTTCCCTTGATGTAGAATACCTTATTTAACTTCACTACTTCCCATTATGCCACATGTTGCCTCCCCCAACTTGCAATTCTGTAGATACCCTTTTCAGATTACTCAAGTTGCTTGCATCCGGCATGTCAGTCTCTCCACTCCTGTTTTTTTTTTTTTTTTTGTGGACACCCTAACATTCTCAGTCAGAACCCCTGCAACATTACAATTTATGTAATGTATCATGATACAAATAATGGCCTAACAAACTGGACATCTGTGTATATCTTTGTATATCTTGTGGTTTTCAACCATTTACCATTCCAAGTAAATTCATTTGAGGGATCACGTTATCCAAATTTAAGAGACAAAGCAAATACCCATCATTCATGTGCATACCTATTTTCATTTTAGATTTTTAAAGAAAATTAACTGTCATATAAACCATTCAGTGTCATAAATAGACTGAGGAGTCATAAGTTTTGTGATATTCTGCAGCTCTATAAACAGTTGATCCATGCTTCTGTACAATTCTAGTACAGACATTTGTTTTTGTTCTGTCTTTCCCTGCACTCAGACAATGTTTTGGCACACAGTAGATATTCCAAGCCTGAGCTGAGACTGCACTCTTGAAAAATTGTATAAAAATACCCCCTGCCAAAATAAACAAGACGGTATGTTTCAACTGTTATACCACTGAACAGAGTCATTGTGCTTCATGAAAGAAATAATGCAGAAATAAAGAGGCAATTGATTTGTCTTTGGGTGACCTGAATGTAATTGAAATTGGCACTGCTCTTGAAGAATTTATCTTTTTTTAATATGCCTTGCTATGGCTACAGATTTAGCTACAATGGAGTGGTTTTGTTGTCACATTAGCAGTACTGTGTCCATTCCTGAACCAATTAATCAAACATAAGGGAAGGCACAAAAAAACAACCAAGGGGGAAAAAATATATGTGAACCAGGAGATTAATTTCCATGCAGCTGTGAAAGTGAATAGTACCTTTCATGCTACTCTTATTTAGCCATGTTTGATTAGAACATTAGACAAAAACATTGACCCAGTATTAAACTATCAATAAACAAACACACCAAAGTAAAAAGTTCTAATTATTTGGAAAAGGCCTAAGGCATTTATTTTCACATTTTAGTACATAATTAGATAAATAAAACTAGTTGAATATTAAATATAATGATGTCCTACATAATCCAAAGGGGAAAAAAGACAAACTTTTTTTCCTTTTAGAGCTTGTCTATCTATTTAGATGAATGACAATATAAAGACAAGCACCACATTTTCTAAATTTATACTTCCGTTGCTTCAGCACTCCTTCGGAAGTTTTATAATTAACAGATCTTGGTGCAAAAACATGGTTCTGATAAGATGTCCTTGGCAGCAACAATGACAATCTTTCATCTTCAGAGAGTCTGATCCTGGTGGAACAACTGGAAACAGCTTGTTAATTCCACAACCATACTTCCTAGTCATTCATTTCACTTTGTATGTCTCTTCAGTATGACTACCCAGCTATTTCCACTTGAATTCTATATCATATTCAGTGATCCCTGCCATATGTATAGGACATCAGGAAACAGAATGGGCCAATCCTCATCTACAGATATCCACAACTAGCAGGATCAGACACTGAAACCTGGAGAAACTTCCTTTTTTCCTTGCTAGCCATCTAACTGATGAGCTTCGTGTTGGACCTCAGGGACTTTGTCAGAGGAGAAGAATCCACATAGCTCTAACTTATGACTTATAAAGGTGCATCAGCCCTTGTCAACAAGGTGATCAAAGCAAAGTGTTCACTATAAATATCTATGATGAGAAGCTCTGCAGATGCAGAAGGAGTGGTAATTTGAAATGACTGTGTGTGTGTGTGTGTGTGTGTGTGTGTATGTGTGTGTGTGCGCACGTGTGTGCGTGTGTGTCAAAAATGAATCAATGCATACTGCATGTATTTAATATTTCCTAATTCAAAAACAAGGGGTGTAACTACTTAGGCACCAATGAATAATTAAGTGCAGTTCCCTGTCTGTTTATTTTAATCTCACCATCACATTATGCTTTTTGAACATTTTTACCTTTTGATGAAAGGAAATAAGAGAACAGTGTGTCTAATATTGTGTGGTAATATATTACATCACTGGGCATGTTCATGTTTTTAGTGGACGAGGGGGTATAAAAAGGCATGATATAATAGAGTCAGGATGAAAAGTAATGGATTGGTTGATACAAGATGTAAGCAAGAACAAGGGTTTTTAAGTAAAATGTAGGATGCGGCAGGGAGCCAAGGAAGGAAACTCATCAACAGCCAAGAAAAAAGAAGTGAGGACAAGAGACAAGCCAATCTGCAAAATTTTGTAGCAGCTGAAGAACATATAGAGGATGAGAAGGTCATCAAGGAGAGAACTGCAGTAAACAAAATCAGAAATGACAAAGGCCTTAATGAGAAGAGCAGAGTATATTCAATATGATAATTAAAGGTGTTAATGAATATATTAAAAGTAGGAAAGTATAATGGGGATAAATGATTGCGGTGAGCAAAAAAAAAAAAAAAAAAAAAACTTTTGCTGAAAAAAAAAGAACAAAAAGAACAAAGAATGCCACCATGTTACTCAAAGATTCTGATTTATAATAGATAGGCAATATTATTCCATACATTTTAGCACGAAGGAGGCTATCCATAAAAATAAAACATATTTGCAGCCAAAAGCAGAGGGATTTTCCTTAAAGGACTAACATATCTGCCTTGTGCCTTTCCATATCACATTTCAACAGAGGCAGTCATCCTATGTTTAACTTCTGATCATTTTCCATGCTATTACATTACATCCAGCATAGGACTCATTTCTCTTTCTACTTGGACAGATATCACTGCCAACAACCATTGATATTCTCAAAGGCTCCACTCTGGAGAGAATAAGCTTTGAAGCTAGTTGTATTATTGTCTGCTGAGAGTTTGAATTTTAAGTAAGTAATCACAAGCTTGATAGATTTCTAGTATATTCGTACTTCAGTAAATGTTTTTTTTTTTTTTTTTTTACTGTAGGTTTTATTTGTTGTTTAAATAGATTACATGCATTTCACTACACCTTATTTCAGCTGGGAGACAAATCCTGAGAAATTAATTCCACTGAGTCATACTGTTGTATTAAAATGGGGGCAATGAATCTAGTGGTATTTAGTTTGCATTGCTAGTAAGAAAAAAGTATCAGATCTGGATACATCCGGTTATAAAATATTTGAAAATGCCATTCTAATCATATAATACATAGCAAGGTATTTTAATTCAAATGTGTTCTTTACATGATGTATATCAAAACTAATTATTTGGCCAAGCTTTATGTGGCAGTTGGCTAAATAGGCCCAAGTCACCTCACTGAACACTTTGTGAAACTTTCATTAAAAAATCCACGTTTATCATACTTGCCCAAGGATAAGTTTCTTTTGAGATCAATTCATCAAAATAAAGTACATGCTCATAAGTTTACTATGTTGTCAACAGGAAGCAATTCCTCCAAAGGGCTTTGAAACCTTTATGATGTCACTGGAACCAAATTATGAGAAATGTGCCCTTTACCCCCACAGAGAGGTATAGACATAAGGTTCTATTTGAAAATTTGACACACAGATATCCCTACTTGTACAAAATATGAACCCTGTGAAACAACAAAGGACAATAGCATAAACCAAGCAGAGATGCCTTAATGAATTAAAACAGGATACACACAAAAAACACAAATACTTCCCTCTCCCTTCTAAAGGCATCATAGTGTTAGAGAGCGAGATTCTACGTGTGCAGGTATAGAGAAGCAGGCAAATGAGTTGGGTGCTATGGCTCATTCTTGACCTACAGTCTGTTGTTTACTTCTCCAGCTGGTAAATTACTGGTTCCCTCTCAATGTTGTTGAAGGAAATACATCAGTCTATGTCCCAAAAGCTTTTCCTTTCTCATTGAAACATTCTTCAAAATGAAATGCACAAGAAAACACTTGAAAGCAGCTGAACAGTGTATAAACTATTTCCTTTAACATGATGTGCATAAACTAATGTTTGATTAATACCTCTCTCTAAGGCTAGAATGAGACGTTCCATTTTGCGTAACTCAGACCCTACCTGCATGACAAAAAGCTACGGTTTCCCAAGATAGAAAATGAAAAAAGCTGTCAAAATATTCATCCTCCTCAAACACTTACAGCTCCACACTGAGTTTACACTTCAAAATATGTGGGATTGCTGGGGAGGTATTTGCATTAAATACAGACAACACACCCACAGAAGGAGCATGAGACACGCTGCCTTGGAAACTGAAGTGTGAACACCAGCAGCTCAATCTAGCAGCTTCATCTAATCTAGCTACTTTATCTGTACCATAGAAATGGGCCTATATGAAACATCTCATATGCAAACAAAAGGCAAACAAAGGAGACTTGCAACCATTTTCCACTTGTACAGTGTGTTCAACATGACTTGTGTCATGGGAAGGTAGGCCTTCAATCGCTGTTTGTAGCACGCTTTGTAGCATTTGAAGATGGAGAATTTTAATGACATTGCTTCATGTTTTCATACCTGCATGTTTTTGCCCTTGGGCACATTATAAAAACCCAACATGCTTCTCCAGGAAACATACAGTTGCACTTTGTATCAAAGGGACTGTTTGTAATACTTTGTGAAAGCCTGGATAATGGTTGGCCTTGTACTTCACAATAAGGCAATATAACATGGTGTAGTAACTACAAAACAATCCACACCGATTTCACAGTGTCAATGAAAGCGTCAATGAAAATGTACGAATTAAGAAATAAATACACACAGACCGTATTTTTTATTTGCCTCTGAGCAGAAAATGTACACGTTTGCATTGAAGATACGCACATAAAACTTGCACATTGTTTTATACAAAACCGTATTGAATAGACTGCTAACAGAGAAGAATAACTCAAGGTGAGTCTGACAAAGAGGCAAGTGAAAAATAAAACCTAAGTTCAGGGCATGTTTGCTAAAATCAGATACTTTGCTTTCATCTTTTGAATCTGCTTTGTGTTAGAATAATGAAGTAAGCCTACCATTTCATTAATTACATTTTAACACCTGCATGATTAAGCAGCTACTTTTAATGAAATCTTCCACACTTTCAGCTGCAAAGTGAGGCTCATTTTTACACTGTGGTAATGAGGAAGAAAATGTTCATCTATAGAAAATATTAACGAGTGTTAAAAATAATTTTTCATTCTCACTTAGAAGAATGTGCAAGGTTCTCAGCGCTACATGACTTCGGTACTGTCTCTCAGAGATTGTATCTCATCATTTTGAAAGTACATCTCTGCATTTCAGATTCAGTGTGTCAAAAAGGGATGATCATGTAATCATCCATGTACTGTACCTTTTAAATATGTACTAGCATTGGTTTCTATGAAAGATACACAAACAATAAAAAATGATCAATAATTGTTTCTTCTTTTTTTTTAAATACTTCAGATAAAAATGTCTTCAGATAAATGTTCAAACATGTTGGATTGAAAATAAAACTTAAAAGATATCCAGTCCTATCACGTATGGACAGAGTTGTCAAGAAACAATGCAGAAGATGATATGTTTCATATATGTATAAAATACGCATATGTGTAGCAATACAGTCATACATATTATATTTGTAGCGACTGGATAATGGCTTTACTATGGCTAACTGATATATACTTGAGCTCCATTATTACTCTTTCAGTTCACAATATACAAGGTTATATATTAGTACATCTACCCTATGCCATAATTCACATGAAGCCATAATCCACCCAGGTGGATGGGGGGGTCATCAATTTCTGAAAACTGATACCTATACAAATTTTGTCTGTGGAGCAATCACTGTGCTGAAGCATGTGAAAAGCAGCTACAAATCAACTTGCAAGTTTTATATATTGAATCACACACACACACACACACACACACACACATACACATTGTCACAGATGTTGTGATTCCTAATTATCACTTGGATGTTAGATGTTACTGCCTTACCATTTGAATAGCGAACATTTCGCCCATCTGTTTGCTTTAGAGTGCTATAATGTACGCAATAAGAAATCAAATGGCTCCCCATTTGCGCTAAGAACATGCATACTAGAGCTAATGTTAAACGTGCAGAGCAAATCTGAGGCACCTGGATTTTAAATGGAAAAAATACAGTTTGTATAACATACATTCAGGGCAGGAAGTATTGTAGTCCATGCTCATCACAGTAGATGCAAAGTTCAATTTTGGATACAAAATATGAATCACCCCTTTGAATCTATATAAGTAATTTTAATTAATGTGTCATATGCATAAATGCTGTTCAGTTTGAGGGATACTGGAAATAGAAAATTGTACAACAAATTTAACTTAACCTAGATAGATTCAAAGGGGTGAAAATCCATATAGTCATAAAACATTATTAAATTACAAACCACTTATTTGACTGATTTTGTATCAGATGGATCTTCAATATACATTGTCAAAATTTTTGGAAAGCAACATGCTTCACACTGTACAGTACAGAATGGACATGCAGCAATGTGTCAGGAACCATGAGTCACTCCCAGTTTAGAGCCTTGTTTGTCTGGACTTGCCTTGAAGCTGGACCACATAAAAAGCAGTGAGGTGACGTTTAGATGAAAATTTGAACCCCATTTTAAAGACATCTAGCATCTGAATGTGCACACTGAAAGAAAACAACTATCTACATTTTGTCCTCCACAAGCAAAGGTTTAGTTTGTTTCACCAGTTGATGAAGACTCAGTCATCAACATATTGGATCATAATTAATAAAAAAAGCTTTTATAACAAGAAAAAAAAAATAAAATGTATAAAGGTATACATTTTATACATTAAATGTACATGCAGGTCCAGTTGGGGGGGCATAAGCCCTGTTTAAGCATTGTGTGAAGAGGAAAGGGATTCCAATAACATAAGTAAACCTCTTTGAATCTGTGAATGTCTCTAGCATGGCTCCCTATAGTAAAATGAAGTTCCCCTGTAATGTCAAATAGAGAAACAAATTAATGATGGCCAGCTCTGGTTACATTGCAGTCTAATAATAAAATTCCCAAAGCAATCACAGTACAATGTGGTAATATATTAGCAGAAAAAGTGAAAATGTGCAATGAGCAAAGTCTTGCCTGAAATATTACAAGTGTGATTTATAATTCAAATGACTTAACTGAGATAGTGTAGCATAAATGAAAAGAAAGGAATACTTATTGTTTTAAACATTAGACCTGCAGCTATGAATTAGTTGGCCTACATTTCACTTTTGAGTACACATGCACCACACAGAACTTACTTGAATGAAAGTGTGTTAGGCACTGTATACCAGGATTGACATTCAGCATTGACCATAAGAGCAATATTCTGACCATGCTATCAGTTCTGAACAATACACCTCATAGGTGTATTTAGGAGTTTTTTTTTTTTTTTTTGGGGGTGGTTCTCTGTTGCAGTCCTCTCTCTGCCTGTGAGCTCATGGGACAATTATTTTATTATGGGTTTTGATTAAGTTCGGAAGCATTGCCCCATGAGGCTCAGCCGCATTACAAAAAAAGAGGTGAAGCTCAGTTTGATGCGGTGTCACCTGCAGATGACTAATGGACCTCCTCCCGCGCATCACTTCTGCACATTCAAATGAGCGCTTGTGTTGGGGCCCTCTCGCCCCGGGAGCAGCTCGCTCGCTGTAGCTGTGTCAGCTCGACGGGCTTTACTGCGTGTCTCATCCGCTCCCACTGATGGCTCCGGTGAACCCGCAGGTAATTTGTATTAATTTGAAAATGATTAATTCCAACTCGCCTGCAGTCTGAAAGGGTGCACAGAGTGCTAGTGTTACCATTCAGCCAGTAGTTGGCTTCGCATTAGTATGCAGAGGTGAAAGCCCTTGTAGCGATTTCCCTGGAGCGCCTTCCCCCCAGGTGCCCTGTGTCAGAACAAGGTGGCAAGCTGTTAATTGTGCATGGCACAACAGCCCTGGACTCTACCAGACAACAAGGTTGGAGTGGGCCTGCATAATCTGTAACTTTTGCGAGGTACACATTGTTTAAAGGCGCATGTTGGTTTGGACCATATAAGCAACAGTATATAACAGGAATGAACTGGGCTATTTAATTTTGGGATACTATGTCATAATAGCTCAGCCTCATTGTATACCTTTTATAGGACAATCTTTCAAAGTCAAGATTCAAACACAAAAGCCAAATAATTCTTATTCATTGATCACTCTGCTAAATTGACAGAAAGGCCAAAGCCACGCCAGGCTGAAGTACTAAATAATGTCACAATGGCTTCCTGGCACTGCTCTCCCTATGTACACCTCAGAATCAAGGGACATTAAACGTAAATGTTAATCTTGTCCTCAGTTTGCCCCCTAGCTATTTGGTTAGACTCATTGTGATTGCTAGTAGATACTGCAGAGGAGCTAAACAGCTTACTAGCCATTTATATGATTAGTTATTAGCTCTATCTACTGCTAGCAACAGCACATACTACAGTCCATAATGTACTTGATGGCTCTCTTTTTTTATTTAGCTACCTATCTATATAAATTAGCGACCCCGATTATAGTAAGATAGCTATCGATCTAGCTGTTTGTCATAGATGTACCTCACTAGCCAACATTGGCTACAGTGTCCCATTGTTTTATACAAAACAATTAGCAATGATACAAACAATACAAAAGCAACAATGTACCTGTATTGATGTTGCATCTGTGAATTGATCAATGTCACTGATTTATTTATTTTTCATATACATGTGAAAAATTGGATGAAAGTAGAACGAAAGTAGAGCATTCGTGTAGAGGTTGTGTACTCCAAATTTCTATAGAAGCAAAGAATCATTTCAAAGTTACGTTGAATCGTATTGAATCAAATTGTACTGTTTCAAACCAAATTGCATCATATCAAAGTGATTGCTAACATCTCCTCTGATATACTGCATCTTTGCTTAGGTAACAATATTGTATTGTATTGTTGCTAAGCCAGAGGTTTTTACCCCTCTCAACTCTTAGCAAGGTAAATGCTTTTTACAGTGACTTGTAAGCTGTTAACCGGTATTCATATAGAATTGCAAAGCATCGAAAACCATCTTCCATAAATGATCTGGTTGGTTAGATATTTAGATAGCTCCTAGTTAGTGCCTACCCCAGACACAGGGTTTACCTGTCTAACAAAATATTCTGTTATAGAGTAGGTTAAAATACTCCAAATCAATTATTCCCAGTTATTTATTATTGTTTAGAAGTTGGCATGCCTCTACAACATTGACGTCAGATCACTACAGCTGTCGTTGTGAAGTTTACATTCAAATGTTTTTTTTTTTTTTTTTTTTAATCAATCCATTAGTCAGCAGTTATTTAACTGAATGGCATTGCTCTAAATTTGGTGCATTTATTGTTAGATTTTGGTTATAAAAAAAAAAAAACCAGGGAAGTTATAAAATACATGATGACGCACATCCAAGGATATCAAACTGTGATTTGATTACAAACTCATTCAGTAAAACATCCTTTATAGTTAAAAATGCTAATACTATACAATCGTGTATACAAACTGTATGGCATAGTGATGCACATTTTCTGGTAGTAACAAATCCAATTATGTGAATCTGGTATCTGTATTGCACTGGATGCCTGCATGTAATGGAGTCTGACAGATACTCTGGACTGTTCCGCCAGCCCAAAGACCTCCAACAGAGAATCTCTACATACGGCTGGCAGTAAAATCACGTGGGATTGTACAAAAAGACCACCATTAACCAGGGTATTTTTAAAGGCCTCAGTTTAGATTCACACAGTGTGAGTGGTAAAGATTCAAAATGGTAATTAGAACCCAGAAGCAAGACCTAATTAAGTCATAAGTCTCTGATGTAGCTGCTCAATGCGGTTTGGGATGTTGGGGGTACTGAATGGCAGCCCCAGAACAGTTCTACACCCTGGTGTGCAAAACGAGAGGATAAAAAAACTGCCGCTTCCTGGCATTCAACAGTGATATTATTATTATTATTATTATTAGTAGTAGTAGTAGTAGTAGTAGTAGTAGTAGTAGTAGTAGTTGTAGTAGTATTCTGAGATCAGACTGACTTTATATTTATATATATATATATATATATATACATGTGTGCGTGTGTGTGTGCATATTTGCATTTCTTTCTTATGTGTTTTCTTATAGCTCATGCTTTATGGCTACATAATCAAGACACAACCAAACGAAAACATTCATACAATTTTAAACTGTGGTCCATATGACCAATTACAAAGGAAATGGACAGAGGATTTGCAATAAAACCTGAGAAAAATAACCTAATAACAAGGTAATTTTAATATGGAATGTAACATATTTGTGAAATAATGAATACAGTAATACTACCAGCAGAGAGAAACCACATGGCTGAGGCTGTCTCTACATCTTTCAATTTAAAATCTTTGATTAAAAGGCACTGGCTTCTTCACTCTGTAGCCATGAGACCAAATCTTCTACCAAATCCAAAAGATACACAGTACAGGGAAAAAAGAAAGAAAGAAAAGAGGCAAATGCATGTCACATGGAGGAACATAAGTTTTAACAAAAAGTACAGACTCATTTTGTAAAGATACAATGGTGTAATTTCACGGGTACAAAAAGAGTTTTTTGTCCCTTAATCAAAAGTGTTCATTACAAAATGTGTAGACTTTTTATGACTTTTTGGTTAATACAATACATATTCATCCCTACCATCCCACCAATTTAGATACAGAAAAATCTTTTGTTATTACTACATCCATATTAAATAGGTTTTGCAGACAGATTGCCAGCTCTTCCCCATCGGGCACTGTGAGTTTTGCACATGAAGCAGCATAACATGCATATGAATAACTCCACCTGACTAAAAACAGCCGTCTGGCAGACACAAGTCTTTGGATTGGGGAATTTTGGCACTCGTTTGCTTAGGATTACTGCACTTCTTCCATTATTGAAAACAAGTATTGCTAAACTGCTTTCCAGACATTAATATGATTTAACCATTTCTGATACAAAAAGTGGTGCTTGAAATAATCAGCTGTTTTTGATCACATTACTGGAATATTAATCACATCTTCAGTGGCCCAGGTTTGTATTTACAACACACAGCTGCAAAGCAATGCCTTTCCTTTTGGCAATGTGTTGTCTTTGTATAATTAATTCTAGTCAGGTCTTACACTTTAAATTTTAATGCAGTGCAATAACCATGATATGCATATATGCAAATTCTCTGTAAAGAGGAAAATAATATGATTCTAAATAGACCCTCAGCCCATTGCCTTATTAACTGATCATAATGGCTGTAAATTAAGCTGACTGACTAAAACAAGGTTTACTCTCAATGGCCACTGTCTAATTACCACAAGAGAATGAATATCACAACTTGTCGACAATGACTCTGCATTGTAGAGGCCTCTAGAACATTAGAGACGCTCATCATCTCACATCATCTCATTGACAGACTGAACTGCAGGAGGCAAAATTTTGTGCATTTATACAAACAGAATGTTATGATATTATAGGGTCCTTTTGTCATCTTCAGCATGAGTTTGTACGTAAATGTATCGCACTCAGTTTTGAATGGCATTCAGTTCATTTCCCTGATATAATGTCTTTAAACGAACTATTCCTGTGAGTGATAGAGGACCATTGTCTGAGTATGGGAGCCTCCATTGTCCAACCTTCACCAGAACAATGTGATTATTTTTGTCACCCTCCTCTTCCCCAGAAATGGCATAGTTTATTCCCAAGTTGTTGGACAAATCCTCTTGCAATTATTTTTGTAATGATGTGGGTGTATTACTGTCTTCTGAACACGTTGGTTCTTTGACTTAAGAGTTTGAAACTTCACTTCTTAACTGCATAAAAATGTAATGTGACTTTTTCCTCACCCCTCAAATGCATCAATTTATGAATATCTTTATTGATTTTATTTGTCTTTCCATTTTTATTTTTTATTTCTTAATTTGAAGTCAAAATAATGCACAGGCAACCATGTAAAGATTTTCTAAGCATGAATTGATTATTAAGGTGTACACAGCATCTTATAGTGCATCTATGCCTATTTGTGAGTACCCTACATTGTGGCTAAATGTATTATGAACCCATGAGCAACCAAAGGTATGTCTAATAAAATATGCATGTGTCATATTCCAAGGATAGAAAACAAAAAAAAAGAGAGAGAGGGAAAAGCGGGGTCATTTTTTAGTTCAGCTTGGCTTTGGAATAAAGTGATTGAGATCATAGGACTGACAGCATGATGCTGCAACCCAGACATAAGGAGAGGGCTACAGCAGGCTAGGGGCACGAAGCAAAACCATAGCAGGAGCAGAAGCAGGTGGCAGCAGGGAGCATGTGCACACACTGGCTGCAGAGAGAAATTAAATATGATGGCCCATATTCACTGAGCCCACTGCATGTGCCCATGAGCAGACAACAAAAATATCAATGAATCTGCGGAGCACAGACCACATCTACAGTATCCACACAGGTTTAGCGATGCTTGCTTCTGAGAACAAGGTGCTCATTTTTGAGGCCGAAATCATCTGCAGTGAACTGCATCACACTAATACGTTACAGTACATTTTTGTTATGCTTTTCTTCCTCCTTCATCTAGTTTGGAATCGGCAGTTGTCCACTTGTCATCACTTAACACATCTTCCCTGTGTTCGCAAAATCACTGAAGCAAGGTGAGTTCAATCCTGCACACGGATGCTAGCCAATGGCTGTGTTTCATACTGCAAGTTGCACAGCGTACCTGAGCAAGGGAACCGCCAATTGGAGGATGGGAGCTTCCTAACTGCCCTCCAGTGAAGGACTTTAATTATGCTTCCAGAGCAGTTATAGGGTACTGCAGTGGAGTGCCAAGGGAACCTTGCTGAACATAGCCACCACTAACCCAGCAGATCTCAGACAATTCATTCCTCCACTGTGGGCTACCAATCACTGTTTGCAGATGACACTGCTGAGATCACACCCAGCCCAGGCCTTACAGCCAGTCTGTGCTTGCTTTTGCTGACTGTTCCAATCAAGAGCCCACTACGCCCAGTTTTATTGCTGAACGGCCTTTTCAGAATAGGGTATAAATATGCAGGCTGTAACATCAGGGCTGTACTTCTTTGTAGTTACATGATGGGGACAGACGGGACACCAAATCCTCCTCCTTAAAACTTGAAAGCTGTCATCCTCTTTAAAACTCCTTGCACTGCCTCCTGCAAATTTCTCCACCACAACATCCACACACACACACACACACACACACACACACACACACACAAAAACAGATGAATTTTGTTTCACGTTCTGTCCAAAAGATAATTGGAGGCAAATTCAGGTTTGCGACTTAAGGTCATGAGACTGTTACTCAAGGCAAATTCATTTAATGTTGATACATTACATTATAGAGCTAACTATAGTTTCTTATTACTTAACATACTTTGAAATACAAAAATTTAAAGTTATTTTTTGGATTGCATGCGCTTTTTCTAAGCTAACACTCAGGATAAGCAGACTTAGTCATCAGCCTGGACCTTACCAGAGCAGACATTGCCAAAATAAAGACCCCAATGTACAAATGATAGGCAATTTAGTAGAAGCAGTCCAACACTCATTTTTGTAATTACTGCCATGGCCACTTCTTAATTACTGAGTGTGGTCATGAATTCAGATCACCAAGGTGAGAAAGCAGGAGTTTGGAAGTGGATCTTGACCAGCACAGCTAATTGCAGCATCTGCGCCCCCTCTCCACGTTCCTCCTTTCCCCACACAATTTGTGTGTGCTTTCAGAGAGTAAAATACAACCCTTCTTTCCTTGACTCAAAGAAAAGGAGTGTAAAAAAAATAAAAACAGTCTGGTCCGCAGTGCATTGCATTGTGGTATTAACAACTGGCACTTTCATTCCTGCAACCTAGCTGAACCTACAATATTGATAAAACATTCTTTAAAAAATGATTCCAGATCGATGATTTCCTTTTTTATGTGAAAGATACCTGGCAGCACTGCATAGAGTGAAGACCATGAAAGTGGAATTATGCTCATTTGCAAAGCTAGAAAATCAATGTTAATGACTGGGCCACTCACACCCTTCCCAGGTTCATGTAAATGACTGACATCCAATTAAGACACTGTTAAAGAAGCTGTAGTGATTACGGTCTCCTGAGCACATTGATTACAGATGGTCACAGCTGTCTCATTAGATCACTAAGTACTAAGCCTATTTTTATTTATCTATTTGTTTATTTATTGCGCTGCAGCTAATAACATGAGTCTGACCTTTTCCTGTATCGACGGAGATGGGAAAAATGAACACCAGGCAGCATCAATGCATGCAGTCAGATTTTTAAAAAAAAATTTTCTGGTCCAATCCCATGCAAAATTCTTCTGCAGGTATCAATGTAACATTACCTTAGCATTAATCATATGTACTGAATGTTCTGCACAAGAATATGAGCCAAAATAGACAATTTTTCAGCTTACATATCTGACTAAAATAATTCAAGTATTCAGTTATATTGAGATACTATTGTAATGTTGCCATAATACATATGGATGCATAGCAATATTCTTTTTTCTACCATTCAACTTTATATATTTCTGTTTTTTAATGAACCTCAACTGACTGGAGCCATGTAGAATTAACTATTTGCATAGTAGGTTAGTCTTAGCTTGTCTTCCTATGAAGTGTTAGTGAATTGTATTTTGTTTCACTACAAATCACTCTGGCAAGAATATGCCACAAACATCTTAATAAATAGCATTCAGACAGTAGCTAACCTATGTAAACATCACTAAGTTTTCTTAGGTACATACAGGTTTATTGGAATTCAGCGCCATCGCACAGCTATTAACTGTAAAATACCCAAAATCCCAAAGCATAGAGTAATTTTATGTTAACTCATTGATAATGAATATAACCTGTACCCAAAGGAAACAGGTTACATTCATTATCAATGAGTTAACATCACATTACTTGTGTGTGAGCCAGCTAGACTGAGACCGAACATCACTATCATTTGTAGGGTAGTTGTGTTTTGCTGTAGCAGTGGCTTCAGAAGGAACGTCGGTAAAGTGGGGATCAGATGGACTGAACACGCTTCTCTGGGGAGTGTCATTGGATTAACTTGCTGCTGTGCCCAATGCCTGGTAGCCTCATTGAAATCCACACCTGATTTCAGACAGCCATGCATACATCCTGCTTGCCATGTTGCATTAAGAGTGAGAGATCAGCCATTCCAAGCATTGTCAGTCCTACTTGCTCAGCATCTCCAGCAACTGGTTAACAACACCCTCTCTCCCAACCACACACACACACACACACACACACACACGCATGTGCACACACACACACACACACACACACACACACATACATGCGCGCATGCACACACACACACACACACACACTGCACTATGGTTCTGTTCACAATGAAGTCATTCATTCCTATGAATAGATTGGTGTTGGCCCCTGTTTAGATTCTGATAGCAAAGGACAGCAGCGTCAACAAGCAACACAGATTTAACTAAGTAATAGGGATCTGTTGATGTTCAGCACTCATCCACCTCTGCACGTCAGACCGGGAAAAAAAATGTGAGCTACCTGCTACATGTATGCAAAGTGCACCCTTATATTTCACCAGTTCGTTGCTAACTGGCTTTGACAGGAATCGTCCTGTATATTCTCAGCACGGACTGCTGCCAGTGACTGGTGGGGTCACGGGAGCATTAACTCGCCGCCTGTCTCCGTGCACCGCGGTGGGCACGAGCAGGGGTCCGCAGCACGAACATGGCAAGCAGATGCAGCCCTGCCCTGCATGAGAGCACATGGCCAGAGGTTACATTACTCCTCACAGATAACCAGCACATCTTGTCACAAGCCTCGTTTCAAATAGTCAGGGCATCCACACTGCGCCCCAACTTGTCAATCACTATGCGGGAATGGAATGGGAAAACTCCTCAATGAATTATGCTCTAAACCATATTCATAGTAACTGCTCATCTCAATCCTAACAAGAACTATAGCAAGGATGGCTTGCAAAGTAGGAAAACCGCATTAGGAAACCTGCTTGTGTTTCTGCGCCTAATACTTAAAACGCACTGAGCATTATCACTAGGTTTTAAAATGCACAATACAAAAGTCAGATATACTTTGCACTATGTACATATTAAAATAAAATAATTTTTGAAAAATATGCTAAGCTTACCATGATGTCAAAAGGTTTGTGCTCAAACTGTAATCTTATGCAACCAATTGTAGACTTACAGATCGCTCACTATCTAATATTACTTGAAATTATGATGTGACAGTAGACCACACTTACAGGCACTCACACACACATGCAAGCGCACACACACACACACACACACACACACACACACACAAGCTCTCTGAAGTCTAATTCAATTAAAACTTCTCAGACACAAACACATTATTATGACTCAGTGGGAACATTTTTGGAGCCCTTGATTATTCAGCAGTTTCCCACCTCACATAGCATACAAAGTGATTGTTTCCTTCAGTACTGCCCATACAAAGATGATACTTAACTTTTATCTATTAAAATTGTATAGAATTGGACAGTAGAAATAAAATTGAAATTCTGCACCCTAAGACAAAATAAAAGTTGTATACACCTTACCCTAAACCCTAAGTATTCAACTAAGTATTCAAATGACAAATTACATGACCTAAAATTACACATGTATCTATCACTGTTGAGATCAAATCTCTCTCACTTACTGTACTGACATTTAACATATCCAAAGAAATATTTTAAAAGAAACATCTGAAAAACAAAATTTCAGTTAATATTCCTTTGTACAAAATATTCATTCAAATGTTTTAATCGAGTGCATTTAGCTGGACTGTGTGACTACTCCTTTTCAAATAGGAAAGTGCTGTTTGCAGTGGTGGAAGGTCATTCAAGGAACCTTGAAAGTGAAAGTGTACAAGTTTGATGTCATGCCACAGAGACCAGCTCAGCCAGACAAGGTCTGTGTGTGCTCAGGTGGCATCAAGACTGAGGGAAGAAACGCCACATGATCAATACACACTTCAACAAAGGCCTAGTGCACTTCCCTACAGTAAAGCTTAATGGCAAGACAGCATTGTTCTTTCGCTAGGTGGGGCATATTGCTTCCTGGTTCCATATTGGTGTTTTTCTTCCTTAATTTTCATTAAGCTTAACATTTAACCAGTTAAATATTAGCCTTGCAGATCTCTCTCAATAAAGGTTTTGGTAAAATAAATTATATTTAATATTTATAATAATGAATGTATTATTGGTAGCATTACAGTGACTCCTCTTGTAATTATTATTCATAGTACTTGTAGTTGTAACATTAGTTGTTGGTATTTGCAAAAATAATGACTATTTTAAAGCATTTTGCAAAATGGGGAGTGACAGGTTTCAGAGCCTCTCTAGATGTGGACCAATGGAGGCTGGTTGGTTTTGGCCATGATATTTAGTCAAATTCTAAATTAGCCTGTCTTGATGACTGAACAAAATGGAAGTCAATATGAGTCAATGAACGTCATGAGACCAACACAGTCACAAACTGAAAGAACTGTATGAGCAAGCAAAGCACCCCATTGACTTCAATTGAAATGATTTTTTCTTATAGATTTCGATGGGAAGCTGAGCTTCCAGGCAGGACTAAATTCTCATCATAATGCTGTTGTCGTCCAATCAGAGACAAAGCATCTCATTGAACTCAGTTGAAATCCTCTTATCTAATAGATTTCAATGGGAGGCCCAGCATCTGTGCTCCATATAGAGTTGGACAAAAGGGATTTAAAGATGCTTAATATATAATGGTGCTATTTCGCCAGCTTTTTCAAGTCAAATTGATAGCCTTCAGCATACGCAATGCTGCTTATATTTTCAAACTTTTAATTATGTTACATGAAGAAAGGTGGAACAACTTTTGATTTATTTTAGAGGAGGCTTAGCAGAAACTACTGCCACTGATGTGGACATATATTTTTGTAACATTACATCACAGAATACTTCACAGCCTCCTTCTATGTGCTTCTCTTCACAGCTATCCATTCTTGTAGAGAGGCATTCCAATCAAGTGCAACATTAGCCAAGTGCAGCCTTCGTTAGTTTCAACCATTCTGAAAGAGAGGGCTACAGGGCCTCTAAATGACTTTCACTGATAAGAGCCTTGCTAAGGAGTCTTAAGGAGGTTTAGATTGTAGAAGTGATCGCGTTTGAACTTTCAGAGAGAGTGGAGCTTGATAGTATGACACAATTCATTGTATTTTTTTTTTTAAATGAACCAATGCTCAATTAATAATTTCATTTCAAGAGTGCTTACTCTCCCAGTCAAAAATGCTGAGTCCTTTCTGGCTTAGACCTTATCATTACAAAGTAAATACATATGCTGTCTTGTTTTGTCTTTAGAAACAGGGTCTATGAGCAATCACTAAGATGTACAATGATGACTAAATCTTGGAAATGTGTTTTGACTCAGGTCTCACAGATCATGACCTCTTGCTGACAGACTGTTTCCCTGTTACGTCTTGCCACATTAGAAACTGCTGGCTGTCAACATCCTACACTGAACACCTGTCCTGAATTAGTCCAGACTCCAAAATTCCAGTTGCACGAAGGTATTGTTCTCTTGATGCGCAGTGTTTTCTGTGTTTATCCCTTTTTTTATTTTCACAATGTTTGATATTCTAAAGGTAAACTAACATCCTCAACTTTGAACAGTCATCTCTTGACTAATGAGGTGATGTAATAATTTTGCCACAAATAATTCCCTTGAGTGAACCATGGTCAAACAATCAATTAAAGACAAAAATATTTAATCAGAAATCTATGTGTTATTTGAAAATATTTCATGCATACTTAGAGATATGTTTCAAAAGACTTAAAAAGGGATATTACAAGTAGTTGCTTTTGGTGTTCATAAGTTACAGAAACTTAATTTGAGGCATATAATAAACTGAAAGATGTTTTGAGGAATTAAACATTTAGCTTCATGTTAAAATTATGTTCTACTGAACATAATCCAATTGCCTCTTTAAAGTTTGGCAAACCCATTCTTTGCATTGAAGTATTATGATACTTCTATGACATGTAACAAAAATGTCATATCAGCACTCTAATTATACTCCCGGACACTGCTATATTCTGTCAGGGGTTTCTATACATGCTATAGGTAACAAATGAAAGGCCACTAGGAGTATAAATCACTCTGATGTACATTAACAATGCACTATTATAGCTTGAGTATAACTCTATTTAGCAACAACCAGTGGTAAGGTATATCAGTATACTGTACTCTGGTGAGCTATCTGAATATTCTAAAATTCCTTCATTTAGAGAAAAAAATCTAAATTAAACATGACACAACCATTTAGAAAACTAGCGAAGGTCACAGGCAAAGTAGAAACTCTATAATAATTTACTGCCATGTCTTCGATTAGTACAGGGTCTTTGTTTTTTGAAACCTTATATGTCCTTCAGTACAGGTTGTAGCTGAGCACAAATTATTAGTAGTCAGCATAGCACAGGATATATTTGTATTATAACAGACCACAATACCACAAACCTAAGAATCATTTGAAAATTGTATTGTTTGATTAAGGCCTTGCTGAACAGAAGTGTGCTGTCTGAGCCCTAGGGACACACTTGGCCATTCCTGTAAAAAGAGCAGTTAATGGAAAGGCAGGCTTTACCTCTTCTCCATTTTATACAGGCAATCAAGCCTTTATAGCAATAAAACAAGAGATATGGATGTCAGGGTTCAACCAATATAAAGTGCAGAGTTGTTTACAGCTGTGAGATAGCAGGTGTCAAAGCTACCCTTTAAGTTCATGCAGTCAAAATGTTGGAGCATGCTTAATGTGAAGAAACATCTTGTGCCTTTTTTTAATCGAAAATGTGTTTATAAACCTCGAGGGACAGTTTATCACAAATTCATCCACTCGCCCGCGGATTGCAGTTTTAATGTTGAATCCTATATTTAAGCCTGCCGTTTGTCATGTGTTTGCGCAGGGAGTGGGGGAGAGGAACAGTGAATCATTATAACACTTTGTCAGCATGAAAGTTAAAAGTGGATGCTAGTGTTTCTCTGTGGAGACACTCCAGCGTGATTGTGCCACAGCCTACAGCAGAATGCTAATTCATTTTCTCATCTTAAACCTCCATAATGAAAATAGCTTGCAACCTGTACTTCTGACAAAAACTAATATAAGTGCTGTTGAGAAACTGCATATATTCCCATCTGACTAGCTGAAAAAAAAACCCACAAGGTCTAAAATATTATTTGCAAGATTAAAATGCTCATGTGAAAAACATTTTGTATAGAATAATCACAAGTGTTTTTTGTTAACATCAAAGCATCCACACTCAGCATACAGTGCATTTTAAAGCCATTTTAATCCATCCTACAATTATATTTAGTGCTTGAAAGCTGTATAAAGTATACAATGAGACAAAACGCAAAGTACAAGAAAACTTTTTTGTAGAATGATACTGAGTAAATTAGACTACATGCTAGTCTATGGTTATGGTTCTTTGTGATACCACCTATTCTCAGAAGAAACGATCATATTACGCCTCATCCTGTAGATATGCTAAAACCTATTATTACACTTATCATTACAAAGGCAGAATAAATTACTTTTAAGAGCAGAAATTTTAGGCCTCATTCTAGGTTTTCTGAGAGGATAAAATTGGTGTTTCATTAGCAATAATTCTGTACATGTATGAGAGAACTTTTTTTTCCAGGATCAGTTAAAAACTATGAGTTCAAAGGTAAATGTATATCCTCCCTCAGGCTCAGAAATGGTCAATGTAACAACAATTTTGCCAAATTAAGCAAAGCAGCTGAAGCAGCTGTGATGATCCTCAGTCCTTCAGTTTCTTTACCATACTGTAGCTACAGTTCATGAACTATTCGCTAGCTACAGTACAGTATCAACTATACACATTTTGGCAAGTCTGTCAAAATTAGTGCCATAGGCTCTGCTGTAGCACAAAAAAGCAGCAAAACAAGCTCCCATTACTTACCCATTACTATTTTATAATTTCTAGGGTTCCTAGCTATCATATTGCCAAAGTATAAGTGAACTGTCAATATTTCCACACACAGGCAATACTAATCAAAGCTTTATAAGAGTTAGTTCAAACTATATTGACACTGACAAACAGATCCCTGCACACTGTGCACCTGTTCATCTTCACAAACGCCTATATCATTCTTGTAAGATGTTGTCTGTGTCTTCAAATTTGTGTCTTTTTTATTTGGAATGCCCAGTGCTTGTCCCTTTTTTCCCTAAATTTGGAGTGCCCAATGCTTTTCCCTTTTATCTCCAAATTTGGATTGTCCAGTTATATCATTTGGCTGCCACTCATTTCTGCAACCATGCTAGCAATCTAGGAGAGCGCAGACAAACATGTGCCCTCCTCCGAAACACGTGATGTCAGCCGTCACTTCTTTTCATACTACAATCCTCATGCTAAGCTTACACAGACACGAGCCGGAGGAAGACACTTCATGTGCAGCTTTACACAGGCAGACTGTGGGTGCCCAATTGGCCTCCGGAGGTCAGGAGTGTAGAGCACGACAGACAAACCCTAGCCATCCTTTCACCATTGAAAGGGCAAATGGCCTTCAGTATGACATAATGATCACATTGCATCAAAGGCCAATCACACAAGGTTGTTTAGGAGTGAGAGGATTAATAATGTGCTCATTCTGGGAGTGACTCACACAGTTGTAAACTCCTGCTTCTGCCAGTTTAGATCTTGTTGGTCTGGTTTGACTCTCGCCACCCATATATGTTTTTGCTTAACTTTGCAAGTGTTGATTTTTTCACAATTAACTAAGTGAAAATGTCACCACAGAAATAAAAGCTTTACATGTATTAAAAATAACCTCAAGATCACAATCTGCAGTATACTACTAAACATACCCTATTAGATATAACTAAAATACTCGCCATCGCCGTTAATGGTCAGAGTTCAGCATAAATATTCTACATGTATGGTTTAAACCATGACAAATCATGCATTCACAAAATATATTGCAGACTGAAAACTCAAAGAGCTCAGTACAGGGCTAGCATTAATGATAGCATATTTGGAGTGATATTCTGACACCAACACTGCATCAGCTAGTGTTAACTTCAAAGTATGGTGCCCATTTTCACTACTGACTCAGAGTTGAGCGGAAGCTCTTTCATTCTCATGCAATTAATGGCAATGTCCAAATATATATAAATAAATAGCTGTTAGCTAGCTTTACAGTATTGGAGTAACATTGCTGTAGATCACCTGGGACATGGCCAACGTTAGCTAACTAGCTCCACTGTGTAGCATTTTCTGTTGAACATGAAACATTTTCCATTTCTTTTCTTCCTCTGTACAATATCCTTTGATAGAATGACATCTGATAAATGTGCTTCTTAAAATAACTGTTTTAAAACTTGTCATGCCTAACAACACCCTTTTGCTGTAATTATATTCACAATATACTATGATCTCTCCATGCCTTATTAAGCGTAAACACCAAAAAAAAAAATTCAAAGATACCAGTATGTCTGGAAATAGTATTAGAGGTATTACATTTAGAGTTTATTAACTGTCAGTTTAATTGCTCCTAATGCCCTGGACATTTGGTCACCACTGTTGATTAACAACAGTATGAAAAAGAACCACTTCTGAAAAAGGAAGAAAAAAAATTGGCACATATTTCCTGAAATACACTGGTAATTCCTTAGTGAATTGATTGAATCATAATCCACATTGTTTAGTCCAGCCAGTGTATAAGTGATTAAACCATGTTAATGCTTTATTCATTAAATGAGCCTGTGAAAGTAATCCATACCTCTCCTTTCTCGACTCATGATGGATATTTCAATTGAATAACATTTCACACCTTCCATTCTCATGGCTAGAAAGCAGTTTTTCCCCCTCCAGTATTCAACAAACCTTTAAACCTAAGCACATATAATCCTGAAATTTGAATGCACAGAAAGAAGGGTTTGATTAAGTTGAGAGCAGTGCAGTGACAATGAATCCTCAAAACAACACAAGGCCAAAGTTCATCAGCTATAAGAGGGAAATGCTAAAATCACCTCTAAACAATCAATTACGCTTATTTATCTCTTGCACTGGAACATCTTGACCCAGTGATTTCAGAGGAAAGGTGATTCACAACAACATGATATTTTGTTTGGGGTGAAGGAGGTCACTGCATTTAACCCCAACAAGCTTGCGCTCTCTGTTTAATGGGCTCTCTAGAGAATCACAATTCTATCGTATACAGCACTGCATGCTGTTCTGAGATCAGCTCCCGAATCCCATGTGAGATATGTATGGACACACTTTAGCATATTCACTGGCTTTGAAGGCAGTTGCAGTCATATTCTGTGGACATGTCAGAATGACAGTCACTGAATTGTGGTGTCTTATCGGTCTGATTATTTTCTACATATGTAAGCAGAAAAGACAGCAAATAATTATGTTGCTGCCTCCATTTCTATATGCCCTGCTGCCTTCAACTGAGGTAAGTGATAAAAAAGAATGTTGACTGATGGGTGAATATGGAGGAGTGGGGAGCTTTGCATCCAGATAAAAGGAAAATGGAGTTTATAATCAGACTGGAGAAACCTCAACAGTGCACATGTTGTAGGAATTTTCAATTTAATGTCTCGAGGGCAGGCAGAGGTCCCACAGCTTATAGCACTATTTTATTTGCTCTGTAGTTTGGTTCAGCTCTGTTGGTTTGTTTTATTTATCACATAGCTAATAATAAAATAGGTATGTTCCTGGTAATATACATAAGTTGAGTGAAATTAAAGTTATAAAACAAAAACAAAGTAAATAAAAGTCAGAGCTCTTCCTTTTAAAAACTCATTAATTGAAGTGACATACAAGCATTAATATGTCTTAGTACACAAAGCTAAGAAATGGTATAAACTGAAGCCACTTTACAAACAATTGATTTTATATTTTAAAGGCATATTAAGAAAACAGCTACCTTGCTCTTAAAAATATGACAGCTTAGGTCAAAGGGAAAACTGTGATTTTACACAAACAAGAGACCCTCTTCATTTGCAGATATGTGATCCCATATTCCCCCATTATCACATAACTACATGTTAATCTATTATTAAACATACTAATTACTCATTTACTGCATTAGTTCAGTGTTATTATACTGGAAAATGTGATTGTTTTGTGTCTGAAGTGCATCTACTTTACAAGCATTTTGTGTCAATACAATACAGCATTGACAATATTTTCTGTCTGTGGAATCTCTACACCATATCTTATTTTATCCCAGTAACAGCCAAGATCTGTTGTGTATCTATAGTCCAGCACTGTCGAAGACTTAAAACAGACAATAATAAGAATATCAACAACAACATACAAAACGGTTACCTTAAAGGCATAGTTAAGTTTACAATTACTAAAAAAAAGTGTATTAATGTAGCACAGAGGTAAATGGACCCTTTTAATGCTTGGACCACAGGGCAATCTGGTTGTCATTCCACCATAGCTTTTCATTGCTAGATGTAATTGAACTAATTGTGAGCTCAGGAGGGACTAAAATAAACCTCTTACTGGGTTGTAGGCCATTGATGATTTGTATAAATTTATAAACTGGTGAAGTGCAGACCCCCTGAACCACATCTATGCAGTATTCTTGCAATTAAAATGATTTGTCATGGGATGTGGTACATTTGGTTGTATTAATGAAAACAGTCCTGAAAAGGACTCTTTATGCTACTTGTTTTATACCGGTGATTGGATGTTTGGCTCTTCTGACAATGACAACTTCTGCGCTTGTGCAGGAGCACTGAAGCCAGATGAATGCAATTCTCTGTCACACTCACATGCAGCCTATGGCTATTTTTCACACCATGGCTACCCAAGTGCAATATTGATGTGGGTGTTCACTGGAGGATGGACGTCACTCCAGTGACTTCATTTGAGCAGGAAACGAGGAAACCCTTGCTGACCTACTTACCCCTATCCCTGGCAGAACAACGCCAATTGTGGTGCCACTGCAGGATTCTGGTCATTGTCTGTAGAAGGCCCAGCAGGTTTTAAGCCTCAGTCATAAGACTTGTACTCAAGTCAAGCCCCTTCCTGATTGAGCCACTTGGGCCCCCACTAAAAGTATTCTCCCTCTCTGAAGGGATCTCACCCTGTTGAAACTGTACTGACTCGCTTCCAATTGGTCAATTCTAAGGAATCTCACCAAGCTGTCAATGCATTGTTCATGACCTCTCAGGCCCAAAGGTTTCTTTTTTAAAAAAATGGCAGACAGTAACAGAAAACTGCAATTAAAATATTGAATTGAAATCCTGAATTACACTTAAATTATGAAATAAGAGTCTACATACCAAGGTATTTGGCCAGAATCTTATAACTATGGTTAACTGTGTCATAACAAATTATCACTTAAGTAATTGCCAGTGCGGTGCTACCAGCATTAAAACATTAGTTTCAGTGAATAAGACAGATGTTTTTAGGAGGCCAGGATTACTCTTTTGTTAAAATGAAAAGATAAGTGAGAAAATTTGCTTCCTTTAAAAGTAATGAGGTGGTCCCTTTACCAAGTAATAACATTAGTTACATATGCTATTAGCATCACTCAACATTTACCCTCTAATAGGCATGTTATGCTAAAAATTATATCTGTTTTTTGAAGGCAGAGCAGCGGTACAGAATTAAAAAAAAAAAGAAAAAAAAACTTTCCAAGGTCATAGGGAAGCCCTCAAAACTGCATGCTTGTAACAGCAGGCACTGAATGGACAGTTCATGTCAACTCTCTGCAAGCTCTTGTTTCTGGCTTTAATCGCCTTCATTCTGATAATATCACATCCATCCCCATGTTCCATTTCAGAACCTCCGAGTCCTTTTCTCCAGGGGTTCAGGTGCCATCTTTTTCGATTATTTATATGGCTCAGCTTTAGCCTTTTCCAGGAGAATAAAGAGTTTACTCACCAAGTCAGACATAAAGATTGATATGCAATTTCCTTAAGGGTACTTCCGACCTTTGATATGATCACATAAAGACATTTATTCTAACAAAATTAAGTAATCAAAGACGAGTCATATAAAGAGTGGAGCCAAGCAAGTCAAATTCTTTATTCCTGTGTCCTATGACAGCTAACCTAGATTCCTTTTCTTTACCTCTCATCAGAGGCCCCCGGGAAAGTAAAATATATGTTTCTAAATTGCATTTTGCCTTACGGCTCTCTGGAAAATTTAATTTTTACCCCACATTGATTTTTATATTCTATAACTTGTTAGATCCCATTGTTATCTATCGTGTATTTTTATGCTGCACACAAAACACAGGATTTCAAGTGACAGAGCAGGTTCTGTGTTGTATTTCTGTGTTTTGTGAGGTGGGGGCTGCAGTCTGCTGAAGGCATTTGTTGTTTTCTTCTTCTTTTTGCCAGCGTTGACAATGTAAGATCACCTTGAACCCGTCTTTCAACAAATCCATTTCAAGCCAAATGGTAAAATAAATAAATAAGCAATGACCTTAACCAGAAGAGAACATGAATTGCTTTTTTTTCCTTGTCAATACAGAGTCCAGATGCCGCTGATTAAAACCAGAGCTTTGGATGAATTCCGTTTGGAATTCAGACTGCACACACGCAGAGTGCTTCATAGTTTTTGTTCTAAAAATACACCTACCAGCAGGGGATTGTGAGCCAGATCTTATCCAGAGAGTACAACAATTATTTATCAAGGCACCCTCAAATGAGCCCCCACCCACAAACACACAGACCTGCACATCTTTTCACCATAACACCAAGATGCTCTGCAAGCCAGCTGTCCTCTTTTGCTTTCAAATGGTAGTAATTTACAAGGTACAATAGGATCGCGTAGGTAATTTGGGTAGGCACAGCTCTATTAAATAAAACAACATACCTAAATAAATAAATAGTTATGCCTAAAAATAACATTGCATTTCCATCTTAAATTCTTCTTGTGTTGACATCTGGCACCGCTGTGCACTTAGGGTGAGTGACTTTTGATGTCTCCTGCTAGCAACATACCTACAAAGTAGACAAAGCAGACAAAGGGAGACGGGCTCTGACAGATCTCTGCCTTTATCCACAGAATTCTAAAAAGGTCTTATGAGGAGGGGGAGTGAGGGAGTCTTCAGTGAGGGACTGTGCAGATATACGCAAACTATGGCAGAAAGCACACAAGCCCACATGCAACAGAAAATCATACAAAGACAATGACACAAACTTTTTTTTTTTTTTTTTTTTTAATAAGAAATTCAGACGGGGCTATGAGCAGATGCAATTCCCGTTGGCGACTTTAAACTCCTTGATACCATTTGTTTGCTGCCTTAAGCCTGCAGAGTGTTCAGGAAGCTGAGACTAACATAAGCTCTGCCAAGTATGGCCCTATATTGGGAAGCTGATCTCCAAACCCCTCATTGTTATTCATTCATGATGCCTCAAGATTTGTTGAGCACCAGGCTCTACAGTAGCTCTACAGCAGGCTATGGAAGAATTACCTTGTGGTATATCTGCAGCAGATAGTGGGAAAATTTCTGATAACAGGGAATTTCTTCTCTACAATGAAATAGTGACCGCCAGTGCCTTTGTTGCTTGGTTTTAAACAGAACTGACTTTTTTTTTTTTTTGACAATTCAAAACTGACAGTCATTAAGGCTATGGGGGCATACAAGTGAAGAGAGCATGGTTTGATACTTTTGTATCTGTAGTCATTTTTATAGATGTATAAGCCAGAAGGCTTATTAAAATGGAAATTAGAAAAATAGGAAAAAAACCAAGACTAAGATCTCGTATCAATGCAAAGGAAAAAGCCCAGTACATATTAATCTGAATATTATATGACGAGAATGCTGCATGTTCACAATGAGGATATGTACAGCCTACTTGTTTTAAACTTAATTCTCACAATCTCTTAATTTTGTCTCAATCATCAATAATAACACTATAAAATTCCAATGCCACTCAAATGTTTTTTTTTTATTTTTTTTTTTTATTTCATTGTATGTACCAGCTATTTTGTTATAGTGTTTTGGGAAGAAAAACATTAAGGATTATTATTGTGGTCAGGCTGAATTGGGTTCAGTCTTATGATTGTCTATGTATTTGAAGATGAAGTCACCAGAGTTGAGTTGGGCTGAACTTCAGTAGCAATCAAAACTCTAGCCCAGATGTTCAGTTTGGCACTTTGATGCAAGTCATATGCAACTGTGTGCTTTGTGTACATAGAAAACACACTCAGTCCCACACATACTTTATTTCCCTTTTCAGGACTATTCAGACAGAACATTTCATTTTCTGTTAGAGGTTGTGCAATAACAGCATGTGAATAACAGGAGGTCAGGTGGTCAGTCAGCCTACAGCAGCCTTGAACAAACTAGCATTGCACTCCTTCTAACATGGTTTCATTCACATTAGTAAGAAGAGGTGAAAGGGTAAGCTGCTAGTTAGATAAAGGTGTACAAAATATAGGCATACATATTCTCCTAAACAAAGGAAGGGACCACCTAGATGTGCTTTGGATTGTATAAATTAGCCTACATGTTGACTTTTCTTCAGGTAACAGTGCATGTTATCTTACTAATCTGTCATAGACAGCTTATCTGAATTGGTGACCTATGTCTCTTGTGTGTGAGCCATATTTGACAGGAGATGTAAATCAATGGAGCTTACTCATATTTGATAACTCCCTGTTCACTGTCTGAATTAAAAGAGCGCACTATTGCTGTCTTCAATAATTTCCTTCTGTTTTTACAAACTCCAAAAATAAAATGATTCAGGAATTACTGCTGCAGGTTTTGCCTTAAGGAATACATCACCTGTCCCCGGCGTATAATTTTTCACATAAATACTCATTGTGTCAGGTTAAAAATATTAAGGGTGCTGTGTGTACTTGCAGAATCTTGACATATTGAACCAGTATGCTATGCTAATGTGAACTCTTACTTTGGACAAGGCCAAAGACTGATATACTGTAAACTCATATTTGCTAACTCCTTAGTTAATGCCATCAAAAACTAATGCCAAGTGACTGTGATGTCACTTGCACCATATGTTTGATTGAGCAACTGGAGCACTATGTGTCTATTGTGTGTCGATCTTATTTGGCGGTGTCTACCACATTATGGTTGTCATGCAATACAAAGAATTGTCCTTCATTTATACATTTGTATGAAAATTATAAATGGGCCAAGAGACCTAGTCTTAATTAGGGCCACAGTCATACTAACTTCAGTGTTCTCTGTCTTTAACTGTGTTTTTTTTATTTCAATTAAACACTTTCTTTGACTTAGCAAAATAAGTAATATTTGTCTTCTCAAAGTTAAGAAGAAAGGATTTCAGTGAGACTAAATCTGTCCCCAAGAATATAATTAATATCTTATTTGGTCTTATCATAGCCATGCTTCATTTTTTAAACTGACATTAGTCTAAAAGCAGTTATCAAAACTGCAGCAGTGCCATCTTGAAAGGACATCACAATCATAGCACACACTATTCTGCAGAATACATTTAAGATAAAATACTATATTATGCATATTAATCATATAAAATACTAGGGGTAAATTGTGGTACTTAAGGAAGCTCTGTCCACAACATTTGCATGTGATACCCCTATAACCTTAAAGAATAACTTCTTCAGTTTTTAATTAGAGCATTCTGTTGGTTCAGCAGAGCCACACTGGTCTGTGTTACACAAGCGGTAAGGGACAAGGCAGTAGGTGAGCAAGGAAGGCACTGAGAGAGTGAAGTCCAGGACAGATGGTGGATTTTTAGCTGAGACCAAGCCAAAAGTTCATATTCACTTTTTATTTTCTAATGAGACAGATTCCTTGCATTTAACAGTGAAAGCCCCACACTACCAAGCAAGTGTCTTATACTAGTTAGCTACATGAGACTACCTAGCTAGCTTGTGATTAACAGTGGCCATCTTGATGGACCAAACAATAATTGCAAAACATGCATCCTTGAGCTGTTTATATATAAAGGGCTATAGTTACTTTTTATTTTTAAAAAGTCCACATTCCTTAACATTCTTCATGAATTTTCAGCATTAATTTTGCTTGTTATATGTAATTGCAAGTCTGTATAAAATGATTAGCTTGGAAAAACATGGATTGTAAGTCATCCAAGAATTAGTTAATTAACTACACAATGATACAATGCATGTTACGATGTTATTGTAGATTTTGAATGATAGGATTTCTCTCATTCCAGGGATATCCCACTACTACTTTTGTGTTTTTTCAGCCTGGGGAAAGAAGTCACTACAGAATGGTTGAGAGGCCAAGGAAAGCTGTGATGTGGCTGGAGCTGAGCAAACCTAAAGGGAACTTGCTTCAGGATCAGCTGATGTAATGACAATAAGGTAATACTGTTTTTAAAAGCCCCATTTCTTAATGCAAAGTATATTATATATAATAAGATCCAACCATGTAGCATTTAATTCAGATTTAAAACAACTTGTTCTAATTTTGATGATCACTGCAGCGATTCCCAAGAAAATGCTATTTACTTCACAATTTTAAAATCAGCATTCCAGAGAAGCGATAGTAAATCACTGATTTTTCCTGATTTTTTTTTTTTTCATTTTTCTTGTAAAATGAATAAATGAAGCATCATTTAACCATACAGTATTCAGTAGCCCTTAAAGGTTTGAAAAATCCATGATATTTTTTTTTCCTATTTCCTTCACTCTGTCTTTACATGATGCACCAAATCAGACTGATACAGTAATGAAATCAAGCTCCAACATTCCACGTTTCTCCCCAGCAGTGTAAATTTTCCTTCCCTAATGTAAAAGAACACCCCTTTGACTTTGACCTCTTTGATGCACAAACCATGCAAGATGTCTACATTCACCCAAACTTGTTATATGCACTGGGCTAGCCCTGGTGATATGGCTCAGTGGAACTGCTTGTTGAAACTGAAGGACACACAGTACAGAAGGGTATCACTGTAACTGCACAGACGATATATGCAAAAGGCAAATATCAAACATAGTTTCAATGCTGCACAACTATTGTCTGCTTAGCATCAGAAAAATACATGCATCACATTGATCAATTTTTTTTAAATAAATGTTATTACTGAAATAAATGTTCACATATCATTTTGAAAAATTCAAGACAGCTGATATCACCACAGAGGTTGGCAATAGGGCCCTTTCTGTATATCATCACATTTCTCCCCCACAAGCAGCTTGATGTCTTGATAAAGTTCTGTGACTTGCAGCGAAATGAGAATGAATGACTTACAATCTTCTGGGAGTGAACCACTTAGTCATTCCTACAATCGAATGGGAGAAGGCTCTGAGGCACAAGGTCACACGCCCCTGTCACAATTATTCTGTCTAATGAGGTATCAGAGAGAATCCACAAGTTCAAAAGCCTTAATGGATGTAGCCTTGGGACCCAACATTTGGCTATCCCGACAGCAGAGCAGCAGTGTCTCAGGTGATGAGTGCATTTGGCGACAGAGCATCACTGCAAATGTAATGCACCACCAGCTCCATAAAAGCGGATAAATAAAACATTTCCACTATAAAGCGGCGACAGAACGAGATTTTGCTTTTATGTGTTCAAGGAGAGCCAGTTTATTTAGGGATGAATCAAAATTTCCTGAAAGCTTATGTGCCAGGTGCATCTAATTATCAGTCACTTCATCCTCATAATAAAGCTGCCCTTGGGAGGTGAACATTATGTGTATTATAATGAGGTTTGTGCTGTAATCAAGGTATGTTTTACTGGAAGATGCAAAGACCATCTCAGGTGAGAGTCCTTTTGAAAACAGTGTGTTTGTTTTAAAACAGGACTGATTGATTTTGTCCAGAATGGCATCACTCATTGATATTTTTGCAGGGCCTGATTGGATGGATTGACTTTCGTAATCAATCCTAGTCAAGAGAAAATTGATACCTCAGTGAGGCTGTTCAAGAGATATACTCTCTTTCACTGAACAGAAAATTATATTTCTCCACAAATGATAAATAAATACATAAAGAAATAAATATATAATGTGGCATTTGTTTATGTGCCGCTCTGCCTTTGTTGTGACAATCTTCTGCTATCAGTAAGCAATGGCCTGATTATGTCATAGAAAAGAATTTCATAAACCATAATTATAAACCTTTCAAGGGGAAAAACAGGTACTCTGTCGAGACTGCTTTAAAGATGCAAGTATGGTTGAAACCTTGTTTCAGAGGGGGGAAAAAGATGGAACGAAAATAAAATAGTCTCCCAGAAGTAGTACACTTTCCACTTGCTCCATCCAAGGCAACTTCCAGGCCAGTTTTATATCGCTCACTTTGTGAAAATTGGAACAGCTGTGCAACTATCAATAACTCAAAGCCTGTCTCAGAATGACTGATATGAAACAAGCAAATAGACTTGCAAGTACCATTTGCAGTCCGGGCATTATAGAATAGAAGCAGTTTATGAAGTAACACCACTGCTGGGAACTGATGGAAAAAGGCACTTCCCAGGGACTAATCTGTGATAGACTCACCTAGAATTCGATGCATGACAGCAAAAGTTAAAATCCTTTTTTCCCAGGCAAACTGACCAGCCCTTTACATCACACAAAGCATTACTCCCAGGAGATCTCCAGTCCTATCACTCAGCCAAGATGCATTCTGCCTTGAACTTCCATTAAAATATTACATCCAGGGATACCATAAATAACAGGCATTCCATAAGCACACTGTGCACAGCAATTTGTGGTAATCCAATAAATGCTCTTTATGCTTTTCTTTTTTTTAGAGGTTATAGGTCTTGTGTATTTTATGGAATTTTACAATTTTCTGTTAAGTTGCTCTTTGACAAGCCTCAAGAATTGCATATTATTAAGTTGTATTGCCTTGCAGTTGCTTCATGACCTATTTTTTTATGGGGAATAATTAACTCTAACAAAGAGGAACAGGAAGTATACTGAAGTATTGTTTATTATCTACTTAAGTTGGATAAAATTAAATGCTCACTCCCCTCCCCCTCTCTCTGTCACTTTCTTATATATAAAACACACACACACACACAGAACTATTCTGCATCTTCACCATGTTGAAACATTTCTAAAAACTCATGTCAACATAAAAATTGAAGATAAAATGTCGGATATGAAATAAATAAATAAACAAGAACAGAAAAAATGCTTACATTAACTTTTTCACTATGCTTGAAACAAGATGAAGTATGGGAAAATCTGCCTCACTCTAGCAAAATTGTAACCTGAGTAATGGGCATTATTAGCTGTTTGTCTGCATATGCTCTGTGTGTGTGTGTGTGTGTGTGTGTGTGTGTGTGTGTGTGTGTGTGTGTGTGTGTGTGTCTGTAAGCAGTACAGTAGTACCATCACTGAATGGCTACAGTGTTTTGGCATTTTAAACCTTAACTCAAAGATGTTCTCAATGATACAGATTTGAATTGTTAAGCCATATGTAAATGATATATAAATGACCCATTTAAATGATATACTGTGTATTTACAAGCAGTACATACTTTTTGTAAGACATTGAAGGACAGATTAAATGCCAACATCCACATTCCAGGTGTCTCATACACAGTCAGCATATACACACTCTCAATGTTCTTTTCATATATAACTTCATAACACTGAACTTTAGAGTAGTGCTCCATATTTGATATTTGCACTCATACTGTTTCTGTAACAAATAAACTTGCTTTAGAAATTAGTCATTGAGAGAAACATTAAAAAATTAAATAAGGATAAATATAAGACCTGATTCCATTGCCTCCATAGGCTCACACATACAGTATTTTAACCAGCAGGTCATTCAAGAGAAAACAGACAGTGCTATATACACACTATCACTTTAATTTCATCACAATCCACATAAACACATGTACATGCACACACTACTATATGCACTTATGAATTGAGCAAATCCAGAAATAATTAGCAAGTCTAGACCTTTGTTTTAAATATAGCATGTAAAGTTGGGTGATTAACTTCTCTGATACAGCACCTTGTTCAGAGCCACAGGCAAGTTGGATTAAATAACATCCCTATTTATCTCCATTGGTCTGAGAGAAAGCAAGAATCGAACTGGGAGGAGTTTTGATCATGGGAGAAGCAGCTCCCTTCCAACTTTTATGAGATGACATCATTGAATAACTAAAACCTGTCTCCCATGGCAAAGTTCACTCTTTTGTTTGCTCTGTGCAATTGCATACAAAATAACTTCCACAAGACATTCCGCTACTCTCCCATAATCTAAATGATAAAGCTAAGTGCCTTCAGTGTGATATGGGGATTAATAAAGGAAAAAAAAAGGTTTCCAGTCTTACATTGCTTCATAGCACCAAACACTAAACTTGGACACTTAAGTACTTACAGACCATATAACCATATCACAGCACAGCAAACAATGCGACAATATGAATTAGTGATTTAAATTCAATACCATCTTTTTGTCAGGGGCAGTGGGGGGGCATACAAAATATACCTTAAATTAAACAAAATTAATCACATTTTTCCACTGGTAACAGTGATCTGCCATACATCATTTCCATCGGCTGGCTTTAAAACACACTACAAAAGCTGCTCCTTGCAATTCAGCGGAGAAAACTTAAAATTTGGTCCATCCCACAGCTAGTCAAAGTAATGCTATTACAGCACTGAGACCTTCTGCCTCTAAAACACAGCATAAGTACAACTCTAAATGCTACTTACTACACACCCAGTTAGATGGTTTCATTAGCCTTGGAAACTGAAATTTAACAACAAAAGGGACACTATAAGTAATCAATACAGTATACATACCTGTTAACACATAATTTACATATGTACAACTGGTGCATACATTATTTTACATAATGAAATATAAATTAGCACTTACTTAAGGATCCAGATCAAAATTTCTGTGGAAATCCAGAGGAGTCTTATCTTTCTTCTCCCTAGTCAGAAACAGCTGTGCTTTCTTATTCCAGACACAGGCCCCAAATGAACTGCAAGAGAAAATACATCACACAGCCTCATCAGCGCTATAAATTTATCAGGGATTCCCCAAAAAGTGCAATTGTTTCAGTGAGGAGGAAAAAATATACACAAACACCGTTATTCCCAACGATGGTACCTACTCTCTCTTTCTTGCTATCGGCAGCGACAATGAGAGCGGTAATGAGAAAGAGAGGAAAAAGTGAGAGCTAAGCCTTCTTGGGAGAGACAGTGCTGCTGTCAAATTGTACCACACACTGCTGCTGGCGATGGAAGGAGAGCGAGAGGCACGGCAAGCGCAAGGGGGAGAGAGAGGGAGAGCTACCGAGCGAGCGACAGAGATGAGATGCTTTCACATACAGTACCTGCATTTCCTTAACGAGCCACTTGATGGCCGGCTGGACAAGCACCACCGATGTTCTTTTTTTTAGTGACAGAGATGCCGTCAATGATTTAAAGAAAAAAAAAAGTTACCACTGAATGGCTCTGTTAAGATTGAATCCACCGCAAATAGATTGGTCACGGGGATAAAATGTATTCCGCGGCAGCTTTACTGGGAGTGACCTGCTAAACGTTGCCATTTATGCTCATTTTCAACTTGTAAAACTACCGGGACCCCCGTGCACCTGTTTACAGATACTGTGCCGCGAACGCGGCGAACGAGTCACGCCTTTGGGAAAACGTAATCCAATACGGTGATGGTGGTAAGGTTGCCTGTATGAGAAAGCTAGAGTGATCACAAGTGTGCAGTTATATAATGATGAAGAAAAGACAGCACTGTCGTGGGTTTGTATATCTATACGAAAATACAGAGAGATGTTTGTCGGGGATGTTTGTCTCTCTCTGAATGACTAATGTCATCATATTGTATATTGCTCAATTCAGCAGAGAAAGTAGAAATACTTAAGAAAGAAGTTTAGCAGTGATCTCTTCCTCTCCCTCTCCCTCTCTCTCTCTCTATGTCTGAGAGCCATGCTCTTTTTAGATTCACCTTCTGAAATAACCATAATGACCGTGAAGTCTGAGACCTACTTTCCCGTGTAAACATCTACCCTCATTCAAAAAATCCAAATTTTACATGTAGTACAGTAAATATAATTCCTCATGGCCACATAATAAATTCTTAAATATGGACCATTTGCAGTTTCTTAATGAGGAATTCCTCATCTTCTTCTTCAGTTTATTTTCTTCCCTGTACTGCCATATCACACTGCTCAAATTTCTCAAATTAAAGTGCTCACTGTGTGTTCCTTATATTCACCTAATAGCAAAATATGGCCATTGCAACCAAACAACACAGTTACAACACTGACACTCTGCTGACATAGGTACATTTTGCCCTTTACAAATTACCCTGGATAAGAATCAACATTTTACATTAAATCATTGGGGTTAAGATTAGGATGGATCCATGCAAGTGATCTTAGTCTGTTGTCAAGGATGTTGAGTTTATGGAGAAAATCTGCCTTCCAAAAAGGCAGCTTCACCCAAGAGACTAAATAAATTAATATGTCAAATTCTAAACTAGCTACCTCTCTTAATGGCTAGACTGCTAGCTATCTACTTCATTTTTACAAGCTTGCTTATTATTTAGTGAACTAACACACTACATACACATTGCTTGATGGCTAGTTTGCTAAATTGTATTAGCAACAAGGTAGCAAGCTAGCTAGCAGTCTAGGTAATTTTAAAATATCCAGAGCCCTGAACTTGCCAGCTAGCTAATGAGGTTAAAAATGAAATACAAATGAACAAGAAAATAAGATTAAGAAAGAATTAGTTTTGTTAAATCCGCTTTATTTTATTTACAGCCATTTAGAATGCAAAATTGTTCATAAATGTGCTGCACCCCTATCCTGATATTCAGGCATACATCATATTCATGTTATGTCTAGGCATCACAACACACCACCTTCATTGACATACAGTCCTTATCCTGAATTACATTACATCAATTCATATGCATAGTTTCATTGTAACCCATGTCATACAGTGCAAAAAGAAAGAAAAATGGGTTTTGAGGACAGCACTGCGATCAATCCAGTTTGACATGACTGTAATATACCCCCAAAAGATAACCCTTCCATAGCTTTGCATTGGTAACCTTCTTCAGCTATGATGATTGAGCCATTATTTATATAAAGCTGGGCAAAAGAATCCCAAAAGACAGAAAAATATCAATTATTTAAAAAAAATTAAAATGTAATTTTAACATGCATGATTTAAAGCACCACTACAAAGTGAAATTTTGTATTTAATTCAGTGTGCAAAAGGAAATCAGTTTCTGCTACGTCACTGTGAACAGTTAGTCCATTGACCTCTATAGCTCTGAAATGAGAACAATGACAGAATCTGCTTTCTTTCATGTTGTGTAAAATATGCAGTAAAGTATTTGGAATTAATTTTGAATTTCTGGAATCCAAAAACTAATGCATACACACATAGCATGACACAGCCTAATAGTCAGAATTATATAGACAGATACTCAAGAAAAGCAGACCTCCTTTTCATTTTTGTTTCAGTTAAATGGACCCCTAGATCTCGATTAGTTTTCTGCTGTATTTGCTCTTTCTTTAGTATCTTGAAGAGAGCTCAAATTGGAAAGTATTGCAGCACTTCCATAAATACTCAATATACAATCTGTTGCATTCATTTTAAATTCTAGCATTCAGACCTACTTATACAAAGGCTGAAGGCTGCCATTTCTAGTTGGGCATATTTTTCAGGACAGGATTCATTGATGTACCCATCCATCGGGTACACAAGATGTGAGGTCGATGTAACCTTTGTGTCCACAGCTTGGTTGCCTTCTCGATATGCGAAAGCTTCACTCTAAAAGTAAACCTGACCTTTAAGGGTGCACTGTGACTGGCATGAGGGTCATGGCACAATCCCCTAACCCAGGACAATGACTGCCAAATAGATTAATTCAGGTTAACACAGCAAGAACAAAGATCAAAATTAAACCTGCTCTAAAATGCTGAAATTAGAAGTTGTATCCCATCATAGATTGTGTTCTCAGAAAATACTGCACAAAACCACCTGTTCTTGCATGTAAATCCAGATGACCTGTAGTTTTCTCCATGTTTCTAAGTGTGCACACACTAATACTATATGTTTAAACACTTTTGTTTGAGACAGTCTTGAAAAAGGAATCACAGCATTGCAATACATATATATATATTCACCAAAATGTATTTTTCTGACTGGTTGGTCTAATTACAATTTGATCATGGCAAAGAACTTTGCAGCATGCATGGTGCTCTCTTTTTAAAATTAGCACAGGAAAAAAATACAAAAGTGTTAATTTTTGGTATAAAATTAACTTTATACCAAAGTAAATACATTGCATTTGTTTTAGTTGTTTCCATAACAGATCCTGTAAACAATGTGTATGTATATAGTACATACATACTTTTATTTTATTCATACTAAATTGAGGAAATACTTCAACTAAGTAACTACTAACCTCAGTTTACCACAGATGAGCTGGTGTAGGAAAATAAACTACATTATAAAAGTAAACTGACAAAATGTTATTTTCTGGGAGTACAAAACTGCACCAGAAGATATATGACAAACAACAAGATCCTTGAAAAAAATAAAAATGTTTGCTAATTTAACTTAATCCTCTGTACTTTTTATTTGCTTTTTTTTTGTTTTTTTTTTTTGGGGGAGTGAGATGTTTCAGTCCCAGATAATAATGGTGTTCATGTTTACCTCTGTATCTTAAATTGTGCATCCATGGATATTTGATATGAGATGGGGAGCTGAGTGATCGTTTGTGACAATGACAATGACAATTTGTCAAATGTGTCACTTCAAGAATCTTAGAATTATGCTGTGCACATATTCTACTAACTCTGGATGTATCATGAGTCCCCTTGACTCTAGACACCTCCAGTGTTTCCCCTATAATTGCAAGAAAGTGGTATTTGCATATGTCAGTTTGATATGAATCTATTTGGTTAGTTTTGATACTGCATGTATATGTGTTCCTCTTTCTTTGAGCATCATTGAATATTCATTGCTTTCAAATGCAGCATTTGTCCTGGGGAAAGTGGTTTATAAGGCATAGTGGAAGAGTTTGACTTCAGAACTGTCATCATTAGCTCTTACCACATTAGAGAGTGAACCTCTCAGTGGCCGCGCCTGAGGTAAAATGATGATGATAGATTTCAGACAAACTCTGAAAGATCAATTGGCATAGAGCCAAAACATATTCCAGGCCCACTGTGCTTCACTGAAACAGAGCTTTAGCATACTAAGTTCATTTTATTTGTTGGAATTACACAGTTGTAATGATTGAATACTGGCTATGTTACAAATATACACTGTGCTGTCACATGACATTAGAGACCTGTGATGTGTCCACTCCTGCATGTTCTTTCTATGAAAAGAAGTGGGACACAACAAACATGCATCATACCTGGGAGATTATGGGACTTCTTTGGTGGTCTGTTGCCCATGTAACCTATTTTAATCACTACTCAGGTGAACTTTTGCTTCATCAAAAATGTCATCGAATATCTCACAGCTGTTGTAGCACATTAGTGTGCTGCATTTGTAAAGGATGCAATTAAAAAATGTACACCTCTGTATGGTTTTCTTAAAATAAATTCAGTTTGAATCAGATGATTATACCATTAAGGCTAATGAGGTAAAGAGGCTAAAACTACCTGAAACAGAAAACAGAGGCATACTCTGTCTCCAGTAAATACCTGTAAACAGATAAATTAATACTTTTATTTGACTGAGTTTAACAGTGTACTTGCTAGATTAAGATCTTGTCAGACGGCTACATTCTTGTATAGACCAAATCACATGATAGTCTAACTTCCAATGACAGACATAGCATGGGGACAACTTTAAAATACTATGAAATAATCTTGCTTTGTCTGTGAGACCCGTTGTAGGCTCTGTTTGAACTGTATTTGATGTTCTCGACATTCTACACAGTGCTAATTAAGCTCACAGAAAAACTAAACAAAAAAACCCTGAGCTGCCAGCAGGGAAAGGAAGCATCTTCCTCTCAAAGAGTCTGATTCAGTGCCATTATCACCCAGTGCTTGTGTTGTTTTTGGCTGAGGCTGAAGGAAACAGCCCAAAGAAACGGTAGTGTCCCCCGCTTGCTCCCTCACATAGAAACGGAAGACTCTCATTAGAGGACAGCAGAGGGTGGAACCAAAAAAAAAAAAAAAGAGGTGTTATTCTCAGCGAACAGTGCCTGTTCAGCTACCTACATATTCATGCTTTGAAATTACAAGTCAAACCTTTATTAATATATGCTAAAAGTCACAGGGCTGCCACATTATGTGTCAAAGTTATTTGATTGAGATGATAGGATTTTCCACTCCACTGCTATTAATTAGCACAGCCCATTCATATGATTGCTAGACAAACTGTAATCAGGTTCATTTGCATCTGTAGACCAAAGTCTGAACATACTGTAAATGTGGATGAAGACTACTTATAGGGAAATATAGTCTGTGAACATGTGCATCAACTTTTTTTTCAGTTATCAAATCACTGTAGCCTTAGCTGACATTCCCTCTAACCTTCCATTTCCAAATGTCGGTCCAGAAGGTCATCCATTATTGTTCACTTAATCTAAAATTCCAAATGACTGACAATAAATACTTAGAAGTCCAAAACATTCTCCCCATCACCATGCCTTAGGAATACTAAATGAGCACCTGTGAAGCAGGATTGCATTAGGATTCAAGACCTCCAGAGCCACTTAATTACTGCAGTGTCACATGCCATGAGTGGGTATGCATATGAGGATAAGCATGAAAAGGAAACCAAGCACTTCTGATTCATTACAAAATTTTCAAATGTTTGATTTTCAAATGTTTTCTCTGACTGACACAAACTCAAAAATCATGTGTCAAGTGAATAATATATGCTGTATATGACAATGAGCCACTGTGACTCATATTTATTGACCAGCATATTTTAGAAAACTATTTTTTTAGTTTTTTAGTTTTGGTCCTCTCCTCATTAGCTGCATTGTCAGCCACTAGGCTCATGGGCTCACGAATCTGCAACAAACCTGTGTGTGTTTTGTCTTACAGGAATTTCCTTTATGGGGTTTACAGTCATCCATAACTAACACAGCTCAGTTTTTGTAAATAAATTCATTCCTGTATGCGCATGACATGCAGACAGTTTTTCCAATCAAAATCCAGAAACAAAAAACCGCACAGAAAAACTGTTCATTTGGTATTGGCTATATTTGCTTTGTCAATAAGACATCAATAATTACTCAAACATAAAATACACAGTTGATGTATGAGCAATTAGATGTAGTGGTCCCTGGAATTACACATACTGACCATTTTTTAAAAAAGATTGTGGTATTTGTGTGAATTCACCATGTGCAAAATATGAATGGATTAAGTTTGACAATTAAAATACAGTGGACTTCAGATGGCAGCCTTGCACACCAGACTTCAGCTCAGGGTAGTGTACGGTGACATTAAAGGAAGTGAATGTAGAGGCTACAGTGCATTGTATTCTGTCCTCTTCTATCTCTCTCAGCGTTGTGATACGGCTAGCAAGGAAAGCCCCTGTCCCCCAAGCAGATGTACCTCCTTAGCAGGAGTGCTCCGGGGAGCACAGCTGACAAAACATATCCGGTTATCAGTATTTTTACTTCCTAGAAATGCATCTGATATGTAAAGTTTCCAAAACATTCTTAGAATGTGTCATTGTATTTTAGAGTTTCTAAAATTTTGAATCCCAAGATTTGGAAAGATATATTAATTTAATAATCTGGAAATACAGTAAAGTCACTTTCAAGTGGAAGGGATTAAATTGTGTGCATTTAGAATATGTGGTTAAGTGGATGTACTCCACTGAAAACTGTCAGCCTCTGCATGAGTGAATGTACAGACTACAAGTGTCATAACTGCTCATAAAAGTAATATCTCCCCACAGAGATACCAGCCAAAAACTGTCATACTGTACAATAGCAAAAGCAACAATTGCTTAAAATATCTCCTATAAATGTAGTACTTCACTGCCCACAAATGTAATACAGTCAGTACTGAGCCTCAAATGGAATAAATACACACAATGCAATTCTCTCTGGAAGTACAAACGCAAACTGAATTTGTCATATCAAAAGCTTCAGAGAGCAGAGACCACACCACCTTTATAACTGCCGTAGTTGCTTGAAAAAATAAATCTAAAACATTGATCTCTCCAAAACTCAGCATAAATGTTGAAAGTGAGTTTGGGTCCACCCAAAATAACCAAACAAATAAATAAATAAATAAAATTAAAATGTAATTAAAATTGCATACCACTTGTTACTTACTTTGACTTCAGAAAAATGGTCACTCACTTTGATCAGACTGAATAGACCAAAGAACACCTGTTTAGTTTAGTGAAATATGCTGAAAGTTAAAATACCTATCAGCAGTGTTCCATCTTAAGTGTCAGACTAGTTTTGTCACAATGATGACTAATCTGGTGTTTAAGCTATAAATGATCCCATGCTTGCACTGTATAAGCTTTTCCCCACCTAATACACAGGCTTGTGCCAGTTGGGAACATGTTCATTAGAATGGATCACAAGGGTCCACAGCTGCTGAAGTCAATTAATTTTTCATTGCTCTCATTAAGTTTCATATTAGACACAGGTCCTCAAATATGTGCACACAAAAGACATACTGTAAAAATGTCTAATGATTACTATTGTTATTGTTATTTTACCAGCTCACAAAGTTGGAGAGACATGTAATGTCTTTCACCTTATATTTTGCATGGAGATTTATAACTTGTGTTTTCTGGCACTATGCCACTATTGTGACTGAAATGAACAATCAATTTCACAAAAGTTTCTGGGAAGTGATAACTCATCATTGCCCCCTGTCTGTACACATATGTCCATATCTGGATATAATACACGGTCATCATTTTAATAGTCCTCTGGGTGGTTTGAGGTCTGTTCAATCCAGTGTGAGTGAGGTTACCTGTTGTAGTGCCATTAAATTAGCATATGCCTGGGAAATGGGCTTCACAGCTTGTAACACTGTTATTGATTGCCTGACAAATCCATTTCTCAGATGACAATCCCAGATGCAGGACCAAAGCTTATACAGCTGCTGAACTTCACATGCGCATTGGCATGGTATCATTGTACTAGCGGCGGCTGCTCAGAGGTAGCAAGAGAGGCCAAGTGTCCTATAAAAATAATCCAATTTTTTTTTTTTTTTAGTATGTCTCCTTTTTGTTACAAAGCTGTGAATTTAAAGCAGCACCAACAACTGTCATTTTGACTGAAAATAAATTGCAAAATAATTACAACTATCCCATCTTGTCCAGTTCAAGTCAGCCCATGGAAACTGGGCTTCCCATTAAAATCTAGCAGAAAAATTAATTTCAATTGAAATTAAAGAGATGTTTCTCTGGCTCTGATTAGATGACAACAACAGTACAATTAGAATTTAGCTCCCCCCGGAAACCTGCCTTCTCGTACAGAGCTCAGCCTGAAGAAGTGTTAACACATGAATTTATGATGACCAATAGCTCGTAGCCCAAGTTCAGACACCTTACAGACAAGTAATAATGCTTTCTGATTAACTACTATCCGCACCACTTAGCTAATTTCAGGTGTAAGCCTTGTACATGTGCAATGAATTCATGCAACACCACATGGTGTAGGCAAATGAGAGAATTATATCTGTAGAGTGCCTTTTAAATCATTGTTTTATTCTTGTTAAATTGTAACATTGACAAATTGGTGTGTGTGTAGGGTTTCTTTTTTTTACTATGCCAATTTTGATTCCAAATTGCTAACTGCTAGTTTTGCATACTACTGGTTACAGTAGCCAGATAGCTAGATGTTCTGGCTAGCAGGCTAACAATGCCATATTCCAAATTGCCTATATGGAAGCAATGGAAAACTTCATGGATTGGATTTTACAAGACTCATTAGAATCCATTACTTACAAAGAAAAAAAAAATATTCAGACTGTAGACCAAAATCTGCTATTGAATTGGTTCAGAGGTCAGGATGTAGAGATCAGTCTTTTTGATCCTGCTGGTATGACATGGTAGGGCAGATTACTGGCATGGTCATGAAGCAAATATACTGCTGGCACTATCCATGGTCTGATATGATCAAGAACAGGATTTGGTGATGTCCACAATTTTGACAGAGCTTGCAAAAGGCACGAGAATGCATTATTTCTCTTCTTTGTTCATATGTTTTATATTCTGTTTTTGTGCTCAGCGGCAGCAGAATGTTTGCAGTGAGAGAATAACACTCAGTTCAGGGGAAACTGTCAGGGCTCAGGCACGGACTCAGACACAGACCACAAGTGCTCAGGTACCAAACGGTTTATTGAAGTCGCAGGGCAGGTTCGGAACATCAGAACAGGCAGGGTCAAAACCAAGGAAGAAGTCTGAAGCGGGGCAGACGAGGGGCCGGGGTCGTAAACAGGGCAGGCGAGGGTCGGGACCAGGCAAGCAGGCAGATCAAGCAATCAGGACAAACCGGCAGGCAGAAACGAAGTCGGGGAACAGGCAAAGTCGGCACGGGGAAACTCCAAGAAGAAACCGCAGGTGGGAATGAAACAGGCACAAAACACTGCAACAAACTGGCAACAAGACAGAGACAAGCAGGGTAGATATAGGGCTGCGCTGATGAGGAGATGGGATGCAGGTGGGCAGGTGGAGGTGATCAGGTAATCAGGTAAAAGGTGGGTGGGGAAAGGGCGGAGATGGGGCAGGGCTGGAACACAAGGAAAACAGTAAACAAAAGCACATGGACCACATAGACAGACAGGGAGAACACCAAAACAACAGCTAGGGGGCCGGACTACTGACAGAAACACAGTGCATGTAAGCATGAGACAGACAGCTGCCCCATTTCCAGCTCAAGACCACTGCTGTCAGAAGGGGGTCAGGGGAATGTGATTTTTGTGCTCGGGTCAAGAGTTGAATCCTGTGGTACAGTTTTCTTTCTTCAGTGGAAGTGAGTTTTCCATTGCCACTGTCACCCTAGTCTTGCTTCCATGGATGCTATTCATTTTTTCACCCCTATGTGTGGGTGAAAGCACTTCATTTTGAAGAGGAAAATGTTTATGCAATTTATTTGAATAATACGTAATGAACTTGCATTATATTGCATCTGCTGCCTAATTCATTGTAGAATTAAGTAATATCCTCTCCAAAGAAACTGACAAGACTATGCATTTTGCTCTTAGATGCTACCTGCCCCCCATCTTGGCCTTCTCAGCTTGACAGCCCAAAATGTTAAGGGTACACTGCCATTTTTCTAGAGTAACTTAGATCTATGAAAGTCACTTTCAATTCTCTTGAATGTTCTCCACATTTTGTCTCCTTTCCAGATTGAAAGGTAAACAGACTGCTGTAATGCACAGCTACTGTGCAGAGACAGCTGTTGTAAGAAGTGCTTTCTCTCAGGTCACACTGTTTCAGTGTTTGTTTCAGTCACATAGTTTGGTTGACTACCCTGAGGGGGGAAAAATAAACCTTCTGTAATATTGGTTCCAATAAAAAAGGTAAAGGTAAATGTCAGAAAAAAACAAACAAAAAATATGATAACTCACATTATACCTTTCAGCTACAGAGAAAGGTACACATTGAAAGAAGTGTATGAGCTGGTGAAGACCACAACCTGTATTTCTTGAGGGTGCACAACTGGAATCAAACTGCAGTGGAATCCAGACCTTTTCCATGAATCAATAAGCAAGTAAGCAGAGCCATTCATTTTAAAATCACTTTCATTTTGAACATGAAGCAGTAAATAATTTGGTATTCAAACTTTGTGTACAAAACAGACCAATTGTCTACTATTTACACCTAGACATTTAAAATCTATTTCATAGCTACAATGCACTCCAGTTCTATGCTTGCTTATTTTGAGTTATTTTTTCAGTAAGTTTTCATTTTACCTTGACCCTAAGATACTCCACTTTGTGGTAAAACAAAATTTACAAGATAATAAAAACAAGATGTGCTTTATTAGCACAAAACTGCAAAAACCTGCAATCATGTAATCACTCTCCCTGCTGTGTTTAATAGATTCATAAATAGTCATCTGTCAGCTTTAGCACAATATGTACTGTAGCTCCTCGTTGCTTTAAGGGCAGGAATGAGGAGAGAAAATATATGTTGCAGGGTAACACGAAGTGGTCTTCTTTAAAGTAAAATGGACTGTAAAAACTCTGAGAGAAGGAGCTCATTACTAGCTGGATGTATGGTGTTACCCAAAGGTATACCGAAGTGAAAGCTGGGGAGTGGTGGGGGTGGGGCAGGTGTTATGCTCCAGGTTGAATTATCCATGCAGTGACAAACTCATGCTGCTAGTATTCCGCCAACTTAACACTCACTGAAAACACCTCGATTCATATCACACTTTTAATAAAGGGAATAAAAGGGATTTTGAATTAGCAGATGCAAAACTGGCAGCAAAATAAACTTATTAGCATTTCTTTTTTGTTTTAAAACTTTGCAGAAAAGCTGTTATTTGCATTTGGTTTCTTTTTGTATGTGCACATACAGCATTTATTCTGTAATCTTTAAAATGGTTCTTTTTTGACCTCTCTGAAAAAGCTGTCTCCCTTAAAAAACTTCAGGACAAGGAGACAGATGATTTAATGGTGACATTTTAAGGGCGTTTTAATACTGTTTGGTACTTAAACATTTATTAAGTAGTAGCTTTATTGGAACAGTTGATTAACAGGCAGTGGTCATTAGCACAGGTTCACACTAATAGAATGTGCATATGCAACATAAATTTTATTTAAAACCCTTACCTGATAATAGCTCCTAATGATGGTCCTTGTATCTTGAGCACTGCTATGTCTGTGGGAGACTGGTAGCCCCAGGACTTGTATTTCCAGTATGTAGGACAAGGCCAGTTTCTATGAAGCTGTTGGCAACTGTAAGAGGAATGAAAAAGATTCTGTGATTTCTGAAATGTTAATAACACTAACAACAACAGCAACAAAATCAATAATAATAATAATAAAGTGGTAATGTAAATGTGATTCTCCCCCTCTACACGTATGTTTAATTAAAACAGCAAATGCAGTTCTTGCACTTCCAAATTAATATGCATGTAGAAACTTGAATGGAGATTATGCAAAGGATTTTGTTTGTTTGAGAGTCTGATTTGTGACTTTAAGCAGCAAAATGGATATTTGCTGCTACCTACTGTGTGATTATAAAGGGGGAAACTGCATCAAAATTCTATTGAGATGGTTCAGCTGCATGCTCCTTGTTGATCACCTGCCCTAATATAAGAAGACATAGTTCTCAGGGTCTAGTTCTCTCTGCAGAATACATGGAAGAAGATATGGCTGTCATTGGTCTTAACTATGGTTTGTACAAATATTTGCAACCTGTTACAGTACCTGTACATAGCAGGTTGAAGTGTTACATATTCTGGAAGAACCAGGAAATTAAAGAAATCAGTAACCAAGATGCAGGCTGAAGAGATGAGTCTTCAGAACACTGGAAAAAAAACTGATGAGTGACTCTGATGTTCTGATAAAGTGAGGTAGCCCATTCCACCAATGGTGGCTGAGGCTGAGAATGAGTCGTCCGACTTTGCGGAGCCACATAAAAGAAGGCCAGAAAATGGAGGGATGCAAGTATACCAGTAACAGGCTTTGAAGTGGACACAGGCTATGATGTGCAACCAGTGGAAGGAGATGAGAGGGGCAGCGTGAGAGTAGATGAGGACAAAAAATATCAGTCAGGCCTTCTGGATGAGTTGGAGCGGTTAGATAGTGTTACTGGGTGGGTCAGCCAGGAGGGAGCTGCGCAAGTGTAGATGGGATAGTGACCAGGCCTGGACCACTCAGTGGAATATGGCAGCTGATGATAAATAGGAAGAAGAGAGTCCAGGGAGTAGTCCAGGGAGATAATGAAGAGCTGGCAATGTCCTGTGCAAATAAAATACGTATTACATTGAGACTAAAGTGTCATTGTAGGCTCACATGGTTATTGTTCACTTTCTAATAGGTCAAGGTTTTGTGATTATTTAGCTTTTTTTTGTCTTTTTTGCTTAAAGGTTTCACATTTAGAAACCTGATTTAAAGCTGAAAATGCACCCATTAACATTTCAACGATAATTCATTGAAACTACACTTTAATCTCTTGTTATATTCCTCCCTGCTCCTATCCATTGAATAGAATCACCTCAGCCCCAGTTTTGATGTAATTACTTGGGGGAGGGTTCAAGTGGGAATAATGAGAGAGTTTCATAAGGCTATTGGGTTTTTTGTGTGTGGTCAAAGGAATTGAGGGGGAAAAAATGCCATTGATAGGCACTTGGAGTGAGATCAGTGATGTATAACTGTTCACTCATAACCAAGTACCCACGTAGTGAGATAAATAGTTGCTTAAGCTATGAGGAAAAGCAGTTCATGCAATGTTTTTTTTTTTTTTTTTTTTTTTTTTTTAAACAGATGTACAGGTGCACTGTTTTCAAAAGCAGAGAGGCTGGCAAGATAAATAGCTCCCTAACTACCTAGTTTCTTTGAAGTCATTACTTTGCATTGTATGGCAAGGTATGATGGCCAACTGATGGTGAGACCAGTTAGCTAGGAGGCTTTGGTACCAAGGTAATTCATAAGTAACTTGCATTGCACTTGATTACCAGCTGTGGAAGCTATATCTAGTCACTTTGATGTAGCTCTGGAGATGTTTGTACAAAAAATACAGTACAAATAAACATGTTAAATTGGGAGTGTTTTTTTTGTATATTTTGACATGGACATTATAGGTAGAAATGGGGTGGATTTCACATTATCCAGGAACAAAACACTGTCCAGGTATCTAGGTTAGCCCCCAGCTGTACTGTGTTGAGGGAAAATTAATGTCAACCTCAGCCATATTTGAGCAATTTGAAGAGAATGCTGTTGAATCACCAGTTCAACGTACAAAGCTCATCTCACTGTGATATCTATTGCACTCACACAGGAGTGTTGGGGTGTAATGAATGCAATCCTCCAATACACTTGCACACCAACTGCGACTAGTTTTCACACTGTAAGTCACCAAGCACCTTACAGTGAGCCAAGAGCCTATTGGAGGATAGGCATGGCTTCACTGAAGTCACATAAGCAACCTGCAGATACCTGATAAGTCACAGGGTACCTCACAAAGGTCAGATGCGCAGCCTCGCTGATACACTTCAGGAATTTTTTTTTCGTTTTTATAGTGAACTGAACCCTCATTTTTAGGATGTTAATTAGTCATATTTCAGACAGGTCAACCAATTCCTGGTATAGGTCAACATATTCTGTCCTTTTCCTTCTGTTTAAATTTGACTGTGGAATCTCAAATTCCACAGTCAACAAAGTGACTGTGAACTTTCTACCTTAAGTTTAGATTGTAAACTTGCAGATTAAATTCAGATGGCATTTTCTGCATGACTGAAATTATAATTTCAATTCTACACAAAACATTTTTCATAAAAAGCTGAAGTGGTAGAAATGTGATCCATATGATAATCCTTACACACATATACACGTGTTTCTGTACACTTAAAGGGCCATCTCCCACTCACAATGTACATGTATACAGACATCCTGTCTGTATATTATTAGCTACAGAAACTATTGCCATTGTTCCATTTTGTATATGGTTTTCTTTCCTTACCCATTGCTAACCTTTACAACGTCTCTGCTGATCCTAGGGGGTAATTCTCATTCTAAGTTAATTAATACATCTATATAACACTATTCAGTTTGTTGTAGCTTGCCCTACATAGTTAATGAGACAAACAAGAATGTATGAGCCATTTGTAAAGAGTGACAATAATTTCCTAGTCTGGAGATCCAAGAATGAGCTATTCATGGCGAACTGCTAAACAGGTAGAAAAGTGCTAGTAACTCTCTTCCTCATGCTGAGATACACATCATAACACTCTTGAAGCATTGTGCTTGAAGTGTGACCTTGAATAACTGCTCTGCAGTGCAACTTCACCAACTTTTAATATTCTCACATGGAACGTGCAGCCTCTCTGGGATTTAGGGGAAAAACTGGAACTGATGAAGCATGAAACAGATAGACATCAATGGCATATTGCAGATACATGACTGGAGCAGACATTGTCAGGATGGTTTGTGTTTTCTCTGTGTGTTGTTGTTACCCTCATGATTCATATTGTCAGCGCTCTGGATTTGTTCACAGTCTGAGAGCAAACATAGCATTGTTATCTATCATTTGTGTCACAAGTTATAGCTATGAGGTTAAAAGCTGAGAAGTCAGACTGCAGGTGAAAACATTGGGATACTCTTTGTGAAGACAAAGGTTCATTTTGCACACAGTGCTAATAGTGATGATTCTATACCTTTTGCACTGATGAGACAAAATGCTTACTTTTGTGTCACGCTTCTTCCTAGGGGGTGGTGAAATAGATTTTGCAGCTGATGAAAAAAAAAAAAAAAAAAAACATTCAATCTCACCTCAGCTTGTAATAAAGGAATCAGGAAAGGGAATTGGCTCGCTGGATATGAAAGCAACAAAATGATGGATTACATTATGATTAAGTCCAATAAAATAGCTACAACGCCCAGACATGTGGCCATTTTTCTTGAAATGAAACTTGCTGTCCTGCACTCTTGAAAGTCATGAATAATACTTGAATCCAAGGATTGGGAGGAACTGTCTCCTACCATTAAGATTTGAACTGTTTCTACTGATACAGCAACGTGTTTTTCCAAGGTAGAGGTACACAAGAAAATAAAAAAATTGTAAGAATTCATTGTATCAATGCTGTCAGCAACACTGATCCTCTGTCCACAGGTCACTTGGGAACAAATGTTTCATGTTAATGTTTTAACATATTTTCTCTGGAGATTTTTGTGCTTTCACTAAATTTGAATGGATCTCAGGTGAAAAGTCTTGATGGTGTGGATTGAGATTTTCTTTTTTTTTTTTTTGGGCGGTGGGGGGGATTAGGTTTAGGGAAGAAAATCGTTTGTAAGGAAAAACTTAAAAGAACAACTTTCTGCAGGAAATAAATCATTATAAAATTGATAGTTCTGTCCATGCAATGTGATTGGTTAACCTGGCATTCAAGTCATGTGGTTATTCACAAACACTACGCTCATTGACAGTCTCTGACTTTGATCAGAGCCAAGATCTCTACACCTCTGAGTTTGACCAGTGACAAAGCTTTTCCTTCAAAGCCAATCAGCTTGCCCTTCTACTTTTAATTTCATTTGAGGATGTGTGCAAAATCATGTAGTCTTGAATGAGCCTTAGTAGACATTAAGTACTTCACTGCTGACTTGTGGTGATTATTTTTGTTTGTTGGCTTACTTTCAGTTTGGAACATTTAATGATGGTTAATGTTGCTATGGCTGGAATTAAACTGACAAATAATCAGTTTGTCTGTGTGATCATTGCAGCTAAACATCATCATATCAATGCATAGTAAGATTGTACGCAGTAAAATAGCCAAAAGGCTGTAGTTCATTGAACTCATATTTAATGCAAGTTTGGTAGCAAGTATATCAGTAAGCTATAACTTACTTAGTTGAAAATGGGTTAAAAACTAGTTATAGGTAATAATAGTTACATCTAACAACATTGCTCATAATAGAAATGCTATGGCTGCAAAGAGTATATTAAAACACCTCCCCATGCATGCTAATATATACTTATGGGAACAGGATGATTTTTTTTTTCTTTTTTCATTAAAACTGATCAGCACTGATCAGATGCAGGTTAGCTGGTGTCTGTCATTCCAAATGCTTCATGTTATTACTGTAACTGAATACAGCATCAAGCCCACGAAACTGTTACATTTGCACGGTGGCAACAGCAGTGATTATGGTGAATGTTAAGTCCAGCAGCTCCTCAAGCTTTATAGCTTTATGGTGTACAGCATCATGATAGATTGCTTAACCATGTAGCTAGCTATATTATGAGGGGGCGGGTGGTTTTTAGCCAATATTACTTAGTTGGATACATCCTGACAAATGTTTAGTCAGCTCCTAATATGGTTAATTTGCTAGTTACAGAGTGACTGCAGAAAGTGACCAACTTTAATGTTAACTAGCTAGCTCTGAGACCTGCAGGAACATTAATAGCTACTCCCATGAATATTTCCTAATCGGCAATCATGTATTGTGACTTAGTCCTGTTAGTCCTGTTGATGCTTCCTACTGTGAGCAATGCAGCTAGCTAGCTACACACTACAAACCATTTTCAATCTGGTTGTAAGTAGCTAGCCAGCTACCTACTGATGAGTCGTGTATGATTGCCTTGTTAAGTAGCTACTAACATTTTTATAACATAAACATTTTAACTGAAATATTCTGGGCCATTCTACAAGTCAAATTTGTCAAAATATATGAGTAGGCTAAATACACACATCTATCTATCTATAGATTTGGGGGAACAACACCTCGTAATAGCCCAAGGGGTTGTCAAAGCAAAATAAATTAAATGTAAAGGAAGGAGGAGTAGGGAGCAGGGCACTATACCAGAGGAGAAAGCAGGATGTTAAAAAATGGTGGTGGTATATCTGAAGGCACAGCAAGGATTTTGCTCAGGCAGTGCTGTCAGAATGTGTGTGTCAAAGCAGGTTATTACCTTAAAAACGCATGCAGTCGTGCCAGAGACTTTGTCTTGATGTTACCTCTGAAAAAAGTAAATAAAAACAGTGAGGTTGGATTAACTCGTCAGAATGAACTGGACTTTGAAGACAAAGGCAGTCGCCCACAGCTCTGTGCTACAACCTGGACAGATTGAAAGCTTATCTTTTCCCCTCACACTGTGATATGTTAACTCACCTCAGAGCGGTCTGTTTCCTCTCCCTTCTCATTTTATATTGTTAGTTGTGTCACAAAAACCACAGGGATATAAACAAACAAAAAATGCACTGAAAAGTGACATAAATAAGATAAAATCTTAAAAAGTGACAGATGAGTGCATGCCAGGTGTACTCACTGTTCCTGGTAGTGATTGGCTAAGAGAAGACATGCCTAGAAGTGGGTTTAGTGTTCAAGGGCCATTTTATTCCCCTTTAAAGGAGAGACAGGACTGAACAATGCAAAAAAAAGATCATTCTAATAAACCATTTACAGTCACAATAGCAGTGCCACAGTCCACAAAGGGCTGTATCCATGTAGGTCACTCCCATAGCACATAAGGTTCTACCTTTCTAGCAAAGCTGATAAAGGCAACGAGCAAAACTTGGGCTGATTAGCTATCAGCCTCAGCTGTGCAGGTGCCTGTGGGGGCAGCCTCTGTCCTAGGTTCAGAAATCCTCACAAGTTGTTAGAGAGCAGGAATGCATGACAGCATGATAATATTCATTATACCAGCTTTATTCTAATAAAAGACATTTCCCTGGCTGCATGAGAGTGCATATGCTCCTTCATTAGTTGCATTTGCATAGGTGGATTTACCAGTTTATGAATGTATTCTACAGTGTTGCTCCAAGGTCTGAAGATGCAAACTGTGCTGGAGACACATGCAGCAGTTGAATTTTGGACCGTGTGTCTTGATTTGCAATAAATGAGGATATGGGATGTGGAACTTGTGGAGTAATATCCACTCTTAAAATGACAGTACATAACACAAATTATAAAGGACTACATTGAAGTAACCTCACAACCATATAATACTAATAACCACACTTTCATACATAAATAATGGAAAGGTCTCAGTAACGACACTAATATCTTGATGGTGTATTAATTTATTTTTGTTTTGTTTAAACTTTTAGCCTATCATTCTGGCATTATCTAATGGAGTTTTATGTTTTGTTTTGCAATTGCATATGCAACCAAGAAAATGATTCATAACTTGTGTCTCTTAACGAAGAAAGGATGAAAATGTACAACCATATTAGCAAGCTATTAAATATGTTGAGTAACAACAATAGCATTTCATTCTTCTCAAATTAAAATTAATATTGATGTTTCACAACAGAACATGGATTATTGATAGACAATGTGAAAGTCCATCATTCTCAATTATTAAGAGGGTACGATGTCAGTCTCTGTGACAGTTTACTTTAACCTTAGATGTGTGACATTTGGCTTAAATTTGAATGACTTTACATTCATCTGACTCAGACACAGTGAACTGTTGTGCACTATATATATATATGTGTGTGTGTGTGTGTGTGTGTGTGTGTGTGTGTGTAAATAAATTTGCTTGACACCAGGAACAAAAATATATATTTCTTTCAGAACAGAGATTGCATCTATCCATTCAAGGTCAGTTATGATGCATTTCAAAAACACTCCATTTCCACGATTGCCTTAATATTGATCCGGCTTTGCCATATTCACTGTAACCTTGATACATTCTGGAGTTGAACAAGAAAGACTGTTCATTTTAGTCCGTTTGAGGCATTGTATTTATTTTGAAAATGTAATAACATAAAAGTCTTCTGTAATTCACTTGTAAACATCTTATAATGATCATCAATCGTGGACAAAAAAGAAATGCACATAAAGTGAATATACATATCATTACTATCATGAAGATTATCGTTATTATTTTACTTTTTCTTCATGGCTCACAATACTATGAGCAACATCAAGGATAACAACTGCAAAAATGCATTTCTTTCTTCTTTTTTCAGAGGAAGCAGTATGCCCATGTGTAATATCTGATATTATTGGTCTGAATGCACATTGAGAGCACTCAAGTGATATTGAAGCCAAAAACTCAATAACTTCATCTAGCTAGGATCCTGGAGAAATTCCTGAAGACAATTTCAAACCCTTGGTGCAGTGAGCAGGGCAAAATAAGGTGGAAATCTTTTTTTTTTTTTTTTTTTTTTTTTTTCATCAAAATGATTTTCTGAAGTAGATTTTAGGTAAGTGTGTCAAATGTATGTGGAATGTAACATCAAACTCAACTTAATGTGTATGTATCTCCACGACCAGTTCTGTTCTGCAACATATGTGTTCCCTAAGCATTGTTACAAATAGATTTTTCTGTTATGTAACCATTGTTTCAGTAGTAATTGCACACAGTAGTCCCTGAAAACTGAGGAGACAAGTAAAGCAATAAGATACACCCCCAGAAGAAGCTCTGTTACACCACACACATAGTGTTTGAAACTTTCTGAGTCATGTACTGAATTATAGATATCCAATTTTATTTGAACTCGAGGCCTATGAGTCTTCCGTGATCACCAAAGATATACCCCCCCACCCCAAAAAAGGAAAAAAAAAATGTCTGCAGAAAGACAACCACCTTTTTACAGGGAAAACATGCTGAAAGATTAACTGTAATTGATTTTCTCAAATGGGTGTGTATGCAAATATGTATAGATATATGGCCTGAAAAAAAAGGTTCTGTGATGCAGTTGATGGTCTACTGCTGTCTGTGGTGTCAGCTTATCACGTGGCCATGAGCCAGCTTAATCACCTCCTCATGATACCACTTTGGGAAAGAAGCTGCTCTGCCTCTCTTCCTGTAAAACCACTCAGTAGAGCAGATGGTTACCAGTTTCAAAATTTGGATACATGAGGGTGTGAGGGGTGAGCGCTTTGCCATTCACTATTTGTATCTGACTTTTGGCATGAATTTGAGCAAATGCCACTGTTCACTCCCAAATTGTGCCTTTCTACCCTCCCAGACTGATAACAAGGGAGAGAAAAGCTCACCTTCGTCTGCTGGTGCCTGTAATGTTGTTGAGGTGTTGGAAGTGGCCGCAGGTAGATGGATCTCCCCTTAACCTAGGAGTGCCTGGCAAGTGTCCTTTTTCACCCAGCAGGACTGTCCACTACCTGCAGAACCCCTTGGCTTCTGTCCATGACAATACACTTGACCCTGTGTCTGCTTGACTGCACACTTCAGAAGTTCTTGGAAGCCTGGTCAATCTTGCCCAATCAGGAGAGGCACGATCTTCAATGACCTCAGCTGCTAGCTAATGTCTTCCTTTGGGGGTCCAGAATGTTAGCTTTGCTGTGGGCATCGTTCCATAATCCCCATGGACGCATGTCAGAGTGCGTGAATCTTGGTACCCAATGGGTAGGGCCAAGAGAAACTGTAGGAAAACTCCCAGAGCTTGTACCCACTAAGTGGCTGCAGCAGAGATGACACAAAACTGAGCTAAAATGTGTTTTGAGGATGGTATGTTCAGCAGCCTGTCTTGGTGGGTGATCTAGGTATGAATTTTGAGTCCCCCGTGAGGAAGGAACCACAGATTTCACTCCACTGTTCTTTTCAGGTTTCATAGCCAGGGCCTGGATGCTCTTTACCAGTTGTTTCTATTGGGTGAAAGATATTTCCAGAAAACTTTTCATCTGGCCTTCTATGTTGATCAATTATACATATGCACCCAGGTTGTACTATCTGTTCTCAACCCTAAGGAGTACTTTTGTTTTCCAAATTATGTGAGGGATTCAGGGTTTAACCCAGCATCTACAGGTGCCAAAAGATTATATGTGTATTTATAATTAAAGCGTAAAACCTGGACATAATCAGTGAGCCAGACATCAGGTTTCACAAATCATACATCTGCTTCCTCTTTCTCTTCTCTTTTAAAGTTTCTGTATAGAGAACATATCTAGACATATCTCCTCCCCTGGGACTATGAAGACTCAGGAAAAATAAATCAATACAATAAAACGCACAAAAAATCTAAATACATATTGTTTTACACAAGCCTGTTTATTTTCCATTGTAGTACACTTGCAGTCAGATTTTCCAATGGATCTATAATTTTAAATTGCAATATATTGCCACCATTTAATGAGCACTGACGATTTTTTTTCCTAACCTAACCATAACCTGTATAAAATTTTATACATCTCGACAAGTTGAATTTAATCCATGAAGCATTAAAACTGGTATGAACAAATCTGTTAAATTGCATGTTTAAGTACTTTTATGACCTATGTATTTTCTTAGTGTCATCTGGAGTCTCGTAACATTTTATTATGCCATTTAGGGCTCCAGTACCATATTAAATTTTCCTCCACTACACTGTCTTGTCCACTTCACCATCAGTTATTGTGTGAGATTGCAAGAACCCTGTATATTACAGGGAAGGAATTCCAATTGCTTGCATGAATAAATAATTGGATGATTTTTCTTCTGCTTGTAAAATGTATTGTGTCCCATTTCTATAGCACTTCCTAGCCTTAATGCTAAATTTAACACAAAAGGAAGAATGTGCTCTCATGAATGTATGACACATATTTCCACATGTTGTTGTTAGCACTCAAAGGCTCAGTGTATTTGTGCACTTCTGAGGGAATGACAGGAATGCCACATTGTCCTCTTTTGGTGATTAAAAATTGCATTCAATTGGAAATCAATGCATCAATCACAGATGTCCTCTTTTGTTTTTCTATAACATGTAGTACAGAGCTGACATATTACATTAATTTAATAGATGCGGTTAATTGCAAGCACCATTAATCAAAAGCTTATAGGGAGATTGTGACAAACTTAGCTTAACATGCTGCTGACAAAAAGATTTGCGCAAGACCAAGATGGTATGATATTGTATGAGATGATATTGTAAGGAGTCTGTTCTCTTAAAACAGCCATCCTTTGAGCTGTTTGCTTGTTTGACAACCAACATCTTATTTGCTTTTGGCTAAATTAAAGGAGAAATGCATGAGTTAATTTTAGAGATACACACCAATTTTAAATAAGACAAAATAGTACAAAAACATTCAAGAAGTAATGTGTCATAGCTGCTATTTAAATACTTATCAGCAGGTGTTTAATCCATGGTACACAACTTGTACATCAATGAAAGTTTGGGTGTTTTTGGGTGTCCCACATGCTTACAAACATTAGCTTTTGTACCATGTGTTCATTTTAATGTACAGATCACAGATATACATTCACATAGCTGCACAATTAATGGATAGTCTTTGACTATATGCACTGTCTTCATCATCTTCTTATTCCTTTTCTTTTTCTTCACTCTCTTAATTTTGCTGCTGCATTATATCATCACAGAGCTCCCATATTCCTGGTGGGGCTCACCAGTGGTCTTCTGGATATCCTATTTCATCATATACAGCCTATGGCTACATATGTTCATTGTGGGCTGAGGAACAAAGTTTTGCCAGTATGGCAATACCAAACCTCTCGACGGTGGGGTGATTATAGGTAAATTAAAGATTTATTGAAGATATTGGGAATACATCAACAAACCAATTCCAGCATATAAATCATACAAACATATTGGCTCTAACAAAAATGCTTGCTGTTTACAAAAAGGCAGTTACTCAAATGTACAGATCAAACATTTTCCATATTTCAGTGCACATTTGCAAAAATGGGAGTTTTCCTCTTTTACAAAGTTCCTGAAACATGCCATCAGAGTTAAAAAACTGTGCATGGCAGTTGTGTGAAGATCATAAAAATCAGTCTCCTGATGTTTGAATGGATGAAATGTATTAACCTCTCATTCCTGTATGAATTGCTCATTCATAAAAGTACACGTTTAAAATAATCATGACTTCCCTTTAAGAATTTATATATAATTTCATATGTACATCTTATTCTGTACAATTTTACAGAGGTGTTGTTATGTTTTGCATGTTATCGATAGCAACTGAACATTGTGGAATTATATGAATGTAGGTACAGTATTTGCTTCTAAACAATCTCACATTATTGATCCACTAATCTGTACCAGGACCTAGATCACCCCTGCTCGCTCTGATACCATGCCATAGTTTAATAGATCCCTTTGGGACATTATACTGAGCTGTAAGACAAAATGTCAGCACACTATTGATCTCTGTGAAGGCATTTGTAATTGAAAGTACTTCAGCGAAATTTCATGCATGTTAAAAAAATGTGAAGAGCAACAGTTAAATGCTGCTTGTTGTTGGGGGTGGTTGGGGTGGGGTGGGGTTTGGGACTCTTTTCATCAAGACTGACTTTGAGACACTCATGCTTGCAGCAGTAAACCCTTTTGGGATCGAGTCTCTCTACCACCCCCAACACACATTGGCTCCATCTGATACAATATTAGGCATGAAATGCGAGCACAATTTGTCCAACAGTGAGCTAGGTCTAAAATACTGACACTAATGGAGTAAGGAGTGAAGCAGGGGGTAGAGAATGGAAAAGTCATACATCTTTCAGGCTGGTAATGTAATTAGAGGTATCACTCTTGAGATATACACATCACTCTGAAGCATGCACCAAAATAGGTGTCATTTTTCACTGGGTTGATTTATTTCCAATATGAATTTAATTGTATGTCATAAACACACAATTAATGTAGTGTGTGTGTGTGTGTGTGTGTGTGTGTGTGTCCCAGACTACTGCATTCCAGTGTGTTTGTCAGTGAAAAGGCCAACTTGCATAACCAAATAAAATGTACATACATCAACACATCATTCAGATACTAAGGATTCATGCGCACAATTTCTCAGTGAATGATTATCATATCATTACACATTAAATATTGTGTACTTAAAGACATATCATTTACTTCAATGTCACTCTGGTAATAAATGTCACTACTTTGGTAATAACTAAATTGAAAATGGAGAAACAAAAGGAAATGACAAGTTTAATCCATCTTATACGTGGGTGGAAATTGTTGGTTCAGGCTTTGGAAAGAGGTAGACATCTAATACCAAGAAAGGAGCATAACACAGCCAGAAACAAAAGCAGTGTGCATCCATGCCCAGAGACATAGCCACTGACAGGCTGTGAGAATGATAAGAAATTAAGACATGACTATTGCAACTGTAAGCTACAGAAAAAAACACATTGTTTGTATTGCGTGAATGAAATAACATTCATTTTTTCAGTGAAAATTGTTTATTTGCCAGCAAATTTTAAATGTTGTAGAGTGTGCTATCATGGCAGGTTTGTACCTACAGTTACAAATGTGTCCCTACTTCTGTGTCCCACTTTGTTCACTCCCCTTTGAACATCCTCACTATAAATGCCCCGTGCCACAAATCAGTAGTGTATGCGTGTATATATATTATATTATATACATCTTCAGCCATTCAAAATCAAGCCCTATGAGCCACAGCACCTGTTGTGTGTCATGAATCGCACCAGTTAAACTATTGTGGCTACAGGGTCATCACCTGCAAACCAGTGAGCACGAAGTGCCCAGTATTCTCCAAAATTCATTGATGCAACAGACTGAAATGATAAAAACACCTCATATGGACTCAAGTGCAATGGAGCCAAGTCTTTTTTTAGCAAAGAATCAAGATTTTGTGCAGATATCCAAAAAGAGTGTCAACAAGTGTGGCACAGATGAGCATAAAGACTGTGAACAATTAATCAATTGGGAGGCACAGCTGTGATGATTTAGGAAGGGTGTCTCATATCTACATAACACCGCTTGTTGTAATTAATGACAACCTGCTAATATTCCAGGAGCACACATACTAATGCTCAGTGTGGTGCAAGTTCACACTTCACAAGAGCTAGCTCAAAGTTCAGTTCACACAGATTAAAATGAACAAGTTCACAATTTTGAATTTGAACAAGTTCACGTTCATAGTTCACAATTTTGAATTTGAACAAGTTCACAGTCCCAGTTAATTTCTTCCATTTTTTTAAAGATCTGCTCCAGGGACTATTTTATGTGTACGTCTACATGCGCAGTGATTGTTATGCGGGATATGGGCAGTTGGTTGCGAGCTGTCAGTCTATCTGATGGATGGGTTGCGCTAATAAAAACGTCTGAAGTATGGAATAACGTTGTCCGTGTTTATTCATAAAGCAGTAACTTTAACACACCCAAGGATTCCGAATCTCGCGCAAACCTGAACGAGCTCAAGTTCACGTTCTTTAGTTGCAAACGGATACGTTCAAGTTCACTGAGCATGTTCAATGAACGCACTCTTTTAACGCGTACATGCACAACACTGCTAATGCTTGTCATACAACAATGGTATCCTTGCAAGAGGAGAATGTAACATTATTCAGCAGAAGCTATATTCATCTGCCTTAGGTCCCACTGACCAGTTATTGGACAAACTGGGATAATGCGCCATGTAGCACTGAAAGACAGTGAAAAGGTATATGCTTGTCCAGGCTTTGCAAAACCAATGGGGTAGACTCCCATAAGACAGCAACCCGGTATAAAGTTAGATTCACAGCTTGGCGGTCTTTCAGTGATGGCCACAAACATATTACCATCCCTCTGATGAAACTTGTCGAGGGAGCTTGAGCATCATCCTCTAAAGACACACACTGTCTGCACACTCAGTGCACTGGAAAATCCGACCAGGATCTATTCATCAAGGCAGGAGACTGGGGGTGTACTGAAGAGAGGTCTCCATTCTTTAATATTCCTGAACAAACTGTCAAAATGAAATCAAATACATGTAGTATTAAATCTTTAAAAAAAAGCTAATTGTGAAACGGTTGAATACAGAAACAATTTTGCAAATTGTGGAATTACTAAATGATCATCTCTTTTTCATTACCACACTTTGACTTTTAGTAAATTCAGCACAGTGCTAGTTAAACCTAAGGATGTTACTACAGCAATGGTATCATAAGCTCGGTAACTACTTTTATTGGTGGAATGGCGTTTCCTTTAACCAATAAATCTCATTGAGTTTAATTTGTTCTGCCAAGTTCTGAAAATTCTGCCCAGTATGGATTTGTATCATGAAAGCATTATGGCAGAATAACCTGTGGCATATCATGAATATTGGCAGAGCTAAGGGATGTTGTTAGGTATAACATGAAAATAATGACACTAATAACTCTTCCTCAAATGAGGCAAATGTTTTTCTTAATAGTCCAGGTATCTGGAACCCCACCCAGGGGATACCTCATGCTCTGCAACACATCAGGAAAGTTTACATATTTCACATGAAAACAACATTGCAGTATAAATACACATATTATATCCAACTAGCACAGTCAAAAATATTAAAACGGGCAAGCACAAAATGTGACATTAAAAAAAAATTACACTTGATTGTCACATGATTCAAAATGACATGATTACACTTTCATCATAAAAAGTGAAAAATCAATGGCTGTATTATTGATTTGCCTTAACCCATAACATAACTTTTGATTTTAAACTTAAAAAGTTGGAATGTTCTCTAATACTGATTCAACTTGAATCCTGTAGACTAGAGGGTCTAATTGAGAAGGCTGATTTTCCAATGGTTGATTTTCCACTTTTCCAAAGTGGCTCAATATTGAACCACACAGTCACCTCTACTGGAAACCTTTCTATTCCTAATATTGTCAGAGCAGAGTGATATGAACTGCGAAAGAGGGGGAGCAAGATCATGAGTTACTCTATGCATTTAACAGGCACTGGCAAGGCACATAAAATAGTCACAAGTTAATAAATTACACTTCTTGATTATGTTGCAGTGATGGTAGTGTGCAGGTATGTTTCTTGTCAAATACTTTCAGATTTTCCATGTACAGGCTATGTAAAAGTCTGAGGCTGATGTCCCCTCTTTGAAACCAGTTCAATATAAAATATGAGCAGTGGGATAAAAATTATTGAATGAGACAATTATAGAAGGAGACAACTGACTTTTGACAAAGTCAAATTAAAAAAAAAAAGTATATATGAAATTTTAAAGGAGAGGTTTGAGTCAGTGATCATTCTAAGATATTTAAAATGTGGCACAGCCTTAATCCCCTCATTTAAAGGTTCATGCAAATAGTTTTGCTAACATTTGGTGAGACATGAGCATTTTATTTGCAAATAGTTTTGCTAACATTTGGTGAGACATGAGCGTTTTATTCAGTCAGATGGCACTGCCTTCACCATACATCTGTGCATGAATTTCAGGACATACGCAGAGGTCAATATCATATAGGCTAATTAAAAGTGGACCTAAAACTGAGCCTCATGAAACCCAAACTGAGCCGTCAGCAAATAATGAATGCTTGTCACCAATCCTAGTACACTGCCTTCTTCTCATTAAACATGTCTCAAACCATGTCATTACATTTGCAGAAAAATGAACTTGGATAACTTAGAGAGAAGGGCATCATGGTTTGCTGTATCACATGCATTTTTAGAATCCAAAAATGTAGCCCCAACAACACCTCCTTTGTCAAGTTTTGCATTGATTTGTGAAACAGCAGCTTGCTGTCTCAGTGGAATGATGTGATATAAATGCAAACTGCATGGGGCGACATGAGGCATGACCTAAATTCAAGAATGCTGTTAATAGCTCAGTTACTACTTTCTCTGCTGCCTTGGATGTTACTGGTAGGATAGTTATCAGCAACATCCTGAGCCTTAAAAAAATAAGTGACACAAGAGTGGATTTCTTTGCATTTGGAAAGATTTCCTGTTTGACTGACAAGTTAACAGGATAAGTGATAGGTGCGGTAAAAATACATTTGTTGTTACACATCTTTAGCTAAAGTTTACTTGACATCCCATTTTCATTGACTACTTTGTTGTGCAGAGCTTTAAAAACCTGTCATAACTTTCCAGTTTCTTTGTTTCTTTATGAGATCCTACAGTTGCTCATTCAACCAAGATTAGTTTCTTTTTTCCAACTGTTTTAAGCCTTTTTTTGATGAACTTTCCTTTAACTCTATTGATGGTGCTTATAAAACATTCTTGAGACCTCTGGGCCCTCATCGGATAGAACGTTACTACGACCAATTTGTGCCAGTTCATGACCAAATTTATTCAAATACTTTTTAGGTATTCTGGATGAAAATTTCTTCTTATCAATATGATATAAATCTATTTTTGGTCACTTTTCTTATGATAATTGTCATGCTTTGGTCAAATAACCTAGTGAGGAGGTTGAGTGATTTAGTGATCCTTTTAGGTTTATGATGGAAAATGAGGTCAATTTAATTTTTGAGGAATCTATAATTCTAAAAGGCCCATTTGCCAACTGAGTAAAATCACATTGACTTGTGAATTCCTTAGGCCTTCTAGATTTTTAAAACATAATTTAAGTTTAAATCACTGAGGCCTATGCAGTTTTAGCCCTTGAACAATATTTTAAAGATGTTCATAAAATATATTATTTGCTATTATTTGCAATAACAGTAAAAGGATGTTCAGTTATAAACCTATGGTTACAGAAATACTTAAGTCAATTGTGAACTCAAGTTGCTTGCATTTAATGTTATGATGGTGACAACATTGTACTTGGAGAGACAAGAGTTCTATAGTATAGCCTTAAAGCAAATTTCTCTTAGTAAATACCTCAGTTGAAACCCCTTTTGTTTGATATCTTGCACAGATAGAGCAAATTTGGAATGTAAGTACAAGGATATAATGGAAAACTCGACAAGTGTGTGTGCAACACCTGACTTATATCAGCACCATGTTTCACGCTCTCTGATGTTGAATGAGATTGAATTATCATGTCAAGTTGACTTATACTACCTAGATAGACACTAGATGAAATGCGGCTTAGAAGCAATTTAGCCATCCTCATAAGTCTGATAATATGTCCGCTAATAGCTTACCACAAAACAAAACAGAAATGTGCAGTTAACACAAATGAAATTTGTACAAAACGATGAATACACTTGCCAAAATTCATTACACAGCAGTGAAAAATCACAGTGATATCTAGCCTGAATTTATCCTGTATTTGCTATCTAGTTTGCACAAAGGCACTTCTCTGAAGTGCTATTGGAGACTAGCTTTATTTTGCTACTATAGGGAAACATTTACTTAGTATCTGCATTCATTGAATGTAGTTCTTAGCCACTTTAAATATTTTCATCGATAACAGTTTAAATGAATTGACTTCTTAGGGAATTCCTTTCAGAGAAAATGCTTACTGAGCAACAAGCTACGTCATATTTTGGCCAGGCGTCAAAAATAATCTCATATAAATGTGTATTACTGGCACTTATGAGGTACAGTTGCTTATATGCACTTACAATGCATTTATTTTATTAATTTTTCAGTAAAATTGGGAAAATATTTATAGACTATATATCCTTTTTATCTTAACAAAATTATGATTCTAAATGAAATATTAGATATTTTAAGTGGTATTTATCAATTTAAAAAAACCTCAGGACCCAAATTTACATGTGTTATTCACCATCACTATGTAAAGGTTAAAACATAATAATTATGTCTAATTAAAATTTTGTCAGCTTGGAAAGTTCTCAGGATGTTTTCAAAATCTATTTGGGATGACAATAGAACATTCTTTTCCATAGAGGATAAACAATTCTTGCAGTATTGTATCTCATTGCAATAAGTATCTTCCCATGAAGAACTGGATGGATTATTACAGAGGAAAGCACCATCTTTGCCAGCACAAAAAATAGTTGGCGCAGAGAGATAAAAGGAAAATATAATACATTTATTTTGCTTGACTCATTTTATACTCTTTAAAATATCTACATATACTGTTATGTTTATTATTTCCTCATTTAACACCAGCTGGGTGGGTTTGAAACAATAAATGGAATCAATGTCTTCAATGACCTTGATTTTGTTGGTCACAGAGACACATGAATTGTTGACCCTTACTTTGACAATTAGGCAGCCTAAATTTTTAATATCCTCCCATTAATCTGCTTGAGGTACACATTCCCCCAGTATCACTGTTTCCATTCACTTCCCACATATACAGGTAAGACTAAAATATGAGGTGTCTGAAAAATGGTTAAGTGGCTGTTACATTCTTAAACAATTAAAAATGATACAGTGGTACTTATAACTGCATTTTATGTGTCCTTCCAGTTCCCAGCATTTAGCATTGGCTGTGAGTGGGTACAATGTCATGTAAGTCATGCAGACCTAAACAGAATAAGCATGTAACTGAAGTTTGACTGATTGTTTTATTTTTGGTCGTCCATTTCTCAACAAAATCATCAATTTACTTTTTGTCAGATGAGTACCCTTAAGAATTACAGTCCTTGATTCTGAACATCCCTTTTGCGTGTTGGGAACTGAGTTAAGCCCTGGAAAGTGAACACATGCAACCATAATGAAACATCTTGACCTCATGATGTAATCAGCAAATCAGACCCAATACTTTAACTTGTGGATATGAATTCTGTCTGAATATATTTCAGGTACATTCCTTCATAGGGAACTGAAAATGCTTTACCAATGCCTGCATTAGATACTTTTCAGTCTCCCTCCCCCTCTCACCAGGCTATCTACCTCTCCAAAACAGGGAACTACAGCTACACTTTCTATCAGGTTGTCATAGAAGTCATTAGAGCCAAGTGAGGCTCGTGCAGAGACAGAAAATGAACCAGTGAATGACAAACGTATAATTGAATCACAAGCTCAGGTCTGAACTCAAACACTATGATGTGAACTGGTGCTTGGAATGGCAATGCACAGAGAACAAGCCTATATCTGCTCTGTAGCTCACCACCAGGACTCAGCCCCAGCTTAGAAATGGCCTGTGCAAACTGGCATATTTATGTAGGCCCTGCCAGCATGGTATTGTTTATGTATATCTGACTGTAGGCAAATGGAAATTAGACCCGATTTGCCAGGCTACATAGCAGTCTCATAATCCAAGCACATATTCACCTTTAGGTTTATAACTGGGTATCTAAGGTTTAAAAGCTTGGTAATTTTATAAAAAAATAATATTCTCATTGGTTCAAAATGATGAAGCATAATAGGTAGTTATTCCCCTTTATATAATTTTCTGAACCTCTGCAGATGGTTTTGTAAAACCTAATGGTCCAGTCAATTTCACATAGTACCCTGGCATCCTGTTGAATGGGACAGTAATAATACACTGGATTCTGTGCCAAATAACATTTGTCTTGTGTGGTCCCAATTTTAATTTCAGTTACAGAATGTATAAAATGTGCAGAAGACAACCAATGTGTCCTTCTTTTCTAAATTAGGTTACTATGCATCACTTTATCACATTATGTGGGCTTTTTCCACAAAGGTGGCTTTACTAACTCTGCTAATCCTTCATCAAACAACTAGTACAGTTAGTTACTAACCCTTGTATACCACAGCTGATGTTCAGATCTGCTCTGTGGATATCACCCCAGTTGCTTTAGACTGTGTCAGGGTTCATGCCTTTGTCTCTGTAGCCTTTAAGAACATTCCTGCTTTGGATGTAGGCTTTTGATGTGTATATGCCCCCAAAAAAGAGTCTGTGTGATCTGTTTTGAAAACTACAATTGATGCAATGGGGTCAGGTGTTACTTCTCTCCCTCAGAAGTTTGTTGAAGACTAACACTCACTCACACTGGATGGTTGTCATGGTGAGTGTTTGATACTATTCTCTGTAAAGTGTACATAGAGATGAGAAGAGAGGCGACTTACTTGATCAGATGGTATTTTTTATTTCCATCTTTAAGCAATTACTGTCTCCAGTTGAACTAATAAAAGTATGATGTTTAATATGAAGATGATCATTTGTAGAAAGCCATGGGAGCCACAGACTTCAGTGACATGGGTCTGCTCTATTCAACTCATTAACTAATGATAAAACAAATCTGAATTTTAATGCTTTTTTCTGGCACAAATAGGACAGTAGAATGGGACAGAAATATGATTTCTCATATGCAGAAATATTTAGGTTTGTGGCACTGGTTATTTACTGTGGATATAATTATACTACTTCAGTTTTTTGACCCACGGTTGTTTTCAGATTTTGTCCATGTTTACTGCATGCTTCTGATTATAATATCTTGAACGCTAAAATTACAGTGACAACAAATAAATACTTTACCAGCAGCTTATAACTCCGTGTCTAGCCCACTGTGATCAGAGGTGGAAAAGATTTGGTGAGAGGGATGATTTTCAAGGTAATTGCCACTTTGATGGCAGATTCGAGACTCAGTTTTAGAACCTTTACTTAACTACACTTCCCCCACTTCAACAATAATATAAAACCTGCCTAACATTTTAAAATCAGCAGTGTCTTTTGGCCTCACATGTATTTAGCCCATACTGAATGTGATGTATTGCATTCATATAGGGCTTTTTCGAGGATCTCAAAGTACTTTACAGCGAATGTCAGGGTGACTCGCTTCAATGACCACTATGTGTAGCACTTACCTAGGTGACCCATGACATCCATTTTGCAACAGAATGTTATTCACGTAATAGCTGACATGGGGAAGAAGGGCATTATGTTGGGAATAACACTGAGAGAGCAATCACTGACAATACTGTAAGAGCCTTGTAAATTTGGCCAGGAAATTGGGAAACTCCCTACTTTCTGATAAGTTTTATAGGACCACAATGAGTAAGGACCACAGTTTAACATCTCATGTGAAGGAAAGCATTGCCTACATCTGTCACAAGTCCCCATCAATGTGCTAAAGTGATGGTCTCCTGTGTGCAGCAGTGAGGCATAATGGTAAATAGCAGGAGGTGTAATCCAAAGGTTGGCGGTTTGATTCCCAGGTCCACAGCTGCTGTAAGCAATGCAAGTGGCTCTGGATAAGAGTCTTTGCTAAGTAAATGTAATGCAATGTAAGATATGGTTCAGAGGGAGGACTGCCCCTATTAGCCTACCAACACCATATCCAATAGCAATTTAATTTGCCATAGTTTCCCAGCCAAGTCCCAATACTTCAGATAAAAGTGGATCTGAGAAGTTAAATCTCATTTGCTGTGAAAAAAGAAAGGGATCAGAAATCAGTGCTAATGCAATTTTGTTTCAAAACGTACATGAATGTTGTTTCCTTACACAACCAAAGAAAACAGGTTTTCCTCCCTCTTTACTGTTTTACAAGCAGAGAAGATGAACGCTTATGTGCAGCATTTTAGTGACAGCTGGGGCAATTAACTGCAGCACATGCCAGTCATATACCTTAATGTTACCCCATTTTCTGAAACCCTGAAGGGCATTCTTATTTTCTGATGAAGTACTGTACATTTACTCTGTTGCTTGATTTTGATAAATCAAACTTAAAAACATCTGAATTAATTTATACATCAGCTAGTCAGAACCAAGCAATCCTGTGCATACACCATACAGAATCATGAGAATTAACTGTATCACAAACAAATATTCCAGATAAACTTTTCATAACAATGTACCCTTCACTTATGAGAAAAGATATCTACTGTTGTATTATCATTTATTTTATAGTTTACTTTATTTATAAGAATTGCATGAAGGATGTCTCTTGTGTAATTAATTTAAATTTGCCTGTAAGTGATCCGGAGAGAGCATCATCATTTCTTGGCTTGCTTCACATTAGCCTCACACTGTTTCAGCTATCCTGAAGGCATGCCAATTAAATAACTGTATTTAACATTCTGAATCGTAAAATATGTGCCTGTCTGTGCCTCAGGCTTTCTCTTTAGATCTTCAGAACTATTCAATATGCCCTAATCCATACTGGATAAGAATGATATAGGGGAAAGGCGTTGACCACATCCAGGATTAATCAATTTAGAAGGGTTAACAGGAACAGTCATTCCAGTAAGCACTCTGATTTCCCCTATTAAAGATCTCCCTAAAGGAAATAAAACTACCCTTTATACCCTATGCATTTTCATAAAAAATATCCATGTAAATACTAAATGTTCTCAAAGTGAGACAACATAAGTATACAACCTGTCTATTCCAGGTCCCACATAAAAAATAAAATCTTGAACACTGCATTGGTTTTGTTGCCACACTAAACACACAGCTCATGCCAGAACATGGCACTTTCAATTTCTTATGTGTACAGTTTTGTAGGCTATTTGCCTGTTTTGGATGTACAGTCCTCATCAAAACCTGGAATAGAATCAACAAGAGAGTTTCCGCATTTAGCCTGCAGATTTGTTGGGGATCTAAAATACTGACAGACTTCAGAAACCTTTCAACTGGTTGATTGAAATGTGTTTTATTCTTTAGTTGATCAGCGTTGCAATTTGCTGTGAGTTTTTCTGCAACTTCACCAAATGATTTAACACATTGGTGGTTGATTGTTTTTTTCAGTGCTGTGCATTTGATGGGCCAGTGTTCAATATTCGTCCACTGTTCAATTTTGTTGTACATATCGAGGATTATGATGTATTGCAATTAATGACACCCGTTTCTCCAATCCTGTGTCCATGAACAATGTAACACCACAGTGTCTGGTGTCACATTCATCTCCATGTCCTCAAACCTGGGATAAGTAATACTTTGAATGATACTCTGCAGCAGAATACCAAGTGGGGTAATTGTATTGGTAGAGAGAAACTTCTCTCTGTAATTGTAGTCCTTAGATGTTCCTTGTAACTCATTTCCCAGCTTGGACAATATTGGAAGCATCTTTTGACAGTGGCAACCAGTTTGTCAACTTCAGAGAAATTACTTGTCCATATACTATTCACAAGTGCTACTATTTTGGCATTACAAGTTCAGTGCACTGAATTTGGCAACAAGCCTCAGAGGATGTTGTTATATGTCTTTAACATATCGGTCGCATTGTCAGACACAAATGCAGTCATATTAAAATTGACCTCAAAATCTAGTTTGTGATGGATTTCCCTTGCAGAGCAAATAAAATATGTAAAACATGCGGTTTTCCCATCTGTTGATTCATCCATGACTATAAACATACTGTTAGATGTTTAGATAAGTTCTTCTAATATATTTTTATGCAACTGGGCTGTTGATCTGCCGATGCCCCGCCGTTTATTACATGATTGTTCAAAAATAAAGTTGGCCTTATCAAAGAAGATGAATCAAGATATTGCAAGACAAATGTCTGTGTAGAAAAGGTCAAGATCTAATTCTAGAAAAAAAAAAAAAACTTATTACAGTAAGAAAAGTGGGTTTATTTGGAAAATTATATGCAAAGGTAGATTAAAGTTTGAATCATACTATTTTACACAACACAATATACCGAACAGAGCAAAGTTGCCCTCCCTGCATAACCCAGACTAGATAAATCATCAAGAATGTTGTTATGGTTTTGTAATGTCTTTCTGCTAGGAAAATGCAAATGCAAAATGTAGCTGTTTTTTTCACGTGAAAGATAGCCATGTGAAAAGTTCCATAGCCAATCACAAACACAAAGTCAAAAGAGATAATTTGTTGTTACAATTACAAACCATGTAGAATTGTTAATGAAAACTGATCAAAGGATTCAAAGAATCAAATGGAAACAATGAAAGGTTAAGGACAAAGAAGGGCCTCAGGACAAAAGGCACTGTTGTAGCACACCTCTGTTTAACTTTCCTTGGTATGTTAAAAATCAAAACAAAATTAATGGTAAGCTATTACACAGATGTACATTACATTACATAGGTGTACGTTAATGGGCAGGAGTAACCCATTTTTTCAAATATCAACTAGGGTTTTGTCTATTCATTTAATGATAAAAACACTAAGAATCAGCAACCTTTCCCTTAATAACAGCTAAAAGAGTACATTAGGTAAGTACATAAAAGGATGGACAAAATCTGACATAACTCAGCACATAACCTTTCTTTGCCTCTCAGGGTAAGTCACATAAGTAAAGCATCCACCTCATAAAAACCCACATATTATATCTCAACTTCAATGAGTATCAGAGCTCTCCACAGGGATGAAACAAAGAACAAGACAGCTACACTCCATTTTAAGCACACGGGAGGGCTGTTGATGCATAGATTTATGAAATCCGCTTGAGAATTTGGAAGGCAAGCAACACCAGATTCAGAATAGATTCAAATGCCAGAAAGAACAAGGTATTAGTGTACAGAAATTTGAGGGCTGCCACAAAAGTCCAGCTGATGGGTGCCAGACTAATGCAGTCAAAGACAGCAATATGTGTACCAAAAATAAAATCTTAGACACGTTAAAAGAGGACTGAATGGTAGCATATAGTGTAGGCAGAAACTATGCTTTTAGGATTACACATATTTAAGGATTTCCCCCAGCACTTTTCTATAGAGCATGGGTTTCATTAAATGTCTTATTCATTGCCACAGGGAATACACCTTCAGTTGGCAAAAATCTTTTCAGCTAACCAAGAAATATACCCTAAATTATTTGAGTACATTACATATTTTTTGTTCCAGTGACATCACTTTTAAATGAGATCAACATACAGATAACTGCCAAAATAAAGGCAATGCCAACATTAAAGGTAATTAGGGTATTGGGCACCACAAGCCCACAGAACAGCTTTAATGCACTTTAGCATAGATTCTACAAGAGTCTAACTTTGCTGGAGGGATGTGACACCACCACATCTCAAACAAATGCACAGACATCATAGTTGAGGAGTATGCACTTTTGACCAGAGTTGGCCCCTAGCTGATGTCTTTCCCTCAGACATTCATGTCCCTTTAGCCACTGTTCCTCCTGACACATCAGCAAGTTGAGCAGTCTTCATATTTGAAGCTCCTGTAAAACATCAACCTGTCTGCTTACAGAATTATTGAGATCTCTTCCTCTAGCCATGATAGTCAAAATAATGGGCAACTGGGCCTTCCCAGGATTTTTATACATGACCCTGAGCATTATGGGATGTTAATTGCTTAATTAACTCAGGAATCACATCTGTGTGGAGGCACCTGCTTTCAATATATTTGTATCCCTTATTTACTGAAGTGTTTCTTTTATTTTGGCAGTTAGCTGTATGTCAATTAGGTAGCTTGTATAGGCACCATAATACTTTTTACTATTTTTTACTATTTTTTAATACTATTTTTAATCCTGACTCCTGTCTCGGGACTGTAATTATGTAAGGAGTTTGTTTTATTGGTTGCACAACTGTCAGAACTAACATCTCTGCTAATGCTCCATGAATTATCATTGGTTTCATTTCACAGCAAGCCCTGACAGCAGGCAAAAGTTAACATTTTGCAGTGTCACAAGAAATATTGCATTAAAACTAAAACCTGGGTAAAGCAAACAAGATAAATTTCCAACAGTGACTAAGCAGTGGCTTTTGGACTGGTTTGAAATGCCATATCCTGACTCCAATATTTGTTTATTAATTTAGGCTGTGCACCTTAGCTCCATTTATCTCTGTTTCAGTTTCAGGGAAAGATTTATTTTTCTTTTGATTCTCTCAGAAAAAGGGCTTCCTTGATATTTACAAAATATGGATAATTAGAAGGATTATTTTATCTTCAAAGCACAACCATGCGTACATCACATAAGAACAATTTCTTATCTATTGGTTTGATGTGAACATGCATATCTGAGTCACACACAGTGAATCTGAATATACTCCTCTGCACCTGCTGTAATGCAGGTCAGCTCCAACAGAAGGACTGTTACCCTATCCTTTAGCTGTGACTTGGGACACTTCCACTGCAAGCACCCAAAACTGCCTGAAGCAGTTGTATAAATTGTATAAATCGATTGTAACAAGAGAGGGTGATCATGTTAAAACAGGGTTTAAGATAAAACCAAAAACAACAAAAGACAAAAGAAGCAATGTGTATAAAATATTCTTAAGAGCTCCCCAATGGCTCAGATGGTAAAGACATTTGTTTCATATAAATGCTAAGCCCAGGTTCGAGACCAGCTGTGTCTTGTTCTGAAAACAACTAGGAGTCCACATCAGTGGTACAAATTGGGTTCATCCCATTATGGATAGAGGTGGGTAGGTCAACCAGGATCCCTGCATTACTCTGCTTTTGACACCCTGAGACTCACATGTCAGGAGTTACTCAGACAGCATCAGGAGGGATGTACCTATACCCCAACAGCATTTACCTTCTGGTACACTGTGGGACTTGTGGGTAGTGTGAAAAATAGTTGTGGGAGGCATGAACATACAGTATCAGAGGATTACATGTGGATCATGATACACTCACACATGGGTTCAGTGGTTGTTATTACAGTGGTTTAATGAACAACTTACTAAAATTGGTTGAAAAGATGGAAAGATGCAAAAAGTCGCTCAAAAAGTGATGCTAGCAACCAGTAATCATTTTTAAGATGATCCTGCTTGATGTAAGTCTGAAAATCCAGCCCCAAACTGTTTTGTTCATAGGTCCCCTTTCAAGCTAAAAATGCAAGGCAACCAAAAAGTTCACAGTCCCCATGATCCCAAAGAATGTTATTTGATAAATTAATATTTAATACCACTCTCGTCTTTTGGTAAGAAACAAGCAGTGTTGCCATTTTTTATAATTGATCTCTAATACAACAGTTAACTGTAAATCCACTAATAAATGTTTCACTTCAATGCATCGCTTTGCCTTGCGTCAGTTCACAGGATTCCTTTTGACATTAAAAGGGAGTTTAGATTAGCCTATGTGAAATAAATTAATCACTTTCACTATTGCTATGCCAGAAAAAAATGAATGGACATAAACATATGAAGCACAAACAGATGAACAAATCCAGCAATCGGTGGTGTGGACAAACATTAAACAAATACAAAGCTTTGTTTTTCAGAGTAACTCATACAGCATAAACTGTATGGATCTCTGTCATTTTAAGGACATGGACTATGTTCTAGTGTCTTGCATCTAGTTCAGTATCTGGTTCAGTATAGCATGTCTATGTAACTGGTACTGTTCCATTTACTGTATTTACCAATTAATGGTGGTGACAGGATGAAAACAATGTGATTATTATCATAATGGCAGCATATACCATGGTAATGAAAAACAAATATGACAAACTCAATTACCTTTACTTGCACAACAGTTTGTTTTTGGAGGTCAGTCTCCAGTCAATCACATCTAATTGAGAGTGAGAAAGCAGAACTGTATTGCATTTAACAGACAGTAAAAAAGTATTGTTATCTTGAGACACTCAGTAGAGCTCTCAGATTGTATTTGACTATATAGGGTGTGGTAATGCTCAACCTCAATTAATGTACCATGTGCTTTAAAATTGATTGATATTCATTATTTTTTAACCAGAGAAGCCTTTTATTTCCAAGTGAATAATGAATGCAGTTGATTGCATTTTGTACAAAGGTGACAAAGGGGTGAATAATACCTTATTCATATATCTTACAGTAATGCGTTGATGAGGCCATTGAAGGTGAGAAGGTTCTGTTCAGTGACTAGAGTCTTTTTTCTGATGCACATTTACATATGCACCTTCTCTCCACCATAAGCAGTATAGTAGTGGTAGTAGTGTATTTCATTTCTATAAAATCTGCCGTTACTTTTCCATGAATATTCTCACAAATACTGTGTTAGCAGTGACTGCGAGTTAATAGTAACTGCAACTCCTAATTCCATCTCCCATTTCATTTTTGTTTCAAGATATTCATCTCTTGCCTTGCAGAATTAAGTATGTTACAGACAATGAGTGTTTAATACTCTGATAAACTTTTTATGATATATATGTTTATCATAGATTTTTATCATACATTTTACAAAATAATGTGTTAGCTGTTGCCTAGTTCTTCATAGAGCTCTGCAGACAATGTCTTATTTGTACATATTTAAAGAAGTGTTGCATAGGTAAATTTGATTCTCTTGCCATTTTATCAAATGGCTCCACCATCTTCTTTTACTATCTGTGCAAACATTTTCAATCCTTCTGTGGCCCAGTATTTTAAAATATTATTGTTTCTTTTTGGTGTAAAAATTTGTAAGCCATTTCTCAAAAGTATGAGGTCATTATTTATATCCTGATTGTTACTTATTGTATACAAATTGTAAGTGTATTATTCACCCATATGTTTTTATTCTTGTTATTTACATTATTTACATTTTAAAATAAGTGTTGAAATAAGGAAGAAATATCAGTGACATTAACAGTATCAATAATACACATGAAATAGTGGAATACACATACAAACAGAAGAAAAATAACTATTTTCACCAAAATATACTTCACAATATCTTTATAAGCAACAAATAGCGTTTTTATGTTTTTACCTACCTCTATTTCCTCTATTGCATGCCAATGTGTTGATGTTTTGTTGGACCATATGAGAATGTTAGTAGTTTGAGCTCCATTGTAGTGTTGTTCTAGATTTGGGAGGCTCAGGATAGGGTATGGAAAACATTTCTTTACGCATTAGTTTTATGAATGGGGAGTTCCATATTTCAGACCATATTCCAGCAGTTATGCTTTTTTGTAAAACTGGCATGAATCAGTCCAAAAATTCTTTATAAAGTTCATGTCAGTGTTCATCATCCCTCAGTGATTTTCCCAACTTGCTTCAAGATTTCTTCTTCAGTAATTGGCTTTGTTAGATCAATGTTTTTGTTCTATTATGTGTTTAGAAGTTTTCCCAAATATGAGGCCTTCATTTTTGCATGCCTGTATTCCCTGAATCTACACTGTATAGATGTTTATAATATTTAGCATATGTTTTCACTATTTCACTTTTGTTTGTCATTATTATTGACCCCCCCTGCAGCTTTGCAATGCAAGACTTTATTTGCAATTTTAGCTAATATGCCAGCATTTTCAAAGATCTAGGGCCCCCAATCATACTTGTGTAAACATCAATTCCTTTTCTGTCTAATTTCCTCCTATTTAATCAGGGGTACGAATAAATATGGAGGGCAGTCTATATACGATATGTAGAGTATACACAAGCTGCTATGTGATCTTTAACATCTGAAGTATTTCGATGTTGCTATCACTACTAATGTTTTCTTTCATTTTTCCCATAGAATTATGGTCAGAAGAGCGACAGAGCCAAGTAATCACTTTCAGAGCACTGTGAAATCAGTTCCCTGTATGTTGCTGATTCACAAATGTGAAGAGTGCTTGGGGTCATTATCTCGCTGGAAAGTTAATCTTGCACCAATTAGTTTCAGCCCAGAAAGTATCACCAGGCTCTATAATATGAAACTGTCACATTCCTTTGGGAGTTTCTCTTCCTTTCCCAGATCAAGCAAAGTGATTTACATTAAAAAACAGCCCTTTTCATGAAAAATAGTAAAAAAAAAAAAAGTCTCAGTTTTTATATCTGTTTAACTGACATTCTGTTTTATTCCCAGAATTCACAGAACAATGTTTACTAATTCAGTGTCAAATCTGCAACATTTTCCTGTTTCATATAATTTCACCCACAGTTTTATCAGGGAAAGAATTTAGCTCCCCCAAAATGTTCTTTAGGATCATCCATGACATGAATGATCCTAAAGAATTTAAGGAGATTCATTCTTTATTTATTTTATTTGACCAATAGTTATTTTATTATGCTTATCCCAAAAGCTATTTTGTCACCATTATCCTTTTGCCTCATATGTATGTATCTTTGCACATTCACTGATAATACATACAATAGTCCTACTAAGTAAGGGTGATACTGTCACACTGTGGGTTCCATTTTCATGAAGCAAATATGTCATTCACTTGCTGTTACACTGAAACACTAAAAAATACATTGTTGCAAAATTTTGTGGAATTTTCCCCCAAGCAGATATAGCAAAAAAAAAAAAAAAAAAATCACATTATATATAGTCAGCATTGTTAGTTACTTTGCCTTATGTGTTACACTGCATTTCAAGAGCTCAGAATATGTGTGGCCTTCCAAACATGACTAACATTATAATATGTAAATGTATCTTTTAAAATGTAACTTTGACATTGCTAACATTGCCCAAACATGTTTACACATTCTTTTCCAAACTTGATCATAAACCCTCAACTTTATTTTAATGTATGTTGACTATTTATTGACACTGGGGCTCTGTCCAGAGTCTAGGATGCCCTTGTACAGTACAAGGAGTTCACATGGGAATTTTTTGTCATTTATGCAGCTAAGCCCTTCATGGAAAATTTGTCTGTTCATTATTCCCTCTAAATTATTTTGCTGGCTAAGCAAAACAACAACATCTAAATAGAACTTAAATTAAGGCCCTAAATTAAGTCGCATTGTGCCAGGAATTTAGTCAAAATGTAGGGTCATCCAATCAGAGCAATTGTACAATTTTTATGGAAGGTGCAGGTTAACAACAATAACAGCAAAAATAACAACAATAATAATTTTATTTGTAACTGTCATGTAATGTGCCAGTATAAAACAGGATAAACTGAGATATACAGTAAAATAATAACAAAATAAAAGCCATAATAAAAAAAAACAAAAAAGCCATGATAGTATAAGAATAAACACATATATATCACATTAAGAGTAAAAAAAAAACAAATTAAAAATGTGTCTTAGCAAATATTAGCATTGTTGTCCATTGTTTTGTTACTCTATTTAACACCTGTTTTCTTTCACTACTCCTAACTACTATCATTTTAATATTCATAGAATAAAAGGAGGAGAAACATGAGTAAATGAGAAGTCCCAAATTTACTGTGGTTCTGTAAACAGAACAGAACTCTCAGCATGAGTTCAACATGATGTGCAGGACGGTTTCTCTAATTGAAGCAGAGACCTGCCCTGGCAGTGTTTTTCCATGAGGATCCTTGCATCTTTTTATGTACAAATGGATTGTTAATTTGAGGCAGCAGATGTTTTCAGTTGATTTCCATCACATCATTTGTCAACAAGCACATTTGTCAACAGTCATATTGATTTAGAGATATTGCTGAGATTGGCTAGGAGTTAAGGATCTGTAAATCAAGCCACAAGTCAAGGGCTGCAGAACCCTCTGGAGCAAACAATTTGAATGGATTTCTGCATCATAGCAACAAAGCTATATTTTTATGGATTATGAATACAAAGAAATGAGAAGAAATTATTGAACAACTTACTAAAATAGCAAAAAAGAGTATTCACTTCTTTCTATTCAAGTTAAGCAGGTGTGTATGATCAAACTTCTAAAGGAGAAACTCACAGATAATATAGTAACATCTTCCATTCTCTTGTTACACCTTATCTGCCTCAGAGATTATATTAATCTTTTCTTCAGAATTAACTCATCAAGGGTCTTGTGCAGGCTGCAATAGAGGCTGCAACAACAGCTGTTTTTGTTTGCTTGTTTTTCTTTTTTATGGAACTGTTTGGCCACCAACCTAGTATTTGGCATTCTGTCAGCCTTGATGCAAAAACCATCTGCTTTGTCAATGAGAGCAAAAACAGCATCTAAAACAAAATCCAACTGTTAAAATGCAAAGTCATTGTGTACATTGGCTATTGACTAGTAGAATACTGTTGGAATGGTTTGAACATTGAGAACATTGAGAGACCACATTCACAGGGGATGACAGAAATACATGTACTGTCATTCTCCCCCAACAGAGTAGGTCCTAGTAAGTAATGGAGAGAAATGCAGAGGATGGATGCATTTAAATCCACTGACAGACAAGATTATCCCTCAACTCGCTAATTTCTTCCAAACCCTGGATAATGTACATACTAATTAGAAGGTCTTAATGCTGATCTGAACTGATTTCTAGGTTTTTGATGCTCAGGGCACATATGATGCTTCAAATATTTAGAATGATATTATTAGTAGTAAAGATTAACTTCTGAAATTTTAATTAAGCTTTAAAGCAATCTCAGTTTATTAGTTTTACAAAATGCACAATGAGCTGAAAGGGCTCTTGATATTTCATTTCAAAGCTGCATTTCACAAAGGGTGGTCAATGCATTAGGCTGCTAACTTTTTAAAAAGAATTTGAAACAATTTTTGGCTGTGTGGTTTCACAAAGCGAGGCTCATTTCCATAGCAACACATATAGGATTTTAAATCTGCTCCACTGTTAGCCTGGCTATTTAATTGATTATGTTCCAACCAATTAAATCAGATGTTCTCAGTTTCAGAGAATTTTCTGAAATATCACTAATACTACCAATATTATATGGACATTTATATTTTAAAATAAGTTTTAAAATAATAAATAATGTCATCAACATTATCAATAATACACAGAAAATAGTAAATAGAATACATATACAAACAGAAGAAAAATAAATATTTTAACAGTGTTAATCACAGAGTACACTCTGTCCATCAGAGGAACAATACAAATAATAGAAATTAGTGTAGCATCACTACACGAACAGCATGTAAATATGTTCTCTAATAAAACAGAACATGCTCACATTCAGTACCATAATTAACCATTACCATGACCATCATTGGTAAAATTGCTGGTAAAACTATTTACTTTTTGTTACAATCAGGCAACTTCACAATTTGACACTAACCTCTACATATTGTAACTACATTTTAATGCTTATTTTAGGACTTCCACCCTGTGATGGTTTTACAGCAGTTAACTTACTTTAGAAATGACTTCAGAGAATGTTAAGATGACACCATCAACAGTCCCCACAATCTAATTAGCAATGTCAAAAAGAAAACAAGTTGTCAAAGATTATGTATGTATGTGCTATTTAGAGTCAGTCAATTTCCAGGAATATTAATTAGATTATTGTATGCTTAGCTGAACTGAGGAGCTACAGTGTTTGGTGGCATGAATAAATAAGGCAGTAACCATAATGCTTCAAAGTCTGAACAGTAATAGCAAGTAGCGCTGCCAGCCAGAAGACGACAGTTGCCTTTCAAATTAAAAGCTTTTCTTTTCACACATTTACCCATGTCAAGCCTGTAATATCTGGCTGATGCTCATGTCAAAAGGACATTTTCTGTAGCATTTGCTAAATTGAAATTTGAACAACCATTGCAACTGGCTGAACATAATTAGTGCTGGCAATTAGAGAGGCCCAGGGAGCTGTGAGAGGCAATGCTGCAAACAGTAAGAATATTTCAGATGTATACAGTATATGTACATGTAGGCATGTGCACGTGTGTGTGATCTTGATCAACAACATTCAGCTGAAGCACATATTAAGCTTTTCAGTCAGTGTGTGAATGATTTTGATGGGCAAAATTACACTGAAGCACTTCATGCAGTCAGTGGACTACTGTAACCCCTATAAGTGACAATACTCACAGTATAGCACTGTCTCCTGCCTTAATGCTTTTATAAAATAGTTATTTCACATTCAAAACAATATAAAGGACATGTTTTCATTTTAAAAAGTTATTTCAAGGTAAATGTATTAGATGTAAATCTTCCATCGAAGGATATAGTTCCTGAGCAGAACAAAAAAGAAATGGTTGCTATGCAACAGAAAATACTAGCTACCTAGCTTTGGTTGTCCAGGGTCGTCCACAGCAACATTACAGCAACATTATAAATCTAGCGAGCTAACAGCTATTTTATTATTTACAGCATTGTTTACCTTAGGGTAAGGGAAAGGGTAATCACCTGACAGAAGGGGGATCTGCAGGGTATCAGCCTCTGTGTGGAGTGAAAGAGGAGTCTGTGGCACATAGAAGCAGCACAATCTTTGTAGAATATGATTTTTAAAGAATAAAAATATGTGATAGCAAATGGTGGTCAACAATGGCCTTACCACTAAAGGGTCAAGCACAAAAAAGTTTAAATATCCGTCTACCTAACCAGCTGGATTGGTTTGCTCTAATAAGCCACCTTGATAGACATAAGACGGTGGCTAGCAATGACTTTGTCATTTATGATTGACTTGAATACTTCATGACTGATCAAAATAGCTAGCTAATTTTGTAGCAGATGTTACAGCTAAATGGTTAGAGTCAAGGCAAAGTATCTGAAGTGTGACAGCATGGAAAACACAATGGGAGCTTCTACAGTACGAGGATAGGGAACCAAGTCAGAGAGCTTATTGTGTTAGCTTTTAGCTGACAGTTTGAGGGTACATCTACTCACTGAATTTATGAATGAAACACATCTTGGAATAATTTGTGGTTTTTCTGGTTTGTTAATGTTCACTTGCAGTGTCAGCCAGCCACAAACCACTTATACGACTCCTTGATTTACTTGTCTTGGGCAATCGGACAACTGTTAATGTCAATCTATGTGTAAACATGTGCGTTTGCGGTGATTACATGTGCAAATCAAAGACCTTCACTTGCTGAATTTACTTATAAACAGCTGACTAATACATTTTCATGTTTCATTAAGAATCAGACCTACGTGTTTGTGAAAAATCAACAATGAAATAAAAATATAAGTGATCTGTTTTCTTATGAGCCGTTTCAAAAGAAGCTCAGTAGCAGAAATAGCTGCCCAGCACAGAAATCTTATCACAGGGCTGTGTAAAGGCTAATTCTGTTGAATTATCATTGAGGAAGCATTGATATGCCCTAATGTATAATTTTGCTCTTCTGCACAACTGCAGGCAAATGGTCAACATTTGAACAATTCTCTATCTGATAGATTATTGGGCTTGTTTTCACACTGTACTGTGACTGACAAAATGAAAGATTTCTGGTAAAATTAGTTTTGATCTAACCGTGTTCCATGTTTGCTTTATCACAAAACTGTGATATAACACATAAACACTGAATGGGTCATGCTTTCTCTAGGAAACGTGGAAGGCCAAATTTTCACAGTGCATAAAAAAGTGCACCTTCAGAGTTTTTGTCAGCACAGTTGATTTTGGTAATTTGTTTACCCTGGACACCAACATTTAATTAACAATGTTCATTTTAATGACAGTGTTATTTGTTAAAAGAATGGAGAGTTTTAAAAATCTAAACAAAATGCAATTACCATCTAGTCATTATGCAATAGAAAAAAAGAGATTTGCTGTCTCCCCTCATTCGTCACATTGTCTAATTGATTTTGCTTTCTGGCGGAAGTGCAACAATCAATCTGGCAATTAGCTTTTTATTGTTCAACTACTAATGATACCACTGAAATCGTCAGAAGCAACTCTGAAGGCACAGGGAAATTTTGAAAAGCTAAAAATGTTGAAAATGTGCTGCTGTCATAATTTTTTTTTTATTTTTAATACAGCAGCTATGCTACACTGTTCCCATTCTTGCTAATGAGCAGTGGCATTGTTTCAACAGAACGTAGGGTATGTGTCAGCACACATCTTGTAATTACAGGACATACAGAACACTTTTTAAAGTTCAGCATATTGCATTCAGCCTTATAAAAGTTCTCTAAATAAAGAAAGGAATAACCAAATTACTAACTAAAAAAATGACACCTTAAACTGTATGTATGCATTCTTACGTTCAAAGACTTATTTTTATTCCAAAATATATACAGTGATGAAGAACACACCTGTGATAAAACCAAGTTCAGAGAATCATTCAAAAGAAACTCCATTACTCCAAAGGTGCCATCATTTTAACTGTATACATATTATGCCAGTCAATATGTCCAGGAAAACTTCAATTTACCATTCTAATGGAAGATTTATTGGTCAAATCTGATATAGATATGATACATACTGTAATGTGGATATATTGATATCCATGTTGAAAAGTAAATCCAAACCTTGTGTTATAGCTAAAAGATTTTCTTTAATAGCCGTAATTTAATGTAAAGCAAAGACTATAGGTAACCAATATCTTTTACCCTTAAATTGATAAATTAGATAGGCCTAATGAGAAGTAAAGTTCTGTACTATTTTGAAAAATTAAAATGACATCTTTTGCTCCCTTACATTTACATGAAAATTATGTATAGGCCTAATGACAACAATAATCTTACAGCTATTTTCAGAGAAAAAAAAGTTGTGGCAAGTTCTGAAATCTATTTATCTTGCAACTTCACTGCAAAAGTGTGGCGCTACCTCAGCAAAGAAGAAAGTTTAAAAATCCTTTCAACAACTACCAATTCCCTTTGACCTCAAATCTTTGCTAGCTTTGCCCATTCAGGGAAAATTTGGCTAAATTCCCTGAATGGAGACCCACAGGCAGTGTTGAATTTCAATCCACCATACACATGGAATGTTATCGTACATAAAATATTATAGAGAGATGCACACTTTGACATTTTGACAGACTGCTGCATAGTGACTTCTGCAATTGTGTTGCAAGAGTGCAGTAGTAACCTACACACCTGCTAGCTGGGCATTAAACAAAAGCCCTTCATTGACCATGTCAGTGTAGTGAATGCTCTTAAAAAATGGATAAAGTCCAAGTCCATGTGCTTTGATAATAATTTTTATTTTCATTTTCCAAATGTATTTTGTCATAATATATTTTTTGCTGGCCGTTGTGACCTGAGGGTGTGCCTATAGTCCCTATAGTCATAGATCGAAAAACTAAGTACTCCAAAATGTATATTTCTAGCTAATATTGTCAGGATTTTTCCTTCAATCCATACTCGCACAGAGGGCTGAAGCATGCCAGATGCAATCCTTTTACACACTCACACTCAGCCAATGGCTTTTGTTCACAATACAAGTCCCACAGTGCACCACAGTGAAACAAACTGTGATTAGAGCATTAGTGCATTTCCATTGAAATCCAAGGGATTTGAATGAATCGCTTCGGTATATTGTATGCACTGGTGTACTGTATGGGCTTTTACATTTTATTCATTGGACTCAACTCAGGCAATCGCAAATATTTTGAGCAACCACTATGCCAAAACTATGGCATAAGAGAATGGAGGAAAAATTACATCGCTTGGAGAGGAGGGACTGGATCAGTAAAAGGGGACAAAATGCCCATTACTAAAGAAGGGATTCTGGCCAGAGAAACACACCTTCCCCCCCGTGGAATGTAGCCTATTGTTTTCTGCTGCTGTGGACCTCCAGCCATTGTCAGCAAATGACACACCTCAGAACCAAACCTGGGTCACAAAGACAAAACATTTTACAATACTCTTTCTTGTGTTGTTCCATGTCAAATGTTCCATGACTTCAAGGAAAACACATTTTTAAAGGCATTACACCATGATTAGCCAATACATTTTCATGACTTTCTCACACCTCAAACTTGTTAAAAAGTATCTCCCAGCCCACTTGTCATTTATGCTGCCATAAGCTTCACATTTTACATTTTGCCAAAATAAAACTGAGCTCGCCTCACCCATTTGTTTTGAATGCTTAACTGCATCAGAAAGAACAGAACATTAAAAAGCACTTTATTAAATAATTCCAGGCTGAATATGCCTGAATCCCTGAATATGTTATTATTTTCATGAAGAAGCAATCATGAAATGATGTGCTGAATCTCCTCAAGAGTTAACATTCCTCAAGATTGCTTTATCAAAAGCCATGTTTTTTCCAATAAATAAACATCCAAATATACACATCAATATTATATTTACACATCAAGTACAACAAGCATTTTTTTGAGAGCTGTCAGTGTTTGACCCAAACTGACCCCAGGGCCAGCTTGCACACACTATGTCTCCTATTGGTTATGGCAGGAATGCACTGACAACATTACATACTGCCTCTGTTTTCAAAATGACTTGTCATACAAATTGATATTTATCGACTCCAGCTAGTTATATCTAAGCGGAAAATGGGAAGAGAGTAAACATGCACAACAAGCTTGACTCATAGAAACAGTGTGCTGCAATATGTGCTTTTTAATCAATAAAGTATTTTGGAAATGTATGTTCAAGATATTTTCAGCTCAACCCACTAAAGTGTTACATAATATGAATTTGACCTTACTTCCACCATTCTCCAATTGATGCATTGGGTCCTTTTTCAAAAAAAAAATAAATTATATATTATATATATTATTAATATATTATGTAGATAAGAATGAAATGTTCTTCTTCAGCAGACTATATCCTTTTCATGTCTTGTTTTCTGTCTACCATCCTGCTGATCAACTGCACTAACATGCCAAATAGAAATCTCTGAACGATCATCTGAAAGATCTCATCAAACCTATCCAGCTCATTATTCCGTAGTCAATGGGAAGTATGTAGAGTAGCTACCTACTGTACCTGTCTTGCTGAACAATTAGATTATTAGATTTAAAATGTACAGTGTATTGTCACATCAAATTCTCTTTGAAAATAATACCGATAAGAGAAATTACAGTATTACAGTATCTGTAAACACACCTTAACATTCCTTACTAACCAAGGAAATGGCAATGATGTGCTGATGATGTAGTTTAAAAAACATTGATCTTGCCTGAGTGGTGATGGAGATGAATAAAATTGTCTCTGATTGCTTTTAACCGGAATGCAGGAGGCAACTGCAAACTGGCCCCTGACCCACAAGCAAGAGAACACAAGGACCTCCAAGGTATTTTATTAGACTGTGGAAGGCAGGCAATACTCATGTTCCCCTGGGAAGACAATGGTTATCTTTGAGGCCATTTGTTTTCCACACTGCCTTCTCTCGGTCACAGCAATTCTATCATGTCCTCAGTTTATGACGGATGAGCCTATTTAAAATGTAACCTTTGACCAAGTCAAAGCAGAAATGGCACTGTTGTGTGGTTCTAAATCCCAGCGTGACCGTCTTGACCAGTTTGATGGCTGTGGTTTATGGTCAACTATAATTGTACACCATATGTTTCTGCAGGTGGGTCAAAAACAATGTCAACAAATGGAAGAAGAAATACAGTTCATTTAAATGCACATCCCAAGAATACTGATACTGTATAAAACCCCTCGGTTTAGGCTTAATGAAATGCCTCCAAGCAGTGCAGAAAATGAGACTGTATAACATGGCCAAAATACAACCATGTGACTGTGACTGTCAATCACCTTTGCAGATCAAGTTTAAAAGACTTGTGAATTTATTTGATTTTGATGCTGCTATTTAGGGAAATGAGGTCCCTTTTAACCATCTGTCATATAAACTGTAGTTGTGGTGTTTTCTGGAGAAATGCACAATATTTTCCAATTTAAATCTATGCATTGATATTCAAGGATAAGCTTGTTTGATGGTTAGGCTTTTTCAAACTGTTAAACTGTTATACAGAACTGTGTTCAACACTAAGTCTTTACTGTCTCAAAACAACACAAAACATTATATGTGTCCCTACTCATCCTATGAGTTCTCAACCACAAAACACAAAATGAAACACATAGCATTTAAAACACACACACACACACACACACACACACACACACACACACACACTTATTTAAGTCACGGTTAGTCTATCAATACACACTTCCTCAATCCAAATGTCAACTCAAGAAGAGGGTGGAAGCAGCTGCAAACAACTTCCATGATACATCACATTTATCTGTGTTAGACAGAAAAAAGAAAACAGACCCATAACACATTATTAGGCTGAGCATTTTGCTTTGGAATGGGATGACACATTGCATTTAACATTGCAAATTAAAATGACTCTCAAAGCCAACAATTTTCCCTAATACAAAACTATCTGTCAATAACCCCATTGAAAAGAACTTCTTTTTGCACAAATAGACAAACAAATATCTGGAAGTGAAGCACTGCAGCCAGAACAACACATGACAAGTGGTAATGAACTCCTCTGCTCGTACTAGAAATCATACTGTATGAACCATGTAAAATATAAGCTTCATATCAATGCATTTAGAAATTGATTGGTTAAATTTGGAAGCAAATAATAATGGTAAGTCAATTTTCAACTCAATGGGTATCATGTCCATTACTATGGTCTGTGTGCACATGTGTGTATGTGATAACAATGGTTGCAAGTTAAATACTTCCAGAGTCACGGATGTTGAGGTTACAAGTGCCTGATATTGCAAACATGCACAAATGTTAAACCAGCAAGGTTATCCATAAACAGACTTGTGACTTTAATTTCTACCTGATATTGAACAATCTACCCCAAAATCCTGTATAATAATGACAGCCCAAGGGCTGTTTGTAATGGCTTTAGCATTGATGCATGCAGGCCGTCTATTGGATTCAAGTACCCCAACAAAGAAAATGGCACACAACATGAGTTTAATCTTTAAAGAGGTTGCTGAAAAGCCGACAATAAAATCCCAGCACGGTTCTATCAGGCTGTGGGAGAAGGAAGATTGTCCTGGCCTACCCTTAGAGGACACCCATTGCTCTTTGCTTCCCCATCTCCGCCCTTCACTGTGAGCTGTGAGCTGAACTGTGATTACAGGAAGGGCTGGAGATAAAGATCTCCTATAAATGTCGGATTCACTATGAAGGTGGCGTGTGGAATGTGGCTCTTTTATCTGAAAAAAATAAAGTGTTCTTTTTTTAGACTCAGTTGTTCAAATTTGTGGCATCTGCCTATAATTTACTTCAGCATGTATCTGTTTTAGTGAAAGAATAGTTACATGTTTGAAGTGTGCAAGGCATGTTTAAAAAAATGGTGGTATTTTCACTGGTAATGAAACATTTGCGCTGTTATTAAAACAGCTTTTAAGTGCATTACATTCACAGGTGAATGCATTAGACTGCAAGTGTCTATTGCTAACTTACCTCAGCATGTGAAAATGACAGAAACAGGATGTTGGCAATTTCTTACTTTATTTAAGGTAGCTACATGTAAAGAATAAAATAGTCTACGGGTCATTCACAGCAGGCTATTTGTAAGATACATGCAGACCTACACTTAATGTTGATGAGCAAGATCTAAATGGTTTTGCAAGAGTTGCCAGCATTCTACAAAGAAGAGAAAATTCTTGAGTTGTACCAAAATAATATTTTATAAAAGCATCCTTACAAATTACACATTTTAATTAATCTTGGGAATCACGTCATATAATTTACAAAGGCTATTACAAGGGAACAAAACTAGTCAGAGACAATAGATTCATGGAGCTGGTTAAGAAATTGCATCAGTACTTTTTTTGCTCTCACCTAACTTGCAACTAGTAATAAACAGTGGCCAATGAAGGAATAGATACCGATTAATTATCCTTAAGCTAAGTATTATGATCAACCATAGCTAGCTGACTTTCCAATGGTGATGACAGAGGTCAATTTCAAAGACTGTCTTGCCAGTTTTTTGTTGGTCTGTTCAGGGTCCTCTAATAGTGCTTTGAACCATTAAAAATGTATCAGTCATAGAATGCATTTAATTAATCTGTTGGTGATCTCCATATTTCATGTAGGGGAATTTAAAAGATTACATTTACCATCCTTGCCCTGCTTAATCAGTTTTCAGAAAATGGTTTTCAGCAGTGGCAGTGGAAGTGTATTCAACAATTAGGATGCTTTGCTCTGATAACTAAAGGATGCTTTCTTTACCTGGTCTTACAAGAGATATTCTTTTTTTTTTTTTTATTTTAAAAGAATTTATATTTATGAAACGCAAATTTACAGGTGACATTCAAACAGAACAAATCACTAAGGATAATGGTCAACTCCAAGCTGATCGATATGGGGTCATTGCAATTTTTTTGCAGCCAGTCAACCTATAAGCAATGCCAGCAGGAAGTGGGTTAGAGAACAAAATAAATCAAGAGTTGGAGTTGTGAGTGTGCTGGCCAATTAAGACATTTGCCACATTACCTGAAAAAGTGTGTTAGCACAACAATGGGTTTACCCATGAGTCTGCAGTGAACATGCCTACCCTCTGGGAGTTGAGAAGCACAGGTCATTTAGTGAGGATAGTCAAAATCCACAACAAATATCAAATTTAATAATGTCTGAATTTTTAAGTCTGTTCAAGAGGTGTGCAAGGGAGATCAGCTGTCCAATCATAATCTAAAAATAAGTTTGCATTGTGGACAGCACGGGATGCAGGTCCAAGGAAACACTGTCCAGATCCATCACTGGGGGTCTGCTTCTTCTGACTCTCTTGCCAAAAGGTACAATTATCATCAACGTGGGGAGAGATACATGGTCTCTGCATTCAGTTTTTCAAGACTGCCCCTCTGAACAGCCTCCAGTTTTTGCTGTTTCATTTTGTCTCCAATGCCACACTTGTTATCAATGAGGAATTCACTTTTCAAAGTTGGTTGTAGATTCAGAATGGATTGTGTCTGTAATTGGGTAGAGCTTCACCTTCCAGGGGTAGCGGTGAGTTCAGGATGTGGGGTGCATCAGTTATTGGGGTGTATTCAGAACAACAAAAGGTCCTAGTGGGTTAAGGTAAAAATGTGGACATCTCTCTTTCAGTGATGTACCTAAGGAGGGTCCCATATCAGTCCTGCTTGAGGTAACACGTGGCATATCTGTTCTGGGCAAGTATATCTCCCTCTCAGAACAAAGGAGGGTCCCCTTCCAGTGGAAGGTTCTATTGATCCTACTACACTTAGATAGCATCACATCAAAGACTAAGTACTCCACATGGGTACACAGGTTGAGGGGTCATGCAGAGCACAATCTCCCCCCTTGCTAGCTGGCCTGGATCCATATACCCCACAGGCCTTTCTTGCAGGGAGAGATTTGTATCACCTTCAACAGTGCATCAAACAAAGGCATTGTTGGTATCCATCAGTAGATGCCACCCTCTCATCTGCCACTGTTTAACATTTATCTTTAATCAAACACCACCTTATCAAATGTTTGAATATGACATTGGCACAGGCTTTCTGCCAACTCACAGGTATTGTAAGTTTTGTAACGGCTGAGGCAAAAAGACCGACCAAAACACCACTGTACCCCAAATGTGTACAACCCCGCCCTAAGTAGCATGACCATCACAAATCACTGCCCTTTCTGCGCAACCAATGTCAGAAACAAAAATACAAAAGGTATCACCTCTCTGTAACAGTTCCTTGTTACTTGCAAAGCATATAAATGAAGCTAAGTAACCACCAACAGGAACCTTACAGTGTGGTAGTTATGGTCCCTAAGTTTAGCAGAATGCACATATAGAGATTATATGATATGATTATTCACATAGCTTTAGTGCATACTGCTGTTGCATGTATATTAGATATGGGAGGAATACACTTATCTCTTTTTTTTCCTCATTTCAATATCAGCTTCACAGAGGGGATATATGAATCTCTGAAGCTTTTCTGTTAATTTCATCAGAAAAGCCTTATCTATTTATTGACCCTTAAGTTATGCCTGTCATGGGCTTTATTATGGAATCCTTAGCCTGGCAAAGACAACTGCCTTCCCTTCAACATTGTAGATTAATTCCAACATCTAAGGTATGCAACTAAAACAATGTTTTACTGTGTTCCTCTTAGATGAGGAAAAATGATTATACCTGACAGAACGTAAATCTCATAACAAATAACAAGGGTATATTTAGAAATTGTGGCACATTTCCTCTCATACTTTGGGTTGTAGTCATGGGACAGTATCCTGGAAACAGGACAGTATCCTGGAGACAGATCCAAGCTACAAGATATCTGTACTTTATAAAAAGATACCAATCCTTACATTGCACTAATTAACTCCTAATATTCACTGTTGTGTGTTGTACACACAAAATACATGAAGTTTGCCCTTTTGTCATCAAATTTGTACCTCTCAAATCTCACCTTTGAGGCAAAAAAGTTTACAGCTATATTATACAAACATTCTTTAAATTTATATCTGCCCAGGTAATACAAATATAGGTTAACATTATTGCTGCTTTATTTATTTATAATATATGGTTCTCTCAGGCTCTTTTAATATTATAGATGTTGACCATCTTTTATCCACTGGGTCAATTTTATGGTAGTGCATTCTCTGAACAAATGTGGCTAGTTCCACTATTAAGAGTGGCATTGCAAAAAAAAAAAAATGCCAGTCCATTAAGTGCTTGAGCAGACCTGTGTGAACTTCACTCTCCTGGGGGAGAGCACACTGTACTAATGGTACCCGACTCTCCCCAGAAGTGTGTTCAGGTGCCATAATAAAAGTTTCATTTCAGTCATGGCAGCACATATAACACACCTCATGGGAAATTGTTTCCCCATCAGAAGACCATGTTAGACCGGCAAACGCACATATGGGAAGTTGCTGTCTCTTAGCTGTACCCCTGGGAACAGAAGCAGGTGTCCAACTATACAATCAACTAAAACAGGGTTATGTTCTCTTACAGTGAAGAGCATTTCTTGTGATCCTTACCCATTTTCAACATCTACCAACATATTATGCCTCAAAGTCTATAGTGTGCACATGGTGGGGAGGTTGTGGAGAAAGGGTCAGAATCAGTCAGTCTGACCTACTATAACATATTTAGAGATAACATATTTTAGCACTTTACAACAAAAGCAAATAAAAATTCTACACTCAGAAAACTAAAAATCAGCATTTTTTTTCAAAATAAGTAAAAATTAAATGGAAGCATTAATATAATCATGTGACTTCTTTCTAGAAACACTGTTTTTAGAAATATTAACATTGAGAGCTGTAGTAATTTAGTAATTTATCTTCATTAAAGTAATTAAAATAATTGGTGATAATACATGCCTCTCTGAATATGCTTCACATTGCATTTTTCAAGGGGAATATATGCTTTGGCACATTTTTTGACCCATGCCTAAAAAGTGACCATGCCTCATCAGCAGCTGTTGGGTACTTTAACGATGTCTGGATGTGGTAGATTTCCATGCTGTAATATTTCTGAGATTTTGAGGACATTTCAGTTAGTAATCACTATATTCTCTCTCATGCTTCAAAACCGCATTGCATACACAGGTCTAGTCTGTCCACAATGGGATGGCACTCATGTTCTAGCTATACCTTGTGTCTCCTGAATCTGACTTGAACTAGCCTCTTAATTCTGAAATGAATCTATTTATACTGTGTTATTGGTTGTTGCGGTGACTATTTCTGTATGACCAGGGTTCAACTGAAGGAGTTCACTCCCTCTCTGCCAGCCTACAGCCAGGCTGAGGTTATTAATGGTAATACACTGTGACTGTCCTCTCACTTTACACTTATATCTGCATTTCCCTCATTCTCCCTTTAGTAAAGCAAATGTGGTCTGTGTTCTGTGGTCTGTCAAAAGTTAAATTTAGGTTCCTGTACCTATTACAATTCTAAAGGGTACTGAAACTTACTAATGCCTGTACAGTACTTGATCAGTGTACAGACAGTGCAGTGCAGTAGTAATCTCTGGTTTTTGCCAGTATATATCAGTATATATCTCAGCAGATGAGATTGAATAGCTAGAAATTAGACTAAACAATACCAAGTGTGGAATAGTTCGCATATTGGAAAACGACACAAAGTGCTCTTTTTTGCAACTTTATAAGAACTTTCTTATTAGAAGATAACCTGTGTACTCCCTCCAAAGGCTGAGACACATTTCCTAAATTATTAAGAATCCCTTTATTCTCTTAGCATTGTTTCTGCATGTTAAAGTAACCCTGTCTGTAAGAGTACCTCCCAAGTCATCTGGCCTCGTTTTTAGTGCGTCCATGTAGTGCTCCTTCTCTGCCTTCATATAAAAACAAAATGTCCCACTCTGTCTGCCCCCTGGATAATGCATCATCCATTTTGGTTTTGGGATCACCAGGACTGAGACCCTGTGGTCTCACTGCACTCTCCACCTGTGAATGGTATCTGTCACACATGGAGACAACTAATTAAATAACTTTCCTTATCTGCTAGGAGTGACCCTGTGATCTGCATACTTGATTGCTGCCTCCAGCTCCACCCTGGGTTCTGCTGGGTTTGCTTATGTAAGTCCCACGTCCGGCTGGTTTACCAGGCATTCGTTTCCTCAGCTCCTTTGGTCCACCGATCTGGCTTCCTGCCACAACGCACTCACTGACAATAACTCAGATGTCATGACATAAGATGATAGCCCATCAAACTGAACTTAAAAGAACAGGAAGGGGAGACGGCATGCTGTTAAAATACTGACTATCTACCTAAGTCAATCACCTGTCTTAGAATTATTTTTCCCATGCTACCTGCCTCTCCCAGTTAACCAGCTACAACGGTGTACCTCCATAAGGTGAGTAACTGCTGGACCACCAGCCCCCTCTTTCATTCTCAAATTGATCCTGCTCATTGTCTCTGCCAGATGCCACATGTTGGTGGTTGTGTTCACCTAAAGGTTTGAGCAGTTTTAGAGTTTAAGTAAGCATTGTGATGTACAGCATCAAACGATCTCAGACCCTAAGATGGAGAAACAGGAGGATGAACAAGCAGAATCTGTTGCACTTTCAGTTCAACATTAGCGTGGGTGATTGGCATCTTATTCTGGAATTATGGTGAGGAAGATAAGTAAGAAGACTGGGTGTTTGTTCTGGAGGTGTGAGATTTTTTTCTGAAAGAAGGTGTAATGCAAGACAGTTTGACAGCATAAGGGAAACAGCCAGGAAAAACACAATGTGTTAATGAGACAGCAACAAAAAAAATCAGGCAATCATTAATGTAAGAATGTGCTGCATCGCTGTTCATTATACCAAAATAACACACCTGCTCTAGTTTAAAATCCCTTCATGGAAAAGAAATAAACCATCAAAGATATGGCGCAAAGATGCTAGCACATAAAACTGTAATGTTATCTGGCCTTGAGTCTTTTTGAACCATTACCCTGGTGTTTTGATGAAAAAAAAAAGCTCTCGATAGAAGATTTCTGACAAAATGTTTGGCTCGATAACTTTTACCCGTCACATTTCTAAGCCATAAATGTATATTTTGGCAGACCTGATAATTATTTTCAACATTTCATTTGTTATTAGTGTATTACTTGCTGTGTGTATCATTCAAATTGGTAACTGAAAAAAGTCATTGAAAAAGTCATTGTGGCATTGATACATTTAACTGAGTTTTAAACACATAAAAACTATGAAATACTTGATTAAATACCTGGTCTGCATTGTGTTTATAAAATTCTGCAGTGAATTGTTATAAATGTCCATTTAAAAAGAAAAGTTTAATAGGATTATACTGCAATGCACCAAAATCATTGTGGTTATTAAAATATGATTTATGAAAAGGATGCATATATCAGAAATTGACCCTGGCAGTGAGAGACCTCTATAATTCAATATTATGTTCTTTGCAGAAGAGGAACCAGCTGTACCCTGAGTAATCAATACAAAAAAGCCAATCTGCTGATGTCATGAATCAGATGGAGTTGCTCATCAGTCAGCTTACTCTTTCAGTCTGTATTTGGGGCTTGTGGTCCCGAAATGAGTGAACGGTGATGTGCGCTTTCTGAGGTTGCATAGAAATTGAACATGACATGGTGTCATGTGATTGACACTCATTATGTGTAAGTCACATGTTGTAAAAGTATTGATGGCAATAATGTGGAATGCTTGTGTATTTTCTCTAAAAACACATTATTTACCTCTCTTGCCATAACCATTTCGATCAGTGTTGGCAGACATAAGACTACACTTGTAATACTTATGAGGCTCATGTAAATGCAAAAACTATACACAAAAAGGTCTCTGAATGAAAGGCTGATATTCATTTTATATCTTTAATATGAGGTTAATTGTTAATTTGCCATCTAAATTGCAAGAAGCAGATTTATGAGCAGCTTTGTAACAGTAACAGATGGCCATGTGTGCTTAAAAACATGTGCAGCTTGCATTTAAGGGAGAAAGGTGACATCTTGAGCACAATGAAATTAGGATTACCCTCAATTAACTTACCACCTACCAAGATCTTGAAGGGCATGCAAGGTACCAACACAACATCGGGTTCATTAGTTTCCACATGAGGGATTTTTACTGTAATATATTCATAATAACAGCTGTAAATTAAGCAGTGATGCTACATTTTCTCAATACTACAACATATCCTATGCATATTAAATATTGCTGAACCATCAGCATTCACAAAATATTATTTACACAGGACATATTGACATATTGTATTCATGTTATATTTGATTTAGATTTATTAGTTGAAAAGGCATCATGACTACATTTGGGGGCTGAAGTGTATGTGCATGGATTGTGTCATTTCGAGGGAACAGTCCTAAATAGATGAAAAACTGACAAAATAAGGCACAATATCTAAGATGGTATTTATATTTACAGAAAAATTCTGGTCCAACCCAATGCAATGAAATAATGAGGATTACTTAACCTGGAGCAAATTAAGGAAAATCGTGTGTTTTAGGATTCACATTTCAGTATGCTGCAGAAGATGCAGAGATTCTTGAAAGTACAGACACATTCTCAGCTTGCATCAAACAATGTAGATTTTAACGATTTCTCTTTGTTAATGTTAGGAAGCTAGTTAGCTTCACATCACAATAATAATGAAAATGGATGACAGAGAATGTCTAACTGTAAATTACAAATAAACTAAAATGAACCTGTGAGTAGAGATGTTCAGCAGGTTAGCTATCTGTCATAATATCCACAAAGCTAACCCAATATTATTCATAAAACAGAAATTTGAATGACCTGCTTGCTTGATGTTGCTTCTTCCATGCTGATGTGATAAATGATTCAGCATGTTTATTTTTATCAGAAATAACCTCTGCTTTGTAAATCATACAACAGTTGATTTCTTGGACATTACTGTCCATGCCATTTGGTATAGGTATTTTCTACTCTAGTGAGCGGGCAATGTGATTTACATCTGGTGTGAAGTGCAGAACGCACACAGTCTATAACTTTCCTTTCAGAAACATTCAATAGTTCTCCCTTCAAAAAAAAAAAAAAAGCAGAGTACTCTGTGCGTTATCATTTTGTCAGATGTAAACAAACAGCATTCTGGTGCATGCATGCCACATTACTGTTTCATACAGCATGTTGTTCTCTAATGGATCAGGAAAAAAAAGCGTGGCTCTATTCCAAATTAGTCCCCCAAAGCAGCAATTGCAAAAATTTAAACTAACCAGTAATTGCTTTAATTACACTGAGTGTATTTATTTGTTTTTGTCGGATTCATTATCATAAGTCAAATTTACTGTGAGCATATTGCTGGCATAACATTCAGAGAGACTGGATTCAAAATGGTTTACCTCTGAGGTGCATGTTAACCAGCCATGATATATTAAATTCTCTCTCACAGTAAGGCAATATTCATAAACAATATTATACAAACTTGTCAAAGTTCCTCGAGTTCTGCCTGACTGCTGCCAATGCCTCTTTCACTGTGTGAATCTCACCTCAAATCTTAACCTTACTCGTCGTTTCACTTATACATGATTTCAATATATATTTGACAAGCCCACCTGCCCTCCCCCCATTGTGAACTAGAGATTAGGCCAATGAATTATTTGGGGTGGAGGTGGAGAGGAGAAATGCAATCCCATTTGGGTTTATCAGTGAATGGAGGGCGCTTGGAGAAGATCACTCATCTATTCAGTCAGTTTCACAGCACCAGGATAGCGTCCTCCTTCATTTTATGGTGCCCATAGTTATCATTAAGATTTGTTCTGCTTGTGTCACTCCACTGCTGTGTCTGTTCTCACCCACTATGGTTTCATTGCAAATAATGTAGTGTATGTTATTTATATAAAATGACATTTTTTTTTTTAGAAACCGTGTTTGAAACAGGAAGTTTTTCTTTTTTTTCCCTAAAAGCAGAGCTTTGGATAATACAAATTCTTCCTTAATATTGTCATAATTTTTTCAGCTTTATACAATATTAAATTGTTTGCCATCATCATTACATATGTCCACCTTTTTATGAATTGGACAACTGAATTCAACCACAGACAGAGCACCTCCACAAATCCTCTGTTTACAGAGCTATTCTTGGCACTGTGTTTTATTGATTTTACAGCACCATGAAAGTTAGTTCCAATACAACACAACTCCACATTTTCTATAACTGGTTGCTCATGAAAGTAATGTCTGAAATATTTCAGTTTGAAAATGCAGTATAAGTAACATAGTTACTCTATGTTTCTCTGTACAGGGGTCAAATTTTTGGCATTGCTTCCTGAAAAACATATTGTCAAAGCTAGACCACATTTTTCTTTACCTGAAATGTACAGAAATAATGAAAATGCTAGAAAATCAAAAGCAAAAACTGTTAAAACTGTTAAAAATGACAGCCTTGTTATTCGGAAAAAAATAAATGTGCATACCAGCTGCCTCTCTATTTTTATGTGATAAGTGATGCAGAAAAGCACATCATGGTTTCAGTGTTTAAATAAGGAAGGTGGAAGGTGGAAGACAATTTATTATCTGCCACTAATAAGCACTAATAATCTCTGTTGTCATTGATTGTTGTTTTTCAAGAAATTTGATAATTTGAAGTAACAGCAAGAAAGTAATTGTAATTTAAGTAAAAACTGCTCATGATTCTGTGAATTCGTAATGACTGTCATCACCATGGAAGCACAGAATGCAGCACAGAGAACTGTGCACTACCGTGTTCTGAGCTGGGCAGTCTTGCCAGTGTTACGTCAGCATTAGTCAACTCTGTCATTAACATTCATAGGATCATTGGATGAAATGCAGAGATCATCTGCAACAGTGCTGTTCCTACCATACCCTGTACGAACAGAGGATTTTTTAAAAATCACTATTTTTTAAGAGACAGACAAGAATGACTTTGGAAGTTAGTTAGTCTTAGGCATATTCCCTTTAGAATCGACAGGTACAATGTTGAGGCTTCCCCATTAGAGCATTAGAGAATAAATGAATGACTATGAGCACTTTCATCCCTTTTATCTATGTATCTAAAAATACCTTTTCAAAAGAGTTATTGTAAAAGTAATTTGAATGAGACATCTCTCTGCTATTATTTAGACAAGCTAAAGAGACAAGAGATTCTTAACAATAGGGCAATGATGTGAAGAGACTCAATTAATTAAGAGACTTAGAGAAGAGACTTAATTAATTAAATAATTAATTAATCGCTTTTAAAACATCAATAACGGGCATTACACGTCAAAGAGTATGCGATTTAATACGATGTAATAGCAAGATGAAAACCACAAACAAAACACATCTGTATGATATGACCTGCAGTTCTAAGTTCTTTTACCTTAACCTCCCCAAACCCTTCTGGCTCCACCCCATTTGTGTTGCATCAGTTGTGGAATTTTTCCTACAATAGAAGTACTACCATCTTTTACCGTCAGTGCAAGGCATGTGCTGTTCTGAAGTCTGTTGCATATGAATACATTTATCAAATCACCTGTGTCTTTTATAAGGCTATGGGACGTGGCCCCTATGTCTCAAGCAGTTTAATATCTACTGTGGCACTGCTTTTCTGAGTGACTTTTCCACGTACCTGACCATTGGTGCTAGGATCACTGAAAAAAGATCAGCCAATAAAACTTCTCCTTGCTACTTTCAGGTGTCTGCAGGTGTCTAGTCTTTTGTACATGTGCGCTACCTGGGTAGCCAATCTGTCTTGCTAGAACACAGAATATAAATGTTTCCTACTTACACCCACCATACTGCAAAGTGTCAAAGACCGAGTTGTGTGTTAAAGTGTGCTTTGTTTCTGGGTTAAAAACAGTATTTAAAATTCTTACTGGAATAGCTTTGTCTTTTCTTGGCAATCTCTACTTAGTAATTAAATTTGTCAGAGCATTTTCTATTTAATTTGCTTTCCTTCAGTAATATGAACACTACCTTACAACTTCTGAATGGCAGACAAATTTGTAAGGCTGAGGGAATTTCTTTCACATGCATATAGATTTTTAATTCAACATAACTGATTTTGCTCACATAGAGGTCCCACCTTAATATGTGATCTTGGCTTAATGAATGGATTCTTCATTATTGAAATGCCTGCTTATTTAGATGATATAATGAAAGCACATTGAAGGCCTAAAATAGTGCACAATGTTACGGCATGCTAGTAACAGTGGGAATTTAACCTACAACCCACTAATTGGGTGTGGTCTGTTAATTTACCAAAGAATAAGCTGAAAATAAAATTTCAATGATCAGTGCATAAGTCTGCTGTATCCCTTCAGCTAAATATTTGGATAAAGTTAATTGCAATTATTTATACAGATTCAGTTGTTAAAACATCCACAGATGGGATACATTGATAGAGGCATTAAGTATCTCACTTTCCTTATTTATTTGATTGGTTAGAATAATGAAATATTCCACCAAGACATGTGGTGAGCTAAACAGTACCTTAAAACATTTTGTGATTAGGTGAGGTGTGTCACTGATCCTCTGTTCCACTAAATGATTCTTTGCCTCTTTGCTGACCCTCCATTTATAAAATCTTGGACATAAGCTCTCGAGAGCAGAAAAGAAAGACGTTCTAGTTCTAGGTCAAAGCTTATATACAGTGATGTGTACACCAGCACATTTGCTAAGAGCAGAGAGCGTGATGCATTGAACAGTTCGTGTTAAAATTGGCAGAAAATGAATGGAAAAGTTTGCCATGTTTTTGATGGGAAGGGTCATATAGGTCTTTAATGAATGTGAGTTCAACATTACAGTGCAATTTCTTGGAATCTTATCTGTGTTGCTTTTGTCATACATTGTGCATTCATTTGATATCCTCTTCATATTTGTTTTCATCTTCATTAGAACCTAGAGGCCAATTATTTTATTTTAGTGATTTACCTACATTAAGTCAGAAAAATAATTTCACCATCTCTCAGAGTCCTGTTGTGCTCTCAGTAATGTGAATGAATGAGAAATCAGTGGGACTCCCACTTGCAGAACCATTCAGAAAGGCAGGTAATTTCTAAGGATTAATAATTAGGACAGATATGACCTTTGTACAGATTTCTCATAGAGCGAGAGAGCTGCAGGTTAAAAGAACAGTAACAAAGAGAGGGAAAGTCTTTTTTCACCTATACCCTAACAGAGGAGAGCATAATAATAATTCACCATATGTGACAGTTTTAAGTGGCAAAAAAACAGGCTTGTTGAGACTTAGTCATCAGTGTCTGAGTCACAAGCCCTGTTTTCAGCTCCATTCTGATAAATCATGCGGTACAGCCTGTGATGTAAACCATGTTTGTGAAACATTAAAACACTGACCTGGTTGAAAATAAACTCGAGTGTCTGGTCTGAGACTTATTTATTGCTTCACATTTTCATTTTAAAGGGATGATATGTCCTTAAATGCCACTGAATTTAAACAAGTGCTGTTTCTTTTATCTGTCTGCTGATTTTTGGTTAATTCCCTTGACTGCAAAAGTCAAGTATGCTTCTGAAAAAGCAACATATGTTTACAATCATTACTCAAAGTGCATGGCTGTCAGATTGAATCTGGTTCTCTCACATGCAAGGACTCTATATTCTTCAGATTTGATCAGTAGACATATGATTATACTGCAAAAATGACCCAACATATGTATTTGATGGAGTAGGAATTAAAGAAAATTCAGATAGCTAAAGAAATGAGCAGAATATAAATTAAATCCAAAATAACACTGATCTAAAATGTATTCAGTCCACGGAATAATTGGTGCGTAATACAAATGCATACACACATACTGTACAAGTAAGCATTTTTCCATATATAGGATTGCAGCTACAAGGTTGTGTTGATAACCACTGCCTTTTATTAGCCATGACCTAGACAGAAAACATGTTCTCTGGAAGTGTTTACAAGCGACTTGAGCAATCCACACATACAGCTAAATCAATATCACAGAGCACAATCAATACAAACTGGAGCAGGTGACTCTTTGTGGGTCATTTAAATTCAGAGGATACATTTCTATTGTGCACAAAGACAAAGAAATACAAGTGGCAATCATAATTTTAGTCAAAGACAGAACTTCTCCATGAAGAGGCTATGCTATACAGTGATGATACATTTGAAATTGTGAGTTATGTTTATAGCAAAGGCAAAGTCATAGGTCTTGAAGCACAGACTAAGCCATGGATCTATGCATCACCTTGACTGTTCTCCCAAAACAAGAAACAGACATATATGCTCAAATATAATGAAGGCTAATCACAGAATATCCTTATAAGAATAACTTATTAAAATCCCCTAATCCTGCAGTAACTACACTATTGACATCTTGTCAAGGTATTGAATAGTTTGTTTCAAGAATTCTTTTAAATGAGTCCATGTGGATACAAGTTCTTATTATTGTCATTTTCTTCTGCCAGAGAACATACATTACCTCTTTGGCTTTTTAACAACTAAAATTAGCATGAACATTGCATGACACAATTCTGTGCTAAATGTAAAACTCCACATCGACGGTATTAGGCTTTTCTCCCTGTCTACAGATGTGCAGTGAGAAAATCCAAGACAGCCATCAGTCAGTAAGAACACCCAAGGACAACCACCCCAGCATGAGGCCTGCACATTGATGCCCTGCTGTGATTGAAAACCCGCTGCAACATACCCGCACATGGAGAGGACTGCTAATGAGGGAAATTATGCTTTTAACCAAACGTCCAAGATGTTTCACCTGAGTTGTGAGTGAAGTGATACATAATCGATATACGTGGTGGATTTGAAGGAAACTTGTTTCTTCTGTCCAAGAAGACTAGACTAACAGGAAAATGGGAAAAACTGAAAATGTTGATGGTTGATTGTATGGATGACCTGCACTAAATTTTATGCAAGAAACTTCATGCGATATTGCATATCCATCTCTTCAGAAAGAGAAATAAGGCTAAAAACTAGGTTACACTGACAACTCCCTTTGAGAGCTGATTACTCAAATGTTAAAATTTTAATCTGTTTATTTTTAGCTGTTTTACACTACTTAATACATAATACTGACAAAATTAATTTTTTAGGTTTCTTTTTCCTTTATGTGTGTGTGTGTGTGTGTGTGTGTGTGTGTGTGTGTGTGTGGGTACCTGGAGAAAGAGACTCGATATCATTACCTACTGCATTAAATTCATATCTGATACACATTTCAGACCTACCCATAAAATCTCTAATTCTGCCAGAAGTGCTAATTATAGTAATACGCAACAGTAATTCCCCTGGATCTTAGGCAGTTTACATATTTTGCTTTTTTTTTTTTTTTTAACAAACCATATTCCTAATTTCATTTGACTTTAATACCATTTGTACCGATATATGGATTAAGAATTAGCATGCAGGCACAGGAGATCAATAGCAATGACATTAACTGCACAAGTAATCTGCATCTTGGAAGTTATAACATGGTCTCCATGGGAATCCATGCAGATCATTCTGTTAAAATGTATCACTGTATCACTAATGTATCATTCAGTATGAAATACTGAACTTAATCATTGTCTGTTGAACTTTGTGCTCAGCCTCAGAAGCCATTCAATATGAATTACATACTGGTTGGTGGCTTTCAGAGTACAGAGGGTAGTAGGCACCCTTCCCCGACCTGCAAAATCCTGTAAATATACAAACCTGTACTTACATAGCAGTTACAGTACTAACTATTTATATCTAGTTTCAATTTGTTTAACCCCAATAATGACCCAAAAGGATAAGAAAGTTCCTGCAACATGCAAAATAATTGACAAACAAAATCTGTTTAAAAAAAAATATATAAAATTTAATGACACCATAAACACATTACATGCCAATAAAATGTGTCTGATTGTGAGCCACTGATTTAGTCAATGTCTTGAGCATTCAGTCTTGTTGAAAATAAGGTGAACTTTGGTTTGATTCAAAAGGGTGTGAGAAATTAACTCATTGAAGTATTAATCAGTATGTCAGGAATAAGCCATAAAATGTAATGGTTTTAAAGAAAGCAATGATCAGAAAAAAGGGTTTTGATTTTTTTAAAACAGAACTGTATTAGTGCACAAATTAGGTGTTACTCAAACATGCAAGCAACCAAAGGGCATGCATTAAACAAGCATCTGATTCATGAAAACTCTTAATTTGTTTAGATATTTACTTGCATTATGGATCATTTCACATTCTGATTTCATCATTATACAAGCCATACAAGCATGATTATTCACAACTGTTTCCTCAAACTGTCACAAACAGATGTGGAAAAACAAACAAAACCTTGGTGAATTCATAATGCAGACATTTGAAGATACAACTTCAAAAGACCATATGTTCTCAAATGACCATACAAATGCATTTTATGTTCAGCCACAGTTTGTTTAATATATGTATGAGTGCATTTGCCCATTTATGGAATGAAATCCATGCCCTTTGAAATCACTATACATAAAAATACATTTGGGCAAAGTGCTCAGTGAATATATTCAATCCATTCATATACTTCACCCACCACAAATCTAAATTTACTTTAAATTTAATCTAAACAACCTTTCAAATCCTTGAGTTATGAAAAGTGCACTGAGTGACAAAAAAGCAAAATGTGTACAACAATCAAGGACAAATATTGTGGTGGCTGAATTCCTGAGCAGCCGTTAGATTAATACATTTTGAGACTTATTCAAGCCGGTTTATGATTGCAATTATGATTATAGACCTTTAAAGGTGCAATCTATCCGGTGACATTTCCATACTTCATTAAAGAGCATTAAAGGAATTTAAGCAGGTGGCACCAAATGATGTAACTCCCAGACACTGCTTTAGGCTTTGCATGCATAAACAGTATGTTCACAAAATGGCATATACACTCACTGGCCACTTTATTAGGTACACCTTGCTAGTACCGGGTTGAACCCCCTTTTGCCTTCAGAACTGCCTTAATCCTTCGTGGCATAGATTCAACAAGGTACTGGAAACATTCCTCAGAGAGTTTGGTCCATATTGACATGATAGCATCACGCAGTTGCTGCAGATTTGTCGGCTGCACATCCATGATGCGAATCTCCCGTTCCACCACATCCCAAAGGTGCTCTATTGGATTGAGATCTGGTGACTGTGGAGGCCATTTGAGTACAGTGAACTCATTGTCATGTTCAAGAAACCAGTCTGAGATGATTCGAGCTTTATGACATGGCGCGTTATCCTGCTGGAAGTAGCCATCAGAAGATGGGTACACTGTGGTCATAAAGGGATGGACATGGTCAGCAACAATACTCAGGTAGGCTGTGACGTTGCAACGATGCTCAATTGGTACTAAGGGGCCCAAAGAGTGCCAAGAAAATATCCCCACACCATTACACCACCACCACCAGCCTGAACCGTTGATACAAGGCAGGATGGATCCATGCTTTCATGTTGTTGACGCCAAATTCTGACCCTACCATCCGATGTCGCAGCAGAAATCGAGACTCATCAGACCAGGCAACGTTTTCCAATCTTCTATTGTCCAATTTCGGTGAGCCTGTGCAAATTGTAGCCTCAGTTTCCTGTTCTTAGCTGACAGGAGTGGCACCCGTGTGGTCTTCTGCTGCTGTAGCCCATCTGCCTCAAGGTTCGAGAGATGCTCTTCTGCATACCTTGGTTGTCACGAGTGGTTATTTGAGTTACTGTTGCCTTTCTATCAGCTCCAACCAGTCTGGCCATTCTCCTCTGACCTCTGGCATCAACAAGGCATTTTTTAAGCCCACAGAACTGCCGCTCACTGGATATTTTCTCTTTTTCGGACCATTCTCTGTAAACCCTAGAGATGGTTGTGCGTGAAAATCCCAGTAGATCAGCAGTTTCTGAAATACTCAGACCAGCCCGTCTGGCACCAACAACCATGCCACGTTCAAAGTCACTTAAATCACCTTTCTTCCCCATTCTGATGCTCGGTTTGAACTGCAGCAGATCGTCTTGATCATGTCTACATGCCTAAATGCATTGAGTTGCTGCCATGTGATTGGCTGATTAGGAATTTGCGTTAACGAGCAGTTGGACAGGTGTGCCTAATAAAGTGGCCGGTGAGTGTATAACAGGCATTATAATATTGTAAAAATGGGAAAATTGCATAGGACATGGTACATAGGGACCCTGGAATCTCTGAATAAGAGATACAGGATATTCCATATCTTGAGACACTTCACTGCTACGCATAAATGGGATGTAATACACTTTAGCTGTGCCACATATGCTTAGTCACTGTCACCAGTGTTTTAGAGGTGATTAAGCACTGCCATTTCTGATACTTGAAACAAATCCTCTCTGTAGAGTAACAAGATGCTTTGGTAATACATTCAAATTGTAACTTAGTAATTCAGACCTAATACTGTGATTACATTCTATATTTTGGATATATTTAAGCTAGAGGAGCAAAACTAAGTGCCATTCAGCACAGTATCCGCTGTATGACAGGGCACAAAGAAAGCATGATGCAACGCTCTCAGCATCTCAACCAAAATATAGGGATGACAGAATGGTAAGTGGGGCACTTGGAAAGCCGAGCACTGGACCATGTGCCAACTGGCACAGACACCAACACCCCTGGACAGGAGCCCTGAGTAGCTTGGAGCAGTAGACTAGCAACAGCAGGGAACCCTAGAGGGCTACTGCCAGTCTCAGGACCCATCTCATAGGCAGCCTTCCCACTCTAGTCCTAGCAAACTACTCAGATGAGACACACGCACGCTATTTATTTGCTAATCTCTTGACATAAGCCTGCAGGAGAATACGCCTGCTTGGCAACAAGGGAGCCCTATGGCCTAACTGCTAGGTTCTGCCCACAGTAGCCTAGACAACCCTCAAGGGAAACTGATGCTCCCACACCAACCAAAGCTGAGTGTCTGCACCCATGAGAGAAACTGCCACAGGACCATTGAGGCAAAAAAAAAAAAACCCTGTCAGGCTGACTCTGACTTGGCTCCCCCATAAAGCTTACAATCAACCAGACACCGAAATCAGAGCCACTAGGAGCACAGACCTCTATGAGGCACACCCTGAAGGTAACTCCTGAGGCAAACAGATGCTGCACTCAGGGGAATAGAACATGCAGAGTAAAATGGCCACTGCAGTGCATGTTGCCAACCGATAAACTCAAAATATCATCCATGAGACAAATAAAGGAGGCCCACAGGATCGGTAGTAGAAGACAGGCCTCGTCCCTCATTTACTTTAACTTCTAGAGAATATGCAACTAATTTCAAGGCAATTCAAATAAGATGATCAAGCCTCTCCTCTCTTCCATGTTTAGTTTAATGCAAAAATGTTATTAATTGTTCATGACAAGTTTTTTATTGCTGTTGAGAAATTTTATGAGATTCTGTAGCTTACAGCATTTTCCTTGTGTCACCAAACTTTACCATATAATGTGATAATGAAAAAAAAGTGGCCAGATCACATACTGGAACAAGGCTGGCTTTGAAAATCTTGAACTCTGTTTGTGGAGCTTAGAATGCTGACTTCTGATTATTAATGCATGGATTGTCTTTTTCATCCATAAGATCTTTTGTAAAAAGAATTACTATACTCCAGATAATGCAATAACTTTGTGAGTAGCTCAACACAGCTTGGATGTGTATCAGTCTTTGTATAAGGATTAAATTATTCCTTCCTTTTTTCCTGTATAAGAAAATGAGGAAGCTTGTCTAAAACATTAACTATTGCTTTTTTGAAGATAATAGGTAAGGCGTCTTTCAGTTCCGGGTGTCTCGTCTTGCATGGCCTGGGTTCACATTGCAAAACTAACAGCTGGTCGGTCAGCTGGCAAGCTCACACCAGACAAACTGCCCTGAAGACAGACAAAACCTGTAGTCACTCCACAGCAACCAAAATTTCTCAAATACAGCTTATTCTTGAACATGAAAACCATTATTGTATACACTCTGTGCAATGCAGGTTTGAGCATACCATCTTACCATTTTTAAAAGAAAAAAATATGTCCCATGTATACATTTTGTTTTGTATTTAATGAGGGACATGGATAAATATGTCACAGTAATTAACATGGCTAAACACCACATTTGCCACATCAAGAAAACATTTTGAAAACACTTTACAGGTTATGGGTAATGACACAATCCAGGCAGATCTGTCAGTGGAAAAAAAATTGGCTATAGGTTCAAAAGTTGTCGAAAGCTGATCAACCCCCAGGAAGATCAAGATATGCATAGGGAAACCCAGAAACCCAGGATGCCAAATGTGACTACCTTTGCCTTCACCTCATAGATACTCTAAGGGCTTCTCCACCACAAGCTAACAGAAGTATGGAAGAGGGATACTGTTTCATGGACAAAGTATTAAAAGGTAGATTGTCTCTTCCCCACTCATCCATTTAAGATGAGAACCACTGGCAAAACCAGAGAGAAGAAACAGACAGAAGCTCTAAACTGACTTAGCAGCAAGCTCTTTTTAAAAGAATAATGAGGGCTCTGGAGCTGCTGCATGTGATGCCACTCGATCACTCAAGGGCGGCCACAGCCCACCCCAACAGCACCTCTGTGCTGACACTCTCCAACTAAGGTGGAGGAGGGCCAGGAGGCACTGAGTCAACGTCTGAGGGTGGAGCCTTGGGCATAGCACTGGGCAGCATGTCAAGTTGTGATTGATGATGTGATTGGTGGATGTGGAGTACACAGCCTGAGGGAATGCCAAAATGCATGTGCATGGGGAAAGACACAGCCACCATGAGGGAGGCATAGTCTAGCTGGTTGTGTGCCTAATTATTTACAGCTAAAATAGTCATCAAAATAGTATGTTAATATAATATAAAATATTAGTAATGGTTTCCACAACAGCCAATATGCTAACCCTTTGAGGGCATGAGGGTCGTACACGAGGATACTAGGGCAAAAGCAAATCTGGACATTGCAGAAAGGGCAATACCAGCCAGTTATGAAAGGTTTTCAGGGTGAGGGTTTGCTTACTTTATTGGCTTGGTTTATTAGTTTATTAGTGGTTTATCAGACTACTACTATTTATTTGGCAGACACTCTTGTCTGGAGAGATTCACTAGGCCAACATGAGTTACATGAAATGAATAACACAACAGGAGCAAGAACACAGGACAAGGAGTCTTATAGCAAATGAGCATCAAGCAAAAAAAAAAGTATAAAAACATAGGCATATAAAAGTAATTACTTTAGCAACTGCATTTAACAGTTATACTTCTAAGAATCAAATACCAACATCATACTGATATGTACACAGAGTCTAATATCTAAGATAAATAAAAGCAATTATTCTCTTAAATCAGTGACAACTTAAGATCCAAATCCATGAAGAAGTGTTTTTTGTGAGCATCAGAGGATGGTAATTGTTTCTTGATTTCTGACAGCTGCTCTTTACTCATTCCATAACTAGGGGCCCAGTAAGGGAAAAAATGTGAGTCTGGGATGTACAGCAATGCAGGGGAGGAAATGCAAGATACTGTGAGGTTACTGTGTAAAGCATTTGTGCAAGGCTATAATGATGGATGGTAAGGACTCAGTCATGTCTTTAATAGCTAGGTAAGCCAGCAGAAGGGTTTTGCGTTTAATGTGAGTATCAGTCAGAAGCCAGTAAATTTAAGGCATGTAGTACAGTAAGAGACTGAAGACCAGCCTCACAGCAGTATTAAATAATATTTTATCAAAAGGCTGTAGATTCAGATTCATGGTGGGAAACTGCTGTTCTGCCAATGGATGATGTGTAACAATGTACCCTTAAAAAATACATCTTGAGAAAGACCTACAAAACTATAAAATGGAAATGAAATACACAGTCACACACTCTCTGGAGATTATAACTTGAGCTGTGTTTTTCTTTCCTTTTTATACCATTATATCTACTCTACAGAGGTCACTCAATGTGTGTGACAGATTGAATAAATTGTTAATAAAAAATGTCATGCATTGGTGTATCAGCAGGTTGTTGGTTATTTCTGTGCAGGTGTGTGGGGGGAGTTTTTCAGGGGCAGAAATGTGGCAGTGATCTAAAGCTTTGAACAACTACAACAAATAAGGTCAATGTAAAAACAATGCACACTCTGAACAATAATGTGGAAATATAAATACATGACCTTAACTTCAGGAGACAACAAAAACTGTGGGATTGAATACATCACTTGTGTAGAAGGTAATTCATTTAGCTACCCTAAATGAAGACACCACCCCTGGCTACATCCCTAGAGGCAGATCCTCCAGAGATGACACAGATCAGCACATTATGTTATCCAGTCGACTGTCTCAACAAAACAAGCACTAATTGAGACATGGTAATACTAAATAAATGCATGCGTAACATGCTGAGGTAACAACAACTGTGACAAAACTAGGATGGCTGGCAGGTAAACAATGTGGAGGCATACATGACTATTGGGATCGCCAGCTAACTAACAATCTGTGAACAGCAGACAGGGAATTACAGACAGCAGCAAAAAAAAAAAGAAAAGTTGATCAAGATAACAGAACACAGGCAGCTGGCAGCTTACTCATTCCCTGAGCCTGCTTACGGCAGACACTCCAACCCCCACCCCTGGATTTTTAGTATGAAATAAATATAGAAAAAACATAAAACTTCACAAGTCACCCGCTGTAGCTAGGATGCACCACAGTCTATGACATCTGTGAACACAGTTCAGGCCAAAATTTGAGTACACATAAAAAAGAAAGGAGATACTTGATGGTACTTGCCATCAAAAGAGCTGCGCTCAACTGAGAATCTGCGAGCCACAACATGCTTTGCATGGGTATGCATTGGCTAGCAAACCAGCTAACAGCAGGGTGGAGGGTAAAAGCAGGGGCAGGAGAAACTAGGTCACCCAGCACGGTCCAAAAGGAATACATAAGGCAGAGGTCTGCTTCATCTCCTTAACCAGCCAACACATGGCAACATTCTGTGGGAGTTCCGCTTCTAAAAAGCAATGATCAACTCAATGCAAATGGAACAATCTGTACATGCCACTTGAACAATCAGGAGGAAAGACACTAGCAAATGTAGCTAGTCTGTGGTGTCCCAGGACAGTGTAAATGCCAGCTGCAATAAAACAAAATACCCAGAGTTTTAAAGGGGAATGACCTAAACTGGAGAGTTGGAAAGAGCACAGCTTATGCAGCTTGACTGTACAAAAGTAATATTACAAATGTTTTAGGAGTGGAGAAACACAAACTCCTCTTGCTGGGAAACAGGCATTTTTATTTATGGTGAGCAGGCAGTCTCAGAGAAGTAGCTGGTTTTTACTGCCTCTTAAACACACTTTCATGACACCAGTCATGCACTTACAGGCAGCGTGAATACAGTGTCAAATGATTTCATCCCATGCGTCCACAGCAATCAAACATTACACTGTGCCTCAGGCAGTATCATCAATATTTTTTAAAATGGCGAGTTGCAATAATACGTGATGTATGACAAAAAAATAAATCGTGCCATGTCCCAACAGCTGGGTAAAGTGTAATTATATTTAAACATGTTACATGTATATATTAATCAATGCACAGGCTAATAGGAATTGATGTTCAATATTTAAAAGGAGGATGTAATGTTGAAATATCCTACTTTGCAATTTCAGTTTCATGAATAAAGTAGTAACATGTAGGGAATCCTGCACATGTTTGTGACAGCATAATTTATATCAAAAAAATTTGAATGCTATATATACTGGTTGAGGCTGTTGTCTTAAACACGGTTTTCAGCATCTCTGTACTTTGGGGACATTGTTAACAGTAGAAACACAGGTGCTGTAGCTTAAGAATATCTTAAAAAATGGTGAAAAAATATAAACCTTAAAAAATAAAAATGTTAGGATGTCAGCACATTTGCAAATGTGCTCATGAATGCATAAATTGGTTTATTTTGTTATGTGTTCAAGACAAACATATCCAAAGATATAATGCCATGGCATCCTCACTTCATGAAATATTTTAATTGACAGAACTGTTTCTTATGCATGTCCCCCCTCTCCAACCACAACAAAAAGTGACTTACAATTAATTGTAATTAATCAAGCATGCATTGTACCCAAATAATCTATCAAATAATCTATCAAATAATGAAAAAATATCATTTAATTACAAGCATCATGCATTATAGTTACAGCTAGAAAGGTGAAGCATTGCTGTGCCATCATGTGGCATTGACAAAGATGCAATAAGTCCAAATGAATCTTGGCCTGCAGATGACACTGGCTCAGATTCAATGTAATCACAACGTCAAAGAAAAGGGAAGTGAGCTGGAGAGGGAATGGAGCCCCATTTGGTTCACATGATAATACACTGTTCACATTGCAGCATGTGAATTAACATGAAGGTGCTCTTACTGAATGGATCTGAGTCTGAATTGAGATCTGTCACCATTTCCTTGTAGAGCAATATTCAATAAATCTTAGCTGTACGAGTAGCCGAACCAAACTTTTAGAAGTGTTGGCTGACAGAGCTGGCCTCACCTACATTTAAATGAGGCGCAGTTCTGATAGCTATTAATTACATGGGGGTTGAATTGCAAATCCTATGCAGGAGCAGCTGGGGACATTTACATATCATAGCAAAGGCATCTGTGTTTGTGTGTCTGTGTGAAAGAGGGAAGGGGAGAGAGAGTGCATTAGCTGTATTCACGGTAATTTTATAATTCGATATTTTCATTTTGTTTACAAATATCAGCAGCAAATGCATTCCTGTATAAGTTATTTAATATATGTAAAAATATCTAATTAAAAATGGCTTTATTCAGATGAAAATGTCAAATTAATTTGCATGTGGCTGACAACATTAATGTAACAGATGTACTGATATGGACGTATATGGGTGTAAAGAATCACTGTTCTGAAGGAATACAAGAGTTACAGTGAGAAAAAGGCAGGCAGAACCCCATGGTCCATTATGGGTCATTTCATATTGTACACACAAATGTGATTTTTGGTGCTTATATCATTTACTCTGAGTGTGTACTGACACCACTGTGAAAAATTGAATAAAACAGTGTAAACTAATCATTGCCATCTATAACTGATTTAATTATACTTTCCATCAAATTATTAATTTAGGCAACACAGGCAAATACTTTCACATGTAACTGACTATTACTATGAACAGTCAAACAAAGCAAACCAAAAGGCTACTCTTCCTGAAGTTCATATGAGCAATAATAATGGGTACTCTCAAAACACCCTTTTGTTTGGACTGCTAGAATTCCTAAGATAAATCACCATTCAAAACAAGCTGCTGATTGCACATCATTGCCCCCAAAGGTCCTTGATGGAATAGAAATCTCCAGGAATGGAAACATACTTCACTGCAGACAACTCCAATATGTTTTCAACAGTAAAACGGTCAAAGCTGATACCTTTCCTTCCCTTCTTTGACGTTATCTTTTCCGTATGTTGCATTGACTGTGCAAACAGATTCCTGAACTAAACACGACCAATTAATTGAATCTGGTTTAAACAGACATGCCCTTGAATATAGATTTTAATGATCTAACTTTGCATCATTTGCTCCCTCTCCCAGATATCACTTAAATAGGATAGCATCTCAGAGCTGGCCGGTGGGAGATAAGGCTGGACAGTGGCGCTTTGCACAGTGCTGGAGGCACAGTGTCAGCCTCTGCTGCTGAGTCAGGACAACGCATTAGCATAAAGCTGCCACTGGCAAATCTGCAGCTGCTCCATCCTCCTTTTTCCCCTAAAACAAGCACCCTCTCACAGGTACCAGAGAAAAACAACAATTCATAGACCGTACATCTGTAATGACATCACTCTGAAAATAATGTGTCCATATGTGTACGCACAGAGACTCGGGTGCAATTTTGAAAAATCTCCACAGCAGTTATTAGTGCTACTTAATGTAAAATCTACAATTACATACCTTTATGTATTAAAAAAAAGGTACTAAAATGTATTTAATGTAAAAACCTGGATGTTCATTTTTAGTATAATATTTAACTAAATATCCTCACAAAAAGATAAAAGTGAACAAGAGAATTTTCATGAATATACTAGTAAATATGAACAATTTCTATTTCTAAATGTCATTCATCATTAATTCTTCTTAGGTACAATGACCCTGGGAACTACTGTTTAAAGTGTGAAATGTTCACTGTAGCTCTGTGGTGTGTTTTCAACATGCTCCTTCAATTACCCAGCAGATGGGTGCCCTCAGCTGTCATATGACAGACATTAATAGTCTCATAGCTGGGAGATGCAATTAAAGTCGATGGATGTTCTCCACCAGATTTATTTGGTTCATTACATAGCACCATATCAGGTTTTACTGACAAGCTGGTGGCTATACAGCAGCACAACACTTACTTGCCCCTCTGTCTCCGCTAATGACCATACTTCTCCGAGGTCTTGTGGGTTGGGCTCCAAATTCCCATGGATGTCATGGTGTACCACGAAGGTTTCAGTGTGCAGTCAAATACACTCGGCCCTCTCCTGTGCATATTCTGTCCACAATGCCACTTCTGAACTGAAAATTATATACCCAATGTACTGTTTTAATATCTGAAATAAAAATCACACCCCAAAGCGTATTTCTAAAATATGCTGCACCCCCAAGGTATCACCTGAAACAGAATATGATTTATGAACGCAACGACTGGGTCTAGAATAATTATTTTTCACTGCAGAGTGCATGACTACCAGCTGGCTGCCGGCGCTGGTGCTTGCCCAGATGTGTCCTAACCCTCATCATGCAATGTCTGATGTCCAGGCTGGAAATATTGACAGCATCACATTTGTCTACCTCCCACAACCTGAACTCAGGCCAGTCGTACCTGCTTGTCTTGCCATCATAAACAATGTATGACAGGGCTTGCAGCTGTGAGGAATAGCTGTTTGGAGCCAGTCACAGACTGTATGGAATGACACTAGTGTCATCGCAGATGGCTTACTGACTAAAACCCACTGCCTCACCGACGATGGCTATAATGTTTTCAAGGCGGAAGCTCTAATCAGTGGTGGGAAAAAATAGAGAGTGGGAGAAAAATCTGCCATGCCCTGCATGAGGATAGCTAGTGCAGTGATGCAAGTCACTTTACCTATGAAGGCTACATGTATAACATCACTGACTTTAATTAAACCAAAAACACTAAGTGAAAGTGGGACCCAAAGCTGAAAAAGGAAATTAAAGTAGGTGCCACAATATTCTCACTTTTGCTCTGACAAGTCCTTCTAGAGCGTACTGATTTGGTAACTGGGTTCACATCAGAATATATGCATTTACCATGGGAGTAAATGTGTTAACAGGACTGCATTCAAATGTACTCTCAAGCAGCCAGTGTCATTACAATAGTCTCAATAATCATTAGGGGCAAATCATAGGAAAAAAAAACACTTTGAGAGTTAATATTTCTCTGCCATTTTACCACCAACATTTAGCAACATCCATCCTGTCATATTAAAATCATATACTGAAATAATTAGCCAACAATCTGCAGTGGCTTATCTCAAAAGCTAGCTGTAACGGCTAATGGGCTGTCAACCTGGAGAAACCGGTTGGGGGGTTTTGGAGCATAAGCTCATTGCTTATAATTTGAATCAAATGTAATTCATTTGTGGTAAATCATGAAATGTTTGCCAAATTGAGGGAAAAAAAAGCACTAAGGACACCCACGCAAGCAAAACCAGGGTGACAGAGGTTGCCAGTTAGAGTACCGAAAACTCCAGCTGCGCGCTTGATATATTAATCAATGTAAGCAACAAGACTGCAACTCAGAGGAACACATTGGTAGTGTATTTATGTAGCAAGCGATTTATGGACATTTCCTATATAACCGTGAAATGTACTGGGAAACGTGCACGTCCATTTGCATCGTGTTGGTTCATGCAATCCATCGTTAGGAACGTAATTAGGGACTTACTCTGCACATTTGGTGTAGGTGAATTTACACATTAATAGCAGAAGCAGGTAACTCACCTCTCAGTGTACATACCGTGTTGAGTGCCTTTAAAATGAAAAGATTTGCATATTTGCACATACTCCTTTTATAGACATTGGCTGAGACAACCAACACACATTATGGGGGGTGCTTAAGGCACTAATTTTCAGATCTCTGCTCATGTATCATCTTTGTAGATTTGAACGTGCCTGTCTGTTTTTATGTGTACAGTAAGTTATTGCAGTAATGCGGCAAATTACATGGTTTTAAATGTGTAATGTCCAGAGAGCAATTTACCTATATGCAAGATGGTATGCTCCACTTGGGGATAACCTGTGAGGCAAAGGGTATATAAGCCAATTTCCCTGCAAGGCCTAGGAAAGTTGGTGTCTGAGAGAGTGACAAGTGGGGTTGGTAAGTCTGTATAGTTGTGGGAGCTAGGGTTTTTGTCTTGTTGTTGCTGACCAGTGTTAGTGTGTTTTAGCACTATGCACATAATATATTTTCCCCATCCACTCTATATGTTTAACCTCTGCACCTGCCCCTTGCAGTAATAAACACCAGCATTGCCTTGTATTTTGGACTCCTGTGTTTCCCTGCTGCCTCCCTTGGTGGTGAGTGACCCACTACCTTATGCTGGTAACACATTACTGAAGACAGTATTGTCATTTTGCTGAAACATCTTTCTCAGTGTCTCTAACCTTTCACACTGTGCACTGCTGTAACCAAGGCCTACTTCCCTCTGTTACAACTTTAAACATTAATGAAATGTTAAACAATTTGCAAATAGTACACTGTCTACAAACCATGAACAGGAACAGTACATTGGTTCTGTACAGTTCCTGTACAGAAGGCGCTTTCCAGGTGTTTCACAGGAATATGCAGCTTCCCCTAAAATTCAGGTGTGCTTCACCCTTTTGAAACAACCAGTGTCTGTGATGTTGGTGCTGTATTTCACCCATGCCCCTCATTTAGGAAGGCAGCAGCTGGGACATTAACTTAGTGCCAGGCCTTCTCCAAGCAGGGCATATTAGCCCAGTGTATCCAAACCCTGCATAGCAAGATGTCAGAAGTGTCAATTTTATCTTTTCATGTGGACCTGCACTTAAGAATTATCTGCTTACAAGAATCAAATTTTGCTGGATGGACATGATATTTGTAAATAGAGTGCATTCTGCCTGTACATGTGAAAGCAGACACATTTCATAATCTCTTGTGAATAGTTGGAAAGGCACATTAACATGGTGATTTATTAGGTGTGAATTAAACTGTACCAGTAAATTTTCAATTTGATGATAGTCATGATTAAAAGGCAATATGTTTAATATTGACAGTGTTGGTGAGTAAGCAAGGGTGGTGAAATTATTAGTCATTAATTTGTATTTTCATTGTAAAATGATTGAAGCTCAACAGTCAGTTGAGGGTCACTTTTCAGGGATGAAAAGTTTTTTTTTTTTTTTTTATTATTATTTCAGGACATTCCTCAATGGCATGGAAATTGACTACATGACACTGTGTCAAAATATGAAGTATATACTGTACTTGTGGTTCATATGCATGCACTTCATGTGAAAGAGTAGACATAAATACATGCAATGGAATTTCTATATATAGGCCTAGCCCTGTGCTTCAAGGGTGAAATGTGTTTGAAGGGTGTGCTGAACTGTCTCAAGCTATCTAGACACGCCCATCCAGGATGTGAATATGTGATTTTTTTTTTTCCATTGCATTAAAAAATGGTAAGCTGTCAATCACACATCCCGGGATATAAACTCTTACATACAAAGACGCTCTGAGGGTTAGTCCAAGGTTATCACTGCCTCGGTTTAAGGGTAGCTGCTACTTGGAAGACACCGCTAGAAGTGGATTATGTAAGCAGGTACCAATGTTCAAGACTTACGATTCCAGCTTTCTGTATGTATCTCTGGGTTGCTTATTTGAATTGGCTGTTGCTGGAGGTTATATCAATTATAAAACAAATACACATGCTCAGGAGGTTTATAGAGATAAGTTTGGTTTGTTCATAATAGCAAACAGTCCTGCAAGCCGTATGTCTACAAGGGAAGGATGGAATCTGCATGATAAATACCTGATCGTCATTGTCAGTAATGGCAACTCAAACAAATAATATAACAATATGTCCCAGGAAATATGAGGGAAAATAACCATTCTAGCAGGCAATGTGCAAGTCTTCTGTGTTTAATATTGGGTTGGTGCAATAATTTGGAGCAAAATACAAGATTGCAAATGTAATATTATTATGTAAAGCATGGTTATGTTAAGAATCAATGTGTTTTTCCTCTTAAAATGCCAAAATATTGCCACTACTTTGTGCCAATTTACTGAAAAAAGATGTGTATTACACTTGGAAGCACAATGTGAAAATATGATACTTGTATTAATAAGTTTCCCATTCTAGATTAACAAAATGTGTATTTGGCTAGTTCTCATAACTAAAAATAAAGCTTAATGCATGGAAACACATTTAACACAACACTATGTTACTCCAGAAAGAAAGCTGCATCACATCCAGTTACCAGCTCTATTTTGTCAAAACTAATTAGACAGTGAAGCCCACACAATAGTTCCTGTTATTGCTTGATGTACCCCGTGTCAACAGGAGCTGTTACTTGGTTATTTTGTTCTATTGTTACCTTTCGGGCTAAGGCTCAGATACATCTGCAAAGTGCTCCTACAGCCAAGACCCTATTATCTGCACAGGGCTGGAAAGAATTGCTCTTCTCCCTTCTTATTCCACTCAGACCCATCCTCAATTAATCTGAGATCCCAATCTTTTACAGTAGAAAAGTCTCGTACAAAGAAGCCACACAAATCATTGGTAACTCTATGGAGGTGGACAAAGAGAGGGAAAAGGTTAGGTCAAATGAATGGCTGAAATGCTTGGTCTGTTGACAAAGTATTTTTAGATTAATTTTGTTTCCATTGAGATAGAATATATATACAGTCATGTATTTGATGACACTATGGACATAGTCCAGGTTAAAAAATATTTAGTCTGCCAGAGAGGTTTGTTGAGGATGGTAAAAATAATTATGGAAATAACTTATTTACAGAGAAATGGCATACATATGCCCTTTATGGTGTACAAAATGTCTCTGAAACAGTATACCTGCATACATGTTTCCTGACCTTAACACACAAGGATAAAATTTACATGTATGTATATATTACATTACTTTGATTAAATGTTTGCTGACGGGTTCCCAGAGTAATTTAAGTGTTTAATCATTATAGTTTCATCATGAATCACCAAAGTAACAGCACACCAGGGGGAAAAAACATGCTGTGCTAAGTGTTCCCAAATTGCAGCAAAGGGAATTGGTCAGTTTATTGTTATCCATGTCCATTTTCATCCATGCTCAAAAAACATTTGAAAAGTAAGACACAAGTTCCTATCCGAATAGATGTACTGAAATAATGACACAGTACTCACAGTAGGTCGACACAACAATGACAACCTACTGTGTGATCTGATATTATTCCAAGCACAAGTATATTTCTAAATGGAAGCATTCACATCAGTGTGAGTATGGTATTATGGTATGATGTCTTTTTTTGTAAGCCCCAAAGCATCAATAGGATGTGTGACTGGTTTAATTACTCTCAGAGAATGTGGCATATTCATATTGAAATTAAAGTATGTATATGTACAATGCCTGTGTATTTGTCTAAACTGTTGGTGTGACTAGAGATCAGAAAAAGCCACAGCTGTGTGTCGCAGGTGTAAAATGAATGATCAAAAACTTACAATAAAATAGGAAAGAAAGAACAAAAATAGTAAGGCTCAAGTATGTGCCTTTATTTCCACTGGGTAGTCAACATCATAAAGTATGACATCAACCAAAAAGAGGCTAAAATAATGGCACGAGTATATAAAAGAAACTGGCAGATATTGTGTTCTACCTAGGTTTTTAATTACCCACTTGAATTGTTCTTTGCAATGGACCATTTTCACTCCATGAGGTGGATATGTATTTTCAACCTCTGCATACTCTTGCATTTATTTGTTTTATGTTATTGTGTGTAATGGACACTGTGTTGGCTGCGAGAAATAAAGCTGCAAAGATGTTCACTGGAATGTTGTAGATTCAAAGACCTACTTTTGAAGCTACTGTAATGGCAACTTCATCTTTTCTTTTGGGGCCTTTCTATAAAAGGGTTACATGTCTGCAGTCCCTTTGGTACCTATTATAGAGGGGAGTAGTCATTAATCACAGCAAAGTAAGCATTTCAGTACAGAATTCATGCAGGGTTTCCAATACCCATTCATTAACACTTTTCACAGCACTTCTTTTCTTAGCGTCTGGCTCTACCCCGGTTACACCTGTGCACCCAAGAGTCCCTTCTTTTGCTGACATACCTTTTTTTTCTTACAGTAAGAGCTGTACTTTCTACTGCATTTCTCTTTCCTGCACTGCTCTATCCAGACCATTGGTGTTAAGCTCTTTATTTCTCAACAAACACGGTAGGATAATACAATGATTAGTCATTTTTCAATTGTTGACTGCTCATCTTTATGTGAAGTTAACCTATCCAAGCAATGATTAAAGTACAGTAGCTGATAACATCACATTGTTACTTTTTGATGTAAAGAATTTTGGTAATAAAAAAAGAAGACAGAAACTTGTAAGGGTGTGGATGAGTATGCAGGAATCTGCAGGCATCAGTTTCGGTTCTACCCTTCAGTACTAGAAGCATTCCTTACGATTTGAATTAAGGTACAAAAGCTTGATGTATACACAGTGTGTCAGTGTTCTTTTTCCCCTCATTCACTTTTCATCATGTACATTTAAAAAGAGTATTTTACACAAAATTGTAAAAATACATGTATGTATTTTTGTAGGTGTGTATATATATGTATGTGTGTGTATATATAGGGCCAAGAGTACTGTCATTATCAGTGAATAAGCAGCTAAATAAAATTAGGTGTATGTTTGTTTTCTGCTTTTGGATTTCTTTTACTGGCCCAGAGTAAGTACATATTTTACTTTGACTGCTTCAGAATTTGAGCAGTCTAACATATGCTGTCATACATCATACACTTTCTGTTGGTGGGATATATTGTTTATAAATGACTTCTTAAATATAACTGTACTGTTTAAAAGATACATAAAGATATTTTACACAGTACATTCAAAGGTACTGTTTAAAGAATAATGTCTGTAAATAAAAGAAGCATGAAACTACTGACCTAAATAGTAATATTTTCACACAAACCATGCATGCATAATAACTGCAGCTTGAGCTGAACAGGTCAATGGAAATTGACAAATTCCCACTTAGGCTTTCATTGATTCAAAAATAAAATGATAAACAAATATATAGAGCGATCTTGTTCTGTGCTTCAGCGTTGTGTATATATATATACACACAACATGCATATAAATATGCATGTGTGTGTGCGTATGCGTGTGCGTGTGCTTGTGCATCCTGCAATTACATATCCTTTTGGCGCACTCTGTGCATGGAAATTCCCAGATAATTTATGTACTAAAAATGGGAAATAACTTTTTTAACATGTTGAAATGATTCTTAGTGTATTCCAATGTAATATGGAGTTGAGTGAGCAAATTCCCAGAATGTTGAATGAGCCACTAATACACTTAAAGAATGAGGAGGGAAGTTAATGCTTCCATGGTGTATTTACTGCTTGGATGTCCACTAACACATGATACCTCCAGAAACCAAATTGTTGACATTATTTAAGATGGACAGCCTGGGATTTCCTCTTTTTTTAATTACAGGCTTGTCTGTTAGTGTCCTAGTTCATGTAAATGCAGACTCTTCCTTCAATGTGAGCTCATTAACTGTGTCTGTCATGCTTACTGTTGTGCTGCTGCATACTACCAGCAATAGGGTTCACTTATGACCTACCTTATAGTTAGACAAATGAAGAGTTGCAAAGGGAAGCTGATTGTGATCAAACAGCACTGCTGACAATTTCTGTTACATACCTGGAGAAAGACAATGAATGACTGAACTTTACTCTGAGTGGTGAGACACTGTGTGGAGTTGTCTCAAAGCATAAGCTGTACTTTTTGGTCTGTCCAAAGAATCCACCACAGGTAAATGCATATTCTACAATAAATCAGCCACTGCTGCACAGTGATTTACATTTAAATGGGAATATGTTTTTACCTCCAAAGTTTGAAATACTAATGAGAGTGTGTCAAGATAAAACTGTTCAAACATATAAAGACAAACTAAGATCATTATATATCAGCCTCACTTACTTGACTGAGCAAATGTATTTCTGTATTCTTAGTCCATCATTCTGAAGGACGGAGGCTGAAAAAACATGTTTGAATCTTCACTAGAGACATTCTTGCCATAATCACCAACTTGTCTGACAAATCACTGAAAGATACTGTCTATACATTAACAACTTCAAAGGATGGAAGCTGACACTTCGAATGCTTTGAATATTTAAATATTCTGAAAGCACAGCCTGTAGGTATCCCCACATTGCAAATGTTTAATTTTATGTTAGTTTTGTTTTGATATGTACTACTTTTGAAAGATCATCCATTTTCCACCTCCCAAATTTAACAATACTAGTACTCTTTCAAACAACTTTATGCAAATCTGATTAACTGAAGAATATGTGTATCACCAAGGCCAACCATTGGCTAAGAAGCCTTACTTGACCGATTAGAGGCATATTAAACAGATATGTGACAGTGGGGAACTGTGGAGCTGTTAGCCATTTGGCTGTGGCTCTGATGAAGGCGGGCTTCTGTTGAATTTTAAAATAAATAATGTATTGTTATTTGTTAAAGTGTTCCATGTCTGTGCTTTTGTTATATTTATTTTATTGTTTTTGTTCGGTATTTTGGCCAGCAATGTGACAAATATGAATTATGAATATGAGTTTTATCATCAGGTTCAAAAGAGTAATTAATTATATTTGTTAATTGCATACACTAAGCAACATATGTAATTAGCTGTGGTATCTGCAATAAGTGGCGCACAGGTTATCATGTATCTCTTAGATAATTTTTTTTTCATGGTGACCATTGTTCTTACCTGGAAGCCTGACAACTACGTCTTGTCAAACAGCATTACTGAATGGATATGAATGCATATTTCACACAACACATTTTATTGATTATGAAAGTACACATTGAATAAATTGTCCTTAAGACAAACATGAGGAAATAAGATGTGTGTGTGTGATGGCAAAGCAAGCCCTTGACTGGAGTGTGGGAGACTTGTACTCATCAGCAGCCTTTAAATCACTGTTGTGCTGTATGCACGGCAAGATGAAGTTGACTCCTAATCAGCAGGATGGTGAGAAATCCCCTTGCCTTTTCTCTATTTCTGTCACACTGTACATTAAACCAAAGAGTTAGATTTCCCCTGATAGCCTCATGAACAAAATCATTGCTAATAATTTGTATCCCGTTTCATGAAGTACTCTTAGTTAAGCTCCATATTGATTGAGTGGGAAGAGTAATCACCCCATCTGACACAGGCATATTTGAGGCACTACCTAGAATCTGAGGCCAGGGCCAAAAATTACCATCTTATCATTTGGTGTGACACCAAAGGATAGTTGCAAACATAACTGTTTTAAACTGTTCATACTGCTATAAAGGCAACCTTCAAAAGATTTCTGTATTACAACGCTTATTATATTTCAATTGAAACTTTATGGTGCCCTGTGGCTAAGCGCCAAGTCCAAATGGAGGACTGTGATACAAGAAATGTGTGGAATCAGCCTTTTAGTGCAGCTTACACAAAAATAAATATTATACACTATGTTGGTAAGCATACTGTCATTTTGTTTCCATATTTATTTATTTTTAATACATACACTTTGAATTACAAAATTACAATAATGCGTAATTATTACTTCAGTAACAATGAGGTTAGAGATTGTACTATGAGTCTGGAGCAGGGCCTGCAGCTGTTTGTCTGCCAATTTCTCTAAAATTTTACAGTTATATATAAGAAAAACAGTGAAACACCCTTTCAAAACCAAAAAGACTTACCAACTTACCAGAGGTGACAGCAGACATTACTTTGATTTAAAAATACCCTTATGAACATCTTTAACCTTAACACCACTAGCCTTAATGAACCATGACACCATGAGTTTAATTGCTGAGATAAAATGCTCTATAAAATAAAATGACTATTCTCAGTTACAGTGCAGACTTGGCTTTCTTCAATGAAAGCAAGAGAGAGAGAGAAAAATGTACGCTTGCTCCAGCTGTTTCATGCACACCATGTCACAGTTCTGCTTATCTATATGCATGAGGGGCATTACTATATGTCAGCAGCACTAAGCTAGCATATCACATTCACCTAAGGTTGAAATCAGAAATGTGAGTGCACTTGTGCATTTGCTCCAGGGTTATGATGTGGCAAAGAGGCCATTCTTAAGGCCCATTTAGAGGTGTTAGTTTCCCTGCTTTGACTACAAGAACAGTTTAAAATGAGGGTAGTATTTGCAGAGAATAGTACTATATCACAATCTCACTTGATACCAAGTATAAGTTAAAAATTATGGCTGTAACATCAAATCATCATTCAATTGCTGAATGATGAACAGCAGCAAAAAACCATAGAGCATAAATCAACACCATGAGCTGTCGGTCACATTCAAAGAGACAATATTTATACAGTCTTTAAAACATTTTGAAAGCTTTATTTATTTATTTATCCCTCATTTTGCCAGGTAAATCCCAATGATATTACATAATCAAAGACTTTCCCTGGTGCTAAGAAAGCCCCACTGGAGGTAAACAATTTGAAACATAAGACCCAAAAACTGATGAATGTAAAATTGATGAATATAGAAAACACAGTGAAAGAAAGATAGCAATGATAGCAAGAATACAACAAAATGGCTCACGATGTAAAACAAGTGCATTCCTCAATTACATTACTGTAGATCAGTGCTTATTAGAGCTATAGAAGATCAGGTGCTCACCAACAATTAGAAATATACTTATAAGTTGTTGAATGGTGAGCCTTCACTTTTGAAACAGTAATACATGTGCCCGTTACTAATTATAAATCTGAAGTTGTGTCTAATATGATGTGTGTGCAATATGATTTTGCTGATGGCAGTAACACCTGGAGATTGTCATGTTCAGCTACATTTTTATAAAGATATCAAGCCCACTACCAGAAATGCTAAAGCACATCGGAAACAGCACACAACCAGAGTGCTGCAAATTGCAACAAACCCCAATATTGGGGCTACTATTAATACTTGTCCCTAGCATTGTTGATGATTGTATTTATAATAAGCTGGTGCTTTTTTTGCTCGTTCAGTGCCTTATAGAGCTCTCTCTGCATGGTGTTTGGGCTCTCCCCGTGTTCATCAGGCTTTAAATATTTAAAAAGTGTTTGCAATAAATTCCTCATAATGTATGGTTGGCGAGCACATTATATTGTGGAGGTCTTGATTTTTAACTGCCGATGCGTGAGTAAGAAATGTAAAGATAAATATCCCCGTGGTCACATGAAGAATAAGAAAGTAGTACAGCCATTAGTCATCCCTGAGATTAAATTAATGGGACAAAATCTCACATAGTGTAGGGACATGAATAATGGTGGGCCTTGGCTGCTTTTTGTTTCAGAAGTGCAGTTAATAGCACTTGCCAATTCTTCAATATATATCAAATGGGCCTGCATCATTTTGGAAAATTAGGCTTCATTTCCTTTAACGTATTTGACAGGTTCAATTTAATTCAGGTGTCCCAGCTCACATGATAAAGTAATAACGCCATTAGAGTAATTTCAGAGTTAAAGCCTAACGGGAGCATTTCCCAAACACAGCACCATGCCTTTGCTCTCACAGTCAGTGGTATTCTTGCATCTTTTATTTATTAAAGTACTCCACGGTGTTGAATACAGGATTTTAGAACTGTTTGTGTCTGTGAAAGATATCTGAAAATGACAGTATCTGGGGGTTACTCACTTGTAACGGCTGTTTACAAGTTTGGTAGTGAGAAACACTTCCTTGTTATGTCCACATGAGAAACCTGCCGTGGGTTCAAAATCCACAGTGCAGAGCTTCCAGCCATGCAACACTGTGTTAGCCAATGTGCTGCAACTCTGGATAAAACCGCAGAGAATAACTTCTGATTTGGAAGCATGGCCAGCAACCAACTTTGGTCATACCTCAGTGTTGTTGACAATTTATACAGGGAGAGCTATATGTACTAAATGTGGACCAAGTATTTTTCAGGTTGTGCTTCTATTTAGGCCATAGAGGACTGTAATAAATAACAATTACCAGTCTGCAGAAAGACTGATCATTCTATTACTCCTTAGATTACATCAAGTTTTGATATTTTGATAGTTAGTGATATCAAGTTTTGTATTTACTTCAGCTGTATTCAAGCTTCACTTGGGTATTGCATTTTTTTATGTTTATCCTGTGGTGTCGTTATGCTGGTGTGGTTTTCTTCAAAATTCAAGCAAATGCCATCTTTCATGTGAAAATGGGCTAAATTTATTCATATCAGGTAGTCTGATAAATACACAAACTAGTTTGCTGTTATTTATTTAATTACGGAGACTGGGAACCAATGTGTGAGTTCTAATTAAGAGTTTTTAAGTTCAGTATGACTTGCAGAAGTGAAAGGTGATTCACTGAGAGGAAAATAAAGTGCAGAAAATCATACTTATTGTGCAGCGTTATTCAAAGAACGGTAAAGCCCTTTCAACTAAAACGCAAAATGTCACATTCTGAATATGAGTTAAATGTTGATGCTATATTAAGCTGTTTTATCCAACCTTCCTTAGCACATCTGATAACATTTCAACATTGTTACTTATATCATCATTTAATAGTCATCCCATGCAATTTATACTGCATAAATTGTATCCATACATAGTACACATGAACAAACATACAAAAAAGAAGTCTAATATTAATTATTATCAGGCAATACCAAACCATTAATATACACTTCCACAAAACATAGGTTTTAAGTGACCATGAGAGTTGGCAAACGTAGTTGTGGAAGTTGTGGAAATGTCAGGAAAGAGTCAGAGTGTCACAGAACTCTGGCTTGACCTATGTCATATGACAAAACTTCACTTTGTGTGTGTCTGAATGTGTGTGTGTGTGTGTGTGTGTGTGTGTGTGTGTGGGGGCTTTTGTATTGTCTTACTTTTGGTTCAGTACCATGCTCTAACAGCAGAGGACATCAGCAGAGCAACTTTCAGACCAGTTTAACTGAAGACATCAAATCCATGTGACATTAATTGTCCAAGTACTACACCCAAACAAGTATATTCTGATTTCAGGCAAAAGACTACCAATATAAATGATCTTTCACTGCCGCTTCAAATGATATGGCTCCACAATGATATAAACTATTTGATTCCAAGCATTCAATGCTCCCAGTTTTCCCAGAAGTGAAATTCACTCAACCTGCTGGTCTAGTGAGGTTGATCTATACTAATAAAATTATCCAGGAATGCAACATTTCTTTTCTCTTTAAAAGTTCACTGAAAATCTTTGTACTTTCATGAACTAAAATAAAAACGCTTTGGAGACAACTCATGTGCAATGTGCCATGAATGAAGTGTGCTTAAAATAGGTTTTCAATGGTCTGTTTTGCTTGGTGGTTGCTATATCACACATCGAGGGTGGTGCAGATGTCCAATGATTCAATCAGCATGCACACTAACTATTGAATAAATTCCAAAGAAAAAAACAACATCCAAAACTTTAACATTTTGTTTAACATGTAGATCTTACAATCATCCTGTGTATGTCAGACATAATGAGTCTTTGTTTAATTGTTTTCAATGGTTCTTAGTGGTTTTGTTTAGTAAATTTTTCTGTGCCTCCGGTCTTCTTCATGTTGCATTTTAGACACCACTGTCCAGAGGAAAAAGAAGCTTTATATCACCAAAGTATTAGAAGTTGGTCTCAGTTCATCTTTAAAATGAAATTACAGGTTGTTTTAAGGACATTTAAGTAATGAGAGACAGTTGAAGCAGCAATCAGTTTAACACAAACTGATCAGTAAGGGAACTGGCATACAGAGATAATTGTTCAAAGAATCGATTGAAACAGGTCAAGAGAGGCATGCAAATGCCCCTAGAGGGTGTTAAGGTTGAGGTCACAACCAGGGTTCCGGGCCCATATCTCACAGGAGATACAGGCCTGGAGACAGCGATGAATCTATCGATGGCCATCTGACCTTCGTAGCCTCCCTGACTGCTCTGTCTTGAATGATGTGATCCCTAGGACCACAAACATTTTCTCCCCCTTGACCAGATAAAGGAAAGCATCTTCACAGATTTACTGATGACTAACACACTTTTGAGGTTAACCAAGCCAAAGAAAGATTCCAGTGTGTATGTGATGTGTGTGTGTGTGTGTGTGTGTGTGTGTGTGTGGGGCAGACAGGTCTATGAGTATGTGTGTGATAAATACCTTTTCTCCACTAGAACAGAAACTATATCAGAACAGGGTCCACATCTGTTTATTAATATCCTGTTTTTATAAGGGACAAAATTATGTTCATTACATAGTACTATGCAGTAGTACTACATAGTAGTACAACACAGCAATGGTGAGACTTTCTTCTGGGATTCAGTGGCATCACTAACCTTACAAAGCTAAATGCTTGGGGAAAAAAAAAACAACATGTTTTGATAAATACAGCATCCGGCACTGGCCTGTGTGTCCTTCTTTCAGACCGCCTGTGACACATGCTTCCCTCACGACTACCATTACAAGCACACATTTTGTCTTGTTAGATAAGAGGGTTATGTTCATTTTGATGGAGGGTCCCATCAAAACATATCTAATTGTTTCTCTTATTTACTGCACTGAGTGTCTTTTCTGGCTCTTTAAATGATCCTGGATGGTGCTTGAAATCTCAAGATATAATTAATCACTCTGGGTGTTGAGGCCTCCTCTTGCAGCTTATCTTGAGGATGGCTCTAATGTGGATGCAGGTAATACATTTTGCTCCTGTAAAGTTAACTGTTGTTGGACAGTGTGCTAGAGACGTAGCACCAGTGTTTGTACCCACTCAGACTACTTAGACTATCAGTGGACCCATTTTTATAACAATTCTAAATGCTATCACTACACATGGTTACAGCAAAATGAGTTACAATGGTGAAAAATGAAACAGAAATCACTCATGCCACTGTTATTGCATTGAGATGATACCAAATTAGCTATTTTAAAACCATTACAGATATATGCAGATACAACACCATTTGATCCCTGCCACATTGCAGTGGCTTATGAGAAATTAAAAAAAAAAATCCTAAAAGAATCGGATTCTCCTGATGATATGCTAGTTTCGCTGTCAACAACATGATGACACCCGTCAAATGATTTGTTGTTCTTGTTTATTTTTGCTTGGAAAGTTCAACACTATGTACATCATTGCCTAAAAAACTTATATGAAGCAATTACTATTTGTCTAAAGTGTAGTGCTGTGGTCTCCTCCCCTGTGTGTGTCTACGATACATTCCAATCAGTGACTGCTGACACATAGAGTGACAGGCGTTTGAGCCAATTAATGTTTAGCAAATAAACATTTCCTTTCCATCTTTCTTAGCCACAAGACAATTTACATTCAGCATTTTGCCATTGGTTTAAATAACAGATAAATTGTCATGTTGTTAATTTAATAATGCTTTGAAGAAATAAGATGTTCGGGTTTTAGGGTATGTAACAAACCCCATTTATGTGTGGTCAGTCATGCAGTTTTTTTTTTTTTTTTTGTTTTTGTTTTAATAGCTTAAGTTTGTGCAGTATTCAAGTCAAGTAAGGTATGAGAGTTAAAATGTTAAGCTTCTTTCTTAAGCTTCTAACAATCCATCTCACTAAACAGAAACCAGGACAACGACATAGAAATGTCTGTAAAAATTAACAAATTGTGATGATTTCAATCCAACCATGGTATTTTTAGCTGTACTAGGGAAATTGGCATTCAAAATTTCTGACTCATTTCAATGTCCTGAGTCACATTTCTCTTCATTATACAACACTGATCCTTTTTGTCAGGGTACTAATGGTAAGAATATGTAGACACTGACATTTATTTTTTCAGTATGGAAAAGCATTTGCATGCAGGTTTAACTGGCGACTGGGTGTCACTGAGTCATGACATCGCACTGTTTCAGGAGGTTTGTTACAGGTTTTATTTATACTCGTCCTCCATAATTATGGTGTTGGAGTAAATACAATTTCATTCAGTCCCTGTCCCCATCCCCACACACACCCACACACACAGACATACACACACACAACCACACACACAAAGCACCACCGCCGATAATAATAATAATAATAATAATAATAATAATAATAATAATAATACGGAGAAAAACACTGTAGGAAATAGCCCACATTCGACCCACTAATTTAATTATTCATTAATTTGTGTTAATCACTGGAAGCGAATGTGATGAAACATTAAAACAAGTATCCCTTGCATGACACACAATGTTTATTGGGGCGGTCAAGCGCTGTTAATAAGTTAGCACCGGCCCTTAGCAAAATTATCACATGCACATAATTAAAACAGCGTGACTGCAATGAGCAGCTGACAAACTTAGTATTTTAGCTGGAACATAACCACAACACATATTCAAGAGTGTGGTAGGCTAGTAGGGGACGGGGAACACAGCTAGCCTACGTAGCGTCAAAGAGGAATCACACTAGTAGCAAAGGTCTTTGGTCTTGGAGAAAGAAGGAAAGAAAAAAATGTCCATTTCCATCCAGGCCGGTGATGGTTATCTTTCCCAGATTAGCCTATCCTTTACCAGATACTACATTCTTATGTGAAGGAGGAGAAATGCTTTAGAATGCCATTGCCCACGTTTGTTCTGTTTTTCTTATGAAGAGAAGTCAGATTCCAACAAATTCCCAACCTCTCTCCCATGACCACCGGAGAAGTGGCGGGCTGTTAGCAAGTTTAAGAAGAAAAGTTGAATTCCAGTTAGCATATTATACCCAAGAGGTAACAAGGATATAAGTGAGGTAGCTGCAATTCACTTACGAGTTATTTAGCTAGATATTGTTGTTTTAATATGAAAAAGTACCTAAGTTAGGTGAAACATAACCGCTGTGATTGTGTCACTCGTTTACTAGCAGGGCTGCCAACTTAGTAGTACTTATTTTTGTTATACAGTGATGTGCTTAGCCATAAAAAACCTTGCATCACAAGAAGTGTACAGTGTTCCCTTACATTTATTGAGAATGTCAAAACATTTGACAACTGAACAGTATTCCCTTAAATGTATGGACAACATGGAAAGTTCAATTCACATTTCTTTTTGAAGTTGACTGTCCTAAAACCCACTAAAACCATAAAACCCACAACCAGAAAGTTTAACAGAAACAGGTTCACAAATTCTCATGTGCTCTGTTGTAGAGATGAAAAAGTATGAAAATTTAATATCACGACTATAGTGACCAAAATTATCACAGTTATCAGTATTATCACGGTATTGTTAAAATGTGCTGAAAATGTTCAAAAATGTTCATTTTGTTTTCTAAAGAAGACCAACAACAGCTCAGCTCAAATGATCTTATTTATGTATAATATATTCATTTTCATGCTTCAAGTGGGAGCCATCCCAATCAATGATCAAGGCTGCAAAATCAGCCACCAGCACTTACAACAGAGTAGGGATGAAACGGTTACTGGTTTCACGGTAAACCGCGGTAAAATTCCCCACGGTTAGCATTACCATTTCAAATTTTAATTATCATTAAAACCGCGGTTGATTACCGCGCTTTGAAAAACTCACGTCAAACAATGTTCAGCATCAACCAAAGTTAGCAAGTCTCCCAGACGCAGGCGCACAGGCGCAGCATGCAACGTGGGTTTGTTTTGTGTCAGTGAAAACATGGCGGAAGTATCTCACTGTGTGTGGCTCGCTAAAGACCAATCAACCTGCTCAGAAAGACTAAAAGTGGGGCCCCCAGTATATAGCTCTCTCTGTATATAACATTAAGATATGTGCTTTGCCTTCATCTTTTTGTCAATGGTCTGTTATTTATAAAAATTCATTCATTCATATTAAATTCATATTGCAGTGCATTGTACTTCCATCCTCCATTCCAGTGTCAGTTGTTTTTTGCACAGCCCACTGTTGGCTGGGTATTTTGGGTGTCGGTGCATCTCCTCTTGGGATTTAGTGGCACCCTGAAGGACAGACCCAAAGGCCAAATAGACATGCTTACTAAGATGGATAATGCAAATCTGTATTCTGGATTTGTAGATGTTCTCCTGACAGAATGTATGTATTTTAGTTTGTTATGGCTATACTTACAGAGAGCTTAAAGAAAGCAGGCAATCCATGTGTTTTCTCATTAACACTAATCATGAGTTAGGATTGAGGTTTACATCTCCCATGGTTTCAGGTGTGTGTTATAACTTTCAACTGGTATTATTCAGATAGTTCTGTTTTGAAATAGTAATGTATGATAAACTTTTTGGTGGTTGGTACTCTGTGTATCTTGTTCCACTTATTAAGTTTTATGGGTTTGCTCTGCAGAAGTCATTTCACCAGAACCCATCCCCCGAGATGCCAAGTGTAGATCTGAAAACCTTTGATTCTATGCTTGAATATTGCCATTTGATAAAAGTATGTTCTAGGCAGAGGGCATGGGGGAATTTTAAACCTGGCATGATGCAGCAACATAAATCAGTGATTGCTCTTTTTTGCGGTGGGGGGGGGGGAAGTTGAAAGTGTGTAAAAGGCTTATTATGCTTCATGACACAATAGAGTCCTGTCAGAACACAAATTGTCTCATAATTGAGATGAGGTAAATTGTGCAATTGGCTCTTACTACAGCATGTACTGCAGGCCTAGTATACATGATCTTGAAAATACATGGCTATTCTTTTTTTACTGCTGAGAAGAGGGGGAGAATCAGATAATCTCTTACATTGTTGAAGAAATGTACACGTGTATAATGGTTCTTTTCAAGTATCTATTTTACAGAAGTTTTTCTGAGAACATCACATTGAACTGCATTCAGTCACAATCAGCATCATGATGATCAAGTTCATAAATTGTGCTCCAAGTTCATGGCTATGAACTAAAAGGACAGATTTGATAATGATGTGAGACAAGGGAGTGAGGCTGTGAAAGATGGCCACACCATGACAGTATTTCACATTTGAAACAATTGCTGAGGAGAACTATAACGGTTTTACAAGAGAAATACCATGGGGAGCCAAACAATGCTGCGCATCACTGAACTGTAACATCTAATTATCAAGTGCTGTAAACTGTATTGAATTTGTCAGCTCTTTGGAAAATGCTGCTTTCAATGCTTTTTTCCTCCCTGAAATGCACGGTTGTCATTTATTATCCTCTCAGAAACCAGTGCTACTCCTCCTCTGCTGAGGAGGGAAGAAGATAAAAAACTCGAGGAATGCACTTAATCTAACTTAGAGTGTTATCCAATCCTCCCATTACAGTTTAACTTACAAGCGCATTCAGTATTTATGCACATTTTTCATTAATCCCCTGGAATCGCCAAAGTCATGAGATGAACCACAAGTGGTTGAAGGAGGCAGGGGGTGGTGTGAATCTTATTCCTGAATTCAGTAAAAACCCACTTTTTTTGAGGGAGGGGCTTTTAAAGCTATAATGATCAGAGCTGTATATGGTATGTCAGTCCTGGAATCAAATGGAACCACAAAAAGAAAGCCTATCATTCATTACAGTGCAGTCTCCAATACAAATTTGAGCCTTTTCTTTATTTTGCATGTCACTGGCTTACCTATGCTGGTCTAATTTGTAGGCTCACAATGTATACTCTGTGCATAGACACAATACAAAATGGCAGATGCTCCTTTTTCTAACTGATGATTAAAATTCCTTATCAGCTTGTGGCAGGCTTATTGCTACTTTTTGGTAGACTAACCACTTCAGTGAAATGAATGTTTTAAATAAAGTTAATTATCAAGGAAAATGCTATTTGTGTAGTACATTTCTAAAGACCCATTCCATGCAAATAGTTTGTTGTTGCTGTTAACCCTTTTTTGTTGCTGTATACTCTCCATGTCTGTGGCTAGAACTGGGCAGTAAAAGAGCCATGGTTTTCACTTTTACACCTGACACTGCCTGTTCGAATTGCTGGATTGTTCAGGTAATAATCCTTGCAGATGGTGTGTTCATCACTCGTTAATACTGTCTCACAGACATGAACTCAGTTTGCATCACTGATTAACTCAAGATCCATTTAGCCCCCCTGGGCACAACCGAGACAGTCCACCGTGGAGAGAGCTGAGACTGTTCTTGTACCCTAGCACCGTTGACAGTGGGTGTAAAAATGGTTGGGAAGTGAATTATCAGTTGATTCACAACCAAGATTCTACAACACTTATGACACAACATAGCAATTTTGTTACCTAATATGCAATGCTATAATGATTTGATTTTTTTAATAAATGTAAAATTTTAAATCAGCTACTACAATGGGTACAAAACGGTACAAAAGAGCCTGTTATGTAACCATTATGAAGGAGACAGATCATATAACCATTTTGCCTGGCACAGACTCTTTTCAATATTCATTTTTAGTTGACTTATGGGCTTGTTTGTCAAAGCTTTAGCTTACAGTTCCTCTGGTCACAGAAAAAGACCCACTAGTTTTTTGCTTTCAGCTTCACATACCCTATCAGGACAGGAAGAAAGGTCATATTACAAGGTCAATTCCACAAAGCTCCCTTAACTTCCAGTAAAGCTATGTAAATAATGTATGGCTGAAGACTGCACGTCACTTCATGAGGCACTACAGTGAAATTTAACCAGCATACTGTGCATACTTAGTTTGACTCATACTTCCCCTGATCACAAATACAAAGGTACAAAATATATTTCAACAGTAAAAAATGATAAGCAAATTTTTTCCAGTCTAACGGGTAGAAGTCAAAAAATACATTGCGGAATGAATTTATTAAACCATGTGAAGTCATGCATCAAGAATTATGCCATGTAAATACAAAACAAAACAAAAAAAAACTGCCAACCCTGTAATTGCCTATGATGGCATTCAGAAGGTCACAGAAAGTCTGAATTTGACTCTTTAAACATAAACTAAGCTTAAGCTATGATCGTCATGCAAAATACAATTTTTTGTGCACAACAGACCAGGAATAGGGGAGTACAAGTATGCTAGTGTAGCCACCAGTTTCACATGCAGGTGGAAACCTGACTCCGTGGCTCTACTTTGAAGTCCTGGGACCTCGCTTGCTGTCCTTCATGTAAGCTCATCCTAATATGACATTCTAGTAGGGCAGCATAAATCCCCATGCTGCTTGTGTAACAACTGCTTTCTTAGAAGGTAACGAGAAAGCAATAGCAGTTGTCCCATGGATAGCCTAGTTGCCAGACTTCTGACTAATTGAACATTTGTTGGATGAGCTAAGATGATGTGTCCTGGTTCTACCCGAAGAATTGGTCAGAAGACAAAATCTATAAATTAAGTCTTGCTTAAATGTGCAGCTTTTATTGTGCCCATTGGTAGCCAAACACATCTACCAGCAAATAGCTCTCATAGCAAGCCCTCTATTGATTGCATTTTTGATGACATTAAACAACATAACACTATGTCTTTTCAGTTAAATGTCAGTGCACCTGCTAAAAAAGAGGTTTTGTAATTTTTCTTATAGTACATTTGCTATTTGTTGAAGGTTGAGTGCAATTGTTTATAGTGATTTCTCCAGATGGTGAGAGACAATGCACAAATGCCAGCTTCCAACATACTGATGGTGAACATACTTCCTTTCCTTGATAAGCATGGCATTTTGGTCACTTTGGTCATTTTTTCCCCTTGATTTTCACTATTCATTACATTCAACAGGCTAAATCACCTCATCAACAGCAACTTTGACTGGTTACTTTGGAAGTGTGGATACATTTCTTGTTCACAGGGGCAACAGTGATATTGCATTGCATATATGCATAAATATTTTGTGCATCCCTGCACTGTCTAATTCCACTTACGATAAAAATGCCAAGGTCACAAAACTATGGATTGTGCTCTGTAGTGCATTTGCCATTGCCTGCTGCACATTATTTGCAGTGCAGACGGATGGGGTAACTTTGTTTAATCGACTTTCCAGCAGGTATGACCTTTCTCGTCACAAATTTCCAGTGGTGACTTTTATACTTGTCGAAGGTTCTGTAGTTCTGTGTGAGGAATTTTCCTATAAACATTAGTTTTACAAGCCAGTATCAGAGAGTAGGAGGGTACATTCGTAAAACTACTGTGTCAAAAAAGTTATCTACAATGATAGTATAAAAAGATATATATATATATAACATGAGTTATGTTATGCTATCAGTCTTGAGAGAGCATTGCAAGTGTGTTTGTATTGGTGCACAGAAAGTGAAAAATGACCAGAAACAGGGGAAAAAAAAAAAAAAAAAACTACAAACTTAATTTTGAAAAAGTAGCAATAAGCAACTTTCATACAAAAAGCACACGGAAACCAGCCTGAGCAGAGTCACAGAAAACAAACTGCTGAATAGAAGATGGCTCTGCTCTCCAGCTACACACCTGTATTTAATATGCCTATCAATTAGACAGATGAAGTGCACAGACAGTTATCACAAATTACACACAAAATGGTGATCACTATTGACCTGTTTGAAATGAAGTTGACTGAATTATGTATGGTATTTATAGATTGTTAATTGGTGATTTTGGAAAGGACCCTCCATTAAGTATGCATATAATAACATAAAACACAGTTAACACACATTACCAAAACATTTTATTTGTTTTTTGGGACAGGTAAAGTCTCTGCTTCACAGTATTACATTTTGAAAATGTACTGAAAATGTGTTTTTGACCCAGGATACAAAAAAAATGAATTGAATATATTCTATAACTTCAGTGTTCAGTCCCTGCACCAGCTCCTAGTTTTGTCACTTTAGTTGTTTATTATGGTCGTAAAAAAAATTCCCTTATAATGATTGCAGTTTACTAATGCCATCAAGCATTTTCAGAGGCATGTTGGCAATGACTCATTTCGAATGTTAGGTATGTAGGACATAACCTAAAGTGTAGTGTGGAGCTTAAGAATATGTAGTTTTAATATAGTTTTAAGGAAGGTGAGATAGTGTTTGTCCTGTTTTGGCATGCATATAAGGTGATAATATGTCCACTCCATGCTGCTGCATGGCAGAGGTGCATTAATGCTTACCTGCGTGTTCTTAAAGTCTAATGAAGCATTGTTTTTTTTCCCCTTAACTATGGAATTTACAGCGTGATCCTATGCTACGTTTATTGCATTATGTGTTTGACAGTCCCCGATGTTGCCTCAACAATTGCTAACTTTGAATCTAAGAGTCAATTAATTGTTTGATAATCTAGTTTCTGTTTGGAGATTCTCTGGGGATAGAAGTACTCAGACATGTTAATTGAGTCATTTATTTGTGAACCATCTCAGTACAGATCTCAGTCTCTTTGGTCTATTTTTGCCATTCCTGTGAAAACAAATTTAAAGCTTGTATCTTTATTCTCAGCTGCAATGCTCCATTGTTGAGCCATGGTCATGCAGTGCTCAATGTAACAAAAACACTTTTTTCAGCACAATGTGTTGATGTAATATTTTTAGAGCCTTAAAAATAATAACCATACATAATTTTAATTTTATGTTTAAATCTTATATGTTGTTGGAGCAGAAAATCTTGAAGTTGTCTTATCATTTATAAAACATAATGAAGCTACATTCTAATGACTTACAGCTCAAGTTTGGACCTGGCATTGTGAAAAAAAGGACTGCAACACTGCATTCAGCTCTGGCAACAGTATCAGATTCCTGAGCAACTTTTGCAAACCACTTTGATTTTTTCAGATAATGCAGGATAATTTAATTAAGAGTTTTTTTTTTTACTTCATGCCCTATTACCTATTATAGTGCCTCTGTTGGCCCAAGAGCATTGCACTTCATTTTAGTCCTGAGTATGGTGTTCAGCTATAGTTTACTATATTACAACAAAACTGTGTCTTTTTTACTGTTAAAAGACCAACTGTTTTAACATCTGAGTTGTGTCTCATCTGGTTTCCATTTCACTCTTATTTACAAGCTTTTCAGGGAATCATAACTCTCTTTCCATTTCTGTCATTTCTGTGTGAAGATACAGCTGTGTTTTAATTAATTATGTATTTAATTGTCCATCATTTCACCCAGCTTTTTGTCATCACCAGCTGTTCTCATTTTTAGGCAGTTTGAGTGCAGGCAAAGCAAAGGCAATCATTTGATATACCCACACAACTGTTTTACACTGCAAGGCCCACAGTGCACTGCAGAAGAGTGGGTGGTAATTGGAGGATAGACTGAACTCCAGTGATGTCATCTGTGCAACTGACTGGCACCAGGGCCCAGGTCACAGAGAGGGGTGACAAGGGGATCATGGCCAATCAAACCATCAACTTCCCACCGCCGGGTGAATTAAGGGACGTCGGGTGTGAATGGTATGCATGAGCCTGGACTTGAAAGTGACTAAAGAGTCATTTAAGTAATAATTCTTTATAGCCCACCGTCAACTTATTACATGTCTTTGGTGTATAATAAATATGTAAATGCTATTGTGCAGTTATGCATTAACAATTAAGACATATATAGCACTACAATTTCAAGAAGACCAATGATAAGTGTACACTATGATTTCTTAGTGTATTATCAGATCAATGGAAAAATGACAGACTCTCCACACACTTTGAAAGGTACAGGCTATAGGTGCATTTTGTTGTGGTTATTAAGTGTTGTTACACAGGAAATTCGTCCAAGTCCACACTAGGCACTACTACTGTTAAATGCAGCCCATTGTGCCATAGAGGGTTAACAGGCATAAATCCTATTTCATTTTGCTTAGACCCAAAAGGGTTGAATATCATTGTGGCCATAACCACTCTAGTGTGAGTAGACTGAAAAAAGGGAATTAATAGTCTTTTTTTTCTTTTTTTTTTCCAAAATAACACTTAACAATGCAATATTTTTATAATTGATGTTACCACAAATGTGTAGGGAATCCAAGAGTTAGATGTCTAAAATGCTTTAATTTGTTCTACTTTAGAGGAGGGAAAATTAAGAAATTAAGAAAATTGTGTATTCCAGCTATTTCAATTTGCAGTCAAAAAGGATAACAGAAGACCAAAATAACACTATTGGAACTTTTTGGCTCATATCCAGGCTATGCACCAGCAATCCGGGCCAAAGAACACAAGGGGGCAGAGACAATTTCCAAGGTTTGATGAGGTTAAGTTAGCTTTGGGATCCTCAACTTGCCCACAAGGCAGCAGTGCCTATGATTGGCCAGAGGCCTTTGGTTCAGCACATTATTCAGCGGGAGCTGTGTAACCGAAGCGCTGAACATGTGCAAAGATTGTGTGTAGCATACAGAAAAGGCCAGCTTGGAGGTATGAAGCTCTCAGAAGATGCATGTTTGTTGTCTTCTCTCCAAGGTGATCCAAAGTGCAATAGTCATAATTAGGCTTGAATAATGAATTGGCCACTCTGGAGTGAATGATGTGAATAATAAGTTGTTATTCCACATTTTCAAAGGCATTCTCTTTCATCTTTAACCACATACACTTAAAACAACACTGTGTCTTTTCCTTAAATGATTAAAAAAACATCTTGGTCAGTGCATTAGAACGAGATGAATGAGACAAAATGAGATGCATGGTCTGATTTTGATCATGTTGATAGCAGTTTTTTCCCTGTAGGGATAACTTTTCAAATACTCTTAATGTTATTCTTTGCCTTCAACTGTTATGGTCTCATTTTTCCCAAAAATCATATCTCCTTGCTCACATCTCATTTCAATCAAATTAATAATGTGAACAGCACATACTGAAACATAGTCACCCCAACAAGGCAGTATTTACAATTTTGTTTGCCCACAATCGTCTGTAACAAAAGGTCCTGTTGATTAAATTAAATATGCAACATAAGCAATACAAATATGCAGTAGGGCAATTTTTCTGATAATCAGTAGATCAATATATACCATCACAGACTATTACTTTGTTGTTACCCTGTTTTCATTGTGTACATGTTTGAAAACCAACTATTTTATTACCTAAATCATTTATTATTGTTAAATAGCTTTTCTTACATTTTTATAGGCATTATATTTATAAAAACCTGTCAAGGAAGTCTTTCATATTATAAAAGTGATATCTTGCAGTGCTATTTGCTCTGGCTCTGTGGTGGACATTGAATGGATACCAAAGCATGACAGGCCTTGTAATATAATATACAGATTGCTCCTTTCCCCCTTCACCTTATTTCAAACTTGTCCATTTGGCTCCAGTGAAGGAAAAGAATGACTTTAGGGAGGTCATAACAGTCTGGCGGTCCCTAGATACGTCTAGATTATTCAAGTCTTACATTTCAAGCAGATCTCTTCTTCCACTCAAAACCATTTAAAATGAGAAACCAATGTTTTTTTATTCCAGACTTGAATTTGTACAACATGGTGTGAATGTAAACTTAGAGTACAACTGACAGGTGTCTTGAAAACTCGGTGTGACATTGTAAGACAAATGCTGATTTTAATCTCATTCTTTTCCCTTGGGTGACAAAACTGAAGCCGCAGACCACACTTTCAGAATTGTAAAATTAACATAGGTGCACATGCACACAAGCACATAAACTCAGTCAACGTTGGTGACAGGTATTCCAAAACATCTGTCAGCTATGTCATTCTAACATGTTGTTTGGCACCCAGACCTCTCAAATGATACATCATTTTTAAACATTTTTCCTTTTTCTCTAGTAAATGTTGTTCCATTCAGTTGTTAAGTTGCAGTTTCCATTATTCTGCACCAACGCCTATTAAAAAATGTTGTGCCTTGATGTCATACATTTCGAAGACCTGAGAAACATGCTTAGATGTTACAATAGCCTGTACTCTAAATAATGTATGAACAGTCTTTACTCTTTTCAGCCCTTCCAAGATTTTTTTTTTCTTATTTTTAAATTGGGATTTTCTTTTCTTAGCACACTGAACAGCAAGAGTGCCCTCTTTCTTTCATTCTCACAATTTAAAGATAATTAGTCCCAGAGGAGATGCTGTAAAAAAGGAGGAGGGATAGAACGGCCTCTTACCCGTTTTCCAGGCATCCAGCTGAAATTCTTTCTGTTTTTTTTTCTTCATTCAGACTGTCATATTAAGCCATATATACGTAGATGCCACACTTGTTCAGAAATTCCTGACCTGAATGCTCTCACACAGATGCTTGCTCAAAGGGACTATATCTAAAAATGTCACAAATCTGCACACTTATACAACTATTAGATTTACATTTTCCAAAGTCTTCAAAGCTCTAAAACATGGACTAAATGTGAGATGCAGCCCCAGCCTTGTCACCCTACGTTAACAGCAGTACATCCTTTTTTAACAGTGCAGCACAGACCAATTGTATGAGTGATTTTCATACAGCAAGAGTTATCCAAAAGACTATGAGCAGTTAGCATATTTTCTGAATGGAAGTCTAGCATAAATCTGTTTAAACAACTATTACCTTTAAATTAGAAAACAAAGTAAAACTTGTGATTACTTGTAAGATGTCACATTATTAATACAATTGCAAAGTGAACAGTTGCAGTAATCTGCAGTGATATGTAAAGAAATTAACTCAAATAAGAGACAGTACATGATAATTGAAAGCCAGCTGCTAGTATCACAGCTATTTGCTTATAAATTGGCAGAAAAGTGTCCTTCTAATTTCAATGGTTTCATGTACCATGCACTATTCTGTATCATAGAGTATTACCAAAGAGTTTTTTGTTGGATTAATTATTGCTGTCCATACAGAAAGTGGAAATAAATTGATGCTCTAACAAGCCTCACTTGACATTAATGTACACATTTTTATGCTTCATATTGTCTTTCCTCATCTCCCTTGTTTTACCATTATATTGATCAAATACTGCTTGTCAGTTTGTTTGGATAGACACTATGTCAGGCTTTCATAACGCTAATACAAAAATGCCTACACTGCTGTGCCAAAAGCCTCAGCGCAAACTAAGGGAACATCGCAAAGTCTGCACTATTGACATGCTTGACATCAAATTAGTGAAGACAGTTGCGCTAGATACTGAAGGCAGTTGCACTGGGCACTCATTTATTGTATGTTGCCAACTATGGCGCATATTTGATAGTAAAATCGGACCTTGTGTGCTGCTTGATCAGTACACTGGGAAAGATTGGCACCAGTATGTACTGTACTCTCAGGTAACCTCTGAAAACTTTTCCTTCTTAAGACTTCTGATTGAAAGCTTTCCTCTGAGTACCAGGTGTGCTAAATCATTTTAAATCAAATATTTAAAAAAGCTTAAAAGATTGTGCTGTGTGTGCTGAACAAATCAAAACATGGAAACATAGAAAAACATGGAACATTGTTATTGCAGCTACATCTTTTCATAGGAGTTGCTCATGTTAAGATGACTGTGATGCTAACTGGTTATCAAGGGAAAACCTGGTACACAGTGTACACACCACCAGATTGTTGCAAAGCAGTGATAAAAGCTGACTCTGACACGTTGCAAGATAGCTGTTTTCAAGATTTGAGTGTATGCATGTGATGTCACAGAGAGGTTAATATGAGGCAACTTCATTTAACATAGGAAAGTGCACAATTATTGTTTATAGTGTTTCCATCTTTAAAATGTAGTACTTCTACTACTGCTACTACTACTACTACTAATAATAATAATAATAACCATCATCGACGTCATCATCATTGTCATCAGAAATGTTTCTAATCACAAATAACAGGGTTACGCCCAGTGAGGCCATCTGTAACCACACAGATCACCACGAGCACACACATACAAACATACACACACATGCACACAAATAGACACACTTTTCAAATTTTATAATTGTGCAGCAAATTCAGCAATGAATTCCACATTAATACAAAGAATGCAATGTACATTTCAGACAGGTAGCCATTTTCACAAAATAAAATTTAGATATAATCCTTCACCATCCCGAATAACATAAAGTGAAGAACTCACTGAAGAGTGAGTTCACATATAGCTCACATATGAGATAGCTCACACTGAAGCTCACATATTTGTCCTAGTGAGCATAGTCTGATTTTATCTACTGTAAGCAACTTGTCCTCACTTTGTCACTGTCTCATTATTTCAGTCCTTAACAATGAGATGACAATGATTAATTTGTAATAACCATTAAACAAATCTTTAGAACTGTTAGTGCTGCTGAAGGATATTTCTCTGCACAGAATGTGCTCTGATGGTGGACACCGCTAAAGTTTTGCACATCATGTTACTATTGGAATTTCCCTTTGCTGACATCTTATATATTAAGCCAGTTTCAGAATGCCAGAAACAGCTAATGTGGCTTCTTTTGGTTGCAAAGGAAGAAATTACCTCAGCAGCTCAGCAAACAGCTCACCAGACTAATGTCTAAATAATATATGATGTGTCATCAGCACTATATATACTCCTCAAGAGGCTGGACAGCTTTATTTTTCTGTAATGGACACAGAGTGACCTTGTACACTGATAGACCTCTCACTCCAAGTCCAAGCTGTGCACAGCATTAATTAACCCGCTGTTCTTTCCTAGACACAAATGATACATTGTCCATTGGGATTGACATAAAGAGGCTGTAGCAGATCACAAGATAACTTACAAGTTCCCTGTTGCACAAAGACAGCTACTGGACTGTAAGTGTAAGCACAATGCTGCTGCATTTATTCAGGCAATGTGCAGATATTACACCTTGAATCATAAAGTATTCAGAGCTTGTGTTCAAATTTTAAATCTAAATTACTTTTCAGAATTGAAACTGTAGTTCATGTAAAATTCAGCTAGACTCCCTGTATTTCTCGCAGGCAACCACAGAAGTGAGGAGACAGTGTTGTAGTAAAAGCACTATAACTAATTACACAGTACAGGGCGAGTTATTCACCGACTTATTCACTGCAGCTGTCAATGTAGAGGACTAGAACCAGATTCAAGTGCCAAGATATCAAACAGTAACATGAAGTCCTTTACAGCACAGAGGCAAAATGAGGGAGTTTCAAATGACGTACAGATTTTCATGTCATGTCCTGTCAGTCAAATCAGTGTTTGAGCTGAGGCGCTTTTAAAACATTACATATATTTCTGTTTTAAGCTTTGTAAGTGTGAAGTTTTGCACCTCTAGATGTCTTGGAAGAAGAAAAAGATTCGTAAGCAAGTAATAAGGTAAAGTGTTTTACCTGGTTATAATAATTATAATAATAATCATAATCGTAATGATAATAATAATCAACATAATCATTTCTCATCAGAAGAAATGGGGGTTTCATCATCATAATAATAATATGTGTGATGAGGAGAGGTGAGGCTTGAGCTGACATAGGCAGGGAGGCCATCCAAGAAAGAGGCAGAAGTTACCACAGGAAAGCACCAGGGGCTGGAACAGTGGGAAATGAGCAGATTCCTCTTATGTTTGCCGTGAAGAAGCAGCTTGTGCTGCTCGGTGTCACTGTGTTGCTTGGAGTGCATCGTTCAGTACTTTGTCAAGCGTTCTTGGCAGGCTGGCAGTGAGTCAGGGTGTTCTTCAGGTAAGTAGTGAGGTCCAGGGCTGGGGAGATCTTGGCTGGGAGGTGAAGTATTTCTGACTTGAAGAGGTTCAGCAGAGAGCAAATTATACAATTTGTATAATAAACAAATAATTTAACAATGAAATTAGCAGTAATCTGGCAACAGTAATCTAGCAACACATGATGCATCATGCAATAATCATACAACACAATAATACCTCTCTTCAAGCATATTCTTTGTACTGTACAATCAGATGCCCATGGTTACCACAGGTGATGTATTGTATAAATCCTGGCTACCTGTTACATCATGATCAGTCACTAATTGTACTGTTGTACCCAGTTTATTGATTTACTGGCTCAATTTGTTAATGTGGCATTAACAAATCTAAACAGTATACATTTCATGACTGTCTTTATTTACAGTCATAGCAGTGAGAATAGCCACAGCAATACAACCATATCCTTGTAGAAGTAAATTGTGTCACAAGACAACAAAATAATGGCTTTTGTAACGCCTCGGTTGTGTGAAGTTGGTATCAGGTTGTTACAAAATAAGGTTTTGTGTGGTAAAGTTTACCTGCATGAATTTGGAATTGTTTTGTCTCAATGTAAGCTTTGGTGATAGATTGATTACACTAAGCCAACAAAAAATCAGAGTCTCTCCCTCCATCAGTCAAGTCTGCAGCGGCATTCACTCATAGATCACATGCAAATTTAATCTACCTGCTCTGCAACTCCACTCCCAATCTAACAGTCAGCGGTGGCCTCTAGAACTGCCAATCACTATTACAAAAAGCTGAATCCATCTCAGCCTCTGCCTCTCACCTATGCGTCCAATTCCTTCCTTTTACTGAGACTTGGATCTGTCATGATAGAGCTGCTGGTGTAGCAGTATTATCATCCAAGTATTCCTTCTCCTACACACCCCGACTTCCTGGGCAGAGCAGTGACACAGGTCTCCTAATCTCCCACTCATGGCAATTCTCTGTTCTTCCTCTTACTCAGCTCAATGTACCTTCCTTTGAATGTTATGCAGTAACCATTTCTAATCCTATCAAACTGCAACGATGTCATCCTCTATCGCCTACCCAAGCCAATAGGAAGCTTCCTTGATGAGTTGTACTTCCTTCACAGCTTTCTTCCAGGGGATGACATTCCTATGATATTACTCTGACTTCAATAATCAGTTCCAGAACCCTCAATTTATAGATTCCTCCCATTATTCAACTCATTTGTGAACTGTACATTGCTATGCCTCAAAAGAAAGCGTACCACTGATGTCAGCTGTTTCCCATTTAGACACCACAATGAGAGAAATGTAAATTCTATAGGAAAAGGTTGAAATACTAGTGGAATAGGTCATTGAATATTTTATTTCAAATAATGTCAGTACAGTGACTATATTCACAAATATGTCAAATATTTTATGTCAGAAGCATTTGAATAATTCTGTATATACAAGACCATATAATGAGTAGAATGTGCTGATATGATATTATCCCCGATGGCAATATTCGGAATAAAAGCTGTGGAATATCTTATTAATAAGGTATATTACACATGTAATTGTTATACTGTATCTGGTGTATGCATTTTAAATAACTTGATACAAAATTACACAGTTATTCATTGTGCAAGTATCTGGCAAACAGTAATGATTGATTCAAAATAACTTTTCCAAAGATAGCAGCAAATAAAATCAAATACTTTTGAATGGATATGGTAGCATCGGATGCATAGATTTGGTGATATGTATCATTCCAGTGATACAAGCTCTTGTCTTATGTGGTTCTAAACAAAGGGATATGATAACATATTCTGCTACAATCTGAAAGATAAAACAAAACAAAAAATGCACTGCTGTCCCTCTCTCTGTTTGTACAGTTGCTCCCTCCAAAAGAGCAAGACTGAGATGAATACTCACATCAGTGTTTTCTTCAAGAATATCAATCTGCATTTAAAAGACACATTATTTTTTAGTAAGAAACAGATTGGAAAAAGGAAAAAAAAAATTTCCAGTACATAGCAGTGTTATGATCTACTTATTATGGAATAAAAAGAAAAGGCTAGATTTCTGAAAAAGAGCAGTTTCCAAAGCACAAAACATACATTTCCTGAAATTTGGTCATAGGAATTCCAGGAATTGAAGGAAATCAGTATGTTCAAACGTTTTCTCCCTTATAGCCTGCATAACAAGAGAAACTCTTCTGACTCCTGATGTTCTGTTCTGCTTCTCAATTCAGGATTGTGCATGCTGGGTCTGTTTCTCTGACTTCCAAATAGTGTGCCTCAACCCAGAATTTCTAACTGGTCTTGATTCAGAGCCAGCAGTGTCATATTTGAATATGACAGTCAATAATGCAAAGAAACAAGGATTTATTTGTTGTAATTATAATTTTGTCTCCCAACCAAATGTGGAAAGAGTTTTAACATTGCAATCACCTGCCAGTTTTGTACAATGACTTTCGGCCATTTCTAAAATGACCTTCAAAATAACACATGATGCATGTTTAATGACCTCCCCATGCACTAATTAGTTTGTTGAATTCCATAGTGGTACAAAATACATTTTAGATGCAACAAACATAACTGTCCTTGTTTACCAAGTGTAGGTAGCAAAAACAAGGCAGGCAAGGTTTTGACCCATTCTAAACCACAGACAATACAGCATAAAAAAACATTTGAATCATCTAACTGATCCCCATAATGTTGTCTGAAACCTTTCCCTAGATTATTCCATTTTTTAAATGAGACATTAAACTGAGCTCTTGGCTCTCTGTGGTCATTAAAGCTCCTATGACACTTACCACAAGGAGTTGGGAGTTCCCTGGTGTCCTGGCTAAATTCCCAATCAGCCTGTTTCAATCTGGCCATCTAACAATCCCTTGATTTAATTGTCTAAATAACTGCCTTCCCTCAAGTAATTCCCTCCCCTAGGTTATGCCTGCAAAAGAGAATTGGTGCTCAATTGACCGTACCTGGTAAAATAAAGGTTAAAAAATTTTAAAAAAATTGTTCTCTCCAGCTGGAATTAGCATACTGAAGTATTCATTTGCAGCCATCATTAATTTGCATGCCTGTAACTATCTTCCCTTAACAGTTCCCCAAAAGCACATTTTGTGGTAATTGTATAAGAATATCATGAGATCCATGCATTATTTTTAGTTTTACAATATTCAACTGCTATTTTTGCTTCAACTTTACCAAAATGTTGCTTCACTTAAACTCAATGAGCAAAAAGTTCCCATGTCATGTAATACTACATGTAAAAATATTGTGAGTCAGATGCTTCCTTATCAGTGTTTCCCTGTAATTCCTTGTGTGCTTGAACTCAAGTTGATTAAGAACACCCCCAGACACAAAAGAGCTAACACACTTATCAGATACAAGAAAAGAAAAAATAACCTCATCACAAATCACCTCTTCTCCTTTTTTCCTTGCCTGTGGAGAGCAGGATAACAGTAGAAGGGAGCTGATAAGTGCTGGGATGAGGAAAAACATGTCAAGATGAGAAAAGATAAATGGACACAGTTTGAGAGGGGTGGTAGTTTTAAGAAAAACTATTGACTTCAACGGTTAAACTGAATGGATAATAGCTAAATGCAAAGAAAGGCTTTATAAAATGAACTGTTTTAAAGAGAAGCATGTCTTGGTTAAACCTTTGGTCAAAGTCTGATTTAACTGTGTAAGAATACTTTATTTTACTGTATTTTGAAAAAGGTGGCAGTGAGGGAAGGGAGGGCATACAAGTGTTGAGAAGTACGTACAGTTTAATCTCTCACATTATTTGCCACTTTCTGATTTTTAATATAGTTAATTTAAGATTTTTCTCATGCACCTCAATACTGATAACATGCATGTGTGCAGTTTGACAGAAGATCTACTCCTTTCATTTGGTGACAGGAAATGGGTCCTCCTCTAGAACAAGCCAGACAAAACGTCCCCAGTTTTACACCACTTCACAGTTGCATTGGTACAATGCATTTAAATGCTTTTAATAAATACAGAGCATACCAATTCATTTCAGTTGCAGTGGAGTGCCAGTGCAATTCGTGTTTTCTATGGTATACCAAATGCATTCTTTGTCATCCTGGTATCCACAGTTGCATGAAAAGGCGAGCATAAATCATGGTTAAGTATACAAGCCATATAAAATATGATATTAACAATTACGGAAATTTCAGATATTTTTTTTACAGTGTATCAAGAGGGTACTTGATCAAAAAATGCAATAAGGACATGCTTTTTAATCATTATGACAATGCGCAATAGGGGAGCGTGTATTAGTGCAGCAGTATGAAACTAATTGGTTCATTAAGCATTATACTCTGATGAGGTAACATGTACTGAATTTGAATATGGAGTGGTATGGCACATTGCTGGAGCAGCATTTGAAGTCATTGTAATTTTGATAGGACACACGCTGTCTGGAATATGCATCCCTTGGGTTTCCTGTCTTTGTTCTTAAGGGCTCATCTTAATTAGGGATGGGCATGGGAATTCAAATACTTGAATACTCAAAATATTTAGATATTTGCAAGCATAGTATTCTTTGAACTTGTCCCATCAGGCAAGTAGGAAATTTATGTTTTTTCTAGGCTTAGTATTTATAAAATGTAAATTTTGAATCATTTTGTTCTTCTAAAATATATGCATAATAATTTGTTTTTTTTTTCCACTATGATAGGTTAGGTATTTCAGGTTGGACCCTTATCATATAGCCAGCCATACTTAATTTCAGAACTACTTATTTAGCCTGACTAAACAATGGAATTGAGGACACAGCTCTACCAGTTCCTCTGGATATAAGCAGAGTGCCCCTACTTGTACAGTTATCATCATACTATGAATGGCATCAGAAACATGAACCTCACCCACACTCCACAACAATATCAGAGGGCCTAACTGGATGGCCAAATTTACCAATGCTTGTGTGGGGCAGTATTAATATTTTTCAAATGAAAATACAAAAACATAAAAATATAAATAATGAAAAGGCATAGCGCCCATAGAGTGGGTTTAGAAAGTTTACACACCCTTTCAAAATTGCTTGTTTTTATTGCCTTGAGGACTGAAATAAAAACCCTGTAAATCAGATTTTCTCCACTTTCATTTGAACATGGTTATCCACCACATCAAAGTAAAAAGAAAAGGCAACACCTTGGTTGCATAAGTTTCCATACCCCTTATAATGGGAGTTGTAATTGTGCTCATGTCTAATCATTCACCATCCAAATTATGCCCAAAGCTGACTGACTTGACCTATGACAAACTGAAGTGATTAGTTCTGATTCTGATTAGTTCCAGATAAAATCAACTGCTCTTCTCTCAGCAGGTTCCCTTGTTTCTTAGTGCATGCTAGTGCAAGGAAACAACTATGTACAACCACCTACTATGTACAACCTACCAAAACATCTCTGGTATCAAACTGCTGAAAAGTGCAGATCAGAAAAGGGTTATAAAAAGATATCAAAGACCTTAAATATATCATGGAACACGGCAAAAACCATAATCAAGAAATTGATTAAATATGGCACCGGGAGGAACTTGCCTAGATCATCAGCAGGACCTTGCCTAGATCAGGCGGTCCATCCAAGATGGATGACTTCATGGCAACGCCTGGCCACCATATGTTCATAGCAACAATTTCATGTGAACTCCACATTTCTGAGCTGTGGGGTAGAGAGGCAAGACAGAAGCCACTTCACACAAAGACAAACATCCAGTCTCTTATGAATTTATGCAAAAAGACACTCTGGATTGCCTGTTGCCATGTGGGAAAAGGTCGTGTTGTCTGACGAGACTAAAGTAGAACTTTTTGACCTTAATTTCAAACAATATTTGTTGCAAAGTCAACATAGCCCATCAGCTTAAAAACACAGTCCCTACTGTTAAAAATGGTGATGGCAGCATCATGCTATAGGGTTGTTTCTCTTCAGCAGGGACAGGAGCTCTGGTGAGGATAGAGGGGAAATGAATGGTGCAAAATAACAAAAGATTTGAGAGAAAAACCTGCTACCCTCTGCAAGAAAAGCTGAAGAATGGGAAGAATTTCACCTTTCAGCATGACAATGACCCAAAGCACATAGCCAGACCCACAGTGGAATGGCTGAAAAAAGGAAGATCAGTGTCCTGGAATGGCCCAGTCAAAGCCCTGACCTCAGCCCCTTTGAAAATTGTTGGACTGATCTGAAGAGAGCTGTTCATAGCGGTTCCCTCACATTTTAAGGGAACTCAGACTACTCCAAAGAAGAATGGGAGAAAATTGGAAAGATATGAAAAATCTGCTGATTTATCCAAACAGACTCACTGCAGTTACCAAAGCAAAAGTTGCTTCCACCAACTAGTGTGCTTGTATGGGTGTGCACACTTATGCAACCAAGACAAAGGTTTTCATTTTTAACACTTTACACTTTTAACACTGAGGCATTTGATTTTCACATAAATATTGTAGGTTACAATGTATAAATAAAGCTTAAAAAGACTTCACTTGTCTTGATTTCAGCCTTTAAGACACCAAAAACAAGACATTTTGAAAGGGTGTGTAGACTTTCTAGATCCACTGTAGGGGTGCTGATGGCCACAATCAGAGATCCCTCTTTTTCAAATCATCAAGTGGAGATGAACATGGCCTATACACTGGTCTCTAGGCAACTCCTAAAGCCCAACCATCCGCAGCTGGTGAATTGATGAATTAATTAGAAAAAGCAGATCCACTGACTCTTTGCGTTGGACACATCCATCTTGCCAATAACATTGGTTCTTTGTTTAAGACTATGTTGACCTTGCCCAGCTGTTTGTGTCACCCCAAACACACTACCCTGACACATAATCATTAGCCTACATTCTGAAAACTGGTATATTGATACCTATCAACAACACAACTTGTACCTGTATTTAATCTGTACCTATACTGGCTACTCATAATTGTACATGTTATTTTATTTCTTTCGTTATGCTCTTCATAAAAATGATCTGGATGGCAACAGTATGTCACCAAGACGTGAAAGCAACCACTTCTTTGCATTAAGTGAAAACATTGGCATAGCTATAGAAAAAAGACCTTCAACGGCTCACAGCATTTACTGTTGCCAAAGATATTGGCAAAGGACCTGGGATGACTAATTGTTAAACCAAGGTCAGTCTTTTTTTGTTTAACTAATCTCTCAGATGTTTTAAAAAAAGATCAGCCATTTCACTAGCAAGTAGGGTACTGATAGTTCATTGCCTTTCTGCCCTATATCAAATCCCTATTAAATACTTTATTGTAGTATGAAATCATAGTCCCTGGCAGAAACACTCAAGAAAAGAGACTTGTCTCTCACTCATTCATTGAAACACTCATTCATTGAAAAAGCAGCTCCTTCTGTAGTAAACAGTAGTAAAAAGGTCTTTTACCACCAGAGGGTAAAAAGGTCAGTAGAGTAGTTGCCACCAATAAACAGTGCTGGTTCTTTTTTTCCTGCAGTTGACAATGATCGGCTTTAATTTGCATATAAAAACTGTTTAGTCAGTGGACAGAAATACCAGTATCAAGTGGGTGGCATTCAATTAGTATTGCTGCAATTATTTCAGGATGATTTACAATAAAAAGAAGGTAACTCAAGAGCAGTTTATCCTGCACGGTGTGCAGCCAAGGATCTAAAAATATCAACCGGCTGTGGCTTCATCAAGTCTGTTGAGATGCATAACATTTTAATTTGCTAATTAAGTGATGAGGAGGCTTCCTTCACTAACACTTGAAAATAACACGGTGCCAACAAGATTCTCTTGGCATAAAAAAAGATTCTCAGTTCTCACTCCCCTTCTGTTAATCTTTGTCATACAGCTCATCACAATGTGCAGTGAACAATTATCTCTTCATTTACTGAACATGGTTTAACAGCCTCTCCTCTGGCTTATTTGACTCATGTATTTCAATCATAGCTAGGATCTGTTAGATATTCTTCCAGTATATGTTATCCACACAGAAATGCCAAATTGAAGATTATACACAACTGGTGAGGTGAACATTATTCTTTTAATGTAATCTTATGAGAAATTTCTCTCATTCTTCATGACTTAATGTATATTTGTCCAGTGATTAATATAAGAAGAGTTCTGTCTTCAAAACCTGTATGACTTCAGTAAATACCTCAAATGTAAGTCATCTAACAAAGCATTGTACAACACTGCACAACAGGTTGTCCTACTGTATAAATGTCTCCCCAATTTTATTTCAAACTTTTTCCAGCTAACATTAACATCAACAATCACATTGTGTATGAAAAGCCTATTACCATATTATAAATTATAAATTTGTTCCTTCTTAGACATTGTCTTGTATTGTCTCATCAGTTAAAATGTCACAACTTCCCAGTGTACAACTGATTTTTTTTTTTTTTTTTTTAACTCACATACCTCAAACTTGTAACAGACTGAAGCAATGGCAAAACCCTGCTTTAAATCTGTGTCTCATAGGAAGCTAAGATTGCAGACTATGGCAGAATAATGGTGTTGATTCTTTTATTTATGTGATACACTGTTAGAAGCAAAAGTCCAGTTGCCAAACACAGCTCAGATTTGGTTGTGATTATGTGAGAATTTAAAATTTACAGGCTATTAGAAACCAATTTAATGCACTGCCCTGATGTTATTTTGGAAATGCCATGCATTAATGAAGTGCAATAATCATCCTGGTGCCTGCATTTAAGGACTGAAACTTGCAAGCTAAACAGATCACATTAATTTTAACACAGGTAAGGAACAGCAAGGTAATAAACTGTCTTGGCCAGTCCATCATTTCTTGTCTGAGCAGCTCTTTTAATTAACATGTTAATAAATGCTGCAATAGATTTAATCAGCACTGACATTTTAGGCAGGGGGATGGAAACGGATACAGCACAGTAAATTTGTCACTTGTTAAAAATGGCAAAGCTGCTCAATCAAGTGTATTACAGCAAGACCTTATTTATTTATTTTCTTGAAAGAGAAAAGCAATAACAGCTTTCGAGAGAAGATTTAAACTTTCAGTTCACATATTATGCACAATTAATGATCTATTTGCTTAGGTGCTGTACATTACCTCCAGTTTAGCCATCCGTTGGGTAAATGGCCGACACCACTTGGTCAGTATGATAGATTTCAAAGCCGGATGAGCCATCAATCAGTGTCTGGTGCTGATTAGTTGTTTATGTGTGTGGCAGGGTCCTCCATCTCACTGAGGGAAGGCTTGCTGATTGCTCCCTCTTCTCTCCACATTCATTGTGCTCTTCTGACACTATGTTATATACCTAATGCTGAGTGTGGAAGTACATATATTGGCACCTCCACTAAGCTTGACTCTCCGTAATATCACAGAAATATTACTGAGCTAACACACAGTCCCCTCCCCCCACCCCACACATGAACACAACATTATATATATACACAGGCCACAGATACACATGCACACACACACACAAGGGACACATGCATTTGCTTTGAAATAGTACTTGCTCAGTTTGTGTGAGATATTGTCATCCAAATTGTTTAGCATAACTTACCTTCAATTTGATAAATGGCAGACATGTTTTTGCAAGTGTTTTTACTTATTCGCAGGGAATAGTCATATTTGGGTCACTTGACTTTATTTTTGGAGATATTATTTATTTTAATTTATTTTTATTTAACCTTTATTTAACCAGGAAAAAAAACATCTTGAGATATAAAGTCTCTTTTGCAAGGGTGACCTGGCCAAGAGGACAGCAGGGAACATTAAAACAGTTACATGACGTTACATTACAATTAAGACATTACAGCATTAAAATATACAGCAACATATCATCAATTAATCAATCTACAGGACTACATGGAAACATTTACAGACTACAGGAAACATTTACACTCTTCCTGCACAGCATTTTGAAGCAAATATTAAAACTCACTTAGGGGCACTAATACGTCTAAATGTAGCATACTTTTTAGACTATTCCATGCCTCTGGTGCACAATAAGAAAAAGCAGTCTTGCTTTATACTGTATGTTATGAATTTGAATGACTCTGCCTATGAATTGATGCAATGTAACAATGGAGGAGCAAGGCAGTATTGTTTGTCAATCAGGGAGTTTAGTAGTTGGTGAAACTGTGCATCAGCCCAGAGGTGTAATACATTTTTATATGCCATTATCTGGCTAGTTAGCAAGTTGTAAACATCTTCAGTGTCACGTGACTGGTTCTACAGTTGAATACATTAATAACTGGCAACATAACTTCTATTTGTGAAAACAATGACAAAGTTTATTAAGCTACTTGACATGACTTACAACATTAACTCACGGTACACTTGGAGACCGAATCTGTAACACATTAGCATGAGGAGTCCAAGAGCAGAGACACGCAGCAGCACAGATGGGTTAGAAAGAAACAAAGTAACTTTACTAGAGACTCAAAAACACCAAGCGTTGTGCACAGGACCAAACAGGTGGCAGGGCAGCTCAAGACCGAGCAGGGAACCAGGGCACAAGCAGGGTTTACATAGAGCTCAGTTAACAAGATTAAACAAGGCATAGACAGGAAGACAGGACATCTGCTCCATTTCAATCTGCCTTCAACCCACATTGGTTGCTCCACACTGCTAAACATGGTAGTGGATATGTTATGTTATGGGCAATCATCTTGCAGGAGTTATTGGGTCAAATTATTGGACTGCATGATAGATGCATTATGGCCAAGGAATATGAATCCATTGTAGGTGATGAAGCGCACCTTATAGTGCAAACATGGTTTCCTCAAGATGTTCCCATATTCTATGACAATAACACCCCATACTGCTAAATTGATTCAAGAGTGGTTTCATGAGCTCCAGTCAGACACCTTCTATGGCCTTCCCAAATACCAGATCTAAACATCATGGAACCTATGGGAAGTTCTGTAACACAGCGTGTGGAGTACATTTATACCTGCTTCAATTTTCAAAGAACCACACAATTTCCATCTTGAAGAACGGTCCAGTATATCCCACTTGAAACAGTCCCAAACTTGTATAACAGCATTTCAAGAATGAAGTTCTATATATATAGGCAAGAACAAGGTGAGCGAATACAGGGCAGAATGAGATGAATGAACACTACTCCATTATTTGATGTACATATTTGCAGCAAGGGCCATTTTATCAGCATTAAATAAAATGTCTGTGTTATATGGGTATTTGTCAGACTAGATTGATTTCTCTTACTGCATTACCTCTGGTTTATCAGAATAGTTTTGTAATAATAAATGCATTGAAAATCTAATCTAAAAATTTAATTGGCATATAAATATCAGGCCACATAGTAAACCATATTTTAAATGGAATGTGTCAACAAACAACATGTGAAGACGTATGTGCCGTGAAAGGATGTTACATTGCAAAGTAAATTTTCACATGCATCACCTTATCCTGCAACAATGCAGAGTTCAAGGCAATCAGTTAATGACAACTAGAATATTAATTGCATGTCATACAGTTCTACAAACACGCCCTTACAACACAGCAGATGGGCTAGGAACCTTGGTTAGGGCTGGCCACATAAACACTTAAACAGGGATGTCAGGGTTGTGTGCCTCAGGCAGAAAGGGGATTCAGTTTATCTAAAAATCGTCAAGTGAAATGAGTGTCTAGGCAGCCTGTTCCCTGGAACACATAAATCAAGCAACACCCAGAGAAGTCTGCTGAACCCTTGCTGTGAAGGATGTTTTTTCATCTGCATTTCTTTGTACTTCTGTTGTATTGCACCAACATTTGTAAAGAAGAGTACAAAGTACATAGTCATCTTAAACATTGTTATGTATAGGCCCTAAATACATGTTAATGGAATTACATAAAGGTTGGTGCTGAATGTGTTAGGGTTGTGTTAGGGTTTTTTATTATAGAAAAATATTCTTAAAATATTTTAAATCATATAACCACAGTCAAATAAATGTTGATTCTTTAATAAATATAGTCCACAAACTAGGTACTAATTAAAAAAAAAACACTTATCTATTTATTTTACACAGACTACAATAACTTCTAAGATGTATACTAGTGAACCACATTGTAGATGTGTCTAATTTACTCTGATTTTGCATGTTAGTAAGTCTTTCTAAAGGTAATCACCTACCTGTGGTGTACAGTATTTTACAATAGTGTGTTTAAAGATTGTATCTCTTAATATCACATGTAAGGGATAATGTACAGCAAGCGGACACAAATTTGACACAAAGTAATAATAAATTAGTACATAATATTCTAGATTATGCTCATACATGGATAATCATACACATTTCAGTTGCAGAATCCCTCAGCAGCTTTTTTCAGCATATGTCCTTTGTGATCTATTAAGGCTAATGAATGAGTACAATGAAACTGGGACATGTACAGCATACCTTATTGATCTTTATTTCATCACTTAATTAAGTGCATTTTTTTAATTTAATTGCATTTCTGACACTCAGGGCAGTTAACATTACATAATCTACATTGAATTTCCATTGGTTAGACTCTTCCTGCCTAGGAAAACCATAATATAGTTGATATTTTCACCCCTCATTGTTTTTATCACTCTTTACTTTCATAAGTACTCAAAATCTACAAAATATGATTGGGTTTTAATTCTGTTTAAACTCCTTTGATGTAAGCTATCCTAAATAGGAACTGCAGGTTATTATCATTAAACCCTCAAAAGAATATTGCTTGACCAGCAGCTGCATGAAGTTTAGTTCCGTGTGACTCTTCACATCAATTGTATTGCCTTTTTCAATCTCATGATTGCCTTGTCATTTATGAAATTTGCTACAGTTACTATTCTTGTCCAATTGTCTCATGTTTCCATAGATACAATAACTTAAAAGAATGAGGTCAGTGAGTAATCTTGATAGGTAGAAGGTTCATTCTCTCGCTGCATTGAATTCGGTTAAGAAGTTAAGATTGCATTTGTTGCTAAAAGAGTGACATTTGTATTGGTAAGCCCACAAGTTCTGTTACCACATTTGTATATCAAAGGTTATTTATTTTACACTGTGTTTTAAAATCTGTTTAAGTGATGTTCCAAATGAAGATTCAGGAGGAGAATTTTTATACAATCCCCACACAATAAATAACTTGTCCCATCCTCAAGCGTAAAAAATCCGCTCACCACTTCACTTCAGTGTCAGCTGTTGATAGCATGGGGGGAGGCGTGAACAACCACGGCCTCCTGCAAGGTGTGATGCCTTCCTTATACTCCAGGCCAAAGAACTGTACTCCCATACACCCATCAACGGCAACACTTCTCATTGTATTAAAATTCATGCCTACTGAAATGAAGATAATAACAGTTGACCTGAGGCATTTAAAAAGTGCATCCTTTCTAATGTTCAATTTCAAGTAAAAAAATTTTAAATAGCAACCACTTCTCTCTCAATGTTGCGGAGAGGGGATTTTGTGGTGGTTCCCCTCAAGGTGTCAGGGAACCACAACTGGCAGAGAAAACCTAAGTTCTACTTTAGCCCTCCAGACGAACACCCTTCATGGTTCAGTGCTCAGCTCTAGTGACTAACGTGAAGAAAGAGCTAGGTCTAGTGAACAGTGATAGCTGTGAACCTCTAGGGTATTTCTCTCAAGGACCTTGGAACCAGGGACTTCAGAGCCCAAATACATAGCAACAGAGGAAGCTGGGTAGAGTGTGTCCGGCCTCAACGTCCAGTCTCTGTCAAGGCAGTCACCCACAATGGCATTGCCACCACGCTGATTCAAGGGATATGGCCCAACTGACTGAGCAAGCACTGCTAGTGGCAGTATCAGAGCATCTGAGCATTCTACAAATGTAGTGGTAGCTGGCTTTGCTGAATGGTATACTGAGGCCATGTGGAAAAATATGAAAACAAAGGAGATTTTTTGGGTGTTGTTTTGCTTGCAAACCCCAGAACTGGACAATCTAGTCAGTTCCCAGGTGATGACATTACTTGTGAAATAACTTCAGAGAGCTGCTTCTAAGCATGGTAGAGCATCTGCTTGTAATGTGGAAATTCAATGTAGGGAGTTTTTGACATGAACATGCTTGGCTTGAACTATGTTTGCAGTTGATTCATGGAAATATTTGTTTTGAATTTGTTTGCAACTTAATGTGCAATTTTCAAATATCAAAACTCATGAAGGCATATTTGACTTTAGACAACAATTTGATAGCTGACTTTGCGAAATCACACTGGAACTGTCTCATTTGAAAATCCCTATAGGATTAGACATCAAACTTAATTTAATAAAGAAAGGGTTAATGTATATGCTAATAATTACATTAAATAATTTTTGATATTATATGACACATTGGCCAAATGTTGATCAAAACTTATGAGCTTGACTTTGACCATTTAATATATATTAAATATATTGTACTTTGTAAGGTATAGACATTAAATGGTCACGGTCAAGGTCATAGGTTTTTGATCAACATTTGGGCTGATATATCACTTATCATCTTAGCTGTTCACACCAAATGGTATGGTAAGGAACACCCTGAGAATGCATTAGTTTTTAAACTTTGAGTGACAAATTTCAGCATGCACAAAAACTTTTCAGTGAGTGTGGTCATCACTGATATGAACAATACTGTGATAGAGTAAGAAAAAGAACTCAAAATAGTTACTCTAAGTTAAAGATACAGGGGCAAAGTGGGTAGTTTGGACACATTTTTTCCCCAAGAAAATGCCTTACTGCTTTGGATCATGTTTCAGTAGATTTTCCAACATTCTAATCAAACATTCATGCGTTCTCTTGTTTACGCTGGAAGTTGGAATTAATTTCTAAAAAGAGAAACTTTTAAATTGAAAGATAATCAAAAAAAATGCTTCTGCCAACATTTCTTACACAGATGGCACACCAAATGAGTATGTTGTATCACAGTGTGCTATTTTCCTTGACGTAAGTAGGGCAGAGAAAGAAGTTTATGTTGGAGGATGGACTTTTGATGATGTCATACAATGGAATGATTTCACTCTCCAAAACATTGCCTTAAGCTGCCTCACGGTACTGGTGTCAATAAATGGAGAGGAAGCAGCCACATCTATTAATGAAATATTTACACAGAAACTGGGACATAACAGTGAATCTCACTTTCTAAATGGAGTAGAATAATGCTGTTTAGCTCATTTTCCTAAAAAAAAGACCGCCTCTCACTCCCTTTGTACAAGTTACACAAGGACACAGTATGAAATTTTAACTGTAAATAAAACTTTCAGGAAAGTCTAGGTCAGAAATGCCTATTCAGTCAGTGTGTCTGATAAACAGTAAAGCTTTACTTTTTAAGTCAACACAGTCTGCTGTGATTTTTGAAAGTTGTACAACAGCAGTCAGTAATAGTGTGCCTTTGTAAATATTACACACACCTTTGCAAATATTAACACATTAACTCATGGGATTATTAAAACAATATATTTAGCCCTGTTCTAATTACCTCTGCTGGCACAGTTGATTTTGTTAGCTAGCTAACAACATGAGTGCAATACAATGGCTGGAGTATCATATGAAAAAACCACTCAGCTAATGGTGAAATGCTCAACGCTCAACCTTCTGCTCATCCAGCACATTCACATGCCATGCCTGATACATCAGTGCCCTGCAAATGACTCCTCCAGCTTTGTGTTATTTTGACATGTAAGAACACTATCTCCTGAAAACATAAATAACCTCATGTAGGTTACCAGCTAGGCCATTTTTAAGAGTCATGTCTCAGCGTTTTGACAATGAAAGTATGTCATATTTGGTATTGTTAATACCTTAAAGAGGAAGTGTAGAACCATAGCCAATTTAATGTTACCTACCTAGTTATCACTGTTGAGCAAACCAAATTCCATATGTAATTACCTGCAACAAAGTTTGAAGAAGATTTTGTCTTGCAGAACCTTTTTTTTTGCAGTTCACTTGTGCAGCAATGTTGCACTTCATTGAACTACCCAGTGGCTGTCTTCTGCTCATAAGACTGCTTGCTTATCCTTAGATTCTTGGCACACAGAAGAGGCCAATTGAAATCTGTGTGTGTGTGTGTGTGTGTGTGTACATATGTATGTATTGCCTGAAGAAGTAAATCATCACCAGTAATTAAAATACTGAATTAGATCAGCTTGCAAACAAGTTAAACATTTTTACATTAATGAGGATTCTTAAGCAATTTGCACATATACATTTAAATGTAGGACAAAATATAATACTCCTCACAAATTTTTGCCTAGTTCCATGAAAATCTAAAAATATGAAATTCATACATTTGAGAGCTACTCATATTTGTGCACAGGTACTGCAGAAATCAAACTTAGCTATATTTGAACAGATCACACCCACTCTCTGCCAGTCTCTACCTCTACCAGTCTCAAACAAATAGAGATAAGTAAACACAACAAATCACTCATGACTCTGTAAAAGCACGACACTGCTGTTATGTGCACAAGAGCCAGGACCAAAGGAAAAGTTTATGAAGTTTATGACTGACTGTAACTGCATTTGAATTGTTTATAACTGCAACTTTTGTTTATTGTTTATGAAACTTTGCAAGCCTTTTTCTCAAAGGCATTCTCTCTGTCTTAAACACAAAACAGCATTGTAAACATTCATGTTTACTCCTTTATATTATATTTCCTATTTACAGGAAATAACTAACTATTGGGGGATTTTGAATGCTCACAGGAATAATACTGATTCCAACTAAGTATGTTCTACCCCACATAACCTGATATTTATACATTTTTGCATCCAGACATCAAAATACAATGCAAAGCTGAAAGGTTATTTGCAGTACAGACTTTGACTCAACTACAACTTTGACCTAAAAAATGAATAAATATACAGATTGATAATGTATAATAATGTCTTCCCGCCATCTTAAAAATGTAAAGAAATTAAAAGAATCAACAAAACAAAATACAATGTAAATGACATATCAGAACCACTAAAACTGCAGACTCTGCTATCAGCAATTTCAAATAACACACAGAAACAAACACAGAGGCTTTGTCCTCATGGAGTCGTATTCATTTCAAACTATATGCCTGTATTTATATAGACACATAACTATCATCATAGAATAGCTTGCTATAATATTTCATTTTAGGCTGTTATGGTTTATTTTTCATCATCAGAAGAGCTTGCTGTTTCCCCCAGTGCTTTGTGATTAGCTAACGTTATCTTCTCACTGTTCCGGATACTCTGCCAAATTTCTTTGTGAAGAAAATTGCTCTTTCATATTTCTCCACTTTGTTCAGTCTACTTGAAAAAAATGGGAATCTACTGAACCAATAAGCTAGGTATATTCTCACATCATTTAGTATATGTTTAGTTAAATGAGGAATAAATACATTTGTCTGCACTTCAATAATTGCTCAGATACAAGAAGTTAATTTAAACTATTTAAATTTGTATATCGCTTTACTCTGCTGTTATATCCTTGGTGGGATTTTCTTCTGCACTTGTTCACTTAGGAACTAGGAACTTGTTCACTTAGGAACTTTTAATTTATAATAACTTTTAAACTAAATTATCAGTAATGGAAATAAATGTAATGAATGTAACAAACATGTAATGAATAATAGAAAGTTGTTTTTTGAAGTGGTAATTAAATTGTAATTAATATGAATAAGTCACTCATCGGCAGCACCATTTTTGCTGAAAACAGGTATCTCTGGTGAATGTTAATTTTGAACTTACCTAGAGAATGCAGACAGTCAAAAAGTGTAAAGTGCAGTGTATATCCCAATTATAATAGCTCAAAAGAATATAGTACAGTCCTTCAGCACAGTTATTTTTTGTGATTTGATGTCAGCACAGTTGGAAATAATGACAGCTACATTTACATTTACATTTATTTATTTAGCAGATTCTTTTATCCAAAGCAACTTACAAGTGAGGTATAATACAACACAAGCGGGAAACCATACAGAGTCAACAATATTAGAAGTACTGCATGACAAAGTTCCAAAGGTTGGCCAGGCGAGGTACCAACTAGCAGGTAAAGCTAGCGAGTGCGTTAAGCCATTACAACCAAACCATTACAACCAAACCGTGCTGATCAGCTGTGCTGATACTTTTCATCCCAACAGTGCTGCCCCTTTGTCCAGTGTAAGAAGGTAGTGGATGGTGGTCAAATGATTTATGGTTGTGATTATTTATGGAGAAGTTATATTTTGGGAACAATGCATTAGGTATTTTTGTACTTACATTTTCTCAAACCTTAGAAGTGGTGGATGTACTGGTGGAGTGTTTAGCCCAATCATGTGACGGGAGGTGATTTCTTCAAAATAATGGAAAACCATGACAGAGGTGGGAGAGGCATCTGCTGATGGACAGCATTGAATAAATAAGGGTAATCGTTCCAATGACCACCATCCAGACAGTATGTATTATGAAATATTTATACATATTTAACAAAAGTTAACAAAAGTTATACATATTTCATATTATGAAATCATCTGTGACATCTGTGAAAGTTTTCAATATCACATAAAACTTGTATTTTCATAGCATGTAACACTGTCATATTAATTAGTGGTTCAGACCACTACCTTTCTAGTTAGTTATCAAAGTGGTCCAACATATTAGTTACCATTTCAATTACTGTGACTGAATTGAAAAATAGCTCTCCTCTTCCAAAAACAACAGTATTAAAATTTAATATTAAAATATTAAAATAGCCAGTATGTAATATTAAAATAAGGAGATATATAATAAGTAGTATTGTCAGCAGTATTCACAGAAGGCTAAATCATGTTCACCCTTACCTCTCGGTTATGTCATATAGGACCACATTCTGAAGATTTTTTAAAAAGTGCAAGCATTAAAACACTGGCTGGATACATTGTAATACATACAGTATAGTAAGATACATCAGCAGGAAATTCACACATCTGTAGGAAATATCTTGAATTAACTAGCTCAGATCACGGAACACAATATGTTACATCCTCATCTCCGTCAGGGTCCAGGTGTGTCAATCAGTTCCTGTGTGGTAAGCTGCAAATAAACGTCTTCATAAAATGCTTTCACACACAAATTCAAATCAACTGTTCCATAATTAGCACTTGGCTTCTGGCTCTTTAGACCCAAATCTTTTTTGAAGAACCCTGAATCTTTTTTTTTTTTCTTCAATAAAAGTGTGGTGTAGCTAGAATGTCACCACAACATTTATCTGTCAACAGTGTGTGTGCCTGGTGGTGAGCATCAAGAAAAGATCTCAGTGCTAGTAGAGGTCCCTTGGTGATGGTTAGATTTCCCTAATTACCCTTTACCAAATATTACAATATTGTGGGTGAAAGGGGGATTATTTTAGAATGCCCATGGCTGTTTCTGTTCTGCTTTTTTTATGAAGGCATATGCCTTCCTTTCATAACTGTCAGAGACACAAACAGCTTGAAGTCATTTCAATCACTCAAAACTGGTAGAGTGTTAGTTAAGATGCAATTTTTATCATGGACACTTTTTGTTACTGTATTTATTAAATGTGTATATTTGTATGAATGTGTTTGTTTAGAGCCCAGTGTGCATTTGTTTACAAGTAGACTATAGGCTGATACATTGGTACATCAATTTTAGCAGTTTAGCAAGTTTTAAGAATAAGACAAGCTGAATGCCTGTTATCCAAGAGGTAGACCAACAGAGAAAAATGTAAGATAGTTGCAGCTCATGTACTAATTAAATATAAATTGATGTTTTAGTATGAGAAAGTAGCTAATTTATGTTTGTGCAGCCTGTTTACTAGCTAGCTAGCAAGGTAGCCTTCATTACATAATTGCAAGCTCGCTAATGTTACTCCGGCATGCTTCCTGGCTAACTAGTGTAACTAACACTTATACCTCACATAAATGACTTCTGTACACCTCTGCATTAACTGCAAGACCTGTCCACAAAAACTAAAGATTTATATTATTGTAAACCATAACAGGTAGCAGGTAATTATTTATTCAGCTAACGCTGGTTGACTTTGGCATAAGTTTGCTAGTAAATACTAAAGCTAACGTTCACTACTGCGTGTCATTTTGCTGCCACATTTCACTGTTCATTCGCTTAACTAGCTAGCAAACAATCAAAATTCTGTGGTTCTGTAGATGGATATATGCACAGATCCTCTTGAGGGTTATGGGCATAGGTGCCCAAGAGCAGCAAGGGAGAGGTAAACCAGGGAGACAGTCAGGATACAGGACATCTGTAGAGGTGAAATATGAAATATGAAAAATGAAATAACCTTGCATTCATTGACTGATGTAAAATATTCAAATGGAAGATAAAAGATTGTGGCTGAGAAAACAGTCTTTTTATTTAACTAGAAATGAGTGTTGGCCAACTGATAGGAAAAAATCTAGCAGCCATCTATGCATAAAGGTGTTTCAAAAACAAAAGTGTTGGCGGTCATAATAAGATTAAAGCATTAAATCTGTAGTTTGCAATAATTTTTTGCAAGTGCTCTGTGACACGGTAGGGAAGACTTATTTTCTAACAATGCCCTTAGATTTCTACTATTACTCAGAGGCACTCATTAATCTACTACGATTTCCAAGTGCAGTGTTATTTAATATGATTTTTTTTTTTTTCCAGAAATGAAAGATGGTTCTCAAGATGGTTTTAACGATCAATTTAGCCTTAAGTTGCCTTTGGGAAACTAGGCCTAAGTCAATTAAGAGAGCTGTGGTACTCATATATGAAGTCTGAGACTTTATGAGACATTTTTGGCTTTCTATAATATTTTTGGCATATAAAATGTTGGTTTTGTATGGAATAAATGTAAATATATTCAGAAACTGCCAACTGCCCATGCATAAATACTTGATTCTTTTATTCAGTTTGGAGGTTTATTATGTCTCATCCTTTAACTCTTGCCTTTCAAAAGACATTCTTGGTCAAAGGCACATGATGTGACACAATCATAGCAATAACTCATAGCAATTGTAGATAGAATGTGTTGAATGTCCCCCTCATAATTTAGATTTTCCTTAGAAATAGTCATAGGTATATGTAACATTGCTATTATTCCAATCCTGCTGTTTTAGCAAGAAAAAAATGAATGGTTGAGTTATTTTCACTTTGCTCAGATACAATGGCAACAGTGTTTTTTTTTTTTTTTTTCCCATTCAACACTCAACACTCAATGGAACACTTAGAAACATGTATATTTACTGCACTTGGAACCATTTCAAAGGAGTTACCAAATCACTCATTCCTGCACCCATTTTAAAAGACAGACAACATTTAGATCATTCTTTCATGATATTTGCTGCCATCTTCCTCTTCCTCTGAGACTGTTGCCTGCTCTATTGTCCAATGTTTTAACAGTACTGCTGCAGAGACACCTCTAAAGGTATTTTGGATAGACTGAGATAATTAGCAAGTTATGGGTAATGGTACCTGCCCACGTTAAGCTGAAACCGTTGTCATATTTCTAAAAGAAATGTTTCCCTTTCTTTTTTCTTTTTTTTAATAAGAGACATTGTTTTTTAATTTAGTGTCTATTAGTATGCATCTCATTTGACTTTCAACTCAGTATGTACCATGTCTTTATCTTGGGATAGATTCATATTAATATTAATGTATAGATTATTAATTCATCATAATTAATTGAATTTCAGTTTTAACATCCATATATCCATTCATGGTATACAATGAATAATTCAACAGAGATATGTTTGTTTCATTTTCTTGCATGTGCGAATTAGTCTTGACCATTATTAAAGGGACAGTGAAAATGGATGATGTGTTCATTGCGAAAACTATGACCATCTGAATCACTTTGGATGTAGCGTGAAATGAATTGAACAGAAAAAAACAGCATTCCTACCTGCTGCATAACAAAACACTGTTTAATGTATAATATAATTTATATATATATATATATATATATATATATATATATATATATATATATATATATATATATATATATATATATATAATTATGGCAACAACTTTATGAAGACTCAATGGAGTGGTTTGTTTCCACTGACCATTTGACCATTTTTATACCCAGACATGTATTTCTTTATTTATTATCATGCCTTGATAGGTGGCTGTTACTTAAAAGGAATCAGATGTTAGTCAAACATTTCCAGTCCATCTAGATTAATACTGACAAAGTATGTCAGTATGTGTACAGTGTGAGCAGAAATGAAAGGTTCAAGCAATTAAAGGAAAAAGCAACAAAGCACTGCAATGTGGGTCATTTGTTACCATTAGCTTACAAGAATGTTAAATTTTGTACAAATATGGAAAGAAATACAAATGAACTACAGCAATAGCTCAACAAATCATAAATATGCAGGCTTTTGGCAAAGTTCATGTGTTCCTCAGGCAAATATGTAGGTCCAGCTACAGGTAATGACATAAAATGTCATATCACTTGCTTATTTATGTATGGCCCCTTGTGAATTTGAATGGCTGTAATGGTTGTAATGCATTGTGTACTCATATTTATTAAGTTGAAAATGAAAATGTTAACACTGGAACTGCTCTCTGAATGTTTTCATGTAATTAGCATTTCAACAAGCTCCCTGTTTTTTGGAAGCATTAGCTGCAAAGTATGTCGCCTGTCATGAGAGAACTAAAAAGCCATTTTTTTTTTGTTTGTGTGCTATTTTCCCTTGCTCAGATACAACATACACATCTCTTTCATCTTTCAGAGCATCACCTTCTGAGGCTGTTTCATTAGATTCAACTTTTATATATAGTAAAAACAAGAGGCTTGCTTTCCTTTGATTTACTGGATGAAAGCTTTTTGTGCTTCCTCTAAACTGACAGATTATTTAAGGATGAAAACAACGAATGAAGAAATAAGACACTCCACGATATGCGATAGAGGACTGAATAGCAAAAAAGAGAATTCTACTGATTTTCAAAAATAAAGACATTTGTGAAGCTGCAGAAAACAGCATAACTTAATAGTTTTATTAGAAATTAAGCTTTTACAGAACCACTGTTTGTTTGTTTAATCAAGTGGTGATGCCAACAACACAAAGGCATTTCCAACTATATCCCTGGTGGAAAATAAAACTGGATGTAAGTTTTTAAGTGCAAAAATGTAAACGTGTAAGAGCAAAAGAGCATTAACAAAGGTGAAGTCAAAATGTCTAGATGTATGCAGCCACATTGAGATTCCAAGTAATTTTAGGGAATTTTGGAATAAAATATATATCAATTTCTTATGCGTAATTGTGCACTCCAATCAATGGTCTGTCAGCCTAGATCGAGACACCCATCAAGGTCAGCCTCCTACCAGCCAGTGCAAATACAGGCCTTCTTGGAAAAAGTTGATTTTTCTACACAAAGCTCTGTGAACACTTAAAGATACAAAAAATAACACAGAAAATATATTTCTGTGAGCATATTAATGTGTAGATTTTATAAAGTGATTATTTCATTGTGTAGACACCGACTGAAATCCTTTCACTGGACTCTTTTGAATGGAATTAAGAGAGAATGGAGAGTGAATTTTTTTAAACAATACTTTCACCATGCAGAAACCATAGCAGTTCTTTTTTAAAAAATGACTTAAACTGTGATGGCTTTATTACGTCTTTGCATTGGTGGTTTTGGGTAACATACTGCTTGGATAGGCTGATGAACTGATGGTGTGCTTAGAATGTGTGGTGCTGTCAAGGCTGAAAATACTTGAATGCCCTTTACTACCCAATAAATAATAGTGTATTTCTTGCTGTAATATTTGTAGAAGTGTGTGGTGATCTCTGTTGAAAACAGGCAAGACTGGATAGGCCTTGATAGTCTTGACAGGCGGGAATAAATGCTGACATTACCATGGTTCACAGGCCGACACTACAGGAAGCACATATGAACAGAAGGAGACCCAGTGTCAAGTGTGTTTTTGTAGATGGAAGTGCAGCATGTCATTTAACACAATGATACAAATACTTCCTTGAAAAGGACTGGGAAACTAAGATCTGAGTTACAGAAAAAGTTCATCCTTGACAGAAGAATGTCTTATTATAATGTGCTGCGATGTAATGCATGCAGTGCATATCACTGCTTTTCTTTGTCATTTATTATGAATTTATTAAAAGGTGAGATTATCCCTAGCAGTATGACTTTGGGCCAAAATAAGTCAACTCATACACACAGCCTCCCTCATTCCTTACTCACAGCAATGCTACCCTGTGGCCTTGGTTTTGGTGAGGACTTAAATGGAAGACCCTTTGGAAAACCTAGTTAGTTCAGGAAGCAGTGTTAGTGCATCAGTGGGGGACCAGCCTTCCCCCTGGACCAAGTAGAAAAACAATGCCCTAATGGGGACACTACGCTGTGTAAGATATTGTCATTTGGATGAGCTACTATACCAAGGTCTCACTATACCAATACTATAGTATACTGTGGTCAATAGAAATCCCATGGCACTTGAGTTTTGTTAGTGTCCTGGCCAAATTCCCATGGTCTCATGATCATCTCCAGTATCAATTAATTGTATACATTGTGCCCTCTCCACCTCAGCTGATATGTGGTGGGTGACTCCAGCGCAAAATGGCCACGTGTTTCTGAGGTGGGTGCTACACATTGGTGATGGTGGTTTAGGTGAGTAACGCCCCTGACTCACTGTTTCACATACTTTGAGATCCGTGACCAGTGCTGTATAAATGCAATACATCATCATTTGTGCTGCCAAAATTGGCCCACAGTGTGCTACACAATTGCAAATGGCAGTCCCTATACAGTACTGTAGATATGGGGGTGCTACCTTAGGTGACACCAGTTCAAATTGTTCAGCCATGGATCATAATGATTTAGATGACGATTATGATCTTATGATATGATGTGAGGGTGCCCATCCTGTTGGTACAATGTTACAGGGAAAAATAATTTATTACTCTAAAACATTTTAAATTAAGTGTAACTTTAAAACATTAATATTTGGTTTAGCAGTATTACACCATATATAGCCCTGCAGTTCTGAATCAGGGATAATGGAGTGAAACATCAAAGCCAGGAGGACTGCACATGATAGAGAACTAATTATAGGGCACTCTTCTATGCAAAATGGTCATATTTTTGGCCGCAGTCTGTCTTTTAGATGATAACTGTATCTTAAAGGTCTTATCTGTCAATCCATATCCACAAATGACTGAAATTCCTTAAAGTTTTCTTGTCTGATCCCGCCCATCAGTCCCTCCTGTAATTTTCTAATCGGCATTATCTATACTGTCTTTGTTCTCTGCTTAATACATTCTGACTGGTTCAAAGGCATGGTAATCAGACTTGTCTGGCTGTCAGGAGACCAATTACCTTCATGAGTCGTACTTCAGCTGAGACTGAAAGATTTTGAACCCTTTCACGATTTAACATCAACAAACGTTGACCTCGGTGGAAATGAAAGGAAGTGAACATCGAATAATATCATAGATTCTTTACGTAAGCACGCTGTTATAATTACTGCAATTTTTTTGAAATATGTGAAAATGCATTGTGTCATTCGTTGATTTTGATTAAATGATGTATTTTGTAAAACACAAACACACAAGCTCCTGATAGTATTCTGGTTGACTATGCACACAATTGAAAGAGCAACTTAAACCGCGGAAACCAGGTGATGCTGGTAGTAATCTGTAAACAGCCTCAATTAACTGTTTAAAATACCAGAGGAATAACCAGAAACAGAATAATCTGCTGCCCTCCAGAACAGGATTTCCCCACTGTGCGTATAATGAATGCAGGCTAAACAATGGACATAAGCTGCAACTGTTCCTCCTGAATGGTGGAGGCGAGTGTTCTTTGGAGCCGTGTTCCACCTGAGCCTTCCTAATCAGTGCCTAACCCTGCTACAGTTTGACTGATGCAGTCTTCCGCACAGAAGCCCCCCTTTGCCTGTGAGCAGCATTGCTGAGTGCAGGTATATTTCTGTTCACTCCAGGACAAATTTGATTTGACCAGAGGGAGGATATAATGATTGATGATCACCCCCTGAACCTCCAGCCAGAGCAATCTGGCCAGCTCCTCTGGTGCATGTGCGTATTGATGTCGAGAGGACGAGTGTTTGAGCACGGCTCATAGTGTTGGTTCAGGCCCTCAAATGTTTGACGATCCTCATGCTGCCCCACAAAGCAACACAGACAGCAGACGTGGTAAAATACAATTCTGAGTCAGTAGGGTCTTAGCATAGTTATTCTGTAGGGCTTCCTACTGTAAGTGTCATTAATCGGCAGGGAAGTGGCATACATGCTGTAATAACATGAAAAATACAAGGGGGTGCATTCACACTGAAAAGCTATATCTATCTGTAAATGCTGAAATGGCACCAGATACAAAATACCAAGATTTTTTTTTGTTCGTCCAGTCCATTTGTATCAGTTGTTATTAACTCTTCCCATTAATGCATAAACCACAAGTGCTCTGGGAAGATTTATACTGAGAAATAAAAAAAAGAACCAGACAATGTGTGATAAAATGCAGGATGTGTGCTAGATGATGTAATGGTTTGTGAAAATGCTAATTGCCAGATCTCATCCCACAGTTTTCACATTGTTTCAAAGGGATGTCTACTAGTGCTAAATGCCAGAGCTCCATCTGCTGGTGTGCTCAAGGAAAAACATGCTTTCATGTTCTTGCCAGTTTTGTTCAACTTTCTCTGTTCTGCAACTGAAAGCCCCTTTTTGCAAGAGAGGAGAACTGACAACTAGGTTATTTATGTCTTTGAATTATGAGTATACCAGTTCAATGAAGGCCAATCTATGTTTTATAACAGGACCTGCTCTCTCTCTCTACCCCATTCTCTACACCACCCCCTCTAACTTCATTTTCATGGGTTATAACATGATAGATCTAGGATGTATTCGTGATGGAATCCTTGATTTATCTACAAATGCTACCTCACTCTAATCCATAAAATGTCTCCCTTTGACAGCAAGTCAGGTTGTATGTCACTCGCAGTTTATGATGCAATGAGATCATAATTTTCACTGCCTGTTAATGAGCTTATGCTGTTTTTTTTTTTCCCTGGCAGCATCTTTTCATCTTATTACTGACTATGGACAGTTTAATAAGACATACACTTGGCTAGGACAATAGGCAACTTGTTAATAATCAATGTACACTAACTAACACAACTAACTTGTTCTTCAAATGGTAATTTTTAAAACTTGTTTTGCACCATTAAGTTTATGGAAGAACACATCCAAACCAGTGAATGGTAGGAATAAGCCCTTTGTGATATAGAGCTGAGAAGAGGCGTGACTTGGTTATGACATCAGGCAGTATAGCCATATTGCCTTTGAGGGGTACAATAATTGTTCTGTGATCCACTTGTGTCCTTTCCTGATACCTGTCAAGAAAGCTGCTTTGTGCAGCAGAAATTTGTATAAAACCTGACTGAGCCATTCACTGTACTACTATTACTTAACTAAAGCTTCTTTTAAACACAAACACCATTGTTTTTTTTTTTTTTTTTTTTGTGTTGATTCTTTTTTTTCACAGAAACATAATAGTTGCATCTGCAAAGAGGAACAAATCTTATTTATGTATGTTTTGCTTAGAATAAGTTATCCAGGGTTTTATCCTGCAGGTACTTGGAATAAAATAGATGTTTAAATTTCAGCTGCAGCATGTCCATCAATATCACGCTGAATGATTAAAAACAGCATAAAAACAAGCAAAATGTAAAGCTCAGTACATATACCACTTTAGGAGTTGGGGTGAAGAACTTCAAAAATTCAGCACTGAAAATACAGAAGAAAAAAAAATAAATAAAATGCTACCAAGACTTCTCAATTACATGAACTTTTGTGGTGTTCAAACAGAAATTCTCAAACATTTTGCCTTGTCCGTGGGTCTTGTTATAATTCGCAGTGGATATTTGATTCTGATCTAACACCCAATGCGTTGAAAAATGGACCTCCCAGTAGACCTAATACATTCTTTGTCTGAAGAACAATGCAATATTCCTGTCAAGTGCTTTTACAGTGTATGAGTTCACGCAGTGCAATGAAAGAATAGCCCTGCATTTCTATAATCCACCTAATCTACAATGCATCCTAGAGCACGCCAATAGGGGGCAAAGCGCGTGCTCCACTTACAAATCTTAAGCATCTGACACCAAACTTACGTCAAAATGCATTTAGGCCTCTGAGACGAAATGCAAAACATATAAATGTGCAATTATAGTAACATCAAAGACAGACCAAATAAAAAATTAATAACTGTGCGTTACATAATCCACAATGGTGAGTTATATAACTGCCCCAAATAAAGAGAACAGATATTGTTTTGTACTCAAAGCATGATAGAAAAAGAGAAAATTGAAAAAAAAGATTCACCATGGGGCCTTGTGCAGACAACAACCCCTCTCTCAAAGAACTTGAAGTGACTCTTATGTCATGGTGTTCTCTGTTTCCCTAGAAATGCATACAGTCTCCTCTGTCTGGTCCATAATCTCAAGAGAGATAAGAGCAGTGGTAATAGCTGTGTTGTAAATTGAAAGCATATTATATGTGATGTGTAAATCTCAAAACCCTAATGGTATCATATTTAATGATTTTTAAGTTAGTGTGTACAAGCTCAGAACTACTGATGGTAACCTGAACCGCTTGAACTACTGCTATTATACATTGCCAAAATGAGAAGAAACTGCTCCAGATGAGTGAGAGGAAACAGGTGTCAGTGCTCCGCCCCCCTGGCTGTGTTTTGTATCTTCCCTGTCCATGTGCTTTTGTTTTTCCTTGTGTTCCGGCCCTGCCCCGCTCTCCGCCCTGTCTCCGAATCTTCGCCCGCCTGCCTGCACACCTGCTTCCCATCACCTCATCAGCCCTACCCTATATTTACCCTGCTTTTCTCTGTCTTGTGGCCAGTTCGTCGCAGTATCCTGTTTCGTCCTTGCCTTCTGTTTCTCGGTTTTTCCACGGTCTTCTGTCTCCCGCCCTGGGTCTCTGTGTTTGCCCGCTGTTCTGTCACGTGAGTTCTGTTAGTCTGTTTTCTGTTTCGTCCTGTCTTTGTGTATCCCTGTTTGTGCGAGTCTGCTCCCGCCTGCTGTTCTGCCTCCGCTCCCTGTTGCCGGCCTGCCCGGTTCTGCCCCTGTCCAGACCCTGTTTCCCGCCTGCTCAGCCCCGGTCCAGCCTGCCGTTCTGCTTCGGCTGCCTGGGTTGCCCGTGGTTCTGCCCCAGCTCCCTGTTGCCGGTCTCCCTGGTTCTGCCCTTCCCAGACTTCACTCCCGCTTCTCGTCTGCCCTGCTCCGGACCTGCCTGCCCAGTTTGTGACCCCTGCCTGGCCTTCGGATCTCGTCTCTGCCTGCCGCTCTGTTCTGGTTGCCCCGCTGCCTGCCTGCCCGTTGCCGACCCTCGCCTGTCCAGACCACGTGCTTGCTCTCTGTTTGTTTTTGGACTGACTTCCCTGGTTTTGACCCTGCCTGTCTCTGACCCTGTCTTCGTCTGCTCCTGTTTTGGGGCTTTATTAAAGTCACTCTGCCATTCACCTCCGGGTCTGCGTGTGAGTCCTCACCCCGCATCCCTGACAACAGGCATTTTATTTATTTGAATGTGACTGAGCATTTCACTTAAATTCTTAAAAAAACCTTGTCAACATAGACTGTTTAACACTCAGTCTAATGTTTGACTTGGTGTATAATACAGTCAATCCCAAAAACTAATCTCATATTTCAGTCTGCATTTCTGCCATATTTCCATACCTTTCCTTTGTGTATCAGGGAATTCTTGTACTGTATGTCTCTGCGGATTTTGATAGTACTTACCAATTATATACATTAACATCTGCAGGTAATTCCTAAAGGTAAAGTTGAGAAGAGAGCTGACTTTGCTATATTCTGTGGGAAAGAGCCCAGGAAAGCTTTCCTCTTTAAACATAAATGAAAATGCTTTTCTGAACAACAAATCCCAAATGAGCACTACTACCTACAGAAGCAGCCTAGCCAAACACTGTAAACCCAACTGAATTTATACCTCTGTAAGAGTTCTGCAAATGCCATCCCATTCCTTGCCATTGCCACAGTGTCCAGGTAACATGCAAGCTGTTGAAAGAAGAGCCATCTCCCACTTTAGAGATTACAAGGAAACATCTTTGGATTTGGAAGGAGCTGGCAGTAAATAATCCAAATCTGCCAATCTGATTACCTGAAAACACATTTCTGAGGGATAATTTCCACATGGGATTTCAAAGTGTACAGCTCACGGTGAGATTTGCAGTTTTGAACAGGATTTCAAGTGCAAAGGGAATATGACGGAATGTTACCTGTTGACTGAACATGTAGGAAATGAACCTGTAGTAGGACTCAATTCTCCACAATGCATGTATGACAGTCCATCTATATTTAAATCTGTGGATTCCAGTGAAACCATTGCTGTATTGAAGCATACAATCACGAACATGTAAACATTTATTATATTGAGAAATATTGAATATCAAGGATTTTACATTCCCAATTCCTTCAAAGCAATTAACCATACTTGATAATAAAAAGATTCCCAAGACTTGATGCTTAAGTTATGCTTTTTTTTTCAAGATGACGCAACCAAACTATTGGTTGACAGATCCCCTGCCTCTTAATTTTTCATGCTCGTCTAATCTAAACTCATATGAGCTATGGCTCTTGAAAAATTACACAGGGCATGCGATACAATAATGCTGTACAATAAATATCTGTTATTCTTGTGATTCAGCTAAGATGTTTAAATGTGACCCATATTGGGCATAATTCTCACTACACCTGATCTTTGCATTTTATTTGTTCCATGTTATGTCGCCTGCATTGTATGGCTATAAACTGCATAGCTAGGAATCACAATGAGCCGTAAGTAGTGTACTATCTGATTAGTAGTTATGATTTTTTCAAAGACTGGGTAAACCAAGACTTGAGAATATAAGAAACCATAGTCTGCTGTTGTCTCAACCACAAAGAAAGTAAAAATATGTTTTTCAACAACACCAGTGTGTGTGAAACCCGTCAACAGCAGTCAAGAAAGTGTCTTCCTCCAACTGATTGGGCTGCATCACTGGTGTAGTGATGCAGCCCAATAGACCTACTTCTGCATTTTCAGATTGTAGTTCATGTTTATGATATGTAACATTTAAAGTAATTGAAATGATACACTGATAAAACAATTTGCTCTGTTAGCATGCATCATTACTGTTTGTCAGAGAAGGATGGATGGAAACAGTAACAAAGGTCAAATGAGGATTTTTAATCATGAATACACTGATGGATCTACGTTCTGAAACATCCCTACCAGCAATAACTATATTAAATGTATGACTGGAATGCATGATTATACTTATTGTAAATACTACTGTGTGCCAATGATTCAAAGTCATTTAAGTGCTTCTGCCTGACTTGCATGAGATATTGTACTGTGGTCTTCTGTACTGAATTGCATGTTATCCTATGGTGTGTGTTTCTTCTGGCAGAACACTTGCTTGAATGTAATTGCCTTTGAGAGGTTAACCATTGGAGTTGTTTCAGGTTAGACTGAGGAGGCTTGACATAGATTTTTTAGGCATGTGATTTTTTAGCCAAGGAAAAAGATATACTTGATGTTAATTGTGTCAAAGGATAGATAGCTGAGCACTGCTTTATTCTTAAGTATCCACAAATGTGTTTTGGCATTTGTTTTTGTGCTATTTCCTGCACTCCTAACATTGCAGAGGACATGTTGCCCCTGCCCCCCCCCCCCAACCATTTCTACACCCTTGCACACCCAAATATGGAATGTTCACCAAATTGGTGGAATAAATCAGTGTCAAGCAGAAAATAATTGCAAACCAAACTGTACTAATTGAATATTGTCCACTATAGTCATGAATTCCTTCCCACAATACCAGGCTTCATCAGTGGAAAACAAGGCTTTTGATTAAGCACTAATTTAAACCTGCATTTCATGATCTGTCTGTTGCTATAGAGAGAAAATGATGCAGTGATGTTATGATGTAATTAATTATCTATTCTGCAAATTCTGGACAGAGGGGAGAGTTTCCTTTTGATTTACAGGATGTTTGTCATCAGATGATTGATTGTGAGCTGTTCATATAAATCTGACTGTCTAACAAAACTGCTGTGTATCTGCAACTTTTCTCTGTATGTTCAATGTCGTTTGTACACTTAATCTCTATGTGATGTTTGAATGTCCATACCAGCATATTCAACAATTAATGGTTTGGTGCAAATAGGTCTCTGAATTTGTTATTGAAATGATTCATGCTTGACCTCAATAAAATTTTAGCAATTACAGCCAACCCATTGACAGAGACAATGCTGTACTTTCAGTTTAATAGCATTGCCATCGAGGATTGTATAATAAAATATTGACAGCCCCTGGGATCAGAGCAGTCATGTATGGATACACCCGATTGACAGAATGTTAGTTAATTGGAAGGCCATTACATCCATTACACCATGCCAGACAGAGAGGCAATGTTTACCATTTATAAAGATCAATGATAGGATGAACATTAAGGTCAAGTGCCATAAGGCCTTTAAGCACTATAAGACTGCTGAAGGGCTTTAGTCTATTTTAAATACTTTACAGGGTCGATGCAAAATGCCTTTCAAAGAAATCTTCAATGCCAAGGCAAGATTCCAATCAATACACGAATTGGTAAACCTTTTCCATTTGTTCATTCTACATGCATCTTTTCATTTAATTAATGAGGTGAGTGGTGAGAGGAAGACAGACATCTGAGCTTAACATTTATAAATACAATTCAGTATGATTTTTGAAGGCTGAAGAAGATTAGCATCTATTTTTTCCTTTACTCTGCCCCATGTTAAGGTCAAGTCCCAGAGAAGCTGCTTGGTAGGGTCTTTAACAAATGGAAATGTGTTTTATTTTGTATCCATCCCATGGCTTGAAATGTAGGCTTTGTAGAGGGATTTACCCATTCTTTGGTGTCAGGTACCACATGGGGCACAGAAGAAAATGCTCTTTGTTTCCTCTGTTTGGACAGAAGTCAGGTGGAAACTGGACAGGCTTCAAAGTTGTTTCCTCACAAGATTTCTTTACTCACTGATTTATGCCTTACAGTCAATGGAAATATACTGCCTTCTCGAATCGAACTGTAACAAAGGATTTTTTTTTTTTTTTGCATGGGTTACACTGTATAAAAATGTGATCAAGATTATCTCATGTTGTAAAGTATACAAAAATATGAAATGTAAGATATTTGTAAATGTATCCTGTACATGGGGCCCAGCGTTTTTATGTTTTGTTTAAAAAATTGGAAATTTGGGTAATTTTGAATTGTAATCCATAGTTAGCAAGATGAAAACTTAGGTCTTGGCTTCAGTGGTTCAGTAGCCCAGTGGTTAAGGAGCTCATCCTGAGCGCTAGCTGAGTGCTACGTTTGATCCCAGTCATGTCTTCAGCCAATGCTGACTGGGAGACCACACCCAATAAATTGGATTTGTTCCACTGGGAGGAATGGTGGGTATGTCGACAGGGGTTAGTCATCTCAATTTGTCAGGCCTGCGAGTCGCTTGGATGACATCAGCAGAGATGCTATTGGAAATAGTACAGTCCAGACAATATATGTCTATGCTTGCTTATAAGTTGCTTGCAACTTACCATTACACAATGCGCAACTTGTTCATCATAAAAAATGAACTTTTCATCCTCCGTCAAATACAGAAATTAGACATGGAAGGGTGAGTTCAGCAAGAGTTACATCAGATTTTTAGGGACAGTGTGTGCTTAATATTGTCTTACTTCATATACTGTAGATAAACAAGGAAGTGACCTTTAAACTAAAAATGACTATAGAGAGCACCTAACAGAACACGAGCAAGATAACCCAAATTTTGGTTTAAAGGCTACTTTGAAATCAATATTTTACTCATTAAACATTAAAATCTCATCACCTTTTCTGCTGCCATACTCTCTCACCCTTTAATGCAGTCTCATTTTTGCAATTTACTGTTGTTACATTTCCAAGCAGCCTGAATGTGAGAAGTTGGTGAGACTGATAGGATTAGTCAAACATGGTCAACCCCACAACCAACATTTCATAACCTGCTATAAGGAGAAAGCGTTAAAGAACCTGTTTGATCTTGGGTCTGTATAACAGGGTCAAGTTGATATGAACAGTTATGAATATATTTTCTGTAATTAAATTAAAAAAACAAAGAAATTACGTGCGTAGAAAAACATCAGATAAAAGACTGCCGATTAGATTATTTCAACATATTGTTTTCTAGTCCATCAATAAAACAATGGATTTGAGGAAGGTCTTAGCTCATAAATGCTCTCTCCTCTGTATAGTATGTGTAGCAAATTAGAAATCACAGACAGCCATGTAACCGGTAAATTGTTTTGTTGTAAAGGCGGCTTTTGAAATTGATATTTTACTTTTCTGCTTCCATACTCTTTCACCCTTTTTTTGCAGTCTTATTTTTGCCATTTACTATTGCTCCATTTTCAACTACTTACTTAAGGTATGAACTCCTGTGACCCTTGACAGTTCATAACTCCGTTGTATTGCTGTTGTCATGTATGTACGTGTTTTCATTACTAGAAACATCCCCTTTGTACGAACAGTGATATTGATTGTGATAGTATCTAATGCCTTTTACCACTTGGCAGATGGTTACAGATAAGCAAGTTTTAATCACTTGCGTTTGGACATGATTTAATGAGTTCCATACTATCTTAGAACTGCTAAACAGTGCTGTATTAGTAGCAAAATCTGATTAGATACGTGAAGTCTTTTTAATCTGGAGGTGCACCATAACATTTTCTTAATACTTACAGATTCACAAATTCCTTGGAAATTGTACAGCAAAGCTGGTATTAATTACTCATTTCTGCCCTTGAATGTAAATAATCACAAAGCATGAGTGGGCGATATAGGAGCTTTCCATGGTTAACTTGTCAGTTTTAGGAAGATGTATGGAGACATTAACTCCTGAAAACATGAGCTCATCAGCGCATACATGCGATTGATTATAAAGCCTGATTGTATGTAAATTGTCTCAATTTTTTGGCATAATGGTGTGGACTAATGAGCTGTGCTAAGCGTTCTCCAACACTGAACTAACCCACTAATGCACAGTGGTTGAAATATTAATCGTTATTCTTGTTCCTTTTCAATCATCTTCTTACAAGATTTCATTTAAAACATTGTTATATAGTTGCGCAGGTTGAATTGTTATCAAGTTTATGTACATAAAAATGAAATCCCAGGCATAAATCCTGTTTTTTTTTTTAGATTAATCAGCAACTGATTTTTCCCCCCGTTTTTGGAGGGGGGTGTCTGAAGACAGACCTTGGTTTCCTGACCATGACTGCATTACCCAGTCTGCACCTCCTTGAATCCCTGGATTAGGTACATCATAGCTTGGATTCTCCTGAGAGATTCAGATTCTAATTATGAAGAAATATGAACAGGAGAGGGACTGTCACTGGTCCCGAAATTTCATTTTAATTAATCTCTGGCAGAAATCAGTAGCTCAACGACATGACACACATCGCAGCCCAAAAGTAGATCCAATTTTCTGTCTCAATAGGCATTAAATTAGCAAGAACATTTTCACCATTGTCACCCTACGCACATAACAAATGAAGTACATTTGGGTATGTGACATAATGGAGAGCTAACAAATGGTTTGCTCCTGTAGATGTAGAGCATGTAGCAGGTGAATCATTCCTTTAGTACTTTGTCATGTTGGGGCCAAGGCATAGAAATATGCAGTGAGGCAGATTTGGTGAACCACTGGAAAAATTGCTTTGTGAAATTCTGCTCAGTGTATGCATGTGCATGTGCACCTGTTCTGTTGACTTTAAAAGGAAAACAACACCTACTTTTGTCATTTTCAGAGTGTACATTGTGCTAACTCATAATCCAATTTACATATATATCCCTGATAATATGACTGAAAATTGTATGACCATTTGACAGTGCTGTGGAAATGCAAATGATCAGCTATTTTCAACATTGTCTGGACAGATAGGCACTCAATGGTGGAAAATGCAATATTTATCTAGCACATGTGAGGCATGGAATTCAAATTTGCTCATAACACATGAGATATGCAACTCATATGAAATTTTGAAGAGTTTGTTTGAAGTGATTGATTAAGAGTTGATAGTTGATCAAGAATGAAACTTCTGATCATGATAGTTCTTTGTCAGTACCAAAGCTTAGCAGCTTTCAGGCTAAAATAATTTTTAACTAATCTTTCTTCAGCTTAAGGGCTTGCCAAACTGTGTCTGTCTTATACCTACTCAAAGACTGAGGCTGCAATCATTTTATGCAGCGCTGGATGATTTCCACGCTGGACCAGCATTGTGTAAATTCAAAAGTGGCCCTGCTAGTAACTAACAATTACAGAGCTATCATTAGGTTGTTTTAGGCAGCATCATAAGCCTCTTGCTGCTAATGGTGATAAAATTAAAATTTGTGGTAAACCACTGGGTCAAAATGTGAATGGTATCTGGTTCTGGCTCAATATATACTTTTTTTCCCAGGAACAATCTGTTTGATCACTGTTACAACAACAGGTTGTCCATATCCTTTTGGAACCTAGTTCAGAGTGCAGCATTTGCTGTGAAAGAAAGCAGTTTGAAAAAGGTATCAAGTAGAGCTCCTTGGATAAAAAACAGAGAATAGCTGTTGCATCTTTATGCTAGTTTGGTACAGAGAGGCCTGTGAAAGTCTTTCAAGTTCCCTTCAAAGCAGTAATAAACTTATGAAATGTGTTATTTCTTTGGCCATAGGGCATACACAGAAAGGTAGTCCTTATCCTTCTGTTAAAATAATAATGTCAGTCCTTCCATGTGATGTCCTGCTTGTGTCATTTTTTTGTCTTCCGGTCTGTCAGTGTGGGTGTGTCACTTTGTTTTGTTTTTCTTGGTGCATGTGCTTTCATTTTTGTTTTCAGCCATCGCCCCACCTCCTGTCCCGCCTATCTGCCCTGCTGCCACACCCACCACCTGAAGCCCATCCTGCACACCTGGTCCCTGTTGTCTTGTCATCATTCTGTGTATTTATACCCCTCTATCTGCTCTGTTTCTTTGCCAGTTTGTCACAGTGTTTCAGTCTGTTTCGTTCCTGCCTTGTTGTTTGCTTGCTCTGGTTTTTTTTTTGGACTCTCCGCCTGTTTCGTTGGATTTTGACCCTTGCCTAGCGTTTTGGATTTTCTGCTCGTGGATTCCCTGGTTTTGACTTGGACTGTTCTGTTACTATGATTTTGGATATCCTTCAATAAACGCCGGGTTTGTCATCCCGGTCTGCGCCTGGGTCATTCTACCTGAAAGCCTGACAAATAATAAAAAAAACATAGTTATATAAGAAGATTCATTCCAAAAATATGAGATGTAGACCACCATAATCAGTAAAGAGTACCATAATTAGTACAATCTCAATAATCATCTGCCATTTTTATCCCTCTCACTGTGTCTCTCACACACAGCCTTGTGAGGCTACATGGCATATACATGCACATTCTCAAGCACACAAAATTGGTACTGGGGAGTAGTGGACAGGTCTTGAGCTTCTACTTTGTATCAAGTTCATGAAACTTTTCTACACTGCCTACAAACAATATGAATCTCTAAAATATGTTGCCAGACTCTGCCTTGTGATCAAATCACAATGCTTCAACTGAATCCCAGTCACGTAATTCACAAAACCCAGTCCAGCACTTTGATCTTTTCCCTCTTTAGAAATTCCTTTGTTCATCTGGCCGAGGGCTGCATGATTAAATATGAAGGGATTTGTGAGCATTTAGCCACTAAATGTCACTTCAGCCCCTGTATATTTACTTTACATCTACCTGTTACAGCCAACAACTGCCTGATTTTAAAACACATTGGTGCAAGCCAACACTCTCCGAACAGTGTCACTGTACATATTATGAATTACAGCATTGCTGTGAGTTTTTCTTTGGGCAGGAGAAAAGCTTCAGGCAGCCTGGAGACATTTGTTGAAAAGGGGGCAGTGATGGGGACATCTGGCATTGTATCAGGGGATGAAAAAATTTCAGTTGTACAATACCAGATTATGTAAATTTTTATCATAAAACATGAATATCATATCCATCCACAAGCCTGCATTAGATGCATGCACTTTGAGCAGGCCCACCCCACAGCCTTGTGCATTCCTACAGTTGCCTAAACCCTCCTCTGTCATGTGCAGCACTAATTACCACATCTGTCAGGCATAATCAAGTTCATTACAATGATTCTGCCATTACTTCAGCTCCTGCTGATTTACTTTGCCTCTCCTGTAATTTAATTCCACTCTTATTTCCATATGGTATCAGGATATTGGTAAGGAAACTTCTCAACGTGGGCAGGTAGGACTCTATGGCTGCGAGGCCTCCGCAGAGGCTAAAGATGGTTAAAAAGCAATCAAGTGATAGAGGAGCTGTGGCAGTATATCTTTTTTTATTGCCAACGCCTGGGTCATGGAAATAGTTCTGTTTGAATTATTGCTATGTAAATCACCCAAAGTGCTTTTGTATTGGAAGCAGGCAGATTTAAGGAGTGGGAAAAGTGCTAAATGGACAGTAACCCAATATGCAGGGAACTTGAGAGGAGCTCTTCCTGTTATTCATCAGCGTCTGTGATTAGTAAGGCACTTTCCACCAAAATGTGACTAAACACCTCATTACGCTTCGTTGAATAAGTCCTCTGAAAGAACAACATAACAAACAAATTACAATGTATAGGGAAACATTCAATGTGAAATAAATATCTGTAGATTTAACTAAGCTAAGGTCATTTTGAAATATGCGTGTGCTTCAAAGGAAACACCGGTTGGTCTCTCGTCTGCAAACACTGAAGCATACGTGACTGCCAACTACTTCACTTGTGTGCTAAATATTAACATAGGCTGGTCATAACTACTAGTATAAATGATGGCAAAAAGTGCCAGTAACTATCTGTTGTAAATGTTTTATTCATATTGATAGAATTTAATATGTTTCAATGCCCCACATTCACAACAGTCTTAACAAATCAGATGACATCTGTAAAGTTCTTTTTCAATGAATCTACTGTTGGAAAATCCAATGGACCTAACTGACAGGAGCCCTGTATTTTGTCATAACAGCACAAAATAGTGTACATCAGACATTGAATAAATGATAAATAGGTCAGCTAATGTTACAATTGACTTTCCCATCCAGCTCTTCCTGAGCCACTCTCTATCTGTTTACATTCTCAATTCTGGGTGGAACTGATGGAGGGAATGTACCATTCTCTGACATAAATTACATATTAGGAAGATATACAGAGGATGCTGGCTGCCATCAAATTCAGCTTTGGCTGTGTTTTGTGCATAGACATCATGAAAGTTAAAAATCACGATTAAGTGTCTGAGTTTGAAAGCAACATGGAAAGCAACCTCAGATAGTGACACCGTAAATTTATAAATGTTTGGTGTGGAATTACATTTTGCATAACTACATTTATGAAATTCAAACCACCTACAACTTTGCTAAAATAAGGCTCAATCATTTGGCTTTGCTTGACTGTACTCACATAAATAATTACACTTGTATTTTTCATACTTTTATAAATATATAGAGGATGTATTTTGAATTCAAATTAATGCAATAAATCAATATGTTTTGGGTTTGTCCTGTTGGTTGATTTTTACTGTCAAACAAATGTAGGTATGCCTAAACAGAAGCCTTGATACTAATTCTGTTTGATCAGAATAAGTGTCCAGAGGGAGAAAACCACTGACAAACTGGCAGGTGCTATGAAAGCTTTCACAAAGATAACTTTACTAAACAAAAATCAAATATGATACACCAAACAATTTAAAGTGTATTGTAAACAATATAAGAATACCTTTCTCATAAAATTGACTGCAGGTCTTTATTTGATGAAACAGAGACCTCTGCTGGTAAGTTATATTGTATCATTTGTTCTGTGAAACAAGTACAGTTAATTACCCATGTGTATGTGTGAATGCTAGAGTTCGGAAAGTTTATTTACTTTTCATATGGTTTGCTTTTTCTCTCAGATAGAAAATCTGTTTTTTCATTTTGTCTGTCTCTTTTTAATCTCTTTTTGAATAGCTAAAACCTTGTCCTGATTTGTTCAGAGATAACACTGATTACATAGTGTTTGAATTGTTTCCTCCAGTGGTACACAAAATCTATCTGTACACCAGAAATTCAGCCCAGCACATCAGAAACAAATATATGTGTTCACCCTGTTAAATATCACTGCTATGTATGACTATCAGCCAGGAAGGGTTTTAAGGATTTACATGTGGTGACAAAGTGGTCCTTGTTAATGTCTTTGTTGGTAGATTTCTGTCTGATTATACCCGGCTATTAAGCATAACATAACCCAGTGAATTTCAAATGCCAGGAGCCTTATGTAGAACAATGCAACTATTATAGGGAAACAAAGAAAAACTAATATTACATGTTATAAATCCCATGATAATGCTGCTAGGCCATAAACTCCATGTTATTCTGAGACCAATGGCAGGTTGCAAGCTACACATCAAGGAGGTAGCAAACTTCTTTAGCCTGTACTTGATAATGATACAGATCCTGTTTTAATTATTCTGAAGCATCATGCAATTAAAAAATGTCAGTTTAAATAGGGATCATCCATTACCAGCTGATTCCATTTTACCTGATTGCAATCGATATTGTAGCTCTGCCTTTGTCCACTTCACCTGGAATCATTTTGAGTATCATTCATGAAACTGATCTCCATTTTCATCAGACTGTGTGCTTATCATGAAAACATTTTTTCAGCTATTATGTTAAAAGGTGAGACCTTTGCCTTCCCTGTTTGTAGCCCAAAGGCTGCCACTGCCACTATCAGTACATCACCCTGGGACGGACAGAGTAATGAACTCCTCCAATGGAAGTGTCTGCAGTGTGTGGCGTGTTTGGAGCTCAGCCCTCCCCAGTGCCCCAGCTGGCATTGCTGAGCATCACAGTCAGCAGACCCCCCCCCCGCCCCATCCCGAGAAGCATGAACCTGTCCCATGACCATCCGTCCCCGCTGGAGGGGCATTCCACTCCCCTCTTCCCATCCTGTCTTCCCCTCTGCAATCCTCCCGCCTGCTGGAAATCTTAGAAAAGTCAAAGGATTGTTTTCACTGAGGCATGCTCCCTCAGCTGCACTCTCACATGGGGACAGATCATTAAACAAAACATAGTGACCTCTCTTCACAGAAGAGGATTCCTGGACTTTCCACTGACGCTCACACAAGCAAGTGGAGGTTGTCTAATCTTTAATGTTTAATGCTGAATCAAGAAACGTAGGTGTGTGATAGCTTTATGGTGTGTTAGCCACATTGACTTGCAGGTCCATAGCCCTGGCTATTTTTTGTTTGTTTGTTTATATTAGTTTAAGGTGCTGTTAGCTATGGTAAGACATCAGTTGTCTATTCCTTTCCACCCCCTCTCTGTCATGGTGATGAACAACTAGAAAATATGGGAGAATTGTTGTCTACTAAAAAAGGAGCTCCTTGTTATGTACTAACAGCTACCTATCTTGCTGGGAGATGTTCCAACTTTGCAGAATTTATTAATGTCCAGCATTGTTTGGTTAATCACAGTAGCTCTCTTTTCCAGTGTTTTCCTATTTCCATGTACAGTTACATTTGCTAATTAGCTAGTAAGGGCATAATAGAGGCCATTGTGATTCCTCCTTTTTTCCAAGCAGTAAAATAAAGACGTCAAAGATAGCTGGACATGTTCAGTGTTCACTTTAAAACATCACTTCTGTTTGCAGAAGATGGTACATTTTATTAAGATGGTACATTTTATTATGCCAGGCAACATACTTCTGTGTTGGCTGCATAAACATGCCACCTTCTGCCAAAAAGTATAATCACACTGTGGCAAATGCAGAACTATTTAGCTAATTTTACCCGGAGTGTCCCACTTTCACTTTCCTGCTTTATTAGTTCACCACTTGCAGCAGTATATTGGTTTAGTCTTACCCATGATCTATATTAGCTCAACAAAGCTCCAATTCAGCTAAAATCAGTAATTTTTCAGACCTTCCAAGTCCTTCTCAGACTTCCACATAACTGTCAATCACTGACCTGGGCAGGTTGCTGATGGCCCGTCATATTTATGTTGAAAAGCAAAGCCTGGAAAACTCTGTACCTTTTTGTCCTGCTTATGTCTACTAGAGCAGATACTGTATGTTTCCCTCCATTCAAGTTGGTGAAACCTATTGCGACCAAGGAACTACAGTGGAGAACTGACTGAACCTTGTAAATTAAGGCCAATTAGGTTCCATCATAGCTTGATTCAGCACAGCCCATTGTGCTGGGACAAAAAGAGTATGAATGTAAAAGAGTAAGCTAAGTAGGTTGTACTGAATTGTTTTGCTATTATGACAGAATAAATAATGAATATCATGTTTGGCTTCATTTTACAATTTTGCAAGACCTTCAGATAATACGGCAAATAATATGGTGAAAATGTAATATGATTTGTCAAGTCATTGCCTATGATTGCACACTTGCATGTAATAAGACTGATGCCTGTGCAGTAGTAACACACTGACTAAGACACAGTAAGGTACAATGTGTAGGAGGTCCCACCACTGCAGTCAGGGTTGTAGTCATTGCTTTGAAAGAGGTCTTCTGACCAATGCTGGAAAGACAGAGACATAGAAACATACCCTGGTAGTTACAACACTATTATTTCAGTCTTTGCCAAGATATTAATGACTTGAACAGCACAAAAGGCATAGTCAATTGTCTCAAACATTTCTGCAGAATTGCACTGCAGAATGCCTTTGCCATATCATTATAGAGGGTATCCATTCAGTTGAAACCACTCTGCTACACACCAAGTTGACGCATCCATTGTGCTTTGCTCTTGGTAAAAGCTTGTTTATGTATGGCTGGAATTCATCCTGCCCAAAGATTGTGATGCCTTCTTTTTGTGCACTTTACAGCATATGATGAATATCCCCATCTGACCATGATCTTCTTTCTCAGCAATACATTTTTTTTTTATGCTGAGATATTTCTCTCCCAACTGTCTCTCTGTACCCCTACATAATCTGCCCATGCATACACCTCAATATCCACAGGTCAGCACTTTAGAATAGCCGTCAAGTTAACAAGTTATATCTAGTGGAGCCATACAAAGTCTATGTGTAAAGCAGTAATAGTAGACATAGAAAAATAGGCAATATACATATTATGATGTCTGACAGACTGTACTATGCAACAGTTTTGTAATGATATCAAAATGTGTGGAATAACATCTCCAAAATTGCAAACAGGGATAACAAGCCAACTGGGTAACACTGTCAAACAAGCATGATGTAGGAGTAAAGCAAAATTTGAATTTTCTTTTGAAAGATAAAACATTTTGTATGAAACATTGGTTAGAAAATAGGACATAAATACATTGGTGATTTCAGGGATGGGTCAATGAGCCTGTGGGAAATTTCAGGTAGGTAGACGAGAGATTCAATTCATTGATCAGTTTTTTATTGATAGACCACTGGTAAGGAAATTGTCACAGAGTGCCACACAGAATGCACAACTAACAACTCACGTCACTGTCAGTATAGGAAAAACCGATGCTATAGCAACAAAGTAGAAATCACCTAAGGTAAGAATTTCATCATTACTTTTTAAATTAGATTTAAAATAAATCAAGACAAAAACAATAATCACATGCAATAAGGGGGTGAGCAACTTCCTTTAAAGAGTCATATGAATCGTCAATAGTCTGTGTTCACATTTCCCACTCCGGGTTTGACCAAAGGCAAGGATTAACATTAAGCTACAGTCACATCTTCTCACATGATTCACTACTGTGGTACTTATTTATTTATTTCTGACAAAAGCAGAATGGTTGTAAAAAAAGGCATTGTGTCCTTAATGGCTGGGGGAAAATAATATGCTGCAGTGACACATAATGTGATATCATTTCATTTAAAGGAATAAAAAGTATTCTGAGTGCATCATAGCATACAGTGTTTCACTCCTAATGAGTCAAGAAGGTGTCCCAGTTAGTGGCACCTAAGCATAAGCTGTCTTCTGGTTTGTTCAGCAACCTCGTTATTTGTCCCAGATTCCTCAGATTCTGGGCTTTAGAATATATAATTCATTTATTACAAAATATTTTTAAGGAACATGTAATGATAAATTCAGTTCACATGATAGGCTGCTTTGTAGGTCAAACACTGGGGATTGAGAGGGGGGTGGGTGGGCGGTGCCAAAGCTATGGATGGAGGTAAGATGAAACATAAGAACCACAACCTAATTTTTTCACTAATAGTACATAATATATTTTAATGACTGATATTTCACGACAGTCAGGAATGGTAAAAACTGACCTTTGACCAGAGCCCCCTCCTTTTTTAACTCATGACATGATTGCACAAGCAATGAAGTAAAGCACATTTGCTTTGTCGGAACTACCGTGTGCAGGGGAAGGTAGTGAAACACATGCAATGCACATGACTGAAAATTCCTTTCTCTGCCAAAGGCACATAAGCTCCAGTACAAAGAATATTTCTAAAAATGGAACATATTCTCACATCTACGATGTGCATGGTGTTGGTACATAATTACAGAATGGAATAACTCAGTGCCTATAACAAGTTACCTACTGATGCAGCCTATATTTAAAAAGCTGTTGCATACAGAGATGATAACATCATCTATTATTTTACTCCCATTTTTAATCGAGTGAGATACAGTTTCCTTAATGCATGGTATTACCAAATACGAAGATGTATCTTGTTGACGCTAACCTAGACCTCGTACCACAGTGCATACGATCCCATTACCCATGCACCAGTATGTCTGTTGAAGTGAAGCAATTCCATGTACACCCTACAAGTGAAAACTGAGCAGGATTACAACCCATAATCCCTGAGGTCATTGCCCAATTATGAAGCTCTACACAGCCTGGTATTGCAAAACACAACGTGAAATTCATGTGACCGTTCAAATATTTTCTCCTATTGGTATTAAAGTGCCTGACAGGAGGACACAATTTCAGCAAAACTGTCTCTCTGACTTTATATAACGTGTCAAAAGTTTGGACAATACTTGAGAGAAATGATGTTACAGAATTTTTTTGTAAATATGATGAATATGGTTTAGTAATTAGGGGGAACTGACTCACATAATTAAATGGATTCTAAAGCATCTTGTGTTCCTCTCTGCCAACACAATCTCACTGAAAAGTAGTTTGCGCTTTGAAGCAGTGGCACACATATGGCATTTCAAAGCTTTAAACTCCTCTTGAACTCAGTTTTTTTTGCCAACATCAGCTCCACCCTTTGTTGTTAATACAGGAATCCACTTTCTAGAAACCAATAAAAATCTGAAACTGTGCACAGAAATGCCTACAAACAGCTCTTATCGGCTGGCAATATGTATGCAGAATTGAGAATTGCTGTCTAAATAACCCCCAAAAAGAAAGCATAGAGAACATGTAAGTGCATCTGTAATAGCAATAGGTGACGAAACATAGATGAAACTTCATAATACTCTGTGATATGTTGCCTGCATTCATATTAATGTAATTGCTATCCTCAATGTTAAAACATTAAAAATAAACCATGTTAAAACTGTGTTGATAACAAAACAATGAATAACAAATAATTTAAACTGCTCCTGTAATTATAATTGCTATTTTAAGATTCAATGTGCAACCTGCCTGTGGATTGTTGCATGCCTGTGGTTCATTCTAACAGCTCAGATAAGTATTTCATATCAATGTGCAACTTTTCCAGGCATGATAACACCGAGGATATTGTGAAAGACAATGTGTCATATCACGTCAGATCTTCGTAATATTGCCAACCCGGGTCCGTCCATATTGTTCACAGTTTGATGTCTACAAGTATCAGACACAAATCGAGTGAGAGGGTTTTCTGGAACAGTTTAACACAATGGGCGCTCTTCTTCTCAAAGGATTTATCTCCAGTTTCATTTTACATCTTTGCAAGTCTCAAGGTATGGATAGTACAGGTACTCCATTTTTCTTTCCTTTTTTCCTTGACAGTTCTTCTTTTCATGTTTACTCTACACCATATATAAATACATAATACACTTCATTCATTTATTTAGTCTATTTTTGGTCACATCCATAATAATGGAAAAAATGAATTGTGCTAACATACTAACATGTCAACTTCATAGCCTGTGAAGCCATTCTTCAGCTAAGGTGTTCATTTTTGTACTGAATTATGAACTGTTCAAGTTAGACTAAATCCTCTCCAAATGCAAATCCTTTGTAAATCAATAGTGGCATGACTAATCCATCCAGGCTTTTCACTGAATTGATATAAGACCTGAATTTAGCAGGAATTCAACATTGCTCCTTTTTCCTATGAAGTTACTGAGACACCGTTGGTTGTTGACTTGACTCTGCTAGTGGAGCAGAAGATCACAGAGCCTGGTGCAGATACAACAACACAACCCAATGAAGTTGAAGGAAAAGGTAACTTAATCTTAATGTCAAGATGTCCATGGTGGCTTATCTGAGATTTTTATCTCAAATTAGTGCAATTAAACAGATGAATAAACAACCATTCCTCTTGTACCTGTATTTTCAATATATCTCAGCCTGAGTAGAAATATGGATCGTGAACTCTTAGTAGACATCTTAGTAATGGATAACTTCTAGATAAATAATCCAAAATGTACATTTGGCAGTAATCTTAAAATACCTATTACATACTTCATATGCAAATTTCCCAGAATGATAAGAATTCTTTGTTATTATCATGAACTTAAGGCTGTTAAAGACTAACTTCCAGTTCACATAAAAATGTGTGGGCGGATGAAGCAAAGTTCCCCTATTAACATGATGAACCATCTTACTTTATTTAAATGGCAATCAATTTTATCACCCCTCACTATTTTAGGCTTTTAGTGAGAAATAATCCAGCACTGATCTTTCACTGGTAGCTACAGTAAGCCTCCCATTCAGAAAGCCATCTCCCCTCCTCAGATACAAATGCCCAGGTTGTTTGTGGGGAGGCCATTGTCTTTATCTTGTTCTTGTTGTGGACTCATTAAGTGTTCTAATTGTCTTGCTGTTAGACTAATTATTGCTGTTTTTATATTTGTTATCAAAGGTTATCAATATTTCATTTTATGCATATGCTAAGATTGCACTTTGCTTTATGTATGTTATACACGTATCAGGGTAACTTCATACATAAATTAAAAGTAAGTCACCCTGGATAAGAGCATCTTATGAACAGCAACAATAAATATTATAACATTACTGCTGCAGTGACTACTAATAATAATATAATTCAGAGTGAAAATAATGGCCTCATTCTTGTGTTCCTCTTTTAAAATAGCTGAACATCAGGAATGTGACAAGTCTGCAATAAGGGCATAGGCGCTGCGTAGTGATATGATTTTACAACAGTGTACCCATGAGAGGCCAAAAGCACTCTCTGCACCACAGGCCAGAGTTCCTCAGACGTACTTCTGACAGGGTATGCTGAGGAAAATGATAACTGTTTGTGAGCTTTGTGAAGTAACTTGAAACTGTTTCTTGGAATTTAGATATGAAGTGTCAAAAGTGGAAATTTCCTTTTTCGGCCCATGTAAATATTTTAAAAGTTTAGGATGGTGCTTGTCTGGTTTTGTCTTTGATGCACTAGCAGAGCACAAGAAACTCAAACTGCAAGCTTCCCTTTACAAAATGTAGTCTGGGCTACAAGTTAGATGATAAATGTATATATTCAAGTTGCACAGGATGGTTCAGAACTGGGCAGACTGATCTTCACTAGAATGCTAAATGTCTGCCCCCTGTCAAAGATCTCACTCCAGCCCCAGGTGATACATACGTGCCACCACAGTCACAGGGCTCTGTGATTGCCAGTGTGTGTGAGGAGGGCAACACCCTGGGTGAGGAGACTGGCAAGGAGACAAATGACTTCACTGAGTCTGTCACATCCAATGATGATCTCCTGGACCCAGACCACGCAGAGAACGTGCCAGCTGTGGACAGTTTAGTGGAGGAGGCCCCAGAGGCCCCCTCTGTGCCTGTCTTGGATGAAACTGGCAACAGCAATGAATTGGGAGAAGAAGAAAGTGATGATACAGGTAAGGGAAAATGATGAATGGTATTACGCCCCCAACATAGCACAGCGTTACATATGCACTGGTAATTGCTTGATACTTGGTGCTCAGATTGCTGACGGGCCTTGAAATCGCAACGTATTGAGTTCTGCTCTAATGTGTTATAGTGTTGCATTCATAATATGTACAACAATGTAAATTAATTTTAAATGTATGTGTGAATTAAGAAGACAATGTATGAGGAGAACATCTCAAAGCTAAATCAAGCAGAACAGTGGAAGTAATCTTTAAATTGAGTGAAATGTTTATTTTGGATTGTGAAAATCTTTAACATGTATAACATTTAACATCATATATGCAATTGCACATCTATTGTGTTTTTGGCAGTAAAGACAAATGGTGTGCTTAAAGCCAGTCTCCATTCCTTCTCTCCTTCATATATTTCATTTTCCAGGTGATGAGTCATGGAGGATTGGTGCTATTTCTGCAGTTGGATCTCTTGCATTGGGAGCCGTTATTGCAATTTACTGTATTAAATTCAGAAAAAGAACAGTGAGGTAAGTTTGTTATGGCTCCCATTAAAAGTACATACATTTTCACATTGCCTAAGGTGAAGTCAAATTAAAAACTAATACTAAACGGCAGGTAATAATGAAAATTTTGTCAATTGTAACTGGCAATAGCCAATCCTATCACTGACTATCACAGCCTATCATTTCCATACCAAAACAGCATGGAAGCTGGCTTGAAAAAAATGGTGTGTAGCCAGTCTGGCTTTGGTGGTACACTTTTTACACTATAATGAATGTATTGTGAAATATGGAGTGAAGCTGGCTTAATGGCAACTTCAAGGTGTTACAAGTAAAGGAACATACAGGAAAAATATTTATTTGGACAAACCAACAAACAAAGTTGCATTGCAAGGGCCAACTGCGAAGGCCAGTATGTCCAGCACCTGCCTTAGGCTGAATTTCCATGTTTTCATTCATTGTTTCACGGTTACTTCTGAGCAGATTTAATTGCATTCTTAATTTTCAGATATATATTAAACATTGACAGAAAGGTTAATGAGTGACTAAAGGTGCCCTATGCAATGCAGTACAATTTTTGTAATGACTTACCCAAGCATTTTAAAATTAATTTGCTGAGCAATCACAATCATTCCACTGAAAGGCACTGTACAATAGCAGACTGAGTGCAACAATAGCTTAACTGTAATAACAGTGATGATAAATTGGCTTCCTGTTGTATTAGAATGGCAACTGAAAAGGAATCACTTTGAGTTATCAAGACAGTTCATTACACCTCTCATATTAATGAAATCAGTGATAGTTTTTCATTTCAACCATGAGTGATGTTGTATGTAGCTGATATCATTCATAGACCGGCCGCACCAGTGAAATTGTCTGAGGACAGTGAAGCAGCTGAGACAATCCATGGGGAATCCAATGAGAACACTCTGACTGGAGGTGAAGGGCTATCAAACCAGTATGTATATAGCCAAAAGTTCAAAGCACACAAGATCAGTTTTGTTACATTCTAGATGATTGCGTTTTGTTTTGAATAAGAACCCTCCTTATTATGCTATCCAACCAATGAATATCCCTCTGCTATTTTGTAAAATATACATTTTAGTAAAATAGCAAAATATACTTTATAAGAGAGTTTCAGTTTGAAGGTGCCCCATCACTGTCTTCTTGAAAACCTTCTATGTATCAGTAACCTCATTTTGAAGACTGGAACTTCTTAGCTGAAATTTCCCTTCTTTTGTTCATTTGAAGAGTCCAGGTTTTAGCGAAGTAAATCACTGAGAAGCTAATATTAATAAGGTGTGTATTTGTAGATGGAACTACCATATCATAAAGTAAAAGAGCAATCATCCAACCACCCATTTTTAAAGAAGCTCAGAGGAAGCCAAGTAGTATGGTAATATAGTTCCCACCCTCAGGGAAAATGGGTGGAGCAGAAACATTGACTTTAGCATACTACACAGAGGATTCAGTTCCTTCATATCAGGGGTTAATCAAGCTCCCATAAGAACCTTGAGGGGATGATATATCCGACACACACTTTTTAATATCCTCCTCCCAGACCATCTCCAAGCATTATTTCTCCTGGGAGTTCAGGGTGGATATATACCATAGACCATAATTTGAACCGTAGGTTGCACAAAGGCCATTCTCTGAGGGGCATTCCATGGGTCATGCAGATAAGCGTTTGCCTGCAGTGTGGTGAATATTCAAAAGAAGAAAAAAAATGCCTTAAATGAGATACTTCATGTTAATGGCAAAAGCATAGTGCTGTGATCTAGTGCTATGCTGTCTTATGTTTTCTTTCTTGTTCATTTTCAGGAATGTGGCCCGTGAATCCTTAGATCTGACTGTATCCAAAAAAGAGGAAAACCTGTCAGACTTTCCTCCGGATTTGCCCACAGAGGCTGTCAGTTCTCAGGATCTGCCGCAATATGTCAGAAATGACATGCTTTAGAGATCTTCCTTTGCTTTGTTTTTTCTTTTCTTATTCCATTTGATGTTAGATTGTGTTATTTCTCATGGATATATGTAATGTAGTTTACTCCTAACAAATGAAACAGTGGGACTGCTTAATGGTTATCATTCTCAGTAAGAAATATACATTTATATTTCTTACCGAGAGTTGTGAAAACTATATATATATGTTTCTCTGTATATTTTTTAGTTTTCTATGTGTGATTTCAGCTGCTTCATGTGCCTTTTCAGTAATGTATACCTATTGCTGCTGTAGAATTCATTGTACAGCAGTTATTCACATGAAAGTGAAATGACCACAGAACAGTTTATTAAAAACTTTCATGTTAACCTGAGTTGATGTGATAACTTTGTCTAGCAACAACTTAACAGACCAAGAATGCTTCAATATGATTTAATTTATTTTAAAAAAAACTTAGTTTAAAATAAATGTACATACAGTACATCTGTACCTTTTCATTGTCAGTGTATGACATAGAAATGCGAGTAGAAAAAACAAAAGTATATTTAAAAACACCAACTTTTTTGAGTTATGTCTCCAAAATGCATAACATATATAAAAAAACTCCAACGAATCTGCTGTGCTCTGGAACGATGTTTCCATTACATCGGACGTTGTTGCTGCCATATACTGTGCTGTATATTAGGAACTTTCTCAGATACTCTCAGAACTGTTATAGGATTCGTTCAAATGAACAGGCTCTGGCACAGCAGTAGCAAACGTGCATGACCAACTGCTGAGGAAACTACCTGATTTTTTCCTCCTGGTAAGAATGTGATGTGATCACGAGGAGATCTGAAATCCAAGCAGTCATGCGGTATTTGGTATTTAAAGGCGATCTTTATTCGTCCGGTGTGGGCGGGGTGGTTCATTATTGCAGCGTGCACTTTCTATGAAATTAGTTCCAGTGATTACAAGTTGAATTTTTGTTCATATGCTTTCTTTATATTTGTAATTTGTAGGTAGGTTAGTTTAAAGTTTTGTTTGTTTTTTTGGTTTAAATAAAGGCGTGAAAAGTAATCACATACAAATGTGTTTAGACACAAAGAGGGATACATACATATAGGACAGAGGTGAGAGTTTATTGAAGGTGTTCCTAAAGGTGGGTGTATATATTTTTTTCTCGAAAGCATGTGGAAGTATGGGTTTATGGTTATTTTGTGCGCCGTGGTCGTGCGCTCACAGTTTCCGAGGGAATGTGTGACTCCAGAAGGACTTCGAAGCGGTCAGTGTTGTCCGTCTCCAACTGGTGCGCCGAATGACAGCTGTGGATCCAGCACAGGACGGGGACAGTGCGTGTCTGTCGTCGCGGATGTACGTCCCCACGGACCGCAGTATCCTCATGACGGTGTCGATGACCGGGAACGCTGGCCTCTCCGATTCTTTAATCGCACCTGCCAATGTAACGGGAACTTTACCGGTTATAACTGTGGACGGTGCAAGCATGGTTTAACAGGAGTAAACTGCGATCAGCCTGTTCCTGTAGGTAAGAAACAGAAAGCTTGCTGTTGAAATTCTGTTTCCTTTTAGTTCTCTGTTCTGTATATGACTGGATTACCTTGGTCTTTGTGGGGGAAAAAACTCTACATGGATAAAGTGGTAGAAGTCCCAGCCACTTGACGTACCACGGTACATTCATCGACATGAAATTATTTCATAAGGCTCTTGTTTGGTGGAACGAATTTAGGTTAAAATGAGGTCGCACTGTCTGTAGTGGTCGTTCTAAAATGCCTTGAAATTTATTTTGTATGATAATGACGACGGTCATTAACTTGTTAATTTCATGTGGCACGCTCTACGATAGTGAATTGCTATGATATAAAGTATATCTTATCAGGTAAATCTTACTTAAAACCACTGAGGCTTAAAGTGGGGTTGAAAATCCAAGGTTTGTTGTAGTTGTTTTTGTTCATCAGTTTTGAGAGCCATGAAAAAATATTAATGTTGATCAGTGGTAATGGAATACAGTTTAACGTGAGATATTTTTTTACTTTAGAAATCAGTCTGTTTGCGTTATGAAAACTTAAATGAGCCCATATGTTAGTTTTCAGCGTACGTGATTTGAATATTGCTAATACAGCCACTAAAGACTGTATTAAGACCTTCCAGTTCCACTTGTGTATTATTCTTTCCTCAGTCCGCAGGAACGTGATGCTGTTGAGTGCGGATGAGAAGAGGGCGTTTGTGAACGCGCTGGACCAGGCAAAGCGCACGGTGCACCCCAATCTTGTCATCGCCACAAGGAGATACGAGGAGATCTTTGGGCCTGATGGCAACACCATGCAGTTTGAGAACATAACCATCTACAATTACTTTGTGTGGTCACACTACTATTCTGTCGGTAAGACCTTCCTGGGGCCCGGACAGCCAAGTTTTGGAGGAGTGGACTTCTCTCACGAGGGCCCTGGCTTTGTCACCTGGCACAGGTACCACCTCCTCCAGCTGGAGCAGGACATGCAGGTGAGGAGAGGGATCACAATGACATCTACATACTGACAGAATGCAATATGTTTGTCAGGGAGGAGAACAGTTTCTCTTATAATGTTAATGTCTGCTTCTATTTACATTAATGTAGGTGATGATAATAAAATTGTCATGAAAATACAATTTGCAGAGATTTTTATCAGCTCATTCTCTGTCTTTCTCTTAACTTGTCAGTAGAGACAAAAAGAGATTTTTTTTTTTTTGCAACTTTCATTTGCATAGAGAGCAAATAACAGACCAATATTATTCTGGATTTATGTTCAACAGTTTCACCACTTGTAGTATTTCCCCTGCCAGTAATGTGGTTTTAAATCATGTTGTAGGATATGCTGCAGGATCCCTCCTTTGCCCTGCCCTACTGGAACTTTGCGATTGGGGGCAACACATGTGATATCTGCACCGATGACCTGCTTGGTGCAAGAAGTACTTTTGAGCTGAACTCGATCAGCACAAACTCCATCTTCTCTCAGTGGCAAGTTATCTGTGAGAGTGTGGATGACTATGACACCCTTGGAACTATTTGCAACAGTAAGAATGCTGTTCATTTCTTATATGCTGTTCCTCATGCTTGGAGCGTGGACAGTATAGACATTAGGTTAATTCCGTCTTAAGAACAGTCTCTTCTACTTCTTATCTGAGTTTTTGGTCTTATTGAATTTCATGGTGAATCCACCATGGCAACTTTTCTCAATATTATTTAAAATTGTTTGTTATTTATTTTGCAAAGCCAGTTTTTGCATTAAATCCCTGTATTTCATTGACAATAGCAATAAATCTGTTATCTGAATGAAGTAATTGTTTCCATTAAAACGCATTCCTCATATTTTCATTTTCTTGCTTAAAATCATGTGGACAATGTAGACATGATTTGGACTACTGTATTGAAAGAAAAGTTTCAAACTCAGTCCTGTAGATTATTTATTGTAATGCCTTTGCCAGGAAATAGTGCCTGTGACTCCCTGATAAAAGCAATTACTGGTCTGAAGATATAAGCCTAAAACTGACGATAATAAAAGTACATGGTCTCAGATTATTGCATGTGTCATACAGAATTAACAATCAGAGTAAATCTGTCTGCTGTTTAGTGGTAACCATTTTCAATGCTCTCATTTTAGTAAGGTATTGTTTTTTACTGGAGAGGCACATATCTATGTGGATGCCATGATTAAACCAATATTCCTCACATCTTGCACTCAATGCTCTGCAGGCTCAGAGAGCAGTCCAATCAGGAGGAACCCAGCTGGGAACGTGGCCAGGCCCATGGTGCAGCGCCTGCCTGAGCCACAGGATGTCGCCGACTGCCTTGAACTGAACACGTTCGACACCCCTCCTTTCTACTCCACTTCCTCCGACAGCTTCCGCAACACTGTTGAGGGTGTGCCTTCTCTCTGAGGGGACTAAGCCCATTCCTACTGCACACACATTTTTTCCCCCATACACGCCAGTGTGGGGCCTTTGTACATCATCTTAAAAGAAAAAAAAAATTGCTTTCATTGCAATGAATTTGCCTCTGGGTTTGATATGGCAGTATGCTACATTTTAATTTTAATTTTAATTTAGGTGTTTTCCCTTGTCTTTGTGTCCAGGCTACAGTGCCCCTCAAGGGAACTATGACCCTGTTATCCGCAGTCTGCACAACTTGGCTCATCTATTTCTCAATGGAACTGGAGGACAGACCCACTTGTCTCCCAACGACCCCATCTTTGTCCTGTTACACACCTTTACTGATGCTATTTTTGATGAGTGGCTAAGAAGGCATAGCCCTGGTAAGTGTTGACTCTTATTTTAGATATTTGCTTTCTGTCCAGTTGAATATGTGCATTTATTTTCCATATTGAATTTGATTTAGAATTTCATTAAAAATGTATTCATGTTACAGATGCAACAATGTACCCTTTGGAAAATGCTCCCATTGGACACAACCGGCAGTTCAACATGGTTCCCTTCTGGCCACCAGTTAGAAATGCAGAAATGTTTGTGACTGCGGCTGAAAATCTGGGCTACTCATATGAGGCAGAATGGCCGGGTGAGTATTCTGAATATAAGCACTCACATGTAAGCACATTCATAAGTATTCTTGAATATTTGTCAAAGAACCTTCCTGTTTTATGTCACATAGATGTTACATGTGATATGCATTAGGTAAGTCATTAGTAAATTTCTCTAGACAGCTTGGTGAAATTTGAATTGAAGCAAGCAGTTGTTTTATTGTCTGTAAATTAAAGTCAAACACAAGTTACTCTCTGTTATTTTTCTTCTCCAATTTTGCTGTTTCATTGGAGTCCACTTTGGGTTGCACTAAAAGCGGTCCCTGAGGTTACTGGACATTTTCATGGAATTTGTGTGGCAAGGACCCTACCCCCCATGTTGAAATGTACTGATGTGAGTTTTGTTGCTTGTTATCTGCAGCTCGTCCATACACCCTGACAGAGATTATAACCATGGCTGTTGTTGCGGCTCTTGTTGTGGTGGCTGTCATTTTCGCTGCCACCACTTGTGCCATGCGTACAAGGTCATATGGCAAAATCGAGGCCCGCCAACCGTTACTTGGGGAACAGTATCAGCGTTATTCCGATGATCATGACAGACACCAGGATAAAACTCAGTCTGTGGTCTGAGGATTGATGCCCGTCACTACTGAACTCAGTCTGTCTTATTTTTAATGTAATAAAGAGAAATTTGGTTTTATATCTTTAAAAACTGTGTAGGTGTTTTCAGTACCATCATAACTACATCATTTGCTTTCTGTAGTTTCTGTAGATTTAAACATAAAGTGTATTCTATGTTCTCATAAATCCCAAACACTCATGTTTAAAAGTTTCCATTTGCACTTTTGTATGATATGAACATTGCTGTTAATCTGCAAATACTTACTCAACCTGTTCCAATTTTATTAACCTGCATCATTAGCACAATATTCTTTTGAACAATAATTTTATTCAATGCATGAAGAAGTAAGAATAAAATGTTTCAAATCAAGATCATATTGTATTTTTTAACCAAGTCCCTGAAAGAAAATCCAATATGCTCTCACAATAGTTTCATTAAAAGGCTGTATTGTTTCCTCCAGAGTGGTTAAGCCAGCTCAGAAGGAAGCAAAAATGGAGAGAAAGGGCAACTGGGTCTGTTGGCACTGTCACATCAGTGTTAACAAGAGGCTTAGTCATAGGCTTTGGTTGAAATTAAGCACAACAATGCAATAAAACAAGTAAATCTCCCACACAGTAGAAATGCATTCAGAACAATTTGTTGTTGGTCATTAGTGCTCATATTAATACTACATGATGTGTAATATGATTGTTAACCAAAATAGGATGGTATGATGAAACTGTTTCACTGAAATGCATAGTTATATCTGGTTTCCAGTACACTAAACTTTAAGTAAGTTGCAGGTCTATAATATTGCTTTCATTACCAGAAATTTTCTTTGGCTTACTGTACTACATCTTCCTGCAACACTGCCAAATAATTCAGTGCCAGAGGACATAGAGGGATACTTTCCAAAAACAAAAAATGAACAAGACTGTCAGTGTTAAGCTTTTTGACACAATACTATCATGTATCTTGACAGCCTTGTAGAAATGCAGTATCGCTTTAAGCATTTTGGCATAAATTTTCATTCTTTGAGACATGTCTCAACAAACATTTTATGCAAGCAGCACATTGTAAACTGCAGGCATTTCCACATAAGTGTCAACAATAAAAAGGTTTTTAATATTAGATAATCACTGCTTATGACAGTGCATGGGGGCATCTTGGTATATGGGACCATCTTGAGGAAACAATGTTTGCATCAGAGGATGTACCAGGTGGCCCAAAATATCTTTGCATTCCTGGGCTGAAATTCTACCATGCAGAGTAACCATCAGACCCAATGACTCCCGTGAGATAGCGGCCCATGCCATAACAGATCTACCACCATGTTTAACAGCTAGAGACAGGCTATGTGGGTTGAAGGCTTCCTTTGGCTTCCTCCAAACATAAACGCAGATGTAGGAACATAGATGATGCAGGAATAAATGTTCCAGATGTAGGAAAAAGAAGAAAAAGATGACTCATCAGACCATATTTCTTCCATTGCTCAAAAGTCTAGACCTACTTTTTTACCCTGTGTGTGTGTGTGTGTGTGTGTGTGTGTGTGTGTGTGTGTGTGTGGGTGTATAAAACCACTTTATTGTTACTACTTATATTAATTGAAAAAATTAATTTAAAACATTTTAGTTTTTAATTTATGTTTTCACTATACATTGTATCTTTTGCACTTCTATAAATTGTCCACTAGGGGTGGTGTGAGAGTAGGATCCAGTACCTACTGAATTTGTATCTGAAACGCCTTGCCAATGTGGAAAAGAAGCAGACGACACTAATCAGGATCATATGCTTTCTGTATCCACCAATGTCCACCAATCTATGTCCATTGAATCACCTGTGGTGAGCATATCAGCATTTCAAGCAAAATGGAACATTTTACATTTAGTTTTATTTGCATGTGAGAAATAGTAATAATTCAAAAATATTTTGAAAAGAAACATGCAGCTGAGGTTGCTAGACAAAAGGCAGAGATGGAGCAATTCACTCTGAAGTTATTGCAAACTTTGCAAGACAAAAGCATTGACAAAACCTGACCTGAGATTCTGCCAGTCTGCAAATCAAGGCTTGGAATGGGAGGTGTGTTACAGCATTCCTTATCAATGTTTCCTTAGCACAGGGCTTGTCAATCAGGAATCCACAGACTGATCAAAGTGCATTTATGACAAAAAGCGAATCCCAGATGACTAATAATCATCTGAGAAGTGCAGTAGTACCAGGGTGGTTGAATGATATCATGTGGTTTCATTTAAAATAGTGTCAGATTTAATAGTAATGAAGTTTGAAATGTTAAAAATTACCCCAGAGTCAACTCAGTATTTACCTTAACACTACAGCTACATGTGAAGTCCCTGTGCAGTGATTATTTAAGTTAGAAATTGAAATAAAGTAACACACAATTTTTACACAATGTTTCAAATTTTAAATAGTAATAGTTAAAAACAGTGAAATATGACCCCATGTTTAGAGGACGCATGGGTGAGTTTGGTATGAAAAGTATTATTCAAATGTTGTTCAACATTTTCCCGTTGGACTACTCCCATCCAGGACTGAAGTATTAGCTTTTCATACTCACTTCATTCTCCAGTCATTATACTAGACTGAGCGATGTGTACAGTATGCAAACTACTGATTTGTCTTTGGACACAGTGTTTGGAGTAGCTTGGTGCCAAGATTTACAATACAAATGTGACAATTACATAAGTTTATTACAATATAGCATCACCCGTTTTGAGTTTTTCCTTCTTTCTGTCCATTTCAAATTCAGTGTTGAGGGCCCTCAAAGTGTAGAGGTTATCCTTACACTTAGTTGGAAAAAAATATCATTACATCCATAATGCTCTTTGTCCAACACCTTTAGTCAAAACATATGTTCCTTTGATCTAATACACATTTATAAACCTAAATATTAACAAAAGTAATAATTCGATCCATCTTACTCAAGCCTGATGAGATAAAGAACAGGGTCTTTCTGTTCCTTTTACTGTTGCGTCTATATTGCTGGCAGCAACACCTGACAGAAGTCCTTCTCCTCAACAGTGTCTGACCTTAATACACTGAGTCATATCCGGCTGAGATACTGGGCAATTATTTGTGTATCAATTATTCTGTAAAGCTACCTAAGCTGTACATCTTGCTTAGATATACACTGTAAGCAGGCAAACTGTGGTAACGTTTGTTGTTGTGTAAATGTGACACTTTAACATGCGAAATCCTTGCCAACAATTTTTTTAAATTTAATTTAGGCGGTACACGCTAATAGTTCATTTACGGTAAATGGGCGGGCCTGATGAGGTCCACCTGTTTGAACGGTGTAAAGTTTCAATGAGGAAGTTTGCACTGCAGAGGCACGCCGCTAACCTCTGCTGAACACTACAACTGCTTGGTGGATACAGAGGCGACCGCGGACAGACTCAGTGAGCCCTATTCACGTGTTTCTTTCCTGGGGATACTCCGCATCGAACCGATCGCTGGAAAAACTGGTCCTCTAATGTGTCGACACTACTGCTGCAAGCGCACTGATTACCTAGACTAACTAGTTAGCTTTCCAGCTATGTTCTGATATTATGTGGATATGTACGGTAGCTAGCCAGCTGGGCAGACTAGCTAATTAAACCAACATTTTTGTGTATCCATGTGGTCGCTGGATAACGAATGACCTGTGCATAGCAAGCTGGCTGGCTAGCTGATTAAACTTTGGTTAGGGTAATAGAGCAAACTTCTTTTTCAGAAACTGTGGAAAACTTAGCTGTAACGTTAGTTTAGCCAGACAATGGAAGTGGATAACGTCTTGCCGGATTTTAAGGATATCGAGTCAAAGCTGGGTCGCAAAGTTCCTGAAGGTCTTATCCGATCACTCACAGAAGGGGGTCTTCACGAAACAAAAGATGAGAAGGAGCCGGTGTCACCGATTGTTTCTGTTACCAAAGCAAATACGGGTGATTTAAAGCGCTTGGAAAACAAGATGAGATTTTTAAAACAAGAAATGGTAAGTGGCAATTGTTCGCATCAACTTTCAAATTGTCTAATCCTGACTAACTTCTCGCATATATCGTAAATAATAGAGAAATACTTTTACACTTTGGACAGTAGCAGTCTTTACAACTGTCACCTGCTATTTTATTCAGTTTTCCTGACTGTGTAGTATAACGTGAGCCGTCCAATACTCTGCATGCCGCAATTTTAATAATGCTGAGTTACAGCTCCTCCACAAATGTAGGAACCGTTCTGACAGTACGTAGCTAAGTTGCATGGAGTCATAGATCAGCGTTCTCTCATTTACTGAGATAACTCGCCAAGTCGATAAATAGACGGATAATGGAAATAGAACATTGAATATTTTCGACTGACGTGTGTAATTAACAATTAGGGCGAGACAGGAGTATGGCCAGTTTTTGGCCAATGATTGTGATTGCTAGCAGAAGGTATGTATTTTTACTAGTTTATAAAGGTTGATAAGTTGATGCATAGTATGTGTCTGCAAATTGAAGTTCTGCCCAAACTTAGCATGGTCTTTTTCAGGTGCTTACTAGAACGTCATCTGATCACACAGTAGATCATCTGAAGGCACAACTGTGATGCATTTAGGATTTTGTTGTAGTACTTACAATAAGACTCAATTGTCTGAGAGGTCTTGTCTTTGTTGTCAGGGTTTGACTTAATCAGGACAAAGCTTCTAAATTCACTGTGTTCTTCCTTTGCATCTAAGAGTCCAGTAATCCTGCAAATTACTGTCTTATCCTATACATCCATTTGGATGAGGCACATTTCCATCTTTTCTGTGGGTAGAGTCGTAAAGACCTTCTTTAAGGCTTATTTCCCTTATAACACTCTTGCATGCTCAGGATTCATGGACAGATGGTCCAGTCCAGTCTCATTGTGTGGACTCTGTTGCCTGACCACCAATGGAGCAGAGGCTACCCCTAAAATGGATACATGTCTGCCATAACCCAACAACCAGGGGTTGGAGGTGGGAATGGGGTGTGACTTAGAAGTGGGGTAGATTTTTGTCATAGTGCCTAGAACTGATAAAGATGCTTTACATCTCTGGGCAGAAATGGCTGGTTGACTGTTCTTCCCACAACCAAAGTGTAGTGATTTCCATATGTCCTCATTTATGAGTAACAAAGCTGTTACAGTAATCAAGTGGAACAATTTAGATAAAATTAAATTCTGTGTGACCAAAGCCTTGTTTTGATATGAGACTACTGGAAATCACCCACCTTCAGTCTCTATAAGGAGTGTTCATTTCACTGTTGTTTTGCCCTGGCATGCAGATAGTATTGGTTTTGCCTTCAGTTCCATTGAAATGGTTTTGTTTGTTCTGAAGACAACATATGATGACACAGTTGGTACTTTATCAATCCTAAAGTCTTGTCAGACTAATGGCTTATTGTGGATATAATAACCTGTCAGACTACTCTAAAACAAACGCTCACAATTTAGCCTTTAATCCAATCAGGCTGATTCTTTTCACCCTCCTGAGGAAATCCAGGGGTCATAATGTTGGGCTGTGTATGTATTATGTGTTTCAGGCAGCAGCATTTTATTTCAGAACATGACATTTCAACATCCCTTCCACATTTCAAACCAAAAGGTTTTTTTCTTCCACCAATTGGCTGGCATCACTGTGATGTGAATGGTAGCTGAAACAGATGGCCTTTTGTTTCCACCAGTTTTGCACCTATTTCCCAGGATATTTCTGAGTAGGAAAGTTTAAAAATTTTGCATTTAAAAGACGTCAGCTGTAATTGTAATGTGTTTGGCAAATTTATGCTACCACTTGTGCATTGGCTGACCGTGCTGATTGCTTATGTGGTCCAGTGTTGTCATTTAATCACTGAGAACTGAAACAAAGTATGTAAAGAACACTAAGAGTGAGCTACTTGCATGCAAGCCACAGTTGCCATTTTGCAATGTTTGTATTGTAATTTGGACTTCAAATTTAAGAAAATGAACACTGGATGTTTAGCTAATTAACATGAACGGTATTGATTTGCAGCAGTTTGCTCATGTAGTTACTGTAACCATTATGGGCACTGTGCTTACAGCTTTGCAGCTTTGGTTATTGGACTTTGGGGGAAGGGGGAAAAGTGGTGTTTGGAGTGAAAGGAACGGTTTGATAAATTATTATACAAATGAATATAGACACCCTGTTGAAAGTTTTGCATGGTATTCATAATAGAATAGATGTACAGCACAGGCTGTCAGGTTGGTGTTGTGACAAGCTGTGAAAACTGTATTTTTGGTAGGATTGGCATGCACAGTGTACAGTGAAGGGACTTTTAGTGACATAAATGGTGGTTATATTCATGATACAATTAACTGACAAACACCTGAGAAAAGCTGTAGACCAACTTATCAAGACAGATATCTATGCCATTGCATTGAATATGTCACCTACCATGTAGAATGATGCCTTTTGATTATTGGTATAGCTGTGCCACCTTCCATTAGATTCTATTTTCTGCTAGCTGGATGACGTTTAGAGGATTTTTATTCCTGCCAAGACTGTATATCTGTAGTCTTGGTCTATAGCCCATATTATTCAAAATTGCAGTAATTTTCAAATAGAGAGAACTAACTGGAAAAGTTCTGTCAGAACTTGTAAGTCTTACTGTAAAAAAAATCACAATATTCAGATTTAGCTTAGGTAGTGGTGGACAGTGTTCAAGCCCATCTGAAAGATGCCTTGAGACAACATTTCTGCTGACATAAATAACCACTTGTAGTCACAAACACACAGCTTGTTCATGAGCTCAGAGTCTGTGCGGTCATCTTTGCCTTTGATGTGAATAAGGGCATTGGAGTTGAGATCTGGCCTCCACCTCTTCTTTTTTTATAATGACAACCTACAAGTAAGAACATAAGCAAGATGAAAGAGCACAGTCCAAGCATACAGTTTATTTCAGCATAAAGAATGCACTCAGAGTAATATTATATACAGCCAAAGTGCATAATGTCAATGCATGCGAATAGAAATGGAGAAATAAAAAGAAATAAGTTCACATGACAGTCGCCTATGAAAGCTTCCCTTTGAATGAAACTTCCTTTGGTTTGAGGTCCAAAATTCTGTGAGATCCAATTCCAGTTTCTCACCAGATGTCAGTGTCAAATATTGGGGCTCTTGCCAGGAAAGACAGTGTATTGTTAGCAAAAGAAGAAGCATCTCTTTCATTCTGTATTGAATATAATTAATGATTTAATATTTTTATCCGTCTTTGTGATATTGTGATAGCAGCATGGAATTTCCAGTATTTTAGTGTACTGTATTGTTTTACATGACTCCTTTAAAGCTAGGATGAATTCTATTGAACAATGTCTGAATCATTGTTCACAGATTTAATTTATCAGAACTCAAAAATGATTTTTTTTTCTTTATTATCTATTTAAATACAGAAAAACAAAAATGGAAATTAGCCTCTGAGATTACTTTGAAAATAGAATGTGAAAGTCTTGTGTTATTACTGTGGTGTTGTGTAACTGACTTTTTTTTCTTTGAAATGCAGGCTCACCTCCGTGCAATCGACATCAAGCTGATGCACCAGCTGCTGTCCATCAATGATGGCATTGAGTCCATAAAATGGGTGATGGAGGAGAAGGGAGCCCTGGCAAGCAGAGACAGCAGCCTGACTGGCAGCCTGTACAGTCTATCAGAAAGCCAGGAGAACTCCCTGAGGGGCAGCTGCAACAGTCTGCAGGATGGCAGCGACCTGGACGGAATCTCCATCGGGAGCTACCTGGACACCTTGGCTGAGGACCTCTCGGGCCACACTTCCCCAACTGACATGGACCACTTCTCTGATGGACCCGTGTTCGAGGATAAGTTGGAAAAGTCCCCTTTGCACAAAGACCTCAAAGAACACTTGGATGAATACTACTGCTTTGGATAACACAGTTCTTTTATTGATATTCTAAGATGCTTTTTTTGGTGGTTAGTGTTGTCTCTTGCTGCTGCCTAGTGCGTGGAAGTGAAGTCACATTCTTTGATTTCACAGGCCATAGGTAACCTCTTGTCACATGCTAACATCTATTTGAAATGGGAATTCAATGATTGTGCAGGGTTTGAGTACAAAAATTCTGTGCATCACAATGGTTGACATACAGTGTCATGCAGGCTTGACCTTAAATAAGAGGATGACTGGAATTTGCTTGAAAACTGCCTTTTGTGCATGCATCTTACTCAGCTCTGATACCTCAGTGTCTTCAATGAGTAAGAGTGCACGGTGCTGTTACACCCAGTTTCTTAATTAACTCTCTGAAGCAAGTAATTTAGTAATAAGGGATTATGGGATTATTTTGGTATTACCAGTCTTTGTGGTATTAGCAATTTCCTGCTGCTCTGTGGATTTTTGAGACCTGCTCTAGAGCGCTTATATAGAAGAAACAGCATAGATTGAAATGGAAAACATTTCCTAGCACCCATCTATGTAGAATCTGTACCATGTTTTTTTTTTCATTTTGAAGGAATACTTGCTCCTACAAAGTCCTTTTGAGACATTTAGAAAACTTGAACATTTGGTATTACGTCAATATCAATACATTTTGACACCTTTTTAACCCTTGTTTTTTCTTCCCGATAAATTGTATTTGGAGAAAATCCCATGTATGAAGTGAGTTTGGAAACAAAACAAACTGAATGGGCACTGTTCTGAGCTTGCAGCTTCTTCTCCATCTTTTTCATCATATAGTGGTGAAACCATGTACTGTTTATTACTTTGAGGGAGCTATTCGGTCAACTTTGAGTGAGAGAATTTGAGTTATTATCATTTCAAGGGCTGTTTCCTCTAATCACCACAAAAAAATTAAGCAGTGTTTGGAGAGCAAGAGCATTGGTGCTGTTGAGCCAGTAATGTTGAATTTAACAACAGTAAATCCTGTTTCCCATTGAAAAGTTGTACCTGTTTGACTGTTAATGTTGTAATTCTAACTCTTTTTAATTACTTGTCATTAATTTATTGTTTTGATGATTTTATCCTGGACATTTTTTGTGGACAGAAGAGATGTTATTCTGTTGAAGCAATAAATAATATATTGTGTGGCGATTTTGAACTATATGTTGGTGTCCACTTTGTTATTGTATTTTTTTTTTAATTCACTAACTTACCTTTTTCATGTACAGGCCTAATGACAAGTTAAATCTCTCTAACATAATGCAAACCAAATAATCAGGTTTTGCCCCCCCATGTTTATGTAAATATTAGATTAACTCTTGACCTGCTAAGAGAACAAGTTTTACCAAGTCATTCATAAAACAAGTAACTATAGCAACGCTGAAAAACAAAGGCAAACAATCCTTATTACCTTTGGAAGAAGTGAGTCAATTTTTATACCTCCATTCTGGTAGACTGTAAAACTGACTAAAATTTACATTACAATGCTATTTGGATTCACTGTTTAAATAGCAGACAGTTAGTAGACAGTATATCAGTATTTTGAAAGAGGCTCTTGAAGTATTCTCATATATTTAACTGCTAAAGGGGTGATTTAAAGTAGATCTCTGAGTAGTCAGTGTTCACTCGTTTGATTTTTTGTGTTTTTTCAGTTGAAAATACCATTGAATTTCTTGTTGTTACCATATTTCACTTTATTTGTCAATTCCTCACCATATTTCACCTGACTCATACCTTTTTGTAGCTGGCAAGGTTACAGACTTTCAAAAATGGCATTGAACCACGTGAATTTTCATTTCAAATCTTCAAATGGTCCATATTTATAAAAACACCTGTATTGGCCTGTATCATTTGTATGTAAAGTAAAGTAGAGAAGGATGCCAGGCAGTTACAAATTAGAAGTGCATATGTTGCCAGTTGAAAACTTGATTTGTATTTTGTTGGCAAAGTGAGAGAGGAAAAAGAATCCCAGTGTCCTTTACTTGCATCAACACATTAATTAACAGTCCAAATGCACAGAGAATATGTCGAATTAACAGTCCAAATGCACAGAGGATATGTCCTTGTGGGAAGGCCCAGAGACCCTCTCCTATTCCACCATATTAATGCTGAGTAGCAGTGACATTCCTCCCAGAGTTCTCAGACACTGATGCCATCATCTTCATGCTAAAGGCCTTTTATTTCATTCTGACTCAGAACTCACTCCATAACTGCTTTTGGATTTCCTTGTTTGAATTTTTTCCAAGATGGCCATATTTGCTTTGTAGCATGTTTTCCTCTGTACCAGATGGAGTCCTGCAATCTAGCAAAAAAAAAGATTTTTTTTTTTTTTTGCACAGATATGAAAAATCACCAGCACAGGCAGGATAAGTTGGTTTAGGTTAAAAGAATGTGTTTTTTTCCATTTGGCTTCAAAACAGGCTTATTACTCTATTAAAGTCTCGTATGGAAACCACAGATTTTACAGAGACTATCAAGGTTTCAGAACTGTGACCAGAATGGGAAATACCCATGTACTGTTTTCATCACTGAATGGGTCATTTTCATTTTCCTTCTAATAGCTGGACTTTTAAAGGTTTATCAACTTACCAGACTGAATTGGAATGCTAATGTGAAAGGAAAGTCTTTTCTCAAATGACAATTAGAGTTCATAGGTGTTTGTTTACCCAGTAACAGAGAGTTGGACTACAGACCAGTAATAGACAAGGTATTTATGGCGTTTGAACACATTTTTTGTGGATTCCAAGATATTCTGTGTATGTGGCCTTATCTCTCTCCTCCTGGCTGTTGGCTGCCTCAGTGTCTGTATCAGCCAAACCAAACAAAAGGGAGAATTGCAGCAAGCTGAAACTGTCCCTCTGTGTGTCATGTTCATAAATGTAGACTGTCTTAATTAGAGCAGACTATTTTCTCATTAGCTGCTCAGTACTTGTGAAATTATTTAATCCATGCTTATTTAAAGCATTTTGGCATTTGAAAACTTATTATCTGAAAGACAAAGCATTTTCTTGTAGGATTGCTCCTTCAGATGAAGTTAGGGGATTTACAAACTGGTTTATTAGTCTGAGGTTTTAAGAACTCCCAAAAAGTACAATACATGTAACAAGCAAACATATTGCTTTCTGAGGCAAGATTAAAACCATAGAGTGCAACATAGAAGTTTTTTTTTCCCTATGTGCAGTATTTCAGCACCTCTGTGCTGACGGATGTATCTTTTATATTAAGCAACTCACAATAAATGCCAAAACCACACCTCTCACTTGTTTGATTCAGCAAAATCTTGGTCATGGTTGTTATCATTGTAAGTGAAGCAAAATATTTGCCTTGCTGCCAGTGCATGGCCTATCAGATGCAATTATGCATATTAACATAAAATGTGCATTATTTCAATTCCCCTTGATATTTTGAAACTTGAGTGGTTGCCTTTTTTTGAGAAAATATGAGCCCATTATGTGATGGATTGCTCAGTCCACAAGATATCGTGCAGGTCCTGTATATATCTTAAGCAAATCATCCTGTCAGGTAAAAACATGTGTTCTCACCCTGCTTGTCCAGCAGTTGCCCTTGGGGGTATATTAATCTCTGGGGAATTTGTTCCTGCTCAGTGGATTGTAAACAACCTCCATTACTGCAGTCTGATGGCTGGCAGCAGAGGTTCAAGCCAGCCGGGTTTAGCATGGGAAAGGACAGACGAGCCCACATCACCTAGCTTATTTCAGGAGATCACAAGCGGAAAACAATGATTTATTCATCCGCTAATGCCCTAATTATTTCCCCTGGGCAAATAATTTCACTGCCCTAAGATTTAAAAAAAAGAGAAACCCCGCAGAGATCCTCTAACAAATTACACACATTACTGGGTCAGTGCCATAGGCTGTGAAACCAATACCAGGTATTGTGTGATGACTGTCACTATGCAACAGAGAGTGGGCACATGGGAGTCAGGATGTGGGCTATCGGAGCAAGAAGGAATGTGTGGAACAGGGCCCGTTCAGAAGGGAGGGCTCAGATGAGTTACTTAGGCAAACTAACAGAAAATCTTGGGTTCAAAAAAAAAAAAAAAAATCATGGTCACCCTTGCAAAAGAGACTTTACATCTCAACAGGTTTTTTTTCCTGGTTAAATAAAGGTTAAATTAAAAAAGAATGTTTGATTCCTCAGTATTGAGAAAGGAATGTATTATATTTCCTTTAAAACATCCTTACTGCAAGATATGCATTTTTTTAGTAATAGGTATTAGGAAAAAAAGTGCAAATGAGTTTACCAAAATTTGTGGTCATACAATCATCAGATGTAATTCTTTTTTTTTAGATTTTCTTTTTGGAAAAATGCTTAGCTCCCTGTGTCTACATAGGAAACGCTATATCAGCTATCCTTTCCCCCATGCCATGACTTATGAAAGTGTTATTGCAGGGATTGCAAAATCTGTGTAACATAATATGGCATCTCCTAATATGCAGTGTCTCATTTCCATAAGAAAAAGGACTTATTTCATTGCAGTAATAGTGTTCCACTGTAGTGTCTAATATTTTTTTCCCTGACATGCCTTTTTGCTACTGGAAAATACTTGAGATCCCAAAAATATTAAGAATACATCGAGTTAGGGCATTTTTATGCATCTCAAGTGTAAAATAAGTATTCCCTTAAAGTAAGTAAAATTCCCATAAAATAAGCATTCCCTTTTGCAGTCAGATCGCTTGTGAATGCACGCCATGCTGGAGAACCATTCTCACCCACTAAGATGACACGCTCTCAAGAGTATTTCACCAAACACAGCACTGAAGAGTTCTGAAACTAGATTTTCCTACGGGCTCACGTAATCATATGTTTATGTTTGTGTTCTGGTACATTTGAACACATTTTTATTTGTAGAAATGAAGACAGCGTGCAGTCTTTGCAAAGTATACACACGCCCTTGCTGAGAAGAGAGCCTCTGTAAAATTATGGGCCATTAAAAATGCATGATACGGTGCATTGCTGCAAGCTCTTTTATAAAGGGATATTTTTAAAGCAAAAATAAACAAACTTGTACTTTAAAACTGTTTCTCAGTGTGGGACTTTTTTTCAGGGACATACATTAAGCTCTCCCATGGGAGTTTTAATAGTACATTTTCTCCCTGGGTTATGCACAGGTCACTGTTTGGCTTTGGAAGGGTTCATTTTTTTACTGATTTATCAGAGATCAGATGCCCTTAATTCAGGAAATATTGTGCACTTTGCTCCTATTCCCATGAGATTTTTTTTTCTCTTAGCAATGAAATGTAAACAGGCTTTTGGTAAATGCAACAGGATAAGGAAAGAAGAACATTCAGAATGTACGCCTGTCAATTTAACAGTTATAATTGTTATATAGTGGTTAATCCAAATGTATTAAAATCTCAATCTAAGTAAAATACTAAAATACTAAACATATGCATGAATGTATACTAAAAGAACAAGAGAAAAATTAAATAATCAAAATCAATGCAAAAATCATCATGTGGTATTTGAATACAACTGGTACAGACATTGGTGATGCCTTATTTTGACAGATTAATTTACATTGGGTTGTGTCAGTCCACACAGCTAAGATGTTTTATAAAGTTTGTGCCTTGTTTTAACAGAGTGTATGGGAGAAATTATAAGACACAGAAGTATGAATGTTGCACAATTGGTAGATATAACTTCTGGTGAGTTTCCATATGAAGCTTATTCACATTTATGGCAGTTACTCATCATTACTCATCCGGACTTAGGGTTGACCTTCTCTGTAGATGTGACTAGTTTGCCTCTGACTAAGACATGACTCTGTTGAGTTACTGTGGCCTCTGCCGGCTTTATGGAGCCAGCTGGGGATGTCCTTAATCGCATGCTTGTCGTCCAGCCTGAACTGACGATTACCATGTGTGGATGACAGCGGCGTGATTATTGTAGGGCGTGTGGTATACTTATAGTGGTATGCATTTCCACATAATGTGCAACCTTAACACCCTCTCATCAAATAAATCGCTCAATTTGAATATAACTTTTTACGATTCATCATAGAAGCTTGCTCCTGTAGTGTGTATACTGTATGCATTCACTTCAAAAATTTTTGTCTGAAACAGCTGTAGAATACTGTCTATATCAGCCTATTGGTTGATTGGTCCACAGACATTGACCTGTTGGCGTATGGAGTGCTATCCAGCAGTTAGTTACCCAGACTGGGAAGGCACTCACTTATTCAATCAAATACACAGTCATTCTGTAGCACACAGTTCAGACATTTGGTGTGAGAAACAGATGTGTGAAAGTGTACCTAACCATAACTCGCATTGTACGTGAAAGTGTCTGGTGTGGCAAGTGTGCCATCTGGCTAACTGTATTGAACGAGATTAAGTAATTTCTCTCAAAAACACTGTACACATACCACTCAGGTACAGACATGCCCAGGAGTATGTGCCCATGCTAGCTGAGTCATACAGTGAGTTAGGTTAAACTTCAGTGTAATGATAGTGCTATTATTACAATATATCACTATGAATTACATGTTAAATGATTACATATGTAACCCATTTAGAATCCACTTCCTCCAGTGTCGGGTACTTCTTATATATGCATGGAAGTATGTTGCAGAATCACAAGCAACTTTGTGCGAAAAAGAAATGAATCCCTAAATTCAGGTAAAGTCCCTTTCATTGAATGAGCTTAGTTTAAAAAAAGAGAAAACAAAAAAAAGCCAAAAAGAAAGAGCAGATAAAAAATGAAAATGGCAATTCAGAGATTTCTGATCTGACTGTGATAGTGCAGTATGTGATATTTCTGTTCTTTTTGGGCAGTGAGCTTTGATGGCAATGACTCACTCCAGTTTAAATAATTAAAAGCCCATGCCTCTGTCCGTGTCTGTTTCAGACACACCTTGATGCCTGTAAGGCCACCCTGCACCATGCCGCCTCTCCCCTGTTTGATCTCATCGGCTGGGAGAAAGCTCTTTGGATCGGCCTTCTGAGCCCCGTGGATTAAACGCTGTGACGCTCGAGCCAGGAAGCCTCAACTGTCAGAAAACACTATTTGATCTTTGTTTCCAGGCCCACAACCTTTCCTTGGCTATATTAGGAATCAAAGGCGCACAAAGTCCTGCCTCAGAACTTTGTTCTCATGTTTGACAGCAAACTTGTGTGTAACATACAGGGTTCATGAGAAAGAACGAACCACAGGCAGGCAACACCACACAATGTTCTTTTCTTCAGTGACACTTTCTGGAGAAGTCACAGCATGCGTTGGCTGAATGTCTTAATTTATTGGTTCTTTCAACATGTTGGTATGTATGAAACATCAATTTCTGGATGATTCAGTGCCTTGTTTCTCCACTCTAATAACGTAGGCAATGTATAATATTGTGCAATCAAGTGTATAGGCATTTTTACTTGTGCCTCATGATATATCAATTGTCAAAAATATTACTACCTATATTTCAATTTCTATTTTTTGTAACATTTTTTGTTGATATCAGCTTGGGAAAAAAAATGGAAAAAATCTAGAATAAGCTAACTGTATTGCACAAACAACAACAACAACAACAACAAAGAACAAAACATGAACTAACCAAAGTAAAAAAAAAAAAAAGGGCAAAGCCCATAACACTAGGTCACAAAACGAGTGGATATCGGTCAGCATGGATCCACACCAGGAGATGTGGTGTCCTGTGTCACAGGAAACAACAGCCTTCATTGGCTAGTCCTGGAAGGTTCTCAGTGAGCTGCTTACTGCAGCAGGAGACCACAGAACCCAGGCTTAGTGTTGAGCAGCAGCCTGGACTAGTAATTAAGATCCTGGACCTCAGGGTTATGGGTTCAACTGTGACAGTCATGCTTAGGCCTTCTCAGTACATACACAGAGTATACATGCAGCTGTATAAATGAGTTAAACAAGGTGAATGATCAGCAATTAGGAGCATGGATATCCTGAGTAACTACTTGCTTAAGCTAATGAAAATTGTTACAGAACCCATACAGAGTTGTAAAAGAGCCCAAAAAATATTGTACAAAAAAACATCAATGCAAGATAGAATCATTGCCATGTCATGACAGAAAAGCATTTTCCAGTCACATTTGGACAACAGTATACTAGTGCACTGAAAAGTTCATGGCTTATGTTGCTTTGAGACACATACAAAATAAAATGCATGACAATTGTAAATAATGTTTCCTATGATGTTTTAGCTGGCTACAATAGAATTTTGGAAAATACCACATGTATGAATTTACTGCTACTCTGATAGGCCGCCAGCCTCACTTGCCCACAATGCAATGTGAAGCAGATCTTTGTCTTTTTTTTTAAAAGTCGCGCCACAGTTTTCCAATCGGGTTTGCACTTCTGAGGTACCCTTGTTACTCAATGCTGATTAGTGTTCTTCCTTGTGAGGAGAGGAGGCAACTGCAGCCTCTTTGAAGCAAAGTCTCAGCAGCTGGCCATAAAAGGCATATTGCTGTCAGGGTCACCCTGACAAGCCTCAGCAGTGATGTCATTTCTTGGGAACATACAAAGCTACTTTCTCTCTCCATCCATTTTCTTCCAAACAAAATAAATGTTTACTACTTAGATTATGAGGTGCATCAGAAATATATGTCAATTTCACATGTAATTTTACAACATTATCTTTTAAATATCTTTAAATATCTGAAACATCTCTTATCTTTCTGTAAAATCATTTAGTGATATCTGATTTTTTTTTCAAAGGCATTAAAAAGCATGGGGCCGCTGTGTAGGTTTCTCATTAGAAAGGGTTAAAATAGTTGGGCTTGCCCCCATATGATCTCAACTGATAGGAGTCGAGTTGTCGGTTTCAGCATAAGTATGATGATCTGAGACCACAAAGTGCACAAAGCAGCAGTTGTTGGACTTCTTGGCCTCAGCACTGCATGGCCTGCCAGAGAGTGGGATTCACTCATCAATTGTGCTGCTATCATATAGACCGCAATGTAATCTGTCCCCACACTTACTGACAGTCCTGGCCAAGGCACAAGACCAGCTAGTCTCCAAAAAACACACAGTGTAAAAAGACCTTTTAGAGATCCTCTCAAGTGTTTGCTTCGAGATGTAAGATACCAGTAATATCCGGAGAGATTATTGATGACTCTGGCTGCATTTCTCTGGCACCACCTGAAACCTCTCATTCAAACACAGACCTCTATAAAACATAATTTACACTTGAAGGGCTCTGGGAGCATGCTCACTTCCTACGCATGATTCCATCAGGTTTAAATAACAGTCCAATCCTCTTTGTGGGAGATTCTCCTTGCAGATTATTGCATGCCTCACAAAAGGAGTACAGAGGCGATTCAGTTATAGAGTTTCAAATTGAAATTACTTTTTCAACAACACGGGCTGACGGGAAATATTTTCCACATCACTTTATCACCTGCGACGCGAATCCAGAGCCCCTGCAGATTATTTCCTCAAAGTAAATGAGGCTACAGCCATTATTTCAATGCATAGGACGGCTGCAAACATTCCTCCCCTCACACACCCCCACATTAATCAGTTTATACCTTTGTTGTGGTGTTTTGTCAAGCCCCGGACTGGGAGGCTATAGCTGTCTGCCAGTGAGGGGTCAGTGGGCAGGAAACACTTGACCTGCCTTCCAGAGGCTCAGTGGGACACTAGGAGAGATGCAGTTCCTTTGCGCTTTTGTTCCGTGGGGGTCTCTAATTACTCTGCCATGTGCCCCTTCCCCCCCCGTTGGGGACAGCCACCTGTCCCAGCTGACACTGTGGATCACCCCGTCACGGCCAGGCCAACAGGCTGTCATTGTGCCGCTGAGAAAAGCCGCTTAATAGCCTGTTACTGATACATCTCTCTGAGCCAATGCCTTTTGTCGGCTGAAGTGTTAGGGTGCATATTGTATGAATAACAGACTAGGGTGACTCAGTCTTATCTCAATCTGCCCCTCGCTGTTTTCACAGGTGCATTTGTGTTAGCGTGCCAGCTTATTTGTCTGTACAGCATTATTTAGAAATGACAACATCAGCACTGTGGGCTCTCTCCTCAATGTATGATTTCAACTCTAATGTTCAGTAATCTGTGCTGATTAATGGCCGTCTGTGCATGTGAGCTCTCTATGAAATTGCTGCTGTTCAGCAAGACTGGAATTTCTGTCGACAGTAGTAATCTCCAACCTTGGTTTGTTTCCATATCACCCTATATCCCGTGTTTCTTGGGGAGGAGGGAGCCACCTGTTAAAGACTGACAAATAACCAGTCAGTTGTTTAAGATTACTACGGTGATTGATGTCTGAATGGAATTCAAGTGTTGTGATTAAAATGTTCTCCTTAGAGAGGGTGCCAATCAGGCTTCAAAATGCTGTAAGCTTAACTTTCAATGAAGATTCAACAGCAATGATATTTGTCATAACATTTAAATACATAACATTTTTTAAGTTTATATATGTATATATGTATAATATACGTATTTACATATGTATATATAATGGCTTTTATACAGAGGAAACAGATTGGATACAGGTTTGAGACCACTGGATTGTAATTGGTTTGTGATTTATTTCAGGTGTAATTGGTTTGTAGAGTTTAGGCTGCAGTGTTGTGGGCAGGGGACTCCAACAATTGAACATGGTCAAAGTGATGCATGTATATGTCTGCAATGACATTAGGTACATTGGGAAGTGACTTTTTTTTACCCAGTGCTGTAAATACAAGTGTATTCATCTAGTTCTTATTGTTAGTGTGTTGATAACCATACACCTAATTACTAATCAGGGCTATGAAATCATTCCTTTAGCACGACTGTCAAACAATGTTCATTGGGCTGTACCATTTGGGGGAAATTTATTTTTTCTGAAGTAACTGTTCATTCATTTATTTTAAGTTTTGTGTTGGTATTTAAAATAGGTTTTTGATATCTGTTTGTAATATATGTATTGTGGTATTAATACCAGTGCATGGAAATAATTTTAATATTGCATGCTCCTATTACTATTGGAACAGTCCAGTTGGTAGGTATTCTTAAAGAAAGATTTAACAACCCAATCTTGCCCTCTTTTGGGCAGCATTAGGATGTAAAGAGCTATGTATGTTACTTTAGCTAGTTAAAAGTTGTAGACTATGAGCTTTAAGGAAGAACTCATGATGGGGTTTTAGTTTTTTGTTTTCAATTGGATTTGTGGAAGAGTGACTGTGGTTGGACTCTTTCAAGTATTAGAGTTGTTTTCCATAAGGAGTTTATGTTAAATTAATGTTCACTTTTTTTTTTTTACTTGAACTCTTAATATTTGTGCATAGTCATGGCAGAAGATTTTCTTGCCCAAAGTCCCAAACACATTTTTGGTCACCTGGTCATATGTTATTTATTATTTAGCTTGTATTGACTATAAGTCCTAAATTACATTTGGTCTCAACTGCCACACTGTTTTATCCATTTCTGCTGCAAAGACACAGTTACAGCATACACATAAAATGTTTTTTATTAGTTATGCTTTGGAATATTATTCTGAATTAATGGATCCACTCTGGATAATTCTGTGAAATCACCAAAAATTAAGTCTGATCACATTTTAAATGGAACCTGCTGATCAGTCTGGCAGCATATTTGCAACAGCTGGTGAAGTAATTGCAGCTAAACAATCTACAGTGCAACAGGTTTCACATATACAATTTTCTTCTTAATGTGTTGAGTAGCAAACCTTTGGTACAACTGAGTAAGGCTTTAATTCATACTAAATGGGATCACAGTGATTCAAAAACACTAAGTGGTCTTAACGATCCAGGTGGCACCTATTCAAAGAATTGATTGCCCAGCTGGAAAACAGACTGAATTTATCATTACTGAATTGAATACTAGTGAATGAATGCTACCAGTGGAATGGAATTGAGTTTATTCTTGGTGAGATTATTTCTATGAAGCAAACATTCAGTGGTGAACCTTGCTTAAAGAATCAGTCTGATTATAACAGCTATGAGTCAATGTTATGTTGTATGCCTTTGACTGTGCTCTTAATCAAACAGTATCAGCTGTCATATCAGTTTTGGTTCAGTGCTCTTGGTTGGGTATCCTTTATTGATAACACCCAAAACAAAGGTTCATGTAGAGGAATTATTAAACTTTTTCTTTAAAAGAAGCACAACAGGAAGAACCCTCCCTAGCATTCAGTGTACAGGTCATGTTTGCTGTTGACTAGGATAGATGTGCAGGGTTCTGTTTGAAATAACCACATGGCATGGCCTTGTTGTAGGACAGCAAAATGTCAGCAATAGTGACTGATCAAGTCTCAAAACTAATATTTTGACACGTGAATGGTCCTTCCCATCTGTCATGCAGGCAACTTGTGCAATACATATCATACCAAAGATATCTATGAATATAATATTCAGAGTAGCTTATCCTAAACCAAGTGCAGATAAAAAGCAGCTCAGGAAATAGACATTTTTGAATGTATTTCTGAAGAAATATTTTAGAAATTGATGTTATATGTGTAAATAGTACATGGTTTCAAACAGTAAGATTTCATACCCATTCCCTCGCGTGACGAATCTATTTTCCTGTACTTTTGCTATTGTATACTGTGGAAATATCCTTGCTCATCCATGTCATTCTGTGTTTGAGATATATATAAAATGGAGAAAATTTGGTTCCAGCAGCTAAGTTTGGGGATGGAGGTGTCGCTAACACTTGCTCTCTTTACTCTGACAGTGACAGTGTCGGTGGGGTCTGTCCATGTCATGCGCATGTGTGATGAAAGATCTTTAGAAGTGATTTATAGTAGCACCTGAAACCTCACTGCAAGAGGAGAGCAGATGTGGTCACAGAATGCAGGGGACAGAGTGGCACAAATCATCCCCTCCTGACAGGCTGTTCTTTTAGGTTTTGAGAGGGAGGAGGAGGGCTTTTTTGCATAAAGGGGAATTGTTGTTTCATTGTTGTCTGATGAAAGAATGTAGTCTGCAGACCTTTTCGAGGCAACGAACAAAGGCATGTTTGATGGTTTGAAAAGACTGGTCAGAGTGCAAAATAGAATCTGTGTTGTTAAGTCAGAATGCTCATAAATATACACTAATTTCCTTAATCAGCCATATCCTATGTGACATAGCGAGGGTTAGCATTTGAGTGCAGTTTAGCTAATTTGTTGAAGCCATCAGCAGGGTTATTGTACTGTGCTATGAGGCAGGTAAAACGGCACATTCATATCAGGTTATGAAACGTGCTTGTAATGCACGCCCGTGGGAATGCTCCAAAACTTGGCAGACGTCGCATAACAGGAATTCCATTTCAGCCCACTGGAAGCGGCTGACTGCCGTTGCCGCTGGAATGGAAGAAATTGCATGCTTTCACTGCGCAAATAATAGAATTCTTTCACTGCTACCGAAATGAATTATTGACTCATTAGCTTTGTTTTCAGTGTACACAGCTGACAGTCTCCAATCACATCTCCAAACTCAAGGCACCGCAGTTTAGGGGCCTTCCATTACAGTTTTCAGTGAAATATTGATTTCCAAATCCTGAAATGGAGCATCAGTGTTGATGGCATGACAGCCGGGGAGTAATTACACTGCCCTGTAATCAATAACATAGTTAGTATACTGTATATGATCTCATTTTACTCCAGGCATTTTGAGTCAGCCAAATGCAAGCAGAATGGAAAAAGGCAGCAGTTGAAATGCAAATTTGCCAGCCCTCACACTCCTGCTGTTATTAGTCACAGGGAGAGGACTGCATGCAGTGTCACAGCAGGTGAGGGAATCACCCAGGGACAGGCTCTTGACTGACAGAGCATTCCTCAAGCTCCTGTGCAGAACCATGTAACCAGCTTACCATTGAACTGTCTGCCAAACTGTCCATTTGAAGGTCTCTCTTGTCACGGAGCAATGAATTGATATTACAGTGCCTTCTTTGTATCGTGGCAAATGTTACTTTGGGGGGTCAAGAATCAAATGTGTCCTGAGAATTAAAAGCATCAGTGATGAAATCCTGTAAAGACTTGTGATTCTGACCATCGAAATGAATAATGTGTCAGCTCCTGGTCTCTTTCAGTGCAACATAACAGTCTGTTCTGTTCATATATAATGAACACCCCTTTGGTTAAATGGGTGAAGTGTATTTACAGTGTTTTCATGTTATTAAATATCTTTTCTGTGTGAACAGTTGCTTTTGTCTTGTTGATGGGCCAAATTCTGTCAAAGTGATGTAACATAAATTCACATGGATTCCTCACAAATGAGGGAAAAAATGTGGATTCACAGCCCTTATTATATGTATCTTTCTTCATTATTTGTCACTTGATCAGGGAGGGTTGTGTTTCAGGCTGATGTCATGTGAAACACAGTTGTATTATATGTCCTGCAGCAATAACATTGTTTGCAGTGCAAAGATACCAATTTAAATGTAATGAGTCTTAAGTATTTTAATATGATGGGGGAAATGACTGCAATCTGTTCATAATAAAACAAGACAGGTTACATATGTAAATCCATGAATGAGTGGCATTAGCTATGATCTCTGACATTTCATTTCACACAAGTCAGTCTGTAATACAATCGCAGCTAGCACGCCACCCACTCAGGCATGCACGTAACCTTTTCCGTCATTGAATAAATCATCATAAACATGCACTATTATAACTGCAGGCACGCTACAATAATATGATGGCACTGATACATAACTACAAGGTAGCACACCAGCAGAATTGAATTGTAACAGTGATTAAACCCAGAGCTACACATCCAGAAAGGTATCAACTAGCTGAACTATACCAAGAGCTCTGCTCATTGTGATTGTGCTTGCGCCATAGCTGTGGAAAATATTCATAGCGGACATTTATATATGCAGAAAAAGGTGAGTCTGACATTAAATGGCAAATTTCTAATGATGTCAAACATGGTATAAGGCCATCATTTAGATAATTCAAATATTTTACCTTCAGGTGCACCACACCCAGTGTTCCAAGCCACAGGTATTATGATGTGAAACGTGACAACACCACTTTATATTCTGCTGTCCTCAGTGAGTGGACAAAGAAAAACTTTAATTTTTCTTGGCCATTTATAAATGATTTCACACAGCTGGAGAAGTCAATACTGTGGACCCTGTAGTCCATGATGAGCTCAGCGCTTAGTTTACTTTAGAAATGGCAATGCATCTTTTTCACTCCATTGTTAGGCACAAGCCTAATCAACAAATTCAATGAAGTACACGTTCCATGTCTGCCTTAATCAACATTTAGTAAACACCTTCGAATGCATAACAAATACATTCTAATGTCTTACTAAAGCTAGAGTTTTGCCTGCCATCAAAGAGGTTGATAGATCAATTGATGAGGAGTGAATGATGGACTCTCCTTTGCAAGTACCTCTATTCCCAGAGGCACATTCCTCATAAATCATGCTGGGAGATAGGAATTACCACACGCTATTGTTGAAAGCCTTAAGGTCACGGAAAGAAATAATAAACTGTAATTTGACATCCTATTTAAAGGTACTTTAAATATATTTAAGTTTCTTGATACATCATACAATGAACCCAATAGTATTATCTAATTCTGTTTCAATAATAAGTACTTTGATCAGACAATTACAATGAAACAGCAGGTCCTTAGGCCATGGTAATGGCAATTTTCTTAAGTAATGTAAAAAAAGACATAAAGTAATAAACTTATGAGAAAATCTCAGTAAAAGCATGTTGGTGTAGCTCAAATGATCCCAGCTAAGATGTACCACTTTACCCATCACTATATGTATCAGTGACATGAATTTGCAAGAAGAAAGAATACTTATGTTGCTGAATAGAAATCTTAATAAGTGATTATTCAACTCATAGAGAACTATATTTAGTGCCTAAAAGTGAAACATTCACTTCCTTGTTAAGTTGTTAAGTTGTCCTTGTTAAGGAGAGCACAACATTTAAAGCAAAGCTGATATCTGCAAAGTGATAGCAGTAATTTGTACGATCACTTGCTTGTTTTTTCCAGGTAAGCAATTTAATGTGCTATTTTGTGCATGAAATTTGTGGAGAACTCCAACATGCAAACAGGCATTGACTACACTAACAGATGTCAGACAATACTGCTGAATTTTCCTTCCCAGTGTCTGCAAACCAAAATGTCATTCCACTGTCCATAATGCAACAAACAAACAACATCTTCTGCTGAAGAGAATGACAGGGTAAAAATCTTTATTGCTTTCATGTCTTCGAATAGATTTCTTTGACAAACCAAAATGCAAAACAAATGCAAAACATTAAACAAGCCACGTGAAGAGAAACATGATCTCAAGTTCATATATCATTACCGTGTCAACACACCGCCATTCCAAAAAAAATCAACACAACACTTAGCGGCAAGCAAACCACTTGCCTCTACTCCATTTTTAGGTGTCAGACCTAAGCGACAAGGAATGTCCTTGAATTCCAACGTGACACCTCATGGGAGTTTCCCTGCGTATTGAAGTGAACGCAGTAGCAGCGTTCCTCTGATAAGATAATGACAAGGTGTTCACTGAAAAAATGTGAATGAAGGGTTGAAGGAGACAATGTTTAAACCACATCACAGACAGTGGGTTTTATGGACACACGATAAGAGCTTTCAATTGAGCGATGATTAAGGAAAGATTAAAGGTGGTGCTGCATTAAAGGTTTCCACACTCCATGTTTCAATCTGGATGTAATTATGAAATGCTTTCCATGTGAAAACAAATTTAACCAGTGTGTTTACTGTGTGAGGCTAAGTGCTTCTGAGTACAAATGGCTCCCTTTTTATTGCTTCTATCTAGTAAATTTTACTTGACTCGAAAAAAACATGGGAATCTTACAAAATGTCATCTTTCAGTGGTTGCATCTTTAAGGCCACATTCATGCAGTGCCTACATAAAATTATGAGTCCCACTACTGCTTTAAATATGGTCAACTTTACATACACAGTACAGAGCTGTCAGTCCTTCTGGAAGTAAGCAGCAAAAATGGTTGTCTGTCCTACTTGTATCCTAATGAGTGTGTGTGATCAAAAAAGGACATTTGAGTAATACTTGCAATTCCAGTTATGCAAGTGATGCAATAGCACTAGTGTGCCGGTAAGCTAACCACTAAAGGTGGCATTATTTGACAGGCAAAGAAAAATAATAAAATTGCTGCTTTTAAGTGTTTAGCGAAGCCTCACAGACACAATCTGTAACATTCCTGTTTTGCCAATGACAGCAAAAAAGAATCTGGCAGACATAGCTTGTGTATTAGTATTGTACACCTGTGGCCTTGTATTACTACATCTCCTGGGATTGTCTGAAATCTTACTGAGTTCTGTTTCATATACACAGGGATAGCAGCTTCGCTCCAGTCGTGCGTGTGTGTGTGTGTGTGTGTGTGTGTGTGTGTGTGTGAACAAATTAATTGCTTATCCAAACACATATGGGTGAATGAAGACTTACAGTAACATCTGCAACAACAGGAAGGAAAACAAAATGTGTTTAATAGTAATGTAACATTTGTTTCCACTTCCACAAACCTATATAGCTTATTTTTATTTTGACTCCAATGTACACATTCAATAAATAACGTTACTGATTTATTAGCCATGCAAAGTAGGAAAAAAAGCCTAAACAATACTGAATGTATTATCCTCCTATTCATGTACATTGCCTGCAGGGGACGAAGTTGACTGCTACAAGTTTATGGACCCATGTTACATCATAACATACTGCTGTGTCGTTTCTGTACCTCACATCAGCAGTGATAATCAATATATGGAAATGATTACCCTCAGTCAGGACAATGCAGGGCATGCCTCTGCATCCTCTCTTCTCTTTTTATTAATTAGTGAAATCACAGAAATGAACAAGTGACATTCGGCAATGAGTACATCAGAATAAGTTGCTTTGTCATCTCAGTCACAGTGACCTCTCACATGCAGGTTCAATAAATGTTTATGTTCAGTGTCAGCGTTGCATTTCATCAAGTACGCTGGGACAATAGAACTGCTGTGTTATCACCTCTTTTCCTGCAAAGTGATGTAATACACGTGCAACATGATACCGAGCAGTAACATTCCAGAGGTGGAAAGATGATATTTTTAAACATTGACGTTTTTCTTGAGAATGGAATTAGCCTGGTATTTGCTGGCTACGTGACATGCTCAGCATTCTCAGGGACAAAGACTGTGTAAGGGACAAAATGACTGGTCAGTAGTTTCTTCTAGAAATCTGTGAACCATGATTTTGAAAATTGGAATTTTCAGCAACAGCCCATGTTACTATGCTGATTTTGAATATTAGTGGACACAAGCCTTACAAAGAATGACAGTCTCTTTTGCCAAATTTTGGAATTAAATGTGTCTAGAGGGTAATAGGTTTATTCAATCTTTTCCAGTCCGGCAACAAATGTTTTTTTCCAGTGCCATAAAAGGAAGAAATATATTGAGCTTTCATACAGTGTGAAACGATTCAGCATTAACCTGCAGACTAAAAAGTCGATACCTGATGGCAGTTTTTGGAATGGAGTTAATCATCCAGTGAGGCATTTACCTCACCAAACTGGACCACTCACAATGAGTTCACTGTATGTTATCCTGTTCATCAGGGTGACACAGAAAAGAAAGCAGTCCCTTAAGTATGTTTGCCCTCCTATGACAAACAGGAAAAGTATTTTGTGTTCCCACTGACTTACTGCTAGCAGTGGTATTTCCTCTGTGCCAACAGGAAAATCTTTTCAAAAAATGCTTTTCAAGTTCTGCCTCCTACCATGCTGACTTACTTCAAAGTTGCAGCCTGTTGTTTAAAGTAACGGGTCAAAATAACATGTGTCACACTCTCATATATTAACCTCAAAGAATAGGCATGTGGACTGTTGCACAAAAAACCTTGGGTGGTGTGTAAATGCCAATAATAGAGCTAAAATGCTTTCCTTCGTTGAAAAACTGATCTGCTCAGTTTAATAAATAGTCATCAATGCACTTTGTAATTTATATTTTACAGTAATTGGTTGGATTGAAATGTGCTATGGATAGTTCTGCTTCTCTGTATATGACCATAGGCAATATAGGCAGCTGTTAACATATTTTATTTTACAATAGGATTCAGATTTTGGCCAATATACATGATACATTCAATATAGTTTGGTCACAAAAACATGGTTTAATTTAGGATGTAAAATAAAACTTTAAAAATCCTACAAAACATTTTAATTTGCATATATGTAACATGACAAAACTTCCATTTTAATATGCACTACACAGATATCCACTGAACTACTTGTCAACATTAATTTACTACTTGAGCAATTTACTCTCACTCTAACCCGAAGAATAAATACAGTGGTGAAAATTAGATGCCAATAAGAAGCCAATGCCAATTTGCTAGCTAGCTGACTGCATTATTGCAGCAGATATCTGGCTGACCAGCTGAGTAAACAGAATATTTCCCCTCTCTGACCAAAACATTTAGCTCCATATAACTGATATATGTGCTTTGGCTGCACTTTTTCAGTGATCTCTTTTGCAAAGGACGCTGGCAAGTGCTCACATTAATGGTGCATGTCTGCTTATTCAAAACAAAGTTTTTAGCTCCTCCCCATTTTGAACTACTGTAACAATGTCAAACAAGCACATGGTCATTATGTAAATTAAGACGTAACTATGTTATTTCCATCACCAAACTGCAGTGCCCAAACCACTCATAGATAATGTAATCTATGAGTGGCTTGAGCACTGCAGTTTGTGCCCTTTAAAACTGAGAGTAATGGCAAAAGTCAATGATGATTTAAATTTCCGCCGCATCTGCTTTCTACAGCACTTTGCCCCTCGTCCTCATAAGCTCTGGTATGATTACTCAGTAATGTCATGCTGTGTCACACAATGTGATCACATTGCTGACAGCTGTAGTTTTAAATGTAAAGGGCTTAAGGGAAAACCCCCAAAGCCAAATAAACTGAATATGAGCAGTTTTCAGTGTCATTGCTTTTTTTTCCTCACACACAGAGCAAAAGAACCTGTAGCATTGCTTCTTGGCTATGCATGTGGACATTTGTGAGAATCTGCTTCAGAGTAGGCCTCAACATGATTGCTTTTAATATACACCTGTGGAAATATGTGAAAACATGCTTCTTAGCAGGTTTCAAGGACACTGTACTTATGTACTAGGAGCAGGTTTGACTCATGAGATCATGTTGGCTAATTCCCTTTATCTCTGCTTGTCAGATTGTCATGCAGGAACACACAGTACTGTACAGTTCTTGCACAACATACTTGTGGTGTGTAAGACTTAAAATAGTGAGACCAGAACAATGTTACTTATTGCAGTTAAAGTGATGGGATTATGCCATCTGAGAACTTTGAGTTGATGCATTCAGGGATTTGTAATAAGAAAGCAACCTGGATTTCAACAGGGTAGAAGAGGAATTGGGATTTGTAGACTACAGAAATATATAAGCACACTCATGTATGATGAAACAGAATGGCGCTGAACACCATCCATAGATGTTCTCTTGCCTGTAGGAAATAATTCAGGGCAAAATCACAGTGTGTTGTTGCCTACAGAGAGATATTCTGGGCAACACGGTGGCTCAGTGGTTAGCACTGTTGCCTCACAGCAAGAAGGTGGAATAGTGTGTGAGCAATTGGAGACATTTTATGGCTGCACTCTAGGATTCTTCTGTTTGTATTCACAACACAGTCCAGGATGAGTGTCTGGGACCATGTCTGTTTGCCTTACTGAGGGGAACATGGAATCTCAGGCATGTTAGTTGTGTGACAGAGAGATCAATGTCTTTATGCTACTGAGCCCACATCACAACACTGTTCTGGTCCAGTTTCAACACAGGTTTTGTAGTTAACAAAAATCTGTGTGAACTTTACACGCATTTCATGAGGTACTGTCATCTGAACCTATTATATACCATATGATCTAACATTTGAAAGACTGATTTATTCAAAGCAATACATTTAAGTGGTCTATTTTCTTTTTTTCTAGTTGATTGTTTCAGGTAAAGTTAAAAAAAGATATTGATTTGGATATGCAATGTGTCTGTTATATTGTTCAGAAGTCATAAGCATTTGTTTTGTGTACAAAGCACCTTTGAAATACTAGTGCAGGTATCACGTACACCACGTACACATACGCCATTAGTCCTAGAAAATGCAAGATTGTGTTGCATTATCACATGGCAGATGTGTTTGACTGCATTGCACAGTGTTTTACTACAAACATATGCAGATCTTGTTGTGTAGGTGGAAAGGCTATTATACTTAATATGGTGGTTCTCAGAATGATTCATTTGCTTTGAACTGCAGTAATGGATATATGCTCACTGTATGCATAACCCCATACATCATACAATTCCTCTTTCTTAGACATTTCATTGGCACCTCTTTATTCTCTGTAATCATGCAGTGATATGATCTGTCTGTACTGGAATCCTCCATGTACTGTCTTTGTTCTAAAGTCAAAATAATTTAATAAAGATGGTCAAGAGAAACGGGATCTGATATGAGTCATACCTGTCTAACTTCTCCAGTATAATGCATGTCAACAAAGTAATGCAAATATGAATTCAGCAAAGACCCAGTCTGCATAAAGATTTTTTTTTTTTCGTGATTAATGCATGAAGTTGCATGCATTCCGTTGTAGTACAGATTATATATATATGGGTTCAGATAGTGGACATTTATCCATTGCCAGGGTAATTGTTTTACAGCTAGTTGAAAAAGGACAGGATATTTCAGGAGGGAACACATGAAGAAAAAGATGGTTGGAGGAGCTGGGCTGTAATGGCATCCCATCAAAGATGCATCATGACAACATACATTTCGAATGTAAAAAAGAAAAAAAAAGTTTATACAGTTCAGGGCATAGACTAAAATGGTTATCTTTCCACTGTAAATGTGTGAAAAAGGATATTTTGCATGCTGTATGCAAAGCTGTGCTGAACACAGTGTTCACTCTGCTATCCTTGTGGAAAATGGAATGCACATGTCTATCAATTATGTTGGTACAAAAGAACATCTCATAAGTCTTCCAGTCTTGGGAAAAAAATGAGTGATGAATAATAGCACTATAATGTTCATACAGGGTGGTACTATATGATTTGAAGGGGTCAAAAACAATTCAAATTTTCTGTGAAGCATTTAGCCTCTGGCTTTATGGCTACGACCTGAGCAGCCTTGCCGAAAGCATTTTAGCCAGTTCATTACTGGCACGAGGCACAGTAAGAGATACTTCACTACATACAGCCAAGTAGAAGGCTTGAGTATGTTTCTTTCTAGATGTCATTTATTGAATACCTTGAGGCTGTATGACAAATCATTTAAAGTTGTATTTGAATTGCAATGGCATATTTTGTTTGTCATCTATACTGCTACGCATGAGGGAAATACATGCGATTTTCAAATATACATCTCAAATACTTGATAATAAATTGTCAAGTATGTGAAATAAAAATATATTTCATTGGATTGTTTGTGAAATTATATTTTTACTCATGTATCCAGTATATTCTTCAAAACACTGTAATTAGCTGGGTACAGTTAATTTTAAATATTCTTGGTTCTCCTTTGTGCAGAGTTGCTCCCAACATTGGTTTAAGTTCACAACTTTGAACAACTTTATAGTGTCTCTTCAGGATTCATCTAGATTACACAGCCTTTTTCCCCTTCATGATACATCCAGCTGATTTTTTTACTTATTGTTTAGAATGTATTTAGTTGATAAACATACGCTGATAAATCATATGAATCAAGTTTTCTTTTTAGCAATTTACAATATATCCCAATACACTGATGATGTTGGTCATTCATTTTGAATTCACAGAAGTACTAATGATGTCTTCTTTGCTGGTTTACTTCTTAGCAGCTGAGGTAACAAATTTACTAAATGGAACTAAGCTACAGTTTAATTCATTTCTAAAAGAACAAAAGAAATTTGGGTTCATGCAATACACATGTGAATGTTTTTGGTAGTCTGTGATGATCTTCTCTACCTAGCATTCCTTCTCAATACCTTTAAGTACCATTCCTCCATTAAATGGAGAATTGCACGCAGTGTACATCTGTGCATCTGTGACCAGAGGAATTACAAGAGGAACTGCAAATCTCCTCATAATTTCTGTTTCGCAAGGATGGCCAAAAGGACTGCACATATCATATAGCCCTGAATGACCATTGCAATGCAATGCAAATTAAATTTTCCAGCAAAAGAAGTAAAATTGACCATACAAGTTGTGCAATGCTAGACATGTCTGATATCCAATAAAATTTTTGCAGCACAGCTTGTGCTATTTTGTTTTCAACTGAGACCATTGAACCAATCAAATGGAAATGCATATGTGGATGAGCTACAGTCTGATCTCTGTCAGCCTGATCTTCTAGTAGATGAACTGGGCCAGATGACATACAGTCCAGACAGACATACAGTGCAAACCAGTAGCAGTTGAACACACAGGCAAGGCTAAGGGCAGGGAAAATATTTACACTCATTAACAAACAGCTATATAGACAATATGTACAAAATAACAAACAGAAAGCCAAGCAAGGCCAATGTTCCCATAATTGAGGGATTTCTTCTTCTTTTAACACAATGGGATTATATTTCAGTGATACGAATAGCCTCTTGCTGCAGTAGCTTCTGACTTCTTCTGTAATTGAGCTTCTGTACCTATATCCATTTCTACAGCCTTGCTAGTTGACTGCTTCAAGTTTCTATGCATTTTTTCTCATCGTGTTTTGTTCATTTGTTTTTATCAACATTTTGCCAATGAGAGTGTTTTCCTCATAAAAAGGGACTTTGCTAACATTTCTACAACCTTATCTGGTTTATGGAAGAGTAGAGTTATACATTCAATAAAACTCTTGATAACATCCTGATGATCTAATTAAGAAAAAAAATTGATTCACACAGCAATATTTCGGCAAGTGCTTTCTTCTTTAAACACTTCTGGTGGATGATTTTGTCAGATGTCATTTTGCCTCCAATATCTAATAAATATGGCTACTAGATTTGAACTTTTCATAACTCAAACAAATAAATTATCACAGACTCTACAGTTATGTGCAAGGAAGTACAACAGTACAATACAACACAAAATAGAATCCTGCTGAAAATTTTGATGAACAATCCAGTTGACTGTCAAAATAAATACTAAATTTTCGGCAAAGGTTATTTCATAAATATTCTACTTCTTTTTCTTCAGAAAATCAAAGGGGCCTTTTCACAAAGAAGTTTTTTTTTGTTTTTCAGCTCTGAAGTATACTAATGCAATGTTAACTGTCCTATTTACTGTTGTTAAATATGTGGACTGGAAACCATAATTTACTGTAGTAAACCTATTAAAAAAAGCAGTTGTGCCCACAGTGACAGAGACTTTTAATGAAAAAGTGTCTTAATAGACTAAAAAAGAGTCTTTAATATGAATGGCCAAGAAGCTGCAATGAAATGCAGTATGACCTGTCCTTTAATTACCAATCCATAGCACTAGTTAGCCTTATTCCTGCACTGAAAAGCTGCTCTTATAAAGGTACATTATAAATACCCATGCTTTCCCTTTGAGAGTGAGAGAAGTTAAGTGCAGCTTTCATATTTGTGTTCACAAATACCCTGCCCATGCTGGCACTGTATAGGTGTTCTGATTACTTGAAAGAGCTGGCGATCACTGCTGTATGATTGCTATTGAGTGGTATAAATACAACCTCTGAATTGAACACACTTAACCCTTAACATGCAAAGCTGTTGTTTTGGTAATCAGGTAAAAAAAACATTTTAGCAGTTTCAGCATACCCACTGTGCAGCACATGATTGATTGTGTGAAGTGGTGTTGTCAGACAGCCATCTTATCCAAACAGGCTCAAACAGCACTTGAGAAATACAGTGAGTGCCAGTGAAACCTGTTTGACAGAGGCATTTCATTCTAAAGACAATGGCAACAACCACTGACAACAACCAAAACAACCTAGTTTTTGGATATAAATTTTGGATTAAAAACTGGGACTACCACGTTATGTCATCCTTGAATTCACTCACGAAACTGTGAATTTGACTCAAACTGTGACAACATAAATACAAAAAGGGTGCATTTACATTCCTGAGATGTGGAGATAGAAATTTAGTGGAAAGTCTAGAGGTGTACGAGCATGCATGGTTAATTGCAGGGACCTGCTGAACTACACAATGAGTCATAACTCTTATGAGCCACTGAATGCGAACTACATGGTAATTATCCCCCTATTCCTTTGATAACAGGCATTTTTGTTTTACTTTTTCCTGTATGGAATGCAATTTGTGTCCTACATTTCTTTATAGCACAAACTAATTACAACTCTGTTTCATTGTGGTTAAATTGGTTTTGTCTAACAACATCAATTAAATTTTCAGTTTTTTTAAAAGAGAAAAATTAGTCAAAATGAGCTACGCCTAACCTACGCCTCTTTTGTTCTTGGTTAACCACGCTTTTTCAATGGTAAAATATTTTCTGAATTATACTACTGCTTCTTAAACAAAATTAAATTACAAGGACATTTTGTATGATTTGCAAAGCACCCTGGGAAAGCTGACAGTCTTAACAGATGTGGTGTCCCTTTAGTGTGTCCCTCAGCAGAAAGGGAATAATACAAGACTATTACTTTGTGTTTTAAAAGATTTATTTTCTTAAACAACAAGACACTACATGAAATGCTTTGTATTACTTTTCATGCCTTCATATTGTAGTCATTTCCTGGTCATGTTTAATTGAGTAATCATGAATGAAGCATCTGTTCTTTCATACGCACCATAGACAAGTTAAATCAGTTTCCACGCTGGGTGTGTCTCTTTGGTAGTGCTGATGATCTAATCAGTTTGAGGCATGGCAATTTGTATGTGGTGATGCATCTTTGCAGCCTTGTTTCACAATACTGTCTTTGTTCTGAGCAACATGCTGAGTTGTATAATGTCGTTATTTGCTGTACGTTGTCCATCAGTTTCCTCTTGATTGTTTCCATTTTGTGTGGTGTTTTAAGCCTCTGAGCTTGACCAGGCAGTGTGATGTAAGTCCATTTGAAAATGACAAGTAGCCTAGTTTAGTAATTCTGTTTGCTGAAGTTTCATTAGCTAATCAGTGTTTCAAGTATATGTGTTCACCATGTGGAGAACTCTGGTTGGTTGTAACACAGATGCTTAAACAATGTGAAAATCAAAATTTCATCTATATTCAATGCTTCACAGTTAGAATGGTAAATACAGTTTCATGCTTAGACTAGTTGAAGCCTTTCATTGAAATTGAAATCTTTCTTTAGTCTGTGGTTGAAAATGGACTTTCAAACAGTAAAAATGCAACAGAAAAATGAGGATGAAATTTTGATTAAAAGCAGTGTGGTTAACATGTTACAGAAACTAGAGCCTCTTTATAGTAATCATTACAAATGTAATCCACATAAATAGAGGACTTTAAAAAGACCCATGGGCTCTTACCAAGAAAAAGATTCGTCCTGATAAAAGTTGAGAATTGGGAACAAGGTGAGACCTCTGTCAGCCTGAATAATGCACCAAAATCAAATCATATATTAATGGCACAGAGCATTTACTTCAGGAATGACAGTACAATGAAGTCTGCATTTAATCCATTTGAATGCACTCGTTGACTCCTGTGTTATTTGATATTCCAGCTATGTGATAAAAGACAGATTATAATGCAGTCAATTGAACTGTTGCAGAAGCCACGCCGTATCAGTGGTATGCAGGCAGGGAATCCTCAGGCTGTTTGTTTTACCTAAAATGGGATTTGTTTGCAAAAGGTCAGATGCACTGTGGAATGATTATAGTATATAGCATTAGCCTCAGTTGCACAAACCTCTGGTTAATGTTTCCATACTAAAAGAATGCATTACATTTCCCATGAGACAGTATTTCCCATCTTATCCAGTAACCGCATTGGAAATAATTGTTGTACACTTTAAACTGCATTGTCTATTACTGTGACTACCTTTGAAAGGGTTACATTAATTACACATTTATGGATTATACTCTGAGAGCACATAATAAAAGACTGTTTTCAATCTGTCTTCTTCAAATACAGTTAGCCTTCTGACCATACAGTCCTCCTGTCTTCCCCAGTCTCCCCAGTGAATGGATAATCACGCTTGTTTTCTCAATTAAAATAAATTCCTGAAAGATCTGACCAGGTTCAGATGAGTGTCTTGAAGTCACAATATCAAACTCAACATCTAAGGCTAGATCAGACAAGTGGACTGTACAGGATGTACTCCCTTGATATTTCTGTGTCTTGAAAGCATATATTTAACTGATAATGCCACAGGCAATTAAAGCAACAGGTGATCTAATTCCTTCAGAGCTTTGGTAGAAGAGGATTCTAAACTGCCAACTAAATTTTAGTTAAGTCAGCAGTTGAAATATATCCGTGTGGCAAATTTAGACTAATAAAAATAAACTAAGAGAACATATATCGTTACTGAACATCTTTAACAACCTTAATTGCTTCCTCTATCAGATTATTCTTGTCAAGCAGAACAAAGATTTATAATGGAAAAAGTCCAGTCATGAGGAAAAAAAACATTCCCACCCTCAGATGAATTGGTTCAGTTGACTGGCAGCACTAATTGGGTACCACATTGTTTCATGTAAACTTCCTTAAAGAAAGGATCTTGCCACTGAACTTCACACAGGCAATGTGATTGGCTGACAACAGCTGCAGCTGTTTATGTAATAACTATATTGTGACAGCTGGCCTCTTATCCGGGCTGAAATCCCCTCTCTCACTCAGACCTTAAGAACAAGCCATCAGCACTGAAAATCATTAAACAAGACTGTGCTTGCCATGTAACATGACTTTATGACCTTAACCTTTGTTGATGTGAGGATATGTGGCATTTAACATTTGTTCTAGTCACTTTCAGCCTAGCAGTTGTTCCGACACACAGTAGCTCAGACATTCTGTCAACAGTAATAGTAAAGTGTCTTGCCCATTTCACTGCCAACTATTCATTCTGTGAAACTAAGTTTTACAAACACATACACTGAGATCTCACATTTAGTTTTTTAATGCAATCATTTGATGAGACTAAATAACCAATTCTACCAGATTTATTACTAGATAAATTGGTTCATTGCACACGCACACACACACACACTCACACACACACACACACACGCACACACATACAATACACATATAAACGGAAGCAAGTAGAAAAACCAGAGAATGCAATCTGAAGGTCACTTTCATTTATTCATCTGAAGAACAACTTAACACTGTTTAATGTAACCAACAGATTTGGTGGTCAAATAAGAGTTAAGAAAGATAAGAATAATCTAATCTAATATTAACAAATCACACAGTGGAACGTTTTTCAAGGAATGGGTGTAATATATATATTTACAGATATATATTACACACACATACATTTGTGACAATTACGTGACTGTGTAAATGGGGAAAAAAAATAAACTGAGTAACACTGGTATGAATGATACTGAAAAACAGAACACATCTGTAATGTGTCTACATTAGCAGCCCTAGCTTTCACACAACCACCTACAGTCTTTTCCCCTCATTCCCTGAGAGATTCTCCTTCACATGATTCAATGCTACATTCTCTATCATTCGTAACTCTCTCTCAAACAGTGTCTGTTTGGTTGTGGAAAATTGGTTAATATCCAACAATTTGTCTTCTAGCCTTTATTATTCTTTTATACTACTAGTATATAAGCAGATTTGTATGTCAAAATATTCAGCTAAAAAGATTTAAGTCGGTTACCTCTTCAAAACACATTGGGTGTATCTACAACAGTGTATGTAACAGTAATTTCATTATTGATTTTCCTGTACAGCCAGTGAGATATTATTTTTTCACAAAAGCTTCATAGACAAGAATTGTCTTGATGCCTTGCACTGATAGCTTAAGTGACAGATGTCACTTATGTGATGGCCAGTTTATTGATTGCAGTGTATGAGAAGGTCATGACTTCATCTTGTGTGATTATTTGGTCAGCCTTCAGCAGTCTCTTCAACACCATGCGTACCTTTCACTGTATTCTGGGATTATAATAACGGTGTAGGATACCTTCTTCCAACCTCTGCTTAACAACTTTTTGTTCATTTTTCTTTATCTTCAAAGGGTATAGTTAGTTAGTTATTAATATATGCGCCTTTGGACAAGATATTCTTAAACAAAAAAACAACAAAGGAAACATGGTGGCTGAAACAGCAGTTAGCATTGAGAGACACACTCATATATAAATACATGTCACCTTACATGGATATTTTACCCACAGTAATACCTTGACAGGTAGTATGTCTGAAAAACTGTTGTAGAATCACCTACATGAATTTGCTTCAGTAGTTCCATTGTGTAGTATTATAGGTTATTTGATCTGTCTGGTGAATGCATAAGGTATACCTGCAGCAGGTACATACTGTACTTTAGGGAAGTGGAGAAAAAAAATCACAGTGTTCATTGCTACAAGTACAGTCAAAGGGTATTTGTGTGTGTTGGTAATCTCCAGTGAGTGAACATTTATGAGAGCACAGTGAGTGTGACAGTTCCTTTGGTCCTCTTTAGTATCCCCACAGCCTCTTCATGGGTGACGCCTTCCAGGCTCTGTGAGTTCACAGCGATGATCTGATCCCCACGTTTCAGCCGGCCATCTTCAGAGGCAGCGCCCTGTAAGAAACCGGCATCAGAAACCCGCCCAGTTCACTCTTCTCAAATGAACGCCATGGAGCACACCGTTACAGCTCATTTATATGTTCTAAACAAGATTCCATTCATTAACACAATGGGCGATATGTACTCAGATGGATTAAGTGTTTGAATGTCAACGACAGGTTTCTGAGAAACTTGTCTGTCCAGACAAAAGAATTTTCACGGCTACACGGAAAGCCACGCCATTTGATCTTACATGCTCACTGACTGTAACATCAAAACATTACAAATAGTGATGAAGCAAAGAGTACCAGAAGAACACTTCCAGCAATATATGCCTTTCGTTATCTTCCTTTGGAATGTTCCTCACCTTGCTGAACACAGTCTTCACATAAATAGGGAGGTCCCCATGTGGGCTACCAAAGCCCCCGACGATGCTGAAGCCCAGACCATCCGGACCTCTCTCCAGTGTGATTGTCTTGTACTGCGGCGGCCTACAATTGGAGAAAAAACTGCACTGAATCCTGGGCAAAATCTCAGAGATGTGAAAAGACCTGAGAGGATTCCATAGGACTTTGAGCTTAGTGTTAGATTTATGAGGGTCACCAGGGCAGACGTACCCCAGGTCATCGTGGAAGATGCTGCTTGCTGAGAGGCCTGGGAGAGACAGAGTGGCAGCTGTCTGCTCCTGGGGAGGGCCGGTGACACTGGCGTCACCTCCCGCCACCACCTGCAGACAGACACACAATGTGCACACACATATACACACACAGAACAAGTGTGAGACAGCTGAGCATTCCCACATATACTCAATGAACCCCAGGCCTGAAAAAATACACCCCCCAAGCCATCAGTGTGAAAAAAGCAGACTAAAGAATGTCTTCTACTTCTACAGCGGTCGCATCTATCTCCACATTTTACGCTTGCTTATGTCATCTTTTACGGTTCACTGTGTTTCTTGCAGTGAATGTTTAGTAAACAGAACGCATGGATTTAGACACAGTCATCTGTCACTGACCTGCAGCTCAATGGTCCCTGAGGCATTCTTCAGCAGACTGACAGCCTGGGTGTGGCTCATCCCCTCTGTAGGAGTTCCGCAAATGCTAACAATCCTGTCTCCAATCTGCAGCAGCAGGAGGGGGGAAACTTTGTGAGAATGCAAATATCTCCCAGTGGATTCCGTTCAGCAACATTTGCAAAAAAAAAGAGCACAGTAGTGTCACATAAATTTGAACTTATTTCTGGATATTTTTTGTAAATGAGTTAATATATAAAGCGTATTTTCATTATTATTTTTAGGTCAAGGTAATACAGTGCAAAATGTACAAAAATATGCCATGCGTGAAGGGCAAATGTTTCAGTGTATGTTCAGTGATGACAGTGATGACAAATGCTATATTTCCCTCTGAACTCTGAATGTGAGTCCTTTTGTATGTTTGGATATACTCTGGATAACAGATCTGTATATCTAGGGCAAACATACCATCTAACATTGGGCCCAAGGCGCAGCCCAGAGAAATAAAACAACAGTGGGTTTACTTGTATAGGGCTGAGACAGTTCCAGAGAGGTGAAACCAGCCAGACAAATTTGAAAGTTTAATACAACACTAGAACAGAAGGATGAAAGTGTCATGTCTAAACTGGAACACAGTCAAATTTGAATGGACCAGGGTTCTGGCCCTTTTGTAGCCAGATTAGGCCATGTTTTATAATGATATAATCACAAAATAGTCAGTTCAAGAGTCAACATCCATAACCTCATTTCCTTTTAACGTACACAGTGCAGAAGAAAAATGAGATGTATTGTCACAAATGGTTCCTTGCTCTCTTACTGTCTGGCGCAAGTCTGTTCCTGCAGAGGACAATGGTCAGTTTGTCTGCCACTCTGCAGCAGGCGTGTGTGGGCAGGCGGAAATCTGCAGCCGGCTGTGCGGCTCTCAACCCTGAGGCAGGCACTCCTTGCACAATGTGCCCACTGAGGCCTTCACTTTTCAAACCTACTTTCAGCTTCTGCGTCTGGGCCGCCAGTCCGGTCGGGTGCATCATAGCGATAAAGATGGGGACGTCTCCGAGGGGACTCCCGACTCCTCCCGCAATGCTGATCCCCAGAGAGTCCGCAGGTTCCTGTCAGTGTGACACACATCTCCTGTGATACAGCTGACAAGTGCGTTCATTGTGCGAGCACAGATGATATGAAAATTACTCTGACAGCACGTCATAATGAAATCTTATAAAAGAATGACAACCTTTGTGAACTCAACAGTTCTGATCTCCTGATAGTCAGACACTGCGGGAAAGAAAAAAAGACAAGTGTTAGCTCATACGTTTCATGTCTTGCGAGGCCAAATATAGGACGCACTTTAGTGCTACAACTACAGCATGACCAGAGGTATGCTTTGGTTATTTATTAAGGCCTTCTTGGATCCCAGCCTCCTGGTCCTTCTGCAGTCTTAGTAGTAATTACATTTTTAAAACTACTGGGCTCTGATGGTTTTAGACATTTCTCAAAGCTTTCACAATGTACTGTTCTCACCCTTGAAATACTGAATCACACATAGCAGGCCTAAAACAAGGTCTCTTCTGTCAGTGTTTTTTGTTACAGTGAAATGATGGTTTTCAGCATTTCTCAAAGATTTCACAATGTACTATTCTTACCCTTGGAAAACTGAATCACATATAGCAGACCTAAAACTAGGTCTTTTGTGTTAGTGTTTTCTGTTACAGTGAAAATGTTATCTGACCATTTGTGAGTCACATTCTGCAGATGCAATGAACTCCAACAGGTTCAGTTCAGGTTTATAGTTAGTATCCAAAAATAGTCTACGCAAAGTCAAAGCTATAATCATGGAAAGCACTTGGGACACCTCTGAGAAGCACTTACAGTCATGGCTTTTCCTTCTGGTCTCCACATCCCCTTGGAAGATTCCAGAACCTGACAGACTGTGAGGAGCCACTCCACAGCTGCCTGTTTCACTGAACTGCAAAAAAAGCTATATTTCATTCCTTCATTCAAAACAAAACCCTGTCCATTGCCCATAACTACAGTGCAAGTTTCAATGCACACATCTTCTAAAACTACACAAAAAAATCCTATATATATAAAATGGTAAATATACAGTATCAGGATAATGCTGCTGATAAACTAGCTCACCTGACTGCTGTGGGAGAACCTCCTCTCTGAATGGAAAGGCCCAGCCTTAAACCTGCCCACTTCAAGGTTTATCGGCCCTGTACAACACTGAAAAGACACAGATATTAAAATAGCTTCTTAAAACACCACAAATGGTAAATGTTCAGGGTTGCAGAATGTTTTTGAATGTTTTAGTCAGACTTGCTGTGAGTTCAGACACATGACAGACCTTCAGTAAAGCGGCCACAGATTCCTGTGTAGCTGAGCGAACATCTTCCCCATTCACAGAAAGGAGCTGGTCTCCCTGCATCAGTCTCCCGTCAACATCCACTATACCCCCTTTGACAATGTCCGACACGAAGACCCCTGTATCGTTCCTGTGGGGAAAACAGGAAACACTGAAACATTCAACAACAGCACATGTGGATTCTTATTTTTACTTAAACACCTGTGGAAGAGCAATATTGCTGCATACACTGTTTTGATAGTTGTGCAACAATGAAATCAATCAACTTACTGGTTTGTTTTTACCCAACGTTTGAGTGCTTATCTCTATATTCTATGGTAGTTCCTTGTTATTTAGCTGGGTAAGGAAAAAAAAAACTGCCTGTAGCACAATAATGTGTGATGGGATAAAACCCCATCACACTCCCAGAGCTGTTACAATAAACACTCTAATGGGCTTAAGCAAACAAAAGCTGAGCATTTCACCTGTTTCCCCTGAGTCTGGGCAATGCCTGAAGCTTCACTAGTGACTCATTCCTAAACTGTGTCCTCACCCATTTGGATGCAGGTCACACCTTTCTGACACTAACAATGAACACCTTTAGCCTAATGTACAGCAGAGGAAACTGCACATAGCTGATCTAGCTGAATGACACAAACAGGCTGTGCAACCCGTCTAGACCTGACATGGTTCAGAGTGTCTGTCATGCCCGTGTCACTGTGTCAAGCCTGCTTTATAATACTCTTAGATTTACAGCATCCACTATAAAAGCTGGTAAGACATTCTGTTCATTAATAGTTTCATGAAAAAATCCTCCTAGCGTCAATGCAATTTACCAGAAACTATACAGTATAATTACATAATAATGTCTGCTGTCTTATTCTTCTGGCAGGACCCGTCTTGAAAAAGTAACTACCATCCACTTTAGTAATCCCTTTCAAAATTTACAAGACCTCATTCAAAACTGCTGAATCCCCTTTTGATGAGACCACAGAGATTAAGAATTTTAGGTCTGTCTTCATAACTTCTGTATTTGGCACCCATAAACAGTCTTGTTGCCCTTGTTGCTTTTTCAAGTAAGGACGATCTGAAACAAAGACTGCAGTTATCTGTTACAAAGAAGGCAGTTTACCCCACATAATTTATCATGGTGAGCAAACCAGTCACGCTCACAAAGAGCAATTTCTTCACTCATTACATTTTCCCAACAATACTTTGTGCCTGAAGCTGTGGTGAAACCAATGAGATCAGCAAGGAGTGGGTGTTCTGCCACTGAGTGCCGCAGAGGGTTAAGTACCTTTTCCCGACTATACTGAGGCCTAGTCCATGGCCGGCCTTTTTCTGCAGCTCCACGGAAAAGACATCCCACATGTCCTCCTCCTTGTACTGGGCCTCGTCCCGGTACACGGTCAGCCGCACCTTCTGCGGGGTCTGCCTCAGGACATTGATGGCTTCATCATGTGTGGCGACCCTCAGGTCAATGCCGTTAACCTGCCCCGGTGAAAGGAGAGCTTTTGCGAGTCATTTCTTAAAGAGGGGTGTAGGGAGTTTTTCTTCTCTTCTGGGAAATTTAAACAATGTCATTTCTGAGAGAGGCTGTTGATAAGAGCAGTTACACAGTGATTTATTGGTCCGGCATTTTTGACAAGAAGTAGAAATTCTGTAATTACCTTCATAAAGGCCACTTGTTGAGAGTAACTAGAAAAATGATGTCGAACACCAACACACACAGAAAACATTAACCAGCTGTAATGGATAAGATTTGTGAAACCTAACTTTCACCCAGAGGAGTTAGGTTATTTCTGAACATATTTTCTGCTCTTTATAAACTGAGATCAGCATGAAATAATGGGTATAATAGCAACGTCACCAGTGCTTTTCTCCAAATACCCCTGTGAGTCGGCAGTAATGGTATGATGGCCAACACCAAGGTATAGTGGGTGGTCAGTGCCATTTTGACCAATCTATAAATGTGGCTTGACAAGAGGCCCAGGACTGAATAGCAGAACGCAATTAAACCAGGGCAAAGAGGCAATTCCACAGCCACTGAATGAGGCACCGTGACTAAATGCTCTCAATTTCCCCCGCCTGGCTGCCTACAGTAATAGCGGGTGAAATAAAATGTACAGAAATGGCTGCCCACTCTTAAACGGACTCCAGCATACCTCCAGTATCTGATCTCCAGCCCACAGCCTCCCATCCTTGGAAGCAGCTCCCTCCTCATAGACTTCATGAATGATGATGGCCCCCTGGAGGGAGGGAGGGAGAGGGAGACAAAGAGAGAGAATAAGAGAAACAGAGCTGATTTAAGCGGAACAGGTTACGTTAACAGGGGCATTGCAGGTCACACTCCATGCCTGCATATTGTCAGATTAAATCCTTGCTTCGTATTTTCTTATATTGTATTTTACTATGATTCAAATAAGAGCAACACTTTTACACAGAAAACAAGGAAATATCCTCTTTTCAGGCATTGTGGTCTGACAGCTTTCTTCAGAATCACTTTGCTCATGCAATCAAACTTTTCAGCCATAAATGTAACATCCTGCCAGTAAGTTGTTTGCCTAAGCACATGAATTGGCAGAAGTTTCAACGTGCACCAGAAACATGTTGTAACACAACAGTGCAACAGGCACCGAACAAGCCCTCTAACACCTGCTTACCAACAGTGTGTCGCAACCGCCAACAATGCTGAGGCCAAGGCCAGTGCGTCCTTTCGAGATTTCAATGGTAGTCTCGCAGCCGGGGATGATGGGACAGGTCACCGGGTCAGAGGTCATAGTGGCAGGAGTTGACGACCTACTGGAACCTACAAGCCATGCGACGTAACACCAACTATTAAGTCAACAAAATATTCAGCCTTTGAAACTCCCCCAGAATACAAATGTCTGACAACACAGTTAAGCAACTATCATGTGCTGCCTACTGAAACTACACATAGACTGTAAGTTAAGAAGCTATTTCAAGCACCTAATCTTGATGTTTCCTCTCTTTTATTCAACTTGAGTCTAGATGATACTGAACATTGATGACAGGCATATTACGACCTGGCCAAGTGTGTTCATTTGTCTATAAAAACAAAACTGATTTTTTCCAGGATGCATCTCTCTTACTCCTGATTGGCTCTGTGTCTGGGGGTCCAGCAGTGACAACTGGGACACTGGTAATGCTGGTTATCCGTCCATCGGATATTCTCCTCCCTGGATTTACGGAGGAAGAGAGGGGCACAGACTCATCTGTGCAGACGGTCAGCTTCACGGTACTCTTGGACTTCTTCAGGAGATTAATCACCTGTAATTGAAAAATAATTAATTTACAACTTGTACATATTATATCAACAGCATGCACACCAGACACAATGGATATCTGTACATCTGGCTGACATTATCATGGCCGGCGTTCCTTCTAAGTTTTAAGGAACACTTACAACTTGAGTTGTTTCAGAATAGTCATTTTTGTTGTGTCCTGAGGCAGATGAGGTTTTACAGTTTCCTCAACAGTGCCCATTATTGCCACACATTACCTTAAAAACATCCACATAAAAAATTACTGCATCAGCACTGCTCTCACTCCAACACACACTGTTTGGATTAGCTAGCAATTCTTTGGGCAATACTGTGGCAATTACCAGGCAGGTAAGAAAGTAATGTTTTGAATATTTTGGTGTGGAAATTGGTGGAAACACTGTAAAGTTTACTTCCAGTTCAACTGTGATGAAATATATTATAATATGTATTATATGAGACGTATTAAAAGGCAAGAAAACAACACATTATAATATCTCAATAAATGGATTTAGTGTTCCAAAGTAATAAAAAAATCCTCACCTTTTCCACAGGGTGTCCTGCAACCAGCTCGTCATCCACCGCTAGGATTTTGTCTCCAACTTTTATTCTGCCATCCTGAAAATTGTTGTCATAAACTGCTGTGAGCCACTCTGTACTTCGACTGAGTGCCTGCATAACACAGTTCATGGCTGGACATCCCTGGCCCTGGAGATTTCTTTTGTGATTACACATCTGATCTGTTATCTCACCTAATTAATGCAGATAAGCATGTGCATTCTGTGCAAAGGACCTGACGCACATGTATCAGGGTTGCTTACCCCTTATATGGCCTATAGAGCATACTCTTAATACCTTGCAGGTATGTGGAAATGTTAACTGTCAAGGCCCATTGCTTTTTGTGGGACATGTCATATAATGCCTAACTGACTCTTGGACTAACTGTTTGCATTGCAAATTAATGTTTTGATGTGAGCTTCATTTGAAATCATTCCAGTGAGTTAAGGCCTTGTTCACATACACAGACAGACAGACAGACACACACACACATATACACACATACACCTTTTTTGGCTTGCCAGTCATAATACAAACCTGCACTCATCACTGTTGTGTGTTTGTTCACATGCACATGCATTATATGAGCAGCTATGCTCCCTTTGTGTTCCAATAGCTGTGTGTACTCTGTACTGTGTGTGAACTGGACCATATCAAGAGCAGGAAGCAGACTTCACTACTGTGTTTAGATGCTGTGTGAATGAGGCCCAAGATTCACACTGATGGCCCCTGTCTATCACATGCATGGAGAGACAGACTCCACAGATATATCTAGAGGAGTGCCCTGCTCATCACACCACAACATGTGCTTTCAGCATAGCCTGGAGCTGTAACACATTTCCCATGTCAACTAGATACAATACAGGAGTTGTCCATTCTGTGGTGAAGACCAGTTCCTTGCCTTTCAGCTTGTGACGGACTGGATATGTACATTGTAATCCATACCTTCCCTGCTGCTCCATGTTCAGTCAAGCTCTTGATCACCACACCACTCTTGGTGTCTTCCTCACTGATGGCAATTCCCAATCCACCCTGATCCTGTGTTTCAATATGCCAGATGCAAGGAATTTTGTTTTTGTTACTCTGACACAAACATACAGATATAACAGCTACACAATTTCTGTGTACTTGTATCAAAGGAAGGCCAACACCTTCCATCTCCTTAGAACTCAATGCAATAATGTAACAACTGAATAATTTCAGCCTGTGTCACATGTGCTCAGGAGTAGTTAAATATGAAAGCATGGCTACATCAACACAGCAGATGTTCAGTTATGACTGTAATCTTCTATTATGTAATTCAACATGTGGAGTGACAAAAGGTGAGGCATTTATGCCAGGTGTTCAGTTTTCACCAGCCCATTAAAAGCGAATGGGTTCATCGTGTTTTCCCCAGGCTTTGCGCTATTCTCAATGAGAGACATGTTGACAGAATTGTAGGAGTTCAACTGTCACTCCAGGTTTACAATTTGACACATTAATCAGGAATTTAGCCATGAAACTCTATGTCTTACCTTGGGCAATGTTATGTGCTGCACATACTTGAACATGTCAACATCAATTGCTGTGGGTGAAACTGCAGCACCTGTGTCCAGCTAGACAAAGAGAAAATAAACATAATTCTTTTTCACATATTAGGTACTCATAAGAGTACAATCTATCATTAAATCACAGAACAGTTATACCTAACATTAAAATGTGTCATATAATAAACAGACACTCAGAAGGGGGGACTCATTCCTGCTAATTGAGCAATACGATCCTCTATTTAAACTGCTAACTCTCAGAATAAGTACTTGATTCAAACAATTTAGTGGCTGGATATCACACATAGACACACTATGGCCTTCCAGGGCCTGAGTGGAGCAGGGCAGCTGCTCAAAGAAGTTAACAATTTACCTCTGTCTGTGAGTCCAGAATGTCTCCGTACTCCTTTACTGGTCCTACAGCCATCTGGTTGAGAGCATCTGTGTTCCTGTGGGTTTATCATCATTGGTAACAATCGTAACAATGTCTAGCATTTGCAAATCGGTGAGCATTAAAGACAATTGTATTTCATGACATTTGTCTGGCCCTTGTTTTGTTGAACAGGTCCAGAGACCCTATACCACCCTATACCACAGATACCAGCGCTTGTTCAAGACCAAAGGAAAGTTCTCCCACAACTTGAGCTGGTGGAGTGTCTTATCAAAAACCGGACTGGAAGGCCAGAGGTGTGGGGAGAACTTGCATATGGAGGTCACAGATGTGCATAAGAAACAGGGTACGTACACTGTTGGCTACTTTTATAAATGACATGAATGCCCTCTACTGGATAAAAAGGGTAGCACAGGAGGTTTTAGAGGATTGCTTTGCTTTTTTTGGTCTCACCTGATAAAAATTATTTTGACCTTCGACGGCGCACTTTTGATGATAGATGAGGCGTTCTGATGGCTGCGACCGTACAGAATTTGGCCATTTATCTATTCACACGTTAAAAAAAGGAAAAAATCTGTTGTGGTGAATAAGTCAAATACATTGCTTAGTGTGAATAAATCAAGCTGTAAAAACATGGCCGAAAACAGAGACTCCCTTAGCAGGCATTCAGGTTAGGCAAAGCCCCTCACCTCCAAGAGCTCATCTCCAACCAGGATGCGACCGTCTTTCCCTGCAGCGCCACATGGGTCGATCCCCACCACAAAGACGCTCATTCTGGAGCGGTCCTTATTCCCAGCCAAACTCAGGCCCAGTCCAGTCTTGCCCTTCTCCAGCTCGATCATGTGCAGCTCTCCCGGCAGGCTGCCATAGCGCTGGATAATCTTCTCTGAGATAAACACAGTACAGCGGTCAGTACATTCCCCTAACTCTGGACTCACATGAATGTAGAAAAAAAAACACCAGCAACACCTCCTCCACAGAAAAACTTCCACTTACAACAGAAAGGCCTACATAAGGAAATTCAAAATCAAGCAAAGTAGAAGTCACTTAGCTGACAAGAGATTACCACAGATGACTCATCCACATATCAATATTCATGCTGTGGGAAATGTCTGCTTGAAAAATATTTATTTGGAAATTCACATATTCAGAAATCTCTGGTTAATTTCAAACAAGTGCATGGCACAAGCATTTTCAGCATTCATCTCAGATGTTCTTTGCACTCAACCTCTGCACTTCACCAATCTCATCAGCATGCGGTCACAGACAGGCCTGAGAGAAAATGTGAATTTGACAAACAGAGCCACCTAGTGGCCATGAGACAGTCACATGGTCACACACGATAAAAAACCGACAGATGACTTACTCCAACTGTAACCAAACTCGTCCTCTTCCCCCAGGAGATCCTGTGGCGGCGCTGGCCTGTCTGGGATTTCTGTCAGGGTGTCTGTGTCTGTCTCCCCAAAATGGGGAACCACCGGCAGGGTGAGGGGCGAGGGAGCGAGGGGTGAAACCTTCACCGTGTCCCTATTACCCGGTGGCTGTTTTGGAATAAGTAACAGCCACAAAATATGAATTCAACACGGAAAATGACTCACATCACACTCAAAAAGCGCAGTGAGCACAAGGGAAAAGCATGCTGTCTCTCCATAAAGTGGGAATGCAAGCCCTGCTTTCACCATGTTTCACACATACTGTTTTTATTCTGCTGACTTCTGCTTTCAATCATGACTGCCAGGCTCCGGTGTTATGTGTGAAAGAACACACTGATCACACTGCGTCAGGAAAAGTAATGTGTTTACAGTTACACACAGACTTTCGCTGACATACTGGAATGTTCTCATTCCTGATTTGTGTCAGGTTTGAGAATGACCTGTAAAACATGCAGACTTCAGCTTTTTTTCTCCATCTCACATATAATCACTAAGGATGAGCATGAGGATACAAACCGCTATGAAGTGAAGGAACTTACCTTCAGGTTTCAAGAGCAAATTAGTATTCAAATAATAATTAAAATAATTTCATATAGCTTTCATAACAAGAACTTCAAAATGAATTTTGATTTTCTTCAATGACCTTACTAAAATAAAAAGGACTATTTTGTTACAGTACTAATGAATATCATCTAAATACTTCAAATCTATCTGAACAAGCGCTCTAATGAAGTGCTGTTAGGAGAGAGCATTTCAAGATTTTTTGTTTAAAGATTTGATAAAATTATGTAATTTGCCAATGTTATACATTGTCCAGCACACTGTACAGATGGCAGCTTTAATATCCTACAACTGACAGGACAAGGAGACAATAATGAGGTTGGGGTGTTAGGGTCACATGTATGTACTGTAGACATGGAATATGTCCAAATGCTCATACGCATGGCTGCACGCACATACATGGAAGGAAAGACCACTACGACACACAAAGTCCCACAAACCTTAAACGGAGTAGGAGTGAAAGGGTTAGTTGGGGAGGAGCGAAGGAAAAGTCTACAGTGACTCTCAGCCCCCTACAGGAACAGAGAAAATGTAATAACATTTAAGACATGGGGACATGACAGCACGTCATCTTACACAAACTAACTCTTTTATCTACTACTCCACCCACATACATAATACATACAATGCTAAGAAAAGACATTAAGAAAGCTTCCTAGGACTACCAACCTTGCCACTGCCGGACGCTGTGTTTGGTGCCTCTTTTTCCTCAATGGAGTCGGTGGTCGATGACTGTTATGTGCATTTCAGTGGGAGGGACAAAGACCTGAACATGTTAAACATACTGAACAAACCTGAGCAGGTTGTCACACATACCTCTAACTCATTGTGCTTTTACATGCAGCCTAATGGTATATGTGGAGGGCTTAATAATTATAAACTCATTTGACAGGGCTGTACACCCTTCAAGTTCTACATATATGTCATATTCAGAGCCTTTAATGGTGATCAACAAAGATCGTTTAAACACCCATCTGTGGAACAACAGCTGTTCGCCTGTAATAAGCTGCCTTTTATGGAGAAAACATCTGGTGGGGATTTGTTTTGTAGTCAGCTGAGGATGGCAAATAAAACGGTAAGCGGTTGTAGAGACTTGGCCATAGCACGGTACAGTTGCCCTTGGTGAGAGAAGGGGGCTGGTGAGCAGGTGGTCAGTGTAGTCTTGTAGGCATTAAGCACAGCCCACACAGATGTGAAAACAGGCCTCGAAAATTCCCCCAAAACTGGAAGCAGTCGGATCCACACATTTAGGTGATCTGGGAGCGTGCAATTCATGCGTCTTAGGCAATTCACATTTCCACTGAGTTAAGGCTGGTAATTAACAAGGATGAATCTGAATCTAAAGACTTGTGAGAGGTAGGAAGTGAAAGCTCGCAGCATGGGGAGGAATGGCTGCAGCGGGCTTGAGACCGGGACCTGAGCAAGAAGGCACAGGAACACACACTCTGACCTGGAGCGGGGCAGGCAGTGAGCAGGCTGTAGTTTGATTAGTGTTGCGCACGGCTGACCCAGGGAGGGGGTTTAGCTGCAGAAAGGGCAAGGGCGGCTTCTAGAAGCAACACAGAATTATCAGTTGAAAAGGGTTAAGGCGGTTAAATGCAACACAAGCTCAAGAATCTGTCCAAGGAAATACAGCACCCTCACATAATGTATGCAGCAACTGTCCTGTTCCCCTTATCTGCTGTACAGCTGGAACCAGTCTGGCTTGCAGGTGGTGTCAGCTACTTTTTGTGTTGTGCCGACCCATGTCAGCTCAGCTTGCTGGTATTAAAGTGCTGAAAGTGCTGGCCTACTTGCAGGGAAGCACTGATTGAAGTCAGCAAACTGGGCAATTATTTTGTTTTCATCAATGCGGAAGACTGATGAACAAAGTGGAGAAAGGAGCGTGTCGATTGTTGACCATCACAAACAAAGGTAGATCAAAGTACTATAAAGTCTACTTTCTTTTTGTCAAAGCCTTGGACTGCAGTCTGGAATGAAGCCAGAATTGAGTGTGATGTCATGTGCAATATTTCTGGCTGTGAGTAATGCAGCAGAACTACAATCATGCTGTACTGGGTCAGCCAACTATGGCCTCAGCTTGTGTTAGCCTGGTTCCAGCTCTCTAGTGGTAAAGGGGTCTTGATTGAGCCACTTCAGTGACATAATAATAAATAGTCCTTCCATAAGACACTTCTTCAAAGTGCAGAAGTGCTGTTGCAGCCATGAAGTCGAAGATAAAATGAAACACTAGAAAACAAAGCTCTATGCAGCTTTTATCTTATTCACAAGTGAGCTGTGAATAATAGATTTATGTCTGAAAAGTGGAAAGTGTGAATATTTATCAGTGAGGGGACCAGCTGGGTAGTCTGATTCAATTTGAAGCAGGATTTGAGAATAACTCACAGCAATTAAACATGCCCCACATTGTGAATCTGCCACTTTCCCTGGACGTGCTGTAATTGAATTTATCTACTTCTTTACATACACGCTGGAGCACGACTGCTGGCGCATATGTAAATACTCACTCTCTGAGAAGTTCTGAACAGTGAGATAAGACTACTCTCTAACACAGAGCCGAGACAGAAGGATGGATTACCTTACATGGCTGATGCAGAAAGGGCTTTAAAGCAGTGACATATTTCTCAATGACAGGAGAGGATGTGGGACTATGGACAGAGTCAGAGTCAGGCTGGGAGATGAGAACAGGGGCATGCAGTGCGGGGCAGCAGGGGAGCAGAGATGGAGCAAAGTTTAGTCATGCAGTGAAAAGAGATGCACAAATAGCCATACACGAGACACGACATGGAGGACAAAGACTACTAAAAAGCCTAAGAAAGCAGCGTATTTTCCTCCAGTGCATCCATACTGGGCTTAACATGTCTTACATATCTTTCACCTTATTTCTGAAATATAGTTACCTACAAACCAACAAAGTTCTGTGAATACATGGGTACTACTGTATCTAACAATCTTTGTGGTCATTTCTGCACAGACACTCATTCTTTGAACACATTACCCTTGGCACACAACAAACAATTGCATTTCACATGTGACATAAGCGCACATGCAGGGCAAGATGATACAGTCTGGCAATACCTCTACTTAGCCGACATGTCTCCATAAGCAGAGACACATTACAACCTCTCAGTACACAGCGCATACCAAACCATCCGAAAGACAAGAGATGACAGAAGAAATCTGACGCATTTATCATCTACCATCTCAAGTCTTTTCAAAGGAACACATAATATGATGGAATCTAGTGGCTGAAGGGAGAGATTAATTCAGGTTTAACAGACTTTGATCCTTGATGTAGCTTTAGATTTTGGGAATGCACTGATAGGTGCAGACAGCTTGTTGTGAATGTGAGACTCACGCGTGGCCTTTGGATGATGCTCTGCACCAGGAACGTCACGGGGTTCCCTGCCTTGCGGATGGCCTCCACCGCCTGCTCATGGCTGGCGTCTCTCAGGTCTACCCCATCCACCTGGCACACACACAGTCAAGAGCACAGCACAGTTAGCTGGGCTGAAAGGAACTTGCTGAGGAGTCTTCCACGACTGTGGAAAATCTACCAGTTACTGGAAAGCTATGAGAAGAAGGAAGCTGGACCAAGCATGACAGGGGCAGAGGGAGGGTCAGGAGAACAGCAGAGACTGAATCCATAAGCTGTATGCATTAAGTAAATATTGATCTGAGGTTTAACTATACCAATATAAAATGTTATGCTCTAAAGCATGGGTGTCAAACTACATCCCTGGAAGCCTGTTGTGAAGGCTGGTTCATCTCACCTCTGTGCTGAACTTCTTTAATTAGGCAAATCATTTACTCTATTTGGCACTTTTTGATTGAACAATACATTACGGGCAAAGAGTGCACATGTGCCCTGTACTAATTACTAATAGGACCAATTACGCAAGGGCAATGGGTTGGAACTAAAACTAGCACTCATACCGGCACTCAGAGGAATTGAGTTTGACACCCCTGCAATGAGATATTTGCTCTAAATAGCATTCATTTTCCACATCAGACTACAAGCTTTAAGTTAATCAAATCAAAATGACTCATCGCCACTCAAAGGATAATTTATGATTTATCTGAAACTATTCTTAGCTTCTCATTTTAATGTTATTTGGATTTTATTTGTGATTTATTTTTGTTCTATTATTAGCTAGAATTATATTGAGTTCTGATCTCCATATACTATAAATGCTAAGCACAACAGATGGTTTTGATCTTCAGTAGATTTGCTTCATATTAATTATTAATTATTCATCATATTTCATACATAATACTATAATTAATCAGTACATAGAGTGCTGAAACACTTTTAAGCATAATGTACAAGGAACAATGCATCTCTGATGCACTGAAAATTTTGAGATTATTTTGCATATGAAAGACTTTTATAATTTTACTTTCATGTTCTTATGTTCTGCCTCTGCTACTCTACTTTTGCAGTGATCAAGAAGATATTCAGCTTGATGGTTCTGGTAGTGGTTATCACTGACCTTTATTTAAATCAGGCTTACTCATCCACTGGGCTTGCATAAGGAAATTTATGTATGCTGCCTTGCAGTGAGATAGTCAATGTCAACATTTATGATTACCATCAAGCTGACAATATTTTGACATGGATGGCTGAAATTTCAGAACAGTATATAAAATAATATTATTGTACCCAAGTTCAGTTAATGTATTATAAATAATAACTGCTTATGTACAATGTGCAGCAAATCAAAACGTCAGGGTTAATTTGTCATCCCCTTTAGAATCCAGAAGGATCAGCACCTCAACGATTCTGTCTCCGGTCTTCAGCGTTCCGTTGCGGCCCGCGGGGCTGTCCTCCAGAATGTGCTTGATGAAGATCCCTCTCATCACCTCCCCGTTGCTGAGGCGGCTGCCCATCCCCGGCCCCCCCACGATGCTGATGCCCAGAGACTTCCCGGGCTCTCTGTACAGCTCCACTCTGCGGGAGGGGGACACACACGTCAGAGCGCGCTCAATCATGGCCCGCTTTTCACGGCCCCCGCTGGCATACCGCTCCGTTCTCACGGAGAGCCGTGGCGTCCTTATGAAAACAGGAAGCTCGGAAACAAAAACAGAGCCAGAAATAACAGCAGCGGGCTCCTGCAGGGCATCGCTTGCTGACCACTGCCAGCTCTCTGTGTTGAATGAACAGGAACACACTCCACAGAGATACTCACTTCCTGGGCTGGTTCCAGTTGTTGTACGCGGCACTGTGCAGCTCGCTCTCCTCTCCCTCTCCGTCCTCTCGTTCCGGGAGCTCAGGGATCTCTCTGCTATTAACGACAAAACAGACGAGGGCCTCAGTTTCCCTGCACTCCCCAACTCACAACAGAGCCAAAAATCAAGACGACATCCTTCCACAACCTACCATAAGAAGTATCACAACTCCGTACTTCAGAATTTACTATTGCTCTATATCCCTTAATGTTAGTACTGAAGATCATAAAGTACCACTAAGATGACACTATAGACAACTGATTGCAGCTGTTTGAATTCTATCCTGAAATAAATTTCAAAGCAAATGGATGTTGAGGTGACATAAGTTGACCTCTGTATCATAATCTAAACTACTCTTTGGATGGCATGTCTCTGGGTCTGAGGTTTGAGGTTTGAAATGTATGATGAATTTTATAATACAGCACCATTGGGGATGAAAATAATGAAGAATGTTAAAGAACCAGTTCTACAGTATCTAACCAATAAGCCACTTATAGACATTAGTTATTGACATTGTACTCTAGATATTGATTAACATATTAATCAATATCTAGAGTACAATGTTAACAAGGAAAGCAATGGCAGGAAGGACACTGACATAACCATCACACATAATATCTCACATATTTAACCGGTTGGAAGTTACTCGGAAGTTACGCCGCTAATAGTGTTGAACCGTGGTACCATCGGTGCGTGCACTCACCTTGGAGCAGGGGGTATCTCGGCGAAGGCCTCTTCCTTCTGCCGGCCCAGGCTGGCTCTGTACTCCTCCAGGTACTCCGCTGGGACGTACGTGATGCTGGAAAACAGCAGGGAGGGGACTGAGCCAGCTCACAGACCACTCAGGGTGCACAGCACACAACCAAAGCGCTCAGCCAGAAACGCCGCTGAGTAAACAAATATAAATACAACACTTTGGTGACATCACTCAAACCATAAGGTCAGTACCCCCATCATCTTTGTATATATGCGTAATATTTATTTATACTTATTCGCTCGTGTAATCAAGCCTGTTCTTGCATGCATGAATGGAAATGACATTTTCTGAAATTCTATGCAATTTTGATATGGAAGCGTTTCACTCACTACTTTACCCAAATGTCAATATCAATTCATGCATATATTCAGCCTGCTTGTGGTTACATTAGTTATATACAGCAGGGATATGGTATTAAATAGGCATATTCACCAGAGTGTTGTGAATTTTGTTTGGTAAGTAAATGTGTGCAAGGAATACTTCTGAAGGAAATATATTCCCAAAAACACATATTCCCATTAAAACACAGCTTGGAATAACAAAGTCAGCCTGATGCACAGAATAGGTTGATTGTGACAACAGCTTTCATATTCCCATCGATCTTATTTCCATTCTGCAGACTTGATTTTCTGTGTAATCTTATTTTTCCTGTGAGTATCAAATTGCGGGAGCCATTTTAAGCACTAACATTCCCGTATTCAAAATACTGGCCATCGCGGTCAAACGTGAATTGAGAATGAATTATTCACTAACATTCCCATGTCACCATAAATAATGCCTTCGGCGGTGTGCCCATAAATGTCTATTCAGACTGTTTAATCAGTGTTTACACACTGTGTTTTGTGCTGAAGTACATTATCAAATATATGAGTGCACACCAATCAGGCAAACTATATATTCATATTTATTCTGATTTTACTTAAGAATAGCAAGGAGCAGATACATATTTTGATTGCAAGTTTTAAGAGCAAAGACAAGACATGTATTCTACAGTACACCTGCATATCAGAATGAAGATGAGAGATCTAATGGGAGTGGAAAAAAAATCACATTACTGCATGCAAACACTGGTACTATAGATGACACAGATACATGAACCACTGCACTTCCAACAGTGTATCAAGCATGCTGGTGCCATTTAACTGAAGTCAAATCTACAGCTGAATTAGTGATGGGGTGGGAATGCCAGACACATAACGTGTAACTCCGCTAAGAAAAATGGACCCAGGAACCCTTTAAACACAGAAAAGGTTGTTAATGGAAAATGAGAGGGACTGTGGTTAGTGGTGTAGGGGTGTCCAGTGTGAGATTTATCCAGATAGATGGCTTTTGGCAGTCAGTGTCTGCTAAAAGACTTTTCTATAATCTGTGCTGAAAGTAAATGGGCCTGATGTGGTTATACTCTGTATAAGGTATACAGAGTACTTGAGGTTTAATGTTGAGTTTAATCAAATACAACCAATCTGTCCTTGCATCCATACTAGGTTAATACTTACTCTCCTATTTGGGTATGAAAATGAAAGTATGCTAATCATACAAAAGAAGACAGTAGTGGGTTCCAACAATTAGAGTACCATAATTCCATGTTTAATTTCAAATTTGGGTCCAACTCCTTGATTGCTTACGAATCTCGTTTTTGTTGCCGTGTCATCAGTGATGACACTCAGCTAAAGCCCCGACCAGAAGAACTCAGAAATGGTCAATTGCTCTGATAGAAGCACCAACAATTACGCTAAAGTGGGACGCAAACTGCTGTGCAGTGAAATGTAAGGTCACACTGGCTGCGGGGCTCGGTGCTTTGTGTGGTGCGATCCTGAGTGATCTGGATAAAGCCCCCCCCCTGCAGCAGACTGGCTCCCATGCAGTACGCAGACAGATGAGATCAGAATGACCTGACTCAGCGGCACGCCAGTCGCTCGGGCGTTAGCCATACTCACACATAAAAGGGGCACTGATCGTCGTCTGGCGCGCAAGAAGATCTAGAACGTGAAAAGACTCTTATGCACCGCGGCTGATACACTGACAGGTTTAGCGCTGGAAGCACAGATCGGCAAGCAGGATCAAATGTTGCCCCCATATTTCAGTTTGTTTCTCTGGAGAGAAACAATTCACTTTATTGTTTCTATACTTTACAATGAATGAACTAGTTTTCACCACTAAAATTGTATTTCTCTTTTCCATATGATAAATAAAAATACAGTTGTGTGTCCTGTACTACTTTAACTACATTACACCCCTGTGTCTTCTTCAGATGTCTACCATATGTATGTTGCCATGACTTTTCACTAGAGCAAAAATACATTCTGCTCTCATTCCAACTTAAATGTGGCATACACACTTTAGTAGTACCTTTTTAAGTAGCATTTCAGGAAAATGTAGCACACTGAACAGCTTAGTGCTCCAAGAAACTAATGTCACAGATGCATCTGACAGATGTAGACAAATGTAATACTTTTACTGTTAAATACTAGCATCTAGCATTAAAATACTAGCAACAATCATTCTAGTCCTTTGTAATGTAGCCCTTCTTTCACTCCTTCATGTAACATTCAGTATAACCTTAAATTTGTGTTTAATTATATGCAGGAAAATATACACAGTCAGCATAGTGGTATATAATACACTGATACATTCTAGGGTTATCCATTAATATTTAATGTTGTATATTGTGTATACTGTATACATAAGGCTTACATACCGCATATTAATGAAACTGATTCAGAAACTCTTTGCACAGTCAAAATTGAACTGAAATGACCACACATTCATTGTGTATAAAGGCATTTAGGTAAGACAACTGAATCCTCTGAATGTTTATCTATTCCAAGAGATTGGATTGTTGATCTTTTTTGGGTGACTTAGGCTTTATTCTGACTTGGATCCATGCAGGGAAAACATACTTAATTAGAGTTAAGTAGCAGATAAAGCTGAAATAAATACTCAGCACCTTACTATTCAGCGTGACACCATTCTATTAATGTGCCAAAATCATCGATCTGCACAGCATAAAGAACATCAAAAAATCCAAACTCCTAGATCTTTACACAAATAGTTGGTATTTGTTCTACAATCATTATGAGAATACCAAATTTTAACTACTGGAATATGCATTTCACAACTAGCTTAACAATCACTGTAAAATATGAGAACAAATCATATAAAATCTAAAAAATTATATAAACATAAGTATACAATGTAAAATAATATTAAACATGTCAATATCAAATACATCTCTTTCACAAACATCCTGTTGAGTGAAACATTCATGGGGTTATACCTGAAAGGTATAATTTCAGTGATACTGCCAATTCTAAGCACACCATGTAGCAATTTGTGCTGTAAAATAGATTTCTGACACTATATCAGTTCTCACTCCCTGCATCAGCTTCTGACTCACTGCGTTCAGGCTGGTAAATGGTGGCGTGTGGGGGCACTGGCATGTGTGTGCTGTCCCAGGTGTTACCTGATGTCCGGCCCAATGAGAGAGTGCCTCCTCAGCATGGCGCGCGCCTGGGCATTGGTGAGGTTAGTGGTCGGCTCCCCGTTGATGGCCAAAATGCAGTCTCCTACACCCACTCGTCCGTCTCGGCTGATGGATCCGCCATGAATGATGCTGCGAATTAGCATCCCCGAGCCGTCCTTAATGGCACTCACTGTCATTCCTGCCAAATATACAAGGCTTCTAATGATTTTCGCTTCACAAGACAGGGAGACAAGCTTATCACAATGACGGTACATACATCATTTGAACATAATCAATGGTGCAATTTTTAAAATGTGAAAATTATTTCAATAGATTTCACACAGAGACAGACAGACACACACACACACACACACACACACAGAAATGTAAAAAAGGATTTAAAATTGTATTTCTTAACAGAGGAGGATGAGATATCCATCCAAACATGTAGAGTGAGTGTTAAGATAACAGGTGAAGCATCTGCTTCATAATAATCAGGATCTTTGTGCTATTTAAATGAGACAATACCTCTACCATGCTTCTCATGTAAATTTATATAAAGGAATTGTCAAGAAGACAGATAACGTACCAAGACTAGAGTTGCCCTTGACAACCGTAATAGTCCTCTCAAAACTGCTTCCTGAGGTCACCTGCTGCTTATCTTCTTCCACCACAGTGCTGGCTTCCACACAGAGATTCTCTTTCTAAACAGAAATGATGGAAACTCCTACCATTACAAATGGCACCATAGACAACACTATCATCAATCTTAGCATTACTAAGAAGATATTCATGATCACTCAAACTACAAACTACCCCACACAACAGTATATTTATCACTAGGAGGTTCTATGACTAGGAGGGGATGTGGATTTAGGGTCAGGGGTACAAGTATACCTGTCCTGGTACCATTTTAAAATGCATCATTACCCTTGTCATACAAAATCCATTCTCCAGCAACTACACTGAAACTGTACAAAGAAGATTATATTTTGAAACCAAGATGATTGTATGGTTTCCAACATTCCTTCCACTTTCAATAACTGTTATGATGTACCATATAAAGCACATGTTGAGATCATAATTTAATATTATAATTTGTCTATAATGAGTTATATACTGATATTAATTTCTCATTATGACAAAGGAAATATAGAAAGTGCTACACAACCACTATTTAAATTATGAATGATGTCCCTGTATTTGAAGAAATAACTTGCCGGTGTCAAAAGGACATATGTGTAATACCAAACCTTTGGAACAACAATATTACATGTTTGAAATTTGGTTCTGAATTGAAATGATTATATGGCATGCAGATCACAATGGCAGATCATGCTGAACGCAGACAGCTTTTTTACCTTTACAAAGCTGTCGTGGAGGGGTGATCTAGAGAGGGTGTCCCCACTGGCTGGCCCCGTGGGTTCAGTGCCTCTGAGGTGGGCCTTATACTCTGGAAATGCCTCGGCAGCCTTGTTCATTTCCACAGGCTCGCCATCATCACTAAGGCCCTCCCGGCAGTCGGAGGGCGCCACCTCTGTTGCCAAGCCCTCCGTCTCCATTACGCCTAAGTGCCGCTCGAGCGACGGGCTGGAGCTAATCGGGCCGAGCGGCAGCGCGGAGCCCCCGGACGTCCACGGCTGAGAGAAAGTGATCGGTTTCTCTTCGGGGGAAAAGGGCTCTGCTTCGTCAGCAAATCCAGACACTGCTGGGAAGGAGGGCTTTGCAAACAAGTCTTCGTGTGCACCCTGCTAGATAAAACAAACCATACCGGGCTAATTACAATTATCCAAGCTAACAATTAATTCATTGCGTTCACCCCTGTGGGCTCACAGTAATGAGCTATTCGTTGGGCATTACCAGCCGGTGGGGAATAACCGTAAATGTAATTGATCCTGTTTGAGAATAGGTGGTGGGTCAAAAAAATAATATAGCTTTTATCTCCATGGGCATGATGCATTGGAGTCTGCACCGCATAACCATGTATCACCTTACAGATACTTCTAGCATCCTGAAGATAACAATAAAAAGTTAAAAAAAATATATATATATATGTAGTTCTGGGATTAGTAACAGTAAACCTAGAATATTACATGGATTACATGATGCCGAAGATAGGGGGGCTGGGGGGTCTGCAATGTAGTATTTATCTCTTGAAGACATCTGCAGTCTTTCAGAGACTTCAATTGAATTCTTTTCTACAGCTCCTTTGAAATGCATCCCGCAGAGTGAGACTGCATCTCAGAGCTGGAGTATGTTCCAGTGATGAAAAGTGTCTGCCCTTATTCATCAGTGAGCTGCTGTTCTGGTTCTCAAAATTCAGTTTGGAAATCAAGTGCAGAAAAAAAAAGATCATCTTGAAATGTAGACCAGAGCACTTATCCTGCTGATTGCAGTTTTACTGCCAAAAAATGATGCAGCCACTTCACTGACATGCAGACATCATACATTCAGACTCATGGTTCACGAGGGTTTAGGGATCATGGAAATACAGGAGTACAGCAACAAATATTGGAGGGATGCTAAAACAGTGATCTTTTCAGCTCATCACTAAAGATCAGCACACAGTTTTGTGTATATATGCATATATATAGTACCAGTCAAAACTTTGGATACACTTTTCCTTCTTTGTTTTTACTATTTTCCAGCTTTTAGAATAATAGCAAAGCCATCAAAACTATGAAATTACACAACTGGAATTATGCAGTAACCAAAAAAGTGTTATGAACACTTTTTGAATTAAAACTACTTATATTTTAGATTCTTCAAAATAGCCAAAAATATTTTTTAAAGTTAAAGATTTTTTTGGGAACAAATTCATGCATAGGCATGAACTTCATTATTTATATTTGTCTAAAACAAATTTCAAGCATTTAAACATAAATGTTTAGATCAAAACGTCTTTGAATGCATGTTTCCCATTATCTTAATCAGGTGTGTCCAAACTCTTGACTGGTACAAATGAACTAGCTAAACGATCTTAGCATAATAACTTTTTATTTAATATTTAGATTGTGTTACACGTCCGCACTGATATGGCGTGCATTTTCTACACAGTAAGTCACATAGGGACACAGATTTAAATACTCGCTCTGTGGTTCAGAACTTTAGAGTTATGTTTGATTCCCAGCCTACCCTGGGCGTTGATGCCTGCATGGACATCTGGTAGTCCAGATCGGCACTGCAGGTGCTGCCATGCAAAGCTAGCATGGACGCTTGGAAGGTGTCGTCTTCCTCTCCTGAGTAATGAGGATCAAACGTCTTCTCGTCCGTCAGGTCTGTGTCATTGGAGTCAATCTGAACAGAGGGAAAAGTGGAGCGTGCAAAAAAAGCAAAGGAAAAGAGGAGAAGAAAACAGTTCTCATCTCGTTCATAACGACACCCGCTGCAACAGTGAGCAAGACGGGTCAGGCCCAAATCAACTGGCACTGTCAAAGAGAAGGCATTCATACATTCTAAATGTCCTTTTTATTTTAGAATTACACTGGGTCATCTAAACGATAACTTGGATATGTAAAAAAAAACCCATCTGATTCTGATTCTTAATTCTGACCTGAAAATAGACCTCAGTCCAGCTGCACCTGTGCTTTGAGTTGCTTAAAACAGCCCACCGTGCACAACAAAATGTAATCAAATGTAGCCTCAGAAAAGGATCGCTCGATGACCAGATGCTCTTTTTCTACTCCATGCTTGGTTTCTGGACCTCAGGAGGGACTGACCAGTGCTAGTTCTGCATGGAAAAGGGCAGTCTCAGCCGGCTCCTCCTGGACAAACTGCAGAGCAGTAAGGAAGTCGGACTGGTCCCTTCCAGGTTTGGGCTGCAGAGACAGTGGTGTGACAGTGAACCCCGCAGACCTTCCCAGGATACTGGGATTAGTCCTTAAGGAAGCGCTGCAGCTCTACTTTCGGTTGGATTCTCATGGTTTTGGGTTTGTTAAGCAGAATTAGCATGTTAGTAGCGCAGGGCTTGTTAGTGAGTTTAATTTAATTTAACACGGATCAAGGGCTGATTGTCAACTGTTGTGCACCGATTTATTTTCACATGACTTTAATTAAGTGGAATCGCTTGCAAATGTTTCACCAGCATGTCCAGATAGAAATGTTTTGATTTTGTTTTGATTGATTCAGTTGCTCATTTTCCATATGTTGTGGTCATGAAAAATGCAGATGGACTCTGGTAGGTTAACAATAACTTAATGAATTATGCATCAAAACACTCAAGACAATACATAACCTGCAGCAGGACTGGAAAACATCACACAATTTTTAGATGCAGGAAATTCACCTGACTAAGAGCACACTTGATATCCCATCACCAAAACTGCCTGCAAAAGTCCAGCAAAAATCAATTTCTGGGGATGAAAAATTCTTGTTTTTAAGTAAATGGAAAGGGACAGTTTTGGGAGACATGAAAATCTTGGGACATTCAACACTGCCTTTCAACCTAAAAGCACCACTGTGGAAAAAGCTGAAGAAAGTGCCTCCAAAAATATGAACAGCAATGTCAGGCAGAGCACACCCAGCTGCTGCTACCAATTCCTCAGGTGTTAGCTTTGAATATGATATCGTTTGCCATTTCATCAGTAATAAAAATTTCAACTGGTTGCAATGTGATACTTCACAACTTGTTACGACACCACAGGTTGAAAGCACACATGCACGCACACACACACACACACACATACACACACACACACACACACAACCACAAACACAATGTCCGCATACTCCATTTCAGCACAAAACACACGTAAAACACAGGGTCCTTACAGGTAGTGGCTTGGCCACTCCGATTCTGACTTTCCCGATGGCTGCCCCCTTCAGTGCCTGCACAGCATCTTCCAGGCTGGCGTTCTCCAGGTTCGTGTCATTGACAAACATGAGCCGATCCCCGGGAAGCAGACGCCCGTCCAGCTCCGCCACTCCATCAGGCACCAGGGAGCGGATCACTATCACGGTCTTTGCCGGATCTACAGGGTCCTGTGACAGGTCATATGTTACACCCAGTTTGCCTTGCGGCATGTTCATCATGCAGTGATGACACATGAAAATTATGAAATCCATTTAAGATAAAAAAAGGAAGTAAAGCTTATTTGTAGCAATTTAGGCTTCAATTAACATTGCATTGACACATATTTCATAATATATTGTAAGAAAAAAATGTAACAATGGCAAAATAACAAGCAAACCAAGGCTGCAATTTGACATAAACTAATTAAAGTAACCACGGCCTTGACAGGACAAAGCTCACACAATCCAATCAGGGACTAAAGAATGTAACCAAAATAGTGCTCATATTATGTTTTGCCTGTATCTAAAAATATGGCCAAGGTCATAAGCTTTCATTATCAGAGAATGAGCCCAGTAACCGCAAATTTAGTTCCCATGTTTTACTGATTCTAAAAGTTTTAGTGTTAGTAAGTATTATGGAGCTAATTAACATTCATATGGCCACTGGTTCATTAAATCCCAGCAGATGTTCAACTCACTTACCTGATAATCTAAAATACTAAATCCAAGACCAGTCTCTCCCTTTTCCAGCTCAATGTCTTGGATATCTGTTTCCCACATGGCCAAAGAGGATCCCAGGGTCTCTTCAGTCACATTTTCCTTCACAATGTTGTCTGATTCAGGGGGAATGATGAAGCCATCGAAGTCTCCCTGTACCTTGAGAAAAGGATTAGGCTTGTAACTTCATCACACGTCCACAGCTCATGTCTTAGAAGATAGTCAGCTGTTGCTTCTCATCCCGTTTCATTTCTTACTGGCTGTATACAAAACTGAAACGGGTCTTTGAGCCTACTTTCTCCACTTGAGCTGAGAGGCCACATAAACAGCTGATTGATTAAGTTAGCCCTCTTTTTCTGAGTTTGTTGAACACTGTCCCTTGTATCCCACAGTACCTGAAGTGCTTAGTGCTTTATGTGGGTTGACATTTATGAACTGTCACACTCCCTTTCATCCTAATCCTAATCCTTATCGCAGAAAATCTGGAGTCTCGCCGCTGCATTGGCTGGCCTGTTCCAAGGCAAGGAGGGTGGGTGGCTGAGTGCGGAAGACATTCATACTCTACAGCAGAGATGAATATTCCCAAAGGTTTCTGCTTATGCTGGCCATTTTCCTTGCATGTTTATATGTGCAATGCTAGAATTTCAATCTAGGTACCCGTACATACAGGTACCTGTACATCACCAACGGCAGATGAAAAGAACTTAAATCTTTATGATGTTGTGGGCCACAGTAACTGTATATCTCTAAAACACTGTCTAACCACATATGTATGTTACATTACATTAAACTCCCGTACATGTCATATTAAATCAACAGTTACCTCTCCACTGATTTCATTTTTGGTAAAGGAAAAGTACACATTGTCAAAGTAGCAATATGCCCCATAATTATTGAATACCTCCTCAGTGGACTGGGCGATCCCCGCTTCCAGGCTGGGATTGGCGGCATCACTGTCACTCTGCAGGAGAGGGGCGGGGCGACAGCATGTCATGCACACGTACACTGGCAGCTCTTTCAGAATGCTCACCACCTCCTTGTGACTCTCGCCAATGAGGGATATCCCATTTACCTGCAATACAGATTCATTGTGCTTCATTAATAAAAGAGCATGCCAAAGATAATAAAATAAGGCCTTTTTCATCAAAACACAAGTTTCAGAAGCAAATTATTTGTTTTGTTGAACTGCTATCCTGATATACATGATCTTACTATATTGTCAGTCTAAATTATGTGCTACCTAAAAAGCACAGTGTATGCTTTACAGTAGCAAGTTTAAAATAATTTGCAGACAAAAAGAGGCTTGTCTAACTAGCCTCATGTTCTGGTATGAAGTCACTGGGCCCTTACCTCCAGCAGCTCATCTCCACTGAAGAGCTTACCACTGCGTCCGACTGGCCCCTCTGGCAGGACAGAGCGGATGTAATGGTGGCCAGCGTTGGCCTCCAAGCTGATGCCCAGCCCGCTGCTCTCGCTGAACTTCTCAACCTGGGCCACCTAACGAGATGCCACCATCCTCTTTTCAACACTCCATATGGCGCATGACAAAACATCAAAGGGCTACTGAGACATTCCCATGGCTTTTAACCAGCTTCCGGGCTAGGACTCTCAAAACACAGACCCACCCAGTAATTACAAACTGGAAAGCTGGCTCTTTTTGCAGTCTGACAGTACTGCTGCAGATGAATTATCTCTTTAAGAAATGCATTTACAGCCAACAGGCATGTCTGATCACAGAAAAAAAAATCTTCTTGTTATTTATTGCAGCTTATTCCCATGTTAACAGTTAATGTCATCCCCAAAGCCGCAAACCGTTCAGAGAAATTGTATTGTATTTCTGTTGACTTTTACTTGACTTACTACTACTTCATTGCTGGGGCCAAGAGCAGACTGCCATTTCTTCCTCAGTTCCTCCTCTTCAGACACAGTTAGCTTGGAGCCTACAGAACACAAATGAACCTTATTTCCACTCCTTGAAAAGAATCTACCCATCCATGAAGCTACTTTGTATATTACAATGTCAGACCAGGCTTAAATCACACATATCACAAGTGTGTTAAACAATTAAGCAACACCCACACCTCTATAAAATTCCAATTTCTGCAGTAAACAAGTGACAAGACAATTCCAGAAATAAATTTTGAATGTGCTGTGCTACAAATAGCACAATACACAATGTCCTCAAGCAGACTGTGATTAATCGCCTTTAAGATTTTCATTCAGCCAACATAATTACCATTTTTTTCAGATTCCTCAATTAAGTCAGCTGTTCTATAATGCCTCTGATTATTGCAAACATTTAAAGTTTTTCTTACCCTCTTTGACATCTGGGAGGTCATCCTCAGCAGCAGTCACACTAGTGCTTCCACAGAGCGAGGGGTAAAGGTTCTTCTCTGTCAACCAGTAGAAAATACAAGCTTCAGTTCATATACACACACAAAGCAAATGCAGAGATGTTGCATTCACACAGAACAGGATTAGTACACTCGTGTGTGGATCTATGAGTTTTAATGTGCTATCACAGTAAGCGCTCTCCTGTTTGCATGTCAAGTGCTACAACTGCTGTTCTCATATGGCTGTCCCAATTACAGGCTTTCCACCATCAGAATTCCAAAGACTGGGTGGAGGATTATGTGCTAAAAATGGCACTGTAATTTTGGTTAAAGGGAAAAAAAAATACAAGCAATCCAGCCCAGTCCTCAATGCTGTATCCAGTTACATAAAGCATGCTGTCTTTAACGCAGCATATTGGCTCCCTTTCACATTGCAAGGAGACAGAATAGTTGACGTCTGTGGTACCCCGTGCAGTGTCTATGTCTATTCTGTCCATAGTGAAGTCCTTCAGCACAGCAGGCAGAGGTTTGGACTCAGCAACAGGGGCCAGAGGTAGGTGCGTGTCCCCGGGTCGGAAACCCCGCCTCACGAGTTTCAGGTGCACCGTCTGGCCTGTGTGCCTCAGAACCTCTACTGCCTGCTGGTTGGTGTAGCCCTGGATGTCTGTTCCATCCACCTGTAGGGGGGCAACCACACACATATAGGTGAGGCCCTGTGTCTGAGAGAAACAGGGCAGTTCAGGATAGTTCCATGCAGACATAAGTTAGTCAGAGTTAGTCATCTCTGGGGAAAGACCGTGGTCTTCACACTTGTGGAGACATTTGCATTTACAATCTGTCAGGATGGGCCACCATCTGGTTCTGTTCCTGTGTCATTATCAAACGGGAGGGACATTGTGAGCTGCTCTTCTGCCTTTATTTATACACGCTGTGACAATTTACAACTGTGCAATACACAGTTTGGAAACAAACAATGCCCAAGACTTGTACCCAAGCCAAGTTGTTTAGCACTGATAAACACTGAGACACTACACACCAATTTAAAACAAGTTTGAATGTGTGATTTTTAATGACAAACCACAAGCCCCATTTACCTAAGAAAAATTACATGTATATCCCTCACACAAGCATAAAATATTTTTGATACAAAAAATAATAACCAAATAAAGAAATTCATACAATTATGTTGTACTGTTTATTATGCTTATGATGCCTTTACGGTTTGCCAGAAAATCATTCACACTAATGTGGCAACTATGATTAAAGTATGGGAGTATGGGATTAAAATATGGGATGACTCTCACTTTAACTACTGATTAAAACAAGCATATTATTTACAATAAATATGTATTACAGCTACAATTGGACCTTAATTTGAGGCACTCACAGCTATGATCTGGTCACCAACATGGATCCGGCCATCTTGTTCAACAGCACTGTCCTTTGTGATGCTCTTTACAAAAATACCTGAGGGCTCTGTTGCAAAAAATAAGTAAGTGAATAAAGCACAAATAATCATATCAACATGCAACTTTCACCATTTTATCTGAGGAAAACACGGACCCTAGCTTGAAGACTATTATTACTAAGAGTAAAGAGACTATATTTTTCAATGTAATAAAAAATATGTTACAAAGACAAATATTTAACTGAACTCTATTTTGAGAGGCCTTATTCCCTTCAGTCTCAAATGTTAAGTGACTGTAGCTCTTGTTACCTGAGCTCTTGTCTCCCACATAACCAGCGATTGTTATCCCTAACCCCTGTGCATTTTTGGTGAGCTCCACATCAAATGCATCAACATCCTCCTCTTCATAGCCCTGTAGAGGGAAAGGAAAACAGTCATTCACTTCAGGCTGAGAAAAGCTTCACTCTGGGAGGAGGCACGTCGCTGCGCTTAGGGCTTCTTATTCTGCAGGCCAGACAGCTGCTCCACACCTATGTATCACTGTGGCCCAGCTGACTGGCCCTTTCCAGTCACACAGCACTCAGCATAAGACCAGGTTTTTATTATTTGCAGGGCTCAATATTAATAGTTGTCCAGGCGCCCAAGGCAACCGAATTTCACAGATGGTTTTCAAGAGGTTTTGGCAGCCATTTCACATTGTCTGGCTGCAGAAATCCTGATAATAAAATAACTCCTCCTGTCCTTTTTAAAACTTGACAAATATGTACTTTCATCCAAGAAAAAATGGGGCATACATAAGACCTTACGAATCCCACGTGCAATCTTCTTGTTGTAACTGCTTACTCTAGCAAACAATTGTTAATACAAATGTCTATCAATAAATAAACACTGTTACTGGAGTAGCTGACTTTTGGCCAACCAACTCACACTTCTCAGGCTTGCAATCGTGTTAATAAAATGTCCTTGCCAGCTACACATTTTAGTTTTTCTGTGTTTCTTACCATATCGAATCTATATCATTAGAGGAGCAAAACACTGAGTGCTTTGCATTGGTAGCTTTGCACTTCAGTTGTGTCGTATTCATCTCAACCAAACTATTAGCAATTAGCACTGAGCACTGATTTGTGAAAATTCTTTTGACATACAACACAGAAAAATGTCTACGCATGCATGCACATGCTGTATTTATATATGGTTACCATTATGTCACAGGCTTCATGTGTCTCCTTCTCACCTGTTGCTCAGCAACCGTGGGCAGCAGTACTGGATGAGCGGAGCTGTCGTCCAGACTTCCCCTGGTGATGACCAGCTTCACCCTGTTGCCACACTGCCGCAGCACCTGGGCCACCTGCTCACTGCCCATCCCATACAGGTCAGTGTCCCCAATCTTCAGGATCTGGTCCCCACTGCGCAGACGTCCATCCTAAAGAAAGACATACTGCAGCTGTCTGTATGCTTTACTCATACACTAACCTGAACCAACATGTACATCAGACACCTCTAGAACTTCTCAGAAGAGTGATTGTATTTATTTCCTTTCACTGGAGCAATTCCAGGTACTGCACACCACTGGACAATTGCAATACACACACATAAAGCCATCCATTCCTTTTTCACACAGACACATAAATCCTTATCTGTGCCCTTTTGGTGTGTAAGTTGTTTCTCTTAGTACCTGATCAGCTATTCCTCCGGGCAGGATGGTTTTGACGATGACGCCTGTGGTCTTTCCTCCCACAATGCCAAACCCCAGGCCTGTCCCATCATTCACCAGCTCTATTGTTTCCACATGCTGCCAGTGGGTCTGCTGGAGGGCACAGTGAACGTTATTGCAAGCGAAAACTACATACTTTCTTGCGTGATGAATATTTCAACATTGCACAAGTAAAAGTGCTAACGGCCTGAGCAACCACTTCAGTCTAGAATGACTTCAGCCTCAGTGTACCGCTGGTTTTCGAAATATGACCTAACTGTGTCCTCTTTCGACAACGCGTTTATGGTAGAAACCATGTCATCTTATACTGAAAGAAATATGATTTATATAAACATGCAGAGGGACGCCTCGGTCAACCCTGCCAGCGCTCCCCCGGAGGCCTTACCGCATTGGAGTGCGCTGACAGGGTGCTGGCCGCAGACGGCGTGCGGGACACCACGGGGCTGGCCAGCTGCGGAATGGGGCCTCTGGCCACAATCAGATGGACCTTCTCAGCCGCCTTCTGCAGGATGCTGATGGCCTGCTGGTGGGTCACCGTCTGGTCCAGCGGCTGCCCATTGATGGCCAAGATCTGATCGGCTTCCTTCAGCTTCCCGTCACTGTAGAAGGGTGACATAGAACGTAATAATAATGCTAGTGTCATTCTTTCATGCTGTGATATGCAATAGTTTTGCTGGTTTATTTGGAGTTTTGGCTGTGTAGCAGTTGTTGCTTCATTACCTACCAGTGTGCGACACTTCCAGGCTGAATCTCCTGTACGAAGATGCCCAGTTCTCCTCTGTTTTCACTCCTCAAACCCACCACGCTGAAACCCAGGCCCCCAGAGGCTGGCTTCAGCAGCTCAATGTGTGTCACATAGCGACCCTGTCCAAATAACAGTGTCACACAAGTTAAGTAAAAGCAAAGGAAAACAATAAACCTCTTGTCATCAGTTCTCCTCCTGTTTTATCCTCTGGGGCCTGTTACTCAGTGTAAAGTAAAAGACTAAATTCTGACGTGAGTTTGACCCGCTGTGATAGAAGCAGGTTGTGTCTGTATTTCCAGTTATAAAGAATAGCTTTCTTGGCTATAGCCATGGAAATGCTATGAATTTGGAGGCAGAGGCTATCGTTTTGGGAAATTTCGAGAGGTCTCCCAGCAGGCAGGGTGCTGGAATGAGGGGGATGGCAGAACCAATCACAGTTTCCTTTTTTGAGAATGTTTTCCCAGAACTTTTGAATGGAGTGCATTCCCAGATACCATGACTGTTTATGATGCATCAGATAACACTGGGAATTTGGGAACCGATGTAGAGTTGTGATTGTGTGTTTAATGAACCAAACAGAGGATATAGCAGAGGATATTAGTTGTTTCAGTGCCATGTGATGTGTCATACCTGCGCCATAGAGCGAATGATGACCTCAAACTCGTCAGGTGATGGCTTGCCATTGATTTGCGCTGTGGCAAAAGCACCTGGGGACTCCAGCTGGGCTGCGTGACTGCCATTCTGTTGGGCCAGCACATAGGACTCACTCCCGGGCACTGAGCACAGGTCACTGTTCAGAGACAGCGATGTCCCTACTGTGTTCCCCTGAAATCAATGACACAAACATCAGAAAAAGACTGTCACGAGAACCTGAAAGGGAATGTAAGGACACTGCTGTAAGGTAACAAAAAAGTAACGTGTATGTTAGAAATTGATTTGTAGCAAATATAGTGAAAACACACTTTCACGCAATATTGAGGTATAGGGGCATACAATTACAGCAGGCACTCAACATCCTCATACACCTTAGTGGAACCACTTGTCAGAAGGGCTTATTTTATTTAATGCCCTTGTAATATTACAGTGGAGACTACATTCATCAGCAACGATAAAGAATTAAGTTTATCTGTAACTGAGGAAGTGTCAGTAGAAATTAGGTACGCCTTTAAGTTTATCTGGGGAACGAATATGCTGGTGGAATCTCCTGATGAATTGAGTTTAGGTTTCTCAGGAATAGCTTTGGTGATGCACAGACAGCATACAGACATTCTCATAAACTCTCCGCATTTGCTCTTTTAGAACTGAATGCTATCTTTATTATTTTGTACAGGCAGCCGCTGTGAGCTGTCCTGGTGAACTTACTGTGCTACTGTGCGATTCTGCCAAGTACGTGCTGGGCTCAGGCATTTGGGCCAGGTTATTATAAAGTTTATTTGCAGCATTTGCATTTTTTTAAGATGCAGTGGGAATCATCTTGAAGGAAAATGGCTTTGACACTGTTTTGGGTGTTTGCTTCTTTTCAGTCTGTGCTGTATTTTCCTTTAAATTTGTTTTGCTCTGATGTCAACATTTTTATTGATGCAGAGATCACATACCATTTTCTTGTCCACTCATCTATTTGTATCGCACTTTTTACATTTTGGAGATACAGCAGCTTTCCTAGTACCTCCCTCGGCAATTTGACAACAGTACCCCATGGCAATCAGCTTGTTCAAGGGAATTGATTTTAAGCAGTGCTGTGGAGAAGCAGTGACGTTTATGGCATAAGGATGCATCAGTCTACCATTAGCCCATCACAATGATGTATTGATCTGTAGAGAAGCAGAACAGCCACTGCCCACTCAGTATGGCTAGTTATCTAACAATGATTAGTTGAACAGCCTAATCCTCTGGAGATAACATGCTTCAACTAATGTCCCCATCAGCTGGTGCACTTTTTTTGGGGAACATTTACTCTGGTTAGAAAAGCATGTAAATTCTCATTGAAACAAAGTGGAGTCCAATGGCCCTTGCAATTTTTCCCACCAAAAATTTGGATCCATATATTAATGGGGTACTTTTAGAAATCCACTGAAATATATGCAGCAGTGACTTCATATTTTGTAATAATGTCAAAACCAACATACATTGTAATTAATTCTGTTGTATTACACAACAGATTGCATCTATTTTTTTTTTACCAAAAAATAGTTGTCTTTGTTATAGAATCACATCTGTGCAAATGGTTGTCTGGCTCTTGGTAATATAAATACCATCAGCTATGACTGATATGACTGCAGGAGTCTCCAGGTGACTGTTCTACACATGAGCTTTGTTGGTCAGCCTGGGTAAGAGGATTAAAGTTCCAGTTTGGTTCTTGCACATTTAAGAAATTGTTTCTGCCCCACTTCACACAGTGCGGCCTCTATTCTATGCATAGAAAGACAGTTGCCATGGAGATTCAGCGACTGAGTCGGGCCAACTGGCCCATGTAAACAGCCTGACTCCCAGGCCTTTCACTCACAACAATGCACAGACTGAATCTTTGTTCTAAACTGTTTTGCTTAAATTAATCAGCCAGTGATTTTATATTGCTTGCACTATGGAAATACTTGTAACAGCTCCAACAGAAATGATTGAAGTTTTTTAATCAGTTTTGTTTTTCTTATCTTCCTACAGATGGTTTACTTCTTTAAATCCTGTTTTATAAAGCTAAATTGTGTGAACACACGAATAGGGGCTTAGAAAATAGTAGCCTCGTAAACTGTGCACCCATTTAATCATAGGCAGACATGCTCCAATGTATACAAAAAAATGAAACACTGTCAAAGGAGCCTAATAAACCACCACGCAAAAATACCAGTAGGAATTATACACCGGATTCCTCCAGAGCAGAGCTCTGATATCCCTGCCTCCCACAGCATTTCTTGCATACTTTCACCTTGAGGTTCTATAACAGGCCCCTTTTACATATCAGGATTGACATGAGCTTCATCTTGGTCAACAATGTTAAACAGCTGTATCTGAGGATAAACAAGACCATTTCTGTTTGGTTATCTGCATACCCTTCGCCCCTTCATTAAATGTGTACCCCTTCGCCACACATTAAACAGTCACCCATGTCATGTAGCAATAGAAAAAATATCAAGGGGAATCAAATCCTTGAATTAAAGTCACATTTACAAACAACGCTGGATGTGAAAGTACTTCATATACATTTTTTTTTCCAGACATTGTCTCACTTAAATGTAACAGACCTGCAGTTAAAACAATACATTTCAGCAATAAGGTGAAAACTGAAAACATGGGTGTTACTAACTGAACTTTACAATAGGTCAAAAGAAGGATTTTCTGTTCCACTGAAGATTCCAAATAAGGTTTACTTGAAGCATGCACATTTCTGACACCCAAACTCCTTTTTGGTATGTGAATCCCATTTTCTTCAGAAAACTGTATCACTTGAAATCATGTCTGAATGATGTCTGATATTAATGGTGACTTAAGTGACAATGCCTATACATTTAGAATTTACCATCACCAAAAGTATGTGTTATAAAAACAAATTAGGTGTGTGAAAATAATAAAAATGCCTCCTCTGTCTAAAAAAAGAAAATTGCAGTACATGGGGCCAAGCAAGATGAGCACCACAAAAGTCCCTAAATTAAAGTTAAATTAAAAGTAATTTCATCTAGTTGATTCAGATAGTTTAGGCTTGATTTGTTCAAAAAGAACCAAATAAAAAATAATAAAAGTTAAAACACCTGAAGGCTGGTCTCCAAAGAATGCAACTCCCTCACCCTACAAAAATATGAAAATGTTCAGACAATGTGAACTAAATAAAGATTGTGAAGTGTATAAAGGAATAAGTGGCATCTGACTGGACCTGAGCCAAAACTGACTAAAATATCAGACTGTGTACAAAGTGCATAACATTAACACTGCTTGTCTTTTTTTTTTTTTTTTTTTTTTTGGGGGGCAAACAGTTCAATCATTTCATCCAATCCACTCATTTCTTTCATATCTTCAGAGGAGATTATGATGACAATAATATGACTTAAAAACTGAGAACTCAAGATGAGCACTCTGTTGAAAACAACTTTTTGTATGAGAATCAAGATAAATACTCTTTTGTTAGAAGTGGAGTGTTTATGTCTTACTGTCATGGTACAGTGACTACTAAGCAAGGCCACCTTCTCACCTGGTCTTTGAGGTGCTGCACAGACCTCTGCAGGGTGAGAATCTGGTGGAAGAGGGGGCTCTGGAGGACTGATTTGAGCAAGCTAAGTTTTTCCTCAGTGGGCACATCCCCCCTCTCTTTCAGCTTGGCCTGGAGACGCTCCACTGCTTGCAAAGCACGCTGGGTATCTGCAACAAAGAACCATAAGATAAGCACCCCACCAAGCAGCACAGCTGAAAAGCCTTGAACATTACAGACTTAATACAGTGGCTTTACAGATGGGTGAGATTGCAGCACTATGTTTCCTTATATGTTGATATTTCTGTTTACTTGAACAATGACTAATTGCCCTTACAATGCTATCAATGAAACTTCAGTTGAAAAGGACACACTAGTGAGTCACCCCCTCTTCTTGTAAACCACTCCCTTGTCTCGTAAACCCCTTTTTAGGGTAAGAAATACAGGGCTTGATTGAATAGTTAACTAAATGTTCTTCTTTAACTGTTATGAAGTACCGAAAAGGTAAATTCACACATGCATCAACAAACAAGTGAGTCCAAAGCAGTCACTTGATACTCAGAGGGTTGAAAATATATTAGACTGTATCAGAGGCTCATTAGTAAATGCACAGTGTACATTTAATAGCATTTGTGTAATACTATATGTTAAGGTAAAGGTATTTCATAATTTTTTTTTTATCCCTTGCTGCAGGTCAGTTAGAAGCTAATGCTTTCAGATACAGCTAAGTAGAATTACATGTTTGTTATTAGTATAAAACAGTACTGAAACACTTTACAATGGATGATGGTTGATTTCTTATATAATTTGATGTGTACATTCATATAAATCAGTGAAATTCTTAAATTCTTAAAGGGGAGGCTTTCATGTTAACTAAGGTAACCATAGTATGTTCTGTCTTTAATCCTTCCTACTGCTGGTGTGGATTAAGGGTGGAAAACTAACAGGATTCTAAAAGTATACTGATGTATTTAGTGAGTTAAGCAGAGTTACTGATACTATTCTGTTGTATTTTATCACAGAATAATACTGAAAGTACCCCTCCCCTAAGCCTGTCAATGGAGAACACCCACCTTCCTTTATCATAATCTTTAAAAAATGAAAACCCTGTATTTTCCAGAAAAAAGTAATTCATGGCATGAATAGGCATTCTATTTGCTTTGCCCCCAATCCCAGCAAGGAGACTGAATTTTTTAAAAGTCTATAATATTTGAAAAATGCAGTCCAAGGAAACTTTTTGTTCTTTGGCTACCATAAAACAAAACATTACCGTGAATGTGTAAAACAACATGTAAATGATTCAAAGGGCAAACCTGGACAAACAGCACAGTGATTAACCCAGAGGGTTGTCTAATGGCAACTGATGTTCAACAGAGGGTAAAATATCACAGTCATGCAGCTCTGCACTGTGCGCTGGAATAATTCCATTCAATGCTCTGTCTTTTACATAAAAAAACAATGACTTGGTTGCCTTCACTTCATGATGCTGAAAATGCCCAAAGACACATTCCACTATGTGCCAGCTCATTCCCACTTGTTCTCCATAATGTACCAACTCAAGCCTATACAAGTCCTCTGAGTGCTTCTAAACAAGAGCAGGCCCTTTGAACAAACCAAAGGTCATTTTTGTGACCAAGAAGTGTATCCAAAGCCTTATTAACATGGATGAGTAGTCACCTTGTTTCCATTCAGATAGCATCTTCTCAGAGAAGAAATTGTCAGTGATCCAAAAACTGTGTCTTGGTGGAAGTATTTTGTTTTTTACTAATATTAAGCAATTACAATAGTTCAATTAGGTGGCCCACTGATCTCTGGCATAGGTGCACATTGGTCAAATGAGTGAATAGAAAAACATAAATGGAACAAGTCACACTGGCCAGTTTAAAGTGGTTATACAGCCAGATTAAATTGGTCAGCATGACTTTGTTCCATTTTTTACCCCCTTTTCACCTAAGTTTTATAATCAGCAATTTTCCACACTGAAAGTTCAACAGTGTACCATGAAGCAGGTGCCAAATGGAGGATAGCTCCATCTCCCCGACGCCATCAAACCACCTCAGAGGCGTCTGAATGAGGCTGCCCAGAGCAGTGCAACAGTTAAGGGGCACATATATAAACAGTATTATTCCATTATGTGTAACTGTTGTATTACCTTCTAGTATTACAGTTAAAAATAAAAATATATACTGGTGCTTACCTATTGACTCAATCATTTCTTTTTTCAAAAATGTCGCCAGAACAACCCACTCAGTTGAGAATGTTGATTTTCTTTTCTTCCTACCTACAAAATACAAAAGAATTCTGAAACATTTCTGAAACATCCCGAAAACATCTGTAGGTTAACAGAACAGTGAAACTATGTATGCTGAACAATTCATTTCCAAATAAACATGCTACACTTTTACATGTTGATTATATTGAATTTCACATCTACTGAATTAACTTTGGCATGTGGCTTAAGTGTAATTATATTACTGTAATTTTGCAGTATTTTTATTCAATTTCAGAGGTTTGTGGATATTGTTATGCGAAATGTAATGTGAAATTTTTCAAATTGTTTTCCCCATGGAAATAAAATTTAATTAATCACATATACATCACTTTGAGAATGATAAGCATTATTACAAAAAACAAACTACTGTAGTGGCAAAACTAGCACTAATAACATCACTTATAATTTGAATGTTTTGAATGTTTTCTACAATACTGATGCAAGCATATTTAACATGTTTACAGTCCCAAATTCTTGGAAAAGGAAAATGGAAATAATTCCTGTCAGATATGACACAATACACTGAGATGACAATATTATTATGATAACAAGACACAAAACTATTACAAAATGATATTCCCCCGCTCATTTTGCTGTTTCCCAACTAACAGTGGCATCATGTGGTCGCGCAGGGGTGCTGTGCCAGAAGCAGTTCGAATGGCTACAAAAATTCAAATAGCATTCAAGAGCAGTAATGAATGCATGAAGCAAGCAAAAATTCCACTGACATGCTTTTTCAGAAAATAAGTAGTGGAACACAAACTTGACAGTTTAAATATAAAACATGAGTTCGTTTGATTTTGCGGTATGTTCTTACAGCCACAAAATATTTTACCATTTTACCTACTACCTGTGCATGAAGATCATGAGCTCCTACTGGTAGGTATACACTATTGAAATATATTCTAGAGCCAGAAAAAATAGAACTCTAATTTGAACTGTTCAGATGTTCCAGATGTATGTTCAGATGTATTTATTTTCAGTGGATCTTTACATTCATTCGTATAGGTTTAGAGACACGCTGGTGCGAAATGTGTATTTGTTTGCTTTCTCAAAAGGAAAAACAATTCTTCACAAAAAAGGCACAGTACCACCTTTCCTTCTTTTTGCAGGCTCAAAAAGTAAGTAATACAATTCACATTCACTGTCCTATACTTCTAGTTGGTGTCAACGTTTTTTCTCAATGATTAGAATTTTATGGGGTTATGCAATTGATGTGCTCTGCCTTGAAAATGTTCACACCTTTGCTATGCACTTACACCTTGAGGTCTATTACCAAAACTCACACTTTCAGCCCCATTCTCAACGCCATATCATAATACAATATTCCTTGTGGCTTCAATTGTATTGACCCACACATGCAGTGAAACTATCTGCTGCTACCATTAATTTGTACAGCTCCATTGATTATTACTTTTTTGATGGCCACACAGTAGCCACAGCTGTTTGAATTGACCATCTAAACCAGTGTTTCTCAACCCTGCTCCTGGCAGCACCCTGTCCTGCATATCTTCTATCTATCCTTGCTGCTTGATTAAATCTGGTGTGCTCAGCTAATAAAATGTGCCACTGATGAGTTCAGTCAGGTAGGTAGAGCAAAGATAGATAGAAGATATGCAGGACAGGGTGCCGCAGGGTTGAGAAACACTGATCTAAACAATACTATGAAGGATCTGCACTTGGGCAAGCTGAGTTTGTGTGGCAGAAGTAAACATCACATTACATAACTGGTTATGAAATCATATAATGTGTTCTTTCATGTAGTTTGTCTTCTTCACACATATAGACAGGCAAATAACATTGTTTGCTTTCATTGTGGTATGGGACACAAGAGTAAGAATTTGGGGTAGCTAAGCTCCAGAGTGGCTCTCAGGTTAAGGTAGTCATTCCACACATGCTGAGTCTTAAAGTTCAGACCAGTGAGTGTGAGACTGAGCTGTGTCATTTGCCAGCAATGACTGGGAAGCTGTAACAGAGGAACATGACTGACATCTTAGTACTGGGGCAGGGTGGCTTTCATCAACTAGGACTTTGCACCATTCATCTCAACTTCTGGAAGCTATGAATTATTCAGTCAACCTCAGGGAGATGCAACTATTCTCCATTTGCTCTCCTGGTGCACTGTGGAACTTGTAGTGTAAAAAATATGTGAGTATGTTGAAGAATAGCATTTTGTATGACCCACAACTCCTACGTAAGTGCAGAGGATGTTGTAATGAGAAGAACCTAATGTACAACTCAACTGGCAATTCCACAGTAAGTGGTGAAAAAGGGCGACAAATCAATGGTTAGCAAATTTTTTTCTTTGTCGTTGTACCACTTTAGGTTACATGACATATTTAAGTACTTTTAGGTCTTAATCTTTCAGCTTGTCTTTAGCTAGTTTTCTCAGTAGCAGAAATGTACCACAGGCACAATTACCTAGCTAGCTGGCCAACAAGCAAGTCCTCTGTATTGTTAAAGAGAAACAATAAAAGGGATCATATCTGAGTTGTGGGAATTGGAGTCCCCTAGGGGCCAGTGTCAGGACCTCTTTTGTTCCTTATTTACAATTGAAAAGGATATTAGGAGCAAAATAGGTTACATTTGCAGAAGAGACAAAAATCTGAGGTGAAGCAAACTAAGAAGCTTCTAATGTAATTCAAAAAGATTTAAACTGAATCCATAATTAGGCAGGTATTTGGCAAATGAAATGTAACATTTTCAACTGTTATATTCTACATGTATGGTGGAATAATGCCACACAATGCTGGATTATTTTACAGGAACTGCTAAATTACAGTGTGTGTGCCATAAATTCTAGATATAGATTCTAGATATTCTAGATATATATCTAGAATATCTAGAATATCTAGATATAAAGATTGTGCAAAAAAGCAGCAAAAAAGGATGCTGCGATATGCTGCAATAAGATGAATCATGCAGCAAAAAGTACTAAGTACAAGTGTGAGAGAGAAAGGAACAGTGATGCAGGGGAACGGCAGGGAGAGCTGCACACAGCAGTTGGGAGAGATATTTTGTCTTCTAGCCAGAAAGTAATGTGGATAACATTGACCACAAATCCTAGTTAGTGGTGAAGTTATTTTTTCAGTTAGTTTTATATCAAACAATTAATGCTGTAGGGGAAAAGTCTAAGCATTTTCTGTTGAAATGAACAATCACTCATCAGTATCTTACAAATATAAGATAAGAAGAGATACTGTCTTTTTGATAGCAAAGCATTACTGAGGCTGAAGGAAGCACAGGTCAACTTGTTTCCCAAACAACTGACATAGAAACAAAGCAGACAAACAGCAGTTAGGATCGTACACTCACATCCTATCAGTCCATGGGTATGAGTCCCTGTATTTACATTTTAACTGAATTTTTTCACATTACATTTAGTGATTTATATACAGTTGGTGTTAATGAGCAAAATGGTTTCATTTAACAAGTATGAGCTGTTTAAAAACAGCAAACAGTCTATACCTGGCTTTGACAAAGTCAAGTGGTTTTACTAAATATTGAATGTTATCAAAATACATTGTGAATGTCTGTATGCAGTTTAAGTTGTGTAGTGCTTCACAATGAGGTCCAGTGCTTTTTTCTGGACCTTATCTGATATCAAAAAGTGTCTAGAATATCAAATTTCAGAATTTCCTGTTAATTATAAAAAAATAATTTAAATGGTGAAACTGCTATGTAGTGGAACCTTAACTGCTGTAGTATACCCTACATGTTTTTTGTTTGTTTAGTATGTTTTATGATTAATACATTTCAGTTTAATCAAACTTGTGTATGTTTGGATTTTTCAGAGTAGTGGATTATAAAAATAAGACATCTTCACTAAATTTGTTTTCCAATCTGTGATCCATGCTGACATATTATATAATGACATCTTTTTTTTCTTCAAAGTGTGAATTATGACAATTGTAACAAAAATAGGTCTAACACTGCGTCATTAGTGATGTTCCCATTATAACTAAAACCCGTTATATGAAAGTAAACAATGGCAGACTACACACATTTAATTGTAATACAGCCTACTGTCAGAAAGGGAGCCGGGGGAGAAAAAAAAATTTAAAAGACTAAAATGATGATATGAAGCTAAATGTAACTGGCGCTCGCTTTCTTCTAGTAGACCCATTAAGAATGAGTGGCGTGGTAACTTGGTAACAAACAACATTCTCTCATAGCCTTACTGCTCCATTTAGTCTAGGACGTCCACAACATACAGTGCATGTGCCGTGCCCTTTCAAGTAGCCTACGCAATATCCCGATCACTTACAACTTCACGTTACATATTGATTGCCCTTGTGGTATTTTGTGTTCGGACAACACCTTATAATTTTAGGGTACGGTATTATGCATTCTATCGCAAAATATTCCAACTGTAAATACACTGCATACGTACCGTAAGTTACCTCGACACAATACAAGGGGAACGCATCTACTCAGCCGACAGAACAGTTGAGCTAAACTCTCAAGTTTATGAACAACAGACGACATGGACACATCACTAACAAATGACTGAATTTATTTTTTTGTTTGTTTGCCCTGTCACACTTGGCCTTGTCGATCTACCAACAGGATATCCATTCGGAGACGACAGCAGGCGTGGAATGCAATCCGATTTTCTCAACTCCCCCTCCTCCTCCGTCTTTCCTTACAGAGAGCTGAATCAACAGGCTTTCTGCGTAGTTCACTGGCGAAGACAAAGAATCTAACTGTATTGTTTCATGAACACATTTAGGCCAAAACGTGCGACAGCGTCCGAAAAGGCCTTGGCTAATCTAAAATAAATGTAGAAATGAGCGCCAATCCATTACCCGGAATTTTAAATCCACAGTAAGAAGCGACTGCGCCTTGTCTACTTAGGCTGCATTGTTGCCAGCAAATGTCGATTCTGAAAGGCAAATGTCGAAAAAAGTGTGTAATGCGGGTGTCCCGCCAATGCACACATGCGAAACGAACGAAAATGAATAAAGAAGTTTCAGGGAAACTTACCTAGGCGTTGCCTATTTCCTTACGCCTCTGAGGACGTATCCTGTCCTGTTGTATCCTCCGGCAGCTAACGGCGCATGAAGTGGCTTAAAGATGGAGCGCAGTGTAATACGATCCGCTATGGACATTTTCTGCAATAGCGGCACCGAGAGTTGAAACAACGACCGCCTGCGCTGGTCACTGTATCCAGCGCAGGTTTCGCAGGAGGTCACAGGCGCCGCTTGGTGGATACCATGACAACTGGGACTGGGAGGTACTTCACAACTGAATGAATTATCTTCTTACGTATCAACCTCTAGAAATACAACACTACAGTCTTAGACAAGCACACTGGGAAGGATATTGGTGGAATTAATTTTGTAGCATATGTCTTTATACTGTCTCAGGAAAGAAGAATAAAAAGATCTGCCATTAAAGGTACTGATATCAAAATGAGAACGTTACAAGCAGTAACATCACGACGTTACCGCACACAACCTAATGAGTTATATTCCAAAGCATTGCTACTCAATGGTTCCCATAATATTTTCATGCAGCTTTTTTATATTTCCATCTAAGGGCAATGTGGTGTATTATACTTTGTGTGTGTGTGTGTATGTGTGTGTGTGTGTGTTTGTCTAGATCACAACTAAAATATGAAATTTAAACAAATTATTGTTGTACCTGTGACTTGTGTGAATTTACAGATGCTCATTCCAAAGCTACATCACATCATTCCAAATCTTGAAAAGTAATAGACCTGCTGTCTTGTGATATAGCCTTCTGAGGCTCCATTTAGTTTTTGCTCTTGGTTTTGAATGATCTGATTTTTCAGTGATGGTGAGAGTAGACGTTTAAACAGCAGAACAGGATCCTTTTGTTAACACTAACTTTCTGTACACGTTGTGGAATTCATAATTTTATGGAATGGTAAGCGGCCACTTCAGCCCCAATCACAGGCAGTATGGTTCCATCAGTTTGACACTATCAGGAGCTAGTCTGGCAAACCTGGACTAACAACCTCTTTCCAATGTTGTATTTACATTGCCTTATTAATATACATACATTCATCAGGTGAATTTTCTCTTCCTCCACTTGATGGCATTATGGCAGTTCAGACATGTCCCATATGGATGACTAGTTTCTGCTTCTGTCTCTCTTTGTCTGTCTATTTCTCTCTCTGTCCTCTCTCACATCACATGTAAACACATATACTCATGCCCCTTTCAAAGTCATTGCAGCAGCACAAGGTCTTATTAAATACACTATAACACATGGATATATGTATGTACTAATAGTTCAGGAATTCGTCATGGAGACCTTCAAAAGGAAATGAAGTACTCGAAAAATTGCTCAGACATTCCTTGAGTGAGCTGATTTATGGGATTACAGGAAGTGATCTGTTCCAGACAGAGATGTGGCAGGCATTTAAATGTGATAATATGATAAGACACTGATCTGTTACTCAAAGTTAAATATATCAGTTGCCTGCCTGCAGGAGCTCACTCTCTTTGTGTTCATTAAATGGTGATTCTGGTTTGAAATAGCAAACAACAGACACCATTTATCACAGTAGAACCCAAGTGACATTTAGTAGCTTTTAAGACTGCAACAGACTTCACCTCAATGAAAAAAATATCTATCCTATCAATCTTTGACATAACATTTTAAAATCTATCTAAAATGATGATGCCATTTAACAAGAAGACTGTGTCTAACACTACTGAACATGTCAGGGCTTAAACCCACCACACTTACAGACTGCTATTCCAACCAGCCCCAACTGATCCCATCTTGTGAGACTTAATTTACTCTGAATGAACGATAATCATGGAAAGATGATACTATGACTAAATGTCACATCTGTAAAATGCCATTGAGCTGGTCAAATAAGACTGTAAAAAAAACACTTACTGAAGAACCAGTTTGAACCAGATGCAATAGTGCTACAGCCTTCCCACAGCACTAGATAAGTTTCTTTAGATATCTCAGCTATGATGCTGGAAGGAGGCAGGAGGTGCCCATCCCCCTCTGGCAAGTAAACTAGGTTTTGGAGCCTTTCCACTTGGGTTCATATTGGACAGACGTGACATGAAGGGTGGAAGCTGACATTGATCAGACGGAAATATACTCCCAGACAAAAGTTTCATTGTGACAATTAGACACTTAACAGATGTCTGGTAGTTGGCAGCTCATGAGCTATTGTGTATATAATGATGCCATTTCAGGGAGGGAGGAACTCAACTCTACCTTGTCCAACTTTCTTATAACTCAGTGTTCTCAAGGCATTAAGATATACCTGACCCCATACTGTTTTGGCTCAGAGTACTCACTCCAGATCCCTTCTGGTAGTGCTAGAAGTTGACTGTCCCTCACACTGTTGATATCAATATCATGTCACAGTGTTATGTTGGGAAACTTAATTTTTTGTGCTTTCATCATTTACATTTGTCTGCTTGGAAGCTAACTTGAAAAGGATCAAAACATGAAAACTGAATGAGAAAGAAATAATTATGCTGCTTTGTTTTTATTCATCACTTGAAATGGTAGTTAATTCTAGGTACGTTGGAAGGAATGTCATGTATTTAGCATTCAGGTGTCATTCAGCAGTAACTTTGTTTGAAACTTTGTGTAAACGTGCTCATTTGAAGAAACTGAGGGCGTACTATGAGATAAATTGTTAGCTGTAGTACACCAATACTTTAATGAATGACCATTCCCCAATCACATGAGAATGCACACAGCCCCTTTTTAGAATGAAATAGCACCTTGCATTTGCAGTTCAGGTTTCCATCTATAAACCAAGCAGCACACATAATGGATGACTTAATCAACACCTCCACTGATTGCAGCTATTAAGAAGCTGTTTGCATTCTTACACAGTGAGTAAAACTTCATTCATTACACTGTGTTGTTTTGTAGCTAATGTTTCTGTCAGAAACACAATTACACAAAATGCAAAGTATTTTTGTTTGTATTGATTGTTTTTTGGCAGTGTGTGAAGATACTTCCTTATTCCTGAATCAAAAAATTGACACAAAAACAACAAATAAGAACACTTCTTTCTGGTCCAGGTTGGCCATGTCAAGGCCCATGCTCAGAGCTAGAAAATAATGGAAACTACAAAAAACAAAGTCATGTTGAGGTGCATCACAAAGCAAGCTAGTATAAGCACAGTATAAATGTATAAACAAATCCTCTGACTCATTGTTTAATAATTATACTGTTTGTTGATTTGTCATTGCCTGTCTTTCTCTTTGAAAGTGTCCAAGGAAATACATTATTGTAATATGTCACAAAATCAATGCGCCTACATTTGCATAATGCTAATATCTATAATGTCTCTCCACCTTTATATACAAGGGGGAAATTAACAGTTAAAAATTCCTTTCCAGATCTATTTTACCCCCAGTCAACTGTGTGGACAGCATTGTAAGATTTGCCTCATGTTAAACGGGAAGGGTGTATAAAAACTGGGGAAATCCAGATGGTATTCACATGCCATCCACTTTATCTTTCTTTGCCTGCATGACCTATTACATGATTTGAGGCATGGAGGTCCACATTTGACATAAATGCAGAAGTTATTGTGTACTTTTGAGATAATTTCATCATTATTTCCAAGGTATTGAGTGTTGCATTACAAGTACCACATCTCTTTCAAGTGATTTTGAAATTATCAGTGAGTCAGGTGCCATGGAAAATAGTGGCAACATAATAAAGTATGGCTTTATTTTCTGCTCACCACTGACACTCCAGGTCACTCCGGGTACTGCAAACATAAAATGCAGCTTGCTTTGACAGCATTAATTCACACATTTTTAACTCAAAATGCATACTTTCAAATATAGCTTGCATTGGAAGACTAAGAAGACTAAGAAGCAAACAAAATATGGCTGTGTAAGAGTAACAGATAAGACAACCAAAGAATCCCAGTTTGACTGTTGCTTATAATACCCATCTGGAAGTGAAAAAAAAAAAAAAATTCCAAACCTCTTTATTCAAAAGCTGAATATGGCTTTCTATACATTCACAATTCCTTTGCAGTTTTCTGAATGCATTTGAATGATTCAACAATTCTTGTAGGTTACTGGTATTTATAAGAGCAATACTATCCTACTATACTGGTTTCAGTCTGTACAAGGATTGATTCCTTTTTTTCTAACTGTTTTAAATGCTGCAGAGTTTATTGTGTCTTCAAACTTTAGTTACATTGCATGGTAGTTAGCTGATTTTTCTTGATGATTTCTTGATGTTCTTTTCCTGATGATTTCTTGATGTTCCATAATGTCTATTTCTGCAGTGCTTGTCTACTTGCGTTCCAAAACCTTTGCAACAATTAATACAGAAAGTGTGTATTAATATATGTGTTTAATATAAACATGTATTGAGCTGAACAACATATTTCTGAGTATGTTAAAATATAGTTCACTTTCATATGGGAATATCTACTATTTTTTCATATACAAACATGTCTACTACAGTATAAAAATGAACACATTGCAGCCACTTGGTATGTATAGCATTGTGCTCCCACTGCACACAGTAATAAACATTTTAATCTACAAAGTGATGTTGTTTTTTTTTTTTTCTTTCAAACAAAAGAATTCTGCTCTAAACACTGTGCCCCCTTTATGCATTTCACCATAAATAACAATGTGATATTTCTTATATGTCAGATGATGTCAATGCTTATATGTGAATAACAAGCAGTAATTATTTATGCACTGTGTAAATTTTGATATCTACATTCATATTTCCAACCCAGAATGGACGTCTAATATATCCATTGGATTTTCTGAAAAACTGAAGGCTATGAGTTTCAATCTGAAAAGAAAGCTTTCTTCCAACGCCACAAGGTTAAGAAGATAATTCCCTTGACAAGCCTCATCTCCAAGCACTCTCCTCATTGCCTTTATTCAAACTGAATACTGTAATATACCCATTAATTTTTCACTGAATAGTATTTTAGCATTATGCTACCTAGGACTATTTGTTTTATGGGCCACTTGTCATTGAAAATCATAGTGTACAAGATTTCATTTCTACACAAATTTGAATGTGAAAGTTTGGAGAGTATGAGTTCTTCAATATACCATAGTGAAAGCAGGGTGTTTATTGGTTCCTGGGTGAAATTGTGCCATGGCCTGAGCTTTACTATTTTAAAAAGAGTTCAAATGTAATGTAAAATCAAACATTTACATTAACAGTTGCTACCCATTTCTTCCTTGCTTACATCACTGGTATTGCATGTTACCACAGGGCAGCTGCACGATTACTGAAAGCATCACTTCCATCATTCCAGCATTGCATTATTCATAGCTGTATAGCAGATGCCCTCATCCAAAACATCCTGAACAACATTTATAGCTTTAAATCTTAAACACTTATATGGCAACACGTTCATATGGCAAAATTAATACGGCTGAAATTAGTGTAATAAAAACTGGTAATTGAATGAAGCTTCTTTTCTATTTTTAGGTAAAACATTTTTGTCTTCATTGAAAGGCAGTAGACACTTATGGTCTCATTTGAAAATATCTGAGGACAACAGGACCCTATGTATAATCAGTGATAACCCTATATATAATCAGTGATAATCAGTAATTCAATAAATAGAGCTTACAAATTTTCTTTTATCTGTCAATAATCAGATCAGTTCACTAATTTCAAAATGAACCAGACACCATTTCAGTAGATTCACCAAGTTGGGTTCACAAAAGAGGAAACAGAGTTGCTTGTAAGAGAGGTCCAGGCACAGCACAGTGTCATATATGGCACTGACAACAGGCCACCTTACCTCAACGACAAGAAAACGGCATGGAAGGAGGAGGCAGTCAGTGTAAATGTCTGTACCTTAGAGAACTACTGCAATGTGCAGAAAGCGCTTCAGTGATGTCAGTTGAAGAGGCAAACAAAAACGGGCAGACAGCAGACCAGACGCAAGAGCAACAAGAGGAGGTTCATCCACCAGCCTGACATTCATGCTGTTGGAGGATTTGGCAGCCACAAAGAGCATGGAAGGATTTGGGGAATAGAGATTAACCTTTCTGTTAATGTGAGTGTATGTGTGTGACTATATGCATAATCAATATATGCTTTTATAAAATACTGCAGTGGATGTAAAAAATAAAATACTACATTCATGGATTATAGCCATTGCATGAAAGACTTACATTGGCAACACTGACATGATGCAACTGATTAAGATCTTTGTAAGCTGAAATTTATGAAATATAAATTACAAACATCTCTGTGTTTGCGTGTGAGTGTGTGTATGTGTGCATGCATGCATCCACTGTAGCTGCATAGGTTGAGAATCCCAGGTCCGATCCTGCAGAAGAGAGAGAGGTAGAGGGTGACCCAGGAAGACCACCAGCACCACCACCACCCATGACAACACCACCATTATCTCCAAGAGTCAGAAGGGGCAGACAGAATGGGATTTAGCCATGCAATGATGGCATTCCAGCAAGCTGGTTCCTACCAGCTGCAGAGACAGCTGGTGGCCCTAAGGTGCAAAGATGACACTTTCAACAACTGGATTCACATGATTGACAGTCAGGCATATCCCCTGCAAAGAACCATGTCCCAAAGTCTGGAGAGACTGGCTAAGGTATCAGATCAGCTGTCAAATTCTACCCTCACTCCCCCAAGTCACCACTCACCTAGGCAACCCTCTCCAGACTGGACTGCCCAGCTGATGACCGTCTCCATTTGGCCTCCCCAACATACTGTGGCTGCCTCCTTCCACCTGCGAGTAAGAGGAGTAAGGAGGAACATAAATTGAAATGTTTTTTCCTTTTTTTATTTATCTTGTACACAACCTCTTGTGTTGTGTACAAGATATGTCAGGGATTTGGCTGCTGCTTCCTGAGATGACCACCAGATGGCCTCATAACCTCCTGTGTTCCAGCTCTCACTTAGTTAATGTCTCCCACCTATGTTGATTGGTTATTTGATTCACCTGTCTTCTGTTATTTAAGCCCCGCCCTCTGTCCATGTAGTTGCTGAGTCTTGAGTTGCCATGATCGTTGTGTGTGCATGCACTGTGGTACCAAGGCTGTTTTCTCTCAAATTGTCAGTCAAAGAACCTTTTCTTTGAACCGAACTGTTTGTCCTGAGGTGTCCTGAGTCATCCCTGCACTTGCATTCATCCTGCTCTGTTACACAATAAATGTTGTTATTGTTTAGGCATATTAGCACTTTAAAGCCACTCAGTATACAGAGCAAAGCTGTGCAGCTAACCGTTCCCTCGTGTCTCATGCTCATTGTTGTGTCCTATGGTGTTCTGCCATTGGTATATGCAAGCTGAGCCTCATGCCATCTACAGTCCTCTAATGAATCCTCTGGGGGGTCAAAGTGACATCCATTATTTATGGCAATATTGTGTAAAATGTTTCATGACACAAAGAATCCACTAACTGAGGGCTGTAATATAATGTTCCGCCTGACCCGTCCAAAGATCTGAAATGCAGCTTAAGCACTCCAAAGGTTCCCTTCATCACTGAGTGAGACCTAGTTAGGTTGCAGTAGAAAGTATGCTGTATTGCGGTCATAGACATGATGTATGGCGTTATCAGCCATGACTTCAATGAGTGGCCATTATCCCCTAACAGCCACCATTTCAAGGAATGAATGTCCCTGAAAGGCTGGAGACCCTGGATAATTAGTGAATGCATGTGTCATCCTGCAGCTTGCATTCCATTTCACCTGGATATGAATGGAATTGGAATTAACCCCAAATGATGCAGTTCTATGATACAACGGATGCATATAAGTTCATGTGAGTGCAACTGATGACACCCAGGGCACCAGGGAACCCTAACTTGTTAAGAAACTCCTGCTGTGTGTTTGCTGCTGGCTGTCATATGTAAATTGCTGCATTACACTGACATGAAAACAGCATTTTTCATCAGACCACACCTTTGTATCAGATGTCCCTCTTCTCCCACATAAGGTAAGCGCAGGGGTATTTGGATAAGGAAATCACCAGTTTGGCTCAAGAGAGGCAGTGTTCGAACTGTGCCATTTATTTATGTCCTTTCTTCAAGATGAATTTAGCACCTCACTTGTGTAATACAACAGTTTGTACGAAGGGCATGAAGGGCCATTTAAATTCCAGCAGCTAGAGTTTATACTCCCATGTCAAATATAGAGGAACACAATTCGCAATGGATGACCTCAGATCAAAAATGACTGGTGTCATAGGCAAGCCTTTACATATCTGTAGACCATCCCACATGGTTCAAACAATACATGGGTATGGTATCTCCATGATATCAAAAAAATCTAAATACAAACATTCTTAATATTACGCGAAACATGCAGATAAAGTTCAAGTTATGCTACCTTTCTGAGGAAAGAACATGAAAATTGTAGACTATCTTCAAAGAAGTAAAAAGTTCAGTTCACATTAGCCATACTCTCTCCATTGGGATACACCTTAATAGCACTGTCAGCTGATATATTTTCATAAAAAATATACTTGGTGGCACCTGTAAACTCTTTGCCTTGGTTTCCCTTCAATAAACAAACAGGCAGGTAAGCATCAGCCAATAGGCCTCCCAACCTGTGACTAACCCATCCTACAATGTAAGTATTACAGGCTACACCATCCTCTAAAATATGTTAATTCTGGCTAAAAATAGATTTAAACCATTAGATTGAATATAATGATTTGTTTGTGAAGTGATTCAAAATAACAGTATGAGAGGCCTAGGTTTTCTCAGGCTATGAACTTTTAATCAATGTATCAATAGAACACTATTATCAGCATGAGGTAAAATGCCATCATCGTACTTCAGGAAACACTTTTGTCATAACTAAATTTTAGAATATTGTATTGATGTTGAGTGTTACGTAAGGATATATTTTACATACATATGACTTCAAAAATTCCAGCCAAATATCGAATTTATTTTGGATGATTTTCATGTAAGAATGATCAATTAAGTGTATGGTATAAACAATGAATGGTTATGCGCTGTAATCAAGGTAAAGTAACTTTTTTTAAAGAAAATTGAATGCACATATGGGGTTGTGGATGAAGTTTCACCACCATACAATGCATATGATTTGAAAGTGTGGGTATTTGCAATTCTGCTGGACTACATATTCTGGTGCAGTGCTGTTGTTCTTTTAAGAATAGTAGGATTTTGTGACTAAAAGCCAAAGCAGAATTAAAGATTTGTGTCTTATTGTTTTTTTCTTGCTTCCACTGGTGTTCCAAGCAGTATGATGAATTGAAGATTCCCTTTTCTCATTGTTCTCTGCAACTTACATCCTCAGCTCTGCTGAAAATGACTTTATAAAACATAATTTATGAATAACGCAGACAGATTTTGGAGCCATTGCCTAAAAATGAAATCCAAGCATAAAATAATCAAATAACATAGTCTTTGTAAAAATATAATCATAAAAAAACAAAACTTTTTGCATTGAGTCTCTGAAGGCAATAACTCTTGATAATTCACAGGAACATAAGAAAATATAATTACAAGAATAGAATCTCTCCTTTACTATCTATCTATCTATCTATCTATCTATCTATCTATCTATCTATCTCTATTAATATTAATATTGTAAATTTTAAGTTATAGTATGTCTAAGTATTACATTTTATTCCAAAAATATGAGTTACATTTATTCACACCCATGTCTTTTTGCTTTTTTAAATCCTCACCTGGCTTTGATTACTCTTTCGAGACGCTTTCTGTAGTATTTTAGGAGATTTTGGTTCCTCTGAAGAGTGGTTTTTGACCTGTCCTCCTGGCAGATTTGCTCTGGGCTATTCAGGTCAATTCCATTAGTTTGAACCAGAAATGTTAGATTAGATTGAGGTCCAGATATTGAGATGACCAGTCGCAAACATTGATTTTGTGTCTGATTAACCATTTTTTGTAGATTTGGATGAATGCTTTGAGTTGTTGTTATGCTATAGTGTCCATTTTTGGCCAAGCTTGAGTTTTTTGGCAGTGGGAAGCAACCTTTTGGTCCAAATATTCTGGTACTTGGTGGATTTCATGACCCCCTCCATTTTATTTATTCATTTATTTCATCTTATTTAACAGGGACAGGATGTATTAATCTACATTTCAGTTTTCATGTCAATACAAATGTGCCAGAGTAAGCCAGAAAGCGTAGGACTCTCAAACTCCAAAGCATAATAAACCACCCACCATATTTCATGAAAATGATTTTTTTTCCTGAGCGTACTGTAAGCTTCATCTACTTTTACATCAAACATAACCCTAATGAGCAGGTCCAAAAAGATTGATTTGTATTTCATCTAACAAAAAACAAAAAGACTTACAGTGCTTCCAACTGTCATTCATGTGTGGGTTGCCAAATTCAAGTTGTTTCTTGTGGTTTGGCTAAAAAAGAGGCCTCTTCCTTGACATCCAACCATGAATGCCAAAGTCATACAAGTGATTTTGAATGGTATTCTGGATTCTTTGTATCTGGAAGATGGCAGTTTGCTGTGGAAATTTCCTACCGTTGACATTGGATGTACTGTCGCCTCCCAGATCACTCATCTCACAGCTTGTAAACAAGATTCAAGCGTGTCCTCTTCCTGGCAGGGTTGCTACTGTACCATAAAAATGGATACTGCAGTGACTAGTGTTAGATTCTTTCTGAATTATTTTATAAACATCTCACCATTTGTGAGGATCAGTGGCCATTTGTTTGAAATATCTGGAGAGCTCTCTGACCTTAACCTTGATAGTGCATGCTACTAATGAATTCATGCTGTGTTTACACCCTAAGGAAACAGGAAGCCTTTTAATCTCTCTGTATAGTTTCAGAAGCTTCTGTTGAATGTCCAAAATGCAAAAAACTGTTGGTGTAGATTTTATCCAAAAGATTACTTAGAAGTGGGAAAAATGTGACCCTTATGTTTTGTACAACAAAAAGTATTATTTGTGATCTGATTTGTGCATTAGTTTTTAAGCAGGAAATGTGATCCAATATCAATACCGTGCTTTTTTCTTTTTTAGCATATATTTGTTCCTGTTTAGCCACGAGCATGTATAAATATGGAGGGCACTGTCTTTGTGTGCAGATAAGTATAAACCTCTTGAAATACATAATAGATATCCATCATGAGCTCCCATAGAAGAATTCTTGTTGGCTATCCCCTATGAAGATTTCCCCTCAGTAATGACTACCACTGATCCTTAATGGTGAAATATTTTATTTTGCACAAATGCATGTTAAATAAACTGTCTTAAAATTTCCTGGATCAATGTGATCAATCACTTCCTACAGATTATGACACTACCTTGTTTCTTTTCTTTTGAGACTTCTTCAGTTTTGTAACTTTGCATTAAGTCTTTCTACATCTTGCATCCCTGGGCTAGCATGTGGTACCACAACAATTCCAGAGAAGGCAACCACAGAGATCCTGCTTTTTAAACTCTAGACCAACTGATTCACTCAATGGAACTCAGCCATTATCTCAGATGTGAATGATCAACCATGATCACCAATCCCTCCTGTGATCTGGCTAGGAGCTTGTACATGTGTTCTGGGAAGTCTCCAACTTGGGTAGAAGGCAGACCGCTTACCATGCAAGACTTTCTTGTGTGCACATATGCTGTCCATACCAATGAGGAATGAATGATTGAATTAAGTTTCAGGGAGGATCTTAATTCAAAGCAGGTGTCTTTTTAAGAATCAACTTTGACTGTAACATGTAGTATTTTAATCTAATATATTGAATATGATTTACCATACTTGCATAATATCACTTTAGAGCTGTTTTTATCCAATTGTAGAGGAACATGGTATGGTAAACTGTACTCTTAGGTGACTGGTTTTGCAGCTTTATTGGTACACAACTTTGAAGTAAATAATTATGCTTTAATACAGATGATTTGCTTAACAAACTGTAAGTTTACAGCAATCAGATGAGACCTGAGAAGGAACAGACAGCTGTAGCTGTCTTGTAGCTCCTGAGGAACAAATCTGCTTTCTCTGCAGTAGTAGCAGGACATTTCTATTTTTAATTCATGGTGAGAATTTTCGGGGATTAAATTTTGTATGGCACCAGAACATTTCGCCCAGACTTTATTCAACAGATGGTTGGCTTTTATATAATGATCATTCAATCATTTGTTGTAAGTTTTTGTCCCCCCCCAACAGAAATGTGTTCATTTATCAATTAAACTTACCAGTGAGCAATTACATAATGGGGGCCACAGCAGCAAATATACATTTTAATAATTCTGTTATCTGTAACAAAGGGGTATGCGTATGGATGGCAGACCGCACCTCATTGAAGAATCAGTCTTTTTAACATCTCATTGTAATTGTATAGAATGTCCGCATTGTTAGAGTAGGAAGAGGCGGTTAAAAGGTGTCATGTGTCAAACCTTTCATATGTCCTGTGTCCTCATTTGGTGTTGCTGTGTCACTTCATAAACACTTGAGAGGTGTTGGGATACATGAGATCTCCATGTATTCCGTTTCTCATGCAAAATATTTATCTAACATCATCGAGGAATTTAGAACGCATCGTCTGCAAACAATGCTTTTACACACACGGTTTCAATGATTCGTCGATTTTTAATGTCAGCACTTGATGAAACTTCGCCAAGGAACAAGCTGGCTTACGTTTACGTAACACCGACTATTCGCCTAATGACGCGTGAAAATATCATGCAGGTAAAGGTAACAAGTTGCAACCACATTTCCCTCACGTTTGCTGCTAGATGGAGCCCTAGTCCATGCAGTGAGAGACAATCCGGTTCCGAGTCTTTTCTCTCGCCATTCACTCCCTATCTCTATCTCAAACACTATTTCGCCGCGCAGTGCTTCGAAATTGGTCTGTCATTTTCTCATAGAGCTCTGTTTTGTAAGCAAACAATTTCTAGAGCCGTTTGCTGCGGGCTTTTAAACACGCGTAAAAACTCTGGATACCTTCCTGGGTCAACCGTTTCTTCCCTTTTTGCTTGAAATATCTGATTTAGTCAATGAGCTGCATGGAGGAGGACGCGGCTTTCTATTGAAGGTGGAGAGTGATCTGGATACAAAATAAGGAGTCGCTCATTTTCCCTACGTTAATTTCTAATGGACGGATATTAGATATTGACTGCAGATCCACAAATCATCTTCCAGGAAAGGAGAGTTCATCGAAGTGCTTATCTGAATTCGAGCATCATCTTCCTTTTGAGAGTGGTCTTCATGTAAGGTGATAAACCGCACAAGGACGATATTCTAAGGAAAAAAGACAATTACACGAACAATTCCATTCTTTTTCTCTAATGGCAGGACTTGAAGGAGATCATTGCTGCACGCTGATCAGCAGCTTTTGAGACGCGGTAAGGGTGTTCTGTATTCAAAATACGAATTGTTTGCCTTCATATCTTTCCATGCAGCTGTCTATTTTGTGCACCACATTCATCTGTATTCTACATATGTAGGTGAATACGACATTCTAATGTAGTGTGTACCTATAGCACACATTATCTGTCAGCCGTTTGTCAAACAGAATTACGCCGTTTGGAGTCTTTGGCTTCGACAAGATATAGATACTTTCTCATACGACAAGAGCGCCTTTTGTTCGCAAATTAATAAAAAGGTTTCTCGACATTTTTTGATAAAAAGTGGACGATTTGCTTACAAGGAATGCTTAACACATGAGTAAATGGCATATTTCCGAAGAAGCTTCAGGAGACCTGTTTTTATTGTTTGAATGTGTCATACATCTGCAGTTAGCCGTAAGTTACGAATCCTACGAAGCCTAAGGTGACTCAGAAAACGAACGTTATACCAGAGTAAATGATAGTGGAGATGTTTTAGTGGACACTGAAGTCTCTCAATTTTCAACGCCACTTTTGTGCTTAGAGGTGAAAATTGGCGAATGTATAGTTATGCTGAGAAAACGTGTTCCGTACTGAAGACTTAATATTCCTTTAAATGTAATGATGTCATAAAACAAGTCGTTTTCACAAATTACACAGTGCCTTTCAAAACATTTATAATGCCACTGTTACGAACAGCAATAAATAAATAAGTAAATAAACAGTCTTATGGCAGTGGACGTGCTTTACCACACCGTTTGCATTACACAGGGCTCACTAAATTATGTGTGCGCTCATTGTTATACAAAGGTTATTAGTGGGAGAATTACTAGTTTTACTCTGGTCCGATTATTACAGTGAAGAACAGTGTTAACTGTTATACCAAAATATAGAGCTGTCGGAATCAAGTATGACCAGTTTCTCTTCCCAGAAAAATCTTTACTTGAAGATATCGAAATACATGATGTGAATGAACGTACTTCCATTGATACTGTCCAGTTCAAGAGAAGAAAAACTGACGCAGTAGTAGACGGGGAAATTTGCATGATCAGAGAGAACACTATGTCGGGATCACTAAAATCTTTTGTGTGAAGGGCAAATTAGAGAATGTTATGTGGTGTCACTTTTTGTCTAATATTATCACTGCTTTGTACGCAAGACTGGTCTCTTTGCTCATGATACATCATTCTGGTCTCGTCGACATTCGCAGTCTCAGTGTTTAATGCATGGTGTCTTAGGATTTTTCTTTTTGAATTAAGGCGTCTTTATTGTTGGTGCAGTTGTCATCTGCACAGTTTTTGATGAAGTTGACTGAACCCTTTGCTCTGTTAGTTACATTTATTGCAAAATGGAATTCAGCATCATCTACAAATCATTCACTCAAATGATCCATGTGCAAATAACTCAAGTAGTTTGTTCATCCTTAATCAGCCAGAGCCACAAATCTGTAATTCCACGGTATGACTTTGAAGGGCCTATAGGAGCGAATTCTAATGGGATTGGGTTACAATCCCTTGTATATGGAGTGCGCTGCTGTTATGCTTTGTGGGACATTTTACCACAGATAGAGTAAACAAGCAGTTCATCATATTATGAATTTGTCTCTCACATAGCAAGCGTCAGCATTTTTATCTTTACAGTTTTTTTTAAGTAATTGCAAAAATAAGTAAAATCACTGTCTTAACTCACTGTCTGTTAAAAGTTTAGTTTTGAATAGCTCAGTTTCATCAACCATTGAAATCAGTCTAGCCCTTGTAGAGAATGTTTGTTTTTTGTCCACTGCATCTGTATCTCTCTGCCTGAAAACACATAGCAGTGAGAGGTTGCTTTATTTTCTGTTCAGGTCAGTTGGGCTAGAAGACATTCCTGTAGTAGCTGATATCTTTGCAGTCCTTATCCCAGCAAGCCTGGGACAGCTGTCCAGACACATGTATTAATATGGCTCTGAAAGGTTTTGGGGGTTGGGATTTTTTTCATTGTACATGGGCTTTGTTTAGACAGTAGTTATAGATCTTTTCTTTGACTGTGGTTGTAACAAACTTGAATATAGTAAACACAGTTTGACCTATATAACGCCGTTGCTTCTTGGCCAGTCAGCCATGTTTAACCAATTTTTTCCATACATTTCAGATTTGGCTATTGATGATTTGATGTAACATAATTACTCTGAAGTGATTCCATTTTCAACATTATAGTGTTCTTGGTATCTGCATTTTGGTTGCATTTGTGGATGCTATGTTTATTTATAGGAATACCCTACAAAATTCTGAATGTATTAACAATGTTTATTGAAAGAAACACAGCAATCTACCAGAAATAGGTAAGACAGGAGAGCTTCTGACATTGTCCCCTGAGGAAGAGTGAACACACATCTGTCTAATTGGTTGTCAACCTGTACTTTGTTTTCAATGTAAGATGTCTTCTTCATTTACTGTTCTGAAACAGTCACAAGATGTTTCAGTATTTTTCAAGAAATGGGACCATAGTTTTTTTTTTACTGTCAGAACCTTCAACTTCATTAAAAGCCAACGTTGATTGTCACCGATCTCAGCATACACTCCTGATCATGCCAGTAAAATGCTAGGAGAGTTACTTCGTCATCGCCTTACAGGAATACACTGTACGATTGCATGATTGATTGATATGATTCACCCATTTCTGACCGTTTTTCAAGATTGTAGTGAAGTCTTTGCATCGTAAGTGAGGATCGGACATCTTTGCATACAGTGTGACAAAGTCAGTCTGTCCAATTAATTGCCCCTACATCCTCTCAAACACATTATGATGTGTGGAAGAAAAGTCTGGCATGCCTCATGAAATGTGAACTGTGCTACTGAGAGACCCCTGTCACTACCCAATAGAAACTTGGCATACTGATCAAAACAACAATCTGCATGGACCAAGTAAAGTGAGGAGAAACTAACAGAGTTGTGGCAGGAGCACAGTTGTCTCTTTGAGGAGATGCTACTTCAGCATTTTAGAACGTAAATACTAAATAGCAAGCTAGCTAAAAGCTAACAGTAATGATGACATTTCCAGCCAGATGGGCAGGGAGATAGGATGACAGCATACAAATATCTGCCTGTGAGTGCGTGTGTGAGTGAGTGAATCTATGAAGGATACCATGATAGCTAGTTAGCCTGTTGTCTGCCCCTCCCAAGTCACTGGTGGGTTCAAAGTCTCCTCTTTTGCTTTTTCTTTTTCTGGTTTCTCGGTGCGAAATAATGTCACAACTATCTCAGAGACAGTTTCTGTTTGGTTGCCATGACGTCGGAGAAGCAATCGCTAGTGGTGAAATCATACAATGTCAGCGCCTGCTTCACATGGTGTACCCACCATCATGACTGTGAGGAGTAGGCTTGACGGGATGTTATTGCACATTGTGCGGGGGTCTGTGATGTTACAACTTTGGTTGTTTCACAGTGTATTCCTCGTCATTGTAACTGTTTGACGAACAAAGATGATCTGCCTCCCCTTTTATTTTTCACTCATTGCATTAAAACAAGGTGTCATTTATTTCAATTGTGAAAAAAATATGATAATATGTTGTTTTGTGGGAAAAAATAGGTAATTGCTTTCAGTTTACATACTATGGATTCATTGGTTAATGTAAAAAGTACAATGCTTATTATTCCTCACTGGTGTACAACAATTCCTTACTCAGAATGACTCACAGTTGTGAGGTATGACATAAAGTCATGACATCACTGAAGCCAGAGTGAGTGTCCCTTCCCCCCCTTATTTTTTGTTGCCTGGATTGCTTGAAAATGTATTGTTGCCTGGACAGTCCCTAGTAACAACATTTAGCAACATGATTAAGGTGATAATAATGGATCATTGTCCCTGGTCATTTACAGGTGTTGGTTGAAAATACTGGGCTGGCTTGTAATCTTTTAAAATGGCGATTTTAATTTCTGTTCATTCACTTCACATGATATCAGAGATCACCCTGCCCCTAGATGCCAGCCAGTGGTCATATATGAGTTTTTATAGATATAATGTATGAAATACTGAAATATCTTTTGGTGAATAGTAAGTGGGAAGTTGTTAACAAGACAAAGCTAAACTGAAAAATGTATTTTTTTCAGGGGCAGAATAGGGGGTGCATTCAGGTCTGGTGGGAGTGTTACCAGGCCTGTACAGGGGAAAACAATGAAATTCTTGAAATCTTGAAAGTGAATGAATATACACACACACACACAAACACATATATATATATACACATATATATATATATATATATATATATATATATATATATATATATATATATATATATATATATATATATATGCAGATGAGACATCTCCAGAGCTGAAAATAATAGCTTCTGTAGTAAATCTTCAATTAGCCTTTTGTGGAGAACATTTGCTCTCTGACAAAATCATATTTCCATGATAATAAGATAAAGACAATACAAGCTATAAAGACAAAATAACAAGATTCCATTCCAATAAAATTTTAATGAAAGATGATTGAGTAGCAATCTCAAAGCTATTATGTTGACTAGAAATATATTAAAGGGGAACTAAAATGAAAATATCTACTGAAAATATTAATGCTATGCATTTCATTCTGAGTAATGTTTATTACGTAATTACACTAGATATTGATGTAGTGTGTGACTATAGATGTGAGTAGGAGGGTGCAGGTATAGCACTCCATCTCAAAATATGTAATCATTCAGCTGGGGTGGATTTAATGGTACTTCTACTGATGTACTGTGCAACTGAAATATGTACAATAGGCTAACACGACAATATCTCACGTTTGTTGTGAAAACATCAACTGTCACAAATTTTATATCATTATAAAAGTTCAGTAAAATGACACTGTATGGATGCTGTATTCTGTGGTAACTGGTAATCCTCTTCAAACATAGCTATTATTTGTGTAATTATGGCTCTTATTCAATAAATATGAAAGCATATCATTTATGAGCAGGTGTATTTAAAATAAATTTTTATTCTGTGAGTACAAATCCAAACACTGGCCATTATGCAACTGAAAATAGTTTTAGGTAGTTGAGGTGCATTCAGAGATTATGGATAATGAGTCTACAAGAATGACTGTACTTCTTTAAAATATGATAACTGGTATAGATTTAATCAACAGGTGTTCAATCAGTCATGACTTGAGCTTAAGGCTCACAAATATTAAGAGAACCATTTTGCTTGCACTGTGGTCAGGAATTTTCATGGCATTATTATTCACTGACATCTGAAATGTCTGTAGTGAGCAGCACATAGCCACATGACAACACTCTTAAGAATGCCCCCCTCCATAAAAAATAAAAAACAAAAAATACTTTCAGATTCTGGCAACTCTGTTCAGACTTTGCTGTCAGACCGGTCTTACAAAGGCTTGCTCAATTACATGTTTTTCAGCCTTTATATGTGCCTTGTTACACTGTCAATCTACACAATAAACATGTATTGTGGCGTTGTCACTTAAAGTTCTAGCAAAATCCATTAGAAGTGAAGGTCCATGCTAAGCTGAAAGCAGTACAATTATTGCCTTTCTCTGGCAAGCTTGTGCTTCATCTAGACACCATTTGTCTGATTTCAAAGACGCTACAAGAGCGTCAAGCCCAGACACTTAAATGGTACAACTTTTGAGTGAGGACTCTTCAGTGGCTCCACCTTTATCACTTTACGACTTGAATGGAATGGACTTATTTTTCCATCTTTATCACCAAAGCACTCCTCTCCTCAGTGACATTCTCTCTTATCTGCATCACCCTGTCATATGTTTTAGGCCTTATGCATACGTCTTGCTCAGCTCTGAGAGAAAACGTTCCATTTTCCTCTTATGGTGTCCTATGATAGCACTGTAGTATGTAAGATGCATATTTCTGTCTTGTGTGTTTTGCAGTGTTAAAGTATACATATCGAAAAAGTCCTCTTTATGGCTTTTGTGTACTCATATAATGTCTGATTTTTTTAAAACAATGAGCCAGTAGGTGTCATAATTCCATTGACCTAATTGAGTTAATGTGATAACCCACACACACTATGGGAACTGGTCTTGTAACAGAGAGGTCCCCAGGGTGCTAGAGGAATCCGGGAAAAAAAGATTTAGAATAATTTCACACAACGTAGTTTAACTCTTGTAATTGGGACATATCACTCTTTTAAAATTAGTATGTATAAGTATGATCTTATTCTGTCCATATTGAAATGTCTGTCTTTTGTTAGCTTTTTGTACACCTTTTTTGTCATTTAGGTTCAATGAAATGCCTTATCCATGGGGTGCACCTAAACCAGCAAAGCCTGGAAACCTCAGAATACAGGAACCAGAGATTCTTTATGTTCCTTGTGTTTTTAAAATTGACAGAAAAATGCTGTAAAAATATACAAGTGAATTTGTTGTGTGTAGTGCTGTAGAATTAGGTTTCATGTTTACATTTTCTCATAGGAATACTGATGTTTTGTGAAATATTTTCATGTTTTTCTTCACTTCTATGGATTAATAAACCAAAGCGAGGGTTAGATTAAAATTCAAATATACACCAAATGGTAGGAAAACCTGATGTACAACATTGCGGGCATGGTAGCCCACATCTATGCAAAAACAATTACTGGCCAAAATATTTTCCTAATCCCCCTTCAATATGCATCTCCCAATGCAAAGCAGTCATTTAAGGTTGGCTGCTGGAAGGAGGGTGGTATATGTTATTGCAGCTCGGATATTTATTTACTTTCAGAGGAAAAGAGACTTTGACTTAACATTGATGTAATTGACACTTTCTACACAGGCACCTACATCTTAGCTTGTGTTTGAGGAGATAATGGTGGGGGGCAAGATATATCAGTGACTTGTATTAAAACCTGAAGTAATCTAAAACACAATGCTCAGTTCAATGCTGAATCAAAACTGCTGCAGCAATCTGTCATTAAAACGTGGAAGGGGAAGAAGGCCGAAATGAATGACAAAGATGGCTATGAGAAGGAGTGTGTACCTGCAATATATCTATTCTGTTTCTCTGTGTTGATATTAGTCTGTGACCCTTTTAGCCCAATGCACAGTGTTGTGTTTATATACAGTATGCACATCTAGGTACATTAATATTGTGAAGGAGAGGGACATGCAAATCCATTTTAATCTGAGAGATGCTTTCATTTGAATGGTACTTTCATATTTTGAATGGAGTGAACTCTGCTCACAAATATATTTTGTATAATAAGGGAAATTTATGTTATGTAATTAGAGATATGAAACCATGGCTGCTTCTTTGTTACACTACTCACCTGCTCCCAATATCCAAGCAATAAATGAATTATAAAAGGGTGTTTGGTGTAATATTGGATATGTGTTTGTTCTGTATGGCATTGTTGAAAGATTGGCTGTAAGAGCACATTTATGATTGACTCTTGTAGGGATAGATGGAAATTGGCATTATGTTACTTGCAATATAAGAGCAATGGGAAGTGGAATAATACTACATACAACAACTCTGTAAAAGAACCTATCCCATTTTGAACTATATTTTAATGTTAATACTTATAATTAGCTATGTTCTTTGATTTAATGTATAAATACTGCACTGTATCTAGTACTCTTAGTTGGTTTAGACCAACCAGAACTTTTACTTGTTACTGTGTTAAATGTGGCAGTGGAAATGTTGGAAATCAATCGTAAAAATCACAAATGATGTATATTATTGGAAAACTGTTGCTATAATAATTTCTACTAAACAACGTATTCAGCTCAAAATTTAGCTGTGGCTGTGTCAACTGAACTTTATTGAATGTAACTGGAGGAAGAGGCCCTTCAAAACTGCTGTGCCTCCAACTCACTCAAATTTCCAAAAACACACTAGACATTAAAACAATAACAAAAAAAGACCTTTTGAGGCAATACAACAGTGCTTTTTACCATGTAGAAGACCTTTGCTGAATGCCTTTGGTTGCAACATAGTTGAATTATTTATGAACATAATCATATATAGCACACACATATCATTTGTTTCATTTGAATTCTGTTCACGAAAGCCACTGATGGTGCAGTCACCGTTTTTAATCTATCCTGCTAATGACCATTTGTAGGTGAACAATGAGTGCATTTGTGTCTGATTATTCTCCCAGTCTCACATGACCCATCTGAGCTAATCAGAAACCAGTGAGTCTGGGAAACCGTTGAGTGTGGAGAAAGGAAAGCACCTTGCCACAGAAAGGTTGTGTTATTTCAAACTCAATTGTAGTGTTCAAGAAATGATTATTGATCAAAGCTTTGGTTTATTGTTCAGTAAGATGAATTGAGTAATTGCTTTTTCCATGTTTATAGTTTCTTCATTGGATCTGATTTTCCTTACCAATGGATGAATTTATCAATGGCAGACATTGGGCTCACCTCTCTTATGCAGGCTGTTAGCTGTCAAGGAACTATAATTGAGTGAGAGTGCTGTTCTGGAGCATTAGAGCGCTGGGCAGTAGAATGATCATGTTGTTGAGGTGAGGCCAACTCCTCAATAGGGGTTCCTTCATGACAAGGATCTATCTTGGAGAAGTGCTTGGCGGGAGGTGTGCCTCTGTGGCAGGCCACTCTCGACACTTCGTTGGCAATTCATAAAAGAGAGAGCCACAACCTTTTGTGGACTTCTTTGTAATACAAGAAGCCAGTGTGTTTGCGAGATAGTGGACAATTTAACAGCTTGGCAGATTATTTGAGAGAACAGATGATTGATATGTGTTTGAGACTGACATCTGGAAAGTGAAGAACAAACAGTTTGATAATCATATACTTTATTGATCCCTCATGGGGAAATTCATCCTCTGCATTTGACCCATCCTACACACACAGTGAGCTGTGAGCACACACACACACACACCAGCAGTGAGCACACACACACCAGGAGCCAGGAGCAGTGGGCAGCCACAGTGCAGCGCCCAGGGACCACCTCCAGTTCTTTTTGCCAGTGCCTTGGTCAGGGGCACTGACAGGAGTATTGACCCTTACATGCATGTCTTTTGATAGCCGTCCTGGTGCTCTGAAAGAGGAGCCAGTGGTGTAAGTGAAATGTCTATATGTTGGTAGATTAAAAGAGGCTGTTTTTACAGCAATCTTTCAGGCTGCACCATGTTACAAATGTATTTTAGTTGTAAAATGCTTTATCAGTATGCTTACAAATGTGACAGTTTTGCTTTTCATTACAGGACATGGAACAACAATTTAAAGGAAATTAAAGGAAGATATTAATACATTTATCAATACTAATAACATACATTTACACATTGCTGTGAAACAGAGGCATAGTGTAACTGCTCCATTTTAAATTCCAGTGTCTAAAATAGAGCCAGAAAGCCCCAAGATAAGGAATTCAGAGTAACAACATTTGCGCAGCTGTCAAGTTTGGGAAACAGAAAATTTGATTTTGTGCTAAGTCAGTCACTTTGTTAAAGTTTCAACATAAATGCTTGCACTCAGAGTTTGAAAATAAAGGCTTATGTGTTAGGAGGTTTGTTGGAACTCGCAAACTTCAGAACCCCCCCCCCCACGTCATTTGGTTAGATGAGTCGCGCTATAATTGTGTTTCTCAGTCTTTATAAGAATGGTGTGGTGTGAGGCTTTGCGAGGAATGTGACCAGGACTCTGCCCTCATGAATCAGAGAGGTGGGAATGTGAATGGAGAAATGCACCCTTAGACAGGGTATATGCTGGAATCTATTATGCTTCACTGTGTCCCTGCATTGTTTCACCTAAAAGCCATTCTTCTCCTGATAAAGAAATGGATTATCAGATTATTTCAACCTTAACCGGCTTGCCCCCCAACTGCTGAAGTGAGGGTAGTGGTGATGACATGTTGTCAGGAGCACTGTGGTGGGGGATTTGGCCATCCTGTGAGTCTGTCCCATTCAAAAAAAAAAGGGGGTGTATCCTCATTGGCTGCCCTTGTAGATGAGGCGTGCCCCTTCCCAGAAGTGGTCAGCCAAACAATGTGCTGAAACAGCCTGAAAGTGAAAAGAGGGAGGATACAGGCAGCTCTACTCTCTACTTGAGCAAAGTGGAAATGATGTGGATGCCTGCACCACCCATAAAAATAGTCTTAATTATAATTTGGATTTATTGATGCGAAGACTTTATGATTCCACCGTCTTCTCATTTTACCGAGGTAGGAACAAAGAACAAAAAAACTGCTAAAAAAAAACTCTGTCAGATGTGTTTCCACAATCCTGTGATGACATTGCATTTATTTCTGTAATTTATGCATTTAATTTGAATAAAAGCTTGAACGGGGCTTACTTTAAATGGGGCAGAGTTTGGAACAGTGCACTGCATTGAACAATGCCATTTTTCCACCCAGTGAATCTTGTCTGAATGCCCTTCTTTTTTAGCAGCACTTTTAGTACTCCTGATTTCTACACATGAACAGATATGTAGCATGTCATCCAGCTCAAAACACTGAGGCAGGATGTGCTGCTATCCACAGCTCAATATCCAAAATGGATACTGAAAAATAAAGCTTCTACAAGTTTATTTCTATTTTTGTTTGGAATAAAAGGTATTTGTACTACCTGCAAGTTCACAAATAGCTTATTTTACTTTTTTAGTCATTTTGATCGATACAATGTTTGAAATTCAAAGCATTTTTTCCTTTGTTTTTCCTTTCCTTTGTTCTCAAAGAAATTAGATGTTAGATTACATGTATGTGGAATTTTAGATAAAGCTGATAAAGTGCTTAAACTGTAAATTGGAGAGGTTTCTCATCAGTGGTAGGCAAAAAATCATTGGTAGGGTGAACAGTAATCTTTGGATTGAAAAGACTGTACTGTTGCTGAGGATTAGTATTAAATTGTAAAATGAGAAGAGTTACAGGAGATACTGAGGTCCCAAATGAGTTAATGGTAAAATGCTTAATTATCACCTTTATGATAGTTATATCATTATCATCAACTGACAAAGTTCAGCATGTGCTGTCATTGCTGATATTTGACATGGTTGTTCAGACTATAACACATTAGAAAAAATGTGTTTTCCTAGGGGACACATGGTTGCGGTGCAAATTTTGGGGCTGAAGTACCAAGAGATGCATAGCTGAAGACATAATGTGCTGTAACCAATATCTTGTTTACATCTTTTCCTTATTTCTTGTTTCTGCTACCTTCTGTTGAGACAAAGCATGGTCTTGAATTAAGTGGTGTGGGGTACATTCTGCGAGAGAAGCTGTTAATATTCTGAAGTACTGACAGGTCACGAAAAGTGACGTCAAGTCAGAATGTCAGTTGCTCCGTAGATACAACAGAACTGATACATTAATACAAGTGTACTGTAACTCACTGACTATAACCTCTCCTGTGCAGAAAAAAATGTAATAAGTGGGGTGTGATTTAATGGTGTTCCAATACATTCTCATGGTGCTGGGTGGGTGGTAATGGTGAGTGAACAAAGAATAGTGTGATTTACAGTTAAATAAGGAAAGCCAAGTTTCCATTTCTACGTCTGCTCTCAAGACTTGACTCCAGTGCTAGTGATACACAGCCAGCGATGGAGTCAGCACTGCTGGATCTTCTTGCTGAAGTGAATAAAACAATTCTGTGACCTAAAAACTGATGTCTTTAAAATCCACAAAACCAGAAATGAGCATTAGCTGAGAAGGTGTGCACTGTTTACTCCGTTGAGTTGAGTAGATATAGGGACATTTTTTGGCACAGTTATAACAAGCTCTCTAACTAGTGTTTGCTTAACTGATGATTCCTCTTTTGTGGCACTGTGTGACTGGCTTTATTCTAAAGTATGCAATGTTAAAACAAAATATAATTATTGGATAAATTAATTGTTTTAAAGCTATACGTAAAGGAGAAAAAAAAAACATAAATGTATGCTGTATGATTTGACAGTAAAACATTGATTATCCTGTGGATATTAAAGTCCATTTGGCATTTTGGCATTTTTGTAAATGGTGAAGGAGAACTGAATACCATGTCTGTACTATACACTCAAAAATATAATAAAGCTGCAAAATTTGGAGAAGGCATAATTGTTCAAGTATAGGGAGTATATGTGAGTATTTAGATAAATAAGCCATAATTGGTTAGAACAAAATTGATTGGTTGGAGCAAAATGTGTCAAACAAATACACACACACACATTACTCCAGGTATTGATTTTGACACCTCTGGTATAGAGGCAACTGAGTTGCCCCACGCAAAGAGGGTGGAAAGCAAGTCTTCCACCTGCTGTAGTAATGCTGCCATGACTGTGAAGATTAAGAAACCTTATTTCCGTTTTGTTTCTTCAGTTGTTAAATCCATAGTGGTTGATTTGTTTGTGTTTTGACACAACGAAATCTGGTTTTCCCTGCTGGAAATTGCCCCTGGAGAGCCTGCAGGTATCATGTCAACCATGTTTGCTGTGCTGTGGATTATTGGCTTGTGATAAGCCGCCACTTTCTGGTCCCTGCAGTTATATTTGTGGTATCACAAACTTTGTCAGTCTGAATTGTGGATCTAGAGAAGACAGACAAATAGTAGTCATCTTATCCAGTTATGAAAGGGCCATTTTTTTCTCTGGCATCACTCAGTAATATTGTGAGTACACATCGATTCTTTTATGGTACTTGCACTTCCTCTGTGGATTAGTTTTATATTGACAGATTGAAGCAACTGTAGTGTGGCTTTTCTGAAGTCTTTCTTTTGTGATAGTTTGAAAGTTGTAATTGCTAGCTTTTTAGACAGTTTTTTTTGTGTGGCTGCGCCTAACTTCACAGCATGCTGCTGCTGAACTATGCAGGTGGCTGTGCTTCAGTAGTATTGTGTATATGTGAGTAAACCATTACTGCTATTTTTCTTAGATAAATGTTATATTGGGCTTTTAGGCTATTGTAATTCCAAATAATCATTTGCTGAAAGGGCCCTGATTCTCATGTTCTTGACAGGAAACTAATTACAATGGTGTACTTTGCTCTTAGTAGTCAGTGTAGCTATTTTTCTCCCTTAAGGAAACTGTTTTAGTGTTTCCACAGTGCACAGTTCATTGTTGTGCTGTTCAGTGAGTCATGTTGCATTATGTTACAGTGTACAGTGGTTTATCTTTGAGGAGTGAAGGGTGAACAATGAAGTCATCAACACCTTTTGGACATACATTAGCCGGTACAGACAAGGTTGTGGAACAGGCTTTAATAGGGAACCCATGCAATGCTGGCATATCGTTTTTTCTGAACAGCCTTACCCTGTTGAAACAAATAATGGTCAGTAAATGGAGAGTCATCACATAAAAGAGAGCATGCTATCACGAGTATCTTACTTTTTTATAAGGTACTGTATCAGGTTTTGACTAAACCATGGTTTCCTCCTTCAGGAAGAGCGAAAAACAAACAAAAAACTTTGGTACTCTTGATGTAAAATGTGACTGAAAAAAAGACTTAAACAAAACATAAAAAATGAATGAAAAACATTGTGTTGAATTACAGTAAAGGTAATTGGTGTATAGAAATTGAAACAGTTTTTATAAAAACATTGCAATTTTGTTTTGTCACATGGCCCGTTGAAATTGTGTGGGGGTAAATTCATGGACTCTTTTACAAAAACATGGCTGGTCTACTTCATGGTAACTTACAGGTATGAGCTTTATGACATTATACAACATTCACACATGGTTTAAGCTCAGAGTCATGCTGTAACATTGTATTTAACTGTGGGAGAAAACTACTGCATGGCAAATTTAGCAGTCCACCAATACTGTAGTGAGATTTAATTAACCCAAATGTCATTCTATTTGCATATTACAAAGGTAGCTTATTATAGTTCTTCATACCTGCCTGAAACGGTGCTTTCTTCAACCTTGAATACAAGTTAAATTTGTCTTTTCCAAGAGAGTTTCCAGATGGCTGTTACCTATTTGTGTGAACAAAATGACCATTCCTCACAAATAACATTTTGTAAGTAATATGGAGTGTGATGTAGAGGAAATTGGAGTGGAGGCCTATTACTGTGCTTTGCAAAAACTGCAACAGAATCTGAAGACTTTAACATAGTTTTTTAAGCTTGAGATTTCAGAACAAACAGCAGTGATATTCATGTTTCAATACAATAATTTTTTGAAAAATCAGCATTCACCATGCTTGTGATTTGGAGAAAATAAAGTACATTTCTGCAGTAAAGGCCATATTTTCAAATAAACCACTGTGAAAATCCAAAGTAGTGTAGTTATGGGATACCAGTTATTATAATCATAAATTGCATTGGACAGTTGTTGCCAGCTGTGGTCTTGGAGCTACCCTAAATTATTGACTTCTGGAGGAGTGGGCCCATCTGTTAACCACTGACAATTAAACCAGTCACATCTTTCATAGAGCAAAGATGGGTAATGTTTCAGTGATGTGTAGGTGTTGTGATTAAAATGGCCTCTAAATTATGGCCTGTCACTTTTGTTTGACCACAGTGCATTCTTCTAGGTTTAATATCTAGTATTTGTTGTCTAGATTTAATATTAAATGGTGAGCAAGTGGCCTAACATCCTCAAATAAGTAGCCTAACTTCTCTGGGACCAGTATTACAGAGCACAGACGTTGAGCTTTCATTCACAAAGCGGGTAGCCAATAACCAGTGATTTGTTGTCTCTAAGCTTGAAATCATTTTCATGACTAATAAGTATACATAATGATTTTTAATGATGAAGTGTTTTAACCTCCTCACCCTGTTGGCTATTGTTTAATGTGTGTAATATTTGTCAGCAGTGTATTTTACAACTTGACATGGACTCGAGTGAAGGCTCTTGATGTTGTCTGCTTATACCTTACCATTTCATACATTTCTGGCCAGAAGCATTAAGGAAAAAGATAAGGTACTGCAAATGAAGATGCAGTGCAATCACATTGAAGGCACTAAAAAAGATAATTTATAGCCCCTATCTTAATGGATGCCAGATTTGGGGTTGAATACCTAATGCAAGTGTGCATAATTATACAGCTGTTAATATACAGCTTTGAAATAAATATAAATGTCAGTGTTTGTGTTTCGCAAATCAAGTAGACCTCCAGTGTGATTTGATCACGCGTTTGTCTAACTTAATAAAATGTGTATGCTTAAATGAAATTAAATAATTGATATGTTAACATGCATTTTATACATACGACAATATGCTTTGTCTACTTTTACATTCATGTGTAAGTACTTGTAATTACACCACATTTAATCTTGGAGTTAAGCAATTATTTGTTTTGGCTGAATGCATACAATTAACATTTGAAAATAAGCAAACAACACTGTTAGCTTTGTTGTAGTTCATTCTGGGTCATCATTTTAGCCTGTACAGTGTATGAATCTCTTATAGACAGCTTTAAAAAAACTACATATTCCAGTACCTTACATGTTAACCAAATTAATTCCTGGATATTTTTTTCCTATTGCTTGCCAATCGGCATTCACGAGGAATGGCTGTGCTAGGGGCATATTGACTTCTTTAATCAAAGTGTGCTTCATCTGTTATGCAAGTGGGCAATCATTGGTTTTCAGAAGAGTGCAATACAGATGCAAGGAGATGGGCTGCAAGAATAATATTTTCAGTGAATTTCCTCATGCATGTGATTTGCAAGTGTGGATAAATTATGTGATACAGCTCCCCATTCCAGCTTTGAATTATAACATTCTGAAGCCACTATTGTTGTGGGGACATTCTTCTGCAGTACTATGGACGCTATTAATTACATCCCATTTTGGTGCCCTTTGGGGTGATTTTGACATGATATAGTGCAATAAAACTGTACACATTGTAATGTATATAACACCTGGATTTGTTCTATAGTTCCATTGTAAATATTTAATTGTAACCTGAAATGAATACTGACTTTGGGCCTTATTAAGGCAGTGCAAATGCGGTTCTCAGACCAGGAGGTAAGGCCATATATTAAGATTATAATGTTTAAGATTACAATGGTTATATTACACACACACACACACACACACACACACACACACACACACACACACACAGGTATATATTTGTAAGTATAAAATTACTGTCATCTTCATTCTTTGAAGGAGCACTACCTGTTTTAGTTAGCACATACTCTTGAGGTGCTATATTATGTATAAATTAATACTATTTCTTTCATTTTTTAAATCTCATGATGTTGATTGCTGCTGTTGCATTCCACCATCTCCTTGTGTGTGTTTGCTCCAGGCGCAATTGATTTCCCTAATCAATAGTGCAGTGGAGGAGGGAAGGAAGGGATTACATTACACTGTAGGCTGTATGCAGTTGCTTACATTGGTGTTTTTGATTTGTTTTTTGCATGTGTGTCAAGGGATTGTATATTTCTGCTTTGGGTCTTGTGTTTGATGATGTGGTGGGCCAACATTTCCTCTCAGTTCCACCTTCTCTTTCCAGTGGTGCTGGGGCAAAATGATCTTCATCACCTTTGAGGTTGTCATGCCTGGATTGATATGGGCTCGCTGATGCGAAACAGTTTCAGAGATGACATTTTTTTCTCACCTTGAACTTAATTGACTGCCTAAAAGCCAAAGCTGTGAATGCTGACAACGGTGTTTCTCACCTGCCATGTTAAAGGGTGGTTGTTGATATGGATGTATTCTTTTCTTTTGGGTGACACGGTGTCATTTGAAAAGGGAGGTCAGGTAAATGCGTGTCATTTTCATGTTGGCTGCTTTCCATTCTGCGAGATATTGCCAGCCATCTTCCTTATCTCGTGGTTACCACTTGTCTTCTTTGTCTCTCTTATCTCTTTGTTGAAATATTAGTGAGTGACTGACACTGCTTTAGTAGTGATTATTTTGATATTTATCTGGGGAGTTTGGTGATGGTTGGAGGTTTTTTTTTCCGTTTTTGTACCTGCTTGAACTAAACACACAGAAAACCAGATCACAGAGCAATGAACTACCACCAAGGAAATAAACACATTGCCCTAGGTTGGAGATTACTAAATAGTAATCAAAGTGTCTGGCTGTTTCTTCGTCAGACATCAGAAGCAAAGACAAGGGTTCGTCTCCTGTCATTGCTTCCCAGTTCCACTCTGCAGAAATCTGCCATCGGTGGGTTTCTGGGCTCCAGCACGCAATCAGTCATTATGTCAAAAGCTACCCAGGGAGCCACGCTTCAGCTCATTCAGCCAAATAATAACCAACAGATAACAGCTCCAACACAAGGAGGCCTGCGGGGTAAGGCACAGATAGCTCGGAAACTGGAAAATGGGTCTTTTCAGTCAACTTGTACAAAGATATCACCTTTGTTCAAGGTCTGGAGCAGTTTGCCATACACATCCCTGTCTGGTCAGGCTGGCTGCTGTCCCATCATTCCTTCAGCCAAATGGATACACATTGTTAGCACTATTTAAATGGAGAACTTTGGAAAAGTGACAGTTACATTTGCATTTCTGAATAACAGTGTGTAGAATGTCAAGCCTCACACTGTAGGAAATTGGATTTTATACCAATGTCAAACTACAGTTGTATTGTTATAGCTTGGATTCAGGCATTTCTGATTTTATTAAACAAAAAAACATGCATACAAAATCAGATTTTATGGATGGTATTTTATCTGATAGCTAAAGCTGATGTGATGCCATTTATTCTTCATATAGTATTCTTCAAATGGGGAAAAATGTGGTGAAAACTTACATTGCATGAAAACTTACTGAACATAAGACATTTCTTGAGAAAATGAGTCTTAAGTGCCATAATAGAATGACAATAATAAAACACATTTTCATTTTAGATGGGTACAGAGTGAAGTAAGTTTGAAGTTTAAAGCATGCCTAACCTTATTGAATGACCTTTTAGTAAGTCACTCTGAATAAGAGCATCTGCTAAATGAATGAATAAAAATGTACATGAATAGTTGATAATTGTTTTATAAATATGTTTTTCTTACATGGAGAGTGATTTTCATTCATGTTGTACAATGTGAGTGTTGGTATTTAAAGTAGTTTCAAAAATTTTAAGCTGGTTGGCATGAAGCTTCATCATTTTAGCCAACTATGTGTTTTCTGCTCATGCTGTGTGAAAGGCTGGCCAAAAAGCCAGATGTGCTTATTCAGCCACAGTTGCCTGTCAGTCCTGAGTGTGTACAGAACCTTAAACTGAAAATAAGCACTTTAGAGGATTTTAGAAGAGTGCTATAAATCCTGTTACATCCCAACATTTTGTCTGTCAGTGACTTGTCTCTCATTGGCCAGCAACGGCATTGTGAGAATTACAGTAAAATACCATTAGTCGGTTTTTCGATTTTAAACGAAGAGTAAAAAATGATAATAATGAAAAACAGGTATTTTAACATTGTAAAAAATCAGTTTTTGGTGGCAATGGAGTCTTGGACCTTTTTAAACACTTTTCTCCCTGGCCTAATTATAAACACGATTCACAACCTGTATCTTCTCACTCAGTGAGGATCAATAGGGTCACCCTTTCCCAAGTAGCCCTTTTTGACAGTGATTACCCCTTTGACACTACCCAGCTGGGTCTATGAAGAGTGTTGTATGAAATCAGTTTATCACAATAGCAATACTGCTTTATGAGCTTCAGGTCCTCTCAGATTGAAATTCAACGGCCGTGCTTCATCCATGCCTTTTTATGTGTGTTTCTGTTAATGCCATCAGATTGCATTGCATCTTTATGTTTCATGTCTCTGCAAGAGTTTTTGTAGTTGTATGATTTGTACATTATTCTGAATCACTTGGAAACTGATTTGTCAGTGTTCATACATTTAACATAGACAACATATCTGCAACTGAAATTCAAGTAAGAAGGTGTTTTTGTACAGTCAATTCCCTTATTTCTGTAAGAGACAATACTATTCTTGTGTAGTTGCAGTATGATGTTAGGATAAGGCACCTTTCTACTTTTATTTGACTCTTTGTGGGTTTTCATTACTGCTCCCTTTATCGCCACTGTTTTATAGGGGAACAATGCCAGAGGTAACTCTAATCTTATTTGTTTTCACTTTTGTAATCGGCTTTAACTCCGCATCGTGTCAGACACAGCTGGGTTGTATTGTATAATTGGAGCTGGGGAAACATAATTGGGGTGACAGTGTGATTTCTGTATTAATCCAGGTAATAATATAATCCTTTGCTCATTTCATCAGCTGTCTCACTAGTGGTCCAGTGTTAAGCCTTGTTGGGGGTAAATATTTAATTTTCATAAATTCACATTAAAACACGTCTGTTTAACCTTTCCAGTAAAGCCATGTGTTCAGTATGAAACAAAGTGATATTTTTTTTGAAAAAGCAATGAATGGCAACATTGCCCAATGTTTATTAAAAGTTAAGCAGAGGCCACTTTATGGTTTGGTTGCCTCCTTATTGCTGTCTTTTGTGAGCTTGTTATAAACCACAAATTATGGCTAGCTTTGTGCAGAAGCATGCAGGATCCAAGTCCTTGTTTGCAAAGTTATTGTTGGCTACCAATTAATGGACCCTGCCATGAAAGGGAGGGTTGCTCAGTTCACCTGCAGGATCCATTGCTTGCCACAGTATAACTATAATGTTTCACAGTGGTAATTAATCTTTGGTCAATAGAGGTCAATAACCTGGCCATCCGTATAATCAGTCGCAGTGTGGGCCATGTGCCACAGCATGGAACTGGCAGTCGGGCTTGCTTTTTGTTTCACTGTTCTGATGTCGAACCCTGTCCGTGCGAGTGAAAATCAGACTGGAAATCCAGCAGTGGGATTTTTAATTGTACTAACGGTAAAGGATGAAATTGAGCGGGAATGAAGTGCCTGTGCACATTGATTTTTTTTCCTCTCTCTCCCTCTCTCTTTGCTTGGCTCTGCAGAGTTGGGATGACAGTGGTGACCCACTCTAATGCATGACTCCATATGAATGAAGGAGCAACAGCCTCCTGTTATGTCTTTGGGGGGGTGGGGGATGGCGGGGGAGGGGAACAGAAAAGAAAGAAGGAAGACAGGATGACAGAGGTAGAAAATTAAAGCAACAACATTGAAATTCAGTCAGAACTATGTTTGAATGTTTAAGACATGCCAGTTAACAAAGTTGACAGTGGTCTCCAGTTACTAGTATAATAACATGTCCTTAGTGATAGGAGAGTGGAGCTTTATGAATCCCAAACTGGGTCAAGCTGTCATGTTATCAGTGATTCACTGAACTGAGTCAATTATAATTTTATTTGGATATCATTTGAGTGCTATATACAAGTCAGTGACTGATAATATAGTATTGCTCCACCCAGGATGGTGTTCATGAAGCCTTGCTCTCACATTTCTGTTAACTAATTTTAAAATGAGCTGTAAAACAGTAAGGATCTGTCTTTATTAACTTATTTATAGATACCTCTGAAAGCGGCACTGATCCCTTGTGCTTATTGTATTGTCTAGTGTTCATCCTGGTAATAGTTTCCATCAGATGTTGTCCCTCCAAGAGTCACACAGCCTTTCTGGCACATGCCATGATTTCTCATGCATAAATTTACACTGACAGCCATCTGTCTCTCCATGTTTGTGGCTATATTATTGTAATTTGTTGTCTTGAAACGTATACAAATTTAATAGACTGCAAACATGCCAAATAATCTTATGAGTGATTTTAACTTCTCCACAGTGATTTTCATCTTGTTTCCCTCTGCTGTGACAGCCTCATTACCAAGACCTGCAAGCAAGTACAGTCTGGCTTGAGTTATATTGCTGGATATTAATTTAGTGTTTACACATGAATTGTTCTACTGCCATAGTTTAGCCCAAGATTCCCGGCATGAATCACATTCCATGGTTAATATGAAAACCAATACACCTTTGTGACAAGTGCCCCACTACAATTATATCATGAACATCATTTAAAAAAAAAAGTGCAAGAAGTAATCGATCAGAATTCCCTTCAATACATATCAACAGATTTTTGAAATTCAAATGAACTTGCCGTAGGCAGCAAGACCCTCACCACATGAAAATTAGGACTCTTTAAATTGCACATTCCACAGGGAAAGTACATGAATGGGAAAGCACATACCTGGAGAATAATAATGATTGGTAGTACAACGCACAGACATTGTAGATGCTGCATCTTTAGAATACTAGTGACTAGACACACGCACACTGTGAAATGGCGAACAATATATGCATCAAAGTGCCACGATACATTTTCCATTTTCATAGACAGTTACCATACAAACATACTCGAGCTACACAGTCTTTTGACAGTATTTTGATAGACTTCAATGGCATGTTGCATACATATATGTGTGTGTGTACTTGGTGTGTGGGTGTGGGTGTGTGTGTGTGTGTATGTTCAGACTGCAAGACTGAATTGCTCATGGTAGATGACCTGATGAGGACACCACCTTATCTGCAGTGCCCTGAGAAGAATTGAACACACTGCTGCAGCGCACTGTCACTATACAGCAGTCTGCTGCCACATCTTATCAAATCACCCAGCCGGACAGAATAATGAACCTGGTGCTTTCACCAAAATAAGATGCATATCACTCCATTTCAGCATTTTGGTCTGTGTTTTTTTTCGGTGAAGCACAAATGTGATTAAGATAACTTGCGGTTTTAATCTTACGTTGACCTATCTCCGGCACATTGGGTGAACTCCCTCTTCGGTATTGTGCCGGCTATCTGTGGAAGCTAGGCTGTGCTAAACAGCACGTAGTGTTTTGGTCACTGATTTATTAATTAGTCATTTGGATCTGAACTTCAGATGTTTCATTTTAGTGAATCAAATTGGAGAAGTGATTCAGCGAATTAGGTTTTGCATGTAGCAGCATTATTTTATTTATAGAATATTTTAATCTCCAAGTTGTTCAGTGATTATTCAACTATTTCCATTTCATAGTTTGTTTATGTTGAATTCGCTACTTCAAATGGTGATTTATCTACATATGTGGTCTTTGGACCCAGCATTCTTCTCTGGCATGTCTTTTTCACTGCAAACACATTGATGAAGTGAACTAACATGAGCATTTATCTTAACACTTAACATATCTGTATCCATATTTATTTTCACTGTAGATGCTTGCAGAACTTTAGATGCTTGCATTCCATTGCTTGTGGGTCACATTCACTTGTACATAAACTTAGTTTAATATGAAAAGCCAGGGCAGGGAAAATGTGCTTTGGAACATTTGGAATCCCAAACATGAAAGTTTCTGTAATGTCTGTAATTACTTAAAAATGTGTGTCTGTTAGACACTATATCCCAGTCTAGTGTGCTACAGACCTCTGTATTTCATTCATATTTCATCCATCTTTTATGGAGAAATTTTTGTTTGATTATCTGTTGTTACTGTTGTAGTACAACAATCTTTTGAGTATCTTACAGGGTTTTTTTTTAAGAATTAGTACATTAGCACATTTTGTAAGCAGTAGAACAGTACCTTTTTTTTGACCCTCCATTCCATTAGTGTGCTTCTCTTATAAGGCCACATATTACGTAAGACGGCTACTGTTACTAAAGCCATGGATTTCATATTACTATAGGTTAAATACTTTAAATACCCTTTTATTTAAGTACAGTGACATATTCTTAACTTATAGGTACAGAGACAGTTTAAAATGTATGATTTCATGTGTAAGTACTCATCTTTATTTATGACTTTCTTATCCATGTCATTAAATTGTGAATTCTAGATTTATCTAGTGTCTGTGTAATATACTACAGAGATGATTTCCATGTGAAAGACAGTCTTACATTGATAACCCTCGAACAGTTATGGGCAAAGAAGGTGCATACCGCATTCAGCCATGAAACTGCTTCTTTAACTGTTTTAGTGCTGCTACAAGGATAATGACAACTGTTAAAAACCTCATTTCAAAGCCTAAATAAAGGTATGCAGTACATGCCCAATATGATTTCAATTAAATAATTCAAATGCTATTTTTAGTTTAGTACATCTGATTTTTTTTTAATGGTAGTTTGCAATTAAGCAGAAAACTCTTCTTAACGTGATAATTATGTGTGATGAAGCAAAGTTGGATTATCATTTTCAGAAAATCCATTGAAGACTTTCAGAATGCACAAACAAGATCAAACCCATTGAGAATCCAACAACCATACTGTAGTATATATCTGCAATATCTGTAGTTATTGTGGTGAATACAGATGAGCTAAGAGGACAGGTGAAAATAACCCAGAGACTACAAAGATTTCCTTGTAAAATCTCAGCAAATGTAGTACCCTTTCCTGTGTTTTTTTCACTCATTTAATTTATTTGACTGGCCATTCCAAATTGAGTCTCGGTTATTCATCACTTAGATGCTCAGGAACGAACGTCCTCAGAAAAGGTAATCTCACATTGTTTTTAAGAAGGCCATCTATCAGAAATGCCCAGGCACCGTTCCTTTTGGCTTACCAGAACAGTATGGACCAGATTCTTAATCGCTGGATCACACTGACCCTTATGAAGTAAATGGGTGACATTTCATGCGTTTCAATGGGTGATCTTTCAGCACTTTGAGCACTCTGCATGGATGACAGTAAAAATGCCTAAAGGGGGATAATGCTCTGCTCAGGGCTTGCAGTCTAGAATTTGGGCTATGCAATAAGCAAAGAAAAGCTTTATTTAGGTGGCATGTGGATTGGTGGATCAAGATACTCCTGACCTTGTGTTTTTTCTCCAACCATAAGTAAGCGTATTGTGTCATATTGTTCACAGTCTGAGACCCTGTATAGGTCTGGGAGACACAGTGGAAGGCTGATAGGCTCCAGATCCCAAAGGGGTTAGATACATGCTAGCATCTTAACTAAATCCTAGTCAAAGTGCTTGCAGACATCACAGTCCTCTGGATGTTCCTGTTCCACAAAAGGGTGGTATGACAGTGAATGAGCCTCATAATACAAGTGTATAACTCCAATCTTGATCCATATGTAGACCCATGTTCGTGAACCAGCTATCTTTTATGCTCATTATGTATTTTCATGTTCTTTTAACTACATGAAGTGTTCACTGTTTCAATTTTTGTCATGAGAGCAAATTATTTATTTACCTCTCCGAGTCATAAAATCCACTGTTCACTTTATCTGTACTGTATGACTGGCTTGCTTTTGAGGTGTTGTTTCTTTTTATATAAAATTTTCCTTGACTGTTCCTGTCCAATGCCTATACATTCTGTTTGTTTTAAACATTTGAATTGCTTAAAATTGTTCTGCTGAGAGTTTGCTAGTGACCATATTATTCTGTTATGAGGATTCTCAGAAACTCATAATCTGTGTTTGGTGACAGATTTGCAAATTTGAAATGCAAACAATGTGGGAAGTTGAACAGCCCATGCTTTTTATGCAATGCTCATATGCTGGTGGTAATATCCAGCAGGAAAGTAAACACATTTTTATGCAGTAGTACAAAATGGCTGATTGTACATGCATGTTACATTTGGATCCTGTGAATGACACCCATTGTCAGATCCCATTAATGTCACCCATGCAGTTTTCCTCTCTGTTGAGTTAAATGCAAGGTTACCCATCAAGGTGAGAATATTTATGTATGTCTGAGTCATTATCATAATCATATTCTTATTCAAAGGTAAATGGCCTTTCACCTTTTCAGACTCAACAGAGGGAAAAAAATGTAGCTGTGACAGTACGTTCTGACATATAAAGCTGGCACACAAGCCTTTTTAAGATGGATTTTCACAGTGGAAAATAATACACTGCACATTGCAGCCCCTTTTCCCTTATAAGCAAGTGAGGCTATGCCATGTTAGTACTCTGCATTACTGATGGTCTGTGTCATATGACCCTCTCAGAGGAACCTGGCATAGATAGGGGAGAAACACCCTTGTGGCCCTCACTACATGTCCTTTCACAGTTTTTCAACAGCCTGTATCTGCTTCAAACGCACACACACACACACACACACACACACACACACACACACACACACACACATTGCATATTGAGTTTTGATATTTGCTAATAGGACAAAGTGTTGTGCAAGTGAACTAAAGCCCTCAGTGCAAACTGATACAAAGGTTTGAGGAGTTCAGACGTGAACGTTTAACTGCCGCCTCTCCCCCGTCTGGCATGTGGCCATGAGCCCAGACTTAAGACCACAGATTTAAATGCCTAATCTGCCTCTCCCTCCCTGGCCTGCAGTTGCCAGGAACATCAGTCAATTGTTATCAATGTGCCGGAATTCAGTTTGACCTTCGGGTATGCTTATGGTTTGTGTACTCTTCCCTCTCTTTCCAAATTTCTGATTCTAAGTTGTCTAAATTCTATGTTGTTAATTGTATAGCCACAGTACAGAAGTGAGACAATGATGTTGAAATCTTGCCTTCTGTCTCAAATGAGCTGGATTCACACCGTATGACTCATGCTGTTGAACAACTTCTTGGTGAAATATTTCTTTTCTCTCACCAAAAACAGCAGTGGTCAGCTTGTATCTGTGATAACCTTTGAAGCTGAAATGGGTCCAGATATTTGCTGAGGGGAATTCTCGACAAAAGATCCCTGAAGTTTTTGTGAAGGGTATTAATACAAATGTGAAATGTTTCTGGAAAGGTATGTGTCTCGTTATGTGCCGTCATTTAATGAACCTGATGGCTAATTAAACCATTGCTTAATGCAATGGAGACAGCTAGAGAAAGAAGAAAAGTGTGGAAGTGAATTCCTTCTTAAGATGTGATTTGATTGACGCTAAATTTTGAATGTTTGACCTCTGTATCTCGACAAAATGTAAGCAGAGTAAGAGATAAGAGGAAGTGCCATGATAGTTATCCACTTGCATAAGGCAAAAATGCATTAGGAGAGGCATGTTCTTTAACTACCTCCAAACAACAAATTAATTGATTTTAGCAAACACTGTAAACTAAGTGTAAACTGCGGAAGCTGTCTCCCTACATCAATCAGAACGCTTTATTTACTGCATTTCCATACAACAAGGCAAGCCATTGAAGGTGCCCATGCGGTGTAATGAATGTGTTGGGCTATAGAGGGACATGACTGCTTTCAATGGAGCCAAGGCAACATGGTAGAGCCATTTATTCCGTGTTCGTTCAGGTAGATTTCTGTACAGTGTTGCATTATATAATGCATAAGTTTAATTTTTATACACAAAATGAACTTTTATTTTCACCTGATCTTTATGGTTTTTGCCTTGAATTACAGGGCAGCCTCTGAATGAGTTTTGAATGGAATGTTTTAAGATGTTTTACAAAGGTCTAGCGATGTCAGATATTCTTCAGTGAAAACTAACTCAGCGATGTGGGAATCTGACACACAATACAGAGATAGTAAAACATTGATTGTGTTATTTTTGAGCTTTGGTATTTGTGCACTTTAGCTGGTTCCCTTGATAAAACTAACGTTCAATTGTTTTAAAACAGACAAATAATACTATAGGGGAAGGGAACTTATTAGGGCTGGATTATACTAAATTGGGTCCCTGTAGTGATTAGAGTGGAGTTGAGCATTGGCTGGGTGCTCAGCCCAGCAGTGGTCACAATGGCATAGTGACTTCCTGTCTGTGCTTTCAGCACAATTTCCACTTGGCTGATAAACAGACCTTGACAAGCTCTGTGGTGACCGTACGCTCACACCACAGTTGTGCAGATATCCCCCACAGACCACAGTCCTTCATTAGTCATATAATAAATGTAAATCCTTTTTAAAAAGACGGTCACATGCGTGGGTCTCTCATGAGTCAGTGTAATTCTCTTAACTTACAAAAGACATTTTTTATAGATTACATGGGGGTACTGCATGCATGTGAAATGTGTGTCAGAGACATTAATCTGGTAATGAATCAAAGCTATGAGAGAGGGAACAATGCAGCTTTAATAAAAAAACTGAAAAATGCAGAAAATCGCAAAACTGGCAAAAGAGGGCTATTGTGAACACTAAAATAGCATGGGGGAAAAAAAAAAAAAAATTCTCTTTCACAGATTTCTCCATGCTTTCCCTGAATGAAAGGTTTGACTTTTTCCAAACCGACAGCACCACAGCCATTACCTAGAGCTTATTTCATGTCTTGGAGAAAGCAGAATCACAGTTTGATGAAAAAATAGTATTCCAGTGTACCAAAAAAAAAAAAAAAAAAACATCAACACAGGTGTCGTGGGTATGGCGGCACTAATGTGAAAATGAAGGCGGTGGCGGTGGATCTGCATGGCTGCGGGCCCCCTCTGCTCTCCCCCCGCAGCGCTGCTCCTCCTCTGGATTGATGGCAGCGGGGGCTGCTTTGCATGCCGAGCGTCGCCGCGCCACAGCCTCTGAAAGAGCTCATTTTCTCTCCGGCAGTTCTGCCCCGGCACCATTCACCTGCCTCTCGAGTCTCTGGCCAGTTGTGGATGGCACTGTGGCGGTGTGACCTGGCATAGAGCGGTGAATCGGCGGGGAAGGCTGCGTTCTGTAAGGCACCTCAGACCTGGAGGGACAAAGCTGCTGCGTGGCATCTTATACAGAGCTTTACATTTGATTCAATTGGGGGTGAATTGAGGTGAATAATTTTTCTCATGTTAAAGGGAGTTACTTTTGAGTAAGGAGTAAGCATTCGACCTTGTAAGGTTTTCATTACAGCACATGCACGTCTGTCTCTTTGAGTGTATGTCTGTACATGTGTCTATAATTACTTTGTCACATGGACTTCTGTAGCGAACATTATCAGTTTATCAAGCATCAAAGCACATGAAAGCTTTTCTGTTGAGATAGAAAGCTTAGATAGGCAACAGACGCTTTTGTTTTCTGGTACTTTGGTAACCTTTGCCCCTTGAATCTGGTCCATGCTGATGTCTGATATGGACAAGACTGAATCTGGATCATTTTCATTGAAACAATCCCCCCAAATGAATGAATGAATGAATGAATAAATAAACAGATAGATGGATGGGCATATAAGTTTCAAAACAATAAAATTATTAGAGAAGAAAAAAAAAAAACCTCTCAGAGCTTCCTCTGTTTTGGTGTTTGTCTAATAATTGTTTGATATATTGTCCAAAAAAATAGGTGTTTTTAAATTATTCAAGGGCCCAAAGAATTAATTAACAGGAAATGGTCCACTTAAGGATTCTATTACTTCAGATGTAATTAAATTCTACCTTTTCATTTTGGAAACCCTTTCACAAGTGCAGAGAAGAAGTGGAGGACATGGAGTGGTAATCAAAATGCAAATGTTTTGTAGGATATTTACTGCGGAGTGCAGATGATCTTTAAGTTTGGCCCTTTGTCCTGCAACCATCAGAGGGGCTGCTTTATACTCAGAAATCTGCCGTATCGAGCTGATGTGACCTGAATAGCTCTTCATACATATATAATCATTCCATCCTGAAAGCAGGGGAGAGACAACATTTAAAAATGTATGAATGGTCTATTAAATAACCTTAACAATGGTCGGCACGTACTTTAAAGTGTTTGCTGTTTTTGAAAGAAACAATCTTAGGAAGGTTTGTTGTGAAGTCCCAAGCCTATGAGGGCATTTGTGGTATGCATGTATGCAAGCATTTGTATGTATGTGTATACAGTAGGTTTACAGAGAGAGAGAGAGAGAGAGAGAGAGGGGAGAGAGAAACACATCTTTGCTACATTTAGGGATATTTAAAATGATACTCAGCAAGGTCTAAAATATACTATGGTTTGTTTGGTTAATTGTTAATTATCTTTACTGAATTCATTTTAAGCTCTCTTGGAATCTATTAATAATAGGTCTATCATAGCACTTAGTATTAATACAATGATTAAAGAATGATGAACATCATTTATAAGTGTTTTTTGTCCTTGTTTCTCCTAGGACTGAATACCCTGGTTGGCTCTGAAATGTGATGCACTGGATTTTAACAGCACACTGACCAGACAAGGAACATTTACAGGTACCTGTTTAATGTCACTGGGATAAAGAGCTGCCATGTACACTCTCCTTCAGCTACACTGTTCACTGTCTGTGTATTCCCCCCACCATTTAACACATTTATGAACATTTAACTTTTTTGTTGAGAAAAAATTTCATTCAAGAAATATTGTAGGAGTACTTTTATAACTAGTGGTATGAAGTAGCTTTCTCAGCCATACAAATATACTTTTTGCTGAACAAAATATTCAAATGAACAATTAAGAAGGCCATTGCTTAGGCCTACTAGTTCTTTGTGTACACATGGATAGGAAGTTTATGGAAATGTTATCTGATAGGTGTTCATCAACACTTGCAAATCCCAAGGAAATGATCATTATTTCATTTTCTTCTTTTTCTCCCCCTGTGCCCATGTATGCTAAGCATGTTTTGATTTTATTTAGTAATGCAAATAGTGTTTTCAGAGCAATCATGCAAAACAGCAGCTGGCTTCCGTTTCATGCTACCTCAAGTCTCGTCCTTCTGTTTAATTTGCCATTGTTTTGTCATGCGCTCTCCCCTCAGCTCAGACACAATCACACCCATCTCACACTGATTGACAGGGAATATTCATGGTGCGAAACACAGTGTCATGCGCACCAAAAATGTCTGTCATTGAGATGTATCAAGCTTTTCTGATCATATTATGCCCCTTAGTAGCCATTATAGCAGATTAGCTCTGCATGCAAACTTTACACTTCATACCATTTTGACTGCTGATATATTGATATATTTTGAAGCAGGCATGGGTGTATTGCCCTTTCATTCCTCCTTACCATTGCACACACTTTGAGCAACTGATCACTCATTTTCTGAGGTGATGGGAAGAAGTGATCAGGTGAATGATTTGATTTAAAAACCACAAAAGGAGATAATACACAACTGCAATTTCAGTGGTAGTCATTTGTCTGTTCGGAATAGCTGGTTGTAAGTGTGGTGGTCTTGGGGGGGCTAGAACTGTTGGAAAGAATCTCCACAATCTCCAGCACTGTTCTTGAATGTCCTTATCTGTGTATCTCAAAATTCAGCCAGCCTATTAATTTTGAAATGTGTCATATTAACTTTCATCTGCATAAAATTTTCATTATAAACATGTTGATATGTGCTGACGTTAAATTAAGATCTGCATTTGGTGCACCTTCTTTGCCTAATATGCAGTCACTTGGAATTAACTTTAATACAACAAAATATGACTTGAAGGGGCACTGACTGCAGGTTATCTGCCTGTTGAAATGTGAGGGCTCCGATTCATCTCAACACATTGCCATAATATTTTGCATTCTGATACTTTTACATTTGAATATTTTGCCATTCAAGTCACCTTCTGTTTTCGTCAAACAAATACTTCAAGTTTTAAGGTACTCTTGAGGTGAATGTCTTTAAAAACAGTAGCACTTTGATTTTGTCAGCCATTTCTGACATTTGTGTATTCATCAAGCCTCCTGTACTTCATACAAACCAAGTTGTTTGGTTGAGTGGAAAAATACAAATAACACTGACGATGGCAGAGTCCGGGGCAAGGGAATTTGGATTATACATAAGAATTGTTTATTTTTCATGGTTTGATGTTGCTTTGGCTAACAAATATAGTTTAGCTACAATTTGAATGTATACACATGGGGGCACACACACACACACACACACACACACAGACATTGTATGTGCCAGACCTGGGAAATACTTACTTGACATATAATAGACATAATATAAAAAATGTTTTTTAGTAAATTGACTTTAGTCATTCCAGTTACATTTTTTAAGCTATTTTCTTTACTCATATGCCTGTTCTCTGCTCTGCTGTGCTTGCTCAGGGATGGTCCATCTTTGAGATCATGCAAGCTTAGCTGTTACCTTTTCCACAAATGCCTTTTCTTTTCCACCATGGCCTTGCCTTGTTTGGCCTATTACAGGAGCAGTTGAGACATGATCTTCAAAGCAGTTCATTTTTTCCTCAAAGTTCATGTTATGACCTGATTAGTGTTTGGTTGTAGAGTGCTCTGAAGCATGTTTATTTCTACAACATTTAGGTTTCATGCTGAGGCCCTTGCTTCATAGGAAATACATTTTAAATAGTTTTAGATGCATTTAGGTGAGTTAGATGCATTGTACAATGTGTAATGTATGTGTAATATGTGTAATAAGTGTTATGTGTTGTTATTTGTTAATAGAATGACTTCTGTTCACCCTGTTTAGTCCAAACGCAGTAACACCATTCTTTGCTTTTGCCACTGAAAGCATGGATCCATGTATGTTTTTTCCCCTTTATGCAGCTCTATTTTTGGAATCGCCCATTGTATACTGTAGAAAGCTTGTCTGATTCTGACAGCCTCGTGCTGAGGTGAGACAAATGCAATCCCACGATTCACACGCATGCAGCCAATGGCTATTTTTCACAGTGCGCAAAGCACTGCAGCGGAGTGGGTGCTCATTGGAGGCTCTAATGTCACCCAGGCGACTAACAGGTGAATGGTGAATTGCAGGGTGCCTGAGAGTGGTGGGATGAGCAACCCTCGGCTACATAACTCTCCCCCAGCGTCCCTATTCTGGGCAGAACAAAGATTTTTTCTTGCCAATGTGGGCTCCTGGACAGGATTATCCTTGGCTGATCACACAGTTGGAACCCAGGCTGTAGAGCTTAGCTCGTGCTCAACATGAGCAATTTAACCACCAAGCTACTTGGGAGACCCATACAAAGCATACATGAACCATCAATCTGTATATCTGTCAGTTTATGAGGTGATTTTTCCATTCCATTACATAACTCACTGCAGCTTCATTTGCGATTAAGTCTGTGCCACCTCCGAGGTGCCATGTATGAGACACAGCAGGTCAGGTGCTCAGAGAGTGACTCTACAATATATGGTATAGTTGGTGTCAAAACGCAACAGCTGTAGTGCTCTTTCTCATAGTGTGATGTTAACCCAGACAGCACCTGTGATTGCTTCTTTTAATCTCCTAATTGATCTTATTTGTACCAATTGGTGACATAACTTGATGGTTGTTAGGGACAGTCACACTTGTATACATATTGCATTTGATTTTGTATTTTTGTTAAAGGCACCTTTATTGAATATTGTCAGAGTAAGATGGCACATTAGATCAGTGTTATATATGGGTAGTGTTAGAGAATGGATTTAATAATTGCTGACCTTAAAACCAAATCTTGATCAGGATGCAAGCTTACAGAAGCAGCACTGTTGGTCACTGAGAGCTGTCATGGTTATTATATGTCCCACAGGGTTTTTACCATAGTGCTTTGTGACATTGTGAACTTTCATGCCCTCCTGCACAGTGAATAAAGGAATTCAATCATCCAGCTGCTTTATGAGTGATGCATTATTCAGGTATCTGCTGGTTGTAAAAGTACTGTTATGCAATTTGTGTTACATTTCAAGGACAATCCCTAAATATAGTTCTTTAGCTTAGTTTTTGGTTCTAAAGTGGAGTGAAAATATTTCTTAAAGTTGATAAAGCCTGTGTTGCATCAAAAGAGTTACTTGGATAAAAGTTCAATGAAGAGACCTCTGACTAAGGTAAATAATCCCATATTTGATATCAGTCATTATTTCTTCATTATTTCTCCACAGTAACTCTTGACAATAAAAATCAGATTAATCTAAGAGGTGTTTAAATAAATGACATGTAAATGTTGGGCTGTTGGTCTTATCCAAGGTCAGATATTTAAAGACATGAGAGAACTTGCCTTCCTTTGTTATGGAAATTTTAGAGAATGTGCTCATCAAATTATTATGGCTTACCCACTTAAACTTGCTGTCATTTCATGAGGGGTAAACAAAAATACCTGCAAGGCATCAATACTGTCTTGAAATAATTCTTCACTCTGGTAGTCAAACACATGAAATCAGGTTTATTTATTACCTGTCTATACATATCTAAGATTAAAAAAAAAATCAAAAACATGGAGTCATCAATAAAGTGACTATCTTACAGTTTTGTTTTTTATAAAATAGTGCATACTGAACATTCTCATAATCACACTAGCTAATTGTATGCTTACAGATATGGCTTGAACCTTACCTTCCATTGATTTTTGCTTTATCTCCTTGGCTAGTATCTAGAAGTGTGAGAAATAAAAATGAAACTAGACATAAATAGATACAAATGATATGTGTTGATGTATGATATGGACTATGTATCCATGTCATTCATTAGAAGGCACAAATGATTTGCTATAGGTAAAAGAAAATGTATCTTTCTTTCAGACCACATTATGGTGGCCTGATGTTAGGTGGTTTACGGTATTTCAAATGTCAGCTACGAAAACTGCAGTTGGTTTCAGCCTTCCCTCAGATTTATTTACAGCTCCGGCTTAGCAATAAAACCTGGAATTTATGGCTTACTTTTTAATTAGAAATAATGTCTTGTAGAGTTGAAGTGATGTATTGCTTAATCAATATATTGACTGCAGTCCCCAGATGAGGAACGGTTCTATTGACAGCTCCCAGAGTAGCCTAACTGAACACTTTGTCTTACAAAGAAATATGTTGTTTGCTGAGAGAGAAACTGTAGTCCCATTTCTATATGCTGTTCTTTTTAAATAGACAATATTTTCTGTAAATTGGATAAGGTGGCCTTGTCATCCGGTCTTTACGCAAATGGTCATTAACTAAACCAGACACTACCTGTTGCTGTTAATAAATGAAACAACACTTCCGTTGGGTTGCTTGAATATGAGGTTATAAAAAGAAAACAACAAAAAAAAAACACAGAGTGAGTATTTATGTGCTCAGTGGGAGATTTGTACTCTTTTGTAATCACTAATTAGGATAAATGGACAGATGAACAGGAGGAATTTTGTCTTCCACCACACATTGTGCCAAGTACAGACAAAAGAGTGGATGTGTAACCTCTGCAACAGCAATCTGAGATAAAGTGGTAGGTAGGAAGCAGTATTCACCTGTGCAGTACATCTAATCAGCATCTTCACTGCATTACTTATGTTGTCATTTTCAGGTGGGGAAAAAGCTTAAAACTACACTCTAGTTTAATTTTCAAGTTATTGATTTTATTCTGAGCACATACTCTGCTTAAAAGATGATTCATCTTTTATTGAATTGCAAAAGTGAAACAAAAGAATGGCAAAAAAAGCACTAAAATAAAGCAAATAGTGGATACTGACTTTTCAAGTCCGTCACAATACAGTACATCAGATATTGGTATTTCACATATTACCGTGACAAGAAAGCAGACATCACTTTTTTTCTCCTTTTTGTAGTTGATTAATTTTACGTTAGTGACACATACCACATGCCCACTGATTATGTATGTCAGTACCCCCTATATAAAATACATATGAACGTTGGCACACATATAAGGAAATATGTCAGTAAGCCATAAGGCAAAACAGTGTTAATTTTATTAGTTGTGACAGGAAGAAAAAATACTGCTGGGTATGCAGTAGTAATCATTTTATTGAGAAACATTCCTAAATCAATATACAGTATTACCTTCAGAAGATATTATTATGAAATAGACACCATTGCATTAAAAACAGGGTTCATTTTAATTTCATTTGTGCATGGAAAAAATAAATAACAAGAAACAATAAATATATGGGCACAGAATGTGCATTGACAAAGAGAACTATGTACCATTGAGGCAATTTCCAGTGAATCATGTTCACACAAAAATACCAGGCAGGTGATAAAAAGCCTGCCTTCTGCCTCGCTGGAACCAGATAGGGTGAGGGAAGCCAGTCTTTGCTGTGTCCTCCCACCCCCCTTCTTTTTTTGTAAAGGTATCAATTTCATGTGAGAAAAAAATCTCAGAAGAGAACTGACATGAATAATAAATAACTCCGGCTCAGCTCTACGTGTGCAGACACACACACACACACACACACACACACACACACACACACAGAAAATGCGTACCCACAATAGGTGGGCAATACTGTTTTTTTTTTTTTTTGACAGTGAATAGATTCTCCTGTGCTCTCCCCCATTGTATAAAACATTTATTTCCCCTTTTGATCGACTTGGGCAATTACCTGGTCACAACTGAAAAGTTTAATAATTAGTTAGAGTTTTATGTGGAAATCACAGGGGTAGATTGCAAGGAATGTGAGTCCGTTTGTTTCAGTCAATGGTTAACTGTTCTTTAGCATTTCAAAGGATCAGATTCTGTTGAAACGGCAACAATCACCTACTTCTTGACCTCTGCTCAGCCTTCTCGTCCTAGTTTTGAGCTTTTCCATGCTTGTCTGGCTTTGTAACCTGAGCCTGTAGATAAGGTTCTTTGAGCACGTTACTCATGTTTGCCCCATTCATCTTGTCTGTTAATAAACTCGTTATTTCAGCTAGCAAAGCAAAAAGCCCTCCCTCATTGACTATTCAGTGTTCTAATGTTCTAGGATGAGTACTTTCCTAAACAAATGGATGTAATTAATCATCGATATTGCTTGTTTATTGAATGTGTTCTGATAAAATGTGTTTTCTCCAGTATGTACCATCAATCACAGGGAAACATCCAGTCTTCTGGTTATACATTGCAGTATCATAGCGATACAGCTTTGAATAAATTTGTTTTGTAACACAGTATTTTTGGTATTGGATGTTTTCTTGCCAATAGTGTGCGCATCTGCTGCATTTTCAGTCATCAGAAACAAGCAGTGTATTGTAAAAAGAAAAATGTGAACTTATGAGTAATTATTTTCAATACTAGCACTACATATTTTCATTCATTCTTTTCATAAACACACTTCTGGGCTGTCCATTTATTGTCTTTATTGACGATGGAAATATTCAGGACAATTCGTGGGCAAAACCGGTACCTAGACAAATGTGGCAGTGGAGTTGTACATCAACAGTGTCCTGGGACTGCACTAGGCATGTTAAGTAGTATTGGGCCTTGGTCAGAGATGAACTTTGACCACATGGTAATTAGAAGCCCTGTGTTGCAAGGAACACCCTGAAACAAAGAATGGGTGGAAGACACGAGCAAAGAACAAAATTCTGTTTTTGACAGAATCACGTTCTGCTTTGGGTCTCACTGTATCTAAACCTGGAATGTGAAATCTAGAAGTCTACTGTCCAGTAGTAACACCAGGGGAGGTAAGAAAGGAAATTAACTTTTGCACTGCAGCATAATGCCACCTCCATATTTTATAATTGTGAAGTAGGCAACATTTGATTGTAATTTGCTATTAACAACTTATCTCATTAGTTAGAAACAATTCTTCATCAATCACACACATGGGTTTTATTGGACATTGAAAAGTATTGAATCCAATGTTATAATTCTCAAAAGTGAAGATAAAGGGCCTTTATGTTAAACATTGTTTAATTTTATGATAATCCATCATATTAGTGGAATAAAATACCAGGTGTCTCTGACATTTTATTGACATTGCGCTACCAAAGTCCTAAGTATTGTAGTGAGTTACAAGGCAGACAAAAGCAATGTCAGTATGCTCTACTGGTTTTTAAATGAGAACACATGCTTAGCTGTATAGTAAACTGGCCATTTTAATTAATTACCACAGAATTTTGGATAATAAATTCCCCATTTGAAATTTCATTGAGCAAAATGACATCTACATCTTTTAAAACTTTACTTCTTTTGTGGCACTGAGGATTTTGCTTTCACATGGTCCTTACAGGTCCTCACTGGCGTGTAATGTTACCTTTTACCATATTTTCTTATTTTCCTTAAATTATGTAAAAATGATATTGTGTAAATGGCCAAAAGTAGCTGCAGTCACCCATTTGTTAATAATCCAATTGTTAATAATTTGCAAGCTGCAATTGTATGGCTGTATGTCTGATTTGACTTAACCTGGAAGTTCCCATTACACATATCTCTGTAGGCTTAAACTGGGAAATAGTGTAGACAGTTAGACATCAGACTTGTCTGGCTGTTGATAGTTACTATGCTCTATTCCACAGAGAGCCCTGACTCAGACTGACACTCCCTATGAATCATTGTGGATGGCAGGTGGGGGTTGGGGGTTGGAGGCAAGGGGGGTGTAATGGGAAAACAGCAAAAAAGGGCACATCCACCCTCCTGTTGAGTGATTTAAAGTTCCTGTTGGTGTAGGTGTTCAGTGAGAAATTTTTGAGGAAGTTTGCAAGAGAGGCAAAAATGCATAGATAAGTGAAATTAAATCACAAAGAAATCAATGACTACTGTGGAAAACAAAAATAGGGAGGCAAAGAAAACATGATGTTGTGAAAAGCTGTATGTCATTTTAATGATGCGAAAGTCATTAGTGCTGTGTTTGAAAGCAAGAGACTGACCAAAGAAAAGCTTTTTCCTGTCCTGTGTGAGTTAAGCTGTATCCTGATGCCATTAATGGGGACAGAGATATTAAATATATATATTCCTGTTACTCATGGATGTCGGCACTGTATTTTTGTAATGTCATTTTTTTTTCATTAATAAATACGTAATGAAACAACAGTTGTACAACATTTTTGCTGAAGAAAAAAATGCATTTTGTTGTCTCGTCCAGCAGAGGCTTGGACAGAGAGAGACGGAGTGATATCCAGCTCCTCTAGATCTTTATGTGGTTGCACGAGATGAATTGAGAGATTCGGAGGGACTAATTGTGCAGCACCATCTGCCGACACCAGGGAAAACGCCAAGCATGTGACACCTTCCAGCAAACTCTGGGAGCAGCAGATGTGTGTGTAATATAAGAAGAATCAAATAATCGAGAAGAATGCTGCAGAATTGGAAGGGAATTTCCCCTGAAACAATTTGTTCGCAGTCAAAGACAACTTGTAATATGTGGAGTTAGTTCTCTGGCAATGGAACAAAACATAACATGAAATAAATACATGAACAGGAAGTTTTGACATTATATGAGGTTGTTAGGTGGTCTTGAACAACATTGTTGTTTTAGGTCTTTTGTTAATGTGGTGAGGAGTATTTGGTCAAAATCATAGAGTCACTGTGTGAATTTTTTGGCATGGTCTACATTTTAAGCCACATGAATGCTATGCCTCTTATAAAGCTGTGGCTTCAAAACTAAGGAAGCCATCAGATACAACTGGCAGATGCATTTTGGAGTCATTGCAAATTTTCCCTGCTTTTAAGAAGAAATATTGCTTCACAAAAAAGACAAACCTTGTATTGACAAATTTGCAAAAAGCCATAGTTGCACCATGGGGTGTAGATTGCATGAAATGGGGTTGACTATATCCCCACCTTTTTTTTTTTTTTAAACTTTGCTTTCCACAATAGCCTATGTTAAGAGACAAAAAATGAGCATACAGCAGATTTAAAGGACACTGCTGTAGGAGATGTGGAGCATGGGATTCCACTCTTAATGAGTATCAGCCTTTTAGGCAATCCAAAAAAGGACAACCCTACATAAGCAATAATTTTGCTATTATTTATATTGAGAGGCAATGTTGGATCCAACCCTGATTGGATTGCCTTTCTCTGTCGTACTGAGGATTAAACAAACGACACAGTAGATAAATACAAAAAATATATGGGACTGATACAAAATAGTTTGTCTTGCCAGTTATCTGGATAAATATGTCTGTAATGTCTGTAAAACCCTCTCCACTGTGCCAACTACTAATAATATCCAAAATTTTCAGGGAGCTCATTCATACCTAGAAAACTACTAATGCCAGTGATGGCTAGATGGCTTGCTGTCGGCCTGTGCAGTTCCCTATGTCCTTGCACCGTGGCTTTTCTTTTAAATGTCACCCATGTTGACAGGGGAACTTGTAGCTTCTGGGAATTATAAAGTTGCAAAGTGCAAAAAAAAAGTTTTTGTGTCCAAAGCAGATTTCAGAAGAAGATTACAATGTTTTGTTTTTTTTTTTCCAATAAACAGTTGGGTACAAGATGCTTCTATTGGAAGAAGGTGAGATGGAGTGGGGGAGTGTCAGAGTCAGTCACGACGATGGCTCCTTTGACAGCTTATATGCACATGCACTGACCAAGCATGTTGTGGCTGTGATAGTAAAAGTGCTTACGCCACTGACTAGTTCCAGCACTGTCCCAGGATTATAACCATCTGTGTGTAAACCTTGTGTCCTTTCATTCACTTGGGATTTTTAAAAAATGTAGGTCTAGGCAGTACAAATATGATTAAGATGGTACAAAATACTGTGTATGAATCATTCGTTGGTGACAAAGGTAAAATATGTTTCAGTAAATGGTTATTTTATTTTTGCTGATATTTTGTAAATGTAACATAGTCATACCTTGCAGACTTAGAACTCCTGCATTTGAATGCATTTCGTCGAAACAGTGCAGTTTAAATAAAATTAGAATAATAACTGTCAATTTAGCATTATATGCACAGTAAAAGAACCTAATGTCACCAAAATATTCAGAGAAAAATTCTCATAAACTGATGAAGTATATACACATAAATACATGAAAAACATATTAGTCATATTACAAAGAAACATTTAGACATTTGTGGACATGCCCTGTTTTTAATGTAAAACAAGGTAAAACTCTGTTACCATGGAGACAAATAGAAGTAACACCTGTTACCATGAAGGGAAGGTCTGGCTCCATTCATCATAAGCTACAAAAGTGACTCCTTAGGGAACGTAGCAAAACAATTCATGCTGCAACATATGTCATGATTATATTTCACATACCAAAGTATTATTGGAATGTATATCAAAGTAATATTACCATCACTGACATTTTAACCAGAAGTCTGTATGTATGTATGCATGTAACTGGTTCACACTCATCTACATGTTACAAAACAAATAAATCTGTCCTTGTATGGTTCCTTTAATGAAGACCCTGTTTCTCACTTATAAACCACACATCAAGTAGAATAATGTTTCATTTATTTACGTATACATGTAACTTGGCAAGGTACATAATAGTATAATGGGCCACCACATATTAATGGAAAGCTCTTGTGGAAGGTATAAGGATGCACTTGTACACACACACACACACAAACACACACATACGCACAAGAAAACATTGTATTTTTAAAGTGTAATATCAAAACATTCTTGATGTCCACTTCTGGATATTGCAGGAAGGAAATAGCTCTGGAGCAGCCTGAATTACAAATCCAGTTGCTTTTTGTACATGACTCTGTTTGTAAGACTTTATTCCAGCCAGATTAATGTAGAGACTAATTAAAATATGTGTGTTAGTGAATGAAAACAGTTATGCAGTTGTTAAAGGGAAAAAATACATCTCTGTGTTTTGTGCATATGAAAATCTAGTGCCGGTTTGTTCAGTGGTAGGATGCTGGCATTCTCATTAGATCCTGCTAAGTCATATCCCTGAACACCTCTCATAATTATTATTCAGTAGAATTTGTGCTTGGCACAAGGACACAGTTTTGCATAATTTAGGCAAGACCATCATTAATTTTGAAAAACGGCTCCAGTCCATTCTAGCGCGGTTAACTAATCAACAACAACAAAAAAAAAAAAAAAAAAAAACGCTTTCAGTGTACAAAAATGGCAAGTTACTTACTAGTGCTAGGAACTTATTTTCCATATTTTCCATATTACAGAATTATTTCAATGAAGTGAACAGCTACAATTCCAAAGCACAGCTACCCAGTGTTAAATTATTTTTAACTTGATCCGGTGTTTTATTTTCAATAGGTTAACGGTATCGGATTGAAACGTATGCAAGATGTTAATGGTAGCTAGTGGAGGGAGATCAGGAACAGTGAGACGCAGCAGAGATTGGAGAGTTTATGGTCCAGCTGAGCTGCAGCGTTCTGGGTGAGCTGCAGGGGTTTGGTCACATATGCAAGGAAGGAGGCAGTTGCGGTAATTCAGAGGGGAGGGGACCAGAGCCTGGGCTGAATAGGTGGTGAGGAAGGGACAAATTATTCTAAAGTAGTTGTTGTATAGAACACATCCCAAGAGAGATTCAAATAATTACTCTTGAGGTTAAAGTAAAAGGTTATAATCTAAAATAAACTCTGAACCAATGTGCAATTTATATTGGCTTCATAATATAAAATATACTACATAAATAGTAGGCTGTGTAAACTTGAGCCCAGATAAAGTGTATTACTTGTGCTCTTGTTCATATCTTCATTCTTTGTGATGTATTAAATGTTTAGTCTCTGACACAAAATTGCTGTATTCTAAATACTTCTTCCCTTTGTTGTGAGGGATTAAACAACATCAGAGGTACTCTTTTGTAGCTGGTGCTTAGCTAGAAACAGAGAAGATGCACAGCATGCCCTCTCTTGAGTATATCCCTGGGCCTAGCTGAGGGAATGAGAGAGTATTTTTTGCTTGGAGGAAGGTGCCCTTTGGGCTTTCGTATTCCAGGAAGGATATGTCTATTTATATGAACCCCTGCAATGAAGAAAAAAAAGTCACACTGATTATTATCAACTTCCAAGGAGAGCTCTGCAGTTTCTCTTCTCTGGCAAGGGCTGTGCCTCAGATTCCTTGAACCCAATTAGATGTCTCCTTTATGGCACTCAATGTTTTAGTTACATCTGCTGTTTGGTCACCAGAGTTCTAAAACCATTTCGCTGTGGCCGGAAGGATAGTCAGGTGGAGTATGTCTGAGACTCTTCACACCTTTATGGAAACACTCACTGTAAGACTGCATTATCAACAGAACAGCTTTAATGGAATATGGGAACCTTTCCCTTTCCTGTCCTTTCTCAGCAGGTTTAAAAAAAGAAGTGATTTTGAGCTCTCCTTTTCTCTTCTCCTTGCAATACATCCTGTATGTTTATATTAAAATAACTATGCTTAAGATGGATTCCTTCAGGTTTTTTCTTTAGAAAACTCTTCCCAGTTTTTCAAACACATTTCCTTTTGAGCACCTCTTTTCATTCTTGCATCTGTTGATGTTTTGAGATGTTGATGCACTAACGTCTTCCTGAAGTTATTTTGTTGTGCACATAGGTTGTATGTGAATATGGACACTTATTTTTTCAGGTTATTTTTTACCTTGTAATATCATCTGCTCACGCTCTGACTTTAAGGTCATTTTGCTATGTGTGTGTGTGTGTGTGTGTGTGTGTGTGTATATATATATATATATATATATATATATATATATATATATATATATATATATATATATATATATATATATGTATACATGGAGATTAATCAGGTTATCTCACAGAATAATTCATAGATACAATGTCTTGGTTGTAGCTGATGGTGCAGATAATCCCTTTTCCTCCATTTTTCAGTTACAGTATCCAACAGATACCATTTGATAAATTGCTGGCTGTTTTTTTTCCTTTAAACAAATACACATATGTCATTTCCATGTGAATTATTTCTTTTCTGCTCTCTCCCCCTTTGGTGAGCATCTCAGGCATTTTGTTTTGAAGCTGCAGTCAGCTAGTGTCATGAGTCAATAAGTCAGATGAATGTGCTTTGCTGAAAAACCGGAGCTGTTTACACCAAAGCTGCTAATGTTGTTGCAGCTGTATTGAACCTTGTGGACGTCATGGTGACTTTTGTGTATTCTGTTGTTACTGAGCCAGTGGGACTGGGCTTGTAGCAAAGTTCATAAGGATTATATTTGAATTTTGAGCTGAAAGTCAGCCCCTTCACAGCAGGGAATAAAGTCCTGCAACACTGGGAATGCTTAATTGATGATGACTGTAGCCTGTGTAACATTTCTCTGTGTGTTGTGTGGTTGTAAAAGCTTCACTTACTGGTTCTGTTCTGCAAAATACGTTCGTTCTGTTTTTTTGTGACATCTTTGCTGACATTTTCTGTATCTTGTGTCAAACAAAATACCATCACAGCTGGAATACTTAAGCAACATGAAACTGCAATAGATTATCTCACCTGAACACCAGCGGGAATTGAGTACATTTATACATTTATATAAAATGTTGTGTCATTGATTTTGTTTCATTTTGTTTTTGCTCCAGGGCTTGCTGTGCAATTACTTGTTAGGTTATCCATTGTTCTGTATGCTTTCAGCTTTGGTATGTATTGCAATTCAGTGGGTGAATACAAAGAAGTTGTTGGGAAAAACTGGATACTCAGCAACAATAAATTGAGGAATCAGAATTTTAGATTCACTGGAATTATTTTCATCATATCCGCCCACATATATTACTTTGTGCTGACAGCGTGAAGGTGGGCTTCCATTTGAAACAGTGTTTGAATTTTTGCAAAGCTTAAGCTTGACATGAATAGGCAATGTTGAGCTTTTTTGCCGCAGAAGTTAAATACACATAATTTGCTTGAAATATACTGGAAAACAATGAGTGATTTGTCAAACTGTGTTAAATACCATTTCTTGAAAAATGCAGGGAGTACTGTTGCTGTGCCCACTTCTGTTCTCTTCTATAGCACTTTAGAGCAATTTTCCTAAATTAGTCTATAGATAAAATAAAGTGACATCCACAGTATCCCGTTGGCAATAACACTATACCATTTGCCCTTGGGAGCAAAACCCATACTCTGCAAATGAACAGAAATGCAGAGACAGATCCACTTCCACAGCTGGTGCAGAGTTTTGTAAGGGAGATTCTGGTCTGCCCTCGTGCCATGAACCCACCCCTTGTAATCAACCCTGAGACTTTGGCCTTTCTCCTTGATATGTTTTTAGTCAGGACAAGTGGGAGTTATGCAAGGAGCAAAACTGCAGTCAAACTGTCTTGAACACCAAGTTAATTTTAATATTGTTCTCCCCTAAAGCCATGTGCATTTGTATTTCTTAGAGTTTTGAATGTGCTATCAGAGGCATGGCAGCAATGGAAATTTTGGGTGGGGATTGGGGGGGGTGGGAGGAAGGCAATATTTTTTTTTTTGGATGTTAGGAAAGGAAGATTCATAGCAGCATTGGTAGTGGCCAAGTAAAAGTCTGTTTCATTAAGCTCTGCATGCGTTCATGCATTATTCCCTATAGCAAGACAATTCTGTGTTAAGTGCTTCTTTTTCATATTTACACAATTATGGTGTGTGTATATATTATTTATTGAAAGGCTAATCCATCCTCTGCGGCAGAATGGCACTTTCAGTAAATATTTAATTACTTGGCAACATATTACACTACAGCTGGATGTACCTCAACACACACTTTATTCAACAAGTTTATCTGATTGACTCATACTACAAGAAAAACAAGCTTTCCCACACATTACTGAATATACTAAACTGAAGCATATTCATTTAAACAGGATGTGAATACTGTGACTATGAATAATATCATACTCTTTGAGGAAAGATATTCAGTTCAGTTAACACATCTCAAGATGCTAGTATGCATATTTTCAAAATTGCACCTACAAACGTAATTAATGCCTTTTGGTGAGATTGTTGGTGGCACCGAATCAGTATCAATATGGATAACAAAGTCAGCAGAGGCCAACATTTGCATTTAAAGGAAAGAAAATGTAAAATGTTACAAGGTTACACTAATCAATTAGTAAGTTGTGGATTTCTTTTCAAAATTCACAGTGTGTCTCACAATTTTTTGATAATTATGTTTAAGCTCTGTAGCATTTTTATTTGGTCCCAATTTTCTTTCCATGTGCTGTATACATTGATGATGTACAGGTATAAACACTAACCAATGTGAGAGCGTGGTGAAGCAGTATTATTCAGAGAGCTCTTAGGCAGTTTAGGATTATGTTGTTCCATACAAGTTACACCTTGGCGTTGTGAGAACAGACATTGACACTTTTCACACATATCACGATGTGATGAAGTAAAATTAAAGTGAAGGACCACCAATGTTTAAACAAGGTTTGAGCTGATAGAATAGGATGTATTGCCATTGATACTGTTATGAGCATTTAAATATCCTCTCACGGCTTGCTTCTCTTAAGGCCACCATATACCAAAGTGACATCTCCTGACTAATGCGCATTCTATTACAGTACAACATGTGCCAGGTACTGATCCACTTACTGGATCAGTATCATTTCGTGAAAAGGCTTAGTATGTAACTCAGTAAAATCTTTTGTGTGTCAAGTGTTTTCACATACACATTCAGGCCCTGTTGTGCAAGCTAGCTCTGATGGCGTGAACCTAGCTCAATTGTACTCCTTACAATTTGTAGTCCCAAACCAAAGGTGGACAAACTGTATATTCGTTGTTTAGCTAATCATTTGTGGGCTGCATTTATGTGTTGAAGTGAAAGCATAGGAAACAGCAGAATGTATCTGTTCTGTTTTTACCCTTCTGCATGTTGGCTCAGTTTTGCTGTGTCGAGTTTGCGGGACATGGTTTCAAGTCTGCTATATCTCTCCCTTGGTGGAGAGAGGATGGCTTTTATCTACTATCTCTCCTAGCACTGTGGAGCTTGTGTAGAAACAGTGATGCAATATACAGTGTGTTACAGAAACTCTTATATATCTTAAGCCTGCAATTTAACTGCACATGAAAGTAAACAAAATTTGGAACACCCATCAGCTCTCTTTTTTATCAGTCTTTTACAGTGGCAGATGAATATTTTACTGTATAAATGGACAAGGTGGTTCCAGGCTACATCCATTCATTTCATAGCTTGTAGTTGGCCTGGTCTGCAGTGGCCTTAGTGTCTTTGGCTGGGGCAGTAGTCTTTGCAGTAGCTGTCCTTCTTAGAACAAGAAGTATTCGTAGAGTGCAGGAAATCCTATTATGTCAGGATTTTTAACCCATTTATTTTATAAACACTCAAGCTTGATGTTAGCAAGTGAGTTACATAATGGATAGATTAGCCTAAATGATTTGAATTCAAATTAAATAAGTGAGGTAAATAAATAGAGTTACCTCTAAGTGTCCAAAAACAAAATGGTAAGCACTAATGATATCTCTACATGATCCCAACAGATCATCAGTCAAAGCAATTGTCATGGCTCCAGATGAGCTGCTATATCCAAAGATTCCCATACAAAAAATATACTCTGAAATGATCTCCTGCATGATATTGAAGCCCAACAGATCTCCACTCACAAACCAGCCATACTTAACAAAGTATTTAACAGGATGCAGCACAAATGAGACTATACAAATGTAGACACCAGCAGTCTTTTGTGATCCTGCAGATGCAGCTTCCCTCTTGCCCTGGCCACTCCAACCTCCATTGTAATTGTCATCAATCTATATTCCCTTATGATTATGTGACTGCTCCCATCTGCTTAATGGACAACATAGGTACCTGTGCTCAAAACAAACAAACAAGAGGGTGTGCCTGTGTATGTCTATAATTGAGTGTGCATTTCTGATCTCAACAGTCCTTTTATTTCATCATCTCTATAGACCAGTGTAAGGTGGCCTTTTTGCGTTGTGGCCTTGTGAACCATATTAATGACATAAATGACTGAGCATTGGAAGTAATCAGGATCTTTTTTGTGCATGTCTGAAGGTCTACTGAAATAAGCAGCCTAAATAAATTATTTTTAAAATAGTTTTCCATGGGAGGTTTGTCTGCATTCTGTCAGGTGTGTAGGAATGTTATTTCAATTATTTTATTTTTATTTTGAATTATTTTTTTTTTTTGTTTCTCAAAGTTCACAAATTTAGTGAACATGAAGCTACTTATACTTACTTAAACATAAATTTTCTGCATTTCTCAATGTACCAAATAACGCTGATATGGCTATGATACAATTCATTATTTTATGTGCTTTATAATAATTTTTGTGAGGTTAACATTAAAAATTTTTAAACTGGTAAAAGAAAGGAAAAGGTTAGTGATCATTGTTTGAGTGCTTAGATTTGGGATTTCAAGGAAATATGCATTTCATGGACATTTTAGAGGGCCAGTAGATGGGACAATATTTAAACATAGTGTTAAAACAACACAATTATGTGTAATGATATAATTAAGATTACAATTGTCTGATCATTGCAGTGGTGAGGAACAAAAGCCACCCACGCTTCACAAAAATTCTTACTTTTAATTATTCATAGGCATTTACAAGTTACTGCAATATGCATAAAAGCAAAGCGATATGTTTTGGCTTAGGTTGTTGAGATACATTGGTAAGATAACAAAAGACATCCAAAAATCTACTTTTTGAATTTGAGAAAAAAGCCTGATTTTGAAAACAACAGAAATGGAACTAGATTTTGTTCAATTGGAATAATTTGCTATTTACTTTGAAGGCCTCATGGGTGATGCGAAGTGTATGCATTTCAGTGGAGCATTTGCCATTATCTTAAAGGCCGAGACAGACCACGGATACTTCCTAAAACATTGCAAGTGAGAAAAGAGGTCCTGCGCGGGGAGAAAGAACAGAACCACACACTTTACGGCCATCAATCATCCCGACAGCATGTTGACTCTAGAGCATTAAAGCATGAAATCCTCAGGTCTCAACTAGATGATCATGCCATTCTGAATTTAGAGTCCTAAAGATAACATCAACATGTAAGGGGGAACAGGCAAGCTCTACTGACTGAAAATGTTAAATTTAATGTTAAAGACCTGTCACAGGGCATGAGTGAATATTTACCCGGTGTGGTAATTTTTTTTTTTTTACTTAACATTCCCCCATGTATTCCGGGCACGGTGACAGTGTCTCTTCTTGGCATCCACATTTCTTGTGCTGCTATTTATTATTTAAATGCTTAGGGTCAAGTTATTTGCACTGAATCAAACATATTTGCTTTGAACTAATAACACCCCAGAGGGGAGTTGCAGTGTCGAAAAATGTATAACCCATGCCTCTACATTTCAAGTGGTTTCTCTTTATCAGATTTAGCATGAGCAAAGGTGGCCTTTTTTAGTGACCCTTAAAGAAACCATAGAGTAGATGAAAAGAAGAACAGTAGCAAGAATGAATCATGGCAATTTTTAGATTTTCTATCTGAAAAATTCATTGTATTCATGTCTAGCTCACCATATATTAATCATTGTTATTCTATGGTATTTGGCTCTTTTTTCCAAGGATTAATATCTTGTGAGGTGACCTATGTATGACAGTGTATTATTCATTTGAGCTCTTTGATTAACTGCCGGTGTGATGATGGATTGATAAGTGCCTCATGACTTAAGTGCACAAATCATGCCACTAAAGATTGTCGGATGTTTTGATCCCTATGCTGCAGATGAATTGTATTCCTTTTGGAATTGACTGAATATTAAGTAAATGCTGTTTTTGCTCCCGTTAGTTTTCCCCCCCTTAAGATCAATATTGAAGTTTTCGATAGAAGTTCAGTAGAACTTTGAAGCTTTTAGCCAGTTTATATGACGTTTGTCCTATTTCTTGACTTTACTGTTGGGTCCTTGCAATAATATTTTTCATAACGGACATATTGAGCAATAAATGTGTAATCCTCCAGTAATGTCTAGCGCAGATGATGTTATTAGACTTGCCAGCCTGAGGTATCTGTGCATGTTGGACGGTTGTCAGCCCCCCCAATCTGAAACCAACTGGTCCAGAAAATGCATGCCAGACTCAGAGAAAAGCCTAGAGCCTGAGTCTGCTGCCAAGAAGTCAACAGAGACTGTGGCATTACAATAGACTACACTGAATTAATCATACCAGTTCTGAAATGAATTTCTTCTTGGCCCTCCTATGCACGAGGAAAACGTGAAATGCCAGAGTTTGCTTTAAAGATTACACAGTCCTGATGGCCTGTTGTGAGGGAGAAGTAATATACCCTGTCAGATTGATCCGAGAAGAAATGGAAAAGCGTCCTCATCTTTGCTTTGAGATCTTTACACTGACAGAGGCACCGCCACCAGTAGGACACCCCTGAAAGAAAGGCATATTGTTCCATGGAAAAGACTGGGCAGATCAAAGGAAATGTTTGGAAATCCTCCCTGGGATTAATGAGACAATATGTTTTGACACAAACGCAGTTCAGTCACAGAATCTCAAGTAGATATGGAATGTTAAGTTTCTGAAATGTATTCAGACTTAATTACACCATATGTCAAGGCAACAGAGTGAGTTTCACCAGCTGCGTTTGTCAGGAAGGGAAACAAAAAAAAAAGCAGAAAAACGAACAAAGATCATCATCAGTTTTTGCCTACAAAGTTTATAAAATAATACTGTAGGATGGAAATTAAAGAGATGTTGAATCTCCTTGCAGCAATGATTAGTTATTCCATTGAATGGGAATGAAAAAGTGCTTTATATGGGTATTTTAATATGTGAATATTGTTTTGTTGCACACAATATAGGCTGCCCATTGAGTGGATAGCATCATTTTTACCTGTATGTGTTACAGTGTTACAGTATTGATGGGGAGAAAATTTAGAATTACATGTTTTGGATCTGCACAAACTGTAAAATACATTAAAAACTGCTAGGCTCTTAAATCAGCTTGCTAACATCCTCAGCTTTCCGGATGAGTGCTCTAAAATGCAAAAACGATCATTAAGCAGCTGTTGTCATGTGTGCATTGATAAAAATTACAGAAGAGAATCCAGTTCTTTCTCCATAGTCAGACAAATGTCAAAATAAAATGCCGTAAAAGACTGCGCTCAGAAACTCTGTTAGCTGAGAACATGGTGTTTCTTACTTTTGGAAATGAAATGACAAAATACATGGGATGTTACTAGCTGAAGAGTTTTAAGATGAATTCGTAAATTACCTATGCATACCTATGTCTGGCTGTCCATCAGCTCCAGTGCTATTGCTCGTAAACTAAAATGAGGTCAGTTTAGTCCATTTTGATGCCGGTCAGGAATCTTTTACGACAAACTGTATTGGAAGTTGTTCAATGGACATGCTCAAAACTGGCATTAAAAGTCGTTGGAATGCATTTTTTCTTTGAACCTGAAAGCACCCATGGAGATAAACAGGCATTTGAAACAGTTTATGAAACAAAGTTAGCAAAGTGTTGCTGATTTTGCAATACTGAAAGTTTTTTATTGCTTACAGTTCCTCATCTCTAACTTTTTTGATTGTGTTTATATACTATATCAATGTTTCTTATCATTGTGCAGTTTGCACTGTACCTTCGTTACAAGCTAGCTAGCTGGTATGAATTATCACATACCAGACATGAACATCAAAATCAACCATGCCATGTGCGTTTTACTATGCACTGCTGTGATGTGGAAATGCTAGATTGATGCTCATCTTGCTTTGCTGAAGTAGCTAGCTGGCAAGATAAGTTTGTATGGTGTGACAGCAACATTACTGTATTTTCCGTTCCGTCTTACCTGTGTACCTGTGTAGCTAGCTTCATAGAACTTATATAAGAATATTACAATGGCAGATTATGAAAAACATCATTAGTGATGGCATCTGCATTTGCTACTGTACTAGTATGTTGTATTTTTCAAAGGTTCAACATGACTCCAACTTCAGATAAATGTGTTGGTGTTTGTGTGCATGCATGTTTGTGTTGACAGACATATTTTTGAATTGATTTGAATGACTTTGTGACTCAAGAAGTCAATTTGACTAGGTTTCAGGCTGTGCAGTCTGGTTTAAATGTTAAATTATGCAAACAAAGTCACAGGGAATACTTCCAAGATAAAATTACAAGTGAGACTTCAGCCAGCACAGAACAAGTGAAGAATGCCCGACCAAATGCAGGTCATTAATCCTCAAGGAGAAAAGGCCAATACATTACATTATATCAGAAGCTGTTTACAAATGCTGTCATTATTATCTGAATCCTATCTAATTTCACATCATGTATCTCACTTGCAATCTAGCTCATAGTGTAGCATTAGTTCACCTGTCTTTGTGAACACCATATCATGACCTCTTGCCATGGCTCTGCCTACAACATAACGAGGCACACAGATGACAAGAATCTGTGATATGACGAACATCTGTTTCCTCCCAGCTCTTTTAATCATAAGAAGATTGAGAGAGCAGGGTTTCTGAATGATTCCACCTTCATTGCAAGCACCTAGGCTCAGGTAAACTGTAACCTAGAGCAAGGGTCACTGAACTGCAAGGAGATGTTCGCCCCGTGCTGATTTTTTTTTTTACATCCACCATTGGAAAATTGCATTTCCACAAGGCCCTTGTACCCTTCACCAAACCAAGTTAATTATCTCAACATGGGGAGAGCTGCATGGTAATATTAACTTCTTGACCCCCTCTGACACTGTAGCTGGTCTGGTGTAAAACCCTCTAGGGATTGATTCATGACAGTGTTTGGCTTATCGTGGGCTGAAATGTACATCGTAGTGCTCCCCTGTGTTCCTTTAAGGTGGCATTAGTTTTCACAGATATATGCACCAGTGAATACTGTATGCCATATGTTATAAAATAAGTCAAATAGTTTAATGTGTACATTATATAGTAGGATATAGTTTACAGTATATGCAATTAAGTTTTTTTTTCCCCATTTTCTTTATTAACACATACTGCCTTTTGTGTTCCAGTGTTGCATGCATGTAGGTGGCCATTAGAATATCCCAAGATAGACATGTTGAATAAACAGGCCTGACATCCACAAAGATCTGAAAAGGCAGCTTGTGCTGATATAATCTTTCTGAAAGGACGTGGCCTGGACAAGGCTGCCCAGTCCATTCTGTGTTCATTAGCAGGCTAGAGAAACCCTTGATAAAGAATGCATTGACAGTCTGCTCATTAGGGGGGCCATGGCTACATGGACTAAAGTTAGAGCAATTATCAGTCACTCAGTTGCGAAGGGGAGCTGACAGGCAGACACCATTCCACATTTACCAACTGACAGATTCATTTGTTGTTGGAGGCTGAAGATATCTATACAAGGTGTGTCAGTCGACGGTATTATTTTCATGGTCATTTGCTACCACGCTTTTCATTAATTAATTGATACAACTTTCCGGTCTGTCACGGGTCTCCTCAACTCTGAGGCCCTGTCCACACGTACACGGGTATTTTTTAAAACGTAGCTTCTTCTATGCGTTTTGGCCTTTCGTCCACATGCAAACAGCGTTTTAGGTCACTGAAAATGGATCTTTTGCAAAACACCTTCCAGGGTGAAGATTTTCAGAAACTCTGTTTTCAGTGTTGACGTGTATACAGGGAAAACAGACTTTTTGGCTTGTGACGTCAGAGTGTGCGCCGTAATAACTTTTTTCAGGCTTCTGATTGGCCAACATGGCTTTACGGTTAGGGTTATATTAACTCCTGTTGGTTTGGCATGCTCTTGACAGCGTGTGTTTGCATTTTCGTGTGGACGGAGATTTTTTTAAGAACGAAGGAGGAAAACCCCCGTTTTCAAAAATACCCGTGTACGTGTGGACATGGCCCCCTCCTAACTCAGACCATCTGTGATGGCCTGTTTAAAAGGAGCAGTAAATGATGACTGGAAAATGCAAAAATCCATGAGTTGACTTTGCTGTTTAAATCACCATGGCAATTAATGTGACTGCTCTTGCACATTGATATAACTACATTACAGCATATTAGTAAGGAAGGCAACCTTATCTGATCATTTTTGTTAACATTGTGAGTGTTTAATTTTTAGGATGCGTTTGAGAGATGAAGTAAGATGTTCATTTCAGAGTGTTGTGATCAAATCACATAATGGAACTGGGACAATGATGCTGTTAACTCTTAATTGTTTTTCCTTTACAAACACAGTTTTGCCGTACATTCCAGCATAGATAACAGAGTGAGTACTATGGCTATCATGGTGTCTCATGACCATCAGATGACACAGTGTGTTATATTATACAGTACTGCTGGTATTGTTTTTTAGATTTTGTCTTCACGTCACCTGAGTATGTTGAAAATATGTTCATTACACTGATGCATGTATGTCAGTTGGGGACATAAACAGACTTTGCATAGCCATATTTACATTCAGCTGTGATGTAAATTAGTAATGCTTGGAATGCAGCTATAATCGCTAAAAATATAGTTGCAAATTGCAGAATTTGTTTCTCAGATTAGGAAAACAGTAAATTTGTGGTGTATAGTATGGTTTATGCTGTCAGGCATAACAAGGAAATACTAGTAAGAGATTTATTTAATATGGTTTCAAGTTTGATAGAATGTTTATTACAATTTGCCTGCCTGCAAAATAACAGTAAATTCTACCTCTGCTTCTGATTCAGTGTTGAGCAATAACGAGATCTACAGCTAATATGAGATGAAAGGTGGAAATGTGTAAACTGATAATGGGTGAAGCTGATCCTGAATCAGTTTTTGTAAGCAGAAATTAACAAAAGCCACATGGTCTGCTATTCAATAACTTTGTCACTTTTCAGAACTTTGCCTCCCACTACAAGAGGTTTCAAACAATATTAAGGTGAAATTATGCATGTGAAAATGATATAGTTATCCACCATATGTTTAACTGTCACGATGCTGCTGTTGACTTTATGATTCCAACATTTAGAATTATATACATGATTCCAATTATACATTGAAGGTGTCACAGAATGAGGATTTTGTAAATTCTACACAGAGTATGGTAGTTGAACTGTGTGACTTAGATATTTCTTCTTTCCAGCTCCCAGGAGGAGTTTTTATGTAAGTATTTTCATTGACTGCTAAAAATCATGGGAACAGGTTGATATTTTCATGTTGAAATTGATATACATGTTGCAAAACAATTAGCATTTGAATGTGGAATCCGTTCTACTGCCTTGTATTTCTGCTTGAAAAGAAAACTGTCATATCATGTTTTGGATTGGATTCTGGGAAAATATGAAAAAATATTCCCACTCTGACACAGAGTGCCAAATGATACTTGTCAGTTGTTACCAGTTCTGCCGATGCTGTGTCATTTTATTTGTTTATTTCACGTGCTCCTGCTGTGAACACCTTGTCATTATTTTGCTTTACAATACTTTTCCTATGCTAGTGCAGGTTGAAATGTTACTACACTCATTTTGTAAAATCAATATTTTCCCACCCCTTCGAACCAAGAAGAGCAAGTCTGTCTACTCGTTTGTGGTGAACCTTTCTGTTAGCTGTTTTGTCTGTGTTGCTATAGTACAAATATTACACCAGCATTACATTCAACCTTGCATACCTTTGTGCTATTACACCTCCTTCTTCTGCTTTTCTTTAGAACAGAATTCTTTGGAATATAGTCCATCTTAGGAAGTTAGCACAAATGCTCCACTAAGTGACCTCAGTCAACCTCAGTCAAGGAAAAATGTTTCTTTCTTTAATGTTGTATACCTTAGAAAAAACAAATATTTGTCATTTCAGTTGTGACCTCTCCAGTTTTGTGAAATAAAAGTATTGGATATATGATTGAATGTTGGCTTAAATAGGTCTCGCCAAGTATTACATTCATGGAGATCAATACTCTCTATTACATCTGATGGATTTCCAATCACAGCGGGCGCATGTTCCTTACATTTCAAGTCAGCAGGAGTTAGATTGCCCACAATTACCTTATATATTTCTGTGTGATTTGCTGATTTCTTTTATATCTGTAGAGATATTGCTCCTGATTCATCCTCAGCAGTAGCAACAACGCAGTTGTTGCGTACTGTTGCTGACATGAAAGTATTTCCATTAATAACCTTCTTGATTGCCTTAACAATTAATTGTTTTTCCTGCATAGACCATGAACAGTGCAATTAATTTTAGCCATCAAGATCTAAAGCTGTATCATCATTGAGGGAATTTGAAAATGACTCTAAGCACACAGTGGCCTCATTGACAGAAGGTGTGCAGCTAAAAACCGTGGAAATTAACGAAGTGGTACGGTGTAATGCCACATTGATCTATTAGAAAATTTCTGAAAGTGGAGAATCTGTAATTTGCCAACAACACCCTCCAAAAAGCAGTGGTGTTTTAAATGACCAGGCTCTTTGGCCCATAGCCAGGGGATTGGCAGCTACAGATTCCTGGCTTGTAGTTTTCCACCTTCTGTTTCATGTTGAGGTCATTTGAAACTTCAGTCATACAGGTGATTTGAGAATATTTTCCACAGCTTCTGCACGGACAGAAAAAGCCTCTGTGGCATTTTTATTTATATTATTTGTATCTTTGGTCTGTATCCACAGGGACCTATGATTGTGTTGTCTTTCTCTCACGTTACACACAACTGGATTGTAGGGGAAAAATAGGATCTTACGGTAATGGCAGGTAAAATGTGATAATTGCTGAAAAGTAACACTTCCAGAGAGAAGAAAAACAGCCACATTCTTAATGTGTCAGTAGTTCTCTTCATGCCTTCTCTGTTAAAAGAACACATCAAATTGAAAAAGACTTCTGTAATTTCTTTCCAGAGGCAGTTACAATAAGAGACATGCAACTGCACATGAGTGCCATGAGGAAAGAACAAAGAAACACTCAAGGAACACTGTTCATTAATACAGATACCACATAGCACCCATATTGTCTCAGAAGCTTGTTCAAAAATGTTTGTAATTAAATGACACATCTTCAGAGCAGGCAGGAGGAAAATGGAGGTTGTTTGTCTCTTTACATTTGTTTATTTTTCTGCCAGTCCTGTTTCTACCTGATTTTCATTTGCTCAGTGGTGTCATAGGGACAGCTTGTTGCTTTAACTTGTGGCATGCAAATCATGTTGTTTTAACGTGGCATGACTTAGACAGGTACAATCCAGTCCTGAAAGGTCAGGGTCAGTGGTGATGTAGCCATAAATGGGAGTAATGGACAAACTGGCTAATAGCCCCACAGCTAGACTTCCGCATGCTAACCCTTTCTAAAATGGGTGACTTACATTGTGGTATTTCCCTTGTGTTTTGCTAGACTAATGTGTTTGAATTTGATGGTTCTAATCTGGTTTGAATTGTTAGACTACAGGATATCATATGCTACATGAGAAACAGTTTAGTCTGTACCACACACACATATAAAATATTGTGTGTGTGTGTGTGTGTGTGTGGTACACAAATTATATTTGTGTGTGTGTGTGTGTGTGTGTGTGTGTGTGTGTGTGTGTGTGTGTACTTGATTTTAAGTCAAAAGTATTCAAGTACTGCATGTGGTTGGTGAAATTGTGTTCTGCTTCATTCTTTGTGAAGTTACTAAGTAAAATAATATGTTGCATTACTGTATACTAGGTAACTCCCTCTCACATAACTACATTATGACATTACCACTGTTGATATGTTACTTGTTGATAACAATACAAACAATTATCAACTGGTATGGGTTGAGCATAAAGTTGCTCACATAATTGCTAAACTTGATCAGTGAACAGTTTCATGCAGAATGCTTGAAACATTTGATGAATTTATCTGAAACAATATTTTTCACATTTTTAATTTGATACCTTTCACAGAAACTGGCTTCATCGTTGCATAGGAAATCTGAACAAACTAACAAACTGCTGTATGCCTGTGCTGTGAGATATCACTTTGGTCCTAATCAACACTTTATGATTGTGTAGACCTTCATTGTGAGAACACAGCATGGAAACCTCCATGAATCCAAGGTTCATGTTGTGGGTTTAATAATCACAATAGAACTCAGTAAAGCATCTCTTTTTTGGAAGAATTATATCTGATCTCCAGAAAATGCTTTCCTTTCAACAGTTTGATTTGGGGTGTGGATCTTTTGTCCTTGCATCTCTTTGTGCACAGTAGATGTACCGTTGCGTTACACTCAAGAAGGCTGACAGATTTTTGTTTTGTGTCTACAGGCGGGCTTGCGGTGATATCGTTCAGATCTGAGGTGTCAGAGGAGCAGTCCTGCAAACAGCTGCTCGGGCTCAACTGGGAAGCCTCAATCTGCTGGTGGATCTTCTGCAGAGGCCATGTGGACAACACAGCTGCTGCTCTTTACTGCTCTGTGCGCACCAGCCACTCATGGTAAGCTCTACACTTCAGTCAGATCCCTGCACTGTGCCCTCCACACCCTTGCGGTGATTAAAATAAATTGAAACTGCTTTGGTTCACATTTCTTCTGCTAGCCTTCAACAATTGTTTTAGGAATAAAATAAATGAAGTCATTTACATTCAGATTAAAGGGGGAGAAAAATCAAGCAGGGTTTTGTGGGCAATGGTCCATAAAGATGTTAATTTGATACCTCAGGACCGGTAAGGTACATTTGAGCAAATTAAATTGCATTGTGCTGTATCTGCGAGCTTTGTTGTGTAAATCAAAATGGGCTAGGGGAGCTTTAATTGTTTTGTTTTAATGTTCAATAGAAGTGGTCATGTGGCATTAATACATGCTTTACCTTTTTTTGCACGCAGCACTATTCATCCAAATATAGTGGCATGAAGCTGAAAATAATTGAGGTGTCAAAAGATCTGGTGGATTATCTGCATAGAGGCTGCTTTTAAACTGCTCCAGCAGGAGAAAGAACTGAACTAGTTTTATAGCTTTGCTAACACATACAGTTTTATTTCAAGACTTTCTTGTGTATGTGCTTTTCCTGTCCTAACCTGACCCATGAAATCACACCTTCAGCTCGCTGAAGCAAACCAATTTCAAAAGAACTTTCACTTTATGCAATTTTCTCCATACTATTTACTTTTAATATTTCAGAAACATATAAAGATGCAGCTCTTTGCTTTGTGGATAAATGATGCAGTGGATTATTTAAGTGAAAGGGATTTCTGAATTCTGTGTTGCTCTTGTTGTCTGTGATGCATACGGTACTGTGGGGGATGCTGTCCTACTTGGAGATAATCCTATTAAGGCCTTCAATCAGTCATTTGCTTTGAGGAAGAATGAATATGCTCCTTTCACTCAAGGTGGTGCCTGATTAGAGCTGTGAGATGGGACTCTGTTGATATGCATATATCAATATCTATAAATCAATCGTTCCTTGTAAGATGAATGTACCTGGGGAGTGGTGTATGAATACCTAGGCCGCAGTAGGAGGGAAAAACTCAAACAAATGTAAATGTTTTATTCAATTTAAAGCATTAATGCTGTGATAGATTTCAAGTTTGATCAGAAACACATTGAAACAACAGACAACAGACAACAACACATTAAATTAACAGATAAAGTAATATGATAGTAATACTGTGTTAGCAGAACCTAGTGAAACCTTATGATTCTGTCATTCAGTGATAATGAAAAACTGTATTATGTACATCCTTTGTTTTTGTGTGTGTTTGTGTGTGAGAGAGGGAGGGAGAGAGGGGGGGAGAGAAGGTAAATATCAGAGAAAGATGTTCATAAAACATGAGCGAAGTCAAATATTCATCATCATTTGCACATGAAGCATAAGTGTTGCAATAACAAACTACGGCCTACTCAGATTTTCTTAAGACAAGAAAGTGCCAGAAAACTAACACACTCTTTTTCGTAATAAACATGCTCCAGGTATGTAAAAACTAAAAGCTGATTTTGCCAAGGTGGACAGAAGCTCTGCTCATAGTAGGTGACCAGTGTGTTGTACGTTTCCTGTTCTGTGCTGAGTGATAGCAGGTAATTGACCATTCAACCAGGTGTCTATGAGGACATACACACGTGTCCCAGAAGCCCACCAGCTGAGTGCAGGAGGACGGTTACAAGTCAGTTGGTCTGCCTCCTGCCAATTCTGTTATGGGCATAAGTGTGGGATGGGTGAATGCGAAGGAGCAAGCCTATTACATTTTCTTAGCTATGGCTACACATCAGAACATTCTTGGGATTTTTTTTACTCGTATGTACAGGTTGGATTGAATCTGTGACATAAGGTCATTGAGTGCATGGCCAATTGATGTTCTCAGTGACTGCATTTTCATCTCCCTGAGCCATTTATTTTGTCTCACCTCAAAATCTGTAAACCAGGGATTATGATAATCCAAACTGGATGATGATGAGCTGACAGAGTATGTGCCTATACAGAGTATACAGAGTGTGTGCCTTGGCATTGCGGTGTGACAGTTAGATGAAAGGATTGCTAACATGTTACATGTGTGACACGTGTTGGAACAAAAAAAAAAAAAACAATTATGAATGGGATTAACTCTATGATTCAAAATCCAATACAATGCAAAGTTATTTTATATAGCACTCTTAATACAAACATCCCAAGGGCAACTTCCAACAAAATTAAAATGAATATTAAAATCATGTAGAAGACCAACTAGGAGAAACAGTCGTTCAAAAATAAATTCAGATGTAAAGGGTTCCATTGAATCTATACTTCTAACATGGCTTGGGATTCAACTCCAATGCAGAACAGCTGAAAGTGCTTAAATGTTATTACTGGGTCTTGTGAAATGTGAACTTTTGTTACAAGGTGCTTTTGAGCAAGGGGTGTTCTGCTTACCCTTGTTTTCTCATTAAAATCACAAAACCAGCAAAATTTCAATGCACATTTGGCGAAATAGCAGTTCATTCACCTTCCCCTCGTGTCAAGTGTAAAACAAAAAATGATTGCACATGCAAATAAATACATGGGTGGATAATGAAGCACTTAACATTTCTCACGATAATAAATGAATATGGTATTTTTGTCATCTTATTGTATTTGTAAATAATAAAGCCAGCACTACCAACAACAGTGCTAATAATAATGAAAACTGGTCACAATACCATCCAACAAGTAATAATAATAATAATAATAAAACAATATAGTTTATTTTCTTTACATCTTTACTGTGGCAATTTGTCATTGGCACTAGTAAATTCTGTGTCCTACTCTGGGTCAGTTCCTTGCCCTTGGACTTTGGTTTCTCGTGTTGGCACAAGACTCCTTACTTTTGCACAGAACAGCTGTCCTGGAAACCAGACTTTGTCATTTGAATTCCAGTTTGTCACAAAGGACATTTCAGTTAACACAAATAAATCACAGACATTTTCATCATGTTTGTCTTTCTTGTCTACTTTGAATCCTGTTGGCTCTACAAATATATTTAATGATACTGCTCATGATATTTGCTAACATTGTGGACTTTCAGAATTGGCCACTAATACAGATCATAAAATTTGCTTGATGGAATTGCCACAAACATGGTGCACACCTTCTTTTGAGAACTGTTCTTGGCCTGTGACCCCCTTTCTCAAATGGAAAATAGATTCAGATTCAGTTTTTAGTCAGGTTCTTAAGCTCTATCGTAAACCGTACTATGACATCTTGGGCAATATACACTGTCCACTTTATGGACAAAGGTGAGACTGAAGTTGTCTTTGATATCACAGTCTTGTCTGTGCCCATTTGAATGTAGTGAAAGCTCTAACCCTCTGAGTCCCAGAATTCTGTGTTCCGCCTTTACTAGTGGGCAATCCAAGGCCACTGCAAACTTTGCAGTGGAAGGCAAATCAACATCAACACTCAGCTCCCCCTCGACCTTGGTTTTTGCAGAAAATATGCTCATTTCCTGTTCTGTTTGTGTCCCCAGACAGGATGAGCATGGTTTATGAATACCTTGGTGTCGATCACAATGTTTCCGCAGACTACGCACTTAATGCATTTCCTAGTGAGGATGCACTCATTTGAATCATCAGGATATTCGGTTATTTGCTTAATTAACTGAGTGAACAACAAATCTTATATTCGAAGAGGTTTTTTTTTCAGTTTTATACCCTGAAAGCCTGTTTTTGGTATTGATAAATGTGTTCGTATTAGCATGTCTGTGATGCACTCTATTGAAGAATATTCTGCCAAATAAATCTATGGGATTGATTAGATATGCAGACTAAAAAATGTATGTGTTTTAGCTTGTAGATGAAAGTTCATATTTAATATATATTCTGTTATAATTACTGACTATCAGTATGCAATGCTTTGGACATGTAAATAACCATTGCGAAACAGATTTCAATTTAATTTTTTTGGATGCTGGAGGTAAATGCAGTTAACTTAGATGAGTCCTAAACTGAGGACCAAATCAAGTGCTTTGTAATAATGATATCACAAACCTGAGCAAGTTTCATCTCCACCATAAAATGGTGTCTCGTTTCATTTTATCCTCGCTGTTGTATGGAATTGCAACTCTTTGAAGTAAGACTCTAGAGATCCACTGAAATGTCTTAAGCACTGTCTTAATACATTCAAGGGGAGTGTTTAAATAATTCCTTTTACAATGCAACCCTTCATTTACAGCATCAGCGACTAACAGCATTATGTCCCTATTAAATCAGAGATGTTCTTTCTAAGCCAACAGTTTTGAATCTATTGCAGTGATTGCTTGATATTCTTGGAGAAATATGTATACATAAACCAATTCAGTCTGTATACAAGAATAAATTGATGTTGATGTCTGTGAAAATTTGCTGTGATGAATGTTTGGAATGTTTAGCTGTTATATGATGTCACTAAATTTTTTGGTCTACCAGCTAGGGTGGCTGGTAGATGGAAAAAATCACCAGCCAGTCAGGTTTTTCACCGGCCAAAATAATTGTGAATCAAGCTAGTCTACATTTTGACTGGATCCTGCAAGGCACACATCTGCATGGTAGCATGGTTTGCTCCTACTACTAGGTATCTAGTTAGCTAGCTAGACAGACTGTATCTGAGAAGCTACGTAAAGAATCAGAGAAGCTGGAATCAAACTTAACACACACAGAGAGGGATCTCCCCTTTTTTCATAGCATGTGCTGTGTTGTATATGGTTTTCATTTGTCTGCCATCTGTTCACTCAGTGTAGTTAGTAGAGCCCATTATCAAAATATGTGAAGTGACAGATAAGGTATAACTATGTCTTGGTCCAAACAAAGAATTTCTATCCTTTTGTCTTACATAGCTTGTGATTGGACAACCATAGATTGCACAGAGATAATCAATGCAAAATTTCACAATGGTTAAAAAAAATCAATAGGAACCAGTGTGTATGCATGTATATATATATGTGAAGATGTCAGTTTTTCTTTCATGTTTTCCTATACCTGACCGTAGAAGTGTTCTAGCCTGTCAACTGTCTCAGCTGGCTAAACTGCCCATATGTCTGGGCCGTTATCATTGTTAACATATCCTTTGTTGCAACAACACTTGGTGATGGAGGATGAAGTTGAAATGTTTTTGTTATCAACTGTACATTAGAGCCCTGGTGATTTATGGAGTATCTGAAACATTTTATTGTTTTCAAGGATTAAACCTCTTCCACATGCATTTCATCCACTTTAACATCTTTATGGAGATCGCTGTGGATTTTAATAATAATAATACTAGTACTAGTACTACTACTAATAATAATAATAATAATAACTCTTCTAGGTAAAGCTTGTATTGTCAGCAGTATACAGTAATACCTTGCTTCCAGTATTAACAAATACATTGGAACTTTTTTGACTGTGACTACAGGAAACAGCCATATAACTGTAGTGTCTATCAGGCATTGACTATGCCACAGTATGGATCGTGGTTGGATCGTGTTTTATCTGTAACTGTGTGAGGTGTGGTTATTTGTTCAAGATTTGTAATTAGTATTGTGAGGGTGAGCTACGAGGACACCCAACAGGAAATGATCTCAGATGTCAAGATACAGGTATACCTCCATAAGGTCACTGTGTTACCAGAAATGTCACTACCATAAATAATAGGTATTTATTGAGAATTCTCACAGAACTTCAGAAAATAGTTATTAGTAACATCTTGAGAACAACTAAAGAAATGACATCAAATGTGCCTTCAACATGAAATACATGTGTGTTTAGTTAACATATTAAACATGCATTACTTAAGATATGCCAACACTCACACATCACTTGGAGCTAGCACTGTAGTTGCCACTATAGCTTAGACTGTCAATGTCACTAGCATACTGCACTGAAATCTCCTTTTTTGTTTATTTAATTTTTTTTCAGTGTTTGCATTTACATTTTTGTGTCTTTGTAGATGCTCTTATCCTAAACAACGTACAAGATGTGTATACATTTAATGTTGCAACATTACATTGTGTAGTGTAGTCAGTGTTTTGCTAACACGAATAAAGGTATCACTTTGTCATTTCTCCCAATTCCACCCACAAATCACACTGCTGTCTAATCAGATCATATTTACAGCTCAGCCCCAAAAACATCATTTTATTCCATTAACTGCAAAACTAGTAACTTTGTAACATGAAATTGTTGAATACCCTATTAATCGGCATCCACTACTGGGATATCTAAAAACTTGATTCAATTCGCCATCCACTCAAGACATCAAATGTTTGCTGTACATTAGCTCTAGAGCGTATACTAAGATATTTGTGTCAGAATGCTGCTGTATAACTTAATAACTACAAGTGGCATTAGCCTAATGTGTTATCACATAATATGTTTACTGTCACTAGAGCTAAATCTGACAGACCTGTTTATCAAGACTCATCAGACAATTGCATTAGCATATTTTATTTAACTAAATGATTTCATGTTGAAGCTTCATGATTTACTTTGTTCACAACAGCATTCATTTTCCACATAATATTTTTTGGTTTAAGACAATTTTAAAGAACACAGGTAGTGTATTAAATGCTAAAGGCATATATTTACATATTTATTCACAAATGTTAGGCCAAGCCAGTTTCCTCAGTTTAAGTTAATCACAGCTGTAGATGCTTTATTCAGGTGGTTACTGATGGAGTACATGGTTAACCTCTTGTACACGTTCAGTGTGAAAATCAATCTGCCTTGATTTGCATATGAAATGTGAGGAAAAACAATTGTTTTGAAAAGAATGTAAATCTTGGTGTTCTGAGTCCAGCAGGTTCAGCTGCATTAATGTAATTCTACTCTTTGAGGTTTATATGTCATTTGAGGTTCAGTTAGTCTTGATGTAGTGGAGGACTCAGTAGTGCAGCCCTCTTCCCTGCGGTTGGACCTTTGGGAAATCCTTTCCCTGTAAATGCCCCCAGGTTAAGGATTACGCACGCATGAAACATTGAGGGGGAAGTCACTCAGCCTCTGAATAGCTAAATAACACATTTTGCCAAACTAAGGGAAAACAAATGACTCCCTCTTTAGTTCTCCCCACAGGCTTTAGAATCAGTCCTTCTATGCCGTGGACCGTGATGCAGCAAGGAATTTTCTTTCAGCTGCATGCACTTATAGTACAAGAAAGAACAGATCTCCCTGATCTGTGTGAAATGAAGGAACTGAGGTTCATTGAATTGTTTTTCTATGCGGAAGTTCAAATACCAAAAATATACTTTAACGCAATAATGCAATGGCTGTGTTCTAGAGTTTGGCTAATATAGTATGAAACTGTATGGCTACATTTGCATATAATTAAGAAATAATCATTTTAAGGGATTTTAAATGGCAATGTGTTGTTAAGCATACAGTTTAGGGAAAGCTGTGCTTTGTTAATGCCTTGGAGCACATTTTCACCCCTCACCCCTCCTTTCTCCTTGTAACCCTCTCTACCATCAATAGGATCTGAATTGATTGGGATGTAATTGTTCCAGCTGAGAAATGGTGGGAAACAACTTACAGTGAACTGTGAACAAACAAATGGCATACACAGTACTCTGTTGCAGCACTCCTGGATTACCCCTAGATTCTAGTTGACTGTGGTTAATTTTTATCCACTTTCTGTGTTGTTAGATTAGAGCTAGGCTCCTTGGAACTGTTTAACTTATGATTATTGCTCAGGTTATGTTGGAGAAGATGTGGAGAGGATCATTTGAAGTGTTTCTCAATATTTTTAAAGATTACTTGTTTTCCAATGTTGTCATGGCACTCCCCAGTTTCAGCACAATTAAAATGGGAATGTGACTCATTGCTCTCAGATGACCTTATTAGACTTAGATGATACTAACTAAGCTTATGCATTCTTGAGGCAAACAGTATGGATAAAACAGATTTTCTTCTGTCTTGAAAGAGAGAATATGACAGCAGATTTTTTTGCAAAAAGTTGTAAAAACCTGACATTACCACACAGCATCTGCAGAGTATTAAAACCAAATTCAGGGGGATTAAGAAGCTATGAATAAGAGATTTCAATGAACTGGGTGTGAACAGGAGCTGTGAGGAATGGTCTTGCAAAATACTCACACAAATCCAGCTACCTTTGCTTTGTGTGGCTGCCACTCGCATTTTTTTCTGAAAGCGTAAATTGTGAATGATTGGGCTTCAGATTGTGTTTACCCCCTTTTCATCTTCTGTTTGTGTTGGCTGCCATGACCGATTTTAAAGATGGGAAATAATTTTGAACTTCTGATCATAATTATATACATATAACCAGATGGGGATATCACAAAACACAAGCAATGTCAAGATGAATGTTTGAGATGACATTAAATCATCACTAACAGTTTAACCATAAACAAAACTGTTTGGGACACTTTTGGAGCCGTCAAGTGGAAGCATTGGTGAAATGTGGAATTCGAGAGTATTTTCATTCTCATCTTTGTTTTATTTTATTCGCAACAACAGAATAAAGCTTTACTGACAGGTGAATATTATGGTAAAGTCTTCCAAACAGAAGAAGACTGCCAGCTGTCTTTGAGAAGTTCAGATGTCTGAGGAGTGCAGCGCCACAGACAAATTGTGCATGGCTGGAACTACAAGAATTATTTTTCATGTGTTAAGTCTCTGAACAAACACCTGGAGAAAGCTTTCCTATTTTTTTTTTTTTTGAGAATCCAAATATATAATGAATGCACTTTTTGTTGTGAAACTGTGACTTTGTTTGGAGGCACTATATTATGATATCATGATGCAGTCAAATATTATACTGAATGTGCATTATCAGTGATTTAATTGTGGTTGTATTAATGCATGCAGTGCTTCTATTACTTCAGGGGAAATGCTTTAAATTTTTGCAGATGATACAGGTTGCCCCGCTCACCAGCGTTACCACACAGACACACACACACACACACACACACACACACAAGTGCGCATGTTGTCCAGATCGAAAAATCAATAACTTGTTTCTGCTCATATGCAAGTTGAAGATGCCCTGAGCACCTGGCCGAGCCCTCCCCTATATCTCACATTGCCAAAGTGCTGTCAAAAATATTGAAACAAATGACAACAACATTAAGTGTTCAGGATTTTGGAAACAGGTTAAAAAATTCTATCATTTTATAGGTGCTCTGCAAGGAATACCTATCTTGTTAAAGTATTAATTAAAGTTTGAGCTTCAGTTGCATAATCTGAAGAGCTGAAAGATGCAATTTAGAGATGCTTATTGAAGCAGAGTGGTGTTTAATGAGCATTAATATTGACAAGAGGTCAGGTGGATCTAGATGTTAGTTTACATTACATGACATATTGCACACCAATGCTGGCAGCATAGAGTGATGTTATAAATATTGCATAATAACCCTTAATCTAGCACAACAGTGAGAGGGTAGAGATCCCTCAAAAAGTTGAGACCTGTCGGATCATTTGCTGGGAGCTATGCCTGTCACTGTCAATCAAGCATAACAATTTGAGAAAAAAAAAATATATATATATATATATATATATATATATATATATATATATATATATATATACACATATGGCAGACAATAGAACTGTTATATGAGGAAGCTGTTTTTGCACTTCAGATGAATATATCTCATTCTGTAGTAATACACAGTGAATTACAAAAGGACCAAACGTGAGTGAGAAAATCAAAAGATTATGGAAGGCATTCCACAAAATTCTCATGGTTATTAGTTTCTTTTTTTGTCTAGATCTAGTCATAAATTACCCATGATTATTGAGATTATGTGTGTGTAACTAGAAATGCAATTTTTAGTAGTGCAATTCAATATAACCTCTTTCATGCAAATACCTATTATGTACTGTAATGGTCCAGGATGTTCTGCATCACTTTCCTGCCGGAATGAAAAACCATTTAATTAGATAACATCATCATATGATTATTCATGCTTAGCAAGTGCAGTAAAATAGCGCTCCTGTTTCATGCATGAACACTTTATCAAAATACCTTGCGTTAACAGCCTACATGTTGTAGTCCATGTGGTGATTTTTGCAGTCAATGACTGATAGCCAGGGTTTTTGTTTTATGCAGTGCAAGAGTCACCAGTGAAGTCAAGTAGTGGAGTTTTAAAGCTCAGTGATAACTAGGCACAGCTCAGATTTGTGTTCATCATACCCACACTCCACAGAAGTAGAGGCCCCAGAGAGGCAGTTGGTCCACCAGAGAACAATAACAGAGTCCTTTCATGGAATTCAGAGCAGAATGTATGTCATTTTAAAGATCAGTCAGACCAAAAAGGGATTATTAATTATTTATCTGCCTCGCAAGCTGCTTTTCCACCACTCATTAACAGATGCGTGTTTGCAACTTTGGTGCTGAAGGCAATTTAGGGTTAGATGAGCAACTTTTTGGATTAAAAAACAATATGAATTACATTTGAGTATTCCAAATAACGGTCTTGATGTATCTTGTGTCCAATTATTATGTGAGATTTTTGTCACCCTCCACAAAGAATGATTGAGCATTGCAGAGCAATGGAAGGCTGGGAATCAATATGAAGTATTGTAAAGTAGGCATCCAGACCAAGACTGGGATCAAATGTTGCCGAGAGACAGATTAGCCTTTCAGACCTTGTGAAGAGGGGGGAGGGGGACACTTGAGATGGCCTCCAATGTGCCCCAGTACCCTCTGAGGGAATTCAATACAGCCATTGACAAAAGAAGGGCTCTATTGTAAGAACAGCGGCCTCCTTTGAGACAGAGTTTCTTCTCTTCCATTTCCTTATTAATTGTGCTTTGAACAAAAAAAATCTGTGTCCTGTGCTCTCTGCGTCTGACTGGAAATGTGTTGTGAGGGTCGAACTGATCAAGCTTATCATTCCTTTGAATATTAAAAACTCACCAGAGCCTAACAAAATCACAACAGCAAAACCACAGAATGTGCAGACAGAGAGATCACGTATTTGGCCCTTCAACCCATGAGGAATTGTGGAAAAGGCTGTAAATTTGGTGTACTGTTCCAGTGATGACTCAACCATTAGAATAAACTCCCTGTTCTCCTAATATGGTCTATAATCTGGCTTGCAGGGAATGATTTGTTATCAAAAATGCTTTGTTACCATAATTTGTTTTGGTACTACTGGATGCCAGTGTGTCCAATGTATGTTCATGTCAACTCTCAGTGAAAAATAGCAGCAGAATTTCTTCTGTCTTTTACTGCAATCACCCCCATCCATTTGAAAAACAAGAGTTTTTTCAGGAGTACTAAACAGGAGTGGTCAGACTGAGTAGAGCTCACCAATGAGGAGTATGTTGTGGGGACCGGCAATTTAATTATTCTCCATAATAGATATTTTATGGTGATAAGGGATGGAAAAAACTACAAATGCCTGACTGTCAAGTGGCAAAAAAATGCAGGTGTGCATTCCCCAGAGGTTCTCCGAACACTGGCCTCAGTTCAGTTCCTCGGCTTGAAGGGGATCTTTGAGCTATTTCAGTGGGTTCTGCCTCAAATTAAAGTAGTGCCTGAGATAAACTGAGAGGAATGAGGAGAGGGGATTCAAAGCGCTGTTGCTGCATCCCTCCCTTATATGTGAGATCTTTTTTCAGCTATTCTGTGATGTGTTTTTTTTTCCTTAAAAACACTGATCTCACACAGAACCACAAAAAAATCCATTCACATACTTATTTAACATATTTTCAGGTCCATGTTTACCATGGCAATTAAAATGGAAAGGTGCAATTTCACTGTTTCGCATGTCCATTTGTTTTTGATCACAGTGGTAATTGCATTAGATAATGAACACTGTTTTTCCATTCAGTAGTAATCCTTTGAATACTTGTCCAGCTTTGAATTCCCATTCTGCTGTTTCAATGCCCTTGAACATAATAACCTCTAAACTGTAGTGCACATCATTATGTTACAAAACTATTTAGATTCCAGTATCCCTTGCTTTTTACTTGGAAATCAACAACAAAATGATGCAAATAGCAAAAACAAATGAAATTGTTTTGTCATTGAAATATTGAATAGCTAAATGACATGACGACACATAATGTAGATTACAGATCCACAAAGCCACAAAATCTGAATGTCAACTCCACACACACACACACACACACACACACACACACACACACACACACACACTCTGATACATATAGCTTCATTTCCAAAGAAATACTGTGACAGCTTTGGTGAAATCTCTTGGGGGGGTTTGTGTTGCAGATACACTGTCTCTACGCTGGGGTACCTGAGCACAATCAAGATAGCTTGATCTAATTTTAGCTTGGGTTTCGGGCTGCCTGTCTTTGCGGCTGCGTGAATTAGATTAGGGAGCGTTCTATAGACAGTGGGGTGAGAGCAGGGAGTCACCCTTCACCAAGTCGCGTAGTCGTTATGACTGGCAGCCTCTCATTAATAATCTCAAGCTCGGGGATTCAAGCCGCAATTAGCTGCTCAAGCACTGTGACCTCCTAGAGCTCAGCAGAGCCGGTACAAGATGATTTGTCGCCTCCCTTCCTCACACATGCAGACGTGCACACGGCTCTCCCACGGCACCCTGCGCACCTCCTTAAGAGCATATTAATGCAGAGGCAGGCCAGTAAACACCCTGCCCGTCCAACAATCAGTGTGGTGTCTGCGCGTCACTATTGCTTTGGTTTTATCTCATTGTCTAATTAAATCTGAGGGTGATCAACCTCATTCTCGGTCTCATTCAGTATGGCGTTAGCAGGCATTGTCAATGTGTGTAATGAAGTTGTCACTTGGTCCTGCTGTGCAGTTCTAGGCCTTTTGCACTACAGTAGTATGCTGGTAACAGTGGAGATATTGCCCTATCATTTATGTATCACATGCCAGTATTTGAGATTGATGTATATTTTCACCCAGAGAATCAATTTGAGACCAACACAAAATACTAATGTAAACAATAAGTATACTTGAGTATTTTCTATGCGTAAATATGCATAGAAATTCATTTATATTAATATTAATTAATATTTTTATCAAGCACTATTCAAATGTCTTTTTGTGCAGTTAAATAAGTTGAGCATTTCATTAAGATAATCAAAAAATATATGAGCAGAGAATTAAGTTAATATAATATGTTACACAGAAAATGCAAATGAGATGTGACACTCATACCAAAAAAAAAAAAAACTAAAACAAAACAAAAAAAAATCACTCATTTAGCATTATGGTGCAGTACAAAGAAAAGAAGTTTGTGGTTTCTTGTTATTGATGGATACATGGAGTGATTTGTGGTTTCTTGTTATTGATGGATACATGGAGTGATTTGTCTTCATGATTAAAGGGTGGGAGCTCTTTTTTATTTTATTTTCTGTGCCATTATCATTACAACCTTTTGAAAAATAATTGCTGCATTATCAATCTACTGTTTGGAAGTAACTTTTTTTTTTACACTGCCATCTGGTGCATTATGCTGAATGTTCCATTCTGGTTTTCCCTGTACAGATATACTCTCTTCTCTTAGTGTCGTAGATGTAGGCTGTTAGATATACAATCCATGTCATGAAGAGCAAACAGGTAGTTTATTCTCAGTGCCAACTGATTGGGGTCAAAACGGATTAAGTGCTTTTAACTGTCAGTTTATGAGGGCCTGAGCCATTGACAAAAAATAATGAATGTGCAGGCTTTTTCCTGCCCACTCAGAATCTAGCCTCTTCAGTGATTTGCACTCCTGTATTTTCCACTGCACTTTGATTTTAAGGGTCAGGTCCACATTTCAAATGGCTATGAGATGGCTATGTTTGATAATATAATTAACATTTAAATGGCTGTACTCTGTTGTTTTTACGATAATATTTTCCACATTTGCCATTATTGTAAATATTTTTGCCATGTTTTCAGATTGTTGTGGTTAAGTGTTGTGGGTGTTTTGTGCCACAATATAAATGCCTGAGATCTGAGATAAATAATGTTTTTTGCATGGTTGTCTCTCCAATAGGATATTTTGAAATTTTGAAAGGTTACGTTGGGATATGTTTTGACTTTCCACCTATGACCGGGCGGTATTCTGTCTTAATCCTGTAAGAATGAAATCGGCTCTACGTGCTCCTGTAAACGGATGTTGTCTCATGGCAACAAAAGCATCCCTTTTTTGATCCTAACCTCAATTAAACCCTGTGTTGTGCAGAGAGTAGGTTGAGTCATGCCAGCTGAAGAGCCATGCCACTGTGTAAGTCAGGCAGGCAGGTGGGCCAGGATGTTGGTTTTGGCAGATAACACCCCTAAAGCAATGCACTGGCCCAAGAGTTGCAAGGGAAACAAAGGAAAAGAAATTCTCAAACAGTGTCATTAGCAGAACAAAGCCTTGCTTGGACCAGTCATGGCCAACCCCCCAGGCTTTCCAGCTTAGACAAATATTTGTATTTATTTATATAAAAAAAAAACCTTGGATTGAATTGAAATTAACAATTTACATGGATTGGGGTTGCCCTCAAATTTCACTTGTGCCACTGAGAGTCCAGGACGTCTTAGGTAACTACGTTGCTGCGCTGCTTTTTTGTCACAAGTGTTGCAGCGCAGTGTGTCGGGCCCTCTCAGAGGTGTGTTTGCACCACTGCATCATGCTGAAGGCACCATCACGCTGCGCTGCTGATGAAGTGGTATTGTAATGCAGCTGTGCTCCATCATGCATATAGTCCCGGTACGCCGTGCTGAACAGGCACGGCCACATCAGCCCCCTTTGTTATTTCCCATCAGAGCTGCCTTAAGGATCAAATGTTCTGCCCACTGTGAGCTTGTTGGTGCACAGAAGCCCCACAATACCCTTGATTTTGTCAACCTAAGCACAGAGATGTGAGCACATTGTCATAACTCAAACAGGAACAGAAGGAGACTAAAGCGCCCAAACGTGTTGTTTAACATTTGGAATTGAGCTTCAGTTTGTGTGTGTGTGTGTGTGTGTGTGTGTGTGTGTGTGTGTGTGTGTGTTTTCATTCTAAAGAAGAACCTCCTCCACTAATGTTTTTTCCCCTACATCACTTATTCCTGGTAAATATGCTGACGCACTGAGCTAATTTCCTAGGGCACAACTGACAACAAGATTGACAGCCAAGCCTCATGTGTTCACACATCTACAGTGCTGTCAAGTGCTATTTGCCTCTTAACAGATAGCTTGGTTTATAGCCAGTGTGATACACTCTGTATCAATGATGGAAAAAAAGACACAAAGAAATAGTGTTTTGCCCTTCACCAAAAAGTTTTGGAAACAACAAATTAGCTTGTCGAATTATTTTAACTACAATACCTTTCTGACATCATTTTTTTCCATTACTGAATATCACTGTTCAGTTGACCAGGATATTTTAAATGACTTACAGAACCATATGATCAATCTTTTAAACATTTATCAATTAACAACATATATGTGAAGGCCATTCTAAACTCCACTTATCAAGTAGAGGGTTTATATTTAGTCTAAAATATCAAAATCCTTTGAAATAATGCTCCAAGTGTATTCTCAGTGGTGTTAGTTCCAGTGTTTCTATTGTTCTTGTAAATTTTTGCAGAGGAAATGACTGAAGGTCACATGGAGGTCATGCTGGTTTAGAAATAGTGACAGTCTCTTGTGAAATCCTCGTACTTTTCACATGAATTCTGTGAGCAAAAACTCCAGACATTTTCCAGGCTCTTCACAGCCCCTACAAAAGGTATAGATGTGGAATAAAATGGTTGTGCTGATTGCCAATGAATTTGCTACAGGACAGGAGTTTTGTTCTCTAAGAAGGAGAGGATGTGGGTGTATCTGTTGCCACTAATCGAATAATGACATGATGATTCATGCACTAATTAATCACTTGCTTTGTGGGGGGGTGTAAATACAGCTCCATGGGGGAAAAGACCATGTTTGATGTGCTCTATCAAACCTTCTTTTATTCAATTCCTTTATAGCTCATTTATTTAAATGTCTCCTGTTTTCTACTATAAAGTGCAGAAAGGAAATTAAATGTCTCTAGAGATTGCCTCTTGTTTTTAAATCATGTCAGGATCCTCAAATAATATGAAATATATTAATGCAAGAAAAACAGACAAAGGGAAACTTGAACTAGTAAGTTTTTTTTCCAAAATTTATCAAAAGATCTTATTATTAATTTCATGTATTCACCTTTCTGTTTACATGAAAAGCTACATACGGTCAAATCAGCTGTATCATTTATGTACTAACATTACCCATCTAGTTCTGTTAACTGAAGAGAATAATCAGGAAAGTCATCATTAATGGTAGATTTAGCTCTTGAGGTAATTTTCTCAATGTAATCAACCTCTCTAATTTTGCATCAACAGCTAAATGAATATTCTACCCCAGTCATACTTTGGTCAAGATAATTCAGTTTCATTGCTGCATGTATCAGCATCTTACAGCATTTATCAGCACTGAAATCGAAACATGCTATAAGATGGATTGATTAAACTTTCTGTTGATTAAACTATCTGTAGATATTTTGTGTGCAGTTAGTGTACAATAACAGGCGTAATTATACATCATAGCACATGGTTTGTTCAGGTATTGCAGGGAAATATAATTTTTGGTGTGAAATTTTAAACTGATCATTCATCAGCAGAAGTGTTGCTGTTTGTTAAGTACAATGCAGTCCCCTTACAAATAAAAAATAGGAAAGAAGTTCAATGTCTACATCAAAGGATATTCCTGTCTTCACCCCCCTGAGAGTGTCTTGTGTTCTTAATGGGGATTATTAACACCTCTGGGCCTCTTTGTCCCTGCCTCACTTGTTTTGCCAGAGGCTTGCTCTCTCATTTTACAACAAAGTCCAGAGGCAAATTCGCAAACAGGGTAATCTTTATGATCGTACCCTTCCCCCTTGTTTAAGCAATTTCTGAAGAAATGAACAGGATGATTTTTATAGTGTAATCTTTCACTTGAGTTTTAAATATTGTTTTAAGTCAGCACTGTCTCAAAGACAGGACAGGAAATTTCAATGTGCAATTCCTGACACAATCCTAGAGCAGTTTGCAATGGACCATGGGCTATTTTCTTCATGAAGATTTTTCTCGTTTTTTTTGTTTGTGTTCAATGTTTTGTCTGGAACGCTATCAGTTTACCCAAGCCATGCGCTCGCTAATGAACGCAAACTTTAATATTAATAAAAATGGGGGAGAAAGAAAAATCTAGACAAGTGACAGCTGAAATAGGTACAGCCCTCAAGCAACACTGAACATAATTAAAGTTAATATCTACCACCACACAGTCCTTTTGCACATTCAGCAGAAAACTCTTCAAAGATTCATGTCTAAAGAATCCCTAAAAGAACCAGTGGATAACAGCACATTTTATCCTCTTGGTATGGGTGTGTGGATTTCCTTTTCACAGACTTCACCTTGTTCTGAACTTAGGCAGTGGACCGGCTGTGCCCGTGTGATTGCTCCAATCGTCAGTGGGGAAAATACGATCCCCTTCCCTCAGCACCTCAGGGCTCAGATGCAATTACAATAGAATTGTGGACTATTCCAGTAATTTAAGACAGTTGTGGCATTTGGTTGCTTGCTTACATTAACTTTTTATGCACTCCAGCTTCTGAATTTATTCTGTTTTTCTAGAAGGTTAATGCTGAACCCCTGTGCTGAAAACCTTAACAGGAAATGTCAAATATCCCATTGAGTTTCAGAGTGAGGTTTTACTCACATACTTGAATGAGTGATACGTGTAATACGGCAACGTACCCATATGCATCATTGCCTGGCAAGATTTGAGAAATAAATAATTATTATTAGGTTTTGAATTGAATTGTCACAGCCCCTCAGATAAACAGCATACAGACAAGGCTGTGTGCTATGTTTTTCTTTTACTATTCACTTATCTTTCTTACAGTATTGCACTTCAGCAATTTGTTGCTATTTGATAGTAACAGCAGCAGAATGTGATGCATAGCAAGCTAGTGTGTACATATAGAATGGTGAACATCCAAAAATGTTGACAGGTCAAATATGGTTATTTTGATGAAGTATATATGCTTTCAGATTTCAGTAATTAATGTTATGTAGGTGAGATATGCAACATAAAAGAGACTTGACCTATTCAACATTTGGCACCTTACAGTATCTGCAAGCTGTGATTCACTTTCTAATAAGCCAATTTATTGCTCGTCTACAAGAGATATTGGGAATAGTTTTCAAAAAGGTACCTGTCACAAAATCCTGTCCTAACAGTGTATATACAGTGGAGTTGTGGTTAGAAATTCAATTGAAATACTCAAAGAATTCCACTTCTTCACCATCTTCAGTGTATCTTCTGTTGTTCATATATGCTGATCATTTGAATTAATATTTCCAAACACATTTTTTTTTCCTCGTAAATTTTACCTGATTAGTGTTTGGACAACTGTCACTAAAGTTGTTGATGTTTTTCTAAGCTTTCTGTTACAAGAGTAGAAAACTATCTAAGACAAGTACAACATCTCATTTCTATTTCTAAGTAGGTGTGTGTGTGTGTGTGTGTGTGTGTGTGTGTGTGTGTGTGTGTGTGTGTGTGTGTGTGTGTGTGTGTGTGTGTGGGGTTGTTATTAAGAATTTGAATGATATTACTTTGAGCCATAAACCAGTTGGCCCCGTGGTCTTAAAACGTCTGCACGCCAAAGCCATCTCCTTATATCAGTGAACAATTTCTGCTTGCTTTTCAGTTTTAAGTCCTTTTATACTGACTGAAACATATGCAGTCATCTTTTACCGGTTAAAATGTAGTAATTAAATATTATTCAGGCCATCATACGTTATGTTACAAAGTTATTGCCATTTACCAAGGGAGAGCACTTTACTTACCATTCAGTGGATCATAATTGATCCCTGTTATTCTGGAGTCTGATGTAATTATTTAAGTACCTGCGCTGAATACAGTGTCATCTATTTGTAGTAATAACTCTGTGAGCTCCCAACACTGTTATGGTTTGCCTTTTATTCATCTTAAAAATGAGTGAACTGCTCGTTTTAATACTGTTTTCATGATTCAAGATAGCCTAGAGTGTTTTGTCCCCTTTTTTTGGTTAAAAAAAGCTTAATAATAATTTCCAAATGAACATGATGCAAGTATTAGCAATAGCCTGGACAAGTAATGAAAGATGGTGCTTTGTTTGATATTCTTTCCATACGAGACATCTGCGCATGGTCTTCATTATGAACTTTGCTTGATGTATGAAAGAGCAATTTTTTTTTAAAAACCATGTATCAGTCTTAATTACCGTTGGTCACCCAATGAATATTTATCGTACCCCAGCTGTGTTACAAAATGCACCACCTTGAGAAGCCACGTGGGAAGCGCAGCTCCTGGTTTGCTGTGGGTCTGACCTCTCGCCTCTGCTCTCCCTCCTGCAGCCTTCAGCCGGGCCCCCATCCCCATGGCGGTGGTGCGCCGGGAGCTGTCGTGCGAGAGCTACCCCATCGAGCTGCGCTGCCCGGGCACCGACGTCATCATGATCGAGAGCGCCAACTTCGGGAGGACGGACGACAAAATCTGCGACGCCGACCCGGCCCAGATGGAGAACACGCGCTGCTACCTGCCTGACGCCTATAAGATAATGTCCCAAAGGTGAGACTCGGCGGCAGATGTGCAGCGCCTCATTCAGAAACGCGTGTGCTGTTCGGCATGCACACAACTCTGTTCCAGTCGCTTTTTACATGGAGAGCGACCCCGGTTCATTTCCTCTTTTGTTTAGTGAACCAATGTCTGTTTTGTTAGATTAGTTTTAAGGTTTTCCGTGGAGGTTCATCATCACAGAAACCGCCGCACACTTGAAATCTGTCTACATGCTTCCATGCAAATTTTTCCCATTTGCATATAAATTGCTGCCATGTTGCATTTTACAGCATATGTCACCTGCTTGTTGTGCAGGACATGTTGGGGGTATTCTTTAGAAACAATAACTGAGAAAATCTCATTCATTGCTGCATAAATCACATAATGTTCAATGAATTCAATTTAATATGTGCAGGATTTTACTATGCTATGACGGCCCTGAATGATCCAGTCTTTATATGTTAAACCAGTGTGGAACAGATTACTTATTCAAGTAAAGAATACCAGTGAAATTGGAACATTCACCATCTGACTAATATATCTTGTGTAGTTGTAGCTGTAAATTTGTACCTACCATAAATTTACTTTCATAGAAATCAGTGTTTGTTTTTTAAACATGTCAAATACATTATTTCTGACTGGTCAGGGCAGGTTCAGGGCTGTTCTAAATGAAACACATACACATACATACATTTATGTGAGTTTGTATGTGTGTCTGTGTGCTTTACAAAATACATTTTGCATTTTTTTGCCTTGAATCACAAAAAACTATTTTATACTCCCTAAATAGGTGTTTGTAATATGGTTTAGGGCCCGTTCTGTTGTAAATGCAACACTTCAATTCTAAATGCTGCTGTAACCTTATATATCCATATATTTTTGAAATGCAGATAATAATATATAATTTAGATGTACAATATGACAAAATGTTACTTTCATACTCACGTCTTAGTAACTACTTTAGTGGTTAGTGAGCTGACTGAGGTGATACTTAAGCATGGGGTAGGTGCAGAACTCATTTTACACATCTTTATGAAATCCACCTGTACAGATCTTCAGCTTATCACACACAACGGCAAGTTACAAAACTAAACCATATTACTAGGTGTACTCAATACTTGATATGTACAGGAGTAATTTAAGCTAGCTCAGATACAATAATGTGTATGTGCAATGTCACATTAAGGAGCAAAAGCATTTGAAAAGTCATGCTTATTCTGATTAAAATATGAGTGCATTTGAAATCATAGACAGCTTTTTGACTCTTCCAGTCCTTGGTGTGCCAGATACAAATGATGTTTCACTGCTGTCGTTGTTAATGCTTCTTATGCATTTTTATTCTGTCAGTAGTTTTTCTTCTTTGCAACAAGGTAATTCTGTAGCAATTTTATCCACTCATGTCCATATGACACAGTGTATACAGTACATTCATGTATTGTATCACTTGAATGTGCCTTAGACCTTTGCATCACAGTGTAGATACATAAATATGTAGATATATACATTTTACAGTGTTTGAATTTTATCTTTTAAGCTTCCAGTATGATGATGTTACCTTGTCTTTTAAATCAGTGTGCCAAACAATGCACTTGGAATATGCATAGTTTTTTAAAAATGATCCAGATTCCTTCCCCTGTATGAACACGGCCTAACAAAGATAAGAGTTCCAATGAAAACCAAGAAAAATGCACTGAACAGCTGAAATAATTGATCTGCTCTGTAATTCTGTGTCCTCCTCCCACTCACTCAACAGTAATCCATCCAGAATGAATCAAACTTGTGCAGAAGAACAAAAAACCTAACTCTGATGAACAGCCCTCCATTTTACCTTTCAGTGCACTGGCAGGGAAATCTGAAAGCCAAAATCAAACTGAAACACAAATCGAAAAGAGCATTTGTTGTATTGAAGGGGAAATCCTGAGATATTTGCAGCTTTAGCAACACAACCTCGCATTTGCATGTGAACAGTTGTGAGAGGTTTATCACACTGAGAAAGACGCCCCCGGCAGACGTAGACACGCACAGCTGTTGCTAGGATGCCGGCTTGTAAGCTCATTAGAAATAGAACAAAACAAAATCTTCAAAGACTGTTCCAAGCACAGATAATACAGAGGTTGACATAAAATGAAAAGAAGGACAGAAACGCATCGGTTTGCATTTAGGTGCAAATTTATCTGGTGTCGGTGACAGCTTAATGTGACACAAATGTGTGCACTGATGGACCGCTTGCATTGATGTGGATTTTGACATGCTTTTGTTGTATTCAGTAGCATTTTTATTCACTGGTCTTGGGGTGGACATCTGTATGGATATCAGATTTATTCAGTCTGTGCAAAACTGCATAAACATGTACACATGTAACTTGATATTCTTCTCTTTCTCTGGCAGAACTGTAAAATTTGTGCATCTTGTGACGCTATGATTCTAGTTTTGCTGAGCTCATGGATGTATTATTGTATCTTATTGATTTATGTGGTCTTTTGGATTCACAGTTCAGATGAATCAGGAGTCATCTAATTCATACAGAGTCAAAGGCACTCTTTCCGTGTTAATCTATGGTTATGTCTGGCACAGACCCTGTCTACTTAATGCACTGTGCCTCATATCAGATGTGGTTGGCTCAAGTCAACTGTCTTGCCTGCTAGCATTTGTTTAGTCATTTCACTTACATGGTCATCATTCAGACCTACTATAAGGAAGGAAGACTATACTGCAACCCACTGGCCAAAATGTATGAAATGTAAATTAGTATTGATGTGTGAAGAATGGTAACTGTCAATGCACCTTTTTCTCTTAAAGTACACTTCGTTTTTATCCTTTAGAGGCTGCTCATGTCAGTAAAAAGGAACATTTTTTTTTTCCTAATATTACAATGTACTAGGCATACTTAATGCATTGAAGAGTCATGAAACTGATTTATTTGTTATTATTTGTTTATTTATTTGTTTTTTGCAAGACATTCTCCCAGCATGATATTCAGATCAAGTGCAGTGTTTAATGTGATTCCTAATAGCTCCTGTCCAAATGTAGCCCACAGTAAAGTGCCTCAAAATGCACTAATGCATCTCAAAGTGAATGTGCTCTGCACTCCGATGCAATGATGGTTCCTGTCTTGACAGGATGAATTGTCCAGAATCATTAGATATCTTGCAAGGGGTTTAGGTAAGTAGAAATGTTGGTGCATCAGTGATTCTTAAAATTGCTTTGCTTTCCTCGTTTAGTTGCTGGGGAGAGAGTGTTTTTTTTTAGGATAGAAAAGGTAATTAGGTTTGATTGCAGTAAGTTCATATTAATTTCTAATATTAAAGTACAGCCAAAAAATATAAAATGCACAGACACAGTTATGAATTCATTCATTTTAGATTGTGCAATCCTGGCATTTCTTTGTACTGGTATGCAGTACACTTCAACCAAGTCACTAACAATGTAATTATTACATGTCAGTGAATAGGGCACACAGCTTTTAAAAAGGTTTCTGCTCATCTTGCCCAGGGAAAACAGTGCAGCTTTGCTCTATCTCCTTCTGTCACCACACCATTGAAAGGAACCCTTCAAACCCCCTGATAAAATCACACAACAATTGCCATTTTTCATCAGTAGCACGTTTTCTTTTGTATTAGCATTACACGGAGCACTGTAACCCTCATAGACTGTAATTACTCCTGATATCAAAGTCATATATCACCATGGATCTCAACAGAATTCAAATGCTACCTGAAGTAGGGCTGATATCACTGCACCACATTTGTAATCCCAGGAGGAGATACAGGTCAAAGGTAAACAAAGAAAATGTCCTCTCTCTCATCTCCTTTGAACTTTTCAGTTCCTCTCATCCATCTTTTCATGTTAAGAGTCTTAATTTTGGTGACTGTCTTCATTGTCAAGGTACAGGGTCTATACAAAGATAACAGCTTTATGTAGGATGATGTGCTTTCCAAGTGCTAATTTACATTTTCTGAGTGTTCTGCATGGTTGTTGGAAGAATAGAAACCACTGAGGAAAATGAGAAACACTGGTAGTTGTGGGGTTACTTGCGTTAAATGCGTCTTTAATGTAATCAGCATTATGATTGTGATGGCACTTTCCATTCAGTCTGAGAACCTTTGGAATTATGTTACATAACAAGCATGAGTTTGATACTAATTACAATGTGGGAAACATATGCAACACATGTTTAAAGTGCAATTTATTCTGATGAAAGCAAAAGGAATATTCTGAACAGCACTTCTGTTGTTGCTTGGTTCTTAAAGAATATGCATCAGCGCATGTTGTCTTCTCTAAACGATTCTGACCCAATCTCTGCTCTTAGTGCACTGCATGAATCAGATCGGACATTTGACCTATTTCAGGATTCAGTGTTTTTTCATTTCATATGAGATGTCAAAAAATAAGGTTAGCATAAGACTTGCATTTCCAATGGTCTGTCAATAGTTTGGATATCAGCAACAGCTGAGGATTTCTTGGTATTTCTTTCCTGGCAGATCTGTTACCAGGACCTGAAATGAAATGACATTTTACTACAACAATTACTTTTCAATATTTCAATTTTTGCTTGCTAATAGCAGCGTTATAACACACTGTAATTGTACTGCTGTGCCTTGTGATTTAGAAGAGGCTATGAGCTTGGAAGAACATTGCTATGTTTATATGTATCTGCTGTTGTAATTGTCTTTTACTTTGCTTTAGTCAGTGGGTCAAGCATAGGTTAGATTCTACTGGAGAAGATGCAATTTACTTGAAAGGAAAATTAGGTTTGCATTAATTGGAAGCAATCGCTAAGTACGTGTTTAAAAGTCTTGAAGATACATCACATGGCTTGTCACATGAAAGACTCCCACATACAGATACTCTTTTAAATCCAAGAGGTCAGCCCTCCGGAGAGGGGTGATAGCCAGTTAGTCACCATTCAGTACAGCGACCAATACGATATAGAACTCAGCTGAGCAGGGTTGCACAGAGGCCCTCCTTGGTCTCTCTGTTTCCTGCATTGCTCTCATAAAACTTTACTGCAGTGGCAGCAGCACTTACAGTTGTGCGCTTTGATGAGTTATGTAACACATTAAATGAAATGTTCATGAGCAAACGTGGTTTAACATGCTACCTCAGCTCAATTAGCAAAAAAAAAAAAAAAATGAGATGCTTTCAGCCAAGATCTATTGAATGTGATTCTCTGAAGTCCCAAAAGTCATGAGCTTCAACTTCATTGATTTTTTTCCCCTCTCCAGAAAGGGTATCTGTTTGATTGATTGTTATTTTCAGTCAAAATATTTTCTTATGACATTTTAAACGGATTACAACAAAAAAGACAAAACAGGGCTCAGTTAAGAAAGGGAAACATTACAACCTGATATGTGTTAGGTGATCTGAATGCATTTCAGTACAGATCGCAGATGTTAGGCATTATAATGGAACAGAATCTAAGCACTTTCACACTAAAAGTACATGTCAAAGGTTCTGGGAACTACCTCAAATAATTATAAATAAGGACACTGATATAAATATATGAAGGGGATACATTTTCAATTCCACTATAGTTTGGAATAGAGTGCATTTTTTCTCCTGATTCAACAACAGTTAGGTTTTCTATTGGCTCTATCAATGTGTTTATATTTACTCTGAGTTCTAATCTCATCACAGGTAACTATGCAAAGATAAGAGGAAAAGCACAAACCTTGAACCCTGCTTTAATTAGTCAGAGCATAGCACACTGCAATCAAGTATGGCCTCCTTTTTAAACATATCTCAACTGAAAAATGAATAGATGACAGTGCTATTTCAAAACCACGTTAAAATATCCACATCAAAACCAAGGAAGCATAATGCTAATGCAAGAAATGTTAAATGGAAATAAATGAGGACTAATACAAGAAACCTACAGGAGAGGCTTTCTTCACATTTGTCTGTTGTCTTCCTCATTGTCATTTTGGCTTCTGTGCAAAAGTAGTTTGTAAATTTACAAATCTGTTAAAAAAAACTGTCATAATCCTAGTTGTCTTAAGCCATCGACAGTTATATACTAAAATACAAAGTTGCAATGATTAAACAGTGTAGCAATGTAAATTTATAATAGTGCTTATGTCTGTAAAAGTGATGTGAGGCTGGAAAACAACTTTTCAGACCCCACAAGAACAATATGAGGAGTGCAATAAGAAGAAAAGATTTTACACAGAGTGGTCCCCTCAGCCATTGGAAATAGTATTTCCCTATAGACTAAACAATAAATGCTTGCAATGTTTGACAATTGCCGCTGGAATTTAAACCCAATTCCCTCCTGCACATACCTGTTTTCTCTATTGTGTAACTTTCACACCACCTCAGAAGCACTCAGAGAGGGGAAAAGAGAGGGATTTATACTATCTGTGAGTGACATTATTGGGCATTCATTATTCCCACTCTCTATTCTGTTGTTCCTTTTTTTACACTTGTTAGGAACCTGGAGCATTAATCTGGCCAGTTAGCTGCTGTGAATTTATTCAGACGGTCCAACCTTGAAGTTCACACACAGGTCAAACGTGATGTGCAGAGTCCCAAAATGCCCTGAAACACATGGACATATTTTTGGAGGTTTTCCACATATGTTTGATTGATGCCCCTCAAGAGGCAACAGCAGGTGGAATCTTGAGCCCAGCTCTAAAATGAGAATGACAGAAATCATTTGCTGCTGTAGTGCTTGCCCTTTTGGTTTCATCAAAACCCCCCAGGTTTAAAGAAAGTTTTGGAATCGTTCTGACCGTGTGTTTCCTTGGTTCCCAGCTAGCGTTACAGTGCGGTACCTGGAGCAGGATGTTCCACTTCTGCGCGTAAGACAAAGTCAACATTATAACTCATGTCGAGACTGGCTAAACATTTGTGCTTTGGTAATAAAAGAAAATGGCAGGGGTATGCTCAGTTCATTTAACGGTGATGGGAGCGTGCTTCACTTCGATGGGTTTAAACTGTGATGAAAGAGCTAATTCAGATAGTGCAGGTGGTGCAACATCAGTCTGGGAGCAGTCTCCTTTTTCTCTGATGTTTCTTCCTTTACTCATAAGCCACGTTTTTCTTTAGCTCTTTTCCTCTTAATTGGCAGGTGGGAGTGTATATCTTTTTGATGTCTGCTGCATCTGCTACGTCTGCATGTTTCTTTGATTCCATAGCTTGAAATGTCAACAGAAGTTGTCTGATATGTTAGGAATCGGCTGGGAGAGGCGATAGCGTTCGTTTCAGCTTGACCTTTTGTGAGCTATTCAGCTCATGTCTAAGCAATGTGACAAACCTCTGATTCTCTTTACACTAATTTAAGTTACTGCCCTGGCCAGTGAGGCTATTTATGCCTCTTTTCACTCCCTGACTCTACCCTCCCCCCCAAAGATAACTTCATCATGCCAGAAATGTTCCAGTTATTCACTGCCCGTCATACGCTCAAGTTGAAAAGGGGGTTTAACCACATCCAAAGACACAGCTCTATGAATACAATGTGAGCCTTATGAGGTCATTTTATATTAGGGTTTATTTATTCTTTTTTAACTTTTCTGTTTGAAGAGAGACGGCCAAATAATCTACATAAGTATGCACTATATTAATTAAAGGGCCTTTTGCCTACCACGAACAGCACAGCATATTTAGTTCAGAACACTGGAAATAAGCTTAGTGACAAAGAGGGTTGTACTCTTGTACTTCCAGATTGTGTGCTGGCTGCTTTTCATCTAAGCAATGGAGAAATCAGATTCAGTACAGAGAGCGGATGATGGGGCCAGTCTCGCTTTCTTTGCCGGGTTTGTGCGTTCTGCTTAGCTGTGCACTACCCCTGCAGGGGGAATTCTCTGTCTCTTCTCTGAGCAGATGTGGATTGTCGGCGTTTGTTTTGGACTGTTGTGCTTCTCCGCGTGGCCGTGTTGTGCGCGCAGAGGAGAGGGTTCATCTTGGAGGAGACGGCCCAACTCGGTGCCCTCGTCCCAGTCAAACGGTGACTCAAGCTGTTAGTCTGGGAACTCTTCCAGTCGGAGCCGGACTCTGGCGTTTCAAAGATCCCCCCGCTTCTGCTCGCTTCCCCTACCCGCCCATCCCCTTATCAGTGGCTTAAATGGGACATGAATGCAGGGCCGCAGGCCAGCCCCCCATGGGCACAGTGCTTGGATTGGCCACCAGGGTAATTGCCAGGGCCACCTGCTCCAGAAGCGAACCATTGAGGGCTGCCCTATTCTAGCTCCAGTGTTCAGCGGCCCTCTGGGGACGTGGCCCATGCAGTGGTTTCTCAATTGATCCACTTGACGCCTTACCTGCCATTCAGTTTTGTTCTGGCAGTCTCTTTAGATGCTCTCCAGGTGTTAGTACTGTGGTTTCAGTTCACAAATACCGCTGCACTCTCTAAACATGATAGACTGTAAAATGACTGTGTAGGAGATATTTACATATGTGAGATAAAGTGTCTCCAGTTCTGTATCTTGTAACCATGAATGAGCCGGTAGCTGCATTTGAGTTTGGATGGCTCTTGAGTCTTGAGATGGCTCAAGTCTTAACTCTCTGGAGCACAGCCAGAGCTTGGGGCTACAGAATCAATTGTCATAAGTAACACGTTGTGTTTTTTTTGTAAGCTACATTTAATTTTGAAGTAATAAGCAATATCAAAATGCATGTATTTATAATCACAATAAATAGTAGAATATGTATTAGAATATATAGAATATTTAGAATTTTATTCTTTAAATCAGAAGTAAACATTTAAAAGCAAAATGTAATCATGAAATAGTAATAAAAGTTTTTGGTGAGCATTATGGGAACTTTAAAAGAAGTCATTCAGCTTGCTCAGTTTGACTGACACTTGATACATTTGTGCAGAATAGCTCAGCCATTTTATAGTAATTGGGATGACTCCTTAAGATGTTTAATTTAACAAGCTGCTCGACATGGATGAGTTCACAACTATCATGCCTCAATAACAAGTCCTGTGTGTCAAAATGACTTTTAACTTTTTGAATGCTCCCGCTTGCCAGTTTGAAACATAATCCTGAATTTTATTTTTTTTAACAGGTGTGAATTACTAATTAGATGTTGATGTGTTCTCATAAATGTAAATGAGATGATATGTAGCATTTTTATTTTACTTTTGTTCAGTTGTATTACATTGCTCAAAAGCTATATTGTTTTTGAGTGTTTATTGGGGTTTAATTTCTTGTGCATATTAAGCATAGAGCTGAATGGGCTTATTATCATTAAAGCGATGAGATAAATTTCAAAATAGCCATTTATTCTTGTGAACCTATGTAAGTCGCTTTGGATAAAAGCGTCTGCCAAATGAATAAATGTAAATGTAAATGAATTTCATAAATGAGTGATTTGTATTTCACTTCACCCAAAACCTTTAGTTTACCTATCTTTTTTTTACCATGGGGAATATTGCCTTTTTGATTGTCCTTATACATCCTTCACTTATAACTCTAATCTTTTATCTTTAAGGTATTTTGACAGTGAACATGTCAATGAAGGCAAATGATCATTCTTGAAATAACTGCTAGACTTCTCCAAAGCTGTCATGTAATCATATTTCCCCTTGTTATTTGAAAGGCTTGCTTGGCAATATCATCTGTTTTTGGATGTTGTTGTACATGACACCATTGGCAGTCAATAGAATACACCCTCTGCAAGGACTTCAGAAACCATGGAGTTAGATAATGGAATAAAAACATGTTCCTGGAATACTAAATACTCATAACGCATAAAAATAAAAGTGCAATGCAAAATGTCCTAGAGCTAAAACAATTTCAATGTATTTTTAGTCCACCATGATCTAACAAAACTGCTGACAACTCTTCAGTATACTTTATAAAATAATGGCAGATATTCTATATTAATATAATTGTGCTCTCTGAGTTTTATAACATGGGGTGGGATATAAACCCATTAAATAGTAGGATACACACAGACATTTTCACGTGCTTATTTACTTCAAGGAACAGCGTGACGGTCCTTACTGTTGGAAGTGACTCACCATGTCATCTCTCGTCGTTTGATGCATTCAGCCACAAAGCTTTTCGGCAGCACAAGAACGTCAGGAAGCTTTTTCCTCAGTGCTGAATTTGGCTGGATCTGGCCATGCCCTACATACAGCCCTGCCATCCTCATGAAGCCGGTTCAGCAGAGGGAGATGCCCCGCAGTACTCTTGGAGTCCAACTGTCAGCCTTGCTCACTGCTGTAATTAAGGCCCGCACCAGAAACCAGCAGTAGAAACAACTCCTCACCCCTCATTGTGTGACTTTAGCTGAGTACATTTCATTTGTTGCAGAATGCTCAGAATGTGGTGGTACACCACTCTCTTTTATACATCTTTGTCGCATGCCTTGGAAAGACACCCAAATGGAAATGTAAGTTATCCAGCTTGTGCTTGTTGTATTGTTTGTGTATCACATGTGATTGAAAGTGATTGAAAGGATCTCAGCAGTCTCATTCAACAATTAGTTGGAGAGGCCATATGACGTCTACAAATAAGCTCAGATAATAAGCTCTGATGAAACTATTGATAGTCATTTCAGAGCAACCAGTAGACAATATTGTAAGATGACCCTACATCTACTAACTATAGTTGATACCATTAAGCCTGCAAAGCATTCTTGGAAGTATTATCATCCATACTGTACATTTCACAAAATGTATAAATGGGGTTTTTTGGTGGCATTGGTGTTTTACGTTACGTTACATGCGTTTAGCAGACACTCCTATCCAGACTGACTTCTAGCACAATAGAACATAATTGTATCTGTTCAAGTTTTGGCAGCAAAAAATGCTGTATGTTATCCATACATATGTTAATCACAATGTATTTCATGTTCTGTGACTGTTAAACACATGCTTTAAGATTTCACTAAAAATAATAGTTTTGTTGACATTACAAGTAATTTTGTGTTAAATTTCCATAATGATAACCTTTAGTTATGAGTTGCCCCCTGCCTTTAACCAGGTTTGGCCAAAAGTAAAAATGTATTCAGGGTTAAACCACAAATGCATAATGCCCATGAATGGTATTTCTTTAAAACTCAGACATATTGTGGATTCTGGGCCATGCAATATGTGAGATCAATTTGCAAAATGTTTGCAACTCTTCAGTTAGTAAGAATTCGTCAAAAGCTGTGTGCATTTTCCATCCGGTCACCACTGATGTGCCAAATGTGTTTTTGATGCAGTGCAAAAGCTCCGTGGTATAGACCATGGCGTGTAACAGTCTTATTTTTCTGCTCTGGATTCTCTCCACATTTTTCCTTGCGTCTCCAGAGACTCGATAGAATTTGAAAAGACACGCAGTTGAATGTCTCTGACGCGCCCGTCAAATCCAGCAGGACAGTGTCACCACATGGAGTGTGATGTGGGAAGCATTCTGTCACCTCAGACAGCAGGGAAAAGACCACACTTTTCCCCCAGAACCGCAAATTCCTTGTGCTTTCCCCTCTCATTCATTCCTGTCTAAGCATGTCCCATAATGCTTATTTCTATGGGTATACTTCTCCCTTGAGCATTGTCTTCTTTATCAAGGTTTGTCAAGATCACCAATGGACTTAAAGTAAATAATCTGTTGTGAACTATCATATATGAGACTAGGACTCTGAGGCAGGTGAGGAGATCTACATGCAATCTATGTCATTCCCAATACTTCATCTTCTTATTCACAGAATGCTGTTTTTTAGATTCGTACATTGGACACACTAAATTAAGATATTCCATCATTGTCAGTAAATTATATTTTTCTCCCCAAAGTGGTTATGAGTGAATCCCTGTGGGTATATTGATGCCATGAGGCAGTACGAATTCCATCATTGAATGGCTTTTAATCCCCTCCATAAATCCTGCCAGACAGCCCAGTAAGGCCTTAGATAATTTTATGGCTGTCAGTATAGATGCTGTTTGTTAGTTTATCAATATCTGGTTTGCTATTAGATTGGACTATTATTTATTGTCCTAATTTTTAGACTTAAAAGGAACGCACAGTGATGAGTGTCACAGAGGAGATTCATTTGTCCCTCGACATGGAATAAATAATACCACAAGTCAGTCTTACACAGTCAACATCTTTGTGTATACAGTAAATTTAATATTATAAAATGATTATATACAGAAATATACACCATTAATTTATATTAAATGAATTGAGACATGCTTAACTCCAAAGTACTAAGGATATTTTTTGAATGTGCAAGAATATGCAAATAGCTACATATTTTCACTTTTGCACCTCACTTCATAATTAGCTTTTGATTTCATTTCTACCAAATGTGATATTTGTTATTGAACTGGGAAAAGTTGCTGTTCAGCAGAGGTCCCTTTTATGTCTTTTTTCAATGTGTAACTAGCAGTGAAAGACCACTACAGCAGTGTTTTGGAGCACTGTAGCCTAGGAATGCAGTGTTGTGGTAAGAATCTAAAAGAAAATGCTGGAAGCGCTCTCTGGAATTGGACATTAGGGTTTCCATGGTTACATAGAATGAAAATGAAATAGCTGAGCTTAAAGGCTACCCAGACTCTGTATGTGTGCGTGTGTGTGTGTGTGTGTGTGTGTGTGTGTGTGTGTGTGTGTGCATGTGTGTGCGCGGTTCACTGAAGTATTAGACATTTTTGTGTGCAGCCAATTCTTTGTCAGGGTTTTTCAAAGATTTTGATGAAAGGCAGCTGAGCTGGAGATGGCATTCAATTCTTTTTTGTTGCTACGCCATGCATGTGTCCACGTAAGCTTTTTAAGTACACTTCTGACTCTTAATGGGAGCTTTCATTGCTCTACGTGCATAACAAACAAGACTTGATGCATTGAAAAGCTGAGGCGATATAATTTTTTCCCCCACTCAATGGTAGTGTCGCCATTTTATCTGTGAGGGGATCTGAAATTCATGAGCTTGCTGGATGCAGCACTGTCTTGGTTTGTCAGCACAACAGGCGTGACCCAAGAATGTAATGTGTTTAGTGTCTCTGGAGAAGGTCATTGCAATCAGTGAAGTTTATACGGTGATGTAATCCTTTTAGTTGCATCACTCATTTGGAATAGGAAAGAATGAAACATGCACATGAACACAAAACATGCACACAGGAACTCAGAGACATACATACATACTGATTATCATGACACATTACGTGTGAGTTTTCCTTTCTTAAAAAAGCCTCAGTTATCACATTGACTTTGGTATGTGAAGGAAGCAATTTTTAACCTATGTTGACAGTCAGCCCCTGCCTCTCTTAGCATGCCAGTGCCTGGTTTGTCACAGTATACTGATATCTGCAAAATTAACAGTATTTTGTAATATTATGAGTTCTGAATATACAAACCATCTTTATTTGTGTGTTTGCATTTTTGTCTGTTTTTGTGTGCTGGAGAGAATGAGCAGTGCATGTGTCGTTTGGATTCTTTGGGAAGGGTGATTCAATCTTCCATCCATGTCAACTTTTCTAGTATTCAAACCAAATATTGAAACACCAACCATTACAGAATGTAGAAGCAAATACATTTACTGTTGCATTTCACATTTTATGTTTGCTCTTCTGCCTCGTAAAATTCAAAACAACCACTTAATCTGTTGGCTTCCATTCCAAAAATACTACAGCAACCATCCAAACAGAAACAAAAGGGAGCCATTGCACCTCCAGCCCCTGGGCTCAAATGCTAGAATAAGGAGTAATTATTTGAAAATGTTTTATGGATTGTTTTGTTTTTGTTATTTCTCTAAAGCATACAATTATTTTCAGCAAATCTTCCTTTCAAGAAGGAAAATTGAAAAGGGTTATCTTTCAATGTTCAGATTATATAACATAAGGGTCATCCATGACACCTAATGAGAGTTGCACATGTTCACATAGTGATATCTGTTTTTTCTGTAAGTGTACATATTGTTATTGTTTTCCTGAATGTACATTCACTGTGGTGAGTGTGCTTGTGAAGGATAGTTTTAATGTGAAATTGTTTTGATCATAATTAAAATGTGGTCCTGTGTTCATGGTCAGTCTGTCGTTGAGGATATAGTTTTAATTGTAGATGGGATTGGAGTTATATCAGCAAAATATTCTCATTGGAGCCATAGGACCCCGTTTATAATAACCATATCCACACTGCTGTCCCTTTCATCCCTATCATATTGAATTTCTATCTTCCCCAACACCAGTTTATTTACTCTCAAAGTAAAAACATCTGGACAGCATCAGTTAATGACATGTTTCATTTTGCTGATGTATAAACTATGCTACATGCCCCCCCGATGACACACACTCATAGTATCTGGAGCGTGAAGCTTCACATTCTGAAACTGCTGATCTATTTTGTGGTATGTTGCATTTGCGAGGCAGCAATATGGTCCATAGATGGCCTCTTCTTCTGTCTGATTCATATGTGATGGTACGATGTGAGGTGGAAGATAATTCTACGTTGATCTTTTGTTTCATGGGCTGACTTTGCCCCCCAAGGCCCACTCATACTCGCTTGTTCCCACAGAGAGAAGTCTTATATTGTAAAACTGTGCCACCAGCGCATGTGGGATGGCAACTGTAAAGTCAGTTAATCAACCAGAGAGAGTTATATGTACACTCTCCACGCTTCCTGCATGAGAGAGTTCAAATGGGGATCTTGTTCCCCCCGTAAATATTTTTTTCACAGCCATGCTGTATTGAGATAGAGTGTCTCTTTTTGTTGCTGCTGGGTGCTGGAGAGACAGTAAACAATACACATGTATATCTGCATACAGACTGTTTACTACATGGCAGACCCTGAGCAATGCAAAAGAAACCTCATAATTCCATCTGTATTTATGTCACTCACTACTGCAGTCACAGTTAAATTCTTACTTGTGTCTTTATAGACTAAAAAAACGTATGCATGCTGTTGTTTTTTTATTAATGTGGTTTATGTCGTGTATAAGACATCCCATTTAAAAAACCCTGTACCCCAAACAGCCAAAACACACAATCTCCAGAGGTTTACCATTTGACTGAAATAGTATAACATATAATAGATTTTTGTTTCATTTAGGTTTGATGTAAAGGTTACCCACACTGAACCTGGCCTGAAGATAATAACTTTATCTGTTACCTGACCAAGCCCAGATGATAAAATTACCCAACCAGCGACTTCTAATAATATCATCAAAGGAAAATCACATTCAACAGTTGACATATATCAAAATCTTGCCAAAGCTTCTCCTACTTGATAAATAATGGAGTGCACTCAGTGAACAATAATAATAAAACAATACCACAGTATGAAACATTCAGCATCTTAACAAATGAACACAATGCATTCCATCTTTGTTGAGGAAACAATGCACTATAACATATAGTCTGTACAAATAAAGAAATAAAAATGAGAAAATTCAACTCAACAGTTCAAGGACAATGGAGAACACTTAGGCGGAAATAAGTTCTTCCTGTCTAAATACCTAAACATTCAAGCTGGATATATTCAGTAGCCTTAAAAATGATAATTTTCTTTGTGTGTGTGTGTGTGTGTGTGTGTGTGTGTGTGTGTGTGTGTGTGTGTGTGTGTGTGTGTGTCATTCATTCAAAATGAGATTTTAGCCCAGATTTTAGACAGCAATGAATTCAAAACCTGATATACAGAAACACTGAGCCTGATCCAACCAAAATGCTATAACGCAATTATAGGCCCTAATCAGTCCGAACTTGACATGTTCCATCACATCCCATTGGGTTTGGGTTGGCTTACAGGGCTTTAGTTCAGACTTTTTTTTCATGTCCCATGAAAAAATGACTCTAACCTCAGTGGGACCCCTTGTGAAATAAAACCTAAATGCACATATGTGAGAGAGGAAACCAGACTGCACCACATTTGTTGCATCAATCATCACGAACGGTTTAACTAAGTTAATGCCCTTTATTCAAAAAAGCTGCCTTCATTCACCGGCATACAAAGTGCTCCATTCTTCTTAACATACCAGAAAATGCGTGTGTTTATCAGTTGAACTGGCCATAGTGCACTGGAGTTGTGCCACGTTCTTATGGAATTTGGATTGAATGGGACATCCAGGCCTGCATGTTTCATACTGCCAGATGCTCTTGTGAACAAAGATACTGTGGGCTTACCTCTCAACACACATCTTAGGCCTTATAGTGTAGCTCAGTTGACATACTGTTAAAAGAAGATGAGAAGGGCTTATCTCTAAAAAGAAGTATAGAAAAAAAGAGTGGATGACCCCTGTGAAAGCATAATCTTTTCCACAGTATGGGCACAACAGCAGAATGGCAACCAAATCTGGAAGAGTATTTGAGAAGGATTATATTGATGGTACAAAATTCAACCTTATCGTACTGGGAAGTATGTGATCACATAGAAAGTCTGACGACCACTCAGCCTTGTTAAGCTAGCAGAGCTCAAAACCAAAATATTGTCTTTATGTCTTTTTTTTTTTTAAATAACTTCATCTGTGCTTAGCAGGAAATTGGAGTGGGAACACAGGGTACAATCTGCAGACAAAGTGTAGTGAAGGTTGCAGAAGAGGCTTTCATATTCAAGGATATTGTGTTTTTAAAGTTCTTGAATATACATCAATACACTGACTCCCACTTTGGAGTATTTTACTGTTTTATAAATTTTTTTGTTTTATTTATTTATTTTATCTATTTATTTAATTTGTATTGTGTGGTTCAAGCAATGGGAGAAAATATCTTCAAACAATTGAAGGGCTTCAAATATTACATTGAATGCATCTCATGAAGAAAGTAACTTATATAACAAAATGACCATTTCTCTGTACACCAAAGTGTAAACCTAACTTTTTCTGAGTCCTGCTTCTCTACCTTAACATTGACATGAAGGTCAGGTTTGTTGTCCATTGAACAAATACAATTCAAAATTATTCTTCATTATTTGACGGCTGTTTGGCTTGTACCTTGAATCAAATTGGCTGAAGTACGTATTGCAATTATGTTTATATTTTTTTGTGCCTTACACTTGTCTGGATGGAGCCCACTTTACAACAAGAGTCATTTAAACCTCAGCAGCATGGTGTTTGTTTACTGCAGAAATCCAGCAGTTTGAAAATATAGCATATTTATGTTCAGCAGTGATGGGGAGACCAGAGAGAACCGGCAGTGGCTGAGTCTTTGGGACTAATGCTTATTTGAAGTGGTCATACAGATTTAAGGCTTTCTGTGCCAACTGAGAGAAGGGGCAAATCAAAAAGATGGATGCCTTGCAGTGCAGCTGTGAAGGATAATGAATTTAGTCTACTCTCTACTGTAAGACCATTTGCAAAGCCTAATGGGCCCCAGTGGAGAAACCTGGATATTGACCTGTCTGTCATTCACCCACAGTCTTTTTAGCATTGAAAACTCGCCCTATCTTTACTCAATACAGATTTGTCTGGAATATTTTGGAATATCTCTGGGTTGGGGGAGAGGGGGAGAGAGTTCTGTCATTATCACACCTGCCTTCTGCGGTTTGCAGTCCAATAACATTTTTGTCAGGCTGAGGGAAACAGTCTGCTCTCAGCTGGCACACTAAGAAGGGTCATATTTTATGCCACGCCAAGGCACTTACTTAGTTAACTACAGTAAGCGCCGCTGTCTCCTCACCTTTTTTGGAGTTTGACAAATTCTCTCTAGAGAAGATAACCGGTGTGGAGTTGGTGGAACGCACACAGAAAGATATGGCCGCTGTAATTAGTTCATGGCACAGATATTGGGCCCCATAAATCTCAATCTCATTAAGAGCGGCTTTGGTTTCACTGGAACGTGCTCAGTCGCCAGCCACCCGTGCGGCAGGCCCGGGCCTTTTATTGTTTTTGGGATAAGCAGTGATTACATTTTTTGCTTACATGTGTCCTCTCCAGTGTGGCACATCCGGTGTTGTCAGCTCTTTGTCTGAGCCCTAATCTGCCAGGGATGACAAATGACAGATGAGACCGCGGAGACACCCCGGCCAAATTGAAAAATTATGAGCAGAAGATTTCAGCACAGCCAAAGAACCTGGCGAGCATTAACATTCAAATGGGCTGCCATTTGACAGCAGCAGGCGGTTAATATCAATATTAGTAATTTCTAAAACATTATCACTTTTCGCTCCGAGTATGGGAAGATGGAGGAAACCTGTAAAATTAACACATTTGGCATATTTAATGGAAAAAGCTTTTGAGTCTTTATTTAAATGTCATCTTGACAGGTTCCTGCTCAAAACAAAGGGGGGAAATTTTTCAAATGAAACAAGATATTACATTCACCCTGCAAGGCATAATCTATTCAATTTTAGGTGTCTGTTTTACTGTCATTTCAAAAATTGGTGTCAGATACTGACTGCAGTTTATAAACTTTGTTATGCTGTGATGATGCAATGGTCCCTTCTGTCGGTCTGTGAGTCATGCAAGACAGCCTTATGTACGTAATATTTCCACTGCTGTGCAGATGTATTTAGGAACAGTTAGCAGGTGAAAAGTAGTTGTTTATTTGACATTTTAGTTTTAACTTAAATACCCAAACCCTTTTTTCAAGCTATCCTAAAACTATGAACTATCATACTATGATTTTTAGTTTTGGAGAGGTATGTCAAATAAAGTGGCTTATTTCAGGCGCAATATTTTTTATGCCTTAATGTCTGAAATATAATAAAATGTTCTCATGCTTAACTTTTATTGTTTTGTGAATTCATATTTCATATTTCTCCAGGATCCACAACCATATGTTCAAAATCTAACTTCCTGTCAAACTAAGTAGCTAGCTAACTAACTAGATCTAACTAAAATTCATATATATGTATGTATTTTATATATTTTAAGTATGTATTTTTTAATTCAAACTGGAAATAGACAACCTGTAAACTGACAGCTTTTAAAATGAAAGTAAATCCTACAGATTTATTGGAATAACTCTGTAAATGTGGGTCAAGATAACAGTAAACCCTGGATTAAGTGAGAGTTTAATCTTTGCCATTCAGTAGGCACAGCACTACTGTCTCCCATCTCATGCTTTTGTAAGCTTGTAAAAAATGAGAAAAAAATAATAATTGGATATTTAAATTAATAAAGTACTCCAGGGAAAACAACACTGCATGAAAAGATGAAACAAATCACTTTTATTCTATGCGGACATCAGTCTTGATTGCTGTTATTTTAACCTTTTTCAATATCATTTAGACACAGTATATGCCACTGGTTCATGCATCAAATAGTTTTTAATACATAAATCCAAATGTAATGTTTGTTTGGATCTTATGCATCGGTGGGCTCATGATTTGACTTATATTTCACATCCCGTTTGGACTACACATATCAATACATTTTTGTGAAAATAACTACAACATAGATTTGGACATTATTGAACAGATATTAAATAGCCCAGGTATTGACAGGTGTGTTCAAAACAGGATCACCGTATGATATCAGCATTACTGCAAGCGAGAATAAACATCGTAGTACAATTTCCCCCATGTCCTCAATATCAATCATCTAGACATATGATACAAGTTCCTTTCAGAACTTGTTATGACCCAAAGTAGTTTTGTATGAAATGGATTGTGAATCACTGTCAAAGCAAGGATGTTTGATTATTTGCAGCATTAATTTTAGTTTAACTGTTAGCCTAATATTCACAGCCCTAATTATTATGCGTTTATACCTGAGATATAGGAAGGAACAGTTCAGTAACACATGTGTCCATAATCACTGGTTTCATAGGGTTGACCCCTCTCTATATGAGTGACATTTACACGGCTGAACTTAACTCTTTAGATAATCGACAAGCGCTCAAGGCATGTTTGACAGGGGCGCTCTGTGTGCTGTCAGGGTGAGTGACGGATGTGGTGGTCTTGATCCTATAAAACTGGGGATGGTGATGGCATGTCTCTCACATCACATTAGATCCTGGTTAAGAGGAGAGGGTCCTTTACTTTCCAGCACAATGCAATTGATTATTTCTTCCCGGATCAATGTTAATTAAAATGTAAAGGAACCTTTTGATTGTACAGTATGAATCACTGTGTCAGTTCCCTATGACCTTGTCTGACTCGTATTGTAAAGACAATCGGTAATAAATAAGTACATTAAGGTACAGACAGAACAGCGGACCAATTAGATCAAAAGACAGGGTTCTCGTATGAGGTTTATGAATTGCATTTGCAGCCCCTTGCTGTTGTACAGGCAAATGCTTTTGCATAATAATGCTACTTGTAACATTACTACTACTACTGCTACCACTAGTAATAATAACCTGCATTTGTGTAATGCTTATCATACATATCTAAGATAATTCACACCCTTGTTGGTGAAGCAACAAAGGCACAAAGGTGGCAGAGCACTCACCATTCTCCAATTGCAGTGTGAAGTCACAGACTTTTAATAAACCAAATAAAGTGGTGATTAGATGACTGGATTGGGAGGGCCTAATTGGAAATTTTGCCAGGACACTAAGGGCAAGAGTAAGGTGTAGTGGTTAGGGGCTTGTGAAAGGAACGTTGGAGGTTTGAATTCCAGGTGGGATACTGCTTTTGAACCATTGAGTACCCGAACACAGTAAATATCCAGTTGTATAAATGGGTAATATATTAAATGAAAGCCATGAATAATGGATAAACAAATGAATAATTCAAATATACACCAGGGTTAATCACCTAACTCTTTCAGAAGAGTGTCATGGGACCATTAAGGATCACAGTACATCATTACATTGGTTTAATCTTGTACTTCTACAGCAAAGTGCCATCCACCTAGCCAGCATTGCTGCTCCCCCACTTGGTCCAGAGGGAAGACTGTCCCCTTTTGGTCCACCACATCACTTCCAGCAGCAGCTTAATTTTATTGGGAGGCCTTCATTTCCATGTAATAACAAAGTCTGGCTCTGCTTAACTTCAGCCATTTGACAAGGTGAAGACTGTGTGGTATGGCTGCTGTCCAATCGCACAGTGCTGCTGTCTAACCCATAGTGTTCTTCATTATACTTTTGTGTGGTTCCTTCAGGTTCATAAGCATAGTTATGCTCTGTTTACTTGAATATATGATCATCCATTGCTGTGCATTGTTAACCAAGCAATCAAATATACTAGATTGTGGTCAATCATGATTATAGTCCCCTACAAAATAAAGTCCTTCAATCCAATTACATTACCAGCCACAGGAAAACCTCATTTGTAACAGGAATGAATCACCTTTTGAACTCGACTGCTCATGTGATCTATTGCCTTGAGCTCTGTTTTGGAGTTTCACATATAATTGACCTGCACACCTATGTCATGGATTACTGTTACATCTGAAACCCTTTTTGATGTTACTATATATATATATATATATATATATATATATATATATATATATATATATATTATTTTTTTTTTTTTTCCCTTGAATCCTCATTTGCATATATCTCCTTGAATCTTTATTTTGTAATAATGCAGTTGAATTGAAATTGAAGAACCACAATATGCATAATTTCAACAAATGAACACAGTGAAGTCTCTTTTGATACCTGGAAGTGAAGAACAGATAAATTAAGACTGAACATATTAATGAAACCCATATATACTACACACCCTCTTTACTGCCTGGAGTGTAATTGGGCTCATAATGGAAGCTGGGGTGTAGCCCTCATTGTATTTAAGTTGCTTTTGATTTTCACTGACGGGGTCCTCATCATACAAGTCTTAGCAGAAAATCAGTCTGCCTTAGGCCCAAATTCATTATTGAGAAAATGCCATATTTTACTCATATTTCCATTGCTACATTGAACATTGAACAACAAACAACAAAGAAATCAGAGCCTTCTGAACCCATAAATGTATGGATTTCCCCCCTTTTTGTAATGATTTTATCTGAGTTAGAACAATTTAATGTAGTCTTACATGTTAGTTTTACATTAGCTTGTATGGATCTGAGGAACCAGTGCATACAGTATTTGTGTTTGTGACTGCTGTAAAAACTCATACTGTTCAAAGTGGAAATATGTGAAAGTGATATAAAGATTTTAAAGTCTTTTTAAAAAAATATTTTTCTTGTTTGTTTATTTACAGATGCAATAATCGGACACAGTGTGCCGTCGTTGCAGGGCCAGATGTTTTTCCCGACCCGTGCCCAGGAACATACAAGTACTTGGAGGTTCAATACGAATGTGTTCCATACAGTATGTACAATTCTTCTCTACTTATTCCACATCAACAGTTTGAGCAGATCATATCCTGTACTATGCCCTCTTGAAAAGGGCAGATTTTCCATTGTCAGGAATGCATGCAAGTCTAACAGGGAAGATTTAAGATTGCAATGGGTATCAAGGTCACCACAACAATGTACTACAAAATGTGTTCTCTAAACCATGAAGTTTAATAATGTACGTCTTACAAGAGCTTTTATTATAGCATTTATAACAGCATACAACCTAATTTATTAGATGGCAGAGTAAGATATCAGTAGTATTCACTTTGAAATGTAAATATGACATTTCAGAGGTCTTATGATATGTAGAGAATTTGTGCCATTATTTAAGTTTTGTTTGGTATGGAACTGTCAGTCTATCACCTTTACATTCAGTGTTCATTATTTGATACTGATTACAGCTTTACATAATTATTGGTGTTTATGTGGTTGAGATTAAGGCCTGAGGCCAGTTGCATTCTTTTACAATCAGAAATCTGGTACACATCCTGTGAAAGGCTCAGTGTTACCAATTCTATCCTGCCCTGTCCTGTCCTGTCCTTGCTGTCCTTTCTACTTTATTGTTCCACCCTGTTAATCCTGTCCTGTTCCATTCTTTATACACTGCCCAGAAACCAAATGTCTGCACATATATATGCTTTTTTGTATTCCTTTCTGCAACAAATGTTACACACATACTTATTTTCTAGTATAATGGAATCAATATTATAAATATTTCCTCATTTATATTTGTACAAACATGGGAAATGAGTGGCTGATTTATAAAATGTCTATCTTAAAATAATTATCACTTCTGGTTGATTTCAGTTTGTTGATGCAACATTGAAAGGTTAGTTTCCAGTAGATTCTGGCTGTATGGATGACAAGCAGTCTGTTTTTACTGAGGTTGCTAAAGAACTTGGACATTAACAGTTTTGTCAAGCAGTATGCTATACCACTGTCTTGTTTAATTTGTCACTGCCTTTTGTAACTCTCTTCTCCTAGCGCAACATTCTAGGCCTGTTTTTGCTATTGCCTATACCACTGACATTTTTTCAATCACAGATCATGATGCATTATGTACATACAAACAGAAATATGATATGGTTAAGGTTAGTAATAACTAGAAACCAGTATTAAATTGCATGTCTCCATATTGTGTCTGCTTGTGAACAATGAGTGAGTCTGATTTGTTTTCCAGTATTCCTGCGAGAAAAATGTAGCCCTACCTAACAACCTACTTTTGTATTTAGGCATCTAACAAATATAGAAAATAGCACTGTTTGTATGAATGACGTGATTTCCTTCTTTAGGTGCTTTGAAAATATTAATACTTTCACTTTTCCATGAACTTTATGGCCTCAAGTTTTTTAGTTCTATCACTGAGCCTGTATGCAGAAGACACGACTATTAATTGGTTCAAAATAATAACTTGTGATTTGCTGAATTTTAAGGTTCTGCAGGCTGTATCTTTGCACCATATTTTGTAAACTGGAACAATAAGGTTGGATCTGATAGAGGTAAATCAGAAATACCAATTTTATAAGTCCCAAGGGTCTTATTTTCTGCATTTCCATTTTGCCCTCTCCCTCTGCGGTATACCATGCTGAAAATCAGATAAACAAAGAACTACAAAATTTTCCCATGCCACCGAAATCCCCTGGGACTGTTATGGAGTTTCTGTTCTCAAGTCAGTCTGTAATGTTTGTCAGAATGTGGGACGCAAGCCTCTAATGGGGTCATCAGGAAAGCACAACAGCATTTGACTTCATCGGTATTTCAGCTGAACTCACGCTGGATGTAGAATCGCAGTATGATACAGGATCAACAGCCCCTTGCTGGGACTTGGACCCATTTTGTACACACGCAGGGAGCGTGTGTGCCGGCTCTGTAGCAGAAGGACCCACCCTGTGCAAGGAGACAGTGGCTGGCTTCTGTGGATCTCAACCAAGATCGTGTCAATGATGCTTGCAGCATGCCAGCACTCATGGGGTGGCAGTGTATCATACTAGCAGAGAGCAGGACTCATAACCGAAAGGTTGCCGTGCTGTTGTATCCGTGAGCAAGGTACTTAACCCAGAATTGTCTCAGTAAATATCCACCTGTATAAATGGGTATGTAAAAATGTAAAAAAAAAAAATAAAAATAATAATAATAATAATTGTAATGTGTGTAAGGCACACTGGATAAGAGTCTCTGCTAAATACCAATAATAGTGTAAATGGAATCATCATGTGTTAAATATAACCTTCTATTCAAGCAATGCCGCTTTAGATAAAATGAGCATTTGGGACTGATATTAGATATGGAGACAAATCTGTCAGGTATGGCTACTCTCAATAGATGGCCCGGCAGCTATATTACTGTTTAAAAACCGACATTCTCACATTCTCAGAAACCTCCTTCCTCACGAGTTCACAGCCAAATTTAGTCAGAAGTACCAGAATATGACAGGAAATGCTGTGTCTGTCAAGTGCAGATTTGCTGGAGGAGGCTCTCCAGACACACACATTGTAGCCGGTGATATCCGTCACAGAAATGTGAATGGAAAATGTGAGGTGTGAATGGAATCTCCAACATAAAGCAGGGATAAACAGAGGAACAGGAAGGCAGGAAAAAAGTCACAGGATGCACAGCCAGTGCCGTTTTTTTATTGTCCATTGTCTTTTGTGAACTTGGCACAAAGGGCGAGAGTGGACAGCTCAAAGTCCTTCACTGAATCAGAGGGAGTGTTCTAATGTCATCGCTTTCGCTGCCCCCAAACCAGTGAAGTTTTTGTTTCCAGAGATAGATAGAATTGGAGTGCATACCTCAACTTTGTGTCATTTAAACTGTTTTTTTTTTTTTTTTTTTTTTTTTGTGACAGTTCTGTTGCAGAGAAACAGATGTTTGTCTTTTACTGAAATGGTTGATTAACTTGAACATGTTGACATGCTTGGCAGTCTGTTCAGAATAGCCTGGTGCAAGCCTATGGAATGTCACTGACAAGAACACCTTATATGGCATAGTATGGTCTATACTGTATGTGTGTAAAATGGATTTCTGGTGTACATTGTACAGTAAAAGATGTGATGGGTACAAGAAGAAAATGATTTTCACAACTTTATGAGTTCCACAAGGGGAAGTGATGAGCTAAGTAGAGATATTTTTACTGCACAGAAAATGTTGTTTTGATATTGCTTAATGTGAACTCAATGACACAAATAGATGATACCAAGTGGAATAATCATTTAATTCATATGAGCATGATGTCTTCTGTACACATTTGTTTTAAGTACACAGATAGAAAAGGTAATGTGAATCCTTGCATAGAGGGAACCATGCATTGCTATACTTAGCACTGTTCCTCACAATTGTACAAGGTAATTTTCCTGTTTAGTTTGAAAGGTGTCTGTTGGCCCAGCTCTTAGAAACAATATTCTTTAAAAAGGACAGGGAGAGGGTCACCTCTCGAGTTGTTAATTGAGATAAGATCTCAGTTTTTTCTCATGGTGAGTGAATTTAGTCAGGTACCATGTGCTCCAATGGTTAAAGCACTAGCCTCTTAACCTGATGGTTCTGGGTTAAAATCCTAATTGGCAACTGCTACTGAAAAAGGCACTCCGCTTCAATTGATTCAGTGTGAATGGTTTTCACTAAGCACCATATGTACAAGTTGTTAGTGACCCTTAGTAAGGGGTTCAACTAAGCAAATACAAAGCAAGTATGGTAATTTGGGAGACTATCACCAGTTTTGCTCAGTCAATTTGTTTAGTTGTAGCAACAAATGAATAGTTTGTGTTTGCTACCATGAAGGAACCAGAAGGTTTGTTCATTCTCTGGGCTATCAAGGGGATCTCCACTCCTACAGTGTTGGATGTTGTGTGATTCGTACTGCATGTTATGAAGTACGAATGGTTTGGCAATCAGGTGTGATTTCATAAAGTGGAAAAAACAAAATGTTTCAGAACATGGGAAATGGGCAAGAAAAGGCAGACCTTTAGATAATTCCAGGTAAATATCTTCTCAAGAAACTAGACGATTTGTGATGGGTTAATTATTGGATGGTGAAATAAAGGGAGGCCTGTAAACCAGGGCCTATCCAGACTGTCACAGCAGGGTTGAGTGATTTGAGAGACTAATAAGAAAACCAGCCACCCATTGAGAGAATTTCGTCAGCAAAGAATCTTTACTTTGTATCCCACTGACAAGTTGTCTCTCTCTCTCTCCTCCTTGCGGAGCATGGTTTCATCAGTATTCTGTCCGGGAACCTCGGCATCCAGGAGTTACTGCTCTCCCTCTCAATACCCTGTCAACAGACTCCCAACAAGGGAACACTTCTGCATCTCTGCTATTTGGGGCGATAAGCAGCTAAATGTGATGGCTGCAAGGTTTTTTGCGTATGTCTTCTGTAGTTTTTGGTGAGAATCTTATATGAAAACCTGGGCGGAGAGACACTGAATTTTGCGAAACGGCTATGACAGACCTCTACAGGAGCTGTACTTTTTCCCCAGTTGATCTGATTTAAAATAGTGTTGCACTCGATGGAATTAAATGCCTTGTTTTAATGATTTGATAATGATTTATTGTATTGATTTGTAATACAGTATCTCTGATATGTCATTCTAGAATTATCGTCCTACCAAATCAAAACTGAACTAAAGATGAATCATATTTATGGCTGTTCAGCATGTGTTTCATCTCAGGGGCTAAGTGTGCGTGTGTGGGCATTTGTGTGTCTGCATGTGGGTGTGTTCATTGGATTGCAGTGATGGTCATGCTTGTATTATGCTCTCAGTGCCTTCTCTGTCAGGGCTTTTATGATGACATATTATCATGACTCAAATTTCCGGAACAGCTCCCTTCACCCTTGACCTTGACTTTCACCAGTGATAAAAAGTCACAATGGACCCTTGTCCTTTCTGTAAGGCTTTTAAATTCTGTTTTGTACCATTTTGTATTTTATGTGTAGCTCCTTTCAGAGGTCAACCCTGTGGTCCTCACAACCCAGTCTTATACACAGCCTTAATTAATTGAGGCCTCACCTAACAGAGTTGAATTGCTGGCTGCTTGGATGTGAAAATAAGACTCAAATGAGATGGTTTCTCAGCACAATGATCACTGACCCCTGTTTAGAACCAGAGTTTTTCCTTATGACCTTGTCTGCATCTGTTTCTCAAATTCCCCCTTTACAACAAGGTTTTTTTTGCATGCATACCAGTGGGAGTATTTTGAACTCTATTTATGTGATTAAATCCTAGCCGTAGTAATAGATGGCTTTGGGGAGATTTTATTCTACCTTTTGTCTGCTTGAATGCATACTGTGTTTATAGTTAGAACTTGAACATCTGAATATGCAGACATTGTATGAGCTCTCACACTGCCAACTCCATGGAATATGCACAGTCCAGACCACGTATGGTTTTCTGCAAATATTGAAGAGGCCAAGCTCCATGAAGCACTGCAGGACACAGAAGGAGGGCAAACCGAACATTGAAATGTGTCCAAATAATAGCACAGCACATATGCTCAGATAAAAGACACAGGGAAATCAATTTATTCTCTGTTAATTATCACTGATTTTATTTTGTCAATGTAATACCATGTTGTTTTCATATTACAAAATGCATTTCACATTACAGTTCTAAATATGCAGCTGAAAACCTAATTTACACCTGACTGATGTTGGCATGTTGTTTATTGTGCAAGATTCGAATCATTCATAAACAGTATAATAATTAAGCATTGTGTTGGCAGGTCACTGTGCACCTGGTACCAGTGTTATCATTCAGCATCAGCAGAGCAGGGAAAATAGATTATAAAACAATTTGCCCCATTTATGTATATCATATTTATTGGGCATTCACATAATGTGATAATAATGTGCAGCACAATATGCCTTTGTCATCCCTCAAACAAAGAACACCTGTGACCTCATTCAGATATCATGTGAAAATTCATTTGTCTGTTATAGTAGTGGAGAACTGTTATGAGTTTGGTATATGTATCCTAGTATCCTCTGTCTCCCTGTGGGAAGAGCACAAAGTAAAACTCAAAATAACATCTAAAATAAGGTCATAAAAGTAACAGAATATATGATCCACACGAGGGATTCATTTTTTCCCCTATCTAAATGGGTGATCTGAAATACTTATACAAAACCCTGTAAGTGAGATTCCCGGTCCTCCAGAGTTTGAACAGCTTGAAGTCTGCTGCATATACTGCAATACTGGTGCTAAAGGTACAATCATAGCTCTTTGCATCACATATCACCGTCCACTCTTTACTGTGACATCAGTGGCATTGTTCTATGTCCAGCACCACTGGGACAGTAAACAGTGCAACAGATGGCTGCTTACTCCACTTCAAATTGAATGCAACACATCTGTTTTTGAATTGATTAATGTATTATTCATGAATTGGTAGAGGTGATAGATGTGTTTGGACATGCACTTTTGGAGAAGAGAAGAACTGTGTGAGAGAGAGAAAGATTAGGTTAAATTAGGCTCGACAGGGCAGGATTCTGGGTCAAAGTGAGGAGTTCTTAAGGCAAAATGCAGAGGTCAGATATTGGATTGCTGTACGCAATCCAGTGCTGTCAGATGGATTTCTAATAATAAGCCCTGAATCTGCTCTTTTTTCTTCTTCATAGAAAAATTGACTTACTGCCTCCATTATACTCTAATATAAAGTGAGCTGACAGTGATTGAGAGCACCATGAGATAGAAGTACAGTAACAGAATACATCTTTCATTCTTTTATTGCAATACATTTTATTATATATTCGTTGTTGCTGTTGACTTATTTACTGAATGTAATGACATATACATTCTAACTTATATAATTGTATTTAATTGAATAACTGAATATTTTCCACAAATCTTCAAACCTTGCATTTATACTGCAAGTAACTGTATACAGTATTTGTGTTCTTTTTTTACACTGACCGTTGTCATGTTTTCCAATTCTAACATTTGGGGAAAGAAACAGTAGCAAAGCATAATGTTTTTGTATAACATAGCGATGTATGTGAAATGGTGTACTTATGCTCTATTGTAACATAAGCAGTGTTTGACAACCAGGCCACTGAAATTGAAAGGAAGAATTTGGACTTGGAGGAATTGCTGAGCTGAATGTGGGGGTGATCCGTTGTTCCTATAAAATGACTTTCAGCCAGTGAAGCTGACATACAAAATAACTAAAAGACTCAGTGGAACTGCAAGCCACCACAATGACTATGCAGAATGCATTTTCATTCTAATAGGAAATTAACTTGATAAAAGTACTAACAAGACTGTAATTAATGAAGTGGTCTCTTGGGTTCTGAAGTGCTATTTGGCTAATATTCACTGTAAGGTAGAAAGCAGCCTAGTTCCCAGTATAAAGGCTGTGGTAATCCTGAATGACTAAGGTTCTGTGTTCTCAAGTTTGTGCCAAAAATGTCAATGTCACAAAAAGTTTTCCTGGACTATAAAAAATATGAAGAAACCATACCTGTTATTAAATGACAGTGAGCCTTGCACTCATGGTTTCTACGGTTCCTATGTGTTAGCTAGCTAGCTATCATGTGTGAATTCATGACTGAATTGTTGAAGTTAAAAATTGTCTGTATTAGTACAGTGTTACAATGCTTGTCCATATTTAATATTATTACCCATGATTGCTCTTATCCAGAGCAACGTCCACCATTTAAGGCAATTAAATCCAGAAAACTTCAAATATTTAAATTGGAAGTAAGAATGACCCAATGCCAAAAAAGACTGGAAATTCAAATATGCGCATACTTGACTTGTGTTCTGACTAGTATTTGCAGGAATGTTTTGATGGAACGTTCTTACAAGTTTTATAGGACAGTTTTGCTGCTCTGAAGGCTTTTGATGTGAGACATAAGCACAGAGATCTGAAAGCTGTGTTTATTCTGTGGTATTTTTTTTTTTGTGCTTGCCATTCATTGTCTGATAGCTTAACACTGTTCGTAGCAGTAGGACATTTTGCACATACACGATAGTGAAATAAAATCACAGTAATTCTGCATTGAAAAAGTGCTTAAAATAACATTTTAAAACAAATTCAAAACAAAATAACGCAACATAAAGTAAATAAAAACAATAATCATTAGAGTAAAAATAACAATCATCATCATTGTTGTTTAGAGTGTAGCATCAAGAAGTGAAGCCCAATAAACTGTAAAAATCATTTGTCAAATAAAGCTCTAGTTTTTTGATTGGACCAAACAGTCAGCTAATCACTGCAGAGCTAATATATGCGTGTACATGTAGTATATAGTATATATGTATATAGTAATTGTGTAATAATTGGCTGTAATTAAAATCTAGAAGCCAGGTATACATGTTTTGAAATATGTAACAGTTCCTTCTCTGCTATAGGATGACCATCTTATCAGAGGATATGATGTGAAACACAGTTTAAAAACTAATTTGAGATGCATCATAAGGCAGCAAAAATCATTGCCAGCAAAAAATGTTTTTATAGCAAAGTGAAGCTGTAATTACAGGGAGCATGATTAGCAATGTTGTGTAAATTACAATGTTAGAGATGAACCAGGAATGTCAAATCAGTTTTTCCTAATAGCTGTGCGTGCAATTATAGTCGATCAGGTCTTGTTCTTGGCTCTTGTATTTGAGGCAGAGGGTTTGGGGTGGTAAGTGCTGCGACTATGGGTCTAACTGGTGATCAGACACCTCAGGGCATCCATGTGACCACCCATGTTAATGGAGAGTCCAATGTTTTGCATTACTAATTAAGCTCCCTCTAGATACACTATGCAACCCGATGAAGTGCTCACCACATGTGCCCACAACTTTTTTTATTTATTGTAATCTATTTATTTTCATGGTTTTAGAAATCAAGGCACAATTAGCAGATGTAATCAAGTTAGTTATGCTCCAGTTTCAGAAAACCCCTTTCCTAGATGTTTGTTTGTTTGTGTGTGAGTGTGTGTGTCTGTGTACGTGTGTATGTGTGTGTGTGTGTGTGTGTGTGTGTGTGTGTGTGTGTGTGTGTGAGAGAGTGTGTGCGTGTGTGTGTCTGTGTGTGTGTCCCAGCATTACAGTGTCCCCTGTGGATGGTTGCTTGGCTGTGATCCAAATCTCAGCATCTTGCACAAGATCACTTTCCTGGGATCATCGAGGTTGTGAAATGGCATTTTAGCTAGATATACCCTACGCATAGATTGCAGTCATGACCTCCCATATCCTTAGGCACATGCTATCGAGCCTTATAATTTGAGTAATTAATAAGGAGTCTAAGTCTGTTCACAATATCCTCACAGATTCAGATAAAAATTAGCTTCATTCAACCATGAATCTCTATTAGGCACTCTGACTATAATGATATAATTTCGATTACCTCACAGTCATTGTGATAAAGTGGAATTAGTTAATTATTAAAATACTGATCCATGGAGCTGTACATCACATTTTTATACCAAAAGGTAATTGTGTGTCTCGCGTGTGTCTTGTGTGTACCTCACATGCATTTTTTTTTTTTTTTTTTTGGGGGTTCTGGACAGGGAAATGTAAGTTTATCATATTATTATAGCTGATGTTTTCCATCTGTTCTCCACATTTCTTTCCCATAACTGGAATTGTGGAAACATAATTGCTGTACATATCTGCAAAATATGTCAAATACATCATATGTTGTTATTCAAAGGGAAAAATCTATCTAAAGCCAATAGAGAACTGTACAGAATACAGCTAACTAGGTAGCTTCCACAAGATGTGTTTCCTATTGGCACACACTCATACACATGGTGTGTGTGTGTGTGTGTGTGTATATATATATATAATATGAAAAAAATTATGTCCGAATTTCTGTTTTAGATCTTTACAGAAGTAAATAAAGTCAATCAATATCAATCAATAAGTAACAGTTGCAATAAAACATTACAATATTTTTTCCAATCTGATGTTTTACTCTATCATCTGTCTATGTATGTGAAAATTCAGAACAACTAAGATGCCTTCCTTCAAATATCTAAATGACAGCGCAGACAGAATCTTATTACAGTCTCAGTGTAGATGAGACATCTCATTTGAAGTGATTTCTTTTTTTTTCTTGAGCTTTGTGAAGCACTAAATTTAGACCTCCTGTCGCATCATTAATGATGGAACTTGGTTGTACCAGACAAATTATTTCAGTCTGCCAGAGCAATGCAAAAGTGACCTTGGTCATAGATCGCTGATTTCATTTGGGGAAGAGATAACAGTTAGGCAAGCAAATAGTTTTCAAGGTTTAATATGCTCAGACATTGCTTCTTCATATGAACTCTTATCTTCCTAAAAGGTTAATTTCCTTGCAATTAATGAGAACCATATGATCTTAAAGCTGAGGGTAAAACAAATAAAGTATCAGTAGCTCTCTTCCTTCCCAAAGGGAAATTCCAGGTGTTAAATCAACAGCACTCATTGCATATTTATAGTCAATGGAATGTGTTCGCAGAGGCCCAACTGAATGGAGAAATCTGCAAATAATAGCTAATAATATTGCATTCCAGATGCTGTTGGGATGACACAGTGAGACAAAGGACCAGTTTCGTTTCATTTTAGCTATCATGAATGTAGTAATGAGAGTTTAAGTCATCTTAGGGAATTTTTTCATTAATGTTTCAATTAAATAGAATTTGTAAATATTAGTTTGTGTTATTCTGTGTTTCAGTTGATTTTTCAACATAATTTCACATTTGAATATAAAAAATGGACCATCTCAAATGGAGTGTTACAGAACAATCATGGTTTGCTGTATTGCATGGCAAAAAATGTCACTGCTCATTTAAAATGTCATATTGACCCACAAGGCTGTTCACCCTATTTGCCTTAATTATTTAATCAAATTCAAAATTAATTCATGCTGGTAGAGGTGCAGAAACATTGACTGATTGACGGAGGAACGCAATGTAATGTTTTAGAATATTTTAGAATGTTTTAAACATAGTTGTTGCTTGATTGTTTTAAACTGACCTTTGTTAAAATGTTACATATCTCTACCAAGGTTACATATGTCTGCTTTCTGAAAACCTTGAATGAATAAACAGAGGTCCTTCGACTTTTGTCGCTTATTAGAATATAATAATTTTTCTCCAGTGAGTGAACAGCATAGTTGACACATGACGGACATTATATAAGTTTTGTGTGAAAAATACAATTTAAGCTTCAGTAGCGCTGATTAATCCCATCTTATTGAATAAAGGATTATCAGACAGGAGTTGTGAAGAGACAGATGTCTGTCATGCTGTTTACGGTTCAGCTGATCTGTGCGAGGGAACAGACCCACATTTTAATGTGTGGACAATGCAAAGTTGTCTGTCTGCTGTTTGTATTGCTCTTCTTTGTTGCACATGTTCTCACATTGGCACTGCAAGTGGAGAACTAAGAACTGCAAATTTGTATGTGAATTCCTTGAGGTCATATAATGGGTATTCTCAGTGATAATGTACTCTTTTCCACCTGGATCTGAAAGGGATTTCAGATGTTGCTTGGTGCTGAAACAGACCCTCCCTGGAAAACCAAACTTTTTGACTGCCTGAGAGAGAGAGGGCTTTCAGTGGGCCAATGTGCTTAACATGACTACATGGTGAGGATCAGATTATATAGTCATCTTGTTCACATTCACTTTAGATTGTCTTGGGTAAAGAAAACATGTACTGTGCACTTTCTTTAAGTGTTCATGATTGAATGAATGAATGAATGAATGAATGAATGATTTTTATTTGCTTCTACCTCATTTGTATCCATGGTATTCATTCTGTATATCATAAACCACAACAAGCCACAAGTGATCTTTAATCCTTTAATGACAAATCTTGTTTTTGAATTCTGTCCAGTCCATGTTGCTTGATACCCTCTTTGAGAATCAGGTAAAGCAGTACCTGTAATGTTAAATTATAAGAAGTTGAGTCACTCTTTGAGTCAGTCCTTCTTGGAAAGCTGTTATGCAAGCTTTGAACTGTGTTGAACCAGTGGAAGATTGGGCAATTCTTCAAAAAGGAAAGTCTCCATTTATTCGTTAGATGAAGGAGGTGGACATATACTCTGCCCTCTATGTTCCAGAACTTCCGTAAAGGTATTTGACTACATCCATGAAACCACAATCCGTTTAGCAACGTGTATGGGAGGTGTTATCATCTTGGGTTACTGGGACATCTTGAGGAAACATGTTTACACCCTAGGGTGCACCTGGTGGCATTCATTGGCCTTAATTCACCCATTGCAAGGTAATAAACAGACCCAGTGAGTCCCATGAGATGGCTGCCCATACCATAACAAATCCTACATCATGTTTCATAGCTGGGAACAGGTAATGTGGGTTCTCCAAACATAAATCCATCCAGATATAAGAAAAAGAGTAAAAGACAACTCATCAGACCATATTACTTTCTTCCACTGCTCAAGTCCATGATTTTTGGTAATTATACCAGGCTATGCATTGCTGTGGATTGTCCTTAGTTGCAACCAATTTCTGAATGGCACCCCTACCATAAATATCAGCTTTGTGAAGCTCATGATGGTATAAATTCAGTTCTGTGGTAATTTTCCTTCTATCCTTGTTAGTGAGCTTTGACTTGAGACCGCTGCTCCTTTATTCTGATCCAGTTTTACAGATGTGTCTCATTAGCTGATCTCACAGGATTCATCTAGCTAGCTCGCTTCTCAATGGCGAAGCACAGAAGCATGCACTGTTTGTTGAGCTTGATGCAATGGTGCAATATATATATTGCACAAAATAGCTGCAATATACATATAAAGTGCACTATGCATATATCAACTTATGATTAAATCACTGCACTTTTCAGTAATGTCATTGCCAGAGAGGAGCATGAAGTAATGCCATTTTCATGTTTTTTTCTTTTCTGTATTTTTGCCTTTTTCTGTCTGTGCAAGGGAACAGACCCACATCTCAATGTGCAAACCATGCAAATTAGTCTGCCTTCTGTTTTTGGAATCATTGAATCTTAAGTTAAAACGGGCATTTTGCAATATTAGTATGGCATTTGTTTATGCACTTACCCCTTCTGCACCTTCTATATTTTGATATATTTGATTAATTATACTGAGGTTGGAAATGGGAACAATACAACATTATGCATCAATGGGTACATTTATTTCAGGTAGTGTATAACTATGTTGTTTGTCCTTTCAAATGTTACTGAGTTAGTACCACTGCACTGGTGACCTCATACTACAAAAGTCAATGATGTGATTTACATTGTTTTCTCCACAGGGTATGGCAAGCCCCACATAACTGTTGTTATTGATAGTAGACTTGCATCACAAGACACTGGTAAATTATGTAAGATGTTTTTGATGAAGAGTAAATATGCCTGACAATTATTGCACCATTAATTTATTCTCTTTTCTCTCTTTCTCTTATCTCTCCCCAATGCCTAAAATAGAAGTGGAACAAAAAGGTAATTAAGTACCTTTCAAATTACATGCTCCTTTTATATATGGCTCTGTATGCTTTATCAAATAATAATGGAATGCCTTATTAGCTCTGTCACCATCTGTTTTAATGCCCTATTCTCCATTAATGCTCTGAGTGTACACTTCCTTGTTCATGTCAATTACAAGTAAGGCCTCCATTCAATCTAACCACAGTGTCTTTCCCCCTTAACTGAACTTGTGACTTTTTTATTCCACATGCAATATATTTTCAACAATATTAGTGACCGGATGCCTTGTAATGCTGCTTGAGAAACGATTACATTTATTAATATAGTATTGTCCTGAATATTAGGTGGTCATAATTACCACGGAACACTCCTTTTCAAAGAAGGTTTAGAAAAGGCACTGGCAGTCCCAGCTTTATAGTAAATTGGTTTATAATTATCCATGTTAACATTTATAAAATGCTGCTGTATATTGTTTTATAACAAAAATCTGCATTTGTTATAAGATAGAAGCTGGAGAGCAAAACTAGTGAAGAAACAGAAAGATGTTCTTTTTCCTCCAGTGTGACTCTTATCTTCGTTTCTTCTTGATCTGTGGTGAACCCATGAGGGGAGCTAAGGAAAGATTTATTTTATCCTTAGCGTGCTGTCCTCACTCGCCCTGTCAATAAATGCTGGTCTGAAGACCATCTGTTTACATGAGTGTTGCCCTAGAGCAGGTTCTGCACAGATCGTCTAGCCTGTACATCATCAGGATGGGCTGATAGTGGGCCCAGATGATTATGTTACTCCATCCATATAATGTGAAGATAAGTAGATCTGCCAAACATCTACTCTAAACTGATGTCTACTAGCCAGCACAGATGATGTGCATCTGATTTCTGAATCAGCTGTTCATGTTGATTATTTATAAATTTGAATATTTATTCTGTACATAACATGTTTAAGTACATTTAAAATACAAATATATGTATTTACACGAGCTGCATAGTTGATTTAAGCATATATTTATGCTTATATATATATATATATCTCCTATTTCTGTGAAAAATCTGTTTTATGTTTGAGAATACATACTTTTCTCTGTGTACATATCAACGGTGTAGAGAATTAGCATTAGATGTTCAACCTTCTGAAAGTGTAGTAGCAGAACATATTCATATGAACATATTTCAAGTTAAAAAATAATACACTTCATGAATTATTATTATTATTATTATTATCATTGTTGTTGTTATTATTCCACAGAAACTGTAACAATTCTGAATAAATTACCCATAGTACCACATGTTATTGTTCCATTTTATAGTCAGAGGTGTAGAAATCCTTAAAAAATTTGATTTGTTAACAACTCCCCAGCACATCTCTTGAATGTTTTTGATATGAAATCAAAGGAATAGGAGTTGAGACCACCAACAGCTCATCAAATGAATTAACCGCACTGTAAGTTACATCATAATTTTAGCGATAGCAGTAACCTTCAGGCAATGCCTGTCGAAGACAGAGCAGGTGCTACATGCCATCCATGCATTATCAATGGTACATTATTATGCATGCAGCAAGCACAGGAATACTGGACCCTCATCCAAGATCTTATTTAAATCTATGTCAGAGGCATAATGCATATAATACTTAGCAGAGCATGTAAATTTCCCATATTCCATTGTTCACTATAGGGTTCCCAGTATCCTTAATAATGCACAAATTAGTCATTAAATGGAAAGTATATGTCTTGGCAAGCTGTTTACAATTATGATTTCTCAAAAAATAGTGTTTTCATTCCCTCCTGTCAGTATTTCTTCCTAATCACTTTTTCTTTCACTTTCACCTTTACCCATGTTTGAATTCATTTACTAGATGCTTCTTCAGTCATCTGTAATTTACATCTGAAGACTTTTTTAAAGACTTTACTGAAAATGTGTGACCCTGCTGTCAACAGGACATGATAGTAGATCTTCTGTATGTGTTGGTGCATTTTTCTAACACTTTTTTATTAAATATTATCTCTCCCCCAGCAGAATCACATGAGCCTCCATATTTTTTTATTTATGGCTCATAAATAATATGGAAATGGAGCTCAGTTTCATCTCTCACTTCCCAACAGTATCAGATCAGACAGAGGAAATGCATTCTTCAGCAATCGCAAATATGTGGTTGCCATACTCTGAATTACCTGATTAACAAAGGAAAGCTCTTTTTTTCTTATTCCCCTTGCCTGGAAGTTATTTTCCTAAAACATAATATTGGACATTGCTGTTTTGTACTGTGCAGGGCAGGAATAATCACAATGACAAATATCATCTATCACTTGTTGTACTAGAGGAAACAGTGACCCATCTGTAAATGCATATTAAAAGTAATTACTCTCAAGTCCGGTTTCCCTGGATCTGAATCTTTACAAAGAACGATAGAGTTAAAGACAACCATAAACTATTGAGAATTTATCAATTTGTTGATTTATTGCCTTATTGGTGTGACATGAATTCTATGGACAACTCTGTTGTGCCATATCAAACTGGCCATATCAATCTTGCCTTATTGTTAGTGTGTGCATATAAACCTACCCTCCATTTAAAAAGTTACTAACATAACATTACAACAGAAATACTGAATTTCACAGTTGTTGCCAGATGTTGTCAGATGTTGCCAAAAAAGGATTGACTCAGAAATTTGGATCTGCTCTTAATCACATTTTGTTAGCAATCCCAGGCATTTGTGCCGTTCAGTATAAACAACCTTTCTGTTTTCTGTTACAAGGACATTTTACATACATTACAGATGCTTTCACTGATAGGAACTGGCACAGATTGTAATTTGCATGTCAAGGCATGCAATAAGCGTTTCTATCCTTGCTAGCCAATATATGACCTCTATCATGTGAAATAATTGCAAACAATGGCTGATATGCTAGCCATGATATATCGGTGAAGCATTCAGAACATCTGATAATAGTGAGCAGCATCTCAGCTGTAAAGATTGGGTATGGTGTGTGAACCTTTTGATCAAGGTCAAAGGGTGTAGGACAGCTTCTGAAAAATTGGAACGTCTGAGGGTTGAGTGACGCCTTGTTTTCTCCTGCCCCTTGGGTATCATTACCTGTAAAGTAACCCTCTTGCTTCTCATTCATCTTCACTCCATAGTTTTTCTCTGCCCTGGCCTGCTGAGGGGAGTATACCAGAGTGAGCACCTCTTTGAATCTGACCACCAGTCAGGGGCTTGGTGCAAAGATCCTCTTCAGGCATCGGACAAGATCTACTACATGCCTTGGACGCCCTACAGAACAGACACGCTAACAGAGTATTCCTCTAAGGAAGACTTCATTGCTGGCAGGCCCACGACCACGTACAAACTCCCTCACCGTGTGGATGGGACTGGGTTTGTGGTGTACGACGGAGCTCTGTTCTTCAACAAGGAGCGCACGCGCAACATCGTCAAGTTCGACCTCCGCACCCGCATCAAGAGCGGGGAGGCCATCATCGCCAGCGCCAACTACCACGACACCTCCCCCTATCGCTGGGGTGGGAAATCAGACATAGACCTGGCAGTGGACGAGAACGGGCTGTGGGTGATCTACGCCACCGAGCAGAACAATGGCAAGATTGTGATTAGCCAGTTAAACCCCTACACGCTGCGGATCGAGGGCACCTGGGACACAGCATATGACAAAAGGTCTGCGTCCAACGCCTTCATGATCTGCGGCATCCTGTACGTGGTAAAGTCCGTTTACGAGGATGACGATAATGAAGCCACGGGAAATAAGATCGATTACATCTACAACACTGACCTGAGCAAAGATGGATACCTTGACATACCGTTTCCTAATTCCTACCAATACATTGCTGCAGTGGATTACAATCCCAGAGACAATTTGCTGTATGTCTGGAATAACTACCATGTAGTGAAGTACTCCCTGGACTTTGGAGCACTGGACAACAGGCCAGGTAGGTGTACATTTTTAGATATACACAACCTTTTTAATTTCAGTATCCTAAACTTGACTTTTAAAAGTTTTATTTAAGCCTGCTCTATTTAATTACATTGATGTCTGCGTAAAAGTGTCTTAAAGAGAATGGGGTAAACAATATAAATTATCTAGAGGAGTGTCTGGAGTGTCTAGAGAATCCTTGACAAGTTAAATTGAGATTTGTGTGTGTGTGAAGGTTAATGTGAACAATATGTAGTAGTCACAGCAGCATACATTTTCTGCAAGAAACATCCAGTGTACTGGAAAAAAATCCCTGCCATTATGTATGCATTTTCTGTTCTTAATTTATACTTTTCACACAACAATTCATATGCTATTGGGAAGTATACAGTTGTTTAATTTTGTAATTGTATAAATACATACTTAGAATGATTGGTTAAAAAGCATCCCAAATTTATTAGCAGACTATACATAGAAGTAACTATGTTCCTTTATGGTACTTAGAATAATACAGAATGTGGAGAGAAATTGGCCTTTCAGAAGTAATACCTACTGTGGATGCACTGATATCTGGAATATATCTGGAGATAGCAGCGTCAGTATTGCAAAATAGACACTTAAATGTGAATTGAATATTAATCATAACGTAATGTTAATTATCACTTCATGCATGCTATTTACGTCTGCTTGGTACAGTTTCACTGTGCATATTGACCATGATCACATGGGCAGGAAAGACATCTTGTGAAAAAGGATAGCATCTTTCAGGTGAGATAGCAATTAAATCTGCCCTTCCCAAGGATGAACACAGAATTCCCATGAGCATAGAGCTATTTGCTGAGTGTAATTGCTTCTCACTTCCTTTTAAGAATGAATGTGGTTTGGCCCATACTTTATTAAATGATGCTGTATTAAGCAAAGCTTTTACATGCATTTGGGAGTTGCACTACAAGAAATTGTCTGGAGGATACTCTGCAAACTTTGTTTTTACCGATCACCTCTGGAATAATGGACCTTTTGTTCTTGATGGATTTCTAGCAAAGATCCATCCGTATTCACTGGTTTGACCCTCAAAGTGATATCAAGGAAAGGTTGCCGAGTATTGGAAAATGCAATGAATATAAATAATATAATATCTGGATAGGCTAACACCTATCAAAGTTACCGTGACCTATTTGTGACCAGCCTGTTATAACTAGAAACACATTTATATTCAAGGGATCTAAATGGGTACTGCTGTTTGCTGAACAGAAATATGTATATGTGGCATTTTGTAGCATACAGGATTAACATGTTAACAAGAGTTAACGTGTAAAGTGTCCAAACAGCCATGATCCCACCTGTGACCCCCCAAGGCACATAATGCATGAACTGCCATGGCAATGGAGCGTGTTGAATGAGCAACGGACCGGGGAGCGTTGTGGTTTTTCACAGATGTGTCTCTGTTCAGTGTCCAATGCAGCGGTAGGAAACATGGAGTTCCAAGGCCTTGATGCAGGATATAAGCCACAGGACCAATTATTCCATTGAAACACGGCGCTGAGTTTTAAAGTGCAGATGCATTTCATTGCTTAGCTCTGTCAAAGGGGACAATGTTTGATGAGCTTTGTGTGGTGTTTCAGTCTCGCTTTTGGAGCCATGCTAAGGATAATGTGCCATTGAAAAACAGTGACACTCCTTTTAGAATGCATTTAAAATATATATTTCTCACACTGATGCAAAAAAAAAAAACACAAGAAATAAGTCAAGGTTCGGTATTGATTAAGTGTTGATTTGACATGTTTTGATATGTTTGTACGTTGCATATATATGATATGCTTATTTGTATCATTTGTAATAACTTCTCTGGCTGCACTTGAGCTAGTGTTACTGAAAGTAACTGCAAATCTACCCTGATGACATATTGAGTAATTAACTGAAGGTGCTGTTACAGCATAACTGGTGAAATGATTACTGACACAGTATACCTTTAGGAATATTTATGTATGATTTAATCAGAGGGAGAGTAAACCAAAATAATGCTTTTCCATATGGTGTTGTGCTATGCCCACCTTTTGTGTGTAAGCAATAAACAAGTTGTATTGTAGCATCATTTTTTTCCTTTTTTGGGGAAATGATAAAATGACATACTATGTACTTCCTAATAGAATTGATTAAAGAGGTCAAGTTGGAAGGTATAAACATATTCATAATTGAGTATTTGGGCTTTATGAACTACTGTCAAGATCTGCTTTTATTTGTTTTTGTGTGTTTTTTTATCAACTGCTTGCCTTTTTCCAATGTGGAAATAATGGAATTCAATTCAGGCCGTTTTTCAATCCCTTAGATATTTTTTCAGGAAGAGTTGGCATGTGATTGGCTACAGGGCTACTTTGTGAAGGCAGTCAGTAGAAACAATATGCCCTCCTGTAGACACCTGCTCCTGGTGCTTGGTCCTTCATCTTTTATTTTTCTAAAAACTAGAAAACTGGCCAGACTACCCATAATGGCCTTGAAGAATGATATGCAATGATTTCCTATTTCCATTTTTCAAGTTAATTTACTACGTGTAGATTTCTAAAAATGAGATCGGCAGGGGAAATGAAAGGGGATTACCGCACATCTGTCCTGTCACCACTGTTTTTTTTTTGGATTTGCAGAAAGAACCTTTGATCTCCAGTTGTCGACTTCATTTTCTGGAGAAGTCAAGCATGTGACTGCTATTTTCTCCCTGTCCAGTATGTTAGTGAGTACAATACTGAGGCAGTGATAAACACTTACAGAAATAGGACAAAGTAGCAGTGAGTATTAATGGTTTGAATGCTGGCAGCGGTCTGATTATTGCCACTGATTAGCAGAGGCCTCCTTCACGCTCAGGGTTAGCCCAATGCTCTGTTAAGAGGGAAGTCAAAGGGTGCTTTCATACTGTAGTGCTGCCTGTGGCAGTATCTGCTTTGAACATTTGTAGCAACTGCTGTCAAGGGTGCTATGGTATATGTGCATAATGGTACTTTATTTTAGGTAATTGGATTTATTATTATTATTTATATCCCTCCTTGTGTTTATCTAGCCTGGGTGCTGGCTAGCTAACATTAGCCTTTCAGGTTAAACATGCTACCAGCTACCAGTATTAATTCATTGATGCTGTCTTACCAAATTGCTAAGGGTGGGCATATTGATTATGAGATCTTTTTATACAGAACACTGAAAAAGCTCAGCATTCAGCCTGCAAGGTTGTTCGCAGCTGGAGGACTGGCATTCAGGCTAGGGTTTAGCCCCTAATTTCAGATCAGTGTCATTTAAAACAGGAACACTGGTTTACTCCCTTTTTTTTCACTATATCTTCAGAATTGCAGATATGATCCACACTACAGACAATGTTCATGCACAACCAGTTTAGCAATACAGTAAGCTTCAGAGTGGCATATGTGAAAGCAAAATATTGACCAAAATAACTTAACAATAAAGAATGGCCCTCACTGTGACTCTTTGAGGCTAATAGGCTTAGAATTTTTTGATCATGGATCACTTAATTTCATGGTACAATCAGTACCATGTAGTTTTAGCTGAACTGGAAGTATTGTTGTGGAAATTGTGGCTTGGCCTACTACAAGAGTTGAAATTTGTTTACGGGAATGCATTTTTCAGTATTACCAGTTGCATAATAGGTACTGACTCACTGCTGAAATGAATAGCTGTGGGTATTTCTGATTTCTCAGGCATAAAACTATCATTGCTATGATGCAAAGTGGTTTGAACTTTTAGTTTCTTCTTTTCAGACAGCTACTGTTCACACATGACTGATTTAAATATTATGTTTAAATTACTGTTTTTTGAGGTGACTGGCAGGTTCACAGTGTGACAAATTATGCATATATGTTATGTATATGTAGTTAAAATGGTTACACTTTCTCTCTAAATACCATCCTAATTATTACTCTTTTATTCATGTACTTCCTATGCTTTTTTATGATTTCATTGATATAATGCAATTTGTATGCAAATTGTATGTCCTTCAAGCATTTTTCAATGTTTTTGTATGAGCAAAGCCACATAAATAGAAAGTTAATTTTGTTCTTGAACTTGTCCTTGAGTTTCTAATATGGTTCATTGTCTTTTTATCTTCTTTAAAGTAGTTGCTTGGGTCTTAATAATAATCTTAAAAAATAATAATTGTGGTTTATTGTAGGGTTAAACCCATATTAATCAGCTAAAGACCAAATATGACAATGTAGGTGTGGGCTGTGAGTATACAGACAGCAGACAATGAATGGGAGTTACAAGTGTTTCTCGTGGTGAATATGCCTTTATGTGACACATACTGCTGCTGTTCTCTCCATAAACTTGAGATGTTCAGCACCAGACATTTTCTACTCGACTATTATTTTTCTTCTCAAGCGTTACCCAGGTGGTGATGATTGCTGTTTTGCAATGTTCGATTAATGTTATTGAGATAATATAGCCGTGCAAACCACATTCACACTAGAGCCAGTTCCTGCTAAATGCCTACACTTTCCACTTTTCCGGAAGGTATGAAGGAGGTACAAAGTGTGAATCCTGCCATTTTCAGACCTAGTCATGAAAGTGGTAAAATCCCAATTTCAGTGTGGTGTGAGTAGGAAAATGGCTATTCATAAAGGGTGGTAATAATTCTAATAACCAATTTCATAACATCTTAATTTAACATTATCATGCAGATGGCAGCCCGGGCTTTGAGACAAAAAAAGTAACTTGTGTCACGCTCTGTCACCTTTCAGAGTAAACGTCTGCAGGGGTAGAGTATACATCATGACATTTTGTCATTACCGAGTACCACTTCACCTGCTCTTTCTGGCATCCTCATCATAATGCCACATGTTGCCATCTGTCCAGGGCAGCACAGTGCTGTTTGGCAGGACCCATCAGTGGCCCGAAAGATTCAACCTTCATAATGAAGTTGGATTGTTTGTAACAGCCGAGTGACCCGGCTCTGTCAACATGACGGGAGATTTGCTTAATTGAACAAGATTTCCTTACAGCTGAATTTATTGAGACAGAGCGGTCTTCATGGGGCGTGTGATTCAGCCAGCTATTTAGGGCCACGCCTGCTGCTCTTTCCTCTGTGCCCTGGTGATGACTATATCATCAGCCATCGAATTGCATCATCACTTATGACGGGTAGAATCATGTTAACTGGATAAAAGGATTGGAATAAAGACAAATACATGACAATCTCGGCCTCACCACCGTAGGACATATTCATTTCCACATGTATGTTGCCATCATGTACCTCATATTGCAGAGACAGGCCTTTTTAAATTTGTATTATCTCAAAAGCTTCTTATGGACTTATTTTGGATTTCTTCTAAATCGCTTTTGCAAGAAAATAATCATGTTGCATAGGAACTTATTTCAGATGTCATTTAAATCGCCTTTGCAAGAAAGTAATTATTTTGCATAGAATCCCTCCTACTGTATGTCACCCCTCATTTTGGGTTCTTGCCAATATGTCTATATCATGTGATATGTATAGGAATGTATTGGAATAAACTTCAGATGTACTGTTGATTCACTACTGTCTGTACATCCTGCACATACGTAAATTATACATAATATTGTCAAGTTAAATGTACTTAAGTAATGTATTGATATTGGTCTTCTAGAAGGCGGAATAGGTAGATGAGGTGGGCAGTCTCAAAGAGCCAGCAATGACCATTTCTATCTCATATTATAATCATTCTTTCTCACTGGCAGGCATTGTTTTTTTTTTTTTTTTTTTTTAATCAAATTAGTTGAAGCCAGCTGGCGAGTGGTTTTATATGGAATAATCCCATAGTGGATCTGACATCTGTGGTGGAGAATGCCGAAGGTACACTACCAACAGTTGAATATCAAAGACATGACGACTTTAGCAGAATATAAATTGTAGGTCATGAAATGCATGTGTACTCTGATATGCGCTCTTTGCATGGTAACAGTAAATGAAATGCTGAACACAATGCAGGTTATAGGAACACAGTCTCGATGCCGTTTGATAGCATCCACTCTGTTCTACTTTATCAGCTCTCGGTGTCACTTAAAACTCATTTTGTGTATCGTGTTATATTTTTTGATGCACCTAAATATTGTTTATAATGTGGAGATGTGACACATGGCTTTTGCTGTTTCATGTAAGAAAAGCTGTGATGAAGCTGGCTGAATACTGTGTTGCTGAATGTCTTCACAGAATCTGTGTTGGAATTTGGATGGCTCACATGATTGGAGCACATCTTGACGTCTGTGGCATGTTGTACAAGTACTCCTGCTGGATAGTACACCAGTCTGTCACAGCTGTTGATGTCATTCAAAGAATATAATAAGAGAGTGTTTTTTGCTCATTTTATTTGTTAAATCAGTGCCAGCAGCTGAGAGTTATTGCCTGCTCAAAACACAGCAAGAGAGCAACAAATTAATCGAGAAATCAAACACAGCTCATGTGCATTTAGATGAGTGACGGGGGATTATCACATTATGACTAGATGGACGCTAATTGTTCTTGAATCCGACTAAAAGGATATTTCCTCCAGCAAAAAATGATGATAATCATCATCGTTACGATGTTATATTACTTTATTTTGTAGGCTTTAGTCTTAATTCTGTCCCTTCAATTAAGATTGCTCATGAACTCTCATGACCCACTGAAAACTTAAGTTTAGGTTTTATCAGCAGAAAATCTCAGCCACTGTGGTTACTTTGAAGTTCTGAATTCCCCCTTATCAGCACCATTAGAGTTCTCGCTGAGAGCTTTGTATTATCACACTATGCAGCTCCACTGGTTGTCAGTGTTTAAATCCAGACCTAAGGCTTTTGCCCAAGAGCAAAACTGCATCTCTCTCTCTCTCTCTCTCTCTCTCTCTCTCTCTCTCTCTCTCTCTCTCTCTGTGCTTTTTCTTTTTTTTCAGTATACAAATCTCTCTAGTTCTTACTATCTGACAGGATTTACTTTTGTTCAGTGCCTATATATTCTTTCCATTTGAACTGCCACTTTCATTGTGCATAACTACTGTGCATGTTTTGACAGAGTCCAAGTCATAGCCTCCTGTACACAAGTTACATGAAACTAGAAAAGTGTACTTCAAAGCACTTTTTGATAAACACCACAAATTGTATATGATGGCATTCTCATATATCATCCAAAATCTAACTGTTTAGACAGAATTTGATTTCTCACTCTGCAGTTGGAGACTTTATTACCATATTGACCAAAGTTACAAGTATGAAAGTACAAATACAAGTTACAGTTACAAATAAGCATTTACAAGTATATATACAAGTATATATAATTACTGTCATCTGATTTATATTCTTGGGCTTGGCAAACATTTTCTTTAAGATTGTATAAAGATTGTACTAAGGTGAAATAACACAGCCTCTTAAAATGAGCTTTCATTAGCCCTGTTACTTGAGGGCTGTTCCTAACCGCTCATAACACTTTAAGCATGAGTGCTCCAAGCCATGCAATAAAATCTCAAATTAAAAATCTAGGATAGTACACATTCACTTTTTAACCTGTGCAAAGAATAGATAGAATTCAATTATTTGCACCCAAAATGAGATAATCTCAGACACTTTCAAATGTTCACCTCTTAATTGTAGCAATAACAATCTTATTTGTTTTTTTTTTTTTGAAATACACCATGTAATGAAATATACATATTTTAAGCTTATGTGTTTCACACAAAATTTTGTACATAACCTAATTTTGTATATAATCTAATCATCTTGTTATATGTCCAAGCAAGAATGAAGCCTGATTATAAAGGCAGTATATATTGAAATGGATTTGATCACATAATTTTGAGGTGAGAAGAGATCTAAGATGAGTTGCACAGTTCATTCCAGCAGTAAGGCCAAAAGAATTTGTGCCAGACAAACAAGTCATATGTTTGTGATGCATGTGAAGACATGTGCCGACTTTTATTATAAGCTGTCATCAATGCTTCTGAACAATGTGCTGTCATGTAAACTGCTTTTTCCACTAGATTTGTAAAGGAGTTCTGCATTGTCCAGTTGTTCAAATAATGACATCTGTGTTCTGAGGTATGAGACATCTGCCTTCCCACACATAGGTTCATTTGATTACATTACAATACAAATTCACCTCTGCACGTTCGTCTGCCCCCGTGCAAGGCCTTCCTTTATTTCCTGCATTGTAATATGTTGTAGGGGTTGGCAGGCAGATTCCAAGCTTACATTGAAATTGAGTTATACATTTTTCAAACTCCTTTCATTTCCTCCAGCTCCTTCCTCCCAACTCCTTTGACCCTTTTGACTCCCGTGGATGAAAAACTGTATCCAGCCATTGATCGATTATGCTCACAGCATCCGCCTGTCTTAAGCCCCAGCAGAAATCCAGCCGGCCTTATGAAGCCCGAAAAACAGCTCTCAGCTGCAGAGGACAAGCACGTTTCATTAGTTCGTTCTTGTATTCTGTGGGGTTTTTGGCTCTTTCTTCTCTCCGGTGAAATCTTGTAATTGTCTGTCAGGTTTTATGAGTATTTCAGACGGGGAAGGGCCAGGGACGGCACTGTACTACAGATTTACGTTAATTTAGCCATTGATACTTGAATGTTATGCACAGCCTAGAGAGATGGCATGATAATGAAAAACAGACTGAGGGATACATTTTTGATTCAAAAAATATTTTTAATGTTTTCTTTGTTTTTCTTTTTTAAACAGTTCATGCCAAGCATACTGCAGATATACCTGCTCCAAATGTATAAGAAAGTCTAAGTATCAATATCACTTTTTTTACAGGAATGTACCACTTATTCTGTCAGTTTGATCATAATTCTCACTGCCAAATAGTTACAGCTGTTTTAGGCATATATTAGCTGCTTATGGCACAAGCCTTTGTATTTTTGGGGAGAAAAGCATTACCAAGCTTTTTGTGTATTATTTAATGGAATGGAGTGCAGCACAAGTCCCACCAGTATCAGATGTACAGCACTCTGGTTTTTACAATGCCAGTCTTTTTTAAATGAGTCTAAATTACACTGTTGTCTGTAATAATGAATCCAATGCTTGTGATTGACTAACTCTGTATGTATGATTCCTGCAAAAAAAAAAAAACAACAGCAACAAAAATGCATAGTAAAATCGTATTTCAGGATGCTCTTGAAAGCACCTTCCTATAGAGTAGCGAGCTCATGCTGTCTGAAGGGTGTCCACCTACAGCGATGTTCTTATGCAGAGTGAAAGCTATCAGCATGCGCTTAATGTAGGGGTGGATGAGTAGGCTTACCTAACAATTTCCATTTTTTTTTTTTACTGCAGGATGCACTGATGATTAAACAACACTGAGATTTTAGAATTGTGTGGATGAATACAGTGGGTCAATACGTAGCATGCAACATAATCAGCCATTGCTGCTTTGGAGTAGAAGCTGGATGACTCACATGTTTTGCCAAGGTTTTGGCATCAAAGGGCTCATGAGAGAGTGCGCATGATATCTTTCATCCAAAACAGCATCTGTATTTCAACTGTATTATATTTTTTCTTTGTTTCATGAAATTTATCACATGCTTTAACCAGTGTAAGCTCATCATATTAGTTTGTTCTACTATTTTTGCATTTTATTCTTAGCAACATCACTCCTGCATATGCAGTTATAATTAATTGATTTATAAATATTCAGATATTATACTCATTATTTGAATTCTTTTTGTATGTAAATTCTTATGCTTCTCCCCATGAACTTGATAACAGATGATGTTTTTTTCAACTGTGTTTTTAATAGGATTTTTTTTTTATTAATTTGTAGAGCAGTGGAAGAGAATTATTGAGAATTGTCCATTATGCAGAGGTGTCATTGTTATTGTCATTGCCCATGGTAATGATTGTGTGTTGGGAGGAATATAAATGGACATTAACATTGTCTTTTAAGGAATAGTCACATTACACATTAAGGTTGATGAGGGTTGCCTTTAATGGTTTTATATTCTGAGTGATGATTGAGAGTTAATTTAACATTTCAGTTTAAATCCTTGGTATCTACATGCCCACCATTGGGCAAGCACCTCAGCAGTATGTTATTGTATAAAAAGCAATGAGGCAGGACACGTTGGGTCTTGTGACTAATCATACCTTAGCTCTTCACCAATAGCTAGCTACCTGTGACAGTAGAAGTGGAATAAATTACCCCAAAGTGTCAAACAGCTATAAGGTGCAAAGCTGTGTGCCTTTCGTAGCAGTTCACGGGGTTCCCCGCCTTCTCCCTCCTAGCTAGAAAATTATCCACTATTTCTCAGACAGTGGGTTATGAATACACCCTTTGCTAAGCCTTGCTGCTAACTAAGGGGGAGTGGGGCTTAGTGAAGGGTCTGTTGGACTGTGGCGGGTTGTTTTACTGGGTCATGTGGGAAAATCTCTGCTAATGTTTGCTAAGCAATAGTAAATGAAAGTTTTAATCAAGTGACCAAACAGTAGTGACATCTACTATTGCATTGCAGCACTCATTTTTGCATTTAGGTCAATTGACCTAACATTACAGAAAGTTACAGGTGTAACAAGCCACCCAGTTAGTTTTCTAGCTAGCTCTTCAGATTGGATTACAGGTTCTAGCTCAGCTGGTTAATATAGCCAGCTAGCTGGATAATTATTATATCTCTAGGAAGCTGAAAATATCCAGTCGGCTAGCTAGCTGTATAATATCACTAGCAAGTTGATAAATATTGCAGAAGATGACTTTCAGCTAGAAAAGTCTGACAGATTTGAATTCATGTACAGTCAGAGACTGGGCTGGCAAACACAGCTCGCTGAGGCATTGATAACCTAATGCAGTTTCTAATCATGTACATTCATCTCATTGCGATAAATTAGGGCCGGTGTCAGCTCCAGATCAGCAGCTGTGTATTTACAGGATACAAAATTGCTGGCAATACATGCCCTTAGCAGTAACTGTCTAGGTAGCAAATGTAATCCCCTTCGCTAGCATTGCTTGCTAGCATGTGAGTAGGCCCACATTAGTTCACAGCTAGCTAGCTAACACTTGCCCAGTATACCTTAACTAACTAGCTTGTCTGACAGTTATTCAGCAAGCTAGCTATAGGACCTAATTCCTTGCACCCACTGAAAGATCACGTTAATGAAATGTGACAGCACCTCAACATGGACCCTGATATAAGGCTTAAGGTCACCATTTTGGAACCAGACATCTCCTCTCTCACGCTTCATCAACTCAGAGAGGATGGGGTGAGAGCAGTGACAATTGTTTAGCCATTTTTAAAAGAAAATAATTCAATAACATGAATAATTTTGAGTAGAGTTTGTACAGTTACAAAAAACAGAACCAAGGAATCTGTGACAGCCCACGGCAGGTCCAATGAAGGGTCCAGGGGTCATTTTACATGCATTATATTATGATTTAAGTATACCATATCCAGGCAAGTTAAAATTTAATGTGGGAAAGTAGATTTCCAACCAGGCAAGTGGGACAATTTTGAAACCAGAAATATAGAGGGTAATGCAGTGACCAGTAGAAATTTATTTTTTAAGTCAATCAATGACAGAAATAAGACCATCTAATTAACAATAAATCAAGTTTATTTTTTTGTGATCTGTACATTTTCCATTGTTGCATGTGAACCAGATGAAGATACAAGCAATATAAATTATGATTGGCAGATCATTTGCATTACAATATGCCATCTGTGCAATTCCTATAAGCAGGGATAGCTGAGATACATACAGTAACTTTTTAAGGCATTAAAATGTTTAGACTACCTTATATCAATAGATCATACACAATATATAAAGAGTTAAAATATACTTTTAACTAAAGCAATCCTTGCCATGCTATGGCTAAAACACAATATGACCAGGTTTTGCTTTTAACTATAATAGTCACAATTTTCACAACATGTTGGTCACACTGTTAAGGTATTGGCAGAGTGTATATATAAAGGTTTCAGTCAGACGAGATGAAAAGCAATGGAATATGGGGAACTGTTCAAAGTCTTGCCTGAGGTGGACAGAGGACACAGACGCAAGAAAAACGCAGCAGGGAAAATAAAAAATGTCTAGAGCTTTTGGCTCAGATTGATGGTACTGAGTAGCCAGGAGTTGTGGTCCTGGAACTTTGAAGCTAGTTGTTGGATAAGGGGATATCAGTTGAGTCAGCAGGCACAGCCTTGGCATAGAGTCTTGGCTGAAGACCTGAAAGAATTCCTATAATAGAAACTTGTAAAAGGTGAGGATGAAGAGGAGGAGAAATGTAGTAACACTATATAAACTGTGCGAGCTAGTTAATTAGGCCAGGGCTAGCCAGGGCAACTGTGTTGTCTGCCTTTGTTGAACTTGGTTAAATTTAAATCCATCTGTTCTGACATTTGATGAACCCCCGTACCCAGGGGCCAGACTGTCTGTTTTGTGTCTTGCTTGTGGGACTGGTTCCCTTTGTTTTCAGAACAGAGCTATTTTGTCTTGTTTAACAATGAACGCCACAGTTCCACGATCTGTTTTTCCCCAGCATCAATGGCTCTGTAATGTATCATACATGTAATTTAAGGTATGTTTTCTCATCAGAACATAGGCATGCATGGTATTTGCAGAAATAAAGACCCCGGCTGAACATCCCTGTGGAAGGGCAAACCTCATATATCCATTTTCTGTGAATCGTCTGTTGTTTACTCCGAAGCTCCATCATGCAAAATGTCAAGAAATATTTGTGACAAGGGCTTCTTTTGGGGAATGAGTATTAAGGATTGTCAGGAAGCTCTGGTAGAGCTGATGATCTAATACCAAATGCATGACCATTCGAATGTCCTATATATTTATAGCTCTGAATACTGAATTAAGTATTTAAATTCAGAATGAAATGGTCACATCTGTTGCCAATATTTATTCTTTGATATTTGCATTTGTCTTGAGTGTGGCATTCTTTAGTTTTTCTCATGCACATCCAAAAGCTCCAAAAAATTGGATCATTAGCACACTCTGTGTACTGCAGGACATCAATGCACTTTCAGTCTGAAAGATGAACTTCTCATTCTTTTCCCATAGAAAGGTCAAAGGTCTCTGAAGATTTACATACACAGATAGTATGACCTATCATGTTTCACTTAATACCTGTGATTCCATTGATGTATGACTAACTAAACACATAAATGTAAACTCTGGTTAACTGATCTAGTAATTCATACTCTTGGTTCTCATAACAGTTTAACAGTGATGAAGAAACATGGCACAAACATTTATTCATTAGAGCTGCAGGGTGTCCAGATTATCCTAATTTTGTCAGTTAAAATAAATATAAATACATATTACATACATCAATCAAGGTGCATTTCTTTCCTGAATTTTTAATTGGTACACTTTTTTATATATTGAGGAGCATCTTTCTCATAAAATACTTTTTTGTTAATTTTGTTGACATCATAATGATGTGTGAGTAACTGAAAAGGTTACATTCTTAGGCAGTAAACAAAAGTATGATGATGTACTACAACTCAAGTCCGATCTCAACCTTCTTCTGGAATTTCATTATTTTGAAATATTTCAATGTATTAAAATATACTGAAATATTTCAGTGCTTTTGACAGCCTGGCAGTGATTGTTTCAACATATGTTCCCTAATGGTTTGGTGTAGAGGAGTGTTCCCTTAAAAAATGTATTTGAGTTCCACATCATAAAAAGTGCTTATTCTAAAAGTAAGCCCTGGTGTGATGGAAGGATTGTTCTAAATAGTCTCAAGTGGTGTGTATTCCTGGTTTTGCACCCTGAGTCTGAGGCCTTGGCTTTACCTAACTCTACTTAGAATCTTTACCCTTCTTGACATCCGGCAGCAGTTATACAATGCCGTCACAGGCCCAATTCATAACGCCCTTGGAACAAAACTAATTTGGATCCTTATTTCTAATCGGAAACACAGGGGGTTTGAAGCTCTCCTTGAAATGACTGGTGCAGACACAGTTGGATGCTACAGAGGGGATAAGGGGCAGATGGTGCATGTGGAATCAGACTCTTCCTTGAATTCTTAGGCAAATAACCTCTGTATTGAAGAAAATATGTCAAAATGTGAATAAAACTCAGGGTGTTGCTGTTGTTGCCCCTTTACCCCTAAATAAGGAGAAAGCTGGTATTGATTTCATACCTGAACTATAAACAAAAGGCATTGTGAAGCCTGTGTGGCTGGAAATTGGTGTGGATGCAGACTCGCGTTGCTGTAGGTGTATGCCAGTAACATTGCACAAATTGAGCCTGCAAATTCAAGTGATACCTGCCAAGTGCAATTGATCCAGTGTGAACTATGTGCTTAAACTGACAGGGGGATGAAAAAGAGTAGCCCCTTAAGAGTGACTGTGAGACTTTTTGTGGGATGAAAGAAAATTGCAGAAACAAATGAAGCGTGGCAGAACAAAACAAGGGGGAATGCCATTCTTTTTGCATTGGTTCAGCCTACTGTTTTACTGCATTCATCCCATGATAGAGATTATTTTTCATTCATTTGTTCATTCAGTTGTTTGTGTGTTCTACTTTTCACAGAATCATCCTCCTCAGTGCTTGTTTTCATGGACACCACCACGACAAGGACAACCACAAGATCAGTTCCATTCACCACTACCACTACCACCACCACCAGGGCAACCACCACCTCCACTGCCAGCCAGCGAACCCGGACCACTACCACCCAGGCACCAGCAGAGGGCAATGTCCCAGAAATCGTGACGCGGCCAGCACCCTCCTCTCAACTGCCCAACATTGGCATGGACCACTGCAATGCCATAGAGGAGTCTGATATTTTGTGGCCCCAAACACAACAAGGACAGGTTGCTAAGCAGCCGTGTCCTACAGGGACTATTGGTAAGAGCACATTGTGCTGACAGATATTCATTTTGTTGGTATTATTGTTTATGTTTAAATCTTTGGGAAAAATATATACTTTTCAATGATTTGTTTATGTGTTATTGAGAACAACTTAACTAATAAGAAGTTGTAGTTAATGATAGCAGTTCACAGTCATGGATTTGTTTATTGTATGGAGGCAACATAATCTCCAGCAGTTTTAGCACTACAGAATTTAGTTGATTGGAGCGGAAGAGATTTTTCCTTAAGCCTGTTCTCTGGGGTTTAATTTCACAATAAGTCATGCAGTTAACATAATTAATCCAAAACCCTGGATTTGAAAGGGAGGTCTTCGCAAATCACACTCAAGCATTCTTTTCTTATTTCTGTATGCCCGTCTCTTATTCAGCTAAATTTTGAAGCAATATGTTTAGCATTCATGGTTGGCAGTATTAGATTTCTTATATTTTCTTATATATGTTTCTTCCTCAGCTTTCTGGCAACTAAAATGAACAGTTTATAAATATATATAATCCAAAGGCAAACATTTGGAAAAACAAGTGAACCAGTTAATTCATTTAAAGTCTAGAAGAGTGTTAGAATGGAAGCATGATTATTTTGGTGAAAGAACTACTGTAATGTTGTCACTAGCAATGCACTAAGTTAATGGTTTTGGTCCAGCCATAAATTATGATGATATTTGTTGAGTATCACTGAGAGAAAATGCTACAAATGCGTCATTATGGCTGAAACCTATCATCCAGCAGCTTATCAAGAAGCTATTTCAAATCTGTGGGAAGGGTCCAACAATAAATGCAGCATTTCACAAGATAACAACAAACCGTTCCCCGTTGAGAACTGCTTCTCAAAGATGTCACACTTCAGATGACTTTACTTCACAGATCACGGGTGCTAAAAATACACACTTAAACTTTTGACTGCTTCTCTTTGAATCATCCGTGACCCCTCTCTCAGGACAAGCTCCAATCTGATAGACTCTTTAATGTCGGTCCAAAAAAGGCATGAAAGAAATTTTGTGCTATTAAAAAAAAAGTTATAGCTAGGATGTCAGTGGGAATTTCTATCATAAAATAGTATAAAACTGTTGACACTGTTGACAGGGTTCATTTGTGTGGTATCCAAAGGGTTTATCTGTATCTTTACTGTGTAAAATGTATTGGAAATACATTCTGGAAAGACAGTATTAAAAGCATAATTGACTGTATTGTGCTCCAGTATAATCCACCTTTCATTATTCTCATTTTGACATAAACTTTAAAAAGTAATTTGAAGTTACAATAGTCAGGATTTCTATTAACATTAAAACCATGCAGAAGGGATTTCCTATAGGGAAGAAATCATTGACCTTTTATAATAAAATCTAGGTTCTAAACCTTAGCTGAGACTCAATTCCATGTATATTTGCTAACAGTTCATTAAACACATCTAGTGGCCGATCCCTGTTCTTAATTATGAACACAACATTTAGGCTGTGGGAATGAAGTGGAACCTTTAGAAGCCCCCTGCTATGTAGTGAATTCTTTCCTGTACAAGACTAGAGTTAAAGATGAGGCAGAGCAGCTACATTATTCCTTGAAAACTTGATTTAGATGAAAACAATTTAGTATCGAATATCATTATAGGCCAAACACATACAGATTTTCAGTGCAGTAGATAAAACTAAGAGGAAGACAGTGATTTTGTCGAGAAAAAATATGATTCAGATCAAAGTTCTTTTGATAGAGCAATCTTTCCCTCTGGCCGTGAATAACTGGAGCGTGGTCCTTATGTTCATCCTTGTACATGTGAATGGCTGCCCTTTTCTTCCATAAGAGCACAGTAATATCCAGTACTAAATTTAGGGCACTTCAGTAGACAGTAGGCTTCCTGCTACTTCCTGTAATGCCACTTCTCCCTCTGTTTGTCTGTCTTGTAGGGGTTGCTACATATGTGTGCATGGCACCTGATGGCTACTGGGATCCTCAAGGGCCAGACCTCAGCAATTGCACCTCCCCCTGGGTCAACCATATAACACAGAAAGTAAGTTTTTAAAGCTCACAATCAATGAAGGCCTTTACCAGGGAGGATTCCAGCTCCTATAGTGAGGAGTTGCAGCTGTACTCCATATCTGCCCTTGATTTCCCTCTCTCTGTCTCTGGACTTCCTTTGTGCAGTGTAGGCTTAGAGGGGATTACATCCTCATTGGACAAGTGTGCAAATGTTACCTTGTGTTTTAATGTGATATATGATGGATGTGTTGAGAGGTGATTGTCATTCGAGCTACAGCAAGACACACACACACACATACAGTATATGTATGTGTTACGTCCCAGATGTGAAATTGTGTCCAGGGGCATGGGTGAGGGACGCAACACAAAAGAAAACAACCAACCACCGCGGGCTTGGACAGTGCAGAGACAGACAAACACACAGACACTGGAGCAATGTATAAGGGTGTGCGATATATGTATAAGGGTGTGCTGCACGTAACAGTATGTATGTATGTATATGTGTGTGTGTTTGTAATGTTCCCCACTGCTGGTGAGCTTTACCAAAGGATAGGCCTGGATTTTTAAAATGTGTGCCATCAAACTTTCTTATACAGCGATCTGGTTTGCTAGGCAATAAGCCTATGAATGTATATTTACTGCTGTAGGTTATAAGATAGCTGAGTAAGACATGTCAGTGACCCACCACACACAATTTTCACTTTGGCTGGCAGGCTTAGCATTCGTCTTTCAAAACATACAGCGAATGTAAAGCAAGCTTATAAACTCTTGCCACAGATCGGTTGTTAAAGTGTGGATTATGTAGTGAAATTTGATCCTAGTCCATCAGATATGAGTTCCCTGTTTTCACACAGGACTTCTTTGGTCCGGTCCACTGGTAACAGTATCAGTACCAATACTTTTTTGGAGAAATAATTAATTAAGGCAATAATTTGAAATAACGGAATTTATGTGATTTTTTTTCCCAATTATATAGGAAGGTGGTATACAAAAACAAAAAAAGAACAATATATGGTCAGCCTATTGTTTCAGTGCAAGGAATATTGCTAACATAAAAGCAAGCTTTTATTTTTTATATGTAAAGGCAAACATTATTTTTAAGACAAACATTTACTCAATTATAAATCCCAAAACATTTTTCAGCTCTGTCACAACTTAAAAAAAAAACTACCAATGTCATAAATAAAAAAAAAAGTACTTTGAGGGGAGGAAAGTCTGCCAATAAATACCTCATTAACAAAGAGAGTGATTTATAGAACATAGATTAAATATTAACTAAAGAATTATTAATCTTTATTAGGGGGATTAGAAATGAGCGATGTGCCTGTCAGTTCAGTTTGTTGCCTAGGTGACTCAGAATTAAACGAGGATCAACCTGACCGATAACCCAGATTCTAATCTTGCACTATACATTAACAGAGGCACAACCTCATTGATAGACTCTGTTCAGTTTGTTGGAGCTGTTTTGTTTTGAAAGACCAATTAAGCAATCCTGTGTAATTGGTTCTGCTAATAAACGCTGAAGCAATGATTGCAAGTGATAGGCGCATCAATCAAGTAGAACCTGCATTGCAGGTATTTGTGCATTCATTAAAGTGATCTATTAATCATGTATAGGAGGTCAGTATACAAATTGTCGTTTGACCTTTATATAGTTTTGCTCCAAATGGGCAGGAAATTATACTTAAAGGGGCTTCCTGAAGCTTCATAAGACTAACTCTGATTGCATTTCCAGAGCACATTGTAAAATTATACTCCTTCATATTAGAATTGGACTAAAATCATGCATTAATGTCCTTCAAAAAAATCAGCACTGGTTGGATTTTTTTTCCATTATACAAGCCTGTCACCTAATTTTAATCCACTTAGAGTGAGGGGAATGTTCAGATCTGCACTGACCAGATGCACTTGTGTAAACTTTTGAAATACTTTTCTCTAGCATTGTTGATTTCAGCTCAAGAAATATATTTAGTTAATCAGTTTTAATCTTGATACTATCCTGTCACAAGATGATCTATATATCTGTATTGCTGGAAGGCAGCTGAAAAAGTCAAGATGTGAAGTCTACATCTGTACCATAGCATCAAGCTCAGACCAGATCAGAAAAGATGCTCATTGATTAGATGATTTTTTTAAACAAATTGACAAGATAATTCTTAAACATGCTTCAATACACCACAGTATTAAAATGACTTAACATAAATTAAACCCTCCCACAAATTACTATGTGAAAGCAGCTTACTCTAACTCATTAGGCCCTCTGGTTTGCAGAGATATACATTGTAATTTAAAAGCAAAGAGACAGAATAAGCAACTACAAAGAGGGAGTTTGGGGCAAACAGAGAGCCTCATTAACAAATAACGGCTTCGTCCTTAGCTTAAAGAGATTTTTAATTAAATTTTGCTCAGAATAAAAATAGGTCCTTTCCTCTGCAGTAGTTTGCATTGGGTATGTCAGATTGTTTTGAAATTGCTATTGTTTTGTTTCAAATTCAACAAAATTTAAAAGAACCAGATCTGTGAAAGCAAAGGTATGGAATCATATCAGTCAAATGGCCTTTTAAAATGTTAAATATTATTCTTTTCTTTTAACCCAAGGAAAATATTTGCTCCTAAAGATTTTCCATAAATGATTGCCAAGTTTAATATTAAAAAGGATTTGCTTCTTTGAAGCAAACTCCTTACAATAGGCAACATTGCAGAGAAAACAGACCCTTTATATTTTTGCACATAAGTCTGAGGCTGTGAACGCAATTACGGAGAAGACTTTGTGTCGACATCTTTCCTTTCTGTGCTGTTGTCAGCTGAAGTCTGGGGAGACGGCGGCCCTCATTGCCAGGGAACTTTCGGAGCAAACCAAGAGTCACATCCACGCCGGGGACATCTCCTACACTGTCAAAGCCATGGGACAACTGGTCGACCTGCTAGATGTCCAGCTGAGGAACCTCACCCCTGGGGGAAAGGACAGCGCTGCCCGCAGCTTAAATAAGGTACAAATAAGGAATAAACAAAAGTTTCACTGTCAGAATGTATTTAATGATGATGGCTGCAGCCATTATGTATTTATTTATTTATTGTTTTATCCAGACAGTGACCACATGTACAGTCTAACCTGAACAGTACGGGAATTGTTTTAATGGTGATGTCTTCTGCCTGTCACTGTTATATAGGATTATCTGATGCAATTTTCTTCCCCCTCCTGCCTACTGATGAAAATAGACTCTCTGGTTCATGAGATAGTTGGATATAAATCTTCCAATAATGATTTTCCAGCCGTGATTGACAGCTAAACAAATTATCCGAACATATCTAAAATATAATAGATCGCCTCACTTCATTCATAAGAATATTAAAAAAACTTGCCAACCAAGAAAGCCAGGTACTTATGTTTTCACCAAACACGTATACACGGTGTTCTTTCCTTTCTAATGGTGTGTGAAATGTATTCATCACTACTGTATTCCTGATACAGGATTGCAGGGTTTTGTCACAGAAATAATACTTTAATTCTGATGTCTGCAGTCAACTGCACCTAGGGCACCCAGGCGGTTATGTTAAAATAATACATTCCGTCCACAACGCAGCCAATGGAAAACAAACATCACTGAAATTTAAAATGTCAGCCATTAATTTGTCTGAGCAGCTTCGCTTGTACTGGAACATGAGCACCTGTTTTTAAATTGCTTTTCAAACTTTATTTCATTCCTGTAACCAGATGTTCCCTTTGAGATTTTAAATGTTGTTTCTTCAGCGGGGACGTGGCTGTGACGGTGGCCAGGCACTCTTGCAGTGCAGATGAAATCTGACAGATCATAAACCCAACATGCTCTCGTGGTTCCGTGTCCTCACTGCGCGCGCTGTCAAAGCACACCTCATCAGGCTGTCTAAAGGAGTGACACTTACGTTGACACCGACTATATCCTGCATTGCTTTTCACGGCCACAATCTCAGTAAAAGAAGACTATGCAGGCAGGGGATCTTGCCCAGATCTCTCTGTCCCTTGTTGTTGATGATAACAGTCTTACCCCACAGCCTTAGGACCGTGAGCATTAAATTCAGTTCAGAAGCATGGACATCAGAGAGAGTCACTGAACCAATGGACAGGCTAGGTATCTCATTTAATTTGTGAAACGAGTAACCAGAGTGCGACAAACTCAGTGAAGAATGCCTGAATGACAGCTTTCTGCTTTCTCAACTAGAGTCGTCCTCACTTTGGATCCTACCAGAGATGGGAAAATGTTAAGTCCTTGACAAAGAAAGAGGCAGCATGTAATTAAATCCCCCCCTCCTTATAAAAAAACAGACTGTGATATTCAATTGTATAGTGATAGTCACAGAGACAGAATACTAGATGAAATGGGGAAAAGAGAGTCCACTCACAGAGTGAATAGCGGAAGGCCAGTTTTGCTAAAAGTTATCTGACTGAAGTCAAGATGTATTGATTTTCTCTAATTACTCATACAATGTAATGAACCTGCCTTGGGAAATATAAAATGTAAAACATGAACATCAGCATCAGAAACAATGATCTCTTAAAAGACACTACACTCAGTTCAGTCAAATAAATCAGTCACAGAGAACCCATATAATACATTCTGTGTGATAGTTTATATAGAATCTCTGTCAGATTTTAACTTTCAGGTTTGACTGTCCCAAATTTCCAATCATAGGCATGAATATATTTCATTTCATATTTTTTTTTCCTAAAACTTGACCAAAAAGTGGGAAATGGTGATAATAATACTTTCACATTCAGTAAAATAGAAGCAGCCTGTGCTATGAAACTAAGAAGGTAATTATCTTGTTTTCTCAATGAAGAAATTACAGATTGAATAACTCAGAAAAAAACTTGTTAATCACACTGCAATCTTCAATATAGTAAGGTTTACCTCCTCATCTTGCAAACATCTTCAGGGTCATCATGTATATTCCCATCATCTTGTGTGGCAACACACTACAGCAAACAATGTTTACCAGCTGCATGAGTTGTTATTTCAATAAGGTCTGCTAACACCCAGCTGAATTAAATATTCCTTTGATAACATGCATAATGTGTTGCACTTTGAGACAAAGCCTGGATTTAGATGGCAAACGCCAAGATCTGTGCCCCTCATGATCAAAGGCATGAGGAACACTAATGGGACCACATCCAGTCTTGAAGCTAGTGCTTACATGTAAAGAAGGCACAAATTATAGCAAATCAAGAACACATTAGCTTTCTGTTGAGAACAGTGAAAGGCAAACAAAATGTTTATCTTTTCTGTTTCGATTGTGATACAACCCAAGCACTTTATAAATAAATTATACATATATGATATACATAGTCTTTGAACATTCAAGTGTCAAAGTTAAATGAACTTTATGGAATATTTTTGTGGCTCTGAGGGTGCAGTCATTTTCCCATATTTTGCTCCAATGGAGGGATACGATAGTCATTTTAATGTTTACTCACATTTTTATTCAGCAAACAACATTTGTCATCAAAAAAATAAAGACACTAGGTGCAGAGCTAACAACATGTTTTGCTAAACAGGCTGCATATAGACATTAATCTGCTTTTGTAAAACACACAAACAAGATACTTTATACTAGGTATGTGGTAGCAAACTTATGTTGCCATGTATTGTCTCTTAGTTTACTGAATATTTGAGAAACCATTGGCTGTATTAGTTGGCTGTTTTAAACGTTATCTTAGATTCTCTGATAAGTCATGTTTGTTTTAAGATTAGTACCATCCTCCTTGAGCTATGGCCTGGTAACATCCTGGCTTTACCTTAACTCTTGTCAAAATTAATACTCAAGAAGGTATTACTTTTTTCTACAACCTTGAACAGCTCTACTTGAATGAGAGCTGACGTTTGAGCTTAATCCCCACTTGGATTGTGTTGCTGATATTTGTGCCAATTAAGATTCTTTTGATTGTTTTGATGTTTTCTGAGGGGAAGAATAATTAATTTGCATGCAGTTTATGTAAAACAGAGACCCAGTAATGAATGAAATTCATGGGTGATGTTGTTTCTCTTTTTGCAATTAATGTTATGTCATGCATACCTGTACTAATGAATTGTTTGGGGTTGCAGCTGCAGAAAAGAGAGCGCTCTTGCCGGTTTTATGTACAGGTATTCCAATTCCTCTTATCCCTTCCATCTTTAGATTTCATTGTGGTGTTGTGGATAACAGTGACCGTGTAATGGTGCTTAAATGTGATCTGAGCATGCTGTGTTGTGCTTGTGTTTTTGTGGGCCATGAATTCATTTTCATTTGGGGGCCTAGACCAAATAATTTTTTTGACCATTTGCTAATTACAAAGTGTGATGAAAAACCAGATGCAAAATTCCTATGTGCAGCGAGATGCATGCATTTTCAAAATGTCTTGTTTTATCTAGTTTTATTTTCAGTTCTGTGATTTGAGCTGCATGAACCGCTGTTTCTTTCATTTGGTCTAGGCCATTGTTTACCTCTTACAATTCAAACTTACAACTTACAAACTCATGCCTTGAGTACCCCCCCCCCCAGTCATGTATATAACACATGCCTTAATTATTAATTCTTAATATAGTTCAGCTGTGTCTCTTTGTGTCAAATTGTTGGTGAAAAAGCACAAAGAATATGTCCAAATTGATGGTATATGTGGAACCTAAACTTTTGCAAAGTTGTTTGACTTTGACATTAGCCCCAGTTTTATTGGTCTCAATAAAACTGGAAAATTCAAGTGACAAATTCTGTATTGCTTACAGAGCGTACAGTATATGCGTGAGAACAAACCAAACACACAACTTCCATTCCCCAGAGTTTAAGATAATATGTTAGACATGGCTGAAAGGTATGACCATCCACTGACAAATTAGGGTGTGACCACATTAACTTTGACAGAACATAACAATTCACCCTAGTTAACAGATTTCAAATACTGTGTTCTGGCTGATCACTGGCATCTTTATTATAGTCTTATTATATCCAGGTATATTTACAGAGGTACCATATATATTTTACTAAAAATGTAATATTAGATGTCCAAGTAAGTATAAACAAGAGTTAAACAATGATCACATGTAAAATAATAAAACAGTGAGACTATATGTGAAAGTAAGTTTCATCAGGTGAATATTGACTATTTTCCTGACATGTAGCCATGTTTGTTTGGAGGTGGACAGCCTTCTCCTCTGTAAAGATGACTGGTGGTAAAATGAATGAGTCAGGTGCTACGAGACTAGCGTTGGAACTTACAGTGGGGTACTAAAGGCCCTCTTATCTTTCTTAGCTCAGAGTTTTGGAAAATGGGATGCCTCTGTATTCATGGAATGCACCATAAAGAATATTTGAAATTGTTGCAGTTTTGGAGAGAAAACCAGATGATGGGGTGGATTCTCCTTTTAAAGGCTTTATAAGCATTGGCATCCGTAGCTCCGCATCTGTGTAATTTGTGCAGGCAGTTGCAATAAAATGCAAAAAAAAAACCATGGGTTTCAGAAATGTAGACCAATATTGTGTATCCAATTTCCTTTACGATTCATTTTGGATTTCTACTGCAGTACATAATTGAAGCTCTTTTTCTTCTCTCTGGAATGTTCTACTTCTTTTAACCCTTCTTAAAGCCCATTAGAAATTCCACACAAATGTTCAGTGCTTTGATGTTTTAAGCATGTCTCATAACAGCACTTCCCAAGTCATGATATTGAATAAACCTAGGAATTGGCAGCAAAATACACTTTCCGTCTGTGAAAACTCAGTATTGATTATTTTTGCTTTAAAACGTTTTTTCTTTTCAAAAGCCATATTTAACCAAGTACATTTTTTAACAGAATAAATGCTGTCTTACCCATATGTTGTTATGCATTGAACATTTACCTTTATTTTCTCAGCTTTTTTAGTTTACACATGTAGACACAACTAACTTTTCTAGTTTACATATGTAGACACAACCCGTTTTTGAAATAGGCACTATTGAAATAACATTAAATTAACTATATCCAGTGAGCAAGGGTTGTCCTTTCCGTAATGATACAAGTTGGATCAATTGCTTCTTGTTATCTGCATTCAGGCAATACATTTCTGCAACTATTGTAGTGTTTTGAGAAAATGCTGCTGGTATTCATTTTCATAGCACTGATATGGTCTCATTGGAGAAAAAGAAAAGAATGACCCTGGAGAAATACTTTTTAGAAGTAAATCTGCCCTAAAGCTCTATTTTAAACAGCATATATCATTATCTCATCGTGGGTGGTCACACACACAGACCTTCACCCCTGAGCTGTCTTATTAAAAGATAAAGACTAGTTCAGACCAGTGAGGGCCAATACCAGTTTTACATTACCTGCTGTGTTGACTTTCTTAATGAAATTCTTCTGTAATAAAGTCAGCATTGTTAATACAATGTACTTTCTTCCAAGCTTATGAAGCTTAGAAAAATATCATGGAATTTGTTGATGATCTTTGTAAGATGATTTAATATAATCATCTTCAATATAATCATGATGAAAAAGATGACCTTGTTGCACTCCAAAAAAGTCAGTGTTGCAATACTTTTGGACAGGACTTCATATATTGTCATTCATAATCCCTGCAAATACATTATGTATGTGTGTTTTGTGAAACTCTATTCCTTGACGCAAAGTGTTGTTTTGATAAACCTTGCTGTCAGTAACTGTCAGGAATGGATGCAGCACATCATTGATAAGCTTGCATTCTAGTTACTAATATGTCAGACTTTATCCAGCACATCCATGCCAACACGTATGTGAAGAAGTGTATATTTCATCATTGCTCTCCCACTGCAGAAGACATACTGAAGCTCTCTGGATCTTACTAGTATTTGGATTGTCAGCAGCTTTGTGTTAGATAGCCGCTCAGGGCAGATGCTGTCAAACAGGGGAGGAGCTGTACTCTCAGAACCTGAATAATAGAACATTATTTGCCATCTTTCAAAAATGTCAGCACTGACAGAATATGCTATTCTTTGAGGGAAATTAGTTAAATAGGGAAACTGGCCCATGTTTTCCTGAACAGCTCCTCTGTGGCAGAATCATATATTTGGCCTGTGAATATGGTGTACCTCTTGATTAATGCTTTTGATTGGTAAGGGTGTAAAAAGATATTTTGGATTATAGTAATGATGGTTTGCCCCTCAGAGGAGGAGGACGGGGACCATTTTTTAAATTTGAATATACTTACTTAAAGGTAAAAAGCAATGTGTGTGCAAAAATGGCTAGGACCACACCTCCACAAATATTAGGTGTAACTATAATAATTCAGTTCTCAAAACATGGGGGGGGCTGTTTTACCAAGAAATATCATACAAAAAAAATATTTTTTTTATTTTATTTATTCATTTATTTATTTTGCAGAGCAGTTAAGTTAATTTTAGGACACTCAATGTGATTTATCCACAAGTCATTATAAAAAAGTGTTCACCATTGTAATGAGAGGGATTAAACTTATGAGTTTATGAATTATAGGAGAAGGTCAGGAACCATTATTTCAACAACATAAATTGTGACATAAATCTGATCATTCCATGCATGAATTTTTCTACTTAAGCACAGCCAAATATGCTCGTGTGACCAACTAAAAGCTTGCATATGAAATTAGTGTGACAGTACATTCAGTTTCATTATACTAAATGCAAAAAAACACATGTAAAACTCCTTCAAATTGTTATTATTTTTCCTTGTTGCACATATGCTGTCATGCGCTAACATGGTAATGAGCCACGACTCCTCTGTGGGGTGTTAGTGCTGCTGTAGGGTTCATTTTGGTATTGGCAGTGTCAATAGCTATGGGGTCCACCTGTTCTGCTACAGAACTTCCAACAGAATGTCTCAGATTACTTTGCCCAGTTACAGTGCCCTTGATGCATAGTGAAAGCAGATCTCCTAGACAATGACAGCTCCTTTATGAAGATTATTCTTCAGCTTCATAATATTTCTCCTCTGCTCCATTTACTTAGAATTTCAACCCTGTTCTGAGTGACCCTGGCTGAACTACCCTCCTCGTCCTTATTTGCCCTGACAGTATTTCCTCTGAACAAAAGCATCTCTCCTTTTGATTTCTACAAACTGGATCAAAATGTCAACAGGCTATCAGCGCTTTTATTAAGTACTTCTTGCCTGCGAACGGAATGACGACTGTGCAATTAATGTAATTTAATTACATTAGCATTATACGATGTCAAGCAAAATTGTGCCGTACATTCAAACTGGCCGCCGCAAAATATTTGCAGCGCATGCACTTCTCCTAGGGTAAGTAGAGCAGAATGATTTATCACAATACACAATTCAGCTACCAAAACCCCCAGAGTCTAATGACGATGGGCTTTCGTACTGCTTGCATGTTCTGGTAAGGAGTAATTCAGTAGTATTCTTCATTCACCATATGTCACAATTGTAAGCCAAGGGAGCAGCATTATGTGTACAATAATGTTGAGTGCTTTGCTCCATCTATTACAGCAGCATATGCAATTATGAGACAAGAGGTTTTCTGTTTTCTTCTCTTTTCTCACTTATGAGAATATTTTCCATCCTGTAATATATGGCTCCCTAGCATGCACGTGTTCTTTGACATGTATATTTGACTTTACTATATTTGACTTTACTCTGTGAACTTATATCCAGGCACTGATAATGACTTCCATGCACATTAACAACATCTGACCATCAAAACAGACAAATAAAACCATAGCCAGTACTTCAGCCTAGCTCCATTCACTTAACCAAGCTGGTCTGATTACACAAACAATGCTTCTGACGCTGACATTCAGTAGACCTTGGGGCTTTTTTTTTCTTTTATACCGTATAAGTTTTCTTCCCAACCATTTGCCAACTATTTTCATGAGAATGAATGTAAGTTGTATCATCTTGTCACAAAACAATAACAGAGCAGCTGTGGCTAAGAAGGATGCCCCTGCTGCTGAGGATCAGCATATCCTGACGCCTAATACACTGTCAGTGATTACTTCCAATGCGCTCATAGTGCAATACACTCTACTCCTGGTGATGAAGCTGCCTCTGTAGGACAGTTTAAGCAATAACTTTGGAGAGCTCACTGAAAATCCAGTGTGTCTTTTGAATACTTTGTTTTTCTCATTCATTTCAACTTTTGGGAACCATTCAAGAATTACAATGTATTATCTGTTTCCTGAATGAATTATGTTAGTAACGTCTGTTTCTTTGTGTTAAACCAACTACCATTCTGTAATAAATCCAACCCACACTCTCAGAAAATAATGGAATAGCCATGGAAAGCCTGTAAAGTAGGCTGTGAAGTGCCTTTTATTAATCAGCGGTCTCTGCCTCAACATTAGCATGGAACATTGTTAAATAAATAGACCTTAACAATTCCCAGAGAAGGTTGCATGCTTTTGGCAGGAGGGCACTATTGTAGTGTATAATGTATCAACAGCATACTAGCTTGGTATCTTGGTTAGTCTGTCCAAATTTTCAACATGTCAGAGTCTGTAGTATTTCTGGAGGACATTTTGCTAAAAATGTTTGTAATAATATAGACTTACTTGTTAAATGATATACAGATTATTTAAACTGTGAAGAATACCAAATTAACAAGGGTGTTGGGATATTCTATATTGCAGTTACATCAATTAAAATTTTAGATTGTGTGTCATCAGTATTGATCATTAGTAAACCAGAGGGCAACTGTCTTGTTTTTGCCTACTGGTCTATTTGAGTCCAATCTTAGTCTGCTTGAGCCTGTCAGGGGAAGTGAATAAGCAGAGATGAAGTGACTGTGTTTTAAAGTGCTTTCCATGCAGATGGGAACTGGGTCTGCCTGAGAAATCTGTAATACAGCAGCCATTACAAATTTGATAACTGTACTCTGAGAGAGAAAGAGAGAGAGGGGCCTTTGCCATTCACTCTGCTGTTCACTGAAGCTGCTCAGGAAAGATGCTTTTCCACCAGAATCAATTATCAGATCAGAGTTCATTTCATCAATCAGAATGGGGCCATTTGGATCAATTCCAGTATTTTTTAAATAGCCAACTTTTTCCCCTGTTCCTTTTCCTTGCGTTTAAGCTTTTACAATAGGAATAACTTATATTTGGGCACCTTGTTGTGGTCTTATTGCTTAGCAATTATTGTAGCATTTCTTTTCATTCCTATCAGATTAAAAAGGAAAGAAAAAAAAAAAACTCAATCATTGATCAGTCAAGCAAGTTGAGAGCTAAAATATAAAGTTTAAGCTTTTCCTTAATGGTTGTCAGACAGATGGGAAGCATGGCCATCCCGTGTTTCCCCAGAATGAGCTGCTTAACTGCACTCTCAGCATTATCCTGATTATTGGAGTTTTAGTTCTTTATAAAGCATTTATTCCTGGGCAAGTGATCTTAGAAAGTATGTATATCTGTTTGGGGGGTAGTATTCCATCAATTTCCAGTAAGATAAATTCTAAATTACTATCTCAAATCATTTTGTACTTCAATACAATGGTTTTCAAACTAGGGGTCCTAACCCAAAAAGGGGGTCACAGTAACTGTGTCAGGGATTGAGAAACTACATGCATTCAGATTAGCATCATACATGAATTTACTGAGAAAATAAAATAAAAGCATGTGTCTGTACAGTGTATATTGAGAAAGCCCTTAAGCTACTACATTTCTCTCGATCATACAGGTGTAGATTTTACAATGCACTCTCTTTTCACCTCTATGTTGCTGCCATGAATACATTTTCAACCTATATATTTTTTTTAGTTAAAAGGGTTGGTGATGTATACCACTGCAAGTCCAATGGTTTCAAGAATTGGTGAAAAATGTCTGCCACTGGCTGTGAGATCTAGCTTCCAGCACCTTAATACACTGTGGCTCAAAATACTCACATTATTGAGATACTGTGCAAGATTCATCATGGACAGTTTGTTTTTGTTTGATTGAATTACACTTTGATGACTGATGACACAGCCGTTTAGATTGAATCCTGGCGTAAATTGTTTTACTTTGTACATTGTCATTTAGACTTTATGGACTCTTCTTTCATGCTTGTATAAGTGTAATTACCCAGGGGATAACTGGCTCATCCAAGTAGTTTGGCTGCCATGGATGCTCAAAAATATCTCATTTTCAATTCAGTTCCATTCCTCCTCTTCGTTAATATGGTGTTTACCTGTTAATTTCATTTGCCTGCCAAGATGGGAAGTTAACTAGGTTATATACTGTGTTTAAGTAAACTTGTAATTTAAGTAGAAACCTATTTGTTTGTTCAAGAAAAGAAAGAAAAGGCTGTGTGTGTTGGGCAAATAGTTACACACACACACACACACATTTTTATAAAAAATGTGATGCTTACTAATCACCAGTGAGATTTATCCAGTGTGTTTTATGGTTCCAGTTTTCATTTCATAATGCTGCATATTTCCCAAGAAAGCAACAGACCTGTCACAATTAATTTTCTCCTTTATTGTACTGTGGCAAGTAATCTCTCACAGTCTTCTGGAAAGTGTCAGGTTAACGCTCTTTTATGATAGGAGTGTACCCCCACATCCCAGGCTGGTTTTATGATGTCCAAAAGTCTCCTGGTTGAAAAAGAGTTGCTGAGACTTTATTGTTTTTTGTTTGTTTGTTTGTTTGTTTGTTGCTCACATTGGACTCTTCCATTTTTGAACAAATCCACCCCTCCAAAAAATGTTATCCCCTTTGTATTTTTGTAAAGCTGTATCCCATATGCTCTCTCTGTCAATTCCCTGCCAATGACCTGGGACCTGACACTTCCAGAATCACATATTAATCGCCTTCTAGCAGCTTTGGGATGTGGTGGATCAGACATGTAATCTCCTAATAGCCCTCCAGAGAAATAATACAGTGATGCTCCATAGGCCCCAAATGGTGTTTTCACAGTGTGCTGAAATTTTGCTTGCAGGCGTCTGCTGGTGCTTTTGGGCATTACTTTTAGAAATTTGCGTATGACTAAAATGACACCAGATGTAAACTCAGAACTCTACCTTTTTAGTTGGGCACAGCTTGTAATTTGCTTTGAGTATCCATTGTGTTTGCAGATTTAGCCATTTTTAAATAACACACTACTAGCTAGGCTTTTCCATTTTATGTAAATCCTGGGTATGGGTATTGAGGTACTTGAAATTATTTCAATGCAAAATGGATGAACAATTTGCTGTTGCTTTTCTTGTGTTAAATCATTGCTGTCCTCCTCCTTTTGTGTTGAAGACACCCCATTTCCAGTCCTTTTTCCTGGGTCCTGTTATTTGAGCTCTTTGCCTTTGAGACATGGAAGTGAGGCCATCCTTAGTCATTCAAATCCGGAAATTTGTTTTGAGAATTTTTAGGTGTTCTTTAGTCTAGGAAGTTATTGTGTTGGATTAAGATGTCATTATGATGTCTTGTCCAGTAGAAATTAGCTATTGAAAATATGGAACATGGTTTACTTGATTTCTTTAAGAGGCCATTTATCTATTCCATGACTAACTTGGTGCATAGCCTTTTATTAAGTGATGATTAAGTAACGAAACACTGAGTTATCACTTAAATGTATTACATTTCCATTTTCATCATTTTGCAGACACACTTATACAGAGCAACTTAAAGTGCAAGTACAAAGTGTATCTCTTGGTAATGTGGTGTGAAGAGTTGTACAGGCCACTCCTAACCATACTGAAAATCTTCAAGCTGAAGCTTCCCGTGCAGTGGTGAATATATGTTATGTGAAATAACCCAATATGGATAGCATAGTGTAGTATCTATATCTGTATATATAAATAATAATAGTTTATATATACTCTGTGCTTTCAAATATGGTTAAAAGAAGTAAAAGTGAAAAGTGGGTATACCAGATTTGGGAGGCACAGAAAATAGCCCCAGTTTAAGCTGTTATGTGTTCAATCTTTTGGCTTTACTGGGAGGATGTCAGATGTAATGCAGCTCCTTTACTCTGTATTCCAGATGAACAGCTTTTAAATTATTGTTTTATATATTTAAAATCACATGGAAAAGAGTGGAAAATGCAAATCCTCCATGGAGAAAGAACATTGATTTGAAGTAAACCAACTTCTCCTCTGCACTGTCCAATTTAAAATTTGCATCAAATAATGACTAATTCTAATGACTAATACGATTGGAAGACACTGATAAACAAAAAGGCTGTATTAATCGTGTTGAGCATGAGGAAAGACAGCTGTCTCCATTTGCTGTTCATTTACTGTAGCTTTAGCCTCAAACATGAGCTAAATATGATCATATATTCCTGCCCTGTGTCTACATAGCCAAGTTACAATAAGTGCCCCTTGTACAAATTGAGCTCCCCAAATTGTGGTATGATCCTTTGCGTAATGGCCTAATGATTAGCACTTGATAGTGATCAGGAGTGAGGGATTTAGCAGTTGGAGTTTGATTTATCCTCTCTAATTTTGAAATAAGTTTGATTCTTTGGGGCAGCGTTAACAGTCCATACTTTGTGCCTTGGGTTTGTTGCTCCTCTGGAATCATTTTCAAACTCACATTCCCTTTCATAGTCTGCTGATCAAAATGGAACAGCCACAGGGTCTACACTAAGGTTTTTCCATATACAATAGAAGTAGGGCTTTTCAGGCTTAAAAAGCTTGATGTTTTCTCTTAGATGCTTTGTGGCCAGTTCTTTTTCTTTTCTTTCTTTTTTTGATCCAATGCACTTTTCCTTCTGAATTCCAGATGACAACCTTTGTGCCAAACTATCAAACTTTTCAGTTGCTTTGAAGTGTTTTGAACTTTGAAGATATCTGAGACAATTTACAATTATAGACATTGTACATTTTTCTTTAATTATGGTGTCCTATATCTAGTTTCATGTATTTTAAAGCATAGTTTAATTGGTTTAAATGAGGAAATGAAATGAGAAATCTGAGCTTTTTTTAATGTGTTCACCCTTCATGTTCATTTTTAGAAGAGAAGCAAAAGGGAATGGCTGTAGCTGACCAATTAGCATTCAGTTCTTATAACTTCCCATTGGCATTTAGCAGTAATTGCATTTCATTTTTTTCCCCTTTGTCTTGAGAATGTCTTGTACTGACTGGGTTGAGTATTATGTTGCATCAGCAATAGCACAATAGAGGTTAAATAATAATAATTGCTAGTGAATCCTCTTTTGGAATCAGTAACATTTAATGTAAAACAATAACAACAACAACTGTATTATTTACCCATTTCATTGCTGTCAACTAGTATAATTAATTATTAATAAGACATTTCAAATACAAACATTTACCTTCCCAGCCTGCTGTGGGTCAGTAAATTCTGTATGTGGCTATATGAGAGGAAGGTGTTAAGAGGGAGCATTACTGGGTTCACTGGTTGTGGCATACCACCATATGGGTCATGCATTGCTGTCACAGGTGAGACAGACTCACAAAAAGTACCTGTCATGCCTCTGCATGTAAGTGTGCAATGCATGCTCAGTCTCATTGTTGTCATATTACATGTGTTACTGAAACATTTAAAAGAAAAATGATCCATTTATGAGGCTTTGAGTTGAGAGAAATGTCTACACTGCTCCATTTTTGATAAGCTTTTGTTGGTTTATTTTGTGTCATTGGATACTTTTTAGCACATTTTCAAAGGGTAATCATGACAAATGTAAAGACATGATGTCTACACAGTGGTGAAGGGCAACTGTCTTGAGCTTTTCATTGCTCTAGAGGTGGTTGACAGGACATTAACACAAGGCTGTATTCCAGTGGGTGTTGTTCTGTTCATATCTGTTGGCCAGCATGATCTCATCCCTTCCATTTATGTTTCATTTATGTTCCCTCGACAACAGAATGTAATTCAAACTCCTCATGTTCACTTACCTAAGACCTGTATGCTATCGTTGATAAAGCCCTCGTGTATTGTCCTTGTCAGTATCTTTGTTCTTCTAAATCACTAACAGGGATGTTCAGGGCTTTCAGAATGTCATACAAGGTGAATGATTAGTCGTGCTGATGGCAGACATTGTGAAGCTTTGGAAAAGCTGCGGGCGGATAACTGTGTGGCAATACCTTTGGCTAAAGCTGTGTTTCTCGCGCAGGCCATGGTGGAGACTGTGAACAATCTGCTCCAGCCTCAGGCTCACGCTGCCTGGAAAGACCTTACCACCAGCGACCAGCTGCGAGCCGCTACCATGCTGCTGGACACTGTAGAGGAAGGGGCCTTTGTGCTAGCAGACAATCTGCTGAAGACGGACATTGTGCAGGAGAACACTGAAAACATACGTGAGTGCAAAGCAGACATTCCCACACAACTAGTCAGTGTCCATCAGAGGGGCGCTAATTGCTTTATGAGGTTAATACTGGTTTCATTACATATAGTTGCGTCATAGGTGTTACTTTCTCAGGGTGGTAACAGGAAACTAAAGATTAGTTTCTGCTGCCTGTTTTCATTGAGTTTTATTGAATACGATCGAAAGCTTTCCATAGCATCTCGTAATTTCAGACTATACATGTAGATGCAATCTGTGGTTAATTATTACAAGACAAAATGAAACATTTACTAACCAGTTGATAACTCAACAGACAGTCTGAAAGGATAGCTCGTTAAGTTATATTCAGTCTTATATTCTATATGTATATGGATGTATAATGATAAATATTTGATGTACTATAACAGCACTTTGTGTGTAATTAATGTTATGGAACTAAAATTTGTTACCCTCATCTTGCATGTTGCAATAATTGTTGTTAACCATCTTATATTGTTTGCTTTGTACATTTACATCAAGCTCATCTCACCTTGAAAACTTCTTCATTCATGATACAAGAGAGCTGTAACGAGATGAATGCAATCTGACACTATTATACTCATGCACAGGCAACTGCTAGTTTTGACACTGAAAGTCCTGCAATGCAGTTCAGTGAAGTGGGTGCTAATTTGAGGATAGATGCTACTCCACTGCTCATCCGAGCAGGCATAGGTGCCCAATGATTGCTGAAGATGTGATTAGGGGACCCTGGCCGACCTACCCACACATATTTCCAGTGGAGCGAAGCCAATTTCTTCCACCGCAGTGGGCTCCTGGTCATTGTCGGCAGATCAAATGGGCAGTTTGAGCCATGGCAGTAGGGCTCACCCTGCGCTCAAAAAGAGTGCCTTGTCAGTTGAGCCACTTGGGTTGTTTTTAGGGGTTTTGCAGTTATATTGGTTTGTGAACATGGCAGTGGGATTCTCCCTGAACTCAAGAAGAGTGCCTTGTCAATTGAGCCACTTGAGTTGTTTTTAAGAGCTTTTGCACTTGTGTTGGTTTTGTGAAAATATGTGGACTAAGATAGCATTGCTTACACATTTGGAAGTTTTTCAAAATCCGAGTGCTAAAAGTGTATTCAGGCCTGGTCTTTATACCATATCCACTTGCAAACACTTCTTGTCATCTGACTCAATTCAGACCCTGAGTGGCAAGTTGCTGATCCAATTTATGGTGAATTTGAGTTGAGTTGTATAGTATTAGATGATTCATTTAGACTGAAATAGTTTCTGACATTTAAATGAAAGGACATATTTTTCAGTGATTCTCCCTTTTTATGGTAGCTGACTGGCTTTTTGAGCACTTTCCAAAGTTTTAATTTTGTTTATGCTACACATCATTTCACTGAAAGGGAAAATGTTATGATTGCAATTAAGACAAAATTAAGATGTCAGATGCTTTCAGTGTGATTCTTGGTCATCACTGCTGTTGAATGGTTGACTTGTCAGGAATCAGTCATTTGGGCTTTGAAAACAAAGGAGATGATAAACAAATGAAAATGCGTGTGAATGGTAGTGGGCATGAAATTATTGTTGAGACACACTTGGGTATTGACTGGAAAGAAAGTGTGATGATGCCTTTCACATTGCTAAAGGGAGGGATTTTTGGGAGCTCAGACTGCCATTGTGACTTTAATGTAGGTCCACTCTACTGCAGCAATGCAGCCAGTGTAGGGAGTTAATAAAATGGATTTTATTGTATCTGGCATTCAATTTATCTTGGCATTAAGTGGATTCAGACCCAGTTCACATGCATCTTGTTAGAAAATAGGTCTTCATGGCAAATGCCTTCAAGCCTCTTTTTTTCTATCCTTCATTTTTTTTACAGCACTGCCCAGGTTAATCATGCATCGCTGACATTTTTACCATCCCTTTAGTTTTGTTTGCTCCGTTTGGTTTGCACTGTGATGGGGTTTGTTTATCACAGAACTCCCAGGTGGAACACTGCCTGTTAGTACTATAGTTCTCCAAAATAGGGCTGCCCACAATAACCTGTGATGGATTCTCAAAAGTAGAAGCCCTTTTTTTCTGTGGAGGCTTAGCTTATTATATTTGGGTATGTGGGTTAAACGTACTTTGTAATGTATAATTTTATGTATATCCAATCAACTGACACATCAGCATGAAACTGTGACCAAATCCTTTTTTCTTAATTTCTTTTCATGAACTTCAGACAGCTAAAAATACATCCCTCTCGCTGTAAACATATGCAGACTGATTTTTGCTCTGCATTTTGTGCTCAGAAATCTTGCCTCACAGCTAATCTTATTTATGAACAGATTTTCTTCCGATTATCGTGTTATTTAAACCAGCCTCGAATGTGCCCCCAGGCACAGCAATGTCTCTTGCAACCCGGTGCTGCTGAAAGCAAGACTTAAGCTTTTCAATGGCTCTAGCAGCAAGATAATAACTAAATATATGCTTGTGACTAAGACTTTTTCTGGCGCTGAATATGGAATTGTCAGTTATCATAGGAAATTTCTGTAAAGTAAAGAAGCATTGTCTCATTTGTTTGGCAAAATTACATGGTTGAACATAAATTAAGCTTGCGCACCATGCAGCAGGGTAGAACATCGTCAATGTGCAGCTGAGTTATAATTAATGCTGTGCTTTTAACAGCATCTATTATGAGAGGAACTTGTTTTTAAGCCACAGAATGAGAGCCCTGCTCCTTATTTATTCTATACGTGTGCTTCAAAAAAGTTAAACTTAATTTCAAATTAACTGTATGCCTCCACTGAAGAAAAAAATTGAAGTAAAATCCTCCACTAAGGATTTCATTGGCTATGTTTAACATTATTGATTAGAACTGGTCTGGGCAATAAATCCACAAGCCACGTCACCACTTTGAACTGATTTTTAGTACCGTCATATCTGTCCATGCTATTACAGTCCTTTCAGCACCTTATTCACAGGTGTTTTACTGTGGCCTTTAAATATCCATCTCTCTTGTCGCAAAAGCAGAAGCTGTAGCCCCCAGCTACAAACCTGCCACCAACTTAATTCTCTTTTCTGTCTGTCTTAACTTCCCTTAAGACAGTATGAAAGACTGTATGAAACAGATGGCCCTCTTTTAAAGCTGGGGCTAGTATCACTGGGGAACATTTAAGTATACCTGATATCATATGGAGACTTCATTGCATTCTTTTGATTTGATCAAACAAAAGACTGGGTGAAAAACACTGGATCAGAGTGCACTGCAGATCGTTTAAACCATTCTTTAAAACCCAGGGCCTCATGTTATTTGCTAGTGCATGTAATATGTATCTGTAATTCTGTTTTTATTGAGGAATATACTTGCAGGCTTTTAGTAGATCAGCTTGGGGTTTCCAGTAAAAAATCAGGATAAATAAATAAATAAATAAATAAAAACAATATAAATACATATAAATAGAAATTCTGCTTTTAATGTTTGATTTTTTAAAAATTTGTGACATCAGAAAATATCCCTTTTTATCTTTTTACCTTTATCCAGAGCTGGAAGTGGCAAGACTGAGCACAGACGGAAACCTGGCTGACTTGAAGTTCCCTCAGAGTGGTGGACACGGGAATTCCATCCAGCTGTCTGCGAACACCTTAAAACAACATGGGAGGAATGGTAGGTCCAGACATGCTAAACAGCAGGATTTTAGATGCACCTCGATTGTGTAATCCTATGGTTTAAATAAATTTGCATAGTCATGAGTAAGATGGCAACTTTGCATAAACCTATTCTTATTCACTTGGGTTTATCATTTGATAATGGAAACTAGGCAGACTTCAGTTATATTTATACCATGTAGAGTGGCCATGAGATGATCCTCTGACTCAGTGCATGTCCACGAATGTGCAATTATAAATGTCTGTGTTACATGTCCCTTTCAGTCATTGGGACGTACTTCAGATGCATTCTACAGACTGCATCTTTTTATCCGCCTGAGGCTGGGATTCCAAGCCACAGCAGGGGATCTCTTTCATATCAGTATTGTGGGGATCGGGCATGGAAAAATCCAGAGTAAATGTTGCTTTTATTGGAGCAGATCTTAAACCTGTGATGTCATTTCATTGGACTACCCTTAAATGAGGAACTGCTTAATGCATTTGAAATCATGCTGTCTTGAAAGCCTGCGTCTATTAAAACACAGTTAACTCTTGAGAGGAAAGGTTATTAGGATATGTTAGTGTGAGTGATGAAAGTGCTTCACCAAATATACCCTGTCACAAAGAAACTGACTCCTGGTACTGTTTTTCTGTTTTTTGGATAGATTTTTTCCCTGCAATATTAAGTATTGCTTCTACAGTAGATATCAACACATCACAAATCTTTTCAGAAACACTCTTGATATTGTGTTACATACAGTAATTCACTAGAAATGAACTGCAGTAAATAATATATCTAGAAATAGATGCCAGTATTGAATTAATTGAGCACAGACAAAAATGTCCCTGAAATTACGGATGTCATTGTAATAAAATACGTTACTGCCGTATGAGCTTGACTTCGCAAAACAGCATGGATTATATGTAATTTCATGTTTACTTTGCCCACAGGAGAGATCAGGATGGCATTTGTTTTGTACAAACACCTGGGAGCTTATTTGTCCACTGAGAATGCCAGCATGAAGCTGGGCGCTGAAGCCATGTCTACCAACTACTCTGTCATTGTCAACTCTCCTGTTATCACTGCTGCTATCAACAAGGAGAGCAACAAAGTCTACCTGACAGACCCCGTCATCTTCACAGTCAAGCACCTACAGGTACACAGACAGTATCCTTATTCGCCACCATTAAATTGAAATAGGAAAGGCATCAGCTTCCCACATCTTCAGGCTAAAAAAGAGCAAAATGTTTAACCTTTTTTCTATAACACATTCACTTGCTTATGACACATATAATAAATGTTTAAACATAACCCCCTGCCTTTCATGAGGTGTAGTTTTTTTTTTAAATTTTTTTATATACCATGTAAGGCTTACTGTAAATAATTATTCAGGGGTGTGACATATGACTAGCTCAGGTAAAGTGCTGTTGTAGCATGTGTTTGAATTTATGTAGGGTTTACAATATGGATGTTCTCTCAGATAGGCAAATAGACCAAATGTGTTTTATTTTGTTAACTAACATAAAAGTTAATTTGCCATAGTATTGTTGGACATAAGATACCTGCGGTACCCTATGAACAAATAGGTTGACTGGTGTAACCGAGGGAGTGAAACGGATATCAACTCTGAAAGAATTCCCTTGAGGCTGGCTAGTCAGAGTTGGAGCATTAACTGTCAGACTGCATTATCTGCCTTCTGCATGCCTCAGTCGAAACATCCTGGTTTGTCTCAGAACTGTGCCCAAAGGTGTTATTAGACAGGTTGAAAGACATGTGGGAGGAACCTCACAGAGAAAAAAGGAGGTAGCTTATAGCTTTCAAATTGAAATGGGAAATGTCAGTCACTGGGTCAGCAGTGTTATTACCACATTCCACCTGCCCTAATCTCAGTTCATGCTCTGTGGATAATGTGTCACAATACTGCAGTTGTTAGTGTAGGTTTCAGTGGTTATCATAATGTTCTTACCTAATTGACTGATGTCAATGAATTGTCCACATATTGTATGTATTTTCCTATGCTGCTATTGTCCTGTTATGGGCTGGAATGCATCAAGAAAAATACATAGAATTTTATTGACTATTGACATTTGCGGTGCACGTTAACATTACCCCTAACCCTAACGCATTAATGATTTGTCATTTTAAGCATTTTTGAATCTCTCTTCAAGTACATGAAGACAAGAACATGAATGCTTCAGCAGTTGTTTTCACTCATTCATTTTATCTAATGGGAGCTCTCCTCATGAATATTGACTTAATTATGTAGTTATAAGGCAGGGAGGTCCTTTAACATTGGCCGAAGCTCTAGCTAGATCATGTCTGCACTGTGAAGGACATATGAAAGGCTAGAGCACAAGAGGAAACTCAGTGCAGTGATGCTCACAGATATTAAAATAAAATCAAGAGAGAATGGCTGTAGAGGGGAATCCAGCTTAACACAAGAGCTTTTTCTAGGGGTTATTAGGTTTTAATTTCTACATAAGGAAGCTTGTGAGGTCAAGGGATTTTTCTAAAATTAAGGCCATCATGTGCTCTTAAAGCTCCCCAGACTTGGGATTTTACCAATAATGGAACATAATTCAAAGCTAGGCATTATTATTTTCAATTTTAGTGTTAATATTATTTTAACTGCAAATGTATATAGAATTGCATTGACTGACCGTTTTTCCTTCCTCAGCAATCAGAAGACAATTTCAATCCGAACTGCTCCTTCTGGAGTTACTCTAAACGGACCATGACGGGATACTGGTCGACCCAAGACTGTCGATTACTGGGAACCAACCGGACACACACCACCTGCTCCTGCACACACCTCACCAACTTTGCTGTGCTAATGGCCCATGTAGAGGTGAAGGTGAGAGCATTTCCATTTTCCCAACAGTATCGGTTAGACTGTTAATGAATGCACCAGTTTATTTAAAGATTGGTGGCTGATTGAGGTTGGAATACTAGTGTAAAAAAAATGAACCTTATGCCAATTGTTGGTACATATCCTGTAGCTATGCTGCACTTTAAGAGGTATGTTGAAGTTCATACCCTCTTCATCCTTTTTATGGTACCATCCATCTTAGTTGAGGTGTTATAGATCAGTGTTATTTTTTCTCATTCTTTAGAGCAGTATTGTGTTCCAATGTGCAGTGCTTGCTGGTGTTATCTTAAACAGTGATTAAAGTCATGAGGGGCACTTTCTGGACTGTGGAAGCCTCAGTGGAAGAGTATTGATGGCATCATTAGGCAGGTTTCCCTCCAATGTATTCCACATGAATAGTGTCCCATCTGAAGAACAGAACAGAGATACAAAACCCTTTGAAATGGAGGTGATTGTGGAATGTTTGGATTCAGGTTTATATTCATTGTAGATGAAAGTCTCTGGGCATCTCCACTGGCCCAGTGGTTGTCATTCATAGTGGAAATGGGCAGCTGGTACTGAGCACTGTTTGAAAATGGCTTTTATATGTGAAGCTGAAATTAAATAGATGCTAGACACAAAGAAAATGAATAGACCATTCACTGTACATTTTAAACACAAATGTAGATAGTATCCATTACCTGCCTTAAAATTTTAAATTGGCAGTGTTACTTTAATTATCCTGTAAGACATTTGATAAAGTGAAAGTGGATGAATTCATTAGATTCATTTAGAAGAAGACAGAATAAGTCCATTGCTATTTACGTATCCAGTGATGACTGGCAGGCACATAGATTCCAGTAGACGCAGTAATAACATTCTCTGAAGCAGAATTAGACTGCAGTTCAGCATCGTTTGTTTATTTGCTTATTTCTTTGAGAAAAGCAAACACAGCCTTTGACTCCCACACAGCCTCTTTTCTCCAAAATATTTTGTTTTGAATTATTATGAAATTGTTAATAAATGTTTTTTTTTCATGCCATCCAAGGTCAAAAACTCAGTACCATTGTATTAGCTGTAGAATGCTTCCATGTTTTATCATTTGTGAATGACATTCCCAGTTTGCTTGAGGAAAAGAGATGGCATGAAAAAGGGTCATTGAAGGTGTACTTGTTTTAAAAGCATAATTTACGTATTTCTGTCTCTGAGTATGCAAACTATTTCATCTGAGAAGAATGTTTGTACTCCTGTGCTGCTCTGCTGGGTGCTTTATCGCCTTTCAGATTTCTCAAAATAACGTTTGACAGTATTACAGAAAATAATAGATGTAAGAATTGCCACATGAAAGAATAGCCCCGCTTTGGGTTGGTGCAGCATGCAAAGAGCCGTTGTCACCGCTGACTCTCCCCAGAGACGAGCATTCAGGCCCTTTGCCGGTGACAGACAGTTAGATTACCGTGTCACAGAAAGTTTGAGGGCCCCGGTGACGCGTGGTCCCAGCAGTGGGGAACTAGGACTCTATAATGGCTGTCCCAGTTGGCTCATGTCCACACACCAGGGCTGCCTCTGCAGGATCCTGGAGACCTGCAGTCAGGCTCGGGTCACTGTAAGTGAGCAGGAGTCCCTGTTCATTACTCCGCTATCCGGCTTAGGAAACAGTTTGTGTGTGTTTGTATGTATGTGTGTGTGTGTGTGTGTGTGTGTGTGTGTGTGTGTGTTTTTAACCAAGCCAGGCCTGAATGCCGCACTGATGAACAATGCAGAACAGTGGGACTATACAGAGTGAAAAGTTGACTGAAAGGAAGGCTTTTACAAAAGTCCCCAGTGAGTCACCACACTTTCTAAGCTACAGGCAGCTGGTATTTTATTCAGGAAAGCAGACAGTAGTAATACTCCAAAAGTGGACATTAGTCACACACTGCAGTGAATGAATAGTGGATGTAAAAATACGCACCCTGCAGTTCAGAATTGATGTTCTACTTTGCTTTCCACCAATTAGATTGTGTTTACTGTTCTGATGTACAATATATGTTAGGACAATCCAGCAACTGGTAAAAAACATTAAAGATTGACCATTCTTGGGTACAGTTAATTTACTTTATCTTTTATATCTTTTATATCTGCATATCCTATATGCATTGTCTTGGTAAATACAACACATTCCACAAAGCAGACCTCTTACAGATGGATTGCACCTGTACTAAAAATGTTGAGAAAGAAGTTCAGTGATTCATGAATGCACGAAAAAGTGATTTGTTTGGTAAGAATGCCTAAATGAATTAATTAATAAACCAGTAAAGCAGTTAACAATTAATCATGTCACTTGCAGGAATTTGATGCATGTATCACCTCTGTATCTAGAGACATATATACATAGGGGAGAAACCACATCTTTGAACATTAAAGTATATAATTATTATTAACTTCATAGCATACCTGCAGGCACAGTGTCTCTTAGGAATTAATTATACTGATACTTAATTCTTAGTTTAATTTTATTCATTGCATAACTGAACTTCTACCTTGTACCTTCTGTGTCCCCCTGACAAATCATTTAATCAAATCCAATCCAAAAGTGCAGCCATGTGAAATTGGATTAGGTAATGTGGATGGTACTGTACATTAGTTCAATGTCAACTTGTTTCTTCATCAAAACTGAATTTGGTTTACCTTTACTGTGTTTATTCCATTTCATGGATGTCTGCCTTATAGATTTATGTATGTATGGGTTATAAATCTGGGTTACCATTTGCCTTACCATTTCTGGAATTCAGTATACCATTTCTGGAATTCAGAATAGCTGAATAATTTAAGTAAGTCTGCCAAATGAATAAATGTAAATGTAAATGTGTAATAACAGAACAATCACTAGAGTAAAAGTATCAATTCAAAATGAATACAAACAAAAACAAAACAAAACAAAAAAGTCAACCTTCAAAGGAAATAGACAAAACAAGATGGTTTGTCCATTTCCTAGATGTCCAAGACATTTTCTAGAATCCTAGAACTACTGAATTTGAAAGGAGTATTGCTCAATGCCAAAAGGAATCAACCTGCAGCATTGCATTACTAATTTGTGATTTGCCAATGGGTCAAACTCTGTTGTGATTTCTCCCATCAGCTTAAATGGGACAAAGTTGATGCTCAATCAGTGATTGTAACTGAGCTACTAGAAAATGACAGTCTCTTGTAACATTGCCTTCCCTTTTGAGACACCGATGCACACATGGCCTTGTTGTTGAGTCTGTTTTCAGATGTAGGAGCAAGGTGAAACTTGGGCACAGCAGAGAGTGATTGCTCCTTTCGCCAAACATGAACTGGCCATTACTTAGATAGGAGACTTGTCATATGAAGATGGCAGGGGTGGTATTGAGCAACCAGTAAGTGGCACCATTCCCCTTGGACCAGAAAATATAAATCAATGCACCTTTCAAAATGACAGAGGAGTACATGCTATCCTATATTTTGGTGTCCTATAGCGCTATCAACTTGAACATTTCCAATGCAAGTGTTCAAAAACTTGTTTCCAAGCACCACTCATGAAAATATCATTGACATATAAAATATTTTTCAAATGCCCATACATTAAAATCTCATGTCAGAATCACTTGCACTATGTTTTATGATTTAATGTTGTAGGGGATCTGTGCAGGCTCCTCTGCTGGTTTAAGAACATGCCTGGATCTTTAAATGTGATGAATGTGATAGAGGGCATGATGCATGTGTTCTCTTTGCACAATTTCTCTTGTCAGGCTGGCCATAAATCCTCATACAATAGCTCTTGTGTAGGACAGTCAGTAGTGTGCAGTAGTGGCAGCTTGTAGTGGCAGCTGTCATCAAGGCAGTTCATCCTCCCCTGCTTTTTTATCAAGACCTCCAGCAGATCTAAACATTTTCATTTAGGGGGCATTCTGCTGACATCACTGAAAATTCATAACCTCAGAAATGTTTACATTGTAGCGGCACAGGGCATTTCATTTCACGTTTCCCCTTGAATGTATTCGGGATGCGATGGAGGGACCAGTGGTTGCCCAGCACATTACCAGAGTGATTATTTTGTTTATTATATTTTCCATCATACAGCTTGATTGGAATAGCCAGGGTTCAAAGAGAACACATTTGAATACATTGCTTATGTATAACATGGGAACCATCCTTCTAACTGAAACGCCTGAAGATTGCGACTGTGGATTATGCATAGTGCTGTACAGTCCCAATTAATTTTAGTCTCCAAAGACGTTGGCTCAGCAAGAAATATATGTGTGTTTAAAAGAAACTACGGAGAGGAGAAGTGAGAAAAAAAGCAGGTTGACAAGTATAGTAGGCATATACCCCTGTAATATGTCTATGTGTGGCCCATGCCCCGAAGACACAGAAAGTGAATTTGAAACTAAATTAAGTCTGCAGCTTTGGGAAGCACTATGTCTGCTCCCTCTGCAGAGACTTGTCAGAAAACGAGAACCTGAGTAAAGACACAAAGCTTTTTAGTCCGCAGCAGAATACCTCAGGGCAAGAAATCTGTGGCTTTAAAGGGGTCATGGTTGGTGGTACCTCGGCAATAACCTTCCCCCTAGAACAGAGGAGTCGCTCGGCAGTAAATCCATCACCTCGATGGAAATGCAAACCTGACTGGAGGTAAGATGGGTGATGGATTGAGCCAACAAACATGTGCAAGGTACTGTAACACACCGGCAAATATGCTACAGTGATCCATATCACGCATGCCCTTTGAAGCGAGAGGCGAAAACTGTATGTGCACAAGGCGAGGCATTGTTGCTCCCTTATGTGCAGTGCCTCATCAGGCACAAAGATCAGAGAGAGGGCCTTCCTTCAGCACGGGTTCGCTGTGAGTTTACTGCAGATCTTAATGAACAGCATCTGCTCCTAACTTTGGCAGCATTTGTTGTGCTCTGAGCACCTATTAAACACCCTCTGAGTATCACTTCATATAGCTTTTGTTCGGTGTGTAGCGCATAAAGCACAAGATGGTGTTACGTCCTGCCCTATACATAAAGGGAATTCTGCTGACTGAGTGTTCATGGTTTGATTTAGAGCCCCAGTGCAAGGTCTGCTGCAAATATTTGTTTACCTTAAAACCAGCAGTCATACAAAATATGTGGATTGTGTATACAGTGTCAAAACTTGCTGATGCTGAAGTGAGACATATGAGACTATGATGTAAGCAGAGCTGTATGCAATCAAATGTAGAACGCTGCAATGAAAAACTGAATCTGCCATATGTGCTCAATGTGATGGTCTTTGCTGCAGTGTGGTCCAGGAGAAAAGCACATAAAACATATGCCTTTGCTCAGAACCCTCAGTGAAATGGTTTAAGTTTGCAGTTTGTTGTTTTTAAATGCAGATTGTTGCACAGTTGATGAAATGTCATGTGTGTGCATTCAGTGTCTGTGAGGCCTTCCCACATGCTGCTCAATCCCACAGGGACATTAGTCAGTCAGCTGTCAGATATTCTCTTGTAGTCAAAATTTACCAGAGGGAGACTACAGAGGACTCCTCCTGGGAAATGATCTGAATCTAAAGACGCCTGAAGTATTTGGGTACAGTAATTATGGAATATTAATAAATTACGGAGATTCTATCCAGTACACAAGTGTAAGATCTTCAAAAAATCTCAGTATTTTAGTTCATTTTGTTTTTCATATTTTTAGTAGTTTCTGTGTTTCTGTTTGTGTTTTGTTGGAACTGCATCACAAATTTTGACTATTTTCCCAACATGATAAGATTCTGTTGGAATCACAGGTGTTACACACCATATGTCAGGGTATTTACAGAGATGTTAAAGAGGGATTCCTCAGCCTTGTTGTAACACAAGGCTCATTCAGAGGTGTATTACTGTGGTCCACTTTGCACATGACTTTAAAGGAAAAAAGTTTTCTGCCCACTTGTTACTTGTTAGATGGTTTCCGCAGTATATATTTCAAACCTGATTTTTTGCTTTTCTTTCTGTTCACCCCAAACAATGAGGTTCAGAATAGTGCTGCAGTCTGCAAGGTCACATTTATTTTATTTTTATTATTTATTTATTTTTTTTAACTCAAGGGATACCACACTTCAACAAAGACAGCCTTTGTTGAAGTTTTCTGTACCATAATCCTCATTCATGTGTAAGGTATCACACAATACAGCAGGGAATGTATTGTGACTTTACAGAACAGGGTGTTGAATTTTTGTTAGGAATTCCAGACATAAAGGATTTTCACCACCAAATTTTCAAATAATACGTGCGAAATATGTTATTTTCCATTTCTGCGGGTTGTTGTTTTCTTTGGATGAAAATATACATGTGCATGAGTTCTTTCATTTTCTGATATGAAACTCTCATGGTACTTATTGCTTTCTTCCCTTTTGGTGTGTAATGTTATACTATAACATACAATAGCCCCAACAGTGTGCCCTTATGCATGCTCTTGCTGTGAACATCATGAGCTCTGTGAGGATTTTAATTATTTTTACTTGTCAGTTTTAATGGAGCTTGGTGTACTGTTCATTAAGGTTTGCAATAAATGCGCTGTAATTGCAAGTGGAAATGAACACTGTCTCAACCCGTGTAAGTGCACTGATATTTATTGTCCCTGGCTATCACTCGGTGGAATTGACTGTGGTGGCACACTTCCATTGAAACACACAACTTTTAACAACAGAAAACATAAACAAGAAATGAATGCCTTGCAGGAATTTGTGGTGAGTCCTTTTTTTTTCTTTCTGAAGGCACATCATGAAAAAGGTGACAGACACCATCAGATATTGTGGACTAATTAAGCTGACACTGAGCTGACTGTTTCCAGAACTGATAACGTGACAAATGTCTGAATAGACGTCTCGTCTGGTGTTGCAGAACGCTGACCCTGTTCACGACATGCTGCTGGACGTCATCACATGGGTGGGCATCCTGCTGTCCCTGGTGTGCCTGCTCATCTGCATCTTCACCTTCTGCTTCTTCCGCGGTCTCCAGAGCGACCGCAACACCATCCACAAGAACCTGTGCATCAGCCTCTTTATTGCCGAGTCGCTCTTCCTCGTCGGGATAAACCGCGCCGACCAGCCGGTAAGATCAACGCAAAGCAACAATCATCTACTGAGTAGTGCTGGGTGCCGTCTGCTGCAACACCACACTTAAGTTCATTTTATACCATTATTATTAGTGTGATATCATTGCCTTTTTGCCTGGATTTTGAATTAAAAGCCAACAATGCTTAAAACAAATTTAAGCATAATGCATCAAACCCTCCTTCACTGAACCAGAAATTGATTTAGTGGAAATACCGAAGCATTTTTCCTAATATACTTCATGTAAGATACTTCATGTAAAATACTGCAGCATGCCCTTCAGCTTTGGTGTATTTTCCAGCTGAACAATACACAAAACTTGGCATATGCCCCACCACCCCGCTCCACCCCCCTCCCCATGCAGTTTATGGTCTTATACTGAGAATTCAGTGAAAGTTTTGCCCTTCTTGCTCATCTTTGGAAAAACAATGAAGCCTGAGAACAGAATTTGTATTCCTGGGCTCCTGTGAGAACACTGAGGCCTGAATGGACTTATGTACATTTCCCATGGTTTCAGTGTGTTTGAAGGGCAAACGTCAGAGCAAACGTCTCACACAATGTACAGTTCTGCTTGCCATGAAATTGGCTTCATTATTTATTCTCATATTCTCACTGTACTTGAAGAAAGTATCAGTGACTTAAGTGCTTCTTTAAAGTCTTTGCCTCTTTAAAGTTAAGCACCGTAAGCATTTCCACATTAAAGGACTTATGCTGGTTACCTCATTGGAGAGAATATTAATTTCTATGTTTTTTATGCAAGGATTGGTAGTTGCTTTAACGTGTGTGTGTGTGTGTGTGTGTGTGTGTATGCGTGCGTGCGTGCGGGCGGGCGGGCAGGTGTGTGTGTGTGTACGTGTGTGTGTGTGCGTGTGTGCGCGCGGGCGTGCGTGCATGCATGCCTGCGTGTGTGTTTGTGTTTATGTGTTAGAGATAGGGACTGAGAGAGAGAGGGGTCAGTCAAGATGACTATATATTTACTGTGAAATTTTGGAGAGAAAACTGTTTTTTTTTCTCCACCAAGTGACTGCTTGTCAAGGACTGCAGAGACACACAGTGAACCAGACAAAATAGCAAAGCTGAGGATTTCACAAAGACCGGACTTTACGCATGGCTCAGAAACATAGGTCACCGACATGTTCAAATGTATTTTTCACAAATCCAGTCTGCCCGGAGGGGTGAGGATTGGTTTACATAACTGTTAAATAATGTGATTTAGCCAGATTTAAACTCCAAGTGTCAGCTGTCTGTTCATGAATATCGTGTTCCCCCACAACTGTAAAACAGCCTGCCCACTGTTTCAAATTACCTTGGGCTAAGTAGAACAGAATTAAATAGTCCATTGCACTGAATGTCTACCAGCCAAATAAAAACAAATTAAGTGAGTATAACACTGTTCATTGTGAAATGAAATCCATACATTCCAATATACACAGTGCACAAACAAGACGAAGAAAATGAGTAGCGCTATATAGAGTATATCCAAGTGCTGGCTGCCATCTGCAGCAAAACCAGTCACTCAGTGTTTATGGTCTGTCATTCATAGCTCTCAGTGATTAATTTCTTTACATGTTTTATTTAATCAGTGACTACATGTCATAGAAACATTTTTAGATTCCCTACAAGTAATACATTATTTAAAGATGGCTACATAGCCTAGAGGGTTATGTAACTTTCTTGTCCTTTTTTGCACTTAATCTACAATGTTCACCATTGGGGAATAGATTGCATTCCAATTCTAACAAAATGTATTATATGCTGGTTAACACAATATGTTGAATGTAAAGTAGACATATTTTAACTATGGTAAATATGCAGGATTTATGGAGGTAAGTCCAAATTTACAGCTACTGATAACGAGGTTCCACTCTGCTCTTCACCTCAGTGGCAAGTAGCCTCGCTTGTGCACTGCTTCCCATGCTTTTGTGAAAGGTCTCTCCGGCCCGCTCTCCGTGATGCTCTGTGAGACAGGCACAGGGCTAAGAAGCCAGCGGTGTCCTAAATGGAGAGGATGATCTGGCTTATCAATATGCTTTTTAATGGTGGCCACAGGATTTTGTCACCTCAAGCATTACATTGAAACGGGGATCATAGTGAGCGCTGAAAGGCTTCATGATAGCAGAGTTTTCCACAGGGACCTCCAGGGTTTAACTATTATAAAAATATAGGCAGCCAGAAATCTGACCAATTACAGCCACCGTACAATGCCTGAGTATTCATCTTTTATTAGTGAACTGGGCATCGATTGCAGTAGATTGTTCTGAAGGAACAACATCACCATTATCACCAGTGAGTGATATATCCAAAGAAATAAAATATTGACCATTCCTCGTTTTCTGCCCTGTCCTAGCCTAGTGGTGACAGAAGCCTCATGCATGTTTGTCATTGAACTTTTTTCTGTGGTTTGTGTTAATAGTATAAGTGTTCATCAGAGATTTAAAGGTCACTGACTGTGCCTGATGCTAAATGAATACAATCAACAGTGAAGGGCCTTGGCATAAAAATATCCCCCATGTCCAGCTGAGCCTGTAATGATCAAATGATGTTTTTGTGTGTAGTTTTGGGGGACAGGGCCATAGTGTATTAAGCTGAAGACTGGGTAAGATTAATATATATGCACTGCAACCCTACTATAATATCCCTCTCTGGGTAAGATTAATATATATTAATATAAAGCAAAAGTCCAGCATAGCTGTGCTCCTTGACGATTCCCTTCACACCTATTTGGAAATGTAGAGGAAAACAATGCTTCAGTCTCATCCTTTGTCTCTGTCAGATCGCCTGTGCCGTCTTTGCTGCGCTCCTCCACTTCTTCTTCCTGGCCGCGTTCACCTGGATGTTCCTGGAGGGGGTGCAGCTCTACATCATGCTGGTGGAGGTGTTCGAGAGTGAGCACTCCCGCAGGAGGTATTTCTACCTGGTGGGCTACGGCATCCCTGCGCTCATAGTGGCTGTGTCTGCTGCAGTGGATTACCGCAGCTATGGGACAGACCGAGTGTGAGTATGCCTTCTTTCTCTCAGTTTCTGCTTTTTCTCTCCACATGTCTGGAATGCATAGACATTCTACAGGGCATACAATCAAACCATTCACAAGACAGAAATCTATGCATGCACGCAATATGAAATGTGGTTGTTTTATTGATGTCTACTCTACAATGATGTAGTATTCAGAAGCCTTTTAAATGGCACCACAAGCCAGGGGCAAAGTTGTGACATCTCTACAGGCTTGTGTTTTTTGTCATCGAAAGCAAGTATGAGGCTTATTTACTACACCATATGGAGCTGTGCAGATTTCACTGGCCATTCATAAGTGCTGTCAGGCTACTTGGTTCATCGCCTGGACATTCAGACAATTGGTTGTTTTGTTGTTGGTTGTTTGTGATGAAGCACTTCTGTTGTGGAAGTAGTGAATAATTGTGGTCTATGAGCAAAGGGCAGATTTACAGCACAATCATGTTTGACTATGAAGTTCCACAATTAGATTTTAACGCATGAAATTTTGTTTACATCTGATTAAGTGTGGCAGCTTGCGATTAAGGTCTAAGCTGTTAATCAGGTCTTGAGGCTGATATTGGGTCATTTTATTGTACAGTTTTGTGTTCTGGTTTCAATCACTTATCTCTGATTATTTATACGTGGATACAAATATGTTGAGTATAGATTTCAAGTACAGCATGGCTTGAGAACAACATGCCTGTATGTATCAGACAATAGAAGGTGAAATATGAATCATTTATCCCTTCTGGCCCAAGATGATGAATGAGATATATTTAATGTATATTTTTCCATATGTTGGCATGCCTCAGATTCATGAAGAAAAGGGGTAATGTGTTGAGTTCACAGAGATAATGTGATCTCCAGTGATCTCTTTCTTTGGTCTTTTTCTGTAATATTTAAGTATAACAATATTACCTGTATGAGTACAGAAAAAAAATGCATTTGTTCTTTTGAATTTTGGTATTTTTTCAGTCCAGTACTTTTATCATTAATTCTGAATATGCAGTGTCATTTTAACTTCTTTTTAAAATAATAATTTCCTCTGAATAAGATGCAATTTCAAGGGTTTATTAATATTTCTGTAATCAGTCTGTATATATGAAATTGATATTAACTTTGAAGGTGTGACTTTGAATTTGAGGGCTAACCTTTGCAGGTTATGAGAAAAACACATTGAAATTTATTTGAAATGATACAAGGGCATCAAAATGGCTGGTGCCGTTTTTTATTTGCACAGTGTTTATAGTAATGTTCAGGCTCAACAGATGTGTTTGTTGCTATGTTTGTCTGTTTTTCCCCTCTCAGGAATAACTCGAAATGATAATCTGCCTTTGCAATCATGCATTTCTAAGTACACAGGGATTTCGGTACTAATCTCGAGTAGGAAATGGTAATATTCATTCTTCACTGCAGTCTTCACTACAGATCTTAGAAATAATGAAAGCCGGCATCAGCATTTTACTCCTGAGATGTTTATCATTTGTCACTCCCCTCTTAAAATGCACATTAGACAGCATGCCTCTGAGTGTGAAACCGATAGTTTTATGTGATAGACGAGGTGATATCTGCCTGGGCTTTACCACGCCATCATGTTAATAATTAAAGTGGTGCCAGGGCTATGACAGTTGCTGGCAGTTGTGGAGAAGGGAAGGTGTGGCAAGAGTGTGTGATGTACAGGTAGGCAGTCAATAAACTGTCTGCATCCCTAAAATTGAAGCTTCATGATGAAAAACATAATAGACCAAAAAATATCACAGTTACTAGTGGGAATTGCAGTGAGAGGTTAGTTCAGATTATCTGTTATGCATTATTATTATTTGCATTTCTACAGTTGACATACAGTGCAGTAAAAAGTTTGGACACACCTACTCATAGAAGGGTTGTTCTTAATTTTTACTATTTTCCACATTTTAGAATAATAGTAAAGACATCAAAACTATGAAATAACCCAAACCCGAATTATGCAGTGACCAAAAAAGTGGTAAACAAATCAAAACTATCTTATTTTAGATTCTTCAAAGAATTTTTGGAAAGAAATTCATACATCTACTTCAGTATTTGTCTAAGAAACAAATCTGAAGCATTTAAGCATAAGTCTTTAGATAAAAAATGTCTTTGGATGGATTTTTCCCATTATCTTAATCAGGTATGTACAAACCTTTGACTGGTACTGGTATATCATGGCCTGAAATTTTTTTGATAAGCATGATGTGAAAGACCTCTCAGGGAACAAAATAATATTGATCATTTTACATCAGTAAAGCGGTCTAGTGCGTGGAAACCCAAGTAAGGGCCATCTATGCACTTAGAATGCTTTACATATGTAAAATGCAGTCAACAATTGACACTTTACTTATATATTTTATCATTTGTTTGGTCATTTCATTTCTCACTGGTAACTACCAAGACAATCTTGGAAAGATGCATAGAGTATCAGGCATATAAGAGCAGTGTGAAAGATATAGATACATAATAACAAGTTAAACATCCAGCAAAAAATGCTAAGACAAGAACAGTGACATTTTGTATGTAAAATATGTAATATGTGCATGCAAATGTAATGTACAAAAGTCTTCAATCATTCTGTAGTTGTACACTGTTGTGAATTGTCCTTTGTCATAATACCTTTTACTTGTTAGTAGCATGCCTTCCATGTCAAGGGCCAGTTGACACTGGGGTATAAAAATGTAGCATCCATCATGGTCAGATTTGTCTTTGATAGCACCTCCGCTGTTGCCATTTCCCTGCTACATGATAACCGAGAGTAGAAAGGGTAGAAATCTATTCAGTATTCCTGGACCAAATGAAGTCCTGCTCTGAAGTCAAATTAGCTACTGTATGAGATTTTGGTACTGATACACTGTGTGACAGCATTCATACATGAACAGTTAATGAGCAATCAATGAATGTATATTATGGCAAATGGTGATGCAAGTAGTAAGACTGTAAGGAGTATTGACAATTTGGTTACATTTTTAATTGATACCATTCTAATTTCATTGAATGAATATAGTTCCATGCCTTTTTGAAATTTATGTTTTTTGCATGATTTTACATTATTTTGAATTGTCTTTATATGTTTTTCTCCTTCCATAACATTGACTCTTATAGTTTAACCAAAGCATATAGTTGCTATTATCATTTGCATACATGAGCATTCTTCACGTACACAGATAATTTGTATTGAATATGAAAAGTGCTCTTTGTTAGCAAACTTGAAGAGCATTTCCTTTGTATACTAAAATTAAGGAAAGTGAAGTAGTAGAAAGAAAAAAAACAAATACACATATTTATAAATAACTTGAATGTGTTTTACATATCCAGCATAATTCAAAATGGCTACTGAGCAGCTTTGGCAAATTGAAGTATCAGTCTGGGTACTGTGTGCCTCTCCTCTTATCTATATTGTTATGTGATTTAGATGTAGAGAATGTCATGTAGGTCAGTTAGAAGACAGTGGTCAGTGCCAACACCAGCAGTAGAGCCGTTTTCCTGCCAACAATAGGGGGCACTGGCTGATTCTGGGAGAAATTAGACTAGGATACAAAACATTTATTAAAATAAATGTAGTCCGTATTTTTACTGCTGTGTCACTAATTTAAATTATGGCCAAACCACAAATAAATCAAGGCAGGTTTCACCCTATTTTGGAAGGAGAAATACTACCTTAAAAGAAATACATCCATTTTCAAGGTATATTTTTGTGTTTTTTGTACCAGTAATGTTGAATCCAGAAATTATTCAGCTCAATTTATAATTAAGGGAATATCACATGACCAAAAGTGAGCGATTATAGCTAGCACAGTACATAGTCAAATTTACAAATAAAGTGTTTATAATGTGTGTCAGTATTGCTGTGGCAAAGCCTGCTACCAGGAAAAATGAAAACCCTCTTTCTTGGTGGTAATGCTTTGATGGAAATATGCATCCAACGCATTTTATGTGTTTAGAATTTTTTTTTGCTTTTTGTATTTAGAATGTTTTGAATGGCTGGATTTATTTTAGTAGAGTGTTCTATTGCTGGAAAGCTCTGGGAGAGAAGTGACCTCTGCTTTTACTGGTCTCAAGTGTTATTTGAGTACATAATTCAGTATATAACTAGATATTTGAAATCCAGGTGCTAAAATTCTACTGTAGAGCCTGAAATAGAATAAATATGTTGCATTTTGGAACACAAAATAATAAATGAATACTCAAAATATTAACTCAGGCTTCCACAGTTTAATATATATCAGTTGGTTTAAAATTGTATTGAATTATTGCTCATACTGTGTCACCCAGAATGACAAAGGAAAAGGACTGTAATATTCCGGAGGCCTAAAATGGAGATCTATTTAATGTGGTGGAAATTAAATGATTAATAATTTAGTCACAGGTCATGAATCAGCCTCATGTTTGGTGGTCCAAGGTATTTGCAACTCTAGCAACATGAGTTCATGTGTAAGTTTCCATCCACCAGTGATAAGATGATGTTTTCCTAAGAAATTTATCCTAAGAAATATTTTAATGCCTTTCTCTTCTGAATTGATTATAAAAATAGTCAACTGAATAAGATAATGAAATTTGAAATGAAATTTGGTGAAATGAGTCACTTAAAGAGGAAACAGGATACATTGCCACTGTATGTGCGCTCATATGTGGACATGCAGTGCACAGGAATATCCTACATTGTTGGCTATGTGGCATTCAACTTCCCCCCCTTCCCTTCCATTGGAGGTAATTATCTTACCCCATCTATATTGCTGTAGGAGATTGGACCCATAATTCAGTAGTTAAATGAACAAGCGATGTAATATTTCCCCGTTCCCGGTGGAATATTCTGAAGTGTCTATTCTTCTCTGTCACACTCTCTGTGTTGATGTATGTCCTGTGCGCTGGCGCTTGAAAAGCCAGTTATCCCTTGTGTTTCATTACAGATGCTGGCTGCGGCTCGACACCTACTTCATCTGGAGCTTCATAGGTCCGGCAACCTTGATAATTATGGTAAGTAGTCCCCTAATTAACCCCGCTTACTTCCCAGGGCACAGCCTAAATGATCCATCGAGTGCCCCATCTCTTTCATGAATTGTTCGCTCTCCTGTTGCACACCTGCCTCTGCCGGCCGTTCATCACCCAGGACTGTGAGGACAGGGGTAAAACAGGGCGCTTTGCCGCTCTAATGCATGGCTGAAAGAACGTCTTCAGTCATACTGTAGGGGAACACTGCTTGGTATTCACTTTCAAAGTCCTCTGCTGCAGGATTATGACTGATTTGCATACTGTTACCTTAATTTCATTCCCACCATATGTACTCTGTGTCCTTAACAGGCATAGCTTTGCAGGAGCTGTAGATGCCCCGTATTGAGTGCTCTGCAGACTGAGTATCACATTTGAAAAAGAGTTTGTTTACAGCTATTGAATTTTTCCTTTTTGAAGTCGATGCAAGAGATGATACATTGTTCGTGTAACAGTAGAAGCATATGTCATAATGCTGCTAGTAAGATTGCAACTCCCAGCAATGACAAAAGTAAATACAAAAGAAAAGGCACATATGTACAACAAGTCCCTCGTGTTAGGGACAGGTAGACAGGTGGTATAGGTAATTGGATGAGCTGGACAAGTCACCAATTAATTGAATGTCACAGTGGAATAGTTTATGATGCTTATTCATGTCAAAATGTCAAAAATGCTTCTGCAGTTGCATCAGCTCTGTTTGGAACTGATTTTTGAAGAATACTACCTTTAGTCAATTCATCTGAGAGCTATCACAATGAATCATATAAACAAGGTACAGACCACATAATGCCTGGTGGAATATACCCTCCTCTGTCAGTCTCAGTTATGAGCATTTAAAAAGAACACTCACAATCACTTTGTAGAGAGCAGTACAGATACTGAATATTGTAGGCTCTGAGAAATTTGTCAAAAGATTGTGATTTATTTATCTTGCGGTATGTATCCCATGGCTGTAAAACTAAATAAACAGTGTTCTTGTTTTGTTTGGAAAGGAAAAAAAAAAGAAATCCATAATAAAAGGTGCACAACCTGCACCTTGAATGAGGAAAGAAAGAAAGAGATGAGTGAAAAGAGTGAAAACCAACTGAAAAATGGGCTTCACAGAACTCTAATCTGTCTATTTCAGCTTAATGTTGTCTTCCTTGGGATTGCACTCTACAAAATGTTTCATCACACGGCCATACTCAAACCAGACTCAGGCTGCCTGGACAATGTCAAGTAAGAATTTCCCTTGTTTGTGCATCAGTGGCGTTTTTAATATATTCAATCTTATAATCTGCATTTGTTTCATATGTGAATTCTGCAGGGGTATTTTCATCTGAAAATGTCATACATATTTAGTGGGGTTATTAAAATTATTATTAACCTTTATTACTATAATTCTAATAAACTTTTTTAAAAAAAATAGATTAACGCTTGAGGATGTTCAAAGTAGACAGTGAAATTAAATACATATATTTTGAATTTGTTTTGTTTGTAGGTGCTGAACTAAATAAAACACAGAAATTGTCTGTATGATATAAGTTTATACTTATTTTTCTGTCCCCTGCTGAATCAAGCCATTTTGTTCTGCCACCACTGGATCTGGGTCATTGTTGGTTGACTGCACAGCTGGGCTCGAGCCTGGGCTTGAGAAGGCAATTTAGCTGATTGAGCCACTCAGGAGCCCATCCAGTGAGAACTTCAACTTGGGTCTACAATGTTACCTAATCTAAGAGAAGTTCTTCAGAAGATACTGGTTTTTAGCAGATGAGCAATGCTCATGTACTTTACAGTATGTGCTAAGCCTTCATTGTGTTGTGGCCATCAGCTTTATGATTGCATATTTTTCAACACAACCATATTGCACAATAACTGTACCAGCAGAAACTGTAGTACAGAACTACAGTAGCATCAGTGGTTGAAAATGGGGAACTGGTTAATTTATTAGCAAACAGGGCTTCAATGTTAAAATCTGTTTTATTGGTAGAGTACTTTTTCAGAGCCACATAAGTGATGTAGTACAAAGTAATATAAATATGTTGAGAAATTAATCTAGCTAACCTCTGGTTAGCTAGCCATAGTATTACTAAGTGTATCATGTTGCTAACAGGAATCCACGAAAGTCATTATATTTTTTTGTGATACTTGCCAGCTCACACTTACTTTCAAAATGGTATGATGGTCCACATGGTTGGGATAAAATATGTTCATCACTTATTCATTGTTTTTTGTTATTTATTTATTTGACCACAGTTGGTGACTGTGGTAGTTATGTTTGCTATGTTTTGTTCTTGTTATTTTTACCCCCTCTTGTCTTTCTAATATCAGAATATAGGATGTAGGATGTTTATTTATGAATGAAGATCTTGCTGTGCACTCCAGTGTGCATGTAGGCATCTGAAGTACTTCAGATGGTGATACCCTTGTTAGTAATCACCCCTCATAGGGTAAGGATATATGGTATTTTATACCACTGGGTGTTTTCTAACTCAATTACAGTTAAGGGAAGCGAGGGCCTCAATCAAATATTCATCCAAGACTTAAGCACCTACCTTCTCATCACAAATCCAGTGCTGCAATGTCATGGTGCCACTCACTCTTTGACTGCTTTGGCTCTTATGACATAGATTGCACTTGTTTACACAGCAAAGTAACAATGGCTTTCATTACTATGAACAGTTCATACAATTTTAATTTACTTTTTTTTTTTTTCTGAAGCAGATTGTTGTTTTATTAAATTAAGAAATTAAGAATGATTTCACTCACTTTTCAGTCCTACCACAGTTCTGCCATTCACTCCTACTACCCAGGGCAGTAGGTTTGCGCTTTTTGTCGTCATTTTCCAGTGCTTTTCCCTGTGTAGGAGAGTGGTACGCAGTGGCCAAAAATGTGGGGATGGTTGTGAATATTTGGAATAGGGTGGTATTTTGGCACAGCTCAGCGGGTCATTTTGTGTTCGCAATTCCACCACCTGAGACCAAGCGTAAAGTCCAGGGCAGTGTATACCCTGACAACATGACAGGTGGCATTTGATCAAAAATAAAGGAAAACAATGACTAAAGCATCTGCTGACAAACACACTTAATTAACTTTAAAATCCCCTAATTGTTAGCACTGGTTGCTTTTAAATAGGAATTCAAAAAACAAAAACAAGTCAAGCCATTGTAGAACAAAATATGGAAATTACATGTTTGCATGGTGTTTAACAAGAGAAGTAAATACAGCCATTTCAATTCATTTTTTTTAATACAAAGCATTCAGCAATGGGCCCACTCTTGCTTTTGGCATGCTGCTGCCCTCATCTGACCTCTGTGCTGTTCTTATTGTACATTATTGCAAATTTCCAGTGTCTGAAAGCACTAGGGAAAACATATGCTTAAAGGTAATACGACTAGGCCCTGTTTTCCCAGCTCTTGATTACAATTTAGGTGGTGGCGGTTTGCATTTTCAGCATTAAAATTCAATGTCATTTTAATGATGTAGACATTTTTACACATAGAAATATAAAGCATTGCACCTTAATGTGTTTCTTTTACAGTCCATTACTGAGACACAAGCAATTTGATTTACGTATGATTTAATTCCCCATACATTTGGTAGCTGGATAACAGTCTAGCTGGGTAACATGGCAAACTAGTTAACTAGGAGTATAAAAAACAACCTTCCTAACTGAATCCAGCCCATTCCTGGGCAATAACTGCAGTAATGCATACCCTCTCATGTGTTAATGCATATCACATTCTACTGTTTATTTTCTCTTTTGTTGTGTTTATCATATGGATTATAGCATAAGCACATCTGTTGTCAGTCCACTTGGTGGTGAAATTTTATTGTGAATGTTTTGTTCTTTGGTAGAAATACACATACACATATACATACACAGACATTCTCAAAAAATGCATCAAATTTGTTCTGAAAACTAAATTAGTAGTGTTGCCACAGGACAGTTTTAACTTCATGATGCACAATATTATTTACTCCCTTTATCTTTTTTACAACATCATCATTTTTTTAAGTTATTCTTGTGTTTAACTTCTTCCCATTTTGTCTTTCATTTTTTTCCTTAATTTTAGCTATCGTTATTATGATGGCTGTCTTGTTGTGGAATGGCACTGGTAAGATGCAGTATGTTACTGTTGCAGATGATTTCCAATCAAAGTATATTGATTGGAAACTATTTTATTTTCTTGATTATTATTATATTTATTATTGTTCCCCTTTGTGTCCTTATCCTCCATTTGTAAACAGCTTGTATCCTTTGTGTGCAGTGTGACTCAAATATGTATTTTTTCTCCCTTTTGTTCTGATTTCTTTTCTCTGAAAATGTGTATATGTACAGTTACAACAGGTAGAACACCAGTTTTTAGCCCCCTCAGTTCCTTCACTAAATGTGCAGAATACTGTAATTTATCAATCAGCGACGCACTCAAATCCTCTACTTAGTTTTAAAGCACTAGCACCTTTTTCTGCAATGAATGTAGAAATGTCTTGCTGATTTAAGAAGAGGCAATTAGCATGTCCATTGTCAATACTAATTAGGTTGAATTCCAATAGAACTGATAGCATAAATTCATTTGACATATTGTGGTCAATTTACCCTTTTTATTGCATCCAAAGGAGGCTTTCCCAGCAGGTGTGCAAATTATATGATATTAAATCATTAAAATAAATTCAGTAGAGAATTATCTTTTTATAATGAACTGATTTCAAATAATTTTAATATTCCAGATTTTGGGGATGCGATTTTTGTAGTTTCCACAAAAAAGCATTTTATATGCAATTAGTAATGGTGACTCTACCTCTGTTTTGACCTCTGATCAAGCTTTGTTGGTTGATTTGAATCTGCAATTAGAACTATATTTGTAAATAACTAATGTGCCAAACATCATGCATGCAGGTTTCAGTTTCACCTGGGTTTCAGCCAGTGTTTATGGTGTATTATAATAATGCTGAACTGAAATCAGTTGACTGATTTAAGTACTCATAAACACAATACACATAGTAGATGAATTGATAACCTACTGTAATATAATGTATTGAATACAATGCACTGAAATAGCAGAGATTAATCATGTCTTCCATGCTTGTACAATACAAAATAAGTCAACAAAGAACCCACACACAAGAAATTAATTACGTGTCATTTGCATATATGTGCTCCAATTTAACCACTGCATTCAGTAGTACTTTCTATGAAGTTTTTAATGCGGTCGTTACATTTTCACAGATTAGTACTTACTCCTGTATTTGCAATCTTGCCTTTAAAAATCATTGAGACAGATGTGACATTTAAAATTTGAAAAAAAAAATCATATTGTCTCATAATATTAGTAATTGAGAGCTGTTATTATTATTATTATTATTATTATTATTATTATTATTATTATTATTATTATGTGTACTACTCTTTGTATTTATGAAAGGGCTGCCACCATGTTTTTAAAATGTAACAGATAGAGTTAGAGGGTTGTAGGTACACACTTAAACAAACTGTATAACTGGAGCTTTTCATCTTTTATCTGCTGCTTGCACAACATATGGAAATACATCTCAGGGCCCTAGGTTATGAATTTGATGTTACTTATGTGCTTGATGTTACACTCCTAGCATGCACTTAGATTTCTAAGGTGCTGTAAGGAGTATATCAAAGCAGTCACACACACACACACACACACACACACACACACACACACACACACACACACACACACACACACACACATATATATATACACATATGTGCATGACGTTGCTTCTCAGTACAACAAACTTCAGTCCTGCAAGTGTAGTGCCTTCTGTTTGTTCTGTTTGTGCTGCTGTAGCTCTTCAAGCCAGTATGACCAAAAGCAAAATGTCCCATTTGTGAGGTCTTTACTTCCTCTTCTTTGCTCCCTACTTTGTGTAGTCCCTGAACATTCTAGGGGCAATCACCTCGATTAAGTGCCTTCCCCAACAGGCCATTTAGATAAACCAGGGAACATTATGTTAAATGGTCTCCACATTAATTTAATAAATCATTTAATTCCTTTGCACCTATCCCATTTATTAAGTAGTTACACAAGCCACACCAGTTTTTATCTGAGAGTTGTAAATTATGAATCATGATATTCCAGCAAATGCCTGCACTTCATTCAGTAAATCGCAGTTTAAGTGAATGCTGAATGATATATCTGCACGAGTACACAATAGACTGTAACCTAACTGTTCTAACTTTTAAATTCAGAGTCATGTGATGTAAAATGAAATCACACACATGCTCTGTTAAGGTTGTGCCTAGTGTGTTCTTTAACTTTTGCAATATGTGGCACAGTACATTCCCTATGTACTTTGGGCATGACCAAATTGTTATGCAGGAACTATTATGGCTATTGGGTGAGTGAGGTTTGATTTAGTAAAACTTTGCTGTGTTCACTAGATTCATCTTGTAAAAGGAATTCAAGAGTTCTACAGTCTGGAAGCAGTATGAATATATTTAATAATTTGCATGACTGTACATGAATATGTAACATGAATATGCTCCCTGAGAATTTTCCACACTACACAGTTTAGTGAATGATGCAGTACCATTTCTTACTAAATGATACAATTCTGCCCAAGTAGAATCAAAGTCTCTCCCTTTCCCAGTCATTTATGGCCATCAGTTCTACTGTCTAGATATCAAAAAGTCAGTCATCTTCTAAAAAATGAGCTCTTTTGTGTGTTGAAATTTTCAGCTTTATGAACTATAATAGAAGAGAGAGCTGGGCTGTGTCACATGTTTTGGTTGGCTAATTCACTGCAAGAGATATGTGATATTTTATCTGTGTATTTATTTATTTAGCATGCATTCTAATCCAGAGCAACTTAAAAGGTCATCATGGCTGGCTACAGTAAATGCATATCATAGGAGCAACAAGAACAAAGGTGCAAACCCATCAGTAGCATGTTAATTGTGTATTAAGCTGAAAAAACTGTAATGTGTAACAGTAATTTAACACATATCTTCAAGCAACACTCAGTTATTACATTAGTGTCTTCATAGAGCACAATCATGATGTGTAAAAGCAACTTTACCTTGCATCATAGTGTTCACATAGTGCCAAGCAGTAATGCATCAGATGAATACTACCTTTCTCCATAAAAAATAAGGGTCATCTGATGCCAGTGGTAAAAAGCCTCTAATCTTTGTGTTTCTGTAGGGTCTGAAAGGGCCTCACATGATTCACTGTTTTATCTTCATTTTTCTTTTAAGAGATTCACCAACATTCCCTAGCATGCACTCCTTAAGAATCCATGATCTTTTTTTTTCCTGTTTGCCCTTAAGCCTATGTTACCCGCTGGGAAGCAGCAGTAACTCTCCTGTGCTGTAGGTTCTGATATCAGAATGACAGTTGATATATGTAGAAATGCTTTAATGGTTCTTTTTTTAAAAAATACATTTGGCCTTGCTGCACCTCCAAAGGCAGAGGCTATATTTAAATCACCATGTTTTGTTTCAAAATGGTGCCTTGGTGACACTGACATGTAGCAACGGTGGTTGGCCAAAAATACCTTTGTCAGCTCTATAGTAAAAGCTCAACTTCTCAGCTTTGTGACCTTTGCTCCAGTAAAATTGATCAAGAAACATGTACTTTGTCAGCTAGCCGGCTCATCTTTCTTCCTTTTGATGGCCTACACTGTATTTTTGTGAGGCATGCAGTCGCCTACTAGCTAGTTTACATAGCATCACATATTTTTTTCATTAGTTAAAAAGATAACAAAGGGGAATGTAACAGTAATTGTCAACAGACACCATTTTCATTACCATCCCTTCACCTCTGTAGTTGTTTCACCATGCCAGTTACAGGTAGAATGCTGAAGGAATTTGGTCATGTGACAACCTTAATGTGATGTGGTGTTGATACCAAGGAGCTGCATGGCTACATTCTATCCTGCTAGTCTTTGGCCCTTCCAGTGTTGCCCTCTTTTCAGGGTATTTACATGCTTTGCTACAGAGTCTCAAACATTAATTTTTCACTGTGTCCACAGTAGTTTTAACAGATGAATGATCAAAACAGTAGATCCCTTCTAAGACCAGTGAAAATCGAACAGGAAGAAAAATAAAATCATTGCATAGTGCTTTTCTGAATAGAGCATCATTGCATCAGAACAGAGCTGTCATCATTTGCCAATACTTTTTTTTCTCATTTTCATGTCTACCATGCTTCTTTTTTTCCCTATTAACATACTTGTGCAACAGTATTATACTAATTTTCTTTGAAAATAGTAGATATGCATGCTTTCCAAAGTTTCCTTTTTATTTGCTGTTATTTTCTTATTCTCCATTTTCTCTGCATTCTATAGCTACGAGGATTACCAACCTGAAATCAAGTAAGAATAAAGTAACCAGTCACTTTTGTATCATGGCTTTTTCATCTGCTTATAAGGATGAATTATATTCAGAAGGTTCAATTTCAGTGTCACTGTTTCTTAAGACTGAGCTAACTGTTAATCAGCCCTCCCTTTTACATTATATAGTATGTTTTCATTAATGTTGATGGTCCAGGTACTATGAAAATAGTCAGTAGTTGAGAATCACTAGGGCTATGTTTCATTCGAGTGAAAGATTCAACTTCAGCTATCCGCATTGTGTTTGGTTTACTTTTTTGTGCACAAGTCTGAGCTTGTCCTAAGAGAGCTCTGAATGATGATGGACTGAAATTAATTTGACTTGTAGTTTTCTGTCTGAAAGTCTAATGGATAAAGCATTTTGGATGAAAGGATCAAATGATAGGTTTCTGCAAGTAAAAAGGGAAAAATACAATTAAGTTGAAGCACACCCTGCTTTTACTTCAAATTAAAGTCTTTTTTGAATCGACTCTCCACTTTGCTCCCCTCCCCCAGCCATTATATCTATACAATGTTTCAGGATAGACCCAATACTTCACTTACACCTATCAGTGTTATATCTTCTGCAAACATACAGTAATGTGCTTATACTGACTAAACATGTCAAAGCTCAGATCTATGTATCAGCCTTTTGTCCTGCATATCAGACTTTTTTTTAGTAAAAAGCAAATTTGTTTGTTATCTCTTATGTTCCCCACTGAGGTAATTGATGTCAAACAAGGACGGCTTGCCTTTGATCTTGAGGCAGTCTACATGATGAATATCTTAAGTTCTCTAAATGCTTTGAGTTTCTATCTTTGTGACTTGGTTTTGGCTGTCCAAAATGAAGGCATAGCCTTTGGCCAAAGCTTATGCATTTGTTCCAGTTTATTTGGGGCTGAAAGGAAAAAAGCATATGGAAAAAATGAAACATTGCACTTCTTTCTTGACTTATGATTTAAACTTAAGGCAAATCCAGTACATGAATGGATGGAAATAAGATTTAGTTCAGAATGGATATTTCTTTCCTCCAGAGAGTGGGGGAGTGGCATTAATATGCTACTTCAGTGTTTCATTGAAAAGTCATGTTTCGCCTGAATTACCTCCTTTGATCTTTCTTTCAACAGCAGTAACACTTATTACTGCAGAGTTAACTAATCAAATTAATTGCCATCACAATGAGGCAGGCAAAAGAAAATGACCTTTAGAGGAAAATTGCATTGTTGAACAAAATTAATTCTCCCAAGCAGACTGGACAGCATGTGCTTCAAAATATGATCTCTGATTTTATGCATTTTTATTAAAAACACATATTCTGTGCATTTTAACAATACTGATCTCTGGATTCAATGAAAACTGCTAGTGCATCTATAAGAAATTGCTGAGTAAAATGGGGCATTGTCCTTTTAAATGGTTTGGCAGTGTTAACTAAATCCAGGTCCTGCTTTATTGGTGCTAGATTAGTCTTGGGGGTGGGGAGTTATTATTGATTAATTGATTTATTGATTGAGTGATTGATTGAATAGCAGTTTCACTTACATTGATTTGGCATTTTTGATTGAATGGAGGGGTGAATATAAACTCACAGAATTCCATGACAACAGGTGGTTATGACATGATGCTGAGGCTGGACCAAATCTGCTAAATGCTTTTTTTGATTATTGTATTATTACGTGTATTCCAGATCCTGGGTTATAGGTGCGATCGCACTTCTGTGTCTTCTCGGATTGACTTGGGCCTTTGGACTGATGTACATCAATGAAAGCACAGTCATCATGGCTTACCTCTTCACGATATTCAACTCACTGCAAGGGATGTTCATCTTCATATTCCACTGTGTCCTGCAGAAGAAGGTACCCCTTTATTTCCACTTTTTCATCATACTGTAGTGATACCATAAAATCCTAACTATACTTAAGCCACATTTTATTTGTTAGGCTTAAAGTTCACAAGCATTTTGATTTGTTATTCATAAAAATATAATAGTAGATATGAAAATATGTTATATGAATATTACTGTCAGTAGGCATCACTGTGCTTTACTTCACAGTGAATTATCCCCACAGTATTTAGTTTCCATTTCATCCATCTGTATCACTGTACAGTGTGTGGGTCATATTCTGCCATATTTTGCTGGAACTGCATTGCATCTACTGCCTTAATATTGATTGCAGAGATTACTTCCACACAATATCAGCTAGGCATGAACTCATAATCAATGTCATAATTATGTATGTAGTGATATACTTCTTATATTTTACTTGTGTTAACATTAGACCTTGATTGCACCCTGTCCCTGAGAAACATCTGTTACATTAAGTTTGACACGCTCTATTCATTTGTGGTATGGGTAGGGAAAATGTGCTGCAGAAGGAAAAATCATCTTTCTCAGATGAAAAGAGACTGCTCATATCAGTGTCTCTTGAGGTGTGCATAATACTAGACAATCATAGAATATAGAAATGTTGATCTCCGCATGCCGATTCAATAAACAATTTCAAGCGGCATGGTAATCAAAAGCTTTGAAAAGTGCAGCTAATGCACTGTGCCGTCTACTCTGAATGTAAAAATAAGTCTGTATTTTGATTTATTGCAGTCTGGATGTATTCTCATAGTTCTGGCAAAGTGATTACAGCCCTGATGGTGCTATCAGACATGTTATCCACCATGTTTATGAAGTCATAAGGCTTTATGCACGGTCCAAGGGGCTGTATTGTAGAGATGCCACTATTTACACAAGCATAATGTACTCGGTAATAAAGTTTAATGGCTCAAAGAATTTCGTCTAGCTGTGATCAGCTGCTTAGACAGTGCGTGGGGATCTAACAAGGGAGACAAATTCAGACAGCACAGGTGGAACTTCTGCCCAGAGTACTGAAATGCATTACACAGTAAATGAAATGTGACAGCTCCATACATCCTGAGATACAGTTGTGGATTAAAATATTTTAAAAACACATTTTAAGACCTACTAACTCACAGAGTCTGCACATTCTGTAATCGATCTTACTTTTCAGCATTTGATCAAAGGATGATCAAAGTTGACCTCAGCCTTCATTAGTTCAAACTCAGTGTTATAGACTCCATTTGTTTTTGAGAAGTCAGAAAAAAAGCATTTGAGGTGTGTTGGGATTAGATGCCTTGAAAAATAACAGTTTTCAGTCATGTAATGGCAAGACCAGGGCACTTGCTTGCTGACCTGCAGGTGTGTTACTCCACAGGTACGTAAAGAGTACGGGAAGTGTCTACGTACACACTGCTGCAGTGGAAAGAGTGTGGAGACTTCCATTGGCTCAGGGAAAAGCTCAGTTTCCCGCACACCTGGACGTTACTCTACAGGCTCACAGGTACCTCTCTTTAGCTTAGAGTATGTTAGGTGTGCAGCAATACAAAACTTGAATTCATACCTGGCAGGACGGGTTTGAAGCAGGTTTCAATGTGAGTGATGTGCTAGCATTGTACCTTTGAGCTAGAGACCTAACCTGAACTGCTGCAGTAAATATTGATGTGTATAAATGTATATGTAAAACTGTAATTCACTGTGCCTGGGAATGTTTGCTCAACTAATAGTAGTAATAGACTTCATGTGAATGTTTCATACATCAGCTGTAGTGTTTTTTTCCATCATTTTAAAATGGAGTTCACCCATTTTAAAGGAAAAAGGTTTTCTGATTGATTGTTGCTGACATACATTGCATACTCAGTGGTGAAGTTAAGTGCAGGCCATTAAGAGGTGTTAATTGATTCCCAGCTCAAAGGTTTTTAAAATAACCATGTAATTAACAAAGTACATTGTAAACTGTTGGCCTTAGTAAGAGATTTCTAAGTCTGTGATGAAATGTTGAACCCTGTTCCTGCAGTATTTTATCAGGGTTTGTTGAAGGACAAATCTATATTTCAAGATGTATATCAGTCACAGTGACATTTCAAACTCTAAGTGTCATGATGAACATTTCTCGAGACATGCTTTTAGATTTGTAATTTATTTATACAAGTATCTAGTAAGAATTACTGTACATAAGTAATCAACGCGTAGCGATATACATAATGTAATTTGGGTAATCAGCTGTAGAGTGTTGGCCAAGAAGTTTCATCAGGAGACTCTAATTAAATATATCTGATTTAAATGATTCAGATTAAAATAATGACTTATTTCCCTGGTGAAACACAGATTTTACATTATAAGTTGACAGGGATCCAGAGTAATGATCTTGCACACATTGCCCCAATCTGCATCATCCTGATCACAGCCCCAAACTGTCTCAATAACAGTAAATAGCTTGCACTGCTTGGAGCCTGGACCCATATAGAGTGTTTGAACAGCATCCAGTATGAGCATATTGCATGGATAATGAAAGCACAAAAAGGAAGAAAAGCACAGAATACCTCCTAACACACACGCATACGCACACACACAAACACGCAGACGTACACGTGGACATGCAAGGATAAGTTACTTCCATATTGAATAAAAAGTCAATGAGTACCATTGTGCTAACAGTAAACATTTCCCCAATACAGAGAAAATGTGTTCTCCCTAGTTTGGGTTTGATTTATTCCCCTTGAAAGTGAGCTTTAGAATCTAGAAAAAGAATGGCACTGTATAAACCTATGGAAACAGGGAATGATTCAAGTAATTAGGTCATTGGAGGACAATATGGCAAATCATTTTTTTGACCTGAGGAAACTAGAATGTTAAAATTTTGTGGTCAATATGTACCATATCAAATTCATGCTCTTTCCTCCCACACCTTTCCACTAGTGACTGTTGTTAACACCTTGATCATGAATTTCAATTAAATATGGATTGTTTTATCTAATGATGCAATAACATCGGGGTGGTTTCAGCAGATACATAGGCACTTCACAGCGCATCTCTGTGAAGGTTTCATTCAGATGATTTGCACCAAGGCAGTAACAGAGTGCAGACCACCATGCAAACCTCTTCCCTGACTGATGGGGAACATCACGTAACAGTGGCTTTCTTTTGAACTATCGTCGAAATCCATGTCAAATTTTGGTGAATCAATAAATGAAAAGATCATTGCTTTAAAGGACACATTTTTAATTTCACAACTCAGTAGTTTCTTCTAGGACTCATAAAACTTGGAGGCTGAAATTAAAACTTAACAATATTAGGTAATGGGGATAAATGTCCATTTGTAAGCTTAGAAGGCCATGGCCGCAGCACCTGGGTGCTTAATGCTTTTTGATAGAATGCACTCAGAAAAGTTTTAGGTGTTATGTCAATGTCATTTTATTACCGTACCTTTTTCCACCGAGCAGGGTTTATTGATTCACAGATCCAGCACTATCCATTAATCTTCCTTTTCAGCTTTTTCATTGTCGCTTACCAAAGTAAATTACAAATTGTAAATATCAATTATCTTTATTCATCATTAACTAAGTGATCATTAATTCTATTTGCTCACCAAAAGGTTCTAACATTTTCACATGTTACAGCCTGTGTTTTCCAGCTTCTCATAGCTGGACAGCTAGGGAACTGTTTCATTAATTTAACTGGTTAGTGCTCATTAGAAAAGAAGAACACCCCATACCAGAAAACAGTTACTGAAAATGTTCAACTGGACAGAAACCACACACACACATTTCAATATTTAGTTTACAACCACTATACACATTGCTGCTGTTGCTCTTGAAGCTAGAATGAATCTGTAATGGAAATGACCTGTCATTTCTGTTTCAAAATAAAATGGCCTGTGTTGTTTCTGTCATTTTTTCCTGATCAGAATGAAAATACGTATGTAGTCTGTTATTTTTATTGTATTACGCCCTTTCAGTTGCTCTCATGGCTGTGCTGTCTTTTGTTATCCATTATCAAATATTTGCTCTTTGAGCCCCTGTTGTGAGAGTTTGTCCTGAAAGTAGCATCGCCAAACATTGAAAAAGGTGCTGAAATTAAGGGGTTGATTTTAAGCATCAAAACTGTTGAATAATAATCATATCTTGGCAATAATCTTGGCACCCCTATCTATAGTTAAAATGTGGTCTTTGTGAAAGTTGCCACAAACACAAAAATGAAATATGGAAGTGGATCCAGAGTGTATGTCATCACCTTGGCAGTCCGTCAGAAGATCATATGAGGTGGCAGGTTGATTTATAGGTTGCCTGTGCAAATTGTGGATTTCGGTCTCCAAAGCTTCAGATCCAGGCTGCAGGCCATTAGTTTACTTTTTTGTTCTGTCGGTGCAGCAAATTCTATTGACCTGTCAGCCGGGCCGATCAAGTGTTTTGCCTTCTTTTTTGCTTTGTTTTGTTGTTTTTCTTTCTCCACATTATTGTTTTTTTTTTTCTTTCTATTCTCTTCTTTCTATCCACAGAGTCGGATCCGCCGGATGTGGAATGACACAGTCAGAAAACAGTCTGAGTCTTCCTTCATTACGGGAGACATAAACAGCTCGGCATCGCTGAACAGAGGTAATAATTAATTTAGCACACCTTCTCTCCCACTCAGTCTATCAGTAGGAGTGATGTTTTCCTCTCTCCGGTAGGGCTAATGAGGATGTAAAGCATTCTCATTGAAAGTGCACTTCCTCCAAATTCGTTAGACCACAGGTTGCTCTGTCTTTGTTACATCATCTTGTGACAGATAGACCTTTGCTTGTGAATTTCTCTGTACCAGGGGCATATATATATATATATATATATATATATATATATATATATATATATATATATATATATATATATATACACACACACACATACATGTAGTGCTTTACTGCAACTGTCTTGGTCCATTTCGAAACATAGGCAGATTTACTGATACAGCACAGATTGAACTGTATGGAAATACCAATCGCTCTCAAAAAACCAGGTCTTATCAGTATGCATACTTTTGCATAAAACGTTGACTTTTTCTTATTGCAAAAAGGGTTAGCTACAGCATCACGTGCAACTTCAAGGATGAAACTACTGTGAATACAATATGCCAGCATGATGACTGCATTAAGGCTGAGTTAGGTTTATCAAATAATTATTTCAGAAGAAAAAAAAAATCAGAAAACAAATACAAATCAAACTGACAACTCTGTAATACAATGTGAAGACATTTTGAGTGGGTCATTAAAAGGTTCGCATGGAAGTTGCAGATGACATCACGCTAAAAGCAGAAGGCTTGACATCCATTTCACATGAGCGGTGTAATGAAGACACAGGTCCCTTGATGGAAGGTTTTGCCCTGCACTCCACAGTCTCTAAATCTGCTTGGAGCTCAGATTCGCCGAGACACTAATACCCTGTTATGATGACAGATGGATGTTGTACTGGGAACGCAAGTGTCAAGATCTCAATAATTATGCACTTAGAGAAGCCATCCAAAGATATCTTTTTTTACCTACAGCAAGAAGCTAGCATGTGGTGGACACACATTTTACATTTTGTACATATTTCATATTTCACTTTTTAAAAATCACTAAAAATAGTACTTCTAAAAATTAGAATTGTTACACAATTGTGAATACATGAATGCATCTTAAATATGACATTGTGTTTCTCCGGTAGTGAACATGGTGGGATGAGATGAGAGATTAATATTAGTAGTAATAGTATTAATAATAGCATTATTATTATGAGTAGTAGCAGTAGTATTATTTAGAGTAACAATGTTGCAAGCGTTAAAGGCATATTTATTTATTTATCAATTATTATGTATTTATGACAAAAGCCAAAGGTCCTTAAAAACAGCTGGTAAGTTACATCAGTTGTTTTTGTTTCTTTTCGTTGACAGATTCAGAGCACAGAACAGAACAGCAGCAAAACTAATTAGTGCATCCTTCAAGTTCAGATGAAAGATGTTCTCATAAGAAAATTCATACTGCTCATACACTAATTTATTTCTGTATAATTTAATCTGAGGTTAAGGCACTGCTGAAGAAGAGCTCAGTGAAAAGGAAAAAAAAAAGATTACATAAGATAACATGACTGACGACCTTTTTGAATGAGTTGAGCATATTCAGACAGAGATGTGTGCTTTGGGTGCTGAAGGTGACATTTCGGAGATGAGTACTAGAGGTGTGATTTCACTCACGTTCACACTCACATTTGGGGTGTTTCTCTGGCACTGAAGCACATTCAGACTTGAGGCATATTTCTACCTGTTTTGACACACTGGTAGCAGTCAGGTGGAAAAACAACCAATACACCTGTTTTACCCAGTGAAAATTAAAAGGTATGGCTAGGGTAATGTAATCCTAAATTAGTTCTGGTCTCACCAATCTTTAGACTATTTCAATTTTACATGTTTTAAATTGTATTTCACTGTCCAGCATTACTTAAGAGTCTTTCAGGTATTCTAATTATCAATTTTGAAAGCATTATTCCAATATGAAAGCATAAGGAGTAATCACTGTCTGTGTCCATAACAAACATTAGAGATACAGTTGCATTTTTTAAATGGATTTCTAGACTTTTAGGAAAGAAATATCAGCAATAGAGTCCACATTCAAATGTAAAACCACCTACAGAATACATTCATTCAAAACATTTGCTCCGTGGATACACTTGAATCTTCAACTTTCACATTCTTTTGTGAGTCATTTTCTCATGATAATATTTTATGTATTCACACTGATACATAACCAGTACATTAGTTGTTTAAAAATATCACCATTATTTGAAAATATTGCCCTGTATGTAGATCAAGACAAAGACTGCCTATATTCCAGCCTTTTTTAAAGATTTGAATTATGAATCTAAACTAAATACAGATTTGCTATTTAGGTCACGTGCATTTCATAAATATTAATGAAAGGATAATGTTCTCACAAAATCAAACTTGATAGGAAATTGCATTGTGCATCTCTGGGCAGGTCAAAAGATTAATGCTGCTCAGTGCACATGACAGTAGAACATATAAATATGAGTTACAGGTATGCATTTCTGGTGAGAATATGATTAAATAATAAAAAATGCATGATCTGTATAGCAAAAAGTGCTTAAAACTTTGTCATTTCACAAATAGGTGTTTATTCAGATCAGATGTTTTTCCTAGTTTGGACAGAAAAATACTATAGTATATGCAATCTCTTTTGGCAGTCCAAAGCTTTTTTGTGGAATAATATGTTATTTTACTGCATTACTGTATGGGGCATTGTCTTAAGAATAGTATACAGTACATAATAGTAAAACACTCACATTTACAGGTTTAAAGGATGAGTCACTAAAGGAAAGGATTCAAAGACTTTAACCTTTGTTTCATGTCTTAAATGTACTATGCCTTCACTGCCTGCGTAAAGTGTTCCATCCAGTCAGCTTTTATATTTGTCCAAATGTGAAGGCGTGAGGCAAGTGTCATGGCTGTATTTCCATTGAAAAAAAAAGTCATTAATCTCTCTGCCCTTGTCCACATATTGCCTTTTAGTCATGTACACTTCAGTCCTTTAAGCTTGCTGGTGCTGTATTTGAGAAAAAAAATAGTGTGTTTTGTCATGTTCTGCTATCTTCATTAACCATATTGCCTGATTGATTTGTATGTTTCTTTCTCTGTCTCTATCTGGCTGCTCCAGGGGCCATGGCTAACCATCTTATAACTAATGCACTTCTTCGTCCTCATGGCACTAACAATCCTTATAATACATTGCTTGGGGAATCGGCGGTCTATAACAACCCTTCTGTGAGCATGTACAACACACAAGGTGTGCTAGCCTTTTTTTCTTGATAATGTTGATGTGTGTAATTGATCTGGCTTTATATAGGCACTGATTCCAAACCACACACAGCTTTTCATGTAGGCTTTTGGGTGAAGGTTATTGTAGCTCCCAGCTGAGGCAATGCATTTGGATGATTCAGTCCCCTCAAATAGTGGAGACCAATTGCTGTATGATTTGCACTGTGTTTACATATCGATTAGGTTTTTAAAATAATTTTAATTTGAAACTTGCTGGGAGCCACATATACCTGCATTTACCCATTAATGTTTTGCTGAACTCTGTCTGAAGCTTGCGTGCTGTGTTTTATGTTTATCTGTGTATATTTTCAGTATTCATTACTCTTTGCAGTTCTACAATGCATCTTTTAGATAAATTCTGTGACAGGAGTAATCAAATATGTGTTATTTTTCTATGAAAAATTACATTTTACAGTGATACAAAAGTTAGTTAATTTAGAATTTCATAATGTTCCCTAGCATTTTAATTTCTTATTGCTCTAAAAACAAAAATGCGTTAAATTTGCTCTTGATTTTATTTTTTTTATCCTTTTTATTCATTTAAATTAGTTCTAGGTCTTTTTGGTATATATTTCAAAATTGTTCCCCCTAGGAGCCATGTTTAGCAGTAAGGAACTCTTCAGCCTTTTCCCCCCAAACAGTTTAATTGAAATGTTTAAATTTGGATGAGATTTAGAACTAACTCTGTAAGATTTTTTTAAGGGGAAATGAAATAGCTTTTCAGGTTGTGTGACACTGAACACTGAATCCTGTTCTTTTTACTCTTTGCAAAATACATTTGAATTAGTATGGGAATAATCATTAGAGAAACAAACAATCAACAGCTCTATGACCCTGCATATATTAGTATGAGAGTTGAACAATTGTGCAAGGTTGACACATTCTAGTCAGCACCATACATATGTGACCAAAGTGCTCAGCAAAAATACTGTATTTTCTAATTTCTAGGTCACCCCTTTTTGATAGTTTTCATATGTGGGGGGAGGTGTTTGGTATGAGGTAAAATTACCTTCAATTTAACTTAGACAAATGCAACTTTTTTGGCAGTGCTTGTCTCATGTGTTATGCCTTGATCAAGGCCTTGTTGTCTTGATTTCTTGATTTAGTTCAAATTATAACACATATCTTTTGGTCAGTCAAAAGCTAAAGCTACCAGCGAAAAATAAAGAACTCCTCAAATATAATCAGGCAACTTTTAAGTGTGCATTTATAACTGATACCATTCAGGAATTGTACAGCAGAGGTGGAATTTTTAGTGTCAGAAATGTGTGTCTGGAGAGAAAAAAAAATCTTCAGTTGGGCATTGGACAGAATGCTTCCCTAGAGCAAATTATAAAGCATCACTGCAGAAACACATGTTCTTTGTTTTCAATTTAAACCCTATTGATTAGCATCTTCAAATGTGTCGTTCTAATACACTGCATTTACTACATGTTTAAACGTGATGCCTGAACAATATTTATTTGAAACATTTTTATACCTAGAATCATTTTTTCAATGCAACTTTTTTTTTTCTTTTTTTGTACTGTGACTTGAAATCAGGGGTGACCTAAAATCAATTAAATAAAGTATTGTGATAACAAAATTAATTCACAATCTGTGCAGATTGGCTGAAGAGCTATTCAGTACTTAGTACATGATAAAACATCTTGATCTCTGTTATCATGGTAAATGCTTTCTTATGCCAACATTTTTAACTCGGTTGTTGACTGAAGCCAAGAGGTATTGGAATTTTTCATGTGTGCATCTGTAGACTTAAACTTGTGAAATTAATGAGCATTACATATCTTCACACACACTCAAGGAACTTTCTGTACGTTCAACTGTGTTTCGTGAATTAATTTATGAGCAAACACGAGCATTTTTCTTATCTGTAAGATTTAGACTGGTTACACTGTAATGAAAAATCGGGTGTCTTTTGGTGGAATATCTATGGATGAAGCAGCCAACATTTTAATAGTAGCAGTGAGCATACAAGTATTAAATAGAAGTCACAGGAGGCAAACCATTTCTCTTCAGTGCACAAATACAGTACTCTTATGGATTCATTATGTAGTTTATTATACTACATGTAGTATATTATAATACATGCATCTACAAAAAGGACACACGGCACTATGAAAAATCATGAAACAAAAAATGAAATTGAAAATATTTTTCTTGGAAGTGTAGCATTCCTCAACAATCCATGGTTACTAATACTCTAGCTATTGGTTAAATCTTTATTCTTGTAATTTTAAACACAATAAAGGAGCTCTCAGGAGAAATTGCCTTTTCAGTCAAAAATGAATAAAGACCCTATTACCCATTGGAGGCACAAATCTAAAGATAACAGATAACATAAAAGTAACAACTAAGAAAAGGCCATATTTAGTTATTCATAAGAAACAAAAATCAGCCAAGAGTAAATCTCATAATAACCTGTAGAAATAGATCTATTGGGCATATTAATTGGGGTACTATTGGGGTATCTGAAATTTTGAAAAGTACAGGGTGCATATAATTGGCTGTGTACTGAGAATCATACAGAGAATGGAAGTCTGTAGTTTCCACAATAAAGTTAGACTTAATTAATTTAATTGTGTTGCGCTGGGTAGCCCCAACACAGTAAACAGTGAAATATGTCAATGAAACATACAATTTTAAAGATGGAAGGCAGTATTAAGGAATTTATAGTCATATATGGCAACATATTGTATACTCAAAGAATTATTAATTTGTGGAAGAAAATAGTTTTGACATTGCAAACACAAGCGGCATTAAATTATATTTGCATGTGTGTGGTTTTTGGAATACTAAGTGGAGCTGCCATTCAGTCAGAGTTAATTAACAACTTCAGCCTCACAGCACAAAGATTCTCCCTCATTTAACTTATGTTTTCTCTGAAAATGCTCTATTATTTAGCGTGCCTTTTGACAGGTAACATATGACAAAGTATTTTTAATCATTTTTTCTTCACATCATCAATCTGTGCTTTTATTCATGTTTCTTCTGCTTGTCGCTGTAAGCTCACTTGTGTTTTCTTTCCCTTTCTCCATGCTGTCGTTTAGGGCCCTACAGAGAGACAAGTATGGGAGTAAAACTAAACATTGCTTATCAAATGTAATTGACCTCAGCTTACTTTCTTTTCACTCTATGCTGATAAAGGGGAAATAACTGTCCAAACATCTTCTAAAACCACAGCTTTCTTCTTCCAGTTACATATGTACCAATTCAAATTAATTGACATGTATGAAATGTATAACTGACAAGTAAAACAATAAGCAGACTTTTATTTCTTCCAGTGCTATTGGATTGTGTGTTGTGCATTTATTATAGTCTCAAACTCTAAAAAGAAAGATTGTCTTTACAGAACAAAATCTCTCTTGAGGATCATCAATCAAAATTGCAATTTATATCGTACTGTATAATCAGCATAGCATCCCAACTGCTTACTGAAATTCTGTAATTACTGTAATTATAAACTTCAATGCAAGAACAATCTGTCCTGGGGGGAGAGATGCTTCTCATAATGTGTTTTCTAATTCCATCTGAAATTTGGGCCAAGGTGGGGCCTCCATATATAACTATATATATGTAGATGTAATGTGCTAAGTATATGTATATATACATATGTGAAAATGAATCCGAATATATTTACACATTGATAGATAAAAACCTCTTTCAAACCACTGCCATTATAGTGGTTCTCCAGAAGAAGATAATACAACAACAGATTTGGCCTTGCATTGATATATATGTATCTGCAGTAAATAATGCAACCATCAAAATTTACTAATTGTTATTCCACACTTTCTCTGCATGGGAGAGAACAGAAAGTCCTACATGTTTTCAGTCGATTTTTATTTGCCATAAAGTTGGCCAATATTTATCACTGCAAAGGGATACATTATTTTGATGTTACCAAAACTACTAAAGTAATGGCAGCCATAGATGTAAAGAAATGTAACATCTTGCTCTAAGCTAGGAAAAAGCTTTTCTAAGTAGGGGGCCAATAATCCCAGGGTGTACCATAGATGTACTTTTCTAAAAAAAACATCAGTAATGCTAAGCTACACAGTGATTATGTATTGTCATGTTGTTTTGTCTTTATTTATAAATGTGTCTACCACATTTATTTCTGTTATTTCTTGTCTTGTGTTTTGTTTTTATTTGTAATTATGACATTGTTTATTAGTACATCTGCCAGTTAGAAAAGCAGAAAGTAATTGTTTAGAGTAAACCATATTTGTATTTGGTGAGTATTCAGATGATCTAGTTTAGTAATACTATATCAGTTCTTGTCATTTTCTGTGCAATCATTAGTAGAGGCAGAGTTTATTTCCAGTTTGTAGTATAATTTTTAAAATATAAGTTTAACTGAGAGTAATTGAATGGTAATTGGTAAGTTATGAGAATTAGTGTGTAAAATATAATAGAAATATTATGGGTTTTATTTTTTATGATTATTTTTTGTCCTTAGTTAAAATTGGATTTATCTAAGACTAAATTGCCCACTGTCTTTCAGAGGGAATCCTGAACAATGCCAGGGATACAAGTGTCATGGATACTCTACCACTGAATGGTAACCATGGCAACAGCTACAGCATTGCCAGCGGTGAGTACATGAGCGACTGTGTCCAAATCATAGACCGCAGCTACAACCACAAGGAGACCACGCTAGAGAAGAAGATCCTGAAAGAACTCACCTCCAACTACATACCTTCTTACCTGAACAACCACGAGCGCTCCGCCGAGCAGAACCGAAACCTCATGAACAAACTGGTGAACAACGTCAGCAGCGGCAGCAAGGATGACGGCATCGTCCTGGACGACGTGGCGTCCTTCAACCACGAGGAGAGCCTGGGCCTGGAGCTCATCCGAGAGGAGTCCAACGCGCCGCTGCTCCCCCAGAGGGCCCAGTCGACCGAGAACCACCAGCTGCACCACTTCTCCAGGAGGAGGATCCCCCAGGAGAACAGCGAGAGCTTCTTCCCCCTGCTCACTAACGAGCATACAGAAGAGACCCAGTCGCCGCACAGGGACTCGCTCTACACCAGTATGCCTGTGCTCACTGGCTTGCCCGATGCAGAAACCAACGGCACTAAGGACGAGATTGAGCCACCTGCAAGTAAAAGCACCGATGTGGATGATGTTTACTATAAAAGTATGCCAAACTTGGGCTCCAGGAACCATATCCACCAGCTGCACACTTACTACCAGCTGGGAAGAGGCAGCAGTGATGGATTCATTGTTCCTCCCAACAAAGAAGATTTGTCCCCTGAAGAACCCCCTCAAGACCCTCCTCATCTGGTCACAAGCCTATAGATGGAAGTTCTATCCCACGGTTTCCTGTTCCGATCAACCGTCAACAGTGGTAGACTTTTTTTTTTTCTGTGTTCTGAAAAATTGAATGCCATTCCAGTACTGACTGTAAAAGAATAAATACTTATTGGATGGCTACATACGTTGATGTGTGTTTCAATCGAAAAAATTATTCAAAACCTTGAGCGGATTTATGTTTTTCAAGGGGTTAAACATGGACAGCATTCTTAGGATCTCATCTCTGCAATGTCTTTTGACATCCCAAAGGAATAACAAACATGGCCCAAAACTTTCCTCCATTAGTTGAGTGTGTAGAATAAACAAAAGTAAAAACAACTATTTTATTATACTTCTGTATCCATACTGGCTTTTTTAAAATTTCTTCCTACCTGGCAAGTTGCAGCACATTTTGCTGTAATGGTCCAGGAAGTTAAACAAAACTATGTTTTTGAACAAGACCATGAAGGGACTCTTTATCGTTTATGCTAGAGAGCGTATTTTTTGTTTTTGCTGTAACAATTCAATTATTAAAAAAGAAAAACTAATAACAGAGAATTATATGAAATTTCTATGTAAATGTACAGATACTAGCATTGCACATAATAGTATGCTTTTTTCTGTTCCTTCAGAATTTTTGTCTCTGTAAATGTAGTGATTAGAGCATTTTCTTTCTGTTGTGCTGGTCTTGCAGGTTTGTTATACCAGTAGGAGCATTGTTTCTTCTTCCTTTCTCATTTTTATTATAAAGAATCACTGAACAAATCACTTTATGAGGGTCATGTCTAGCAATGTAACCACAGATTTTTTCAAAAAACATGTTTAGTTTGATTTTCTTCACGGTGTAGATAAAAAAAGAACATCAGTTTCACCAACCATGGAGGTAGTAGCAAACTGTTTTGGAGAACACTTTCAGAAGTAACTTTAGAACCGTATTTTAGAAAGCTTAGAAGTGGCTGGTACTCCAGGCAGGGGTCTTCTTTTATGAAGGAAGGGCCAGTGCATATCAGAAACACTACACTGATAAGCACGAGGCATTTATGAAGGAAACAACAACAAAAAATATAACATTGGAAATGTTTTACTAATTAGAGGGACATTTGGAGTGAGCAAACTGGAAATGTCTGCTTTCTTTTTTTCCCTGACAGGAAAGATATTTATTTATTTGTTAAAAAAGACAAAATAAAATGAAAAAGATGAATTTCAGGTGGCAAAGAATATTGAAACACAGGTATAGTTTTTATTATTATGATTATGACTTTTATTTATTCATTTTGTATGGGTTTCAAATTGAATGACCTCATAACTAATATTTGTTGTAACAGTGAAACTTGTTTGCCAACAAATAAATTACTGATTAAGATTTACAACATAATTGTTACTAAGGGTTTGTGTTTCTCTGTGCATTTTATAAAGTGTGAATGGCTAAGCCTTAAATCATAGAAGAGGGTGAGATGAGGACATTCAATATTGTCTTTAATATTAAAAAGTAAAACCACACTAGAAAAGTAAACTGTGTCCTTCTCCTCCTTACACTATGCTTAGTTATATACACACTGATACTTTAATGTAATAAAGTCTGATTTTGTCTGTGCACACTTCATACCATGAAGTACAATAATCAGTTCCTTCAGATGATATAGTTCCATAACAAAGCATAATTGTAATTCAAGGATATTATGAGCAAACTTTGATAGAGTATAAAAAGGGTAGTAAGTGGGAAGTGAAATACTGATCTTGACCTTTTCACATCAAAACTTCTTTTCAGCTTTTATTTGCTGTTAATGGTTCATTTTCCATTAGTCTGACTTGTCATCATAGCACAATTCAACTTTATCAAGAAATACAGTAACGTGAATGAGTGTGGTGAATTTAGAAGTTTCAAAGTCATTTTGTAGAAGTTATTCAACTCTTAATGACCACCCCATGAGGGCTGTCAGGTTTACAATGGATTAACATGTATAAGGGCACACAATCAAAGTCCTTCTAAATAATAAATAGCAGTACCTACATTTTTTTTTTTTAATACAAATTTAATACAAATTTTTTTTTTTACATTTGGTTGCTTAGCAGACACTCATACAGAGTAACAAACATAGCTTACAGTTCCTACATGTTATCTGTTTATATAGCAGGGCATTTACTGTGGTAATTATGGGTTAGGTATGTTGCCCAAGGCTACAACAGTAGCACCCCAGCAGGGAATTGGATCAGCACCCTTTGGGTAATGAGCTGTCCTCCTCACCACTACACCAAACTGATGTCCATCATCATTAAGCGTCTTTTAAGCTTTTTTTTTCCATTTAATTTGATGAACCAATTCGATGAACCAAAAAAAACACCCATCCTCCCCTGAAAACCTTGTCCCACTACCTATGTAATTTTTAGATTCACTATCATAGCATCAGCTGCCCACGTACACACTGCCAGCATGGGGTGCCTGGCTCTGTTCACCCATTGCAGAACAGATGTCTAATAGGGCAAAATTCCACAGGCCAAGCAATCACTATGGAAGGAGTAGCCAAGCAGGGTGAAGCCATTATTGAACTGCATTTTACTGTGCAGACTCTAGCCCAGCAGGCCATATTTATTTGTTGACATTCAACTTAATGTAATTCAGAATCATTAATCAGTACAGTTTTTGGTTCCTATAGAATATCCCTGTCAGCTCGGGAATGATCTTAGCACCACAATGTGTAGATATCAGTACATTTCCATAAATTTTTGAGCATGGTTCCTGGGACGTCTAGAAAGCACAGTCACCATATTTTATTTGAACCCATGAGGCAGACCAGGTAGGAACATCTATACCAGTTGTTCTGCTGAATTAATTGATTAATTGACGTTTATAAACTTCCAAAATACAAAATACAAAATACCTATCGTTTAATTCCAGGACTTTTCCCATAGGTTCATGTGCACATTAAAACAATTCTGAGAAGATCTGAGATACACACCTCTCAGAGGAGCTCCTTGATGTAATTGTTTATCTATTTAGTGAATCTCTTACTCCTCAGGAAACCTGACAGGCCCACTGGGTTAAGCAAAGTCTAAGATAAAGGAAGAAGGATGAACCAAGCAGATGGAGAAACTGGCTAAGCTCTTGGAAATTGAGAAGGCCATATTCATTAAAGATGGAGTTCATGTGATAGTAACTCATTATCCAGAATTTCTGAATGTTTGACCAATGGAAAGCCGATTGCCTTCTAAGTTGGAGGAAAAGTAGACTCCTGTGAGATCCTCTGTGTAACAACAGTTGGTTACAGTCTTTGTCTGCCAATCCATCGGCTATAACAGTCATGTGATGACTGTGGTTTTGACTACTGTAAATTCAATGTAACAGTAAAGATGATGTTATAGAATCGGAGAGTACCAAATCATAAACGCATACAGTACAGTAATGTAGACCAGAGTTTATTTTCTTCAACTTTATTCAAGCATTTTTTAAGCTCATCCCCACTGGAATGACAACCCCTGAACCCCTGTAGAGGTACAGGAAAAAGTGACTGCCATCCTCTGATACCACACATGCCTACCACAAATATTTCTCAAACTACAAGTCCCACAGTGCAGCAGGAGGCAAATGCTGTCAGAGGATAGGAGATATCCTCCTGATGTCATCTGAGTTACTCATAGGCACCCACACAAGTCCCAAAGGAACCAAGAACAGGGCAATGAGGGGACTCTGGCCTACCTAGCCACGGCTTTCTTAGCTGATATGGTCTCCCAGCCATTGTCAGAAATTGACATGGTTGGTTTCACACCCGGACCATCGGGCTCAATTTGAGCCACCCTGGGAGCCCCTGTCTAAAGTTTTTCTGACCATACAGAATTTGCATTTGAGTGGTTACAATTTAAATGTTTATACATTTCATGCCCTTTATCTGAGGAACAAATTCAAGACAGACCAATCTACAATAAAACCACTGGTAATTCTCCTCAAGTTTCTTCCTATTTTGCTTTCCAGATAAATTGCTCTCACTTAGAAGTCAAATGTCAAAATTGTGGAAATAACTAAAAATATCCAATAATCAGTTTGCAAAAGTAGGTTTTTTGAAAAATTCAAAATGGCAGAAAATCTAATATGGCGGACTTTAACGGCAATGGATGCATTCGAATCAAGATGACCCAAGGATTCGGGGAAAAAAAGATCACAACCCTAGGACAAATGGTTCAAAAATTATAAGCTATATAATGCTACATAAAGCTATATAACTTATATAAAGTTAAAAGTTGTAATGTACCTTGAAATTTGGTCTTTTGGTGGCACTACAGAGATGGATGGATTGACCCCAAATTTGATGCCTGGATACTTTGGACTGTCCTCTATCAATGTGCCAAATTTCATCAAAATCTGCCAAGGGGTTCTATGGTTCTGTTCATCAAAAATATGTTACATTTTCTTGATGAAGCCCCCATATATTCTTGACTTCCTTCCTTATTACAGTAAAGATAGATCCATCAGGGGTGATCTATTATAGAATGTATTATAGTGTATTGCGTGTTGGCTTAGTCAAGCTTGGAAAGAACAGGCCTTCATACTGATCATCAAGATCTCATTTCAGACCACAGATTTAGTCTGTGTTTGTAGAATGCTTGGTTTTTGATGTTAAAGGTGTTTTCCATTATTTAGGTATGGCAATGAATAATGTTTTTTTTTTCCTCCACCCAAAAGCTGATTATGTCTACAGTAGTCCTACATGCTGAAATACATATTGTCCTATTATCAGCACATCCAACACTGCATTCTCCGAGTTCATGCAGTTCATATTACCCATCTAAGATAAAAAGTGTTTTCATTACCTAATAAGCTGTGTGCATATACCCAAAAGGCCAACATATACCTTTGAATGCTGGAAATGATTGATAGTCAAAGGTGAATATGTGAGGAGAGCAGGAGTAATGAGACTAGGCCATGTGAAATAGAGCTCCACTGTGTTTTCTGGGAAGCTTATAAACAGAGCTTTTGCATTCCATTGCAGCAAGAGCTATTGGCTTCTTGTGCCAATTTCATTCGTGCTTGCAAAGTAAATGAGTTAATGAAATCTGCCTAAAAGTGATTCAGGGTTACTTGTGTATTACTAATGACCCGTTACAGCAGCTCATGTGACCCTATACCCTCGTGCATGTTTACACTGCATGAAATATTGGCATGGATAAAACTATGTCCTGAATGCAGAAATAGCGTTGTGAATTAAATGACTCACCTCTCTCATTGGCAGGAGTACTTTTAACATCTGTTCCACCTAAGCAGTAACACATTATAGAAAACATCTGTACATTCCATCATTCTAAGACAAGTACATAGCCATACTGCACATAAGTGGAAGTTTACATATAAATAAGTTTCACTTAATATTACCTAATATAATGCCTAATATTACACATTTTACATTATGTACTGAATGTATAAAAATAGTCAATGTTGATACCATGTATTATATGTATGTATTTCGGCATCTCTCTTGAATTTCAGTTTCATTCAATGTATTGCAGTGTAATTCACTTGTCAGGAAGATATATACTGCAGGTGAACTGTAGATTGTACATGTGATTTGACTTACCCCAGGTACTTTCTACAAAACCATTACTGTGAAGTGTTCTTTTGTAGTCCTCCAAATGTAGTAAATGTTTTGTGTATAAATTTTGACATTCTCCCTCATGAGAAAGTCAGAGCATATTATGAAAAGCACAATCCAGTCCCCAGTATAGGGTACCTTTGTGATTATCATTACTATCATCAGGATCATTATATAAATGATGATGTAAAATGATGTCTAGCTCTGCGCACAACACTATACCAACACCCTGATCTTTTAACTTTAATTTGATCTTTTATATTTTACATGAACTTAGTGCATAAATTATGGACTTGAGGAAAGACTTCACAAATATGAGCCAGTAAACTCTTGACAGACGGTGTCAGTAACATCTTCAAGCATTTTGGGGAAAGAAAGTGTAATTTTCCCTCCATAACATACTTCAGATCAAATACATTTGCCACTTTTAAATCCCTTTAGAAAATCCTTACAGGCAATTTCCTCCTGACAACTCAAGTGACAAGAGATATCCTTGCCCCTGACAGGAGAGGACATTGTTTCCACTAAGCCTCCCACTGCCCTCCCATCACTGATGATAACACAGAGGACAGGGTGATTTTAAACTCCACAAAGTTAAGTGGGGAAAAAACAAATACCTAAACAAATCTTCAAAATGACTTCTACAACTCTTTTGTAACTTTTATATTCTTGCTACTGCTCAGTAGTGCCACATTATTTTCCAGCATTATTCTGAAGTAAAAAAAAAATCTAATATATCTTAAAACTGTATAAGGGATGACTTAGGTCAAGGATGCAAAGGCATAGGAAATCTTCAGATATATTTAGAACTTTCAATGAAAAATACATTGTTCAGCCATGAATGTTTTTACAACCACCATGCAATCCATCAAGGTTTTATAGAAGTAAAATGATTTCAGACTACCACACTTCAGGAATAGGTTTTTAAATCTTTATATTTGATCTTGATACAATAAGGGGCAAACATTGTTCAGATTTCTTTTTCTATACTACAGCATTTTAGAATGCATTTGTAGAATGAAATACAGTTATCTAGCTAGAAAGCAAGTTACTGTCATGTTGTCTTGCCTGAACCCACAAACAGATTTACTTGTTAGCTAACTGGGATGAGCTAATAAGTGAATTAATGGCACATTATTAATAACAGTTTGCTCACTTGCTATATATTACAGTAGCATGCATCTATATAGCTTGCTAGCTTTCCAACTGACATTGGTGATAAAATATGGCTTTTGTGTATTACGGTTATCCTTTTCTTGTCTGTGTCACAAATCTCTAAGAAATAGCAGCACCTACCCAGCTAATGTAACTGGGTCCTGAAGGCAAGAAGAGGCCAGGATGCACCTAGAATCAGCAGTTACACTGTAAGTCTGCATTACTTCAATAGTGAGTTGCAAGACTTTTACCTTTTTAGTTTTAGAGCAATGGATGCTATATTACTTACCTTATTGCTTACTTACCATCTGGATAAAGTAAACCATTGTAGTTTTTCCCTTTCCTTGTCCTTTTTTTTTTTTTTTTAGATATGGTTTCTGCATCATAAAACAGTTGATAGCACTTTTTAATGTAAATGCAATCCATTGTAAAATGGAATGTCATGAGAGACTACAAGTACCGTTTTGAAAAATGTCTACAAAAAATATATATAATCAGCTTCATATAGCACAGTGCTGAAAGAACAATTTGGAAATGAAGGCAGTTGACATATATAACCAGTATCTAATATGTAGTCATGCATGTCAGCTTTGTGTACTCACTTGAAAATGGTCAGTGTGCACTCTCAGTTATGCATGCACATATCACCTGCAATCCACCCATCACCTCCACACTAATGCTTCCCACAGCACAATCAAAGGCCAATTCCACCTGGGCCATTTGTGCATGTTTCCTGCTCAGTTAAAGATCATTTACAGCTGGGTGTATTTCTAGAAGCCTCTGCACTCCCATCTACCTCCTCTTCTTTAATATTTAATCAATGAAACTTTGACAGCAATGACAAGCATGTGTAAAGCCTTTGTTTACTGCCTGCACTTCCTTGTCTTCTTTACAGTCAGGAAATTGCCAGCTGATTTCTGATACCATCGACTGAGATAGGAGAACTGAATTAGCCAGAAGCACTTGAAACTCCATCCATGCATTATTAATGTGGTACTGATGGAGCAATTGCAGTAAAGTTCACAGGCGCTTAAATATAGTGGTAAAATTGTGAGGCTGTTTGTCCCAGAACATTTTTCCATTTAAATGCTTCTTATTGAGCCTTTCTCAATATAATATTTCCTGCTGATTATTACCACTAATTTGCCAATAAGAAAAATGCATGCATATATGTGTGTGTGTAATGTGGTACTGAATGTAAACTATTAAACATGAAATTAGACAAATTATACTTCAGATTTTTATGTATTGATCTACAATAGTAGTGGATATCTATTTAAATGTGTATATAAATAACATTGCATTAAATGATTATTATGTTAAAATAGCTATTTGAAATCATTAGTGACTGATCTGAAAAGGTTAAGCTCCAATTGATAGTCAGAAAATGAATGATATAAGCACAGACACAAATTGAAATTAGATGTTGCTAACTCTTTGCCTCTCAGAGGTTCTGTTAGGCACAGAAGCAAAAACAGCAGACATTAGGAAGGTATTAAATAGTGTAAATATTTGAGGTTAGCATCCTTTAATTGAAAACAATAAGCAATAAGCGTTGGGGTGAGGTCCATTGTGTGGGTGTGTAAGAGCCTAAGTGTGTACATGAGTGTGCACAAGAGCCTCTGTAGGTCAGATTTAAAACTGTATATTTCACATCCTACCCAGCAGAATCAATGAAAAAAATCCCCGCAGAATACAAAATGAAAGGTGAATCAATGTCATCCACGGCTTTATGTGTCAGGCCAGCCAGACAGTTTTGCAAATAAAAGAAGTCGCTTCCCTACCTATTTCTGCAGAGATAACATTGATTTAAGAAAGATGGGATTTTGTCCATGTTTGCAATCTGGTATTTTCAGCCATGGCCATATAGATTGGAAAAGGAGGAGTTTGAAATTAAGATAAAATGGAATGGTTTCAGGCAAGAAATGTAATCAGTGTTAATTGTGAAATGACCTTATACTCTTAAACTTGCTTCAATGCATTCATTTAAAATGTAGTAACAGTGAAACAGAGCTGATGTTTATATAAATGTAACTATAACCAAATGTAAAAAGCTGCAGGTTCTGAAATTATGCTTGACTGACACTGACTGGACAAGTGAAGACATATTCATATCATTTGCATCTCAGATAATATAAGCACCAGCAAGTTCCTTTAAACATATTATTTTCATCAAATAAACATTTCAATGAAAAGAAAATCATGTAACCTAAATTTATTTGAGCAAAAACAGTCAATACCTCTAAAAACAATGATACCTCTATCAATAGTGTTTCCAGTTTCTACATTTCTAAATAAAGAACAAGGCAGTTCTATGTACTTACTGAATCAGCCAGAGTCACATCACCCCCTCATATAGTAACACTCTGGGTGACTGTCCCTCATGCCCAAGAGAACTATAACAGCACTTTGGGTATCCAAGGAGAAAAATATTAAATGGCTGTTAAAGAGCCACATTGTGAGGTCATGCACACGGTCTAACTGGATGGTCTAAACATGTCTGGTGTTGCCGGGATCAGCCATAGCAACTGTATGCTTTCTGAGACCAAATATTTAGCTTTAGCTGGAAATTGTGTTGTGTATTGTGGATATTCAATGATGCAAGTGACAGGACAGAACAGGTCAGGAAAAAGAATTTGATGTCCGAAGCATTTGTTACCAAAAACACTGGAACTTCCTATGGCTGTGTTGTTACTGTTGCTCCACATCTTGCACAAAAATGACTGGTTCAGCAACCAGCAAGTTTGCTGACGCCATTGTACCAGTGAGCCTATTAAGTGACAATGGAGATCACTGTGGCAGGGATTGGCAAGAATTTGTCAAATGCTAAATTGTCATACCCAATACTGAAGACATAGAACACAGAAGTCATGTCAGTTGCTTTCAGGGAAAAGAAATGCACTCAATCCCAGAGCTAGGGTTATTACAGGACAGAAAAGAGAAGTAGTGGAGGAATACAGGAAACTCCTCTGGGAAATGCAGAGATGGTGAGGAATGTCAGGAACATAGTAAATTTCTTAGAGAATCTTTAGATCTTAAATCTCTAGTTTAAAAAGAGTAGTTTTAGTTTAGTTGGTAGGGACTGAGTTTTACTTAAATTAGTATACCCAGTAAAATTGTGAATGTGTTTCTGTGTACCACAAAAGTAAAACAACACCAGCAATTGCTTTAAAAACAAATAAATCATTTAAATCTCAATTGCTCTTTTAAATCAATGCGGAAGTACAGTTCCTGATTTGTGAACTTGAGACTGGTGTCATTAAAAAATACAACATTGGACACTACTCAAGCCTTTAATGGCTGGCTAGTCTACAAGCATTCAAACATAAGAACAAATATTGTACGCTGCTTTAGTGTTTTCCTAATCATATTGCTTGACCTTGATGTGTTTTATGTAACGCTGCAGATACATTTTCCAATAGGGATAAGTAAAGAGTATTAATGAAAAACAGATTATAAACTCACCCTGGGTACCACATTTACCAAAGAAATAACATGCTTATGTTTTGACAGACAAACGAAATGTGTACACATTTATACTCAGGGCTCCTTCATTTTTTAAACTCCATTCTCTGTTTCAAGTGCCAGTCAAAGCTGATAATCTTTAAATCAAAAAGTGCTCTGGAAGATAAGTGCCCTTTGTTAGCTGGGCAATGCTATTTTAATTAAATATATGAACATGTCCCTGACCCAGCTGCTGAAGTCTAAACAAAGATAACATCATCTAATCAAAAGGGAGCCAAGATTGGTTCAAGGGCAGAATTATTTTCTATTATGAATTTCCAGAGGGATTTAGTCAATTTTCTTTATTATGATAGAATCAGCATACTGAAGATTGAATCGTAAGATGTCACAGCAGGATAGGTGTGAGGAACAGTGTGCCCCAGCAGCAACCTAAAACCTTGAAACGTGCACCCCTCTCTCCACAGGGGAATGCATTTATGACATTAATATTTATTTGGAAATTTCTGAAGTTGTGCCGTATTTCCACCATCAGTCACACACACACTTTATTGGTGACCGCACGTATCCGAGGCAGGTGTCTTTCATGCCATCTTTGAAAAAGATTAAGTTACTCATTTGACAGCAGCAGTTTCAGGTTTCCATGTGCAGTGTGCAGTTTATAAACTGTAATGGCTGGATTTTATAAGTGTATCACACTGAAGTGTTATTTGGGTTCCATTTCTGAGAAGAAGACATTTATTCAAATGGAAATGCAGTCTTGTAGAAAAGCTTTACAAAATATCTAATGGGCAAAGACCAACTTCTGCATATATATATTAAATTTGTTGTTTATATTGAGAAAATAAGACAAATAAAACAATTACCAAGTGTTGGAAAGAACTCAGAAGTGTCCTATTTGATTAGATAAAGAAACAATAAAGCCTTTGATTTCTGTGCATCCTAAACTCTTATCTGCCTTTTGTTATGTAACAGGTTAATTAATCACAAGAGGTTATGTAGTTTACAGCTCTGCATGAGAGACAGGGTTGTGTTGTGCTGTCTGTAATATTCCCTCCCTATCTGATTTTCATTTTTCAACTGATCTTTTTTTTCACCAAAACATACACTGCAGGTGGTTACTGATAAAATGTAACAGGAAACAGCTGCAGAACATGGCAAATGCAAAGGAGGGATAATTCACTGACTTCAGTGTCAAAGTATAAAGAATATTCTGTGCAGAGAAAGCCTCATCCCCTATAGAGGGAGCTAATAGATATGAATGTACCCTTGCTGGGTTTGGGAGAACAGGTCCACCATTGTTCTCAGTAAAGATAAGATTTGACAAGTACCGCTATGCTCCTTTGTGTGCTTTGTGGCATTCTCGTCAACTAAGAACCAGTGGTGTGTAATCTGAGAAATACCACCACTACAACATAAAGAGCTACACTTAGAGCAGCTCATCAGAAATCACCTCACATAGCTGAAGACCTGGTGCACAGAGGACGGCTTTAGCCTCCCTGACAACCGGGATCTGTGCAATAACAAGAGGTATCTGTGTGAAAGGAAAGAGTGAGGAGCCATCCTCCAGGCACTGAAGTGCTGAAACAGAGGTCAGGATAAGACAGAAAATCAAATCTTATTTCACTTGGACGTTTGAGGGAGAACTCTGAAAAGGGAAAATTTGATCATTTTTACACTATTTTTCAAGTATTTACACGCTTGATTGAACATTTGGAACCAGGTTCTGTAACTCTAACACCCAACCCTCATGTGAGCTGAAGACACAATGGTGCCTTACCACCAGTTAGAGTTTCTCCAGTAGAGATATAAAAACCAAAAAGACATTTTAATCCTGTGGATTATTATCTGATCAGAGAAAGACACTGAGGATCACGCAGGAAAAAGACTTACTGTGACTGCGTCAGTGTGTGGTTTGTGCATGCTGATGGTGTTTAGACATTGCGTGAGGATTTGTGAGTTTCATCTGTAGTGATATTTCAGGTTCATAATAAACAATTAAATCATCAAAAATTATAATCATATGTCAGTGTATCATATTGTGTGATCATTTAATTTACATGTAATTTAATTTACATTTACACAATTTAATTTAAAATTGTGGTTGACTCATTTGATGGCAAAAAAGAAAATACATACAAACTGTGTGTAACACTAACACTTGTCAGCAACAAGAAGAAAAGAAAAAAACCCTAGTTCACACTACTGAGCAGACTTACAGACCAGACTCATTGCAATCTCAGGCACCGACTCTCTCCCAGGCCTTGCAGGGAGATTCACTCATATACCCTTTGCCTCACAGGTTACCCCCAACTGGAGCATACCAGTTTGCAGATATGTAAATTGCTGTCTGGACATCACATGTTTAAAGCCATGAAATTACACATAAAAGGCAATCTCATTTAAATCCACACGGATGATACATGGACCGAGATCTGATAATCAGTGCATTAAGCACTCTCTGAAAGGTGTGGTGATTGTAAATTACCTGCTTCCACTGTTAATGTCTAAATTCAGCTACACAAAATGTCCAGATTTACATTCTTAATGAAGGATTGCAAGAATTGAGGCAATGCAAAGGGATGTGCACTTTTCCCTTTAAATATGTGAAAGCCGGCATTTTACATTACATTTCCATGTATATTGGAAATGTCCACACTGATTTGTCGACCACCACTTAGAATGTACAATAGTGCTGTTAACTGAACACAACAAAAATCCATAGGGCAGTTTATGTTCTTACTCCCACATTTTGTGAAAGTGAACAGTTCGGTCCCTATGAGGTATAAAAATAATATGTGGCACTAAAATGCAATTCCAGCTCCAAACTGCATCATCACTATATATACTCTTTAACCTTGTTTCATTGACTTTTTGGTTTGAAAATATCCCTAGGAATTTGGGATTTTTTTTTTTAATCTCAGCACTGTCTGACATGTCATCAAATTATGCCTTTTGGTCAATGTTTGTCTTCTATGGGATCTTCAAGATGTCACTTCTTGCTTTAATTCTGTAAGTTCACCTTGAGGCCTTGATAAAGAAATTAAAATCGCTGTTTTGGCTCTGTGCCTGTTATTTGTCCCTTGCTTTGTGCAAAGTTTTAAGTTAAGTGTTATGTTTCAAGTTTTAGTACAGTAGTTTGGAGCAGAGCTCATAACCTATAGGTTGTCAGTTCAATTCCCTGGTGGGACACTGATGTTGTACCTTTGGACAATGTTCTTAACCTGAATTGCCTCAGTAAATATCCAGCTGTATTACAAAAAAAAACATGTAACATGGTAACACTGTACAATATGTAAGTAATTCTGAATAAGAGCATCTGCTAAGCAACTGTAATGCAGAGACATGATCAAACATAAGAAAGAAAGTTGATTGTATTGAGACAGCATTCCAGCAATGTGTTTTTAGCTTTGACATATAGCCATTAGTGCTCAGCCATGCACATGCACTATAATTCAAAGCTACTGAGCACTGGTCCAGATGGGCTGCGTGTCAGTTGGATTTGATTCCAGCAAAGCTAATTGACTGATTGAACTAATCATTGCGTCGATTGAACTAATTTAGCTCTTTGGTGAGTGTCAGTTTTTCAGTGTGTGGGGAATCCTGTTGTACTGTCACATTTCAACATACTGTTGAGCAGGCCTGCTATTAATGATCTGCCTGAGTTGTAGCCATTATATCTGCCTGTTATAATGATTAGTGTAGCTGTAGATAAGGGCTTCATATTCATATTCAAGGAAGGCTCTAACTGCATTTCGTTGATTGTCAAGCTACTTTTATTTGACTTATCAGGAGGGAGGCTTTCCTCTCAAACCCTGAACTAAGCCATAGGCAAGAGATTCGGTTAAAATTGCTGGTGTGTCCATTTATGTGAACAGGATGAGTTGCCAGCCATTAATTTCATGGAGGGATTACTCCTGCCTGCCTGGTGGACCACATATATGTCCAGGCTTAATTCCACATCAGTCCATGTTTATGTGAAGTCAATATCTCATTCTTCATTTATCCCAAATAACAGAGGTGTTAACTGTGGGTATTTGGCAAAATTCCAAACCTGGCTTTTTTAACCTCACTGCCTAATCCTCCCATAGAGTTCACAGTTTATTCTTTTTTGTTGGCTTGTCCTTCTGTGGGTTTAGTCTCACAAAGCCAATAATGCATGGATTTTGGTTGAAATGTGACACATCTGGTTCTCACTGGTCTCCAAAATCCTTTTTTGAGCATTCATGTCACAAGGTCACAGGGCAGGATCACACAGTCTCTTGACTGGCTTTCAGATTTGCGTCTTCAACTTAACAATTCTACATGGATTTTTGATTAAGCTTGGTGCATTTGTTGTCCTACCAGTTATTCAGAACCATATTGCCATAACTACAAACTATTCTGCTAAGCAGTGGTATCTGTCTACATTTTCTGTAAAGAAATGTTTGTAATGTAATGTTTTTCAATCTTAACCAAAGAAATAAGGGGGAAAGGGCATTTCTCATCCCCTAGTACAAAAAAACTAAAATAAATGCTGCTATATACTGTCCTCTGGTCTGCAGCCCTTCTCACAAAATTTATTTACAATTATCATTGACATTCTGTCACTCTTATGCAGTATGTATGCCTGAAAGCAAAGAAACTGAAGCTTCTGTTTGTATTTTTGAACTGGAATTGGAAGCAAAGGCCATTCCATAGTCAATTTTACATTGTAAGCATCAATAAATGAAAGTTATTACATTACTTATATCAAATATGCATGACTACAGCATGTCCTTCAGTGTCTATATCATAGCTTAGGTCACTAATTGATAAGATAACATTCTGGCTGTTGCTACTTTATCGGAGCATGAAACCTGGAAAACTTCTTCTGCTAGCTGACCATGGCTCTGGATATGCTGACTTGTTATTGGTGTAACACCATATATTACATCAGGAGTTTGTTATTTATGCTGTAATTATTAAACACAAAATAACAACACGGTCAGCTGAATACCGTAGAATTTCATGCATACACATGCATTTTCCCTAACTACAATGGTGATGCCAACAAGTGGGTAAGGAACAAATGGGTGAAGAAATATCAATACAAACCCAACACATCCAGTGATTCTCAGGAACCAAACAGAATAACACCAAACAAGTAAAGTTACACACAAAGAAGGCACAAATGCCCTCAGTAAATTTCTTGTCAGAGCTGAACACCCAAAGGAATATAGACATATTAAAATCCTAATACAACATAGCCTTGGAAGTAGCCGACATATTTGAATCAAATGTGGCAAATACGTGTCTGCGATCTACAGAACATATATTGGCATATATAGTATCACTTGCAGCCTTCAATACCAGCTGCATACAGAATCCAGCATAGATTGTAGTGGCCACAATAGCACCACAATCCAGGGGAAATTTCAGCTACCACTGCAACCTCAGAACTTAGAGGAGATGCTAAATTAGTTCAGTCAGGGTGATAATAACTCAAATCAGGTGGCTCACCTCTTTAGCGCACAGATGGGTCTGCATTGTAAAGGGCAGCACATTCATCATAGGACAATAGAGGTCATTATGTACAGTCTCTGACTGCCACTCTTGTATGACAATCACAAGAAAAAAAGATAATGCTCGTATTAAATTATCATGAAAAGGTTTAAGATAACCATTAATACCTTCTAGACTGAGGCAGGATCTTGGGAATATTAACGCCTTTCCTGAGAAAGTTATGTTTCCTGTAAGTGCTGGAAGTGAACGTTCGGCATTGCTATCTTGCCTTTTACAGAGAAGGAGCTAAATCAGACCTTGGAATCTTAAGAAGCTCATGTCATTGTTTTATCTGTCCATGTGGGTGGATTCAGTAGGTAACCATAATGACAATAATTCAAATGTCAGGCGTTATCTTAATTTAAGCTTAAGAAAAATACCAGTGACATTTCAATGAACAGTTTTTAGTTGAGACTTGTGTTCTAAGGGAAAAGAGCTTCACAACTTCTCAACAAGTAGTTTTCAGGTGAGAATCTCTCAGTGAGAAGCTCATTCTTCAGTAGTGGACGGACATCAGATAGAGCCTTAGATAGGAGCCTGTGCTGCAGAACACAATGTTACACTATGCCAAACAGACTGTTACATCATGTGTTGAAATCAGAGATTTCTTCTCCCACATTAAGTCCTGAGGTTGTCAGTAGTAACTCCTAGTTCATGAAAGTGACATGCAGTCATTCCAAACTTTCCCACTCACTGGTCGATGTCTTATTTCAGATTCAGCTTTGACAGATGTCAGTTGCTCCATAATCCCGTGCTTTCTGAGTTTCCTCACTTTCATCACTCTTTCCTTCTTGTCCTTGACATAGGCCTCACTGATGGAAGGCAGGTTTGGTACAGAATACTTAGAGCAAAGTGAACCGTATTCATGTTGCTGGGTTGTTGTTTTGGCAGCACAAGTCTTCCAGTTTGGTTGTTGAAACTGAGATGGCACATGTTGAGTTTACTGCCCATCATTTCACTGCTTTTCTCAGAGTGGCACAGTTTAAACACAATTAAAAACAATTTAAAACAACAAGTGCGATTGTTAATAGCTCCCATTAACTGGCTAAACCAACTTAATAATATGAGTTTAAGAAAGGATATGTATGTTATTCTCATGTATATTGTTGTTGATTGTGAGTTTGATGGATGCTATTGCTCTACTTCCAGTCACACTGGCAGTATTAGCAATACATCTTGGTGGGAAATTTGTTTCCTGTTGAAAAGAATAAAAATACTGTGACACAGCTTCTGTGAGTAAAATACAGCCATTGATTTTACTGGACTTGTAAATTAAAACCAGATACACATGTTTTTGTATCCATAGAATGAGTTTGTTTTGATAAGCATCATACAGGCTTAGTGTTGCACTTGGAAATACTTTACCAAAAAGTATATTACTATTGTGTTACAGAAAATGTAATGGTAAAATATTTACATTGCGTCAGCATATACCTTTACCTCAGTGGCAAATGTCCTGACATCAAATTTTGAATTTAGAAATATCTTGGTGAAGAATTCTCATGTCTATAATTACTGATGTAACTGCTCATGCACTTTGTAATGATTGATTAAAAAAAAAAAAAACTGGAAAATATGGGATCTGGCTGGCTTTAACCCATGTTTTGATATAGGTACACTGTATTACATTGGTCAATTCATTCCTTTGTTTTACACTCTTCAGTGTTGTCACCCTCCTAAATCTCACTTTCTGGGCTAGATATTGTAGGAATGCCTTCAGCACGTTCTCCTCCAGCTTGGTGGGCCCATCCTACATGATTTCTTGTCGAGGCTCTATCTCTGGCCACCAGCATATCTCATGCAGCTTGGTCAAGATCCCACTGTGCTTTTGTGACAGATCCCCTGGGCTTCTTCCTGCTTTTCATGGGTTTGCATTTCACTGTTTTACAGAATGCACTCAGATCTTCCTCTCTTTTCCTCCCTCAGTCATGCTGTTTTTTTTCCAGCATATCTTTCTGACATCTCAAGTCAGATACTAGATGCTCTTCATCTCACTGCCAAGCCCTCACCGTTCTCTGATCTCACCATGTCCCTGGATAGCTTCACACTGTCTTCCCGTTGACAGCTAATACGCTACTTTCCTATCGACACCCTTTCCCAGAGTACCACAGCACCAAACCATAGCTGCCATTTTTGTGCTCACATTAAACATGAGTGACTCCTGTGACGTGACGTGACGTGACGTGACGTGACGTGTTTTTTTTTTTTTTTGACAATTTAGATCAGCAATGCAAAACACTTTATAAAATTTTGAAGTGATGGACACACATTTTTTTTTTTTTAATTCCCTATCCATTTCTCATCTCATAGTCCACAGGGATTCCTCTCTTCTGGCTTCTTGCCTCCCCTCCAACATATGCAGAAATCACTTCACTTCCTCTTTAGGTCCATTAAAATAATTATCTAATTTTTTTTTTTAAAGTTTCACTGATTCAGGAAAAGTTTAAAAATTATTTGTAAAAAAGTAGACAATGTTGGCTGTTCCTGGCTGTTTAGGATTTTTGAGTGTCTCAATGATCAGCTCTAGCATCATAATGGGAAACATACGGCAGACAAACAACTGAGCACAGATGTACATCCCTGTCTAAAGCAAAGCAGTTCCACAGTAGGTTCAGTACCTTCTCTTTGGCCTGCTGGGAATCTACATATAATTGAAGCTGTTAAAAATATCAATACTAATTAAGTGGCTGTATAAAAGGCTATTAAAGCAAACTCACTGGGATAGGCATAATCATAAGAGCATGGATGCAGATGCTGCAGAGATGTTATGACGTCAACAAGGGAGACGTTATTTTAAAGGCTCACAGTTCCCTGCAGAGGGGACAGCTCACAAGTATGAATGTGTTGTGTATTAAAACAAAATGGGTGACCACAACATCAGTATGTTCTAACTTGCTTAACAGCGTCACCTTCACATTCCCTCTCCCCATTTTCCACATTGGAGCCTATATGTACTAGGGAAGTACTTTGTTACATTAAGGTATGCAACCTATAGTGACTTTGTAATTCAAACTATTCCATGGACTTGGGATGTAGTTAATTTTCATTCGTTTTTCCACAGTTTGATTGAATGTCACAGAATGCCCTTTGTTAAGCTGCGTCTTGTCAGATAGATAAACCACAATTTGAGTATTCAAAATTATATTTTACTGAAAGGAGTAGATTAAAATGCTTGTAAAAAGATGTCTCTTGAAATAGAACAAAAAGGGAAACCAATTACTATTGTTTCGTTTTCATGACAAGTTTGAAGTGAAGGGAAAAAAAAAGGATGTACTGAAATTAGTACCTGATATTAGTCGTGTATTTTGTTGTGTGGATTGTCAGTTTTTTCAAGAGGTTGCATCTCTCACACGTAAGAAAAGTCATTACCTGAAATCTGTCCTATGACAGACCATCTTAGGTCAGCGGTGTTTGATGCGTGAGACTGTAACAAACTCAGCTCACACCAAAAGGGAATATTGTCACACACTCACAGACTTGTCTTTATTAGAACTGTCTAGAAGGAGCAAACTGTATCCATCCAGGAAATTGATTACAAATGAATACAAGCCATTTCAGATTGCAGAGGACTTCCAGTGAGATCATAGACATTACTTCAGGTTATGAAGGTGCTGTGGGTGCTCGGTTATGGCCAAGAACCATGCCTCATACAAAGCACTTTTGCTCTACAAAGAGTAATGCATTCAGCAGGAGAAATGGAGAGGGCTGAAATAACATTGTTCTGTTGAATAGAATGATGATAGCAATCGTGGGAAGAAAAATGAGCATTGTCTTGCACAACAATGATGAGGTGGTTTGACATATGAAGCCAAATTTTAATGCCACAAACGCAAGTTTCTAACACAATGGTCAAGCGCAGGTTGTTGGAGGTGGTGCTAGCACAACTGGTACAAAAAAAAACCCTAGTGCAAAGGGCAGTGTAAGCAAGCGGGACAGGTAGAAAAATGTCTTCAAATTATATTCTTGACTTGTCTAATTTATTACATATGAATTGTGTTGTGTGTTGGTTTGTAATGTTTTTATAAAGGGCAATGACGTCACTTGCAAACTGTCTATGCGGTGCTTGAACCTTACAGACACCTGTCATATTAAACATTGTGAAAGAGAACTGCATTTAGATGGCAAAGTGTACCAGAGAAGAAGTATGAAAATGATTTGATTCATGCTAATGTTAAAAATCACATTATCTGATCAATTTTGCTCCTGTTATGAACACGATGTTGGCTATTTTGTTCTTGCATGGTAGTAGGAGAATTTTTAGATTTCTGTCTTCATCCTGGTTGTGTTTCTACAGCAGTGTTTCTCAACCCTACTCTGGTGGCACCCTGTCCTGCATATCTTCTATCTATCCTTGCTCCACTTACCTTACTGAACTCATCAGTGGCACGTTTTATTAGCTGAACACACCTGATTTAATCAAGCAGCAAGGATAGATAGAAGATATGCAGGACAGGGTGCCGCCAGGAGTAGGGTTGAGAAACACTGTTCTACAGGTTAGCTCGTACTTTTTGTAATCTTTTTTTTTTTTGTAAAGTTTGGTTATTCATTGGTTATGCAAGAAGGTTATGCATTTCCTGTAATTAGAAAAAGTGCAGTGTAGTCATTTGAAATCTAATAAATTAAGTTACCCATGTTATTATTATTGTTGTTGTTGTTGTTATTCTACACTGTATTCACTCTGTCTTGCCTTAAATCCCCTGTTTTCACTCTGGGAAAAAGTCCAGAGATATTCAGCAGGTGGGTCAATTAGGCTGAACAACTACTACTTTAAAAGCACTAACTGAGCTTCTGACCTTTTCAAATGTCCCTCACATCATTTCTGCCATCTTAATGATTGGCTTGCTTTGAGAAAGTGGAGTAATGTTTTTATGGTATCTATAGAGGCATGCTGCAAAATCTAGAATATTGCTATATAGTAATGCAATTTTGTATGAAACACTAGTGTCCCCTGGAAATAAAGTTTAATTCAGTACAAATACTTGGGTTGCATATTGGGTAGAGGTAATTTTTAAATTACATTAAATTGTGCAGTGGCAAGCCTCTAATCAAATAAAATCAACAGCCTATCCTTTTTGATTACCCTAGCTCCATTTAGAGAGAAGGGTAATGCAACCATCAGTCTATATACTGAGTGCCATGCAGAGATGTACTTATGGCCTCAGACAACATATCTTACGATAATAACAAGCTTACAAATTAAGTGTTATGCACACAGGCAAACAATGAGTTTCAAAATCACCAGCTAAAGACTTCCTCTGGCTTTCTCCAAACATAAACCCATCCAAATCTCTGCAAAATCGTAAAAGACATTGAAAGCATTTTACAATGCAGATTTCCAAAAGTTTCTCAGCTACACACAGTGACATCAATATGATGTCAAATTACGACTAACAATTTTGCATGCAATACCTCACACACCAATGACATGCTATTGAACAAATGAACAAATGTTAACCAGTGTCTCTTTTCTTCCCTGGCTGGGGTAACATGTATGTACTTTAAGAGGGATTTTCTTAAGCAATGACAGACACATATTCATCATTTTTCAGGGGCTCCCTGACTCTACAGGGAGATCAAACCGGGTTGCAAATGTATTTTGAAATTATTTTGATGAATAATTTGCTGGAATGCATTAAAAAGAATGTAAACCATGTCCCATTTGTTTTACTACATCCATTGTGTTGTGAGGCTAAGATGACATTTTATTGACATAAGCTATTTTGAGCAGGCTTTGAAAATGAAAAGTCATTGTATCTAGTCAGCAAAGAATAACCCAGTGGTATTATGCCCTAATGCATATATAATAACAAGGAAAGCTTTGTAATGTGATCAGAGTCTATTTATTAGCATTGCGAAGAACAGGACAGCAGAACATGGTGTCGATATTATGAAATAGGATTCAGTTGTTTTTTCGATGTAAGTTCAGTAACTTTTGTTCAAGCAAGTGAGACTCCCCACCTATATTGTACAGCATGTTTCTTTCAAAGCTGATGATGTTTTTTAAAATGAGCCTATTGTGGGAATTCCATGAATAGGACATTGAGGTAAAGTACTGTAACCCTCTTCACCTGGGGAGACTGATTGAAAAATTCTCACAAATAAAGAGTTAAACTTCTTGACTGTGATGAGCCATATGCATCAAACCATGGTTTGAATTATGCTTACCACATTGCAATGCTGCATGAAATGCATTTTTAACTCCTGCAAATCTCTTTGGTGCTTGGGTAAGTCCATCAAAGGTATTTAGCATTCCACATTTGGTTTTGAGCAACCATACTGTAGGTGACCTGAGAACATAAAGCATAGACAAGACCGGCCACTCAATCAATCCTGACAACACTTACCTGGCAACCCCAAGGAAATGTTTGCCAATCAAAACAGGTTGGTGCTTGATGTAGTCCCAGTGTTAAATACAGGATTTTTCGCCCCTGTCATTTTTGAACACGATGTAGTAAAAGTAAGAAATCTTCACCTCTGTTGAGTAGAGAAGGGGAATTGATGATTTGTCCTGTTTGAAATCTGATCAAAGATTAATGATGAAAGCATTTGACACTAAGTGTGATTTCAATGAATTTATCCCAGGACACTTTTAAACTCAAAATCTGTCAGACAAAGGTCATTCATAATTCCCTCTGTAATTCTTTTAGATCAGGCATTGCGTTGTTCTTCACAAGTTTACTATTGAAGCTTGCTGTGGAATTAGTACATGTGATTATTGAGTAGGCAACCTTCCAAACTGTTCATGTAACGCTGGTTAAATGGCATGCTCCATTGATCAAGGTGAAATTTATTTTTTTTTAAGGAATAATGCATATTGAACTACCAGTATTGCTTTTTATATGGTTGTGGGGGAAAGGAAAATGACAAGGGAAGGATGTTTTATAACGTATTTGTTTTAACCAAAATTCATGATGATTATTCTAGAAGCTAATGGATGCACTTAATGGTGTAACATCATCATTACGCATTAGCATTTTAGGAGGAAGTGATTCTGGAGCTTACCAGGCATGTTATATAGCTGGCAGATTGTATGTACTGTATTTAGAGCATTATGTAAAACTTTTACAAAAAATGTCAAGAGGCAAAGGATGTTACACTACACATACACATAACATAATTTCATAACATCCTCTCACTTATTAACATCTTCAAAATGCTCAGCATCACTATTCTTTTACATTTCATGTTACATTTCACAGAGTGTCCTGAAAAGTCATATTTGAGAATGGACTGTGCAACAAATTATTATTATTATTATTATTTTTTGCTGCATGAAGACAATTTGCTTCTTAATACTGTTGGGATATGAGTTGGGATATGTTGTCTTTACCATACTTTTTGTTAATACCCATAATTAGCCAATTATGTTGTTTCTTACATGCCTTATAATAATGTACAAAAATCTTAATGTAGTCACAAATTAAACAAAACAAATTGCTTATTAACGCTATTACATGAACCTTGATGTAGGTAATTTTGGCACAGTTTCTTTCAGTTCTTTCAAGGTGGCTCAAAGCAACAGTGCAATGTATTCTGATCAGTACAGTCTTCCTCAGCAGAGTCCAAAAATGGCAATTAATTTCTTTCCTTTTCTGAAGGAAGACATGCAAAAGAAAGAGTAATGGAGCAATTTATTTCTATTGTAACTACAGTAAGGTACTGGTTAAGATGTCAAGCATGATTTTTTTGGTGGAATAAAAAGGACTGTACTTAGTGAATTGGGTTGGAATTTGTCTTGATTTTTATGGAAATGCTGTTTTTCCTGCCACCCACAGAATAATTCAGAAAAAAAAATTACATTAAAAAAATCACTTCACATTTAATTTATTGCTCACTTTTATAATAAATAAGTAAATTAATGAACCCCTGCTATTCAGATGGTCACTCATGATGTGTGACTTAGGTCAATTAGAACCCCATGCGATATGTTTCAGTTCAGATAATACTTTATGCTCACCTTGCTCCCCCCTTACTTTAGGGTTCATTTGCGATTTCTGTGCTTGGATGAGTCTCATTTTTCAGTGTCCAAGAAGAAGGTACATTTAATACAGAGAGCATTCTTTGACCCATGAAAGGTAATTTGAAACAGAACATGAACATCATCAGTAATTATGTGAATGTGTGACACTGACAAAGGCTGGGAAGTGATTACAGGCTATCGTGATCTGTTACCACAGGACAGGCAAGCTGACACACTGCTTGAGTGTTTATACTCAGTGTATACCAATTGAAGGCCTTGCCCAGGAAATTAGCCAAAGTAGGAAAAGCTCAACCTGCCAAGACTTCATGGACAGCAAATCCACCATTAAAATAACTACAGTGTTACATTCGTATGCATGGAGATTTTAGACTTGACAATTTTCATAGCCATATTATCTCATTGGCCATGAAAGGGCAATTATTTCTCAGGTATAAGTAGGTTTCAGGTAAATTATTTGGAATATATAAATTTAAACATAAAATGAAATATCACTTTTCATGATCTATTTGTGGCAATACCCAGTATATACATTAAATATTTAATATATCTGATCAAATATTCACATATGGGTGAATATTAATTGCTTGAGTGACTGCCTTTCATACTCACTGGTTCATTTCATTAGACTCTGAGGTAGTTTTGCACCATTACTGAGGGGATTTAACCTGTTGAATTTCAAAAAATAAAACAAAACACTTATTACAGCAATGTTCTGACAATACACATGTTGCAGTAGCTATATTAATGTTTATCACAAAGGCAACTAAATAATACAGACAAACTGGCTTTCTGTTGCATCTGTGTCGGCATACCACGTCTACTGCACCTCTTTCCAGTATTCACCAACTGTAACAGAAAGAGCAAAATACTTTCCCATTCTTTGTGTATGCAAACTGAAATTCCAAACAAACATTTCAGAGGATAATGTCCTGACAATGTTCCTGCGCAATTCACCAGGCTTTTGCAAATCAGTCCCGACCACAACTAAAGACATCCCACTCACCACTTCCTGTCTGTTCATGGCATCTCTCCTCCCCCTCATCTTCCATCCATAGGGGGTTCAACAACCTGGGCCCATTGCCAGGTGTGATCCCTTTATCAGACTACAAGCCTAATAAAAGCACTGCTGTACCCACATGGCAGCCTTCGTGCTTTGATTGTGTGGAAATTAATATCTTCTGAAATTACACTATACAATAATCCGGGTGTCAAAAATGAAGAAAGTCATTTCTTTTTTCAGAGACACTCAAGCATATGCACAATATTTAGATGATTACCCCTAAAGGTTTTATAGTGGAAGGACAAAGGGATTTTGTTCAGAGAGGTATATTCAGATTGCACTGTGAGCAGATAACCATTGTAGCTAAAGTTATTTTGGGCTATATGTTGTCTCTCTGCCACATGTGCCTATGAAAAGTTGATTGTAGTTAATTGTCTGAGGCTCTACTTTGTTAGACAGTCTGACAGTTTTTGACAGTTTGGGCTGAATTTTGTTATATCTCCATCTCAGGTTCTTTTTTGGGAAATCAAAATTTAATAAAAAAAGTTTTAGAAATTTGTTCTTCTAGATTTCATGTCATGGAAATAATTTCATCACAGAAAATTGGTTTGAAAATTTGATTTATCCAAGTTTAATTTATTATGGAAAAGTACAAAAGGGAAGAGTGTCTTGATCACATCGATCGGGGAAATAACTCTGACCCCCTCAGAATATATTCTTTTTTCCAGATTCACTGAGGTGGCTCATCTGAAAGTGCCAAATGCTGGAGTTGTGATCAAAGCCCTAAAAGCCACATTCATATGGCATGGAGTTCTACAGCACCTTGTCCCAGCCAATGGTCCACGGTATGCTGCAACAGACTTTGAGGAGTTTGCACTGGAATACAACTTCACACACACCACCAGCAGACCTAGATGCCTGCAAGTGAATGGTGAAGCAGAACAAGCTCTGGCAGCAGTGAAAACCTGTGGAAGGAAGAAGGTAATTCTGCAAAAGCATTACTTGCCCACAGGAAAGCAATGCCAGAGCACAGCTATTCTCCAGCACAACTGTATGCTGTGACAGCTAAGGATGCTGCTGCCACAGGTACCATAAGTATTGACCCTGCAATAGCCAAACGTAAAACAGTTCAGAAGAGGACAGTGGCAGGAGCAAAGGTACATCAAGTGGCATTGTACCTGCATCTGCCCCGTCTTCATCCCAATCAGAAAGTATAGCTGACAGAAAATGTCAGAGATACTGCACATCAGCAAGCAGCACAGTCTCACCTGGTGAAAACAGATGATAGTTGGATGCTGAAAAAAATCACATTCACCTGTGTTCCAGGCCAAAGTCAGAATTTCCATTTTGCTTGCAGTTCAATAAAAAGCTTCAGAGAATGGGAATTAATTGAATCCAAAAGCAAAAAATAGCTATGAGTTCATATCAAGACCGGTCATAAAAGCAAAATTTAGACTGGACTTGTAATGGACTGAGAATTGTCTTCTCAGAATGTTGCTTTGTGAATAACAATTAAGTTTTATAAAGCAAAAATGAAAATGGGAAATTCCCATAAAGACTGGCAATGTTTAATCCAGAAAAAAATTAATGTTATTTACTTAACAGGGAAGATGGACAGAAGGGTTAATTCCAGGTATAGCTCAAGTTGTAACCTTGAGACACAGAGAGGCAGTACTGCAAATTATTACGGGATGTTTATTTGGAGCTTTCAATAAAGCATACTGTGACTAGCATCTGCCTCCTCACTTCAACATTTAATACAACACAGTCTGCCTCAGGCAGCACAGAGGGACATGTTTCATTTAGTGGCAATTAACATACAGAAATCCAGGAAATAATCATCTGTACATAGGTCATCAAGTGCAAAAACTCTAATGTGACACTGTACAAGAGCATATTTGCTAATTAATGCATAGTGTTAACTGTTACAAAACCAATAGGCCACTATAAATATTTATTATACATGCATACTCTAACTATGCATAAAAAGCAGAGTCTTTCAAAGGCATAGCTCCAAATGTACAGAAAAGTGGACTTGATGACAGAAAACAGACAATTATAAGATCAGGATGACTAATGTCATGTTAAGGCTGTTGGGTGTAACAGTATCCAAAATGTGTGTCCACCTGGCTTCTTTTTAAGCACAGCATGGTCAATGATGGTCACTGACCTCATTTTCTAAACCCAGTATTTAAAGTCATCACTCAAGTGTTTCATGACATACACAGTAAGGCTACAGCATTTATTTTCCATTTTATACAGCTTTAGCATTCTGTGATGCATATACATATTGTTGTTTCAATTTGTGCCAACATTAGCAGTGAGTTTATGTATGACAGTACAATACTAATTCCGACTTAGGAGTGTTGAGAACTTTTTTTGTACACCTTGTTTACACATATTTCAGTTTTCACTATTTTCAGAACTGACTTATGCATAAGAATATCTATCAAAATGAATGTAACAAGGTTGATCGCTCTGACTAAATTCATTTCACTCTGGAACTCACACCTCCCTTCCTACAGCATGATAGAGTTCTATTATAACCATTTGTCCTCATTGCAAAACCCAACCTCAAGAGACTTTCACCTTGAATTAGCCATAGATCTAGATTTCGTAGATACGTGAATAAAATTGAATCAGTCCTGGGACTAGAATGATGTATTTTTCATATTTCTACTTAAACAATTGAAAGTTAGAAAAATGAAAAAAATGCCAATACCAAATATTTTAAAGAAAAAATAATATCACAATGGCCTGCTTGATTCAAACAGCCAACTTAACTCTTTTCTGTATGTTCATTGGAATTCAGGTTGTTGTTGTCCTGTACCAGTCCACAACAAAAAAATAGATCTTCCATATGTTCCATATCTTTACAAGCCCTTCATATTTGTAGGTGAGTGTCAACAATGGGATTAAAACAGTCTCTTTCAAAATCATGCTCATAAAGATTAGCAACACTGGAGTCACTCTCAACACTATGACTGCTGCCAGTGTTCAAGGAAGTAATAATTCTCAAATATGGAAAAGTTTGTTGTTAATGTAACTTTAGGAATTTCAAAAATAAATGTGTTAGAGCTGTTTTAGAGACTCACCATCACTGGATTCAATACCCACAACTATTACTATGCCACCGTTGTTAGTGTTTTCACAATAATATGGGTTTGACATAAGGTGATATTAACTAGAAAAAGAAAATACAGTGAGAGATTAAAATTTGTAGATGTTTGATTTTGTGTCTTTGGGTTAGGGACAAAGCTCACCATGGTTACACTAAATCTGTGCCCAGGTGTTTGGTGCAAAATGAGACTTTATTTGACAGCACAAAACATCCTATGAGGTTTATTAAAGTAGAAGCAGGCCTTCCTCTACATAATTAATTTGCAGCTGTGGGCTGGGTAGGGTATATGGACCCAGGCCATCTGGTAAGGTTAGGATTGTGCTCTGCATGACCCCTCACCCTTGTCAGGCCATTAAACAGCACTGTACCATCTGAAAAATAACTTTGTCTGCATTACCCTTAATTTTAAAAAGCACAGACATTCATTTTGAAACCAAGACTGGCTCTGGAAAGTGTCCTTAACCAGCCATTGGAGACACATTGACCTAATGCAAAGTTGACCTAATGGAAAGGCAGCCCTTATTGAATGCAAAGGCAACTGGATCTTTTCAACATTCCCCAACATCTGAATCCCATTCCTCCACATGTTGTTTGTTACAATTGTTTTTTTTTTAGTATTTAATTATCCTTGTTAAATGACCAGTGCCTCAGGGGATAGCAATATTCTACACTTCACCATAATATAAATGGTGCCCTCTCTGAGGATAGGCATGTTCCCTAGAGTTGCTGCTTACAAAACTATTGGTCAGTTTTCTGCTCTCAGTTCTGTGTTAATTGGTTTTATTTGAACTAACAGGCTTCTATTTTTTAAGAAATCAGGATTTACAAATTAGCAGAATTTTCACTGTTATTCTCTGAATATGTGTTTTTCCTTTTACTTGTATGTAAACATGAATGTATCTGAATGAATGTCATAAAACTCTTTCAAATTCCTTTTCAAATGGCAGCATACAATATAAGCATACATGTGAGCATATTGATTGTGTTTAGTAAACTAGGACTTTTCAACAAGGGGTACAAGGTAAGGGCAGAACAAATTCCATTGCAAAGACCCAGTCCATTACTCTGGTAATAGGACAGGACCCTTGACAGCTTCATGTTAATATCTGTTTTAAATTACAGTCTTTCACGAATGTGGATGGCTGGTCTTGAATTAGTATCATTTGCCCTTAGCTTCAAGGATAAGGACATCGGGAACACCAATAATATGCTACTCTTACTCCAAACATGTTTGATCGTATCTTATTCTACCAAGGCACTGATTTCTCATACCTGTAATAGTGAGTGCAGTTCCTTCCAAAATAGACAAGAAGATAAAGAAGCTAAAATGAAGCTAGATGCTGGCTGGTAATGGAATGGTGTCTCTCAGTCATTATAGTTTTCATGTGCACAACATTATATTGTAGTGGTAAAATTGCTGGTATTCATTTTGATATTTTCCAGTTTCAATAGTTAATGAAGTAAATAGCATTTAAAGCTGGCATTAGAGCATAGTTCTTACATTATATACATTATATACATTATTACATTACATTGCATAGCTTACACTTTTTACGTTTTATCCATTTATACAATAGAATATTTATTGTGGTAATTTGTTTTAAGTACGTTGCCCAAAGGTAAGTAACTTGTCCAATGTTACCAAACTGGGTTACATCCCCTGTTTCTTCGATTATACCATACAGTTTGACTAAAACCATAGGTAATTGTTACTGTAGTTTATGGAATACAAAATAAAAAATAATGTGTAAACACTACCCTGATAGAAGGCAGAATACCAGTTGCTAACTGCATGAATTTTTTGCTGACCAGTTCCAAGTTGTTGGTGCTCGGGGACCATTTCAGTCACATTCTACAACATGTTTGAATTTACCATGTCTTGCTTGCCCTGCTATACAGCCTCATCAACCCACAATAGCATGTGTTCACCACTGTGAGGAAGCTGGCCAACGCTTCTCACAAAGCAACAGAAAAGAACAGAAGGAACAAACTTACAAAAAAGCAATTTATTTCAAAATACAAAGGAAAGAAACCCTGCCTTGGACACAAGCACCACAGCCTGCTCACAAGAGTATTTCAGCAACAGCCACATGCTTATATTTAATGCATTTTTTATTAGGCAGGAGTGGCCTTTTAACCAATGGCTGGCTTCATGTGCACATCAGACAATTACATTAAGGGCAAACAATTAACAGGTTTTGATGCTATTAATGAAATATGATCTGCTATTGGTAGGCTTGAATTGGATAGAAGAAAAAAAGGGCACTGACATGTTCACAATCAACACAAACTATCAATTAGCAAGCATTCAGTTTGTAGGGGAGGTGCAGACACTTGTTCACAGCCACACTTTCTCAATGCTACTATACCATTCATTGTAGTACTGTTATACAGTACTTCAGCTGCCATCACTTCTACTTCTAGACTGTGTAAACAACAACAAACATTAGTGATATTTATTTTGTACACATTCTGTATAACTTTCCACATACACACAAACCCTATGATTTCATACCAATCTCATAGCACAGCTTTTCATAAGCAGCATTGTTCTGAATACCCTATCAGGCTGTTCACACATGTATGGACACAAGGACATATTGTAGTTCATTAAGTGCTCGAATCAAAAGAGGAAAATGAGTTTTACTCAAGTGATTAATGGGGTCAGTGTGCTGCTAACTGGAGGTGTTACATTTTGTCATTTTAATCATGTGAAACACTTCCATGGGAGACAGCGACTTATTTCATTACCATGCATACAATTCAGCTGCAGTGCGTAAAAGAGCCAAGGCCCTTGGCCATACAGGATTCCTTGTACATGCCAAGAATACAGGAGAAGATATTGACTTGTTCAAAGTCGGCTGCTTTAAAAAATAAAAAAGACTGCTGATGATGTGAAAGTCTACTCTTCAGAAACTGGAGAAATGGTTGAAATCTTATACTGCATTAAAGATTGAGCTTGGCGCTAGGGTTCAACCCAGTGAACTTTATATTTTTATTGGGTATGAACTGCAATAAGGGGGAATGCATTGATTAGAAATTTATGGCCAGTATTATTGCCTCTGAAAATGTTTTTGTTTCCAGGCTACATGGCAGAAATATCAGTTCATCTAACCAGTGTTGTATTTGTCACAAGTAATTAATTTTTGCTATAAAAGAGCTCTCGATTGCAATGGGATGGTGGCTTCATTAAGCCTGGCGCAATGGTTTTTCAGGATATTTTACTGTGTAATGATATTTGGTCTCGGCTACCGCAGGCTGAAAATGCACTGAAATGTGACTGTTCACATCAGGATTGCTGCACTACCAGAGGAAAAGTGTGATGAAATAGTAGATGGAAAGAACTGATTACCCCGGATGGTGAGCCTTGAATATCTAAGTGCCTTACTTATCCACACTGTCATTTCTTGCATTCAACAAATATCTCTGCGCCTCTTTTCTGACATGTAGGGATGTCTTCTCTGTTTTCCCCTTCCTCACCTTCCCCCATACTTATCCTCGACTTGGCTATTTGCCTCACTTGGACCAGATCTATTGCTTTTGCAGTTTATTCCAAATTGACATTCCATACACTTTAATCTCTTGGGAACAATGGGCATATTCCATCTCACAGAAAGATATGAAAGCTTGGGCTGCATGAATGAAAAAAATATATGTATTTCTCAGAGTGACCCTGAAAGACTGTAATAGCAGCAGTCCCCGCACATCTTACACTGAGTACTTCAATTGTCAGCCACAATGCCTCCATGAAAATGAAAACTGGCTGCATGATGAAGCATTATTCACAAACCGGAATGTGTTCTTAAAAGGGTGGCCTCTGGGAGTTTGCAGAGATTGACATATTGAAACAGCATTGAAAGTGCTATTTTCCACACCTTAGTCCTATCAGCCACCTAGCATCATTTTCCTCAAGGGGATCATGAAAATACTTTTTATGTTTAATTAGTTGTACGTATATATATATATATATATATATATATATATATATATACACACATACACATATATATATATATATATATATATATATATATATATATATATATATATATATATATATATATATATATATATATATATATATATATATATATATATATATACACACACACACACATACATATATATATATATATATATATATATATACATACCTCAATTCATTCATTGCTTCAAGCATTATGACTGGTATCGTTCTATGGCTTCAACCTCTCATTTTTCACTGTTTAAAGTCTTTGAGAATGTTTCATGCATCCGCCAAAAATAAAAACTGTAACAATGATTTATAAAAAGCAATGGAAAAAATACACATTTCTGTGTTGATTACGTTAAAGAAGCAGTGTGTTTTTGCCAGTGGTGGTATTTAATTATAAATTTATTCATCTTGTTTTCCTGCAATTATTTCAGTCCTCCAGCATCAAGAGGTTTGTGTCACTTTTATCCCATTGCAGTACCTCAGTCATCTCTGAGAATTTAATTACCACAAATTAGGCATATAGGCAAGAAGACTGACAGCAGTTTTTGTCTGTTACAATATTATGTGTTTGATTCAATCTAATTTTTTAGCAAGGTAGACAATGTGGCAATAAATTCAAATTTTCACCAGGAATGGGTTGATAGAATATTTTTTATTTGTTTGAAGGGGTGGGAATCTATTGACTTTACAAAATTAAATGATCAAATAACATACAGCATGTGAATGTCATGTATGTAGTTTAGTGAATGAGAGTCCAGTGTTCTAAATTTTGTGGTTAAAATTAATCTTTGTCAATTGGTTTACAGTTTCTTCTTACGTGGATTGTAAAAGTTTGCCCATATGAGGATACACCTCTCTCAGCATTTATAGAATTGGTGATCACCCACAAGTATTGCTTAGCCCTCTGTGCTAGACAATATTTTAGGAGATTCCACACACTCAGAATTCATCCAAAGACATTCCACTGCTGTTTCTTTTCCATACAGTTTGCATTTGTCCAGCTCAGATCTGCAGTCCTCCTCAAAAGAGAAGGTAAGGTTACTACATTCAAACTGCAATTTACCAAGGGGTAAAAATCCTGGGAGCCTTAAGAAATGTGTGATAGTGATGACTAAAACACAGTCTCTTCCTTGATCAAGGTTGTGATGTGCTATCACCTTTTCTGCAACCTAACCGAATGCTTTAATATACTGGCGGTGTATTGTTCTGTCTATGCAGCGAACCTGTGGTACCAGTGTTTGATATTCATTTGCCAGCTCCTCAGGTTTATTGGTGGATTCTGACATCATTCAGACTGAGGAGGATGTTATTGTAAGCCTTGAACATGTAGTTTGCAACACAAAGGAAGTCACATTTTCTTAAAAATCAACTTAAGCATTTCAACCTTTCAAGATGCTATCTGCCAGTGAGGTAGAATTTAGAGTTTAGATACATTGTATTGCCAGAATAACTCAAGTCAGCTATAATTCATTGTCCTTGCAGAATGTTTTTTTTTCAGATACAAATTGTATGAAAAATAAAACACTGGATTGCATTGCTTTGAAAAAGAGCTTATCAAATTTGTGTGAGCTGATAAAATCCTAATTGTTCACTGTAAAATGGTTTCATTTTAATATCAATAATCTAAATGGAAGACCCCTCTCTGCCATTGACTGGCATTTTTCTGCATTTTTTTGAGAATTAAATATCTACACACTATGACCTCCGCATATTTACCTTTTACCAAATGTCTACCATGGAGTAAGTACATGACTGACGAAAGAAAAATGTCTCCTTACAAAATACAATAATACTGTCTTGATCCTGACTAGTTCTGAGGTGGAAAATGGTACATTAGTTCAAGAAGAAAAAGGGCCGGTGAAACAGTACGAGGATAATATAAAGCAAAACAATCATACTGACATTTATTACAGAAACAAAAATACATAACAAATAAATAGGACTGAATATGAAGAAACAAATAAAACCATACTATAGACTAGGTCTTTAGCTCTGACTATTGGTCTGACACAGTTTTTAGTGTTTTAAGGCTGTAACCCACATTTATGCTTTACTGTGACATACTGTCAAGGGCTGACACTTTACAATGGTACTTACATCAATACTACATTTTATTATATCATTTCAGAATGGAAACAAGAATTTCATTTCATAGCAGTTAGAGGCTCCCCATTTCATCCGCTGCAGGCATTTGCCACTTGACTCAGGCACTCAACCCATGAAAATGTTTTGGCTATATATTCCTTTTGGATATTTGTTACTTTCCCAACAGATTTCTTAGTCTAACAACTAAATGACGCAAATCAAATCTGACTCCCACCCTTGAATTCCAAAGGTGTGCTGTTATACATATATATAATCATAAATTGTTTTAACAGAATGTCAACATGTCCATATTGAATATAGAATTACTTTACATGCTTTTGAGGAGATATTGTAATAAAAGCAGGGTGGAGTTTTATTTATTTTATTCATTCATTCTCCCTACTATCTCTACTACCAATCAGAAATCAACCAAAATTTTTTACAATTTTTTCAAAAGGAAACAGAAACCAGATGATTTAACGTTTAATAATATCCCTTGCTCCTGACACATTGGCTCTCTCTGAGGCCTAACAGATAATAATTATAAATAGGCACTCTGTCTGCTCAAGGATCTGCTGTTCTCAAGCATTCCTAGATTCATCCCATACATATTCTAGTAAAAAGCCATCAGCTTCACCTCCACAGCTATGAGCCCTGTGCACAGCTTGCACTCAGACAGTATGAAGATTCCAGCTGCTAAACTCAATAAGAATTCAGTGCTAGATAAATAATTGATGCCTCAAATATGTTTATGTCCTTCCATATTGTGCAGTGAGCTACCTGTAGGAATAATTGTCATCATGCTTTATGAGAAGCATCTCAGACATAAATATTATACATGATCTCATGACCTTTGGAAGACCCCTGTTTGGAGACTTCAGGATCCTTTTTTTTCTAAAATTTAGTGTTGTAATGGTATACAAGGATTTTAATGGGACAGGGAACCAACTGCTGTAATCCCCCTTTGTCTGAATTGTTTGCTAGAAGATTTTTTTCCAATGATTTGGAAAAGAATTTTCAATACACAATTTTCAGTCAAACTGTGAATAATGGAAAGGTATAGTTTGTAAACAAATAATGTATCACAAATGTAATGCTTTCCTATTACATTTTTGTATGTTATTGCTGTCATTTATTCAAAAATAGTTTGGGGAGATAGTTTAATTGATGTAGTTACACTAGTGCAATGACATTTACTGTGGGATGAGAAGGAATTACAGGAGGTTGTGGTGTTTACATTTACATTTATTCATATGGCAGACACTTTTATCCAAGGCGACTTACAAATGAGGTAGAGTACAACACAAGCTGAGATGCTTAAGAATGTAATGCATGAATATGAATATAATCAAGAACATAGCAAAAGGAAAAATCAAATTTCAAAATGTTGAATACATTATTCTACATACCCTGTCGTAACACACTTTAACTCTCAACTAATTTTGTTTTCCAGATTACTGCCAGGTGCCTGTTAGATGTTAAAATTTATATTCTATGTTCATTTTCTGATCAATTTTGCAGTTCACTGCAGTTTGTCTTGACTCTTTTTAGCCAGCCAGTTGACATTATTAATTTGCAAGTTGTTTAACCAAAATTCAGTTTGTATTCTTTGACATTGCTGTAGTGAGGAAAGGTTGGTAACATGCACTCCTTACACTCTTAGGGTAGTATTCTTGGTATTTGGGATAGAAACAGAAGCAACTCTGTTCTATATTGTTTTATATCTGACCTGTGTAGCCAAGCTAGCTAGCTGTGTTTTTTGAGCAAAAAAGTACCAAGTCGTTCACTTGTGATTGGTGTACTGTACTTTTAGCCAGATATTTGCAAGGCAGTTGCTAACCTTCCTTAGCAGACAGTCATATCTTTACCAGTTTTATTTTCTAAATTTTACTGTTTCATTAAAGGTGGTAGAGTAGTGTTCATATACAGTACATACAAATAATTAGTTAATAGAAATTAATAGTTATAATAATTATAATAATTCTGTGCAGAATCTTGGACTTAGTAGTTTTCAGTAGTTTGCAAGAAGACATCCAGATTTTGGTTGTCAAAGTTTCCAGCTAAAACAAGCTGTGATATCAATTTGCTTTTCATTACACTTCGGAAGTGGCTTTTTACTCCTCTCTTGACAGGACAGCAGAGAAATATGGAGATTAGATTAATTTTTGTTTAAACTTTCAGTGATCTACAACACTAAAATTACAAGGAGACCTCTTCCAACTGCACAAGCCTGTAAGATATCCTGTATATAAAAATGTGATCCACATTTTGTGAAAACATTTCAAATGGAGACATGCACGTAAAATTAACAAAAATTCACACGCATACAGCCCTCTCCACAAGAGCAGCTTGATTATTTTCATTTGTATGGAGGCAACTATAACCACATATCTATAAAATGTGTGAGCCAGACCAAGCACAAATGAGTATTCATCTTGATTCTACAAGCAGGCTATCAACATAATGTGACTTAATGTCTCATATTTGTGCCCACATCTGTAGAGTCATAAATGTCAATAAATAAGTATCATTAAAAGGTTTCAAAGGTGGTACACAAGAGTATCTGTTCAACATTAGGCCCATCGTAATCCATTTCCAGTTTGCAGGAGCCATCACCATAATCATTTTATTCTACTGGGTAATGATCAACTGAATAATTCAATGTCTGTGTCTGGAAAGGACATGAATTAGAAAGACAGGATCAGGGACCTTAGTGCAGTGGTAATTGGTGAGGAGACTATTGTGCTCTCTTGCAGGACTACCCTGTGTCCAAAATAATTGAAGAATATTAAACATATACTTATTCCTGGCATACATATTGCATGTGATGCCATTAAACCGAGTAAATCACCTTTTACAGGAAACATTTTGCCACCTGCTTCAGGTGCATTTTTTAATGTTTCTTATCATCTGAACCTGGTGGCTCACAGAGAATTTTAAGGTTTTCATGTATGCAGATTTTTGTATGTATGATACCTTCTTTGCATAATGGTAAGTGCATGAGTGAAATAACCTGAGAGATTCAATACTGGTTTCTGAGCTAAAGAGCTGTGGCTGACAATGGTCCATTCATCATCTCTTATCACTCAATGCCTTCCCCTGGGGTTTACAGAAGAGGCAATGCTTCAGGATGGAGGTAGTGAGCCACTGTTATCTGAATGTATAATGTATTATGTTAAAGTGAAAAGTGTCATTCTAAATATTTCCTCTGACATTTCCTGTAAAGTTCTATCCCTGTGTGAAATGGCATTTTCTAATTTTAATGGGATGTTTTGTTATACTTTTTTCTTTTTTTTGGTGGAGTCACTTTACTTTTCTTACAGAGGAGCATTCCTCAGAGGTTTCATACCTCTCTTCTGCATCTCCCCTTTGTCTTCCTTTTGGAGGCCTGAGATTACTACTGTATAGTACAGTGGTCCTCAGCATAATTTAACTACAGGCTTAAATTTGGCCTCATCAGAGAATAGAAGACAATAAGCTTACGATGATTAATAACTTAATTATAATTGGCAGACCTCCTATATAAACCATGTGAACTATTTACATACAATTAATTTCTGTATAAGTTGTGTGTGTGTGTGTGTGTGTGTGTGCGTGTGTGTGTCCATTTCATTAACAACATGGTAACACATTAATATACTATAGGTAAAAAGTGTTAAAATCTTACTCAATTACAAAGTACTGTTTCTTCAGAAATGATTTACTTGAGCAGCAGTAAAAGTCTCTTTCACTGAGTTTTTTTGTGGGGTTTGATTTGATTGACCTGCGACCAGATGACAGAGCAGTGGGAGCAGTGGGAGCAGTAATGACCACAGTGTAAGAGTTGTAGTCCATACCACTGGTGAGAGATATATTTTCCCCAAGAAATGCCGGATAAATAATGCCAGAAGAAATTCCAAATGACAAAAACACTTTGGAACACATGAATAAACAACTACTTTGCTTTTCAATTAACACAACCCTACAGCATCTGTTAAGCTGAAAACACTTCCAATTTTGGGACCAGCTTTATGTATGCTCCACTTTTAAGCTCCTCCCCTAGAACATACCAACTATGGGAAAATCAATTATTGTCATCAGTTACAATATTTACATGAATTCTATCATTAAAAACATTGCTCTAAGAATACAATCAGCAATTGCGCTGTAACATTTTACAAGTAGTTATAATATCATTGTTGGCGCACCGGCTATGAACCTGCATTCTAAATTCGGTTCTGCCTTTTGCTCCCCTTATGACAGAACTACAGGAGAAATCTGATAGCAGTTCATCGTTTACATTACAGCGAAGTCATGAACAAAACCCTTTTCTTCAACTACAGATTGTTGCATATTTACCATTGCAAACCCAGTACATGCTACAAAAAATTCATTAATAAATAAATTATTGTGTTAAGGAACGGAGGACTCCTTACGTCACATGGCCACTGACTTGTCACGTTGATTAGCAAGTTGAGCAGCTACTCAATGAAATTGACTGCTGGTCACGTAATGAAATGGACTACCCATAAAATGATTCTACGTTTAAATCCAATAGTTTGAAGACAGGTATTGAAGTTAAAGAGAAGATCTTCCATTTACAATGTATGCAAGTGAAAGTATTCTCCTTTAAAAATGCTCAAAAATTACATCCTGGAAAAAAATTTTAAAAAGAGTAAAAAGAGGTATTTGTTAGAATTTAAGCCTCAATTGGAACATGCTTTGTGAAGGACACCTCTCATGGGCATGTTGTTCAGGACTACTCCTTTAATGGATCACATAACTTCCAGCAGCTCTAAATAGCGAACTTTAAAAGCTATACTACTGGAATACCAGATGTTTATGTCTGAATATTAGTCATAAATATTGATGACCCTGCTTGCGCAATTATACTTTAAAAATCAAACGTCTTAAGTGTGTAATAATACTCTAGAATCTTGCTTTAAACAGACACATCCTGGAAATGCAGATGTCATTACTACACTCTTCACCGTGTCGGTGAACAAAACAAGCAGCGTGAAACACAAACATTGATGGTTCAATCACACCTACCATCTAACATTTACCTAAGTACAATAAAAAGGATAAATATGAAGATGATGGAGTCTACAAAACAGTGGATGAACACTATACTTCAGGAAATAGCATGTTTGTTGCCAACATGTGTCCTGTATTTGTCCTATATCCATCTACAATGTATTTATTTTTTAAATTAATTTGATAAGCATTTGGATAATCATAGACTTGATCTCCATATATACTAGCATACCCGTGTGGTGCACTCAGATGTGGAGAAGAGTACATATGGTCACATGATGTCAAACCCTCATATGAAACATGGTAGACATTGTAGGCCTATGGGTTTTTTAGAAGAAGAAAAAAAGTGGTAAAATGAGTTTGTCACTAGCCCAGAGCACGGGCAATGGAGGGTGACATATCCAATATCTTGAGACTGGCAGGGCTAAATATTCTTGTCAGGCCAGAGGCTTTATTCCAAAGCAAGGTGAATGAAGGGTTCATTTATTGCAAGATTTGACCATAGCTATTCAGAGGCACAGCTGCAGACCCCTCTGAATGAAAGAGTGATCGGTAAACTATCTTTTGTTTTTCTTCATAATCTCAGAAAGACATGGGTGATATTGGGGGAGCGTTTGGGCAAAAAGCACATCACTAGAAAATGCATCAGCCCTACAGAGGGCATAAGCATTGTATTAGATTTTATCACACTATTTGTATTGTTCTTTTTATTGTTGCCATTATCATTATGAAAGCAGAGGTTACAGAGAGGTGCTGCTGCTCAGTACCCATGCTATTTAAGATTCAAGTAGAACTAACTGGAAACTACAGATTAGAAATGTCCAATGCAATAATTAGTTGACATTGCATACTGTAACTACATTGTGAATAAATCAAATGGGCTATATAGGAATGTGGTAGGTGATAGAACATAATCCAGTGTCATGGTGAAAGACAGTTTTTTTTTCTTAATCATGAATGGTATGTGTAATCCTTTTGATCAGATTGGGTTAGTACTGAATGAACTGATACTTTGTCAAATTGGAGATAAACATAAATTATTTTTTGCTGGGTGGTGGGTGAGCTTCACTTCTTTTTGGCCTTGAATGCCAAACAGTGGGTCCTTTCTTTTGTCAGTGTGTTGTCAGACTGTTCATGATGTTTGCATCATAGATAAAAATTATGGTACAGCTAGTGCACATTAAGTATGCTTCTCCATCACTTTTAATGGAGCACCTGTACTGTGTGAAAAAAGGAACTGTTCAGTTTTTGCTTCCATCTCAGTGGAATCAAGCTGGAATTTGTGTGAGCTACCTGACTTGGGTTGAACATGATTGGCTAACCCAGGGGGTTGCAGTTTGAAAAGTTGCCAGTGGATGCAGAGCGGCAGTGAGTGTCTCAAGTGTAAAAACCCGTTCATTCCACCCTGTACAATCCTTGGTAGGGACAGCAGTGATAATTAAGAACTGCAGTGGTCTTCAGCACGAAAAGGCAAGCGTTTTAGACACAAGGTACAGTAAATCTCAATATGTGATTTCTGCTTAATTTTGTAGTATTGTCAGTGGTACCATCATGTGCCTGCTCCAAGGTCTAGCCTTTATATGATGAGATACTGCACAAATTGTAAATGAGGCAACAGGGCACCATAATGGTTGGGAGCTAAGCTTTCAACCAGAAGGTTAAAACTTCATATCTTTGGCAGCAGTAGTAAATGTAGCCTCTGTTATTTTCCTTGAATAAGTAAAATAATACTTACAATAGCTGTTTTTCATTGTAGCGCGCATTGATGAATATGTTTTCCTTTGTGCCTGGTTGTGTAGGATGCATATAGGTGTACAGTATATTAGATTGCTGCAGCTTGTTCAGTGCCTTATACCAGATGTTTTGTGGGGGCCCCCAATCCCACAGCACCACACATTTATACTGTAAACACATTTATACACTGGATAAAGAAAGAGTCACGTACTTTTTTATTATTATGAAGATCTTAACCCCTACAACCCAATAGCTGCAAATTGCAGCCATATGAACTTATGTCATTTTCTGCAGAAAACTCAATTTTTCTATGTAGAAACTTAATTTTGCTGTGGTCAGGAGGCTTGTTGCTTTCAATGTGTATCCATAGGAAACATAAAATATGTTCTGCAATAGCAGTGCAAAGTCAGAAAAATATGGCTGGATGCATAGAGTGTGAAATATCATAGAACATGAAAAAGAGAAAATTATTGCACTCAATAAACTGTAAACAAAATCACTATACAACATAATTGCAAACTCCTAAAAGTCAGTTTTGGTGTCTACATTTTCATAAAGTCATCAATGATGTATGTGCAGGCCAACCACATGACTGATGCTGATTATCTTTATCTTTTAATAGTAAAACTATTACTATTTATATACTATTTATTTATTTATTGGCTTACCGTTTGAGTCTCAAGTCTATCAAGTGTCCTTTGTTAGCTATTAATCTGTTTTTACTGAGTGCCACTATATTTGGCATAGCAAGATAAAATGAAATCCAGCACAGTTAGCTACAGTAGCTAGCTACTTATCTCTTATGGTTATGCTTTTTGATTAATAGCTTTTCTGCAAACATTAACGGTTGCATGAAATACATAAAATGAATTTAAAGACAACAAAATGGGCAAGAATAACTTTGTAATATACTTCTGTCCCGACTACACATTTTCTCCTCCTCCTTTTTTTTTTTTTTTTTTTCAGTGCTGGACAAATTCATCCATGGGTCATTGTCTATCCCATTGTCTCAAAGACTGTGCACTGGTTGTCATGCAACTCTTATCTGTCTTTTTTAATAACTTGTCCACATTTTAACAGTTTTATTGTAACTGGCTGGCTCACAGAATGACATAGAGTGGCCCTATGCTCAGATAGGCTGAGCTAGTTTGTAGTGGAAGTAAACAAATAAAAATGTAGCCCTGGGGTGTTTTTTAATAGCTGATAGTTTGTAACAGTTCAAGTTCAAGCTGGTAATAGGTGAACTGATCCTAGGTTGGTTGTCAATGGCAAAAAGTCAAAGCACTTTGTTAGCTTGGGAGGGGTCATTTTTTCCATTGCTGTTGGATTTTTGAAAAGTAAATAAAAAATAAGTTTTGCGATTAATTAGAAAAAAATTCCATCAAGGGTCTTTCTGGCTCTAAATACCCTCTATATGAATTATTTATTATTATCAGGCTAGGCTTTTTAGTATGTGTAACAAGGTTGGTAACAATGTGGTTTTATACTTATTTAGCCTTCAGTGACTCAGACTATTTTCTATTTATTTAACAAGAAAACAATGTTTCCTTCATGACCTTTGCTATGAGGAAGCTTATTTCTCTTGTGTATATTTTGTGCATTATTGGATTCAAGACTTGTAGTACATTCATGTCACCATTGCATTAATGGGATAATTTAGAGGAGTGCATTTGCGGCAGATTAACAGGGTGTAAAGGGACCTGACCTCACACATTTTATGAGAGAGGTTATTTGGATATAAAAGCCAGGCTTAAAGGGCTAAGCAAGACAAATTCACAGGAGTGTTAAACTCAACAGAGGAGGTGTATCAGAGGTAGCTTCACATTAGGTCAAAGTATTATGTATCCTAAAAGCTGGAGGACAGTGTTTTCATTAGGGCCCTTCAGTTTACATTCTACAAGTGACATCCCAATATGCAAAAATTGCAAAGAGAGCAAGGCACAGCAATGTATTCCTTTTATGCTGTTTTCAGCCAGCAAATGTGGTGGAAGTACAGTGCAACTTGATGATCCACTAACACACATCTCAGCGGTTCCAGCTGCTCAGGCAAGCTAAGCCTCCTCTAAACATGTATTTTTAATATTCCAGTTTTCTTCTGACACAATTAAAAATAATTGTGTAAATATAAAGCCTCATGGCATGTGTGTACAGCTGTCATTTTGACTTGAAATTTTTGTTGAAATACCTTCAACTATTGACAGCTAATATCCCCTCCTGTCCAGTTTTTGATGGCCTATGAGAGCTAGGCTTCCCATTGAAGTCTGTTAGAAAAATTGATTTCCACTGAGGTCAATGAGATGCTTTGTCTGGCTCTGATTGGATGATAATATTTTGATGAGATTTTAGTAGATGTTGTGGGAGTCATTTAAGAATGTTTCATTGTTTGTTTTATTTTTTTGATCTTTTGGATGGTTGTGACGCTTAGTCAGTATTTACTTTTGTGGATGCATCATTTGCTTTATTTTATACGTTATATGTAATATTTGTTTTCTTGGCAGCAGGCAGTTTGCAGTGAGAGGACAGCATGGAATACAAGAAAGATACAATGGAAAGCAGCATGAGACAGTCCCCGTATCAAGAGCAGGACACAGGGAGCCCAGAAAGCTGGCCTAACATTTTCTTTTGGGCATACGCGACTGAATGTAAGGCTTACGCAAATATGTTTTTGCGGTGTAACAGTCAGTTATGCATTATTGATATACATTTCTGTTTGTGGATGAACTGGACCTTTGTAGATTGGGAAGTGGAATGTGAGCGTAGCATCAACACGCCCAGCTGAAACCATGTTAATAATAAATCTCTTTTGAGGCTGAGGCATGAAAGATGTTAAGCCATATTTGTTTATTCCAAAGAAATAGCCACATTTGCAAAGAGTGACAGAAGAACAGAAGAAAAACTTTGTGTAGTCAACGTTCATTGACAGAATCCTGCAAATAGTCTGCAATGAATATTTATCTTGATATCCACATCAATCTTTTACAATACAAACATATAAACATAGCAGAACTTTACTATTGAAAGGTTGAGAGGTGCTGCTTATATAAGGTGTTTTATTACATAACTATATCAAAAGAAAGTTCCATCTATGTCCAGAATGACCATGCCTGACATAGCTATGTTTAATGAAACAATGTTTTTTTATACTGTAGGCATGCTTTCACAGTAGGGTTTACTTATAGAAAGGGTCACTTTCTCAAATGAAGGAGTGCAATATCCCCAGTGAATTAAAAACCCAGACCACATTCAAGAATGGCTGATCATCTGAAAGCTTCTTGCTAACAGACATTTAGTTCAGATGGCAAGAAGGCTTGATGTAACTAATGATCTTTTCAGCATACAAAAATGTCAGGCTACTTGTTTACAAAGCAGTTAGTGTAAATAATGTAATGAACCCTCTGAGAGCTACCACTGATTGAAATTTCAGCTGCCCCTGCTTTCAGTCAAACCAGAGATTGCACACACATACACCTGGAACCAGATGGCATAGATTATTCAAAAAATTATACTTTATTAATAATTCATAAGCCAGACCCTCCGCTTGCAGGATATAGAGTACAGGACCAAATAACAGGGACGGGATACCCCACTCAGTGTCTTAAACAAAAGGCTACCACACTTAATAAATAGGCACAACACAGCAAAAAGCAAAACCACCGCAAAGTCGCAGTCAATATAAGGCACTTTTCAAATTACAGCCCACCCCACACAACATAGCCGCCCGGCTAGATGCGCCCCCCACACTAATATCCAGCCACAGAGGGTAGTCTGGGGAAAGTTATACAACAAACACCGACAAAGACAACACACAACATTTAAAAAATGGTTAAAAAGGGAACTCCCCTATACGCGTTCAGACCCCCCTCGGGTCACGGCGTTTGTGGACTGCTCCTCAGAGACGAGAGCTTTGCCATGTGTATGAAGCGGAGGAGAGATTACCAATCTTGTACCACAGCGAGCTACAGCGCGACGAGTAATCATTTAACAGTATGGCGCTCCTATCCCAACCCCACTACCTAAGCTGCGCTCTCATTTACAATCCCTATCCTAACTAACTATCTTCATCGGCGGCGGCTCTAAAAACCGCGACCGACTCAAAAACGACTCCCAAAACCCCTCCAGCGCCACACACTCGTCCCGACCCCTCCCCTTTCCCTTACCTCTCGACCCTTAAAGCCACCTCTCAGGTGCGCCTCATCACTAATTACTCCCTGCCATTATTCAGTACCCCCCACACCCACAATCAGTCAACTCATTCACAGTTCATCACAATAATATCAATGAAGAGTAAAACATTTGCAACAATTGGTCTGCCATTATACCTATTGGTGAACCTATATTGAAGTTACAACAACAATTTATAAACAATTTGGCAACTATGTGTAGCATTTAAGAGTGAGAAAGTATTAGCAGAAGCTACCTGCAATTCAGCGCTGCTAGATTGTTGGAGACTGTATAACTAAGCCTTTTATGGTTAAAGGATAAGTGTTTTTAGATCAGTGGAAGACACATGTCCTTTTGGAAATGAGCAACACACAAGAATGGCAGGTGAAGCATAAAGAAAAATGTCACTTCCGTTTCAGCTTAAAGCTGAACATGAATGTGTTTGCTTTTTCATACTGCTCATACTGGACCATAATTACAAATGCACCAAGTTCAGTTTACAAAGTGTTCAAAACCAGCTCTGTGGTGGCATTGGTTTGATTGGTTTGATTTGCATCCTAGTTCCATTTAAGACTTCCTGTATAGCTCCAAACTGAACTGAACCAGACTTCATGAAATGAACTGGGTAAAATGCCCTCTGAAAAAAGTGAAGCAAGGTAGTGGTTGACTGTTTGTAGTTTTTTCTTTAAAATTCTCCATGTTTTTTTATCATTGACTGATATCACTGCATTTTGATAAACATATAAAAGGATAGGGTTAATACTAAATTAGATTAACTTGATACCCTGGTATGACTTAATCATTGTGCATTTTAGCCATATTTTTACATGTTATTTGTTGGTTATTTACAATTGATTACAAAATGGTATATACCAATTTGAGCACTGGTGTGACTTAAAGACTCATCCTGCTGTGAGTGTGAACATCTCACACTTCTAATCTTGAGCAGAGAGTGGCTTTACAATGTGTATTTGGTCATATGCCATTTAGGTATGCCACAAAATATAATTAGCTGGTTTGTGGTTTTCAACATACAAAGCCACATTCATAACATGCATCTAATTACACAGTGCACAATAATATGTAGTAGCATGACACTGAATGAGGATGGGTGTGTTCCATGGAGCAGTGCAGTCCAAGAGACAGCTACACAGTTTTAATGTACCAAAAAATTTATTAACAAGAAAACGTTATAACATACATTTATTGTGAGAAAACAGAATTACCATTACAAAAGAGGCAAAAAATAAATAAAGCACAGTCACTATCCAACTTAAACTGCATCTATGGGGAAGCTATTCTTTGACTCCAAATCTTACTCTCTAACCTGTCTGGTCACCAACTTCATAAGTTTACAGCACAGCACATTGCAATGCAACACAACAAAACAGTCCTCGTTCCTTCTCCTCTGTGAGTGCAAGCAGAGGGCTCCTTTTATGCTGGGCTGATTGATCACTTGGCCCCAGCCAGTTACTCTTCCCTTCCCCAGAAGCAGGTAAATTGTCCAAGTGACCAGGAGATGGCAGCATTTAAGCCACACCCATATTTTGGCTTTCCAGCCATCACAGTATGTATTATAAAATGTAAGCTAAGTTACTCTGGCTAAGAGCGTATGCTAAGCAATTGGAATAATTTAGTACTGTTTCCTAAATACAAGTGGCAGCAGTGTAATGTATCGATGCAGGCCTGTAACCCAAAGGTTGCTGATTCAGTTCCTAGCTGGCTCACAGTTGTTGTACCCGTGGGCAAGGTACTTAACCCAAATTGCCTCAGTAAATATTCAGTTGTATATAATGTATAGCAATATGTAAAAAATGGAAGCTATGGGAGTCACTCTGTGTAAGTCCAGAGGAGTAATTCTGCTAAGCAATGGAATGTCCTTCATTTTTTTTTTTTTTTTTTTTAAAAAGACCCTTAAACACATTAACTGTGCAACTATTTCAATTTCACAGTAAGATTCAATTACATGTTCAAAAATTGTGGTTGGATCTGATTATGGTCATAAATTCAGAATGACATCTGAGTAGACTGTTATACAGTTCTGTTAACTACTCCTATAATATTTTATAGGCTTCTGATTTACCATAATTCTACATGCCAACATGAATATGAAAAATGTCTGGAAAATAAAACAGTTGATGAGACCATTGAGTGGAAAATGTGTTCTGTGAGGTTCTCCTATGCTCTCCTATGCTGTGAATTACAGTAGTCAAATATATTATATATATAAAATACAGATATTAAATATGTCCACTTCTTTGCCCCACAAGGACAGGAATTTATGAAACCGTAGAAAATAAGGATTTAAAGAATGAATCCATTCCATTACCTGAATGCTACCATTGTGAACGACACACAGTGGTAAACTTAATTCACATTATTTGTTTCATTATGAATCTATGTTGATTTATATTTAGATGGGATAATTTATTGTCAAGATTTAATAATGCTTTTGTGAGAAAGAATTAACTGTGATGCCAAATGCAACTGCAATTCTGCAGTTGCATAAATCTAAGAGGACTGATGCTTGTAATATGTGAAATTACCTTAGTATTCTAAATGTCAGTCTTAGTTAACAAAGGTACAACACATTGGGTGTGTTGTCTCATATTGTGTGAGCAGAAGGCGTTAACAGTATATTGAATGTCACATTAGCTACCACAATCTGTCATGTCATATGTATGTCACACAGGGAGAAATGGACAGTTGAGATGACCTGTGTATCTGAATATCAATCTCCCTTGGATATTTAGTTTCATATGGAATGAATCAGAAATGAACTACGTCTCAGTTGGCAGGACTTCAACACTAGTAAGTGCTTGAGAAAGAACTATTAATTATGAAATCCACCTGAATGTGATCATGCTAGGATGGATTTGCCTTTGCAGTGACCTATGTGAGCAGACACGGGTACCACAGACAGGGCCACCACCCATGAATGGGGCATATCATTTTAATTTGGAGGATAGTTAGATGGATGGGAGGGGTGAAGTAAAAGGGGTGGTTGATTGGCAGTGTCTCTCCCTTCCCCCAGTGTAGAAGATCTACACCCATGCAACAATGTATGAAAGTGATTCTTAGTGGGGGAGGCACTGTTGAGTGGTGATGCACAAGGGCACTACAACATTTTAATCTGGATTTGTGATCGTGAATAACTCCATTCAAACAATATTAAACCAAACTTTCATGTTAATGAAAATTTTTAATCTCTATCAATACTTTTTTTTCATTCATGTTGCACGGAATGGCCATGCTTTTAAAAGTTATAAGTCTTTTGGATCTGGTAGTTGTGGTAGGCTAAAACATGTTGGTTCTGTATAATTTCACCTAGAGACACCATGACAGCCGTCGTTGTCTATCTATCAGGAAACCAAAAGAGAAAATGATGAATGCAGTGTTCGGTAAATCAGGATGAAAATTGATGTAGTTATAGCAAAATCATAGTGTCATGGGGTTTCTTTGTATTTGTTCTATAATGAGCTGTTTGTGCTGATGCATAGACCTGATACAGAGTGGGAGTTTTATAAAATACGCTTTCATTCACACATCAGTCTCACAATAATATTGCATTATTGTTGATTTATATATTGTTTTAATATTGAAAATAAATGATAAACAATATAAGTACACCACTCATATTTGAGAATGCATTAATGCTTCCTTTCATTACCTGAAACAGAATTCCCTACTAAAGAAGAAAGCTGCATGCGTGAACAAAAGAAAGTATTATAGTCCTGTTCATGAAAGAATAAGAACAACCCATTTACTAGAGCTGCATTTGCAGCAAAATATTTAATTGATTGTTTACTTCTAATGCATAGTCTTGCATATAGTGTCAGGGCTCAGGCATGGACTCAGACGCAGACCACACATATTCAGGTTCCAAGCAGTTTATTGGAATGGTAGGACAAGAGCGTAATGGCACAACAGGCAGGGTCAAAACCAGGCAGACAGTCTGAAGGCTGAGCAGGGATCAAAAAACAGAAACAGGCTGGATAAACCGGGTAGGCAGGCCGATCAGGCAATCAAGGCAGGGCGGCAGGCAGAGACGAGGTCAGAAGTCAGGCAGGAGTCGGTACCAAAAGCAATAACAACAAATAGTCAGGCGGGTACAAAACAGATGAAAACCAAGACGAACTGGCAACAAGACAGAGACAAGCAGGGAATAAATAGGGCTGGGCTGATGAGGTGATGGGATGCAGGTGGGCAGGCAGGCAGGCAGGTGGAGGCGATCAGGGAATCAGGTGGGCGGGGACAGGGCGGAGAGCAGGGCAGGGACGGAGCACATGGGAACTGTAAAAAAAAAAAAGCACACGGATGACACTGACAGACAGGGAAAAACACCAAAACAACAGCTAGGGGGCTGAAGTGCTGAAATATAGATTGACATTAGAGGTAAATGTATGTGTGACATATGCATTTATAGATGAATAGTGGGTGCTTTCCTTGCACATATTTTTCTCCTTGAATGCATTTTTTATTCCATATTTTCATGCTTTTTTTCATTTGTGTCTGCAGCTAGAAGTTAGAGACCTCACGAATAGCTCAGGCAGGGATATCCACAGCCCTGGTTTCAGTGTGTGATAGTAATGAGGAGGAACATGGTACTCAATGGATTCAGATGCTGTATCCAGGAAGTGACAAGCACCAAGATGGGATGCCTTTGACTAAAAGTGTGCTTCTGATAAAGCTCAGTGTGAAAGAAACATGTAGCCCAAATCAATCGCAGGTTTCTGGATGTAGTGGATATTAAGATTCTTACATTAAGAACTCATGAAAGACAGTAAATTTTAAAAATGTTTTTGAGTTTTGACTACAATGTTTATAGTGAGTTCCTAGTTTAAAAACTAGGAACTCATTATGTTTTTAAGGTTTTTTGGCACAAAGTGCTCTGGGGAATGGAGGACTTTGTTGTTCTTAATTCATTTTCATTTCAGGAATCACCTTGGAAAAAATATCTCAACATCAAAATTGATTGAACTAAGGGTATAATAAAGCACAATTCTCTAATTCAAATGAAACAGAGGACAGTGGAAGCAATTTACCCTCAATATAGCATTAGTAGCACAAGGAAATATTAAAAACAAACATGTCAGGAGAACATATCAGCACCCAAAGGAAGGGAATGTAAGGTAGGTACTTGATGCATACATTTTACAGTACAAATCCTGATCTTTATATGATTGAATATACATCCCTCAACCTGGAAAGCTGCCAGCATTGTTTGGATCTGTAGCATTATGCGTTGGCTGCAAATCTAAGATATTATTTTCACCGCATTCAATATCCACGCTGTTATTAAGCCTTTTGAACTATCTAGCATGACAAGTATCACCAACTAGTTTGGTGAGCACTGTAACATGACAATAGAGAAGATCACACATTGAGCTGAGGTAACTCCAGTCACTGCCAGCATGCACACAAGGGGGCTTAACCACAGTCATGTGATACTTATTAACAAGAAAGTAAGCCCTCAGAAGGGATTTGCTGCAATGAAGCCACAATTGAAAAAAGTGTATTGCAGTATACAGTTTGTAATAATCAAAGCCAGCCCAAGAAGTTTTGTTGTCCTTGGCAAGATTATCCAAGATATTGGATAGACATGTTTAACTTTACCATTTCATGCAGGCATATTTAAAACTTTGCTTATCTTGGCTCTAGAAGCACTTTCATGTTTTGGCTCAGCTGTCATAATTAAGCTTGCGAGTGCCTTGAGACTGAACTCTGCAATGAGTAAAAGTGGCTGTAATGGAACTCTGTGAGTGTATTTAACGGCCACCAGGGTCCCGGAGGGGAGGTCTGGTTTTCCAGGGTGAAGTACATTTTTTCAGGGTGTGCAACTGTGCAGCTTCGTACCTCCCATTTTAAGAAATATGTGTCTGTGTAAGATAAATGTGAATACCAAATGTCAAATTTGGTGGTGAAAGATTAAAAAATGCTCAGTGTTAAATCAGCCTCTTAAAGTTCCCTTGAAATTAAAGTTTTTAGGAGAGAATAGCAGAACTCTCAAGGCATATCTGCGAAATGTCAGTCAGATTTTTATAAAAATCTTATATTGTATTAACTTTTTAACAAATTCACTGTAGTGTGCTCGTAGACCCATTAATAATCTTGGCATTGATTCAAATGCCAAGTGTTTGAATAGCGTCACTACGAGCTGAGTGGCCTCTGGATTGTAATATCTGAAATTGTGTGATTTATTAAATTCCTCCCAAGCATCTGTTATGATCCAGTTTCACTCTTTACCACTCTATCTCTTCTATCTAAATGTGTCCTGTGTCTCTGGTGTGAAATGTTATATTGGATTCCACTGTTCGCAGAATGCTTTCTGTGATCACAAAGTCATTGAACTGGTAGTTTTAAAATACCTTAGACAAAAACAAAAAATCACATTCCCTTTAATTTATGGCTTCATTCATTCTGTCATCATTTTAATACTTTGAGTTCCTTAGCTGATCAATCATAAGCTTAACATGTATTAAATAACATGTAGTGACCTGTATTAAAATATATTGCCTTTTTTAAAGGAAGACACTGCACAGCAGTGGGAAGTCTACTGTAAATCTATGTATAAGCTGTACAATTGTTTGGGTTTTTTATAGTTGGTGTATTGTTTGGTAATCAGCAGATTCTTAATGTCCGTAAGAGAGGCATATTTTATACCTGTTGTTTCATCCATGTTTATACTTGTTGTTGACAGGAAGACACTCCTCTTAATTATATGCTACAACCAGATGTACAATAATTTTAGGTTAGTCATCACATCAAATTAGTCATTCATGCAGAAATCCAGCAATAATGATTTTTTTTATCTACCCTATATTCAGATTTAGAATGTTTTCCATAGGACACAAAATCTGGGCCTCTCTACCTCTAAATCGACATTGAGGACATAATTGAATATTGACCCATTGCAGACACATTAAAAAGCAAGAGAAAAAGGTGAAAAAGTAAACAATCCATTTGGTTTGCTGTATAGTCACAACAAACAGCTGTGGGAGATTTCATTATCTGATTTGATCTTTTAATGTGAACAAAAGGTATGGATTAGTGATTTGAAATTCAGCTCTTTCAGTTCATCAAGTTTTGTCTGTTGCAGCTCCTGCAGAAGTAAGTCCACTGAAAGAAAAGTGCCACTGTTAGCCAATGCAGCTCTCATGGAACGGACTCATTTGAAAAGTCCACACGGCTCCGTGAGTGACACTGGCAAAATCAGGCTCTGTCACATCTTATTCGCACCATCTGTCTCTCAGAATCTTTCCTGTCACCCGTAATTTATCAATCCCCCTTCCCTTACCATTGCTGAATGTAGAAATACAATCTATGTATATTTGTTACCCATTTGCACCTTATTATCTCCATGTATGGGGACTCTTTCCAGTGAGCACACGCAAGATTAGACTCCACAGCTTTCATAATATTGCTGATAGTGGTTCCAAGTGAATGGATTAGATGAGTTTTAGACTGTGTTGAATGAACACAAAATTCATAGTTTTTATATTAAATTTTTTGCTTTTTTTTTTGCTTTGATTGTGATAGAAATGGCAATCTTGGAAAAAGCCGTCAACATTGTGATCAAAGCATATGTACCAAAAATCAGCGGTTTTGATCATTCATGCTGAATATTGCAAAAAAAAAAAAAAAAACTGCTTTCCATGGCAGTAATGCCCTACTTGCAGTAGGTCACGCATCTGGTTCAGATCTTTCCTTCATACATCTGTTGTATTTCCTACATGAGGAATGCCGGATATATGATATAGGTCGCAAGAGGTTTACTGATGGATTGCTAAATAGGACTGAGGTTCCCTGTTAAAACATGGCACCGATACAAAAAAATCCAAAAGCTAGAGAGTGATACATGCACCTGTTTAGTAAAGATATCAGTTAGCAAACCTACTGTTGTCTGGTTATTTCAGTACTTACCGTATTCATTAAGCCTTTTCCAATATCCCTTCAAATATAGCCTACCAACACTACTTTGCGACGTGTTATTTTCATGACAGTTGTATATCAGAGGCTACTTTGGGATTCTATATTTAATTGATCAAGATGCATCTTAGTAGCAGCTGTTTTCACTCAAGCACACTACCATTATGGCAGGAGAAAAGATGAGAGGGAATGAAGAATGTGACTGGTAAGAATAGCAGTAAATTGGAATAGTGGTGTTAATCAGTCTAGATCCATCAATCCTCAGAACTGAACACTAATGAACACATCTGAACAACATGTACATCAGTACTTTTTGGTCAGGATCTATATTTATAATGAAATGTAATGTTTGTGCATTGTTTGTTCGTGCTGTTATAGTGATTTTTGCAATAGAGTGGGAAAAGTAAAAAAATACCAGCAAATTAAAATAAGAGCACCACAGCACTTATCCAATGTTATCACAATGCTTTGAAGCAATTTGTTACATGCTACTGTACTCTGTGTGGCTTAATTTCAAGATACAAATGATCACCATTCAGCATGACAGTAATGTGGATTGAAAATGTACCTTACTCATGCCGCAGAAGAGACATAAAACATTTTGTACTAAAATGTGACCGGCATAGATTTGATGTGATTGAGTGAAATTGCATGCAAAATGCTATAGTGCCTGAACAAAGAGAGGAAACACACAGATGTGCAGAATGGTGATTATAATAGCCACTGCTGTTAACACATACACATCATGAGAATTAATTGACCACACCATGGTGTACTCATTTCACAGACTCTCATATCCACAGTGACTTACAAAAAATGCATTCAATAAGTGTTATGCAAATAATGAATTCAATAAAGTAGTCATACTGATGCTGAATCATTCATGCCATCCTTGAAATGTAGTCCTATTGTGGGAGAACACTGCTGTCATAAACTACACAACTGTAAACTACTGCCACCATTTTCAAGCCCATAAGCTTGTACTGCCACCAGATTACGTATTACCTCATAGTGTTTACCACTGAGCTTTTGCCCCTGTAAAAGCCTGAACTGCCACAATGCTTTTGCCTTTATGCTAGGAGAGTGAGGGGTCATGGAGTCAAGATGTTGCCTGACTTGGTGGGTTTTGAGTCTGTGCTGGAAAATGGACAGTAATTCCATTGTCCTGACAGATGTTGGGGCCAGAGTAGAGAAGTGATGTGATCAAGATGAGTGATCCTTCCAGGAAAGGACTAATAGGCAAACAGAGGTAGAAAAGCAGAACGATCAGGTAGGAGTGTATGGTGTGATGATAAAATATCGGGATGGGGTGCCATTGTGGTTACTTCTTGGAGAACTAGAACCATAATTTGATTTTTTTTTCTGATTCATAACAGGTAGCTAATGTAGAGGGATGAGGGGAGGTATGATGTGGCAATATTTTGGTTAATTGTGGATCAGTCAGGCAGCTGCATTCCCAATCAACTCAAGATGACTGATGATGCTTTCTGGGAGGCAAGCAGGAAGAGAACTGCAGTCTGGAAAATACCTGCACCAAGAATTGTATCGAGTTGGTAGTCAGAAATTATCAGATTTTTTCAGATGTTATCCTTCAGGAATCTGCAGCTCCCTGTCACTACTATTGTCTGTGACAGGCAATTAGATTCAAAGATTGCACCTCATTGAATGAAGCTATTTGGTCACTCGTGCTGTGAACAGATGCAATATTGACTTGTCTGGGTCTTATTCATGGTAGGTAACATGGCAACCGTGTGTACCCATTTTGTACATTCCTGGAGTATCCTTGGCTACCCAAAATACATTCCACATCTCTCACTAACATTAAACTACATTAAATGCAGGTTTTTACATCCTTACCAACATGACACCTGTATCTATATCCAGGGAACAATTGCGCTAACACTTTTAGGAGAGTTGATGCAAAAAGACTTGCAGTTTGAGGTTGCTCCTCCCTACTCCCCAATATAGTAATCTCAGCATTTGTCTTTTATAGCATTTGAATCACTTTCTATTTAGTTTCTTCAGTTGCTTGAGTCTGCCTTATCCGATCACCACTCACCACATTAACTTCACTGGACACTGTGTCACAGTGATTACACTGAATTCATTTTGTTCATTTCAGGGCGTGCCAAATCCAGTCTGTGAACACAAAAGTAACACTAAACTCAAAGTTAAGAATAAGTGGCAACTGAATACAGGGGTAAGTCCACAGATCGACATAGAGTAAAAATAAATATGAATTTATTTTTTATTTATTAAATATGAATTTATTTCATTTTATCATCTCCTTCAGTGATGGCTCAAGTAATGGGTACATGAGAAATGGACAGCAGAATGGTATTTCCAGCATCAGCACATTTCCAAAACTTTCAACAAGAGGAAAGCGTAGTACTTGGATGACAGGCAGTGGAGTTGAAACCTACTGTTCCTGCTTGAGGGAAGTAACATTTAAAGCCCAGCAATCTAAGCACAAAATTAACAGTTTAAATTATGTTTATATGTGTTAATCTGTCATAATATTAGACTGAATTGTCTTAGCACATCTGGAATTAATTTCACCGGACAGCAAGTACAGGTTGGGGATCAGAGCCAGATTTGTTTCATGTCAATATATCTGATTCAGCTATTCTTCCACCAGAGCTCAAGGGCCTTGTTAAGAGTCTCTTTGCAAATCTGGTTCATTTTCTTTCCTTGAGGGTCTTTCTCTTTGAGCTCAGCTTATTGTTCTTGTCAGTGCTCCTCCTGCTGCAGATGGTATCAATCCCAACTTTGGCTCCATTGATGTTCTCGACCACCACAAACAGGGGCGTAGGGGGTGGTTAATGCTCTTATCTTGTCCTCAGCCAGTCTTTTGAGACATCTGTCATTCCTGGCAGTTCTCCTTTCTCTAATAATCCACAGAAATGATGGATTTAGCTTTTTTTAAACTAAGCTTTTTAAAATAAAACTGTATGTACTATAGTTATTAAAACAATATAATTGTATTATTAGTGTGTGTGTGTGTGTGTATGTGTGTGTGTGTATCTGTGTGTGTGTGTGTGTGTGTGTGTGTGTGTGTGTGTGTGTGTATATATATATATATATATATATATATATACACACAGATAAACGGCACCTTCGATTAATAAGTAAATAAATCTGATTGGCAGTTTCATACATAATAATGTCAAGCGAGTTCATTTGTCGTGTGCTGCACCCTGCCGTTCCTCCCAGCTGATGCCATCGAGATACTCACTCAACAAATCAGAAAGTAATGTCACCCCACGGCCCCGCCCCTACAATTAACACATCCTTTTTCCGTTCTCATCCCTTCCCTCCACAGTGGGTTCATGCGTGCAGATGTCGATAAACTCACGGTCGCGGTACTTATCGTCAGCATCTAGGTAGCTACAGAAGGGGAGCGAGCGTAAACGGAGTTGCTTTTTTTCTGAAGTGGTAGGTAATTTCAGATGCAACGTTTCAAACAGAGCTGAACAAATATCACCAAACACACAAGCTGTTTTATCTGTCTTTATCTGTTTTATCTGGCTATCTGTCTTGCTAGCTACCGGTACGGTAGCTGACACTTCGGCTAGCACTTCGACTAGCTTAGCCACAGTCGTGCCCGTAACCAGCTATGAGGTCCGGACCTCGGTATTTTTTTAGACCTAAAAATAAAATTTGAAGCTAAATACAACTGGATAAATAAATCAGTGGTTGAGAACTTCTCCTCCGAGACGAGTACATGCTTAATTCAGTTTAGAATTGTTATTTAGTGTCCGCTCTGTGTGAGAGTTGTGAGAGAGGGCGCGAGCGCAGCCCCTTGCATCATCAGCACTTCCACTGACAGCAGCAATTGGAATTTACGCACGTTGCCAGCAGCAGGTGGCTCGTGTGTGAACTGGCAGTATACCATTTGGTAAGACAAAGCAATGATCGTTATGCCATTATCTGTAAGAAACGTTCAAAACAGTAACCTGGTACAGCGTCTGGAGTAAAGGCAATTGTATGAATCATGCTAAATATGCGTACTCTGGCCATGATGAAGGCTACGCTATTTCTTTCATATTAGTAGGCTAGCTAACGTTTCACACAACGCCATTGATTAAAAAACAGCTTATGTAGGCGACGGTATCAATAATAGCAGGCCTAGGAAACATTACTAAGCCAAATTTGGAAATGAATATAAGTGTATAATGACGTTAGCTTGTAATGGTGTTACTCTCAAGCATTTTTCTTTTATTTTTGTTGCTAGCTAAGGTTACAAATAACCTTAGCTTAATTATCATGCTTCATACCGTAGACCTATGTGTTTTGATGCTGTAGGTAATGTTCTTATGAATGTAATATTTATGTGTGTAAAACCTTCACCCCCCCTCCATCCGACAACAACATTGACAAAACCTACACACCAGCCCCCCGGACCTGGACAAACGCTGTTTACGGCCATGACCGCTACACCATCTTCTATTGATGAATTGCACTGATTAAAAATTATATTAACATGCAGTTCTGTTTAGCAATATCTGAAACATCAACACCCTATTTTCAATGAACAGTCATGGGAAAATGAAAGTGGTTTGCTCAATGTTTTTGTTTTTCTTTCCTGTCTTTTTCACTAAAAGAACATATTACCAGAAAAGAAGCCAGGGAATTATAAAAGACTGGTGTATATCAATTTATATCCTGCACAGTGTCCATCACCTGTGTCTGCCTTTCTCCTTGATAAGCAAGCTAACAAGTACCTTTGTGCATGTTGCCCTCTCTAGCAACACTAAAAGAACAGAAATGACTGAGAAGCAACACAAGTCTGACTTCCAGGGTAAGTCTCCATGGTGCTTCTTTTTCAAGCCTCTCTGACTGAAATCAACACTGTCTTTAGACAGATTCAGTGTCTGGCATTGTTTTATTTTCAGTTTCATAAACTTGGTAATGGAAGTTCTCGATACTGCAGGACTTGTGAACAAGACTCATAATCAAAATATTGCATCAGGATACAAACATTTTGCCAGCCCTGCAAAGACTAATTAAAAAGTTTCTTTCCAGCACAACCAGACAGCAAAAGGAATATGACTCCTTTGAAAAGTAGGGCAGGGAAGTATCATCCCTCTAGTGTTGTGACTGCAGTTACAGAAATTGTACCATGTATGATTTTCTTTCAGCTAAAATGACCTAATTAGTTTGGATCCATGTTATGATTCTAATAGAGCTTCCAACATGACCTGTCATTTGTTTTCAGGTTTTGAATTTAGATGGCTGTTGAAAGTCAGATAAGTAGCTAGGTAACTTAAATACATTTACTAAAAATTCCCCATGGCCGCCTTTTCAGAATCTGCTTGCTCTCTGGTTCAATACTGTATAATTGCTATATGTGTGGATTCACTGATATTTACAGTGCTATATATGGATCAAGTGATCCCAAAAAATCTATCTGTATATGAGAAGACCAAACAGCCTGATAAAAATGGTATCAAATTTAGCAGATTTAAAACTTTTATAGTATCCATTCTAAAATTTTAAATATTGTTGCTGTCAGTGGTTGCTTTTACTGGTGAAGACATAAGCCTTATGAAGATATGTTTCCTTGTAGGGTTACCAGGTATGATAGATTTTTCAATGTTTATGAAAACTACAACTTCATACTTCATAAGCCTATCCAAAACAAAACAAAGAAGATACACCCAGAAAAGGCTCTCAATAGAAATTCATCTCTGCCAGTTCCGCTGAACAAAAACATTTTACCTTCCGGTAATCTTTGGACCTGCATGACTTACACTGCCTCAGTAGGTGTGAGAAATGTGTGACGAGGTACAAAATAACTAACTAGCTAGTTAGCAAAGATAAGATGGACAAGTAGACAACTATCTAGAAGGGAACTAAGTTAATAGTATGTAACTAACCATAGCAACAGAGAATTCAAAATATAATAATATATATTTATTATATAATTATATATCATCATATTGTGTAAATTATTATAACTTACATAATATATAAGTTACATTCTCATATGTAATATTCAAAGTGGAAACAGATTTAACATACATGAATGCCTTATTTAATACTTTCAAGGTAGTCTTCATATGAATCAGTCTGAGATCTCATGTCAGAAAGTGGTGAAAAAATGCAATTACAAAAGAAATTATGACACTCTGAGCACGTGTTTATTGTCATGCTTCAGGAACCTGTTGTGTAATTTACACCACCTGCATGTTACCTGAGTTTATTACTGTAGGCTCTGTCTCCATGGCAGTCTCTCCAGAGGTCATTTGCATACTTTACAGCATCAGGTGAGGAGGAGAGCAGAGAGAAGGGAAGAGTTCACAGGGGAGGCAGGCTGAGTCATACCGCACAAATGGGCCTGATTCACGAAGAGCAATGAGGGCAAGCTGACGTTAAAGACCCCACAAAGCTTACAGGTAAGTAAATGGAAATCGTTACGTTTATATCCGTTTCATTCTCAGGCCGCTGTTTTAGCTCAGCTTTTGTTTGTCATGTGGCGGTAGGGCTTCACCTGACCCAGGAAGCAGTGTGCTTCCTGCTCTGGCTGAGAGAATGCATTGCAGGGTTCAGGGACAGGGGAGGAGAGTGGTTACAGCGGTTATGCGTGAACTAGGTTGAAGTTTGTGAAGACGTTTATGCATTACTTACATGTTTTTCCCTCTGTAAGAACTGTGAGATAAAATACATTCAATACATACATGAATTTCAAAGGCATTTAATGCTTCATGTTTTACATAAAAACATTAGGATGGCCACTTTTTGTATTTAATAGGAAATGGACAGGTATTACAGCTTGCCACATTACACTCTCATGATGGCATATTACAAATTATGCAAATAACACAGGGTACACATTTTATCACTTTGGGCTGTAATGTATCTACTTTTAGAATGAAAGCAAAAGTGGCAAATGTAAGATCATGTTTAGGTGTAAAAAGCCATTTCCTCAGACGTCGAGTCACCCTATCGACTTTGAGAAACATTGATAATTGTGCTTAAACACATTGTATAGTGCCAAAGTAAACATTCATCAGTATTCACCAAGAAATAAAAATAAGCCTTTGCTTTAAAAACTACTGCACATCTGATAAAAGGAATTGTTTCTGAAGTTTTCTGAATGTTTTACAACTATGTGTGGAGGAAAATTAGGGAGTCAAGAAAAGTAAATAAATGAAAATGGACCTTGAACTTCAGAACAGAATTACAGCATCTGTCATTTGAAATGATTTACCCACACTCTCCAAGTTAGTGCCGTCTGAGTACACATACCTGTTAAGATAATGGTACGTTATGTCACTTTCTATATATTGGTATGTGTGAGTAAATGTACACTGACAGAGCTGGTGAGTTTATATACTGATGTGTTGTAGTGAATGCTGTACTCTTGCCTGGTGTCTCTTCAAGTCATAAATGTCTGTTTTATATTTCTGTCTGTTTGCTGTGATCACTGCTATCCCCCATGAATTACCTTCTCACAGCCTAAAATTAAATCTGTGATGATTTCGCAAAACAAAGAACATTTACTAAGCTCATACAAAAATATACACTATATATGTTTATATAATGACAGATTTTTGAGTTGTTTAACATCTGTCATACAGTGTCACTGTGTGTCTGTATGGATTAAGCCTGGTCAGATAAATAATTAAACCTCACACCATGGATGCTGACATTGTTTATGTTGAAAAATCAGCCTTTGGTACTCCTGTTAAAGAATGTGCTAATAAGATACAATGAGATTGTCTTGAGATACACTTGAGTTGGTCTGTCTGTCAGTTTTATTAACTAACAGTGTGCTGAAATAATGTTCTCGTTATATCTTTGATAATGTGTAATAAATAGCGAGTCAGAGCTCAAAAATGTTAAAAAAGTGTGTGGTTTTGGAAAGTCAAAAATTGAGTGTTTTCTCTGCCACTGTAGGGAAGTGGGTATGTGGCTGTCCAACATTTCCCATAGACCATACCCCTGTGGAAGAAACTCTCAAACAGACCATTGAGTCCACAGGTTAAGAGTGAAATGTGACTTATAAATAGAAGATTGACTTTTGCATATTTTATGTTTGACTTCCATCCTGAGATTTTATTTCCGTGTACTGCTCTGCACAATGCTTAATGAAATATTTAAAGTAATGAGAGACGATTACATGGCCTACACAGACGCTCAGCGCATGGGTGTCCAGAGGCTCCAACGAATGGCCTTTCTGTCCTTATCTAGGTCAGAGATGAAAATGCGGACAGTCCCTCTATGGTGCAAAATAGAGTACTCTTTTAAATGTGAAATACAGCTTATGACTGACTTGTTTCTCTTTGGCATTGTTGCAGAAAGCAGATTATAGTTTATGGTCTCATTGATTTCTGGGGACAGCAGAGCAGCGTAATCGTTACTTTTTTTGAAAATGGATTTTGAATGTTCTTAGCCATCCAAAATAACTGTCACCAGCTGCTCAGCATGTATGTGTGTGAGGAAATCCAGATCAGTGAAGCACCTGCATTCCTGTCTGCATTCCAGCAGTCAGAAACCTATGGGAAATGCTTTACTTCATTTGATACTCAGTTATTTGCACTGCTAACAAATTTACATTGAGCTTTTAGACGGACTAAAAGTGTATTTTTAAGTTGTCAGTACCTTTCTAGTTCATGACCAACAGGACACTTTTGTCTGTGAATCAGTTGATAATTTTCACCTGGTGTTTAGTTCAAAATGTGCATTAAACATATTTACCAGAACTTGTGTGTCTGGTTAGGAGCCCTCTCAGCCCTGTGGCTCAGGGGGTTAGAGCTTATAGCAATTTCATTGGCGTGAAGCAGCTGATGTACAAGTACACCCCTAGGGAAGGACACCAGTCTGTAGCAGGGCTCTTAATTTTAATGCTGAGTGCCAAGTAGAGAGGTAATGGTTACCATTTTAAATCCTTTAATATAGCCTGGATTGAACTTCTAAAAATCTGGGTACAGAAACAACACTAACCACACAGCTCTTGAGATGCAGTGGCTGTTTTAGGCCAGTTAGAAAAGTGTGACTTATTGGTTATGGAACTTAGCTTATAACCAGAAGATTTCACGTTCAAATCAGAGGTATGACACTGCTGTTGAGAAAGAACAAGCAAGCTGAGCAACCTTCAGGACAGTTTTAGGCTCACCCCTCAGTAAACATTAAGCTATATAAATAGATAATATGTAACTTATGTATGTCTTCAAATAAAATAATATGCAAGTCATCTTGCATAAGGGTGGTTGTTAAACAAGTATGAAATGCATTGTCTGCAACCAGTGTTCAGGCCTTGATTTTAAAATATGGGAAGAGCACCCCAAACTATCACAAAGAGCACTGTTTCTGCCTAGGGATATACAGTAGCCTGAGATTATGTTTCCTTAAGACATGGCAACATGCATGCATGCACACACACACACACACACACACACACACACACACACACACACACACGTCTAATTTTCTGCTGCATATTCGTATTCGGTGAGATATTGTATATCAGGTAAAGATATTTCAGATACCCAGGCAAAGTGCTCGCTGTGACATACCCTTTTACTCGTTAATTTTAAAAACTAACTTTAACAAACGTGTGTGTGTGTATGTGTGTGTTTTATAGTCATGATTAGCTATGCTGTTGTATTAAATAAAGCACAATGGGGTTGTATGATGCTGTCCCATGTCAGGGCTGAGCGCCACAGAGTGCTTTAATTGGAACAACAGCATAGTTTGAAGAGGGTCATTTTGATTATACCACTGCTACTTGCCAGTTTTTTTTTTCTTCAGAAAAAATGAACATAACCAAACTAACTAGGTAGCTGTAGCTTGGATGTATAATAACACCTCTATCGCTCCTCCGTGGTACAGCTAGGTAGCTAGTAGTAGCAAAAACCAGCACCAGTTTTACACATTTAAAATGTGAGTAATGTTAACCCATGGTGTAAACATGTGTCTAATCCTGTGGTGGAAATGTATGTAAAGGAGATAGGTGGACAGCCTCTACTGTTTTACAGATAGCACAGAGTTGTCCTCTGGGATATCTTTCTGCTGCAGGCTGTATTCACTGTCTCTGGCACATGGCGGACAGGTCGGCTGCTGACTCTCCTCTCTTGCACTCGCTCTTATTGTTCTCTTTTCAATTGAAGAATACAGCAGTGTCACCTTCTCTACAAAGGAAAAAAACTGGTACTTTACAGGTTAGTGAACATTTAATTGTCTTGCAGGTGAAACAGAATTCATGCTTGAAACTTTATCGACTGTACATATTAATTTCATTTAATACACATCAGTGCAGTTGGCCATAGCTCCTGATTCAATGTCTGTGTTGACATCTGTTCCAAGACAGGGAGGAAATAACTTGGAAATGCAAAGGTATATGTGAAAAGGTCTCATCAAAAGACATAATACATATATTTGTAGTAGTCTGGACTAAAATGGCAACTGACCATTCACATACAACCACCACTATGCATGGAAGAAAAATAATTTTATATATATAAAGTGTGTGCGTGCGTGTGTGTGTGTGTGTGAGTGTGTATCTGCGTGCGTGTGTGTACAGATGAGGTAGTGTGTTAAACTTCATTAACCTTTTCTACTTTATAATTGGCAATGGCATTGGTTGTGACACTTGGGCAGAGAATGGATTTGCATGAATTATATCTGTATATGTTTGTTATGATAATTTCTAGAGTTGAAGAGAGGAAATGAATCAGCCCAACTTTCAATCCTGTCAACCACATTAATTAGTTATCAAGCCAACATCAAATCAGTGTAGTTGTATTAATTGTTAATGGGAACACTGAAGTAATGCATCTAGGTCATCAAGTCAGCCCCTGCCTGCAAGTCAAGGCCCAAAACCTTCAGCAAAACATAGCAATGGGAAATGTGCATAATCAAATACAATAAAAACAAAAAGCATTAAATCCCTCATTTTAGTGTAACTGTAAACAGAACATTAAATTCTGTTGCATTGAACAAGTTCCTGATTTTCATGCACACAGTTTTATTATGGATTACAAATGCATTATGTTATTTTTGCCTACATAACTAATGACCAAACAATACATGTAAAATTGATTATAAACCTGTAATTGGGTTTCTTGTATGTTAGATGCTGGTGGAGCACAGAGGCTGGCAGCATGTTATAACAGTAGAGAACTGAACATATAATCAGAGTGTCACAGAGTTGAATCCCAGATGGGTCATATCAGCTGTATTAACTGATACAGTGTAAAGTCTACACTCTGTAAATCCATGTGAATAATTTCGTCTGCAAATGGAAATGAGAGCATCTAGTAAGATGCATCACAACAAATAAAACCACCCTCAATGTCTCATTCGTGGTTTCTGACAGAGAAGCAGCTCTATGTATTAAATAAGAAATACAAGCCATACAAGAAATGCAAGTATTAGTGGTGTTTTTAAGCAAGCTGATTCACCCCAGTTTAGTCAATGTAAGACTTACTCACAGGATGCCAAAAAAAAGCAATGTGTTGAATGACTCTGTGCTATCCTACAGGTCAATCTAAAACTTAGTCCAGGTAAGTGCAAGCAATTAAGGATTCATGCAGTATGACCCAGAGAATCACCTTTCCCTAAAGTATCAATTAAAATTTACCATAAGCATAAGCCATCCCCTTGAACTGCCTTCAAAGACTAAATGATTCCCACATGCCCTTCGCATGAGAGACAGCATCTGGTCTTTGTAAGCTGCTGAGCCCTTATAATGGACGTCTAACCACTCCTAGTAACGTTTTGATGACAATATCTGTTGACCTGTGTGGTGAATTCTATTTATGTGTAAGCTGTAATAAAACAAACAGCATTGTAATGAAGGGAGTACTTGATAGCAGGTATGTCGACAATACTTTCAACAAAGATTCCTATTTTTCTGAACTGTGCACAGAAGTGTACTTTGGATTATATGACACCACTGAGACAGATGAGTGCAAAGCGACATGACAACATTTTTTCAATTATTCAGAATTTGCAGAACTACATAAGTATCCAAAATGAAGAACAGGGTACCAGGAACATTCTCGGGAGAGCTGATGTGTTCACGCAGCTCTCTTGATGCGATATAGCTCTGAATCATCCCTATTTCCAGCTCACCCATTTGCTTTTATTTTCAGCTTTGCATTAAAGGACCTAAATGTCTCTGTTGTCCAAAATATCCAGTGACTTATGTGCATTGCTTACTCACTCTCAGAGCTGACATGATTCCTCTATTGATGTTTTAAAAGCTATGTTTTCTTGTATGTGAATTTCTCTCAAAAAGGGCTTCAAAGACCTGGGCTTGAAAGCTGTACAAGCAAATGGTGCATGTATTCAATTCTACAAGCACTTGAGAAAGACAAGCATGTATACACTGTGTCTCTATGTAAAGAGCCAGTCACACAATGAAACTTGTTCTTCCTCCTTCCATTTGTTGTTCTTTTATGTCGGAGAAAGTTGTTCCTTGTAAATAAAACTCAGGGACATGGTTTGAGGACAAATCTATTAGGTATCAGCTGCTTTCCCAACCTGAATTTGGAGGTCAGGCCAGCATAGGGATTTGATATATTTCTATATTTAAATGTATAGATTTCCCTCATCCACCCTCTTCACCAATAACCATCACCCTCAAAATCTTTTCCAAACCAAAGACTGAATATGAATTGGGTAGGGCTTTGATTATCAGTTAGATGGCGATCACCTGTTTTGTTGCTGCTTTCTTTAAAGTGATATGAGTTTGCACATCAGAACTAGATTTCAAAATTTAGCTTGTCTGTGATGGTGACATAACCCAATACTCTTTATCAATTTAAATAGTGGCCTGTACTCTTTGGCTGTACTTGGAAGGATCAGGGTGTGTCTTGTCTCTAATGATGAATGAATCATCAGGTCATGTTTGGGATATATACTGCCGAAAGTAAAATAGATGGCAAAACATAGGCCTAGTATTCAAATCTTGATGTCATTAACTTATTCAAATTATGCTTTAGTGACATGTTGCCTAGTTGATATGACATATGCAAAGCTGAAACATGCTTTGATATGCAGCACCAGTATAAAACCAGTTTTGTAATTCAAATGCGATTCCACCACACTAACCCACTCTTGCTTCTTGTGCATTGGCATATAAGATATATTTTATGTAAGAAGACCATTTCCTGACACTATGTGTGCTGTGTTATGTGTGCTAGCTGAGATGTTCATCAGTGTTAATGTTCAAATATTTTATTCCTGTCCACACAGTGCCAGCGAAGTCCATGATTTTTTGAAAGACCAAAAAAAAAAAAATTTTTTTGGGATTTAGGAGCTTCCCTAACTGTAGTTATTATGAAACATTCAGAAGCACCAAATAGCACTGTAAGTCTCTGTTGGTAATGAGGGCTGCCACTTTGCTGTAAGACATGGACAGTATTTTTTCTTGCATGTTCTTCCCCATCAGGGGAATGCATTGTAGGTACTTATTTCTGGGAACACCCATCACTTCCACCATCATCAGGGAGTTGTATTTGTTCAACTCCCTATCATCTTATTTGTACTGATGAGAGGAGGCATGATTCTGGTGATTAGTTGTTCATGTGGTTCAGTCTAAATAGTCATATAGCATTATAAAGATTTTTAAAGAAAAGATAGAGAGACACCCCCGCCCACTAAGGGTTATTATAGAGTAGTCACACAATAATATAATTTTCCCCATGAGTGAAAACTGAGATTTAGCAACTACTATAGAAAATTAAAGACCAATCTAGTATCATTTTTCTTAAAGGGAGAGTGCTTATTACCTAATTGGTTATTTAATGTATTAATCAGGTGGGCTACGAGGACCAACATTGAGTGTCTCTGCATGTAAGCATCTTACTTGTGTCATTCATGATAGATAGAAATCATTAAAATGTACTTATGGTAACACTTCTATTAGGTGCATGTAATTTCCACAAATATTCAAATACACTGTAGACTTACACAAAGATAATTACAATAAAGTATTTATTAGTCATATCTGTCCTCCATAGAATTTTGGAGAGGGAAAACATGAACTGGCATACTGGTTAAAACACTGCCGTCATGTCTCAAACCTAAGAATTCTATTTTGAGCGCTAAACATTTAAAATAACTTGGGAAAGCAGTCATGTCTTTTCTGTTTAAGCCATAAAATATTGATATAGCTGTGCTAAATAATGGAAATACATAAGAGGGAAAGAGAACATCGAAAACCAGTACACGTTTGTCAGGGATTACCTCAAAAATGCCCATGTGTTTACGGTTAGCTTTTTTGACGTTATATTTATTTTTAGATTAAGCTCTGTTTTCACCCTCACAATCATCAAGAACATCATTACACAAAGAATTAAACTTAAGAGTCACTAACAACATGATTTTAAAATGTTCAGATGATAAAATGTTCAAATGTTCATAGAATTGTGTTCCGCTACCTGCTATAATTTGTATAATTATAACAGACAACAGACTTAAACATTTGGTCAACTGCTGTTGTTTTTAAATGTGCTTTATAAATAAACTTGACTTGACTTGATTATGGGATATGCGATATAGCTTTACATAAATCTCAATGAGAATAGTGATAAAATCATACGGAAAGGAAAAGTTTTAGTTCCCGGTTTAAATGGTTTCGTATGCTGATATTAATACTGACATAATAGAAGATAAAAATGCTGATTGATCAACAGTCATGTGATCATACATGTAAGATTAAATTGCTAAATTGAATATGAAGTCATCAATATTCATAGTGTTTTTTAATTTTAATTTGGTAGTTGGTGGTAGTGATTTAATTCCATAACCCACTTATAAAGATGTTTACCTGATAATATACAGTTCTCAGACATACAATGCAAAGCATTTCATTTCTCGTGTCACTCATCAGTAATAGAACTTGATCAGGCAACAGCCTGCTTGCATATCTGACAGCAAACATTTTTTATTTCCTTATCATGATTTTGTCCAGGTGTGGATCGGATATTTCTATCTGTCTTCTCAAATTTAGAATATGCTGGGTAGTGGGGAAAAATAAAAAGGTGCTCGAAAAGCGAAGTATACACTAAAAACAGAAATGATCAACCTTTGAGTGAACATTTATTGATTTTACAATTAGTCCAAAGCTAACAATGTCTTGTGAAATGGCCATAAAAATACAGAATGCTTGGCTTGGCTTCATAAAAGCTAACAGCATAAGCGGCTGTTTTGATTTGTGCCAGTCATAACAAGGACAACAATCTTGCATCATGACCATCAGTATTTTATATAAATCATTTTATAACTTTGATTCTATCCCATTGGAATTACGGTCAAATAAGGTGGAGTTTAGCTGAGGTGCCCATAGTAATTGATGTATGTATATATTAATATGCAAAATTACAACCTTATGTGTGTACCTTACGGTAAATATAACACCCTGTGTTCAAAAATGTACTTTTTTAACAGACAAAAATAATTTAATGCCAATTTCTGAAAAAGTGTTTAAATATTATTAAAGCATGAAAGATTATGTATCTAATTCTTTCCTATGCTTAAAAACTCAGAACAAAGTGCAGTTGCAAATGAAGACGTCTCTGTTTAGCGCTGGCTTTCATCTCCTGCCAAGCCAAGAGAAAAAATTCTTGTGTGTTTTAGATCACTAATTTACTCTGGTGGTTAACAGATTCTTTGTATTATTATTATTATTATTATTATTATTGTTATTATTATATAACTCTTCCCTTTTATTCCCTCCAGGATTTATTAAGAGGCAGTTGCCGTAGAAACGTATTGGTAGACGGATAAACTGTAATGGGTCTCCTGGCACAGCTTGGGCTTCTCCTGTGGAAGAACTTCCTTCTCCGAAAGAGACAAAAGGTACTCCCTCTCTCCCTCCTCCCTCCCTCCTCTCTCCCTCCCTCGCATTCTAGAAATGAGGGAATATCTGTAATGTTGGCGAAAAAGGTGAAAGTATAAATATATTCTGAGCCCGTATTAGAAGGGAGAGGCGTGTTGTTTGTGAAGGAGAAGGAAAGGGCACCTGACCTGGAGCAGGTTAATACCGGTGCAGCGGCCGTAATTCCGCTGCCTTGAAAGAAGACTCCTTTCTCCTTGACATGTGCTGCGAGGAAATGTCACCTTCAATTTCCAAAGATTTATTACTTTCAAATGTTTTCTTACATGGCCGAATTTAAACTATAACAAACCCAGGCTGGCCTATGGAGAAAAGAAAAAAATATATTTTGAAGGCCAAACGTCTTTGTAAATTGCCTCTTCCCCTTTTTCCAACAACTAAATATCACAGCTGCTCTGAGAGCCCAGGACCGTGGTAGAATTAAACATGTAACACTTGGGTGAAAGATTCTTAATTGCCTAGTTCCATTGATTGAATCACCGGTATGGACAAGATCCCAAAACATAATGTGAATGTTTCACATGTGCTGCTACTATACTGTTTGAGGTATCTGATTAAAGTATGTAAATGACTGAAATTTACAGTACCAGTCAAAAGTTTGGACACACCTTTCCTTCTTTGTTTACCATTTTCCACATTTTAGAATAATAGTGAAGACATACTACAAAAGAAACAAAAATGGAATTATGCAGTGACCAAAAAAGTGTTATAAACAATCCAAAGCTATCATATATTTTAGATTCTTACTTCATACATAGGCATCAACTTCATGATTTATTTATTAAGAAAATGTAAGCAGATGGCTTTAGATCAAAATGTCTTTGAATGCACATTTCCCATTATCTTAATCAGGTGTGTCCAAACTTTTTACTGGTACTGTACACATATTGAAAACAACTGCCACCATTTTCCAAAGCAGTCATTTGCACTCAAAGAATTGATCTGGATATGGCTATCATGAAGATATATTACCTGGGTTGGAAGACAAAATGAAGGCTGCACTCATGCACATACATACAGAGAAACACATAGAGGCGATTGTCTTCAGTATATGGGTGTGTATTCAGGTGTATTTTCATTAGCACATTGCAGAGCGTAATTCCCATAGTTTTACTCGTTAGCTCCTTGACTACCTCTTATTACTAATAATCACCTCTCACTCAGTTGCCTACTGCACCAGTTAATGATTGAATTAACTTTAATTGTGTGTGTGAGATGTAACCAGCCCCAGTGTGACAAAACTGCGATAATTCAATGATGAGAGGTGAACCATGGCATTTCAGAGCTTTTTAGAAACATGTACTTTTTCACTAGTCCACAGACACATAAATAAAGAAAAGCTGAGAAACTGGTGTGGGGGAGAGATGTAAGTAATCTAAGTGCCAATTTTTAGCACAAGATGAAAAATAATAATGAGGTAAGCGTTATCTGCACATAACTATGTTTTTTTTCTTTATCTCTTCAGTACACCACCGACATTTTTATAGTCTTTTAGCTTTATAGCATTTTGAAACAATTCCTACAGACATTTTACACATTCTGTGTGAAATAACCATTTTATTCGACTGTGTTAAAGGTGGCCTTAACAAAGCACACTGTTAAGAAAAATACATTTAAAATAGGAAATAGGTATTAACAGTGAATCAATGAATGACTCATTAAATTTAAACAAAACAATACTCCACCTCCAGTGTTTTCTTGCCATACCAAAAAACAATAATTTGCTAAATGAAGGAAATCCTCATTATAGTAGTATAATCATGGGTTCAAGAGATTGTTTGAGAAGGTATCACAGCCAGGTCTGGGAATGCATGCTGAAACTTTTCCACTGAGGAGGTGCAGGTAGAAGTTAGAGGGACTGTGAGCATGATTATGTAAAGGCTGAGAGGAGTTGCAAGGTAAACAGTCAAAAAAATTGTCTTTTTTTTTCAAAAATGTTATAATATTTACCAGCTGGAAAGGGACAGTGTGGCAACCATAAGTGAGCACTTAAACATCAGCTACAGAGGGTGAAGTCACCTCCTAGAGACGTTGCATGACGGAGTCCGAGTTGCTCACTTTTCAGGGAAAGAATGTGAATGCCTCTCTTTTGCTGCCGCAGAGCAAAGAATTGCCACGAGTGTTGTTTTCCTAGAGTGGAACGGCGGTACGGAATGACATTTGCTGAAGGGTAAAAAGAAAATGAACCAAGGAAAACGCTCCATGCAATCAGCTCCATTTAGAGAGGGTATATAAGCCTCTCTGAGGTGTAGCATCTGCCTTCTATCTTGTGTCCAGTTACTCCCTGGGGTAATTTGAAATAAACGGTGGAGACTTTCAGTGTGGTGGGGGACCAGAGCTGCGAAGGTATTAAAAGGGGTAGGAGCACTCGAACGCTCAAGCCGGGCCGATTTATCGGTTAAATGAAAATGACTCAATGACCTGAGTGCCAGGCCGAGAGAGCCCAGGGTAACCGGGAAAGGCAGTGGAGCATGCGGCTTGCTTTGATAAACTCTCCGTGACCCTGCTGGAGGTCACGCTGACACACACTCGAGGCGTTCATTCACCCTCGCTTCCAGCTTCCAGGCGTCCCCAGCGCCTTGATTAAGGTGAGCTGTGGGCACTTTTCTTTGGACTCAACTTTGAAAGCAACATCATCTGTTTTGCATCGATAAACACACCACAAAGTTGTGCGTTTATTGGAAAATTAAGAAGCAGTCATTTAAAAAACAAAAAACAAAAAATTAAAAATAAATAAATAATAGATGGTGAATTTTTTTCTGGGGTATTGAACTTGAATGATCGTTTTCATTTTACAAAGAGTACATTTTTACATTTGAAATGCTGTATATTCCCTGAATACTTTATGTTAACAACAATAAGCATCTATATGTAGACATTTATTTTGCATGATGTGCAGTTTCAAGCAAAGAGCATATGCAGGTTTTGTAATTGAATTCCTTTGCTTGTCTTATAACATTCATTCCTTTCAGCAAAGCAGCTGGTTGTCAAATATTTACTTATTTTGCAGTCTTAGCTTGCCCAGGGTAAGTACAGCAGCAACTATAATCAATATAAAATTATTATTCATGTAGAAGGGTACTTGTTCTTTGAGAATCCAGGACCCTTATTTTTGAACAGTTATCTACAAAACCTATTGGTTATTTAATTAAAAATGTTAAAATGTCAAGGTTAAATGGTCTCAAAGAATATTGGTCCAGTTTATATAACCAATACAGAGGTGTGAGAAAGCATCTGTGGTGAATAAGGTTTTTATTGATAGAGCTCTACATTTATCTTACAGGTTCGATTGGTTATTGAATTGGTATGGCCTCTCTTCCTGTTTTTCATTCTTGTCTGGGTTCGTTCAACAAATCAACCTATCTATCAAGGACAATGTAAGTAAGGAGATGCATTCATTTAGAAATTGTAATTTAGAAAAGTATGCTATGCTTTATTTCAGTGTGAATTCACACAAGATATTTTATCAGAGGACATTTTTAAATATATATAAATGTTAGTGGTTTATTCGTTTTGTTTTCTGTACAGCAAAAAATGGAAAATATGTGTGTGAACTGTGATGATAATGGCATTTATAACAAATTATTAACATTGACATTGCAGTTCCTACCAAATGAGATACAGCTAATTATAGTGCAAACAGTGGCTCAGGATAAGATAAATAAATGAATTGATCAACTTGGCAAATAATTGATTAAATGAATAAATAAACATGATCCTATGAAATATACATTATCTTGTATTATGTTGTACAGCAGCTAAGTGGAAAGGTGTAAGGAATACAAAAAGCCTGTTTTAATTAAATGGCATTGTTTATGCCATTCATAATGGAAATTTATGAGATGCATACATTTGCCTTACAACTGACAAGTGCCCTTGCAGTTTGAGATTCTGCCCTGACACAAAGAGGTTAGGGGTTCAGTTCCCTCCTGACTCATAATAAAAACTTAAATTAAGAACTGTGTCTGCAATTTGGCTGCTTGGCACTGAGCATTACAAGAGAGAGTGAGGGTACAGTTCTTGTTTTTGTCCGGAATCTTCTAGCAGGGGTGTACTTGTGCATCACGCTGCTCCAGCAGTCAGAATCCTCTTTGGGGTCCCAGTGACACCCCAGTGTCATATGTGTTATGTGTGGCTCACTTTTCTCGCCATATAATTCGTACATAACATTGCTAGAGGTGTTACCCACTTGGCTAATGACAGCATCCCTCCTGTCTGCACTGCTTACATTCGTCAGATTGTTCTGTGTTGTTCTGTATTGTCTTAAATTATTTCATTTCCTTTGTTAACTCTCACCTTTTCCCCCAGGTCATTATCCAAACAAGGCTATGCCCTCAGCTGGTGTATTGCCATGGTTACAAGGCATGATGTGCAATATTGACAACCCCTGTGTAAATTACCCAACCCCAGGAGAAACACCTGGACAAGTCAACAATTTCAATTCATCCACGTATGTGTTCTCGTAGCCTTGCCAAACACCCTTTTCATCATGTGCAGTTCCAATATTTACATCCCAAAATTTTTCTCTTATATCTATATCAGTATAACGTCATATTACTGCACATAACAAGTACTGGTGTAGAAACAAATAGTAAAAAAATGCTCTGTTGTATATCATTTACAGTACAAAACATCTTTGTGTCTGCACACTGTACTGTACATACTCAAACAGTAATAGAAAATATTTTTCGTTGTGAATGTTTCAAAGAAAACAACTCAATTAAGTAAACATCTAAAAAGATTGTTTTGATTTTTTAGACTGTATGTAATATCTGACTGCTTTTCAGTAATAACATTCTGACCTGCCAACTTGGATGTTTTTCATCTTTTTCTGTGTAATATTTCTGTGTACACATTACTGAGTAATCAAGGCTTGTGCTTGTTTTTCATTGCAAGTACTAAGTGAAATAATTTCCCTGACATTATGCAGGGCTGTCATTATTTACACTGCTAGCTTATACTTAGACTTAAAATAGAATGAAAATTCCTGAAAATGTGCTCTTTCACAAAGAAATTTGAATACCACAAAAGGAAAAAAAAAACATTTGTTTTACATGCTCACAGGAAAAGCCATTTCAGAACTGAAACAAACTATTAAAATATTAAAATATTCATTTTAAAGGAAAAGAGAGAGCTTTACATTCCTGCCAGCCCCCACATAATAATAAAAAAAACAGTGCAAGATGTTATCCTTCAGCTCCTATCTGCTTTGGCAGAGCAGTTGCTGAGACAGGGTTGCGTTCTTTGAGTGGGGGTTATATCGCTGAGTGAGGACTGCCATTTTCATTGCACATTTCTGTTTTCTTTGAATCTTCTAGAATGTTGCCCTATAATTAGTAATAATCCACTTCACAAAGTTGTTGTTATTTAAGAACAAATAAATATCTAACATGTACTGTAAGTTACAGCAGACTAGCTGTTCCAGTGATGCTGAAATTTCAATGATCTTGGAATTTCTGTCAGGCAGTATATAAAAGTAGTCTTGTTATTGTACAAAGAATAATCTTTTTTGTAATAATTTTTCCATTCAACACTCCAGTTCTTTGTATCCTTCTGCGTCAGCTGTGTCATCTCCTCAGAGGCAAGGCTTCCACACTCCCTCACTTGGCAACAAACTGGCTGACACGACTTCCCCATTTGTCTTTTTGCACTGTTTTTAAACATAGGATTGCTGGAGTGCTGATTGAACTGCAGTCAATGATGGCAAACAGATCTGCCCTTACCAAATATTCGCAGCTTTCAGATGATGTCAACCAGTTGGCTTTGATACTGCAGAATTCCAACCCAGAAAATGGTATGTACATATTTCTACTGATGTGCAAACATGCACACGCAGCTAAACATGCAAACACACATGCACCCACACACATATGCACACACAAAGGCACAGAACACACACACAGACGATTATGTAGTCAGCATTTGGCTACAAGCACGATAGAGGGTGACTCAGGAAAGCTGGTGCTACATAATGTTCAACAAACACAACATTTTTGTTTAGATTTTGAGTTCTCCTTCATAAGCAACAACAGTGCTGTGAGGTTGAATACACAGTGAATGTCTGTTGTTGTTTATGGAACCCTGAAAACAAAAGCACCTGATTATTTATGGCTTCATTTGCATTATGGAGTGGCAGATCGTTTATCTTCATAGTTTGTAGTTCTGCAGAACGCCCATTTAGCATGATGATATTCAAATTTTCATACAGAACCTAATTTACAAATAGGCAAAAGCATCCTACGTTTTTGAAACCTGACAACACTCACTGTGAATTTGCATTTTGAGGTCATTGTGCTTGTAGTTTACAAGATTAAATCCTTCACATATCTGTGCTAAAGAATAATTAATGAGGAATGTTGTCTGAGCTGTGAGACCTACAAAGGTCAATATGCAAAGGCAATTCATTAGGATAGAAAAGTATATGATAGGAATAGTTAATTTATTGTTGCAACAAGTAAATAATTACGTTTTAAATATTTCATATACATTTTTTAATTTTGTTGTCAAACAACAACCAAGAATGTACAATAAAATATACTTTTCCATATGTTGCATATATACAGCAGCCATCTGATTTATATTTAGTCTATATTTTTGACTCTCAATGGACCAAGTTGAGAACAGGTCTGAAAAGAACCGCAAATGTGCTGAACAGGGAAACTTCAGAATGTTTGCAGGATTAAGGAAAAATATAATTGTGGGAACCCCAAACCTGTAAAGAATTACCCTATGTAGTATCTTCTCTTGTGTGAATGCTTGTGATTGTATGGTTTTACTTGAAGCTTCTGGATAAAGTTTTTTATTTGGTTGCATTCAGGATGAATACACATATCAAGTATCTACAATTAATTATTAAAAGTTTGCCCACAGTCTGAATTTAATTTGCCTTGAACAAAGTGTTTTCTGACCAACTGACCAGTGGAAAATTCTTTCTCATCATCTTCTATTTCCCATTTATTGTCAAAGGTAAGCCCATTCCTCTAAGAAGAATTTTGAATGACAATGAAACCTTTACCACATATCTGATGGAGAATCTTTCAGTTACACCATCTGATGCAGAAAGAGTGATGACTGCAAAAATCCGCCTCAGTAAGGTAGGTCACAGTTGAAGCTATCATTACCATATAGATACAGTGTACAAATATATATCTATTTGTCCAGCCTTGTGTGGTGCTTAAGCATGCGTATTTAGTAATGACAAAGAATCCCCATCACATTATTTGATACAGTGATTTCCAAGTTCCATAAATCAATCATGCGCTGTGGCCTGATTCTGGATACATATATTTTTAATACATCACTCTGAGCAAAAAATTCCTAACCCATGATACAGTACATCCTAATTCCAATTAATAACAAAACATTACTTTTATCCAGAGAAGTTATCAACATCTTCTTCCTGATGGCTGTACATTATTGTAATCACATTTTATTTGATTCATAATAAAATCATCTACATAAAGCACACCTGTTACAATGTGATGATGTGGAAATTACTTAGCCTCCATACAAAATCAATCTACCGGATTCAGTAATGAGGATGAAATTATTTTAGACAGAGGATGCTAGGAGTTATTGGATATCCCAATTACATTGAAGCATTCAATAAATTGTTTTATGTAGATAAAAACATGAAAAATATATGAAAATTATTGTAATCTCCTGTCTAAAAAATAAACACTTGTAACACACACAAGTTGTTCCCCCTCGGGTATATTTTGCATAGGTCTTGCACCTCTACTATTACAAAAAAAAATTAGCAGTCATCATAATCAGCACGCTGACCATCCCTCAGATAATTTCCATTGATCCCCCGCCATACTTTCAGCGATATGGGAAAAGTCTGTGGAAGACAATTAAGCACACTAGACACAAGGAAGGGCATTTAAAAGGAATGTTCTATAATTAGAGAGAGAAGAGCACTGCATAACAGCTCTTATAAGCTCATCTGTGAAATATTTTCCCTGCTGGGCTACTTGTCCAAAATGAAAAATGCAATTTTAGAGCTAAACCTAATAACAGGCACACAGTCAAAGTAGGGACAGACTGCTGAGCTCAGGCTTAAGTTGGGAGTTACCCATTTCTTCTGTGTTGCTTTTATGTTTAAGACCATGTGTGCTCTCTTGGGCATACTGCACAATATCCATGTCTTTATAAACAAAACAGTGGACAAAACCAAATGTAAATTGAGGTGCATTACTATTGTTGTGAAAGTGAGACATATGGCTATGGGGATATGCTAAAATTGTAAAACAGGGGTGCATTATTATTCTGTGGGCTAAAACTAAGACTGAAGCTCCTTTCTGAGGATGTCCTAATATGCCCTCTGTGTAAATGTTTTTGCTATTCCCTTCACCACCAACTAACATTATATAATTAACCCTGTCTGTTTGTGTGCTCGATGTTTCTGAGTTTGTAGAACAGTGTTTCTCACTGCTACTCCTGGCAGCACCCTGTCCTGCATATCTTCTATCTATCCTTGCTCTACCTACCTGACTGAACTCATCAGTGGCACGTTTGATTAGCTGAGCACACCTGATTTAATCAAGCAGCAATGATAGAAGATATGCAGGACAGGGTGCCACCAGGAGTAGGGTTGAGAAACACTGGTATAGACGATATCATAAAAGGTTATGTATGGATTTGAAAGAGATTTGGGTAAAATTTTTGCCTATGGGAGAGGAAAGTGGTAGATGTTTATGCTCACATGACTTGCCCTCTAATTTCCATATAAATGTACATCATATGAATTTCACACAAATTAAGAAATATTTTTGTTTTTCTAACAGTTATATCTTCAATGCATAGAGCGCTCATACACAGTGATTGTTGTGCAGTGAATTCAACATTAAATCATTACTAAGAGGATAGACAATTTTTTCCTCTTTGACCATGTAAGGGAAAGCTGTGATCTTGTAAGCATTTTGATTTAGCAGCTGCACAATATCCTTTCAGAAAATTTAGTTATCACGTAATAGGTAGAGACATAGCTACTGGCTAACAATTTTTGCTCTGAGTAAAATATTTTTTACCTGAGGATATACAATTTATACGCACATTTGCTGCAACCCACCTCCTCTAGCAAAGGTGATCTCAGTACATGGCATTAGAGATGCATTTATCTAGTACATACAAGTTTGGAAAATAGATCATTGTAATGAATGGTCTCCTGTTGTTTCATATTTAAATCTCTTTTATTGTCAAGGTGATGAGCCTTCCAAGGGATGATTATCTGAAGACCGTTCTTTGCAATGGGACACTCCTGGAGTTTAACTCAGCGGCAGACAAAGAAACCTTTGAGAACATCAGCTGTTCCCTCACACCAGAGGAGCTGAGGAAAACCAGGGAAGTTTTTCAGCAAAACCTGAATGCACAAAAGTTAGCCTCAGAAGTAAGTTTTTAATTAAAACCTGTTTAACAATGTTAACTGCTTCAGTTGAAACTACTGTAAGATATGCCAAATCAAATGGCTTACAGTTTTCAATGTTATATTCCTGACTGACAAGAAAATAAGCATAAGCAACACATTGCATGCACTGAACTGGTTGGTATTGTTGTGCCAGTAAAAGGGTAAATGGAAGACATGTCTTAATGTATTTTTTAATCCAAGGAATTTTTCATACTGATCATAAAACATATCACAATTCCAAAATGGCACAGAGAAGACATATTATGCTGAAGGACCCTGGTTAGTTTCTGTTAGGATTCATCCACACGTTGCTCTGCTTATTGTATGTAGAAGGTTATATAGCCATTTCAAACAGGGTGACAGAGGATTTGCATGGTGAGAAACCAATGCTTTCTCCATCACGTCCTATTAAGCTCCTCATGTGTTGATGCCTGGGGTGAGGTTAGACTGAAATTAATGCACCCCAGAGTTAATAAGAGTTGGGCCTTTGCCAAAGTTTCACTTTGACTTTATAAAGGCAGAGGTTTTTATACAGCAGGGGATTCAATTTTTTTTCCAAATAACCTGTGTACTACTTTTTGGACTAAGCAAGGTCAGCAGGGCAATTTAAACTTAAAAGTGCAGGAAAATAAATCCATAAATGCTGCACACTTACAATATGATGAGCATTTCAGTGTTCCCCTAAATAAGCAAAAATTATGTGATTTTTTTGTATGGTTATATAGCTTACATTTGCACCATCTGTGAAGATTTTTTTGAAAGCAGTAAGCAACAGTAAGTACAGTACAGTACACTGCTTAATGCACTTTTCCACACTTTAGGCATTGTAGTGTATTTGGGCAATACTTATTATTAAATTAACATTAAACATTGAAGAGTGCTGTATGCCATCTCACCTACAGTTCATGCTTTTGCTCTGTTACATTTGTCGTTCTGGATGGAGTATCAGATGCAGGTTAAATTTACTGACTTTGCCTTTGTTTAGCTTCCTCAGGCTCTGAATCTGAATCCTGTTGAAACATTTGGATTAGTGGAAAAAACAGCAGCAGATGCTGTTCCAGTGATTGAACAGGTTGGTTTGGTTATCCTTTTGTGTACACAAACTGAAGTGTTAAAAAGCTTTGGGGGCAGTAATGCCTTTCAGAGCATGTTGGGATGGCAGGTATGCCATTCATTAAGTGATAGGTTGATGGAATTAGATTATTTAAATTCACAGAGTATGAATACAGATGTGTATGGCTACACAGTAACATCCAAATCTTGGACCACAACTCTACTGCTTCCTCTTTTACTCTGTCTTAGTTTTCCTGTTCATTAAATTGTTAAAAAGATTCTAAAATTAAGTAAATCTAACAACACCTCTGGCCACATCTTTGTAATGTCCAGCCAATAGCAGCATTTGTTCCTTATTGTCTAGTGCTAGGCAAAGAGATGGGATTTAACATTTTAGATGTCACTTCCAATTGTACAGCAAGCAACAATTTATACATGATTCTGCCTGAGTCGTTAAAAATCTATGACCACCATCTTTGCTGTGTATGAAAGCTGTCTGCCATACAAACAATAGGACCAAGAAAGAATATAGGAAGTGCTGGGTTGCGCACCTTTAGTATAATGCTTCCTTTTGTGTGAGGCAGTCTACATTTTTGTTGTAACTTGAACCTTCATTTTGACATCAATAATTTTATTGACAAAGCAATGGCCACACTTGGAAAGAATATATTTGTTTTGTATATATGAATACGTTGCCTTTTTTAAAGAAGAAAAACTTTGTGTTGATCTTACCACAAGAATTGTACCTGCTAGAGAGTGAACATAAATCTGATCAACCTCAAGAATTGTATTTGCTGCACAGTGAATGTAAAGATGTTTTAATTAGTGAGCAAACCATTTAATATAACTTAAAATCGGAAATAGTGTCACATTAAAAAGATGGCATGTTCTAATTAAAATGAACATAATTACACTTCAAAGGATATAGTGCTGTTGTCACAGAACACATCGCAGAATGTGTTTTATAGAAACAAGTAATGCTATTGCAGCAATAATTTGAGAAGGAGAACAATGATCTGTAGACAACAAAAATATTTCCCCAACAGTGACATGTGATGTGATTAAGTTGTGCTTTATCTAAGGCAGAAGGATGTCTTAATGAAATTCCTAATAGTTGTACACACCAGAACATATTGAGAAAGTGCTTTGCTCCTGAGAAAATAATGAAATCACAAAGAGAGAGGGAGAAAAATTCATATGATATGGTAATGTGGTACAATGGAGTACATTCCCCCTCTGCCCACTCACTGCCACCATAGCTCCACCTTGTTTCAGTAGATCCCACAACTGATGTTTTTCAAAAAAAAAAAAAAACAATGTTACATGCAGCTTATGCCCACAATTCACAGCATTATCAGATATTGATAACTGAAACAGATGAAAACTGCCACAAGTCCCATAGTGGAAAAGGCCCTCTGTACTGATCAGGATGAATGCAAAGAAGTATTCTAACTTGCTGGTTTTGTTTGTTTTCCTCCAGATTTCTAAGCTTCAGAATTCAGCACTGTTAAATGCAGCAAGTTCACTTGATTTTAGATCAGATATGATTGGCAGTCTGAACATGTTGCTGTGCGGTGAAGATCCAGTGGCAAATTCTACAAACTCCAGAAATATCACTTTCTCTCGCCCTACCTCTGGAATGCCAATGAACTCCTCAAGAAATGAGACGCAGATGAACTTCATGAACAGTAATTCCAGTAAGTACTTAAAGGGGAATTAAACCTTTTTGCAGGTGAAGTTGTATGATTTAAATAATCTGTAATTCTAGCCCATTGCAGTTCATAAATCTGTTATTGTCCCAGAGCTTACTCTATTGTTGTTGCTTGATTGATTGATTGATTGATTGATTGCTGGTGCCTAATTCATTTGCTCTAGGAGTAAATGCATTTGTGCACTCTTTGTTCCGAATGTTATATAGTTGGTTTGGTGTTTGTAGATCTGCTATAAGGTAGACAGTCTACTGGAAGGTGAAGATTGATTTCAGGATGATGGACAATTTATTATGAGCAATTAGTACTTTTCCCAGAGTCAATACAGGGTAGTAATTATGATAACAACAACTAATAGGCTCCCAAAGTGGCTGAGTCAGCAAAAGCACTTGCTTGAAGCACAGGCTGGCTATGCTGTTTGCTGACAATGAGTTGACTATGAGTTACTTAACATCAGGAAGATGCCCTTTTCCTCTGATGCTGTTTGCCTCCTGGTGCACTGTGGGACTTGTGTGAAAAGTTATGGTAGGTGTACATATGTGTCTGATATTTTGGACTTGCCACACTCTCTGTTCTTATGTGGGTTCACAATTGCCATTGCAGTGGTGATGAGCTTAAATGCATGAATTGGCAGCAACTAAAAAAATTGGGTGAAGAAAGGCCAAAAATCAAAATAACTAATAATTGTTGAAGGGTTTGTTTATTTATTTATTTGATAATTATGACCATTCATTGAAATTATGACTGTTATTGAGTCATTAATACACTTATTCTACATTTTATAATAATCACATTATTATTTTAAACATTTCATTTTATTTGGTTACGCTATGAAAAGGTACTGGTTTCTATTTCTGTTCCCTATACTCAGAAAAAGCATTTTCAAAAATCTTTTTCTATTGCTCAGATTTGTTTGCCTGCTGGGTTTTCTCAGAGCAACACTTCTCATGTACTTTTTTATGGAACAGGCTAATTAAAGGCCATAGTATCCTGTGCCGTTAATTGCCTGCTCTTTGAAAGTATGCAGAAGGTTTTCAAAAGCCTCCCCCAGAATAAAGCTATATTCCAAATGGTTTACCCTGTGTCAAGATTATAATTCAGTAAAACCATTCGCCATCAAGGTTGCCTCAGCAAAGGAGAGTTATATTATCAATGTTCCTAATTTGAGCGGAATGTTTCTTTCATTTTCATGATCATACATGTGCCGAAGGGCACATGGCACAAATATCTCCATTTTAAATGTGCTTTTGCTCTTGTTTCACTTCTGTTACAGTGTCATTAAATAATATAATGTGGCTGTAACTGCTCTCCTACTCAGGGAACATCAGTGCATGATTCCTCAGAGGATAAATGACAGTGCAGTTCAGCCCTTTATTCTGTTCCATCCTCATGTTTTGAATGAATCCTTCATGGTATTCATATATTAGTTTGCTGGTCCCTCAACAGAAAATTTATGTGAATGCCCAGAAATGAAGTTTGATTCAAGAAGCACAAAAAATGAAGAAGTGGATTTTTTATGCTCTAAGCTAAAATGAATTTGTCTTAAACAATCAACTGTTTGTCTTTAACACATTCACCACCTGACCAATGCAAACAAATGTGATCCTACAGTTTATAGGGACAGGGTTTTGCAATCTTTTGAGAGAGCGAGAGAGAGAGAGAGATAGAATGCAGCTAACACATGTGGTGAAATAACTTTATTGAACAACTCAGTGGAGTACACAGGATGATAGATTTTTTCCCCTGTCATATTCTTAATAAAACTGACTAAGGCAGCTGGTGATGAGCATTCATTAGCTAGCTGGGAATGTTGGTATAATGCACAATGGAGCTTACATAAGGAGAGAATGATGTTTACAATTACACCTGGAGGAGAAAGTACAGAGCACAGTTTTGATGATTAATGAAGCCTGCATATAATGTACAGTACCAGATGGAGTCCTATGGGACAAATACACCACTGCAGTTCTCATTGCCTTATTGTACTATTAATGATGGTTTTCGCTGTTGATGTTTAACCAATCATATATATTTGAATATATATTTTTATTTAGGAAGGGGCTGCAAGCCTAACTGTGTCACACAAGACAAAATCTTGGCAATACTGTAGAGGGAGACTTTTTCAAGTCAAATATTAATGATGACAGATAAAAGAAGTAACTGAGTGACCCACCAGCCCCACCGTGAGTGTTACACTAGTGAATTGTGAAACATGTCACATTGCACCCTGGAGGTACAGCACATGGGTTCATATTTTATTTAGCAAGCTGGGATGGGAAAATGCTGGTGAAAATAAAGACATGCACGATGTGCATCATAAATGATGTTTGAGTACAAAATGTGGAAGGTGAAATCATTATTAAATTAACATACATATTCTATTAAATTTAGTTGATTTCAAGGCAAATCTCTGGTTCTCTGTTTATTTTTACCCTTAAGAATAGATCTAGTAATCGGATTGCCGACACCAGTCATTTACGGATGGATTCAGACTTGAGATATGTGCTTGTAAACGCTACCTGTAAAGTGCTCTCCAGAAGAGCTCCGTGGCTCTTTTACATTATGTCAGTTCAGACAAGGGGACTTAAACAGCCCATGCAGGAGAGGACTTTGGGTCGGGTTTGTTCAGACGGAGGGTGTGCTTTATTTATTACCAAAATGCATGTATTTGTATTCTGTCCTGATACTTACAGTAAGTCAGATTTTTTTGTCTCATCCTTATGTTCACCAAAATGTGGAATAAACAGTGCACGACAGAGGCAAGCATGTAGAACATCGACATTGTTTTTAATTGGATGAGATACTTGCATTTAGCAAAGAAATAGGAAATGTGGTTTCTATCTGACAAATAATTTTTCCACATTTGGTAATCCTGTACAATTTTAGATGCGTAAGTTTTTTAAACAATACCAATACCAATATTCTCTCTGAGGTCTGAAATGCGTTGGCACAGACGGCACACAAAATGCATCAGTGAGGTGTGCTCCATCACCCCAAAGAATGTACAAAAAGTAACTCAACCAGTGTCCAACTAAACTCAGCCAGATCCATTATCTAAACCTCCATAACATTGGTCATATGTGGTATGACACAGGTATATAAAAAAGATGAAATAATGTTTGATATGTTGTTCTATAAGAACACCTAATGGTAGGTAGTTAGATAGCTAACCAGCTAGGCTACTTTGAATAAATTTCACAGGGCCATTCACAATGAAGATCACTACAGTACCATTGTAGGAATGCTGCTGCAAACAAAAAAAAACTTGCTGTTGGATTTGGCAATTTATTAAAACAATAAGTAGCATTTACTTATTTAGACAGTTAAACTTGGAAAAATTTATTTAGGCAACATGTGAGAGCCAAATAGAAATTACATAATGCACTGTATATATCATCAGCTACTATGGTAACTTTAAGCATTGCTAACATTATGTGTACAGTCTTGGAATTCAATCTAGTTGTATCCAACAGAGTTGGGTTTGGATATGTGAATGACATCCCATGTGGATCGATGTCAGACATCATTATCCTGGTTATGTGTGTTTTTTGTCAGTGTCAAAAGTGGATTATGGGTTGGATGGCAGTGTTGATTTTTGTCCAACCTCAGCTGCTTTCCAGTGTTTCTTCTTAGGTGTAGGAAAGTCTGTCTTCTATGGGGTCCTCATCTTGTTCACTGTCTTTATATCAAAATTTCTACACAGGCTGGTCAGTTTGCCTTGAAAATGTCCAGAGTATTATGTCAATGTATCGTTTATCAAAATGACTGACGTATGAGATTTTTTAGTCTGACACTCTGACTTATATAACTGAATAAAAACATGTATCAAAGGAATCAGCCATTACCTTACGAGGGGACAAGATGTGAACAACTCAGTGAGATGACAGTTATCAATCAACAGTGTTGATTTATGGATTTAAGGTTTTTGGGTGATTGAGGTACTTACAAAACTTCCAAACCTATTGCTTCATCAGGTAAAACCAAACATTGAAATGTACTAATTCCAATCAAATGAATTGTTTTCGAAATTTGAATTTAAATGTTATAAAGGATATTTAAGAACAGATTATTAAAAATAATTAAAAATAATTTATTTGGGTTCAGTTACCCTCTCCATGATGAGCACAGCATACTGTTTATCTTGCCCCTTCATTTCCAATTACTTTGATATATTATACATGAATTTTTCATATGGTCAAAACAATCCTCTCAGTTAAGTGATATGGAAATCCTATTAATAATTCAAAACAATAAAGAGCATCACAGAGGGAAATAACTGTGCATCTTAGGTGTTAACTGCCTAAAGACATAAATAATTACTACTTTCTTGTGTTTTTAAATATATGACCATAAGCACTGTTCAAAAATGTTCAGTATTATATTGTGTGATTGCACAGTATGTGCCTGTATGCCTTTTCATCTGCATAACATCTGTTTAATTCATCAATTTAATGTACAGTCTTATGAATGTTGAAAATGCTCTGTGGTAAACAGAGGCAAGACAATGGCCCTGTGGGTCCTTGTGTGGCAAATAAATTGTGTGTTTTATTTAATGAATTCAATGAACAGAGAAACTTGGCAGTGGTGCAGGCTCACTTTGATGTCATAGACAATAACAGTACACGCAGGGGTCAAGAATGACAAACAATCCAGAGAGGACCCTTTAAGTTTCTCAGACACCCTGGTAGGGCTTTTGAGAACAGTTCTCTTTGATGGCTTCAAGGACTGTGACTCCTCCACCTTAACCAAGGGTTAACTCTGTTTCCATTACATTACATTCATTTGGCAGACACTCTTATCCAGAGGGACTTCCAGCACAAAAGAACAGAAGTGTATCCATTCAAGTTGAAAGAGTGACAGTGTCAGACCAGGCTGACAACACTTCAAGACCAGTGATTGTGAGCATAACACTCTTCAAGCCCTACCACTGACTACCACAAGTCGACTTGTGCAATCTGACTAGCGAAAGGGAACCAAATATACTACCATACACCTCAGTCAGCAGATCACAGAATCCAAAACGTATTGCGATACTACACGTAAAATAAACAGCAAGTAATACAAGTAGCAGGTGTTAGGAGGTTGGGAGGGTGCAGGTGAGGTGGAACCAAGGTGCAGTCTGAAGAGGTGGGTCCTCAGTCTGTGTCTGTAGATGGCCAGTGATTCCACTGTCCTGCCCCTTGTGAGGAGTTCATTCTAAACTGAGGGACCAGTGCAGATAGGCACTGTGTCTGAGAGGAGCAACCCTGCCAGGAGGGGACAGTCAGTTACCACCTGGTTGCAGAGTGTAGTGATGTTGGCAGAGCATATGGTTTGAAGACCAATTGTAGGTATGAGGAGGCTGTCCCATTCATTGTCATGTATGCCAGCATTAAGGTTCTGTACTTGATGTGAGTGATAACAGGAAGCCAATGAAGTGAGGTGAGGAGGGGTGTGACTTGACTATGTTTAGTGAGGTTGTAGGCAATTCGTGCAGCTGCATTCTGGATTAGTTGCAGGGGTTTGAAGGCACAGGCAGGAAGACGAGCAAAGAGCCTGAACTAGGCCCTGGTCCTCTCAGCCTGAACTATTAATTTTGTATCAATATGTTGCTAAAGTTTTCAAATTTGATCTGAATGGAGAAACCTGTCCATACTTCTAGCCCTGTGTTTGTGAAGTAGTTGCAATAGTCCTTGAGAGACTGATTTTGATGCCAGACATGGTTAGGGTATTGAGTCATCCTTACCGATAAATTCTGGCAGCTTACACGCATGAAGACTAGGGAAAACCTACCACACTGTTTACGTTTCTTTTTCTGTTAGCAAGTGTGCACACAGGGGATTGCACTGATGTTTTGTCCTCATTTAGCCTCTGTGCTTTTGCACAAGATAAAAAAGAATAATAAAATGAATGCAAATAATAAAAAAGTCCTTCAAGTGTTTTGACAAGGAATGCAAACCTTTTTCTTTTTGAAGTATGTTATACATAGACAAATTATGCCCCTTCTTAGGGCCAAAAACCCTGTCATGTTTTGCAGTCTGATCCAAATAAAACCTTAATTACTAGTATTCTGCTATTTCCCAATATTGCAAGTAAAAGGATGTAGCCATGACACAGTTATTGTATGGTGAAGGCTCAGTGTTTGAAATGGGATAATTAATGCTTCAAAGTACTAGGAAGAAAGGTTCAAGTACTTTCATTGTGATCACAGGTGCTGTTGAAGGGACAGTTTGATTTTAATCAAACTATTACCAGTAATTTCTAGTTGGACCAACACTCCATCTAGAAATTAGTCTGTGTGTGTATATTTAGACAGTGTGCACAGTTTTGATGATTGTAAGCTATGATTGCTTAATCATTTGTCATGCTCGCTTGCTAAAAATATATAATGCTGTATATATACCACACTTAAATATTGCCTACAGTTTTGGCCACCACAGTATCAGAAATGTTTAGAATCTGTTAGACCAGACATCTGCAAAAAGACTGGTCTCAAGTCTTAAACAGAACTCTAGCAATATAAGGATAAACTTAAGCCTGCATGAAAATGTATTTGATACAGCCCATTTTTGCAAGTGAATTGTCACAAGGCAGTGGCCAGAGTGTATTTTTCAGAGGAAACCGAAACACCAGGGGGAATTATTCTCTGACCACAGGAAAAGGTGGATAAAACACTTGTGGAAAACAGTGGAAAATGAAACAGACAACAGAAAAGAGAAAACCTGAAATGTTTCAATAAATGAAAATATCCATCAGCTCACAGGTATGACTAGAAACTGCTAGGTGGCCTGAGAGATGGCTATTGGTGGGCTCTGGCAGACTCTTGGTAGGGGACTCCATCCAAAATTGGCCAGGGCAAGGATATCATATGTTTTCCAGTCTCACAATGGCCCAGGCCTCTTATCCAATAGGGCAGGGTCAATGCTGATCTTTCTAACCTCTTGGTAGGAGCAGGATGGTATATGGGAGCACTTGTTGCTTGGATGGCATGAGAGGTAGAAAGAGGGAGAGGTGAAAGAGAGAAGGGCAGATCAGGAAAGGAGATCCAGCACAGTATGCAGTGGGGAAATACAACACATTGTAGCCTCAGCTGAGATAGACTACAGCAGCATACATAAGGGGTGAGAAGCAAGGTAATGCCTTTTCTCCACAGGGCCATTGAGTGGCCTGTCTTACCCAGGTTGCACAGATCCATTTAATAAGACAGGTTAGGTGACCATCTACACTGTAAATTGGTGTTCATCTGAAATAGGCTGGGTTTTCATTATGTAGCGCTGAGGTTGTTCTGCACTTGCCTTTTCTCCCAGCTGCTTCTGTTCATTCTCACTATGGAATACATCCAATATGTCATATTTCAGTATATATATTAGATGACTTCAAAGAGAGCATTGTATCAATAAGTGGTACAATGTGCAGTCATGGGCTGTAGTGATCTGCTTCAATGATGTCAAAAACTGATAAATGCTTTAATTTTCTTTACATCTCTTCTAAAATGTACTGTAGGGTAAGTGGGTAGCTTGTTAGTTGCTTGTTAGTCCCCATTTGGCATTTTCACAGTCATTATCTGATCAAGAACACATTGTATTGTGTTGTTGTGTATGTACTGTATATAACTGTTAGATTGAGATGAGCAACTGTATTTATAAACTTAAAGGTTTGGGTATAGGGTCAAGTGTGTGTAGCTATTTTCACAACCAACATCAGTATTGTCATACATTATCACTAACTGGTACTTCTTAATTATATATTTAAATGAACACATATATTGGTTGCTTTATACTGCTTGTACCACAGCTAATTGCAGCAGTAATAATTCAGCGCTGTTGCTGTTAACTTGTAACTTTTGCTGTTATATTTGGTTTAATTGAATGTTTAATTGAAATAGAAGGTTTAACACACAGTATATTAATTTGTAAAGTGATAAGGCCACTTCATCTGGAACCAAGCATGGTCCATGCTGTACCGCAATACCATATTTTATTTTGCAGAAATGTGTTAATATAAACTTGCATGACATACAGAGAGCCATTCACACTTTCATTATGTCATCTTTGACGAGCCCCCTCAGACAGGTTTGTTTGAGGAACTTATTACTGACATTACAGACAGGTTTGGACAGGTTTGAGTCACAATGGAGATGCTTACAATTTGTCAGCTTGTTCAGAGGCAGCCTGTAACCTGGCCAGGGGAGACGAGGCATAACATGCTGAATATGGAAGTTCTATGAATAAAAGAGAGCTTGGTATATGTCAAGAAATTGTGAAATTAAGTCAGAGCATCTTAGATGGTTGAAGTATTATTTTTCCTCTCATTGACAGTGATCAGTACCCAGGTGCCTTTATCCTTCTATTCTGTCATGTCTCAGTGGCTCTTTTATATGCCTGGTGGGAAAGTAAGCATACTGCAGTCTCTTCACAGTCAACTTGCTACAATTTCCAGTACAAAACAAAAAAGTTCAGTTTCTGAATGTATCAGTAGTTTCCTACAGAGTGATTGAAATGAAGCTCTTGCATGCATGTCCCATGAAATTATTTGCATTTCTGACAGGCTTTGTTATATCAAATATCTGAGCAATGTGAAAGTATAGAATATTTGTGCCAAGATTTGCATGACAAGGTGAAAAGCTGTGTAGGCTGTCATTCCAAAAGGAAAACCGTATAAAAAGGAAGATGGTAATTATCAGGGATGAAACTGCAAAAACAGTGCAGTTTTAAATAATTACTTGGTTGTGAATAAATTTTTATTTAGCAGTATTTAACTAACATTGGTAACTATGTGTTAAGTTTGTGCAACTGTGGATTTATGAGATTTTGCAAAGAAATAATAGAGGTTATGTCATTCCCATCTTTGGTTTATGTGCTGAAAGTTTTTTGTAGTTTCGGCAGTAATTGTGATACCTGCACTATATACAGACAAGTTTGCACCTTAGTATGCTTTTAGCTAAAAAAAGTCCTGTTTCCTTGATCTCTTCTCCAGGGCACAACACACATCATTAAATTCAACTTAATCAAGAGGCTGTCTATGGTCTATATGCAATTATTTGTGTAGTATCCAGTTTAAAATAGGAATGGGAGTGGACACCATGTGGCAAAACTATATGTTCAAATAGGCAAATCAAAATGTGTAATATTGTCCAGGGGAAACAATACATTTACAGATCACATAAAACACGAATGGAGGAAAAGTGTTGCTGTGATTTTTGATTTTCATATTTAATGGAAAAAATAGGGTTTGCAGATAAAATGTTCTGAGGCCATTGACTATTACCATTAATTCTGTGGTTTCTCCTCTGTGCACAATCACAGGTTGTAGCATTTTTGTGAGTTGGGAAACAGCTGGCATAATAATGCTGAACCTTTTGCCAGATCACGCGAATGATTGCAGGGAATTATGACCTTTGACTCTAAGGTATTTTTTATTGAATACTCTTTACATTTTTGCTAATGGTCATATATGTATGCATACATTAAGGGTCATGTCAAGTGCTAATTTGAATGTGTCCTTGCTGGTGCAAAAGAATACATTCCATGGCATTAAATATCCGTATACATTGATGAAGACACATCAGTCAATAGGTTGGTATGGGTCCATGTTGACATTTTGACATTATTGAGGTAACTAATGAAGTTGTGGGTAAAACTTTCATGAATGAAGACGTTACACATGTATATCTGGCACGTTATCGGTGGTGAGCAAACATTGCATACAATACATGCATTAACTCAAATTTTGTATGTTGAGGAGCAAAGGAAAATATATTTCTCTTTTTATATGATAGTACAGTAAAAGTAAACATAAAACAAAAAATAGAGATACAGATAATATATCTTAGGACTTTCATGAAGCCAGTGCAAGGTGGAGAGCCTCAACCTCATGTCCTGTGGTAAAAATCCAGGTAGACATGAATAATACATTCCTCCTCTTTGTTGAAAAGGTGCCCTTAACATTTGCTTTTCTTACTGAGTGAACTGTGAGAAGAGTATCCCTTAGCTCACCTGGAAGTTTGTTCCAGGTGTGGTATTTAACTTGACTGCCATGTGAGCAAGAGGGAGAGACATTAATATTAATACACTTTTGGGAGAGAGGACAAGCTGGTTTGGCCTGCATACCGTGTTATCAGAATTAACCTGCCATATGCCAAGTCCATGAAAATAGAAATAGTTTTATTGCACACGTATATTTAGGGGAATATACCCCAAATATGACGTGACTGAGAAATCCGGTTTAAAATAACTAATTGTACTCTTATTATTTCATGCATAGTGTGAAATAGCATTTGATGTAGTTTCTGTGTGTGATATCCTTGCTATAATCTGGCTTTCACATTGCTAATTAACACCTAAGCAAATACAGCATTTTTATAATAACTAACCTCCTTCCTTGAGCTGCTACCTGGCCTAATAAACAAAGATAACCCAAGTAATGAGTTGTTATTTTACTATTTTTTTAATGATAATATTCATATATTAGTTACATGAAATGCTTTACTAAAATACTTTGTCCATATTGACAGGGTCTGTGCAAATAAAGAGCAGATGAAACCATGAAGAGGAAATGAAAAAGTTTATAAAAGAAGCAGCAGATATGTTCACTTGTTGGTTATTTAATCATGAATAATTTGTTATGTTGTCTATCTCAGAGCTTACATCTTGGCTCTTGATTAACAGTGTATGATCAGCCATTTGAAACATTTTTGAAAAATCAAAAAAGGGGTGGTATAAGGTTATTTCCTACTGAGTTTACAGTGTGTAACACTTTCCTTAAATTACTACTGCCATTGATGGTGTGACCAGATTTCATCAACTTAAAATATATTTTTTGTCACTGGAAAAGCTAAAATTACTTGGGGCACCAGGATTTTCAAAAATACACTAATCTGGCCAGAGAGTATTTTTGGAATTGAGCACTTCCAATGTAAAGTATTTTGTAATATGTGGATTATTAAATTGGATTGATTGTGTGAATATATGAAGGGTAGGTCGCAAGGGAGTATTTGAGGAACTACCATTTTAATTTCAGCGGAAAATGAATTCAATGAAAAATATGAATCGATCTTACTCGTCTACAGTCATCACTCATCAAAATTATTTATCATGAATTGCTAAGTTTGTTTCTGCTTCTTGTATTGGCTTGCAGCATGCTCATTTTGCAGCACACATTAAGAGTCATATTATTATTTTTTCTCCCTGTAGGTGACTTTTGTCAGACGCTTATTGCCACTCTGGAAGGAACGCCTGGACTACGTTATGTGTGGAGCACATTTCGCCCGCTGCTGCAAGGGAAGGTTCTCTACACTCCTGAGACTCCAGCCACTAAGCTCATGGTGAAGGAGGTAAACTGAACACTTCTTTTCATCTGTCCTGAGACCAGGTTCAGTTATAAGTTGACTTTAAAAGTAGTGAAGATGGGTAGCATGTCAAGGAAACTGCAGAAGGGCTAGAGGCATTACTCCCTCTAGCTGGTGAGAAATCAATCAAGCGTGAAGGCTTGGTAAATGTATCCTTTTTAATCCTTGCCCCAGCCAATCATTTGTAGACAAGTCATTCTCCTCTTGCCAAAGTCAGTTGTGTCCATGTTATGCTTTCGTCGGTATAGATATTTCATCATATTTGGTAGATGATTTTTTTTCTTACAAACACAAAGAGACAAAATGTTCAAAGCAGCTAGGGATAAATATCGTCATGTTTGATGAATCCTCAAAAACAAGAATGAAAGATTAAAACATCTACTAGTTAGAATCACAGGAATTCCAATGAATACCAGCACTGTAATGTGTCATGTGTTATAAATATACAGATATTAAAAATAAACTGAAAAAACACAGCAAAGATCATATATGATATGAACTGTAGAGAACACATGCTGAATGTGAGATATATATAACTGATACATGTATTTTTCATAACTCTCACAAAATATTTAGATCATGTTGGTTACTTGGTAAACAAAATAAACAAGCATTTAACTGTTTGGGGATGAGGGTATTAATATAAACAAGTGAACAAGTATACTCCAGCACAGTGCAGTCTATAAACTCTTTAGATGGTGGGCTAAGTCTCATCATTGTTATTTATAGTAACACAATAGGAGCAGGCAAAATTTCAAGTGATAGAGTGTGCTCACAGTCAGTTGACAAGTAATGCAACTTTAAGCACACTGCACATTTTGAGTTTTACCATTTTCAAAATGTGTTGCATTGAAGATTAGACCTTTAGACATAAGGCTGACAGCTTGAATGTTGAAGTGTGTGAAATATATTCCTTATGTGTTATTTTTAATTTAGACGTTATTACTTCTTTGTACAGTTGAGAGCCAGGTCAAGATCAGTTAAATCTGGAAGGTCACTTTCTTATCAGAAATGTTTTTACCAGAGACATGGATGACATGGCATATCTAAGGATGTGCTCCAGGACTTTAGAAAATGGGTGTGATTAGCAAAATATTGTTAACTGCCAAAGAAGTAACATCAAATGCAGATTGACTGTGAAATAAACATTTTCTTTATCTTTTACTTATCTTGTAATTTTTCTTTTAATGTCTTGTGCATGAAATAATGCATACACCTCCTCTTAACAGACATTTACCTCTTATCCATTATGTCAGATTTTTTTTTCTTCCAGTTTTTAGGTTTGGTGTTGGTCTTTTCTTCGCAGATTTGGTGAATAGTTTTAAGGGTGACTTTTTTATGGGTCTGGAATTTGCCAGATTTCTCTCCATCCAACATTACTTTAGTTGGAGTCTGGATTGTTTAATGTGAAATTATTGGATTAACTCTGCTTGTTTTTTTTTCCTTATCTCCTATTGTTAATCTTACATACTACACCAAAGTCTTCCTTCTGCTAAATTTAAAATGGATTTTCAGTGTTGACCAGTGAACCCCAGCAAATGCACCACTTCATTTTTAATTTATCCTGACTTTACCCTCCTTAAGATGTTCATTTTAGTAGCTACAGAATTTTCTCTACAAACTTCTTATCCAGCTGGGTTTTGTAAAGTAAACAAAGGAAATGCATTTACTTTAAAAACAAGTTCATTCACAGTGTTCAAAATATTTTCACTGTGATTTCAGGAGAAATACAATATCACGTATGTTACTTTGTTCTAAGGAGCTTTGCTCTGTATGATATTTTGCTTTAATTTAAACATGTAAGGGAACCATGAAAACAATCTGAGATCCAAGTCATTGATGTCAATCCATAAAAAAACAAGCCTGTTAGTGTTATTTCAGATAGAAAGAAGCACTAATCCCACTCAATTACAAATTCAGATCAGCAAAAATGTGAAGAGCTAAAACTGGGTAGTGTTTTGACTAAGATGATCAGTGATATTGATTTAACAGGAATGCACATTATGAAAGCTGTACTTTTCTGTGCTCATATTATTCGTCTTAGCTCCATTTGTTTGATTTTATTGCTGCATATCAGTAGTAATATTGTTCTTACAGTTCACCTTATGTCTTTTTTAAGGCAAACAATACATTTAGAGCATTAGCTATGCTAAAAGAACTTGGTGAAGCCTGGGAAGTTCATGGACCCAAGATCTGGGATTTCATGCAAGACAGCACCCAAATGAACTCTCTGCGGGTAAGACTCCACTTGCATTTTTAAATGAAATTCAGTGCACTAAAGTCAACTTAATATTACCAGGTCATTCCATCTGGAATCTATCACCAAATGGGCCCCACAACTTTTGCTTTTGAGAATCTCTCCACAAATGATTATCACAGGAAGATTAGAAGCTATGGTAAAAGTGCACACCGAGTGACCCATGACACCTTTGAAAGTAGATACACTGTCAACTTGCCAAATGAGATTCAAGGCAAAAGCATGGCTTGCATATGAAGGGTCAGGACCTGTCTTGTCCAAAGCATACTTTGCCATGCTTACGTTTTCCCCCTCTTTGGATGATGCATTATCAGCATCATGTTCAGTTTTCCAACAATCCACTGCCTAAAGAACTTGCTGGGTATCATTAGGAGATAGAACTAGCTTTAAAAAAGGAACAACGCTTACAAATCTAGATAGCAAATTTAACTAACTATATATGGCTATCATCATAACTGTGGAGAAAATGAATGAAATTATACAACTGACATTACAAATTATGCAAAGTAATATACAAAAACGAGATCATGCAAGATATAAGCTTATATTGTCTTACCTTATCTCTTCAGCTTCCCAAAATTAAGTGGGCAATTTCCCATTGTGATCCAAGAAAATTGTGACAAAAAGAGAGTCTATCACAAATTACATAATTAACATTGTCAATACAAAGATTTCTTATCCTTGAACTTAATGAGAATTAGACACTAACGAGCTATATAAAAGTAGGCCTGTTCCTGAACCTTTCAATCTCCCTCTGCTCCACCCCTGTCTTGACAGTTGTTACTTGCATATATATACTTGCAGGTTCTGTATTGATACTTCATAGCACAATACAGCACACACAGGTTTTCTCACTACAATATCACATGTGGAGTTTTTCAAACAGCACTTGCTATATGCCATTCTACACCTCATTATATGCACCAATCAGTATACATTCTTTAGAAAAACGGGTAAATTTTAATACATTTGCTCTTCACGCATGATAAGGAGAATGAAAAAAGTAATTACTGCAAAGTGCGGGATAATTTTCACCTAGGCAGGCAGGAAAGGATTAGCCCAGAACCGTGGGAGCACACACCTTTCCCGCAACACTTCACCTCGATGCTGACATTGTTCCAGTGTCACTTCAAATGAGCTTATTGGCAGCTGGAGGAGAGAGACCTGCATATCCTGAGTATTCATTAGCCTAGCCCTAACCTTTACAAAAATGTGCCAAGCCATTTTATTTTCTCCGTATTCTTTCAGCCAAGATTGCCGGATCCCATCAGTGTATTGCGCAGGTATATCGGTGGACAGCACTTGAGTTTTAAATAGACCAGCCACACAGCTTTGTTTCTCTTGACCAAAAGCGTAGTTACAGCCATTGTGACCGCCTGGAAAGCATGCTAAGGCTGTTGTTTGAAAAAGAGATATTTCAAAACATGACATGCTGCTCGATCTCTACTCAGTGTAGGTAAAAGCCCATTGCAGCCTCATTGTGAATTCCACCCCTACACTGACCACAATGCACATACTGTCCCCTCAGTTCTTTGTTATAGGGAGTATTCAATAGCAATAGGCCTAACATATCACATTAGTCCAATCACAAAACTACTAGGTGGCCAGTATTACTGTTGAAAGGTCCTACAAATACATCCAATACAGATTACATTATGTTGTGTGTGAGGTCAACAAACAGTACCCATGTTTTAATACATGTGGTTGCTAAATTTAGTGATGTTATCCATGTCTATTTATGTAAGTATTTACTGAAAGCAATTTTAAGATTCATGTTTTAAACTTGTACATACTACTACATTGTTATACATATTACACAATGTTGAAATTGATCTACTCAGAGTCTGGAAAGATTCTTCATCATTTACATTCAAAATAATCCCACAATTTACCAAGCTTACCATCCATTCACATACTGACAGATTGTTACACTGGTATCTTGACTGCTGTCATGTCACAATGAACTAAAAATGACAGTGAAACAAAGTGCAGTCTTGTTGAGCTAATACTTTTTTCCAACGTGATATCTCCACTCCATGAAAAGACAATTGCTTCAATCCCAGTACAGGTACTAGAGTCTTAACAGATTAAGGTAGTCAAATCTTCAATATCCTTTTCGTTCTAGCAAGCCCTCACTGGAGCAGATCCATTGCACAAAGCCATTAACACATCATGCTGCAAGCCCTATTCCTCATGCTCAGAGAGCTTCAGAATTGGCTTTCAGACTTCCTGTCTGTTACACAGGCTGGATGGCAGCACAGAGTAGCCTGCACAGATGCCTTAGGGGCAGGGTTCAAAGAAAACAGAAGGCTTCATGGCTCTGTGGAGGTATAAACAGTTTGCTTCATTGCTGATCTGAGGCAACTTCAATTGCCAAAAAAAAGTACTTTAGGAAGTTTATTTTCAGTAAATATTTCGACCATGGTAAATCACCTCATCAGCTTTTGACAGAAGCTTAATTAAAAGGTAAAAAAGGTCAAGACCGCTACTGTATTTTTTATGTTTATCGATTCGTGATGTCAGTCTTGCTTACATAGTACCTGTATTTAAATTTAATGTAAGAGCATATGTGCATATGCATATGAAAGAAAGTATATGCATATGTAAGAAGCACCGGCATAGTTCTAATATCAAAAGCAGGAGGAGGCGTGCAACAGTTTTTTCCATGGCTTTTATCTTTATAAACATGAATCAATATTTTATTTTGACATCATTCCTTGTATTTCAGTCAAACTTTACCAAAAATGACAGATGAAATGAAAGTATTAAGCAAGGATTTTCCCTTACTGCCCTTGACAACTGTCCGTAATCTAATATGGGAATTTTTTTTGTTTAATTACAATTGCAAACAAATTTTGTTTATTGTTTAATTGACACTATTACTCTTAACACTACAAATTATATTTACAATAATAATTGATTAGTGTAACTTACATGATAATGACCTTTCTCCATAGCAAACTTGCTTAATGCTTAATGAACAAGTGAATGAGTTTAATGACCCAACACTAACTAACTTGCTTTTAGCTAACATGGCTAAGCTTTTAGCTATCTAAATGTGATAACCAATGAGTTAGTAATCACATTAGCACAAGAAATTTATTTTAGTTAGGCTTTATTGCTTAAAAATATAGAAGTGATTAATAATTTATAATGGATTACGTTTATATGCACCTTCTGAAAGTGCTTTTACAGTGAAGGAGGTGCTCATTTCAAACAATATTAATATGTACCACCTATGTGGGTGATACACGGCAACCATTTTGCACCGCAATGTTCACCACACATCAGCTGAGATGGAGAGGGAGAGAATGAAATAGCCAATTAAACTGGGGCATTATGAGATGGCCAGATTGAAAGAGTGTGATTGGGAACTTAGCCAGGACACCAGGGAGCCCTGAAAGTGTAGAGAAAAGTGCCATAGAATCATTAATGACCAAAGAGAGTCAGGACCTTGGTTTAACGTCTCATCTAAAAGATGGCATCTGCTAGAGTACAGTGTCACTGCACTGGTTGCCTGTACAGTCCAGAGCTAGCTTGATGCTTTGAACTTCAGTATTTCTTTTTCACCTTGTTAACACCCAACCAAAAATAATTTTGCCTACATATTTAATTTGGATTGCACTGCAAAACCTTTTTGTATTGTTAATGGCTGCACTGTGTCCTTAGACCAACTTAAGACTTTAGAAAGTACACAACACTAAGGCAAGAGACTGTGGATGTCAGCACACTGTTCTATAAAGCATTATAAAACAGTGGTAGCTTAGTTGTGGGAAAATACTGATTAATCTACTGAAAGTATAATCATCATTTAACTTGATTATCTTCCACTTGATAATTTTAGGAAAATGAGACAATGGGTTCTTAACAGTTGTGTAGATTTGTATGGCAAATTGTGTATGATGTCATGTCCAAACTTGCACAAAGATTCAAATTCAAGAGTAACTTTTGAAAAGAGAAATTAAGTTCATTTAAGCCCTGCCTGGCCTTTACAAACACCTGCATTTTGAGTGTTTGAGTGTAAAGAACAATTTAAAAATGTGACTTAAGATGGGAGATCACTTGACTTATGGTCAACCCTTTGACTGAGATTACTGCATACATGTTTATGAATTATTTATAAGAATGTTATATGTTGGTAATAAAGGTGTTGTACATGCTTCAGGAGGGCTTTAGGAATGTGTCCTCCATGTAAAGTATGTTAGAGAGAACATGTTAGCTTTTATTCAATACTAAATGCAAATGTCATTTGCATAAAAAATAGGGAAAGATGATGTTCCTAATGTGCAGGATCTGAGATTCAAGTCATGGGGAGTTTTGCTCTTTATTCTCACATCCATTGCTATTTCGGCCCAGCCCAAGTCAGGCTTTCCTAAAGGCCAAGAAAGCGTGTGTTTCCCAGAATATCCAGTCTTAATGGATTACCTTCTTTGACATTAGGACCCAGGGTTAAATGAAATATCAGTAACAATCTATTGCAAAATGCCACTGAACACAAAGAGAACAACACTTGCCACAGTTGTCCTGGATATTATCCGTGCCTTTAAAATTGATAATGGAGAGGAAACAGGTAGACACTGACCATGAACCATACACAAGGTTGTCTGTTACAAAACAATACACCTTAAATATTCAACAGGAAATTCTAAGGTAAAGCACCGATAAATCGTGTACACCTTCATAATTATTTTTAGCATATACATTTGCAAAAGTAACAAATATTTATATGTGATTGTTGAAAACATGAAAGTGTGGTTCTAAATAGGCAAATTGATTCAATGAATCACACACGTGTATATATTTTAACGGTGTCAGAACACTTATTATTTATTACTGCAGTGTATAGACATATGTACACATCACAATGCTATAAAGTACACACTCACAAGAACACTAAAAAATGAGTGGTAAAAGCAAAATTCCTCTTGGCTGATCATATTCCACATTAATTCAACATATACTAAAGAACACACCTCTGTGTGAAGCATACTTATATAACGCAGCATTTTTCTGAAGGTTTATCCACATCTCCTCAATGGGGTGGGCCTGTGTTCACTTTTGAGTAGTCCACACAGAAGGCTGTAACAGCAAGTGCATTTGCATTTAGATTAACATATCGTTTTAGTATTTACATTTACACATATAATTTATGAATACAGTGTGTGTCTGGTTGAACAGCCATGTGCCTTTATGCATATCTGTGACTCTGGCTACAAGTACACATGCAGCCAGTGCTTTTGTCCCTGCAGCAAATCGTGGAGGCACATAAAGGAAGAGAGAGACGGGAGTAGGATTCACAGTGATGGAATGTTGTGGTGGTAGTGGTGGTGGGGGCTGGTGGTAATCACCAACAAGGCTGTAGTACAACAGTGCCATCTAGCTTGAAGCTTTTAATTGGTTCGATGAGGAAAAATATGTTTGCAATGCCAAGAAAAAAAATATATTAAGAACACAGTATGGAGGAGATGTGGGAAGACTGTCTGGTGGCGCAGTTGAAATATCAAGCTATCAATTGAGAACATTTTGATTGCTGTCATTCTGATCTGATCGGCTTAACTGTATGTGTCTCTCTGCTTTGTGTAGGCCATGCTGAATAATCCAGTGTTTGCAGCTGTTCTGAATTCACGGTTAAGACGGACAGGGTGGACAGCCGAGCAACTGGCCAACTTTCTGTACAACGGTCCCCCTGAGGACCGCCCCCCTGGAATGAAGGCGTATGACTGGAGAGATGCCTACAACAACACCAGTGAAATCCTTGGGATGCTATCCAGCTTTATAGGGGTTTGTTCCACTTTTCACTTAATTGCTGGACCATCCTTTCAAAAATTCAATCAAACTGTGTCTTATCTTATGCTCCTAATGTCAAGACTTTTATTTTGTAGTACTGAGCACTGCCATCTAGTGCAGGACATAAAAGTACATGATACAAATGTAGAACGTCTTCCTAAATTTTTATTGGCCTAATTAATATACAGAATGACAAATTTGAATAAATATTACCAATACTGACAAAAATTGTATGTTTACATGTTGAGCCCTTTCCTATTTTGTTCAGAATTGGCAAGAATTCTGTCAGTAAGTCAGTTTTTAATGGGTATAGATACCAGATTATACCTGATCATTCATCAGTGAAATGGACTTGTGAAAAGTCCTGTACATAGTTACACAACAGATTGATGAGGAAGTGGGCCCACTCCCTGTGGTATCAGAAACCCTCTATAGTGTGGGTATTTTCAAAGAAAATCTAAAATATACATGCATAAACAACTCCTCCTCTTGACATATGCATCTGTAAGTTAGTATAACAGGAATTAAACAGACAGTCAACCTGTCATGATAGGCTTTCCTTTGCCATTATGAAGCCAAAACTATGCAGATTTACCTTATCTAAGTAACAATAAGGTACAATAAGGGCTGCTGGCTGGCTGGCTAGAGGTTTAGAGTGGCCAATAAAAACTAACAGACAGTTATGCGTAAAGATTGTAAAATGTGTCCCTCATTGATGCATGATGTGTCATGGCATCTTGATCTGCTACCAGAAGCTATGAACACTCTCTTGCCATACAATGCCATTCAGTGTTAATCTGATGCATATCAGTTTTCAGCACATGCATTCTCTCTGCTACCATGCCCAATTTCATTTTGCATCATGGATGAAGTAGAAGAAGCTATGGGAACGGCAAGGGTAATATCAGGGAACGGACCACAGTATTTCACTCCTAATTACATAGCCATCATTGATTTCATTCTCCATTTCAGTATCCATTATTTTTTCTGTCTGGCTATACATTCGACCTGATAGTTTATATGTAGTGTAATTATATAGCAAACCAGTATATGGATTTTTTCTTCAATTTTGGTGAGGGGTAGCAATATTGCTGAACACCCTGTGCCTCATCTGACCTTGGATCGGATGATTAAAATGAAGATACATGTTTCCGTGACTGGCACACAGTAGCAAAAGGAGAGAGGTGCCTGTCCTAAAAATGAAATCCCTCATTTTTTATATATATATATATATATTTTTTTTTTTCCCAGTTTATTATTATTGTTGTGTATGCACAAATTTCGAGAATTTAGCAAAAACCAAATGCAATTTACCAAATACAAATGTAGTCTTTTTCCCCCCTTCTTCCATGCCATGATTTTCCTATTAATAGCTGAAAGAGACTTTTCAATGATTTGTGCTTTCCTTCTGTGGTCTCCTACCATTTATTTACCAGATGCAAATCTTTTTAGTGTCGGAAGGTAGACTAGACATCAATGTGTTCAGGATATGATGCCTATGAATGAGGTCTGTAATATTCAGGTTCTTTTCAGTGTAGTCCAATTTACAACACTGTTGCAGGGAATAAAAAAGAGAATGTATTAAACATGCAATATAACAACTTAGGATCCTTCAAGTACAAACAGGTCAAAATCCTGCTTATAAATTCTACAATGAAGACCTCTGGACAGCAGGGTAATGATTTTTTGGTTTTTCTAAAATTATTAAATTCATATAAAGAAAAAAAAGTTGATTGCCAACAAATTACTTATCAATCAATTCTGGAGTTTATGCCAGTGGAAAACAAGTTCACTCTTCATTTTATCATAATGAATTCACACAATGCTTAAAACAAACATTTTGCGTGCACTAAAAGCACACAGTAGATCCTAACAAAATCACAATTCTGCCTGATGCTATGGATTAGATTTCGACACATTAAATATCCATCTATAAATGTCATATTCACTCTAGGCCTGACCACATTTACTGTTGCTCAAAGTTCAGCAGCTGTGTTGGGCAACACACTTATGAATGACAACATGAAATGAAACATAAAAATGGAGTATTGATTTATGTTAAGGACACAAGCTTAGTGGGAAGTCAGTGGATCATGAATGCAGCATGAGCATAGGCGTCATTTATGCTGGGGACATGTCCCCACCACTTTTTGTTGTGGCCCATTTCGTCCCCACCACTTAGCTATATAGGTGAATCTGGTGCAATTTATATATTTTCCATGGTCCCAGCTAAATAAACTATTAAACCTAAACACAGTTATAAAACATATTATAAAAGTATAATAACATCAGCACAACCACTGCAATTTATTTAGCACTTCACTTAGCAAACTTATAATCATGTAAATGTCACACAAGTAATGTTAATTATAACTGCTATAACTATATCTGGTTAGCGATCAGGACTTGAATGCTTAAAAAAATGACAATTGATTCTGCTATTATACAACTTATGACATTTTGCATCTGCTAAGTGGCGGTGAAAAAAACAGGATGTCATAGGATATGCACAAGTACAGTTATTTGTTGACTCTTGAATCACAGACCTTAACACATGGAAATTGCATAAACAGCATATTCTCCCTCCTGAGCAGCTCAACTGTCTCTGTTAGACAGCTGCCTAACGTTAGCCAGTTGGCTACCTAGCTAACGCAAGGTAGTTTGCAATTTAGCTGTTACATTAAAAAAGTTCACCTACGCTAACTACTGCAGCTAATATTAAGGCTAGTAAGTTAGCTACGTGATAGCCTGCTCGTTAAATGCTAGTAATTGAAATAAAAATGAAATGTTTCATGTGACAAAGCACTACTAATACTTAGTTTTATACCATCATCCACATTTACATTGCATGCAGTTTTAATTTGTAATTATTTTAACCTTCCAAGTTCATGGTAAGGTTCAGCTGAATGGAAGAAATGTTGAATTTGTTGTATGCAGTGAACTTGTTTGACTGGGGTTCTGTATGTGTTACAGTGTCTTGACCTTGATAAGTTTGAAGCTGTCCCCACGGAAGGAAGTCTGGTAGAGAAATCCCGAAGGCTTCTTGAGGAAAACAAGTTCTGGGCTGGAATTGTTTTCCAAGACCTTGACCCCCAAGCTCAGCACCCTCCACCATTTGTGAAATATAAAATCAGGATGGACATTGATGAAGTTGAACGGACAAATAAAGTGAAAGACAGGTAAGCATAGGAACAGGGCATGGATACACTGCATTCTGTGGTAGTAGATAATGGTGTCATAAAAATGGTTTGATAAATGTAACATACTACTTATTCACCGTAGTTGACATTGCTTCCAAAACTCAATGAGGAATTACCTTTGAAAGACCTATGTTCTAAAGATACTATGCATAGCCTTTCTCGCACATTTCATCTTTCTCAAGAAACACTTTGAAAACTAGTGCAAAACATCTTTCATCTAGCCATGATTTTTCATTGGACATGTGCTGCTTGTAAGTTACATACAATCTGTCACTTGTGGGGCAAACAAACGTGCCTTTGTTGTGTAACTTAAAGAACACCTTCCACAGAATCTAACATTTGCCAGTCTCTGACAGTGATTTGTGTTTCTTTAATAAGGTCATGGGCTCCAGGGGCTCGCGACAACTCTTATAACGACATGCGCTATGTATGGGGAGGATTCGCCTATCTGCAGGACATGATAGACCATGGCATTATACGAGTGCACACGTCCAAATCTCAGCCTCTCGGAGTATTTGTTCAGCAAATGCCATATCCCTGCTACGTGAATGATGCGTGAGTACAAGGCTTTTATCTGTCTGAGTGGGACACAAAGAGGAAGAAGGTATTATTGCAATAAAAATCTTCTCCGTCAGGGAACTGCCACTCAGAAGCACTAGGGACCATAGTAATATTTTTATCACTGGCTTACTTCCACACATTTCCCAGTGGGAACTTTTTGGGATCAATTTCTTTTTAATCTTTTGTTTCAGTTTACCTGTTAGTTTACCTGTGGTGCCTGGTATTGTGACTGCTCAAAAGGAAAATAAAAAGGCCTCATGTCATTAAAAGTCTCACCGCATTAAATCTTTAAGCCCCATTATTTGCGGTTGAAGGACTATAATTACGGAAAATACAGGTGTGTTAGGAAAAATGTGAGACAAAATATGAAAATAAAATAGAGATAAAAACAAAGATTGTGCAAAATATGAGACAAAATATGAAAATAAAATAGAGATAAAAACAAAGATTGTGCCAACATCCTTATTGGCCAATGTTTCATATCCTTAAATTTTAAGATTCATATAATAGAGTATTTTTTGTCACAGTTGGATGTCATTGGAAACGTATCTGAAATGATCTGTGTTTCTGTGTGTCCTGCACATTTGTTAGTGCTCTACACCTCCTCATTTCACTGGATTTTAGGGAAGATTGTTTGTTGTGTTTGTTTTTTGCTTTTGTGCAATGATCCACAGACCTGTTCATGCGGAAGGTCAGTGCAAGTTAACATTGCAGCGTTACCTCATTATTACCATATCCCTTGATCCTCAGCATTCTCTGATGCTCTCTTAATTTATTTGACCACTGAATTCAAGATGTTGTGTAAGCAGTGAACAAAGTAACTTTGCCATATGCTGGCAAAGTTAAAATTAAACTTTTATGGTTAGACTGAGTAGCCTCAGGCTGTATGTTGGATTTTATTTTTTCCTATTTAAGGCATTTGGTTGAATCTTTTGAGTTATACCTAAATGCAGTCGGTTGTGTTCTCAAGCTGAAGTACTTGTGCCTAAATGTTTGTTGCAAATACAACTTTTTCTCACTAAAACCAAAAGATTAATAAGCACATAAGATGAAGGAGAGCCATAAAAATCGTAATACCTCTGGTCCTTTTGCCATTTGCTCAGTTCCCTACATAGCCATTTTGGCATTGCTGTAAATTATTAACACTTGAAAACTGTTATTTCATTCATAAATAATTGAAAGTGGAATTGGTAGGGAAGATAGCAGAGATGCAGAGAGGCGTGATACAGAAAGCCTTCCTGGTAATTATTTTGATCAAGAGTTTTCTGCACAAACCAGCCAAGAGAAAGCGAATCATTGTGCATTCAGATGTTCAGTTTGTAAACAGTCATGCACATTTGTCAGGTTTGAGAAGACCTAATCTGAATTTAAAATGTAATTTAAGAACCAGGGAATTTTAAATGTTAAATCCTGGCTCATTAACAATTTAAAAACATGCAATTCATTGTGAAAAAGAAAAAATAGAACAAATGCAACTATTACATGAAAGAAACAAAATGATATCAACACATTTTCATCAGGATATAAGCCTACCTTAACAATACTCATTTATAGTGCTGTGCTAGTAACAGAAACTAATTTGTTATTATAAACTAATACATGTATCTTCTTCATTTTGAATATAAAAAATGGCTGATATTACTGTCATATGTTTCCCTTTTTTATGCATATTAAGCTTTTGGACATTTTTTCTTTCATTTAAAGTGTTGTTTTACTTCTTATGGGTGAATAAGAGCTGTTTGGTCATATTTCTGTCCTTCTTGCCCCTGGTTGGTTCTTGTTCTTGGGGTGCATTGCCAAAACAAAAGTGGTTTTCTGTATCAGTTTATGCAGAAATAATTTCTATAATTTTATTGGCAATTTTCCTCACGATGCTTTGTAAAATTGTGTCAGGAGGTTTAGCTTAGAGTTAATGCTGCAAATGCGGGTGTGGTAGTCAGTGTGTACCTTAAGCAAATTAAGCATTTTTTCAACACGTACTACTTATGTCTTTAATTATAATTAGTCTATGTGTAACAGTTGGGTAAAATAACATACAAAGAGTATGGTGTACCTTATACATTACACAGTACATATCAAAGTGAAGGAATGCGGATGGTTCATTTGTACACATGTTCTGCCACATGTATATGTTTCACAGAATTTGCCTTCACATATTTCTCAGAGTTTAGGTTTTGTAGTTTTTTTGTATGCTCAAGCCATGCAATGTGTGGGATGAGTGATCACAAAATCTAGGCTGCATGTGCTCAAATGCACAGTCCTCTCTACAGACATCTACAAAAGCTGCAAATGTGAATGCAGTCACATCAGTGCAGCTCCACCAATCTTTGCAGCCTCAGTGAAAGGGATAAAACTAAAATAAAGGTGTGTATGTCATAGGAATAGAGATATGTTTGAGCTTAAAATATAAAAATATAAAATATTGTTGCCTTATTTGATTATATATGGAATAGTTGAGATAAATGCTCTGTATATTCAATTTCTCTTTCATGTGTATTACAGAGGAAGTATTTGCAAACATTTAATTTTTCACTTGCTGTTTAGCAGTCGTTCCACCCCAACTCATTCTACCTTAGTAAGAGTCTCTATAGTCTTTCTCTCTCAGATAATGCAAATGGGCATCTGGAAAATAATCACAGCTGTGTTCAAATACAAACTCAGACCTATAGTTAGGTCAGGTGATAGCCAGGAAGCCTGTGTAAATCTGTAGATCAACAGGAGATATCCTGAAATATCCATCCAAAGTGTTATTGGAATGTTAAAGGATATTTAAAGATATTTTTGTGGTCAAGTAAGAATATGTGAGCTACAAATATTTGGAGATGCAGTGAAGCATATTGTTACTGAGAACATATTTAAACAGTACATTATAACGAGCACATTTTTTCTGGTTAGAAGGTTTGATATGCTGTTTATTTGACCAACAGCCCTTGATAAATACATTGATTCTAGCATGACTTGCAAAAATCTGCTGATTATTATTCCTTACATGGTTTCTTCCTCAAGTGACCACTTTCCTGCAGCTACCCACACAATCAGCAGACCTTCTCTACCAGCCGTCTGTACCACAAGATATAATAGAAATGCACATTTGTCTGATTTTTTTTTCTCCCTCTGAAAATAGAGGTTGCTTTCTTTTTCCTTTAAGTGGTGATCTTGAAATTACTGCCAATGTCCTTTGAGACCAGGCAGTTTTACCTCCAACCAGGATTCTCCTGTTTCAGAACAATAAACCAGCCATTACTAATGGATCCCTCTGTGCCTAACACATCTGACTGCACAGAGAGGGTATTTCATAGGCTATCGTTTGGATGTGGTCCTGGTCCCTACAGACATTATGGGAAATCTCTCTCCAATATTGGTAAATCAGCTTGGGGGCGACCCATCAGCTGACCTCCACATCTTACACAAAGCAGTGCCTGCTAGCAGTATGCCCCCTACTGCCTCTCGCCTTCATGTCTTCCTCAGATTGTTTTTACTCTAGCCGTATGCCGTAATTAACAGCTACAGATTACTCTTATAAATGATCTTGCCATTAAGAATAGACTCTGGCGTTTGCAGCTCAACAAACCAGACTATCATGTTGTGGGTGTTCAGCTATTCAATGAATATGAGCCAAGAAAGGCTCCATTGATCTGGTTTTATCTTCTGAGTATTCTTTAAAAAAACAACTGGTGAACACACTATGGCTTTTAGACCCAACATAGCTCTCTTAATTGCCTTATGCCATAAGTTTACCATAATTCTAGGAGAAATTTGTTGAATGTGTGCTGAAATTGTACCTCATCTTAACACCAAAGATTGTGTTGTCAGGTCCTGAGTGTGACAATAATTGCTGTTCTGTGCACATTTATGAGCTGGAAGTGAAAATGAAGCAGTCTTGTTATTTTCGTTTATTTCTGTTCACAGCAGTGTTTGTGCATGAGCCGTGACTGCCAACAGCCAATGAAAAATAACCCTTCAATAGTATCATATGCTAAAAAAAGATGTTTTCTTTAAACTGTTAGTGTTTGCAGAAAAAAATGTAATGAGGGAGCCATGCAATAAGCAAGACATAATGCAAGAGGTAATGCCAAGCCAAAAATAAACACAGAAGATGAGGAATTCATTAGAACAACTCTAAACTGCAAAACAAATATGTTTAGCTGTTCCTTAGCTTTAAATTTAGTTTGATTCCAAGTGGACGTAACGGCCCCCATAGCTGAGACCTTCCCATTTCATTTCTAAAGTTGATTATATCTTACATGACTGCATTTCCCCTCCCCATTGGAATAAAGACAAATGAGTACATTTCCTTTACACAAAATTTGCTTTACATCAATTCAGCAGTTACACACACATTTCTCCAAATAATCAGGAGAAACACTTGCAAAGATGTAATTATTATTATTTAAAAAAAAAACTGTAAGAAATGTTAAAAGGCACAAGACTTAGTGCCACAGCTCATGACTGGTGATTTCGTATCCTTCCATTGAGCATGCTCTGTAAGGCTGTTGACTGAAGCAATATTACCATATGCACATCCAACAAAGCTGGATGTGTGGATTAACCAACAGCAATGTAGCTCCATTTGGTTGAGTACAGCGGGTCAATTTGTCAAATAGCATCAAACTATATGAATATAAACCTGCATTGACTTTAGTACTTTAGTATTACTGGGGGATCCATCACAACAGTGTGGTTATTTTAACCAGATGATCATAGAGAGGCAACAGTAATTTCACTGAATTGGAATTATAAAAAGGTGGTCATAACCTTGAAAACATTATGCATGACACAGTAGTAGAATGTCATGTCCTAAGCAAAGTAACAATCAAGGAAATTGCATGCAAATTTAAAGTCCTGTGGATGTCCAAAGAGCAAGCCAGAAAATGGCTACAAACTGAGTGAGGTGTGTGGTATGTTCCTTATATACTTTGTGACTGGGAAAAAATGGAAGCACACAACAATGTGAGCATAAAAAAGAGCAGGCCTTTCAATCCACAAACACCTGGTCAAGACGTTTCCCACAGAGTTGCGAAATGAAAGTCGCTCATGCAAGGAGCAGTGGGAATAAAAGGGCTATATGCTTGTAATCCCTGCATCCACCTGCTGAAAACCCTAGGGAGGACCAAGCAGAAACTAGAAAGAATGAAAGAGAGATTCTAGTGTCCTGTTCCTCACACGTGTCCCAAGTGGGAAGCAATGGAAGTGTGCTCTCACTCACAAAGGAACAGAAGAGGTAGCTTAAGTTATACGACCAATCAGGAAATAAAGGATAGAGGATAGTCTCCTAGTCTCCGTAACAGTGGTGGAAGCATTAGAGGTAGGCATTATGAAAGGCCGCAGGTGAAGTTTAACACCAGTGTGATGAAACTGATTTAGGTTGTGTTATATAGCGGTTATTTGTCACAGATCGTCATATTCATTTTCATGTGACCCACGATATGTCCATACAATGTACATAGTGACTGTACACTTCTACCACAGAGAACATGTGTAACCTTACAGAATAATTGCTCAGCACACTAATTTTGTAAAACTTCACAGTATTTAAGAGTTCCTTAAAGATCAAGGTAAAATGCATAATATCATGCATGCTGGCAGTAAGCATTATAGCTGTAGTGTTGTTGTTGCTTATAATACATACTGTCGATCCTTAAATTATTGATGTGCGCAGGTCCTGCTGATGTTCAGTTTCCCAACCAAAGGAGAAACCCCCACGGCAGCAAATGTGTGCAAACTTGATCTGTCTGCTGCCTGTGAGACATTGTCACACGGCCACTGCAATCTCATTTTCACAGTGACCAAAAAAGTGGAGTTTCTGTGTGCACTGAAGCCAGAAATGTAGAATCCTGTCAGAGAGAGTTATATTCTGACCCCAAGCGACAAGCTGCCACAGTAATCCCAATCTGTCCAGTTTGTGAGCAGCTTTTCCTCGTCTGTGAAGGGATGCAAATGCCATGCTGCTTCTCTGTGGCAACCTGTCAGCGAAGCCCACAGCTGAAGTTGTTAATCCTTTGTCAACAGCGAGCTGCGAGAGCCTTTTGTGCATACAGTGGGTCTTCTTAACTCTGGAAAGTGCAGTATTCTCTGTAAATTGATTCATACATGCTTCACCTTGGCTGCGAATAGTTCACCAAGTGTTTGGCCTTTCTGAATACGGCATTATTTTTTATTCTCTTTCTTTTCTTTCCATTAAAGTCAACAAAACATGTCACCATGCTTATGCAGTAAGCAGATGAAACCTTTCTCTATTAGATGGCAAGCACATATGATGTCCTTGGAGTGAAATGGCATCTGTAAAAACAAGGACTGTGGTGGGTCAGGGGTCAGGTCCAGTTGTTAATTTCCTAGGGTTTGATGGACTTTAAGACAGTGATGTGACAAATGAGACAGATGAGACAAAAAATTACAGAAAATGTAATGTAAATGTAATGTAAATCAGTTTTTAAAAAAGGCACTCAAATTTGCTAACTTTGTGATGAGAGCATCTGATGAATCTTTCTTTTCTCTGAATTATAAGGGGAAGCATATTTCCTGATATTAATTTCCAAAAATCCACATTTCCAAAAATCCAATACACAGAAGCGCTATGTTTATGGACACAGCAGGGTATAGAAAATATTTTTGATGCATAATATATTAGCTCTCCTCTGATAGTTCTCCCTGCCAGAGTCTTGGTTGTCAATATCTGGGCCAGCTGTTTCCTGACCTCTTCGATTGCCTCCTGTAACAGCTTCATCCAGAGTATCGGGAGCATCCTGCCCATGTTCCTGGTGCTGGCGTTCATGTATTCCGTCTGCCTGACCATAAAGGGGCTAGTGCTGGAGAAGGAGCTTCGGCTCAAGGAGGTCTTGAGGGCAGTGGGCGTGGGCAACGGAGCTCTCTGGTTTGCATGGTTCATCGAAAACTTCGTCCTGCTCACTGTCCCGTGTGCACTCATAAGCGTGATGGTGAAGGTCAGTGCTGACCCGATAATGTGGTCCGGCAATCTGCTTGCTCTTCAGATGACTAAGCACTGCAATCATTTGTCCAATCATTGCCATTTTATTGCAAGGATCGTCCACTGGGATTGTAGAAGGACTCAGTCTCTGATTCACCCAAATGGGATTACTTTATCGCAATGTGAGTGCTGTTCAAACGTTGTAGAATAGGTCATAGATTGTTGATTCAATGATATGAGAATCAAATTTTATAAACTGTATTCTTGGGTGGAAGCAAAGGTACAGTTTTTTCAGAACTTTACTTCCACTCCTTATCAGTTTGAACCAGAACAAGTAATTGAACTGAAGCTGAGTGCCCGCATATTAATAAAGAGACTGGTTCTTTATGATATGATGATCTTGCTTTCAATAATCACAGCTGTCAGTACTGAATTAATCTCAAATTCAAATAAACTCAGAATCATGAGAAAAATCCTAATCAGAAATTGACCGCATTTCAAATTGTACTGATTGATTTAATCTTGAATGACGATTTGATTAATATTTTATGTGCATTTATTAATCTCTTATGTGCAGTGTGACTGAAAATATCTGTTGTTGACTTTCACCAGGAGGGTTATTAATGTTAATGGTGGGGTGCATTTGTAAGAAGTGTCACTTGAAGTTTTTGATGTCACTTTTTTAAAGAGAGAATAATTCAGCAGAAGAATTCAATCTTCAGTTGTGGTTGCATTCAGTCCTCTGAGTGTTATGACTAAAATGGTGCTATGGTTTCAGAAATAAGGGTCAATGTCTAAACCTAAAGGATTGGTGTTAAGGTTAAGGTGTAAAGGAAAGGTGTTCCATGATCCACAGTGACAGTAATATTTTGTCTCATTTTTGATTGTCTGTCCCATAGAATTTTGCCCTCTAGGTTATGGTTATGGCATGATTGAAGAACAGTCCGAAAGAGGGACTACAAGTAGGCACTTGTTAATTTGAGTTTTCAGCTGTGGTAGTACAGTGTCAATGCTCTGTGTATCATGAAATTTAGAGTGTGTCAAAAGATAAGCTGGGCTGTGGCAGAAAGGTCCAGTAGTAAATTGTTAGACCATACTGATCTTTTATTTGCTGTAAAGTTATCCATCATCTATTCTCAATTAAATGAATTAATCCAAGACATAGGGTGTTACCAATGGGAACCACAGTCTCTTTGTATCTATAGTAGCAAGGCACTGATGTTATAAAATTCAGTGACCCACTGTTTTTTTTTCCTACAAAGCAGCAGAGAGTTCACAGTAGCTTTCTCAGAACGAGTCCCTGCTCCATTGTATTTTAAACTCCACACTCAAAACACCCTTGTTAAGGTTTAACTACCATACAACCATTCATCACTCTCAGGTTAACACCAATGCACAAGAGCACTCCCAGAAACCTGCGTAATCATACATTTTCATATGTATGCACTATAATTAATGTTCCATAGAATTTCTGGGCCCATTTCAACATGAAGGAGAGAAAGATGTGTCCAAATAGCTGATTAGCTTCATAATCATTGGACACCCAGGCTAAATAACAATAACACCAAGCAATAATCACTATTTTTTAAAATTGGTTACCTGCAACACATTTACTCCAAGTCATTTTCCACTTGCACTGTAATATTAATTTTCCATATTAGAGCTGTCTCCTGGTTCATGCTCATCACCATCAATCATGACACACAGAGCCATAGTGTTAGTATTATTACCTAAAAAATAAGAAAAAATCCCACTCCTACCATAACAATCGCTCACAGTCCGTGGAATGAGAAGCATTATTAAGATCAGCAAATTAATTTCGTATGTAGTCAGATATACATCCAAATAAATAACTTTGTATTGGGTAGATGTGTACAGACTAATTAAATTCAGACTAATTAAGTTCAGTTAGGTGGAGTCCTCAAAGGAGGACAGGGCATGATTTGTACTGAGGGTGCAAACACATTCTAAATGATAATGTTATGTAGTTTTTTAACACATTAAGAATGCTGCAAAGCAAAAGGTAATTATAACTGTCATAAATGGATTAGTTCTAATGGGTATATGTTAAGGGCTCTTCTGTATTTATTTGGGTGAATCATTAGCAATGCAGTACATATGCATCAGTGTCATTCGAAATTGCCTATTTCAGCTTGGGTGGAAAAAGATATAAGGCTTATTGTATCATCTTGGGATGTCTGTTGCTCAGTTATTCTTAGTCTTGAGTTTATTGTAGTGTCTAACAATATATAATATAATATAAAATAGTATACTATTGTTAACTGTATTTTATTTTCAGAATTCAGTCCTTTATAATTTTTGAAGTAGATAAAATCAACCTTCTGCATTTGAGCTAGTAAAAGCTACTGTTTAAGAAAGTATGTATTCTTTTTTCATCGTGACTTTTTGCCTTTTCAAGATGACACTAGCCAGAAATAATCTTGCTGACTTACATTCATCTGGCCTACTAATTAGACAAAGTTAAGGTGAATATGCATTGGCATTGTAGTGAACCAAAGCAATTGTATTCTGAGCATGTCATTGGCAGGAACACATCAGAAATGAATTCTGGTTTGAGACAAGCAGAACAAAATCAAGTACAGGCAAGGGAGGCCGATGGCTTTTGTCAATAGTAATTTGTTATGATAAAATTGTGCTCTCTCTGTGCATTGCCCATTCTTGTTCTGGGTCTCAGGTTCCTCCGTTCCCTGTCACGCTCCTTGCCTCTGTACATGACCCTGGCCTGGATCTACTCCGTGGCTATGATCGTGAAAGGCATCGTGCAGGAGAAGGAGGCCCGCCTTAAGGAGACGGTGAGGATGATGGGTCTTAAACACAGCACCTACTGGCTCAGCTGGCTCATCAGCAGTGTGGTCCCACTGAGCGTCAGTGCCTTCCTCCTGACCCTCATCCTCAAGGTGATTCCACTTTTAATTAACGCTAATCCCTCACAGCAGCGGCCTTACGGTGGGGGATTTGTTCCATGCTATGAGATATTACACAAACACATGCTCAGCTATCGTCTGAAGTGCTGGTTCCTTTAAAATGCAGATCTTCGTGTTCCGTTCTCTGAATTCAGGCGTCCAGTGTACACAGTGATGAGTAGCTGCAGGCAACAGTGCACATAAACACAGTAAAAGCACAGAATATTTTCAGTCGTTGCATAAGTCATGCATTGTGATTATCAGAAAGGAGCTGCAATGAACAGTTGCCTCTGCTGAATCATCTACCGAGCATAAAAATCAATGCTGCTTGTAATATTTTATTGTGTATTGTAAAACTGGGTCAATCAATGCACATTCCTGATTATACAAATGCCTGATTGTGAGATCTAATCAATCTTTAATTTTGCATTGATTGTTGTTGAAAATGGTTATTGTTGACTGAATGATGTTTTATGTAACGTCTTCATCTTGTTTTTGCACAGTATGGGAAAGTCCTGCGGTACAGTGACCCCTCGGTCATCTTTGTCTTTCTCCTAATCTTCTGTATTTCGACGATCATGGAGTGCTTCTTCATCAGCGTCTTCTTCTCCAAAGCCAACCTCGCCGCGGCCTGTGGCGGCCTCATCTATTTCCTTCTGTACCTGCCCCACATCCTGTGCTACGCCTGGCGCGATGTCATGACCTTCAGAGCAAAGATAGCTGTGGTGCGTCTTGCAAGGCCTTGCAACAAACACACCTGTTCCTGTGCCACAGACAACTTAACAGGGAAGTCTAGTTGACAAACAGCAGGCTCCAGGAGCAACCTGCAGAAGAGATTAATACGAGTTACAGTTCACATATGTGAAATGCAATATGTATGGGCTTCTTGAGACTCCCGTTCTGACCATGAGAATGTTCTTTTTGTGAGGATGTACGGCCATTTTAGAATATTTAGACACGTTTTATTATGAAAAAAAAGACATTCTTGGCAACCTATTATATATTATACCTTCTACCTACGTCTTTCTCTCTCTATACACAATCTATAGATCTATGTATATATATGTATATATATATAATATATACACACACACATACACACACACGCACATGTCTTGTAATGTCTGACACTCGTACTTTGTGCCACACAAAGTACCTTTGCAGAACATCCTGCCCTTGACATTCAGATTGTACCGTTTCATGCAGATGGATGGGCTCGTGTCCTCATTTGCATGAGCAATGTGCCTCTAACCAAAATGACATCTAGTTTATCATCTGTGTGTGAATTTATTAGGAATGCGTATGAATTGTTGGAAGATTTACACTCCATAATATTTACCAAAATAATTGTGCAATCTTTTTTTAGCACAGCACTCATAAGAAGGATTATGAATTATAAAGACTCATTACATAAGATTTATAAAGTCATATGTATGTTATGTAATGTAAGTTTTTGATCACATTTCGATCACAAAGGATTCTGACACCTGTTCCTTCTTCCCACCCCACAGCTGCCACCCCAGTCTTTTTGTTTTTCTCATTTCTATTGAAATCCTAGTTCAAGGTCTTGTTTTCTTTACCTTTTCAAGGTCCTCATGATCAGACATCTCATCCTCAGAATTTGTGGTTGACACACTAGTTGTAGCCCTTCTCAATGTCAGGACAGCCAACACAACACTGCTCAGTCCCCTTGTCTCACAGAGGTCACAGAGTGGCCAGAGGAAGAGGCGCGGCCCTGCTGACTCCTGCATTGTTGTTGGCTGAGGGGCATTTGGCAGATAACCGTAGGGAGTTTGGCACAGCTCAACGATGCTTGTGGGAGACCTCAGTTTGATAGGCAGACAATGTGTGGGTCAGGGCTGTGGTACGTCAGCGGGCAATTAATGCCTTTATATAGTGTGTGTCATTGCTCCTCACCTTCATTAAAGTGGTACTCAACTGAAAAAAAGTAAAAGGAAAATCCTAAACCCAGCATCTTACATTGTATGATTTCTGTTACGTGTGTTTTCATCAGTTTCATGCTTTATTTTGCAAGCGTATCCAAACTCTGTTTCATCTTTTTTGTTTGGGGTTCATTTATATATCTGATATACACAAGAGTGTATCAGTAAGCCAGTGCAATGGTAGAATTTTGACCAGTTTTCCTCATAGTTCAGTTAAGTGGAAACAATGCAATGATCTAATTATCATATCATCATGGTAAGTTTGATTTGCGATGAGTTAATCTTGCAAGAAAAGCAGACTGATTGAAATGTGAAAAAAGAATCAAAACGGACATTTAGGAATATTTACCTCAATGCGACAGTAATCTCATTTATAATGATTTTGCACACAAAAAGGAGAAAAGGCATAGTTCGGATATCTTTACTGAAAAATAAACATCTCACATGCAATGTAAAACATTTTATTTGTTTGAATGACCTTCAAAAAGCAGAAGAAGAAAGGAAGGATGAAATGTTATCTGAACACAAGTTTCCTTTTTCCCCCAAGTAATTTCTATTTGAATTCTATAACAAATGAATTTTCACACACCTTTTTATTTTCACTGTTGCTTTGAAACTTGATTAAGGGAAAAAAAAAAAACTCTCAATTGCTTGTACCAGAGCCTCCTGTCCAGTGTGGCCTTCGGTTATGGCTGTGAGAACTTCTCTCGTTACGAGGAGCAAGGCCTGGGAATTCAGTGGAGCAACATTGGGCAGAGTCCAGAGGAGGGAGATCGCTACAGCTTTGTGGTTTCCGTCATCATGATGCTTATTGACTCCTTTATCTACTGGCTGCTCACCTGGTACATCGAGAATGTATTTCCAGGTACTTACCATAAGTCAACTGTCAAGTTTCAAGTATCAGGACAGAATTCAGTGACAGGTAGCCAGGCAGCATACAAATGGCAATGAAAATGGTGCTTACAGAGTTCAGGCAAGTATGCAGTTTTGCTAAAACCCATCAAAACTCTGCAGTAATTCAGTTCAATCTTATTCAGATCAGGCTACATGTGAACTCAGTTGAATTTCAGGATACGACTTTTCACAGAGGCAGAGTTTTCCCAGGAACCTATAGCAAGACCCATTCCTTGCTTTCCTAAAATGTGTGTCTGATGTCACTTATTCTTCACCACAGGCCAGTATGGGATAGCCAAACCCTGGTACTTTCCTTTCACTGCAACTTATTGGTGTGGGACTTCAGCAGCTCCTCATTCTGACCCAGATTTGTTGAAGGGCTCAGCAGATCAGAATTGTAAGTGATGTCTTTAAATTCTTAGAAATAACCACATGTGTGCATGGTTTATTGGTCACATTTTCACAGGTTATTTGCATTGCTTAGGAAACAAAACCTGTAATTTAGGGTAATATCTGGAGCACACTGCAGATCTGCTAGGAACAAGAGTGCTTTGGTTAACATTTATTTTAGTGTGATCCGGAATGAAATTCCTCTGGTTCTGTGCTTCGTTTTGTACTTATCATCTATCTGTCTATCTATCTATCGAGCTATCTTGGATGGATGGATGGATGGATGGATGGATAGATACATAGATAGATAGATAGATAGACAAATCAGCTCAAAAGGAAGTATAGAGTGAGAGCAACTTCATTCCCAATTGCACTAGAAGTTACTGGCCTGCAGCACAGGGAATCTGGAACACTATAAAAAATACTGAAGAGAAGACAGATCCATTTTGCAGATGAGAGCATGGAAACAACACAGAGGGAAAAGTGAAAATCTGCATTGACTTTGAGTAATTGCACTGACCTGCCACTAAATCAAGTTGTTTTCCATGAAAGGAGACCAAACTTCTTACCTTGTTAAGGATGTGCTTAATAAACTTACATGCAAACCTGAGATTTGAGACACAGAAAATCAAGCCAATGAAAGTTGTATCCGGTACCTTGGGTATTCCTGTAAAAAAAAAAAAAAATCGTACTGCTGTGCCTTAAATATATATGGTGTGCCAACCAGACACTTTTACAGCAATGCTTTTTATACATATGTCTGTACATGTATAGTACATGTGTATATATTTGTGAAACTGCTTTGATTTAGGTTACATGGAACCACCACCACCTAATATGAAAGCAGGAGTTTCCATCAGGAATCTTGTGAAAATCTATAAGACTGGAAAGAAGGTGGCAGTAGATGGACTGAGTGTTGACTTCTACGAAGACCAGATAACATCTTTTCTTGGTCATAATGGAGCAGGAAAAACAACTACAATGTAAGTTATATCAGTATCATTGAAAATATTCTGTATCATACTTTAAATACTCAGTAGTCCATGAATTGCTCTTCTGTACTCTCTTCTCTTATATATATACATAATCCATACATAGTGAATAAATGATTAATTGATACCTTATGGGAGGGGACTTACGCAGACTTTGTAAATGCTTAAATGCATGGACATGAATACTGTGCATTTCATGCCAAATGTTCCAAATCTAGGTTGATGCTTTACACCATTACAATGCATTAGAAGCTTTCATGGCTCATTAATTACATGCTGATGTGAATTAGACGTTAATTATACACACAGGTGTGACTTGTTGCCACTCTACTACAGATGCACAAAGAAGATGAATTCACAATGAAGCATCATAAGTTAATGCTTCATCATTCATTAGTTAGTCGTTGGTAAAGGTGTGAATGACACTACATTAATTAACAATAACTTATGTAACCTTAATTTCATCCAAAGAATAGGTTTTTAATAATAGAGAACTAGAGTGTTGTGTGCAGTCTGTGAATGGCAAAACAAAACAAAAAAAGTATTAGAAATCAGCAGAGGAGAGGACTGAATATGACATGGTATCAGAGAATGCACAGAAGAGTCTCTTTCTGCATCGTACATTTCTTTGATGTTTAACACATGGTATTGCCTTCTTGAAATAATCAGGAAGTATGGTATGAAACATCTGGTATCTGGATGTCATACATTTTGCTGCAGGAATCAGCCTGAGCATTGTAGCACTGAGCAAATCAACAAAGTCCACTGGGCCGGAGAATCTGAAAACAAGAATATCGAAAAGATCTGCAAATTGAAATTCACTAGCATTGCCTTTTCACAAGGAAGTTATTTCCAACAATGGCATGTATGAAAAATGCTTTTCTTTTCTATGCTTTCTAGTTGCATTCTATTATACATAGTTGAGAGCGCTGTCCAAGAAAATCTCTTTCACTGTTGACTGCCTTCAGTCCTGAAAAGTATATTGCACACACTGTTACTGTAAGTAATTGTAAGGTTTGATGTACCATATGTATGTACCATACAACAAACGTGTTAACCCCAAATGTTTTATCCAAGAATGTTAAATGGCTAGTTATAAAGGATTGCTGTAGGGAAAGGTCTTTTTTCGCTGTCTGTATCCATTCAGACAATGAGTGCAGCACCCCTGCTGTTCCGATCAGATAACAAGTTGTTTACTTCTGCAAGTCACTGCTTGCATGACCCTGCAAGTGATTTCCCGGTGTCCTCAGGGTTCCAATGCTCCATAGGTTCATTGTCCACCCCTGTCTCCAGGAGCGCACCTCCTCATGAGAGTACAGAGCTGGGTAGCCGCTCTTAATCACAGCTTCATCTTTGCTTCAAAGACAGCTGGTATGCTGTATGTAATTACCATAATCATGATTTTACTTCTTTTTCACGTTCTTGCAGTTTAATGTTAAAATGAAATGTGCAGGAGGGCGAATATATTTACACACATGTTCCTATGAGGTCAATGTTGTTTATTTAGGTTTTGTGCTAACACTACTGGATTGTTGATGTCATGCAATTTCCCATTTAATTGGATTGGTGAAAATGGGTAAGAATAATGTAGACTTGGTAAGGTTAGTGTAATTTCGATAAATGTAATGTGCAAGTTATGGCCATCCATTTTGGCCATATGAGAAGGATTTGTGCCATGTGTTTCTCGTTAGAAGCTTTTTTTGGTGCTAATTATATTTCAATTTGCAGTTTCCAGAGATATATTGTACTCACTGTAAAAACCTGTTGGGAGCTCAGTTCCAGACTGATAATGAGGAAAGAGTTGAAAATGTTGTAGGAAAAATGTGATAAGAGACTAGACAATATTTTTGGCACACTTTCATTCACATGTAGACATTTATATGTACACAATATCACAGTCTAATTTTGTTTTTAGTTCTGGTGTTATTGTGGAATATTTAAGGTGGGGCAAAATTAACAGCAGATCCTTGTAATCATTTTTTTCCCAATTTCTAAGGCAGATATATTTATTTTATCAAATTATTATTATTATTTTTTTCACATTATTGGATAGCTCCTAATTTTTACTGTTACTGATGTTACTGTAACAATTTCTGTACACATAAAATGCACATATTGATGAATGTTAAAATACCTCATTTCTAAATAACTTGCATGAAAACAAACTAGGAATTCAGGAACACGCTTAATTGAGAGAGGCTGACAACCAGTATCTCTGGTTGGTCAAGTGTACAGCTTCAGTTGGGGAGCTTTCTTGCTAATATATACAACATTTTAGTAGATGGAGCATGACAGAGAGAGCAAGCAATACCCCTTTTCCACTTTCCCATTGGAGTTGTGCTGTGCCAGGGTGATTTTGGGACCTTTTCCACTGGCTCCAACTTGGATTGAGTCATACTGAGGGGAGGAGAAGCAGCCTGACATCTTTGCTTGTGCTTGGTCATGACAATATCTGTACATCATCCACGTTTTGCTTTGTTTTTCCTCACTCCACCATCTTTAAACGTAAGAAATATACAGAAAAGCTTTGCAGCAGTGCCTGGCATTTGTTTTGTGACAAAACCACAAGGAACGACAGAACAGCGTTGCCTTGGTCGTATAATGACGTTCAGGCTGTAAAATGACATTCAAGCTCTCTTAAATATTTGGGCTGAAGCTGCCATGGAGGAACAGCTGCTGTCTTCACAGCAGAATGAGCGGGTGTTTGCCTGCAATAGCTCTGAGCTGGCTAAGGCCGGCTCCATGACAGCTGTAATGCAGTGTTGGGAGGAAATTAAACAAAAAAACAAAGCATTATGGAAAGAAATGAATGCTCAAAACCACCAAAGCATATGGAGTGGTGCTTTTTTGCACTGCAACTAGTTAATAGTTAGTTTGCTAGTTTTCTAGTTTACTATGCAACATATTTTCTGTTTAAAACATTCCCACATTTTATATATGTAGCAATGAAAACAAAGTGGAGACAGGTGTATATAAACAAAAAAATACTGAAAGGACCAAACACAAACTGTGTACTAAAAATGTTTTACACCTTGAACAAAAATCATGGTCAACAAAAGTCTCAAGCCAAAGTCTCCAAAGAGCAACTGCTATGCTTCTTCACAGCAGAACATAGATGCTGAGTGTCTGGACAGACAGGGCCATTGAACTGTTATTTTACCACATGTACTAGTTTCCACACTTAAACTGTTTGCAGTGATTTTTGATAATCATAAGCATGCTTGTGTAGATTTATGCTGTTTTATCACCAAGTAAACTAGTCCTCAACTCAGAATTTATCTGAAGAGATAACTAACAATAAGTTTGCTACTTACCTGTCTAATTCATCTTTTTAGCCAGCTTTTAATTTACAAAGCTGGCTAGCTGGTTGGCAAGTGCTACCAACTTTGTAGTTTGCTAGCAACTCTGTACTGTTGTGGGCTCTCCTGTCAGATGAAGCTATCAATCCCTATATTGTCATGCTAGTAGCAGAGCTGAAATTAGTAGCTTGTGTGAGTCCTACGTAAAGCCAGTAGGGTAGCTAGCAGATGACAAGCAATAGCATTGGCTAGCAATGTCCATTAATGACACATACCAGAACTCCACTCTTTTCATTTGTTTAGTGGGGTTTTTGCCAGTGGGAAAAGAAATTGAGTGATGTTACTAGACAAGCAGACAGCCTGTGTGACCCTACTGGACTCAAATGTGGCAGTGAAAAAGGGGCATGAATGACTGATGGTGATCTGTGCTCAAAGCAAGTGATGTGCTATTCATTTTAAAATCATAAATGAACACTTGCACACCCATCTCAAATAAAATCATCCAACAGCTTAAGTCCAATAATATACATGTTGATTGCAGCAATCCCATATGTAGTAAGAAGATACAGCACATATCCTGCATGTCTTGCAAAAGCACACCTATTTCTCTGGCAACTTGATTTTCAGTGGAGTTTTCTTGGTGACAGGGTCAAATGTCAGCTACACAGGTGTCTACTCTCTGATTAAGCTGACATGTCCAATTTTTCTGACAGCATGTGACCAAAAACAGAAGAAAAAAATGAAGTAGTCAGCTATATTCCTGTAGAAGCTCTTGTTGCAAATAGCAACAGTTTTATACAAAGAAAGTATAGTGGTTAATAGTAATAGTGGTTCAGTGGTGTAGTGGTCTAAACTTCAGGGTTAAATCCCTGCAAAGACAGTTTCATTTGGCACCTGGTTCCTTTCCTTGTCTATGCCGCTCTCACTACATCTCATTGATTTAGATCCAAAATGCCAGCACATGTCACACTCCAATGGTAATTTTCCATTGGCTGTTGACAGTCTGCCCAAAACCTTAGCTTGTGAAGCCAGCGTGTGTTTATATAAATTATTAGAGATGAAGTCCTTTCCACGTAGTGTTTTTGTATTGCTGCATTGTTTAATATGGTTATGAAACTGAAGTGTAACAGTTTCCATGTGGAAACTGAACTGCCATTACATTTTGAATCAAGCCACTCAGGAACATTTTAGGCAGAGTTGACAGGAGAGTCGAGTGATCCATATGGCCAAAGGAAGTGAGGAGGTCTGGAAGGATTATGTAACAGTAGAGACAGGACACTACAGTGGGGCGAAAGGATTCAGTCACAGAAGAGATGTTTCAGCTGAGTGACTGGAATGAAAGCCATATGGAGTGAATGAATGAAGCTGAAAGTCATGGAGACTTGAAAATGTTTTGTGTGTACTTCCAGTTATGTGTGTGTGTCTATGATTTAGTTTTTATTATTTAGTTTTTTTCTGTCATATCATGTGGGCATTTGTAGAAATGAAGGTCAGCATTAAGGGCTAATGTTCCAAATTAATGTTTTAATAATGATTTTTAACTTTAACATTTGATTCCTTTTAGGTCAATTCTGACAGGACTTTTTGCACCAACATCGGGAACAGCTTTTATCAATGGGAAAGATATCCGCACAGATATGGATGCCATCAGGAAGGATTTGGGAATGTGCCCCCAACACAACGTTTTATTTAATGAGTAAATATAAATTCACCTTATCTGAATTTCATTATTTTGCTCATACGTTAGTGTCAGAGTGAGTGCATTAGTTTAGCATTTTCTGATGCTTAATATTTTTATGATATTTTATTTTGTGTCTGTGTTGCATAGATTACAGAGTGAGTGTATTATAAGACTAATGTCCTCATTATGCAACCCAGATTCGTTAAGTTACAGTGGAAACCAAAGAAAATAAAGCATTTTGTCATTAATCATCTGTGTACTTAATCCATATATGTAATGGATTATGCAGTCCAGTTCCTAGCCTCCATTATGAGATAATATCTCTTTTGATGCATGTATTTTCTTTGACTATGTGGCTATCACTGACTTTATCTCCTCTGCATCCATTGTACAGCATTCGTAATATTTATCATTAATAATATCTGTGTACACCATAACAATGTGAACAACTGTCCCATTGTGCTGTTGTACACATGCAATAACATATATGCTGTGATGTGATTATATCATCTGTATAAACTAATAATGTATACTATTGTAGTAGTGTTCCTGGCTCATGCTATGTAGAATATACAGTATATTTGGTTTTGTGTACACACACTGTCGTGCTTTGGTGTGAGTCGCTTGGTACCACAGCATATGGTACATCCTCTTATCTGCTTGGATTTAGCTATTGTCTGCTGCTTTCATGCCACATCTATAAGCACTGCTTTTACCATTGGCTTATATTTGTGCTGCCACAATGGATTAGACCAACTACATCTAGCAACCTAGAATTTCTCTGTATTAAGCTTTATGGTTTGGTAATATTGATTGTATTTTATGTATTATCATTGTTATTAATCTTACTTTCTTTTAAGCCTGACAGTGGAGGAGCACATATACTTCTATGCACGTTTAAAGGGCAGAAGCTCAAAAGAAGTGAAAGTTGAGATGGACCAAATGATTAAAGATGTTGGGTTGCCGCACAAACGGAAAGACCTCTCCAAAAACCTGTCAGGTGTGTTCCGTGTAGTTTAGCTGCTTTCACATAGCATTTAATGAAGCCTTTATCTTGTCTTATGATGACAGTCTCCTCTCAAGTGTTAACCTTTATGCAACGAGCAACCCCCGCAGTGTGTGTAATCACTTGCAAGAAAAATGTGTCTGATGAAGTGGCTTCAATCCAATTCACTGGATTTGAACAATAATAATCTGTGAAATTTGACTTTTATGGTCTGGTTGTGTTATGGGTGAGCTAATATGACATTTACACTGCATTATCGGTACAAAGTGCACGTGCACTTTCAAAGTTTGGCGTGTGCAGTCAGTCAGGACCACATGATTTGTTCTGTATTCCAATCTGTTTGGGTCTGTTTCGGCTATTAGAAGCTATTCTGTATGCTCTTTATGACATTTAAGATGCTGTAATTTTTTCATAATGCAAATTAAATATGTTTTTGTAAAATGTTTTTCTCTCCCTCAGATAGTGTTTCTTTATATGCACGCATGGATAATGTAATTTATATAGGTGTGTTTGCAGCTGTTGTATGATTGTTTTATATGAAACTATATGTCCTTGGTTTGCCACTGACATTGCACGCTGTCTTAGCAGTTGATCGTTAAGTCCGTCAGGGGCTCATAATCTAGAGCATTTGCTCTTGAAAGCACCTACAAACAGCAAATCAATATCCAGCAAGTCTGAACTGTTAACAGAATCACATCATGTTAGGCTGAGGATTCTGTTGGCCTCTAGGGAGAATGTGATGGTTGGTTCTATGCATAGACATGAGGAGAGACCTAGCTAACACTACCAAAGTAGCAGCCCAGCATATGTTAATAAATATCTTATGGATTGACAGAGTTGGTGACTGGGTGATTTTGTATGTTACCAAGGTATTTTTTGTACTTTTTAACCTCTGAACATGCTAGCAAAAATATCAGGCCAGGTAACAAGCATAGTACTAGTTGTAGCCATATTCTGAGGTGTTGGCAGACACTAGGATTCCCAAATTTAGAAACTAATTCGCAGAGTTTTTTTTTTTAACTCTGTAATAAAGGAACAGTATTTTGGGTGAAATGTCATATTGTTATCAAAATATCATACATGATAAAAAGTGGAATGTTTTTGTTGATAGGTGGAATGCAGAGAAAACTGTCTGTGGCCATAGCGTTTGTGGGAGGGTCGAAAATAGTCATCTTGGATGAGCCCACTGCAGGTGTGGATCCATATGCCAGAAGAGGAATATGGGAACTCCTGTTAAAATACAAACAAGGTATGTCATGATAGTACAATGGAAGGTAGGTTTATTGCAATTATATGGGTTAATGAGCAGAAAAGACAACACATGGGCAAAACATGGATCCATTTTTGTGATTTGTTATCAAGAAATCTGTCCAGGCTTTTAACATTACTTGTAAATTCTCAAAGTGAGAGCTTATTTGGTTGATATGCTTTTTTTACTGTTGTGGAGAAACATTTCATCTCCTAATACTCCATCTAGCAGTTTTTTGTTTTTTAATCTTTTTTTACCTTGATTCAATTGCATTCCTTTCAGCACATTTCCACTGTGTTTAAAGGCAGTTTTTCATCAATGTGAAGTCTTGCACAGTGTAACATCACAAGAATACCATGGGGAACCCTTTGTAATACGCCTGTTCAGAGCAAAATGCCTGTGGTTTAGATGTCAGATATAATAATGTGTCTTCACGTTTCATTTCAAAATACATTTACCACATTGGTGCTTTTCAGCCGTTCAGCTGCTTGTCACTTTGAGGTTCTCAGTTTGATTTGTTTATATGATTTGTGATGAATTAACATGGGCCATTATATGAATTTATTTTCCAAAGATGTCTCTATGGGTAGTTTTAATTAGGTGACATTTTAACTCCATTTGCCATTAGTTTTGCTCTCAATGATTAAGTGCCTTCCCTCCTCTCTCAAGCTTGAGATAATTGTCCTATCATGTGCCCCTATATCCCTACAAATGAAGTGAATGTAAGCATGTAAGTGATGTTTTGACACCTCCATTGGTGTCCAGTTTCCAAATTACCTTCAAAAGACTACAATGGGAATTACACGGTGAACATTTTTTCCATTTCTAAGAATTCTTTGCTCTGCTTGGATCAAGGTTTTGTGGGTATTTTAGGTTGAAATGTAAGTTCTCCTCTTGCTGGCACATTGCTTGGATCGGTTGAAGTTTGTTTGACATTAAGGCTCAACATCAAAGCGTCTGTCAAGTTTTGTTTTTTTGTTTTACTTATCCTCCTATTTTATTAATAGAAGTTGATCTAGGGAATAATTGCATATTTAATTCAAAAGAAAGCATGCAAAGTGGTATGTGTGTTTTGTCCTGTAAAAATGGAAATCTCAAAATATTGTGCAGTACCTGTCAGGGGTCAGCTAAAAGTGTGACCTGAGTATTATATACAACCTGTTATTACAGCTTTAATTACTTTCAGTAAATGGAAAAAAACTAATAAACAGATGTCCTAATTTGAGCCTAGTAATTGCATCCACAAACTGGGTGTGGTATTTGATTTGATTCTGTGGGGCAATCATGACACATACTGTAAGCCTAAAAGACCACAGTGCTAAAATAGGGAACTCAGTATGATGAATGAAACTTTGCTAAAGTGCTTTGAGATTCTTCTGCTTATCATTAGTCTATAAGAGATAATAATGAGCTGTTCAGAGGAAGGAAAAATGGTGTTAATTCAATCAAATCGAAACATCGTTAAGAAAGCAATCTGCAGTTTATTGGGGAAAAAAGTCAATGAGTGCTAATTAGGAATTTTTTTAGCAATACCTGGAGCAATATATTCATGAGCTCGTTTTCCCACTATCTTGTCAGAAAATTGGCCACCACAACGTGATTGCCGTCATCCGTCCCTCTGGCCAACTTTCCTGCTCCTCTCCTTTTTCCTTCTCAGGAAATCCAGTTACTAATTGGAATACCTTATCTGGGGAGTTCACATCAGCATAGTTTATGTGATTATATCAGGAAATGTGTTTGCAGCTTGCATGGAATGAAGCTTCACTTGTAGCTTTTGAAGAAGGAGACTGCCAACTGGCAACATATTCTGCAGTACACTGACCTATCCAGTAAGACAGCCACCATGCGGGGCATGAAGGGATCAAGTGCCTGCTTTGCTGTACTTTACTGAGACAACAGTCTGTAATGCCCATGTGTATGATGGTCTGAAGATCCAGTATATTAAATGTAAGCTTAGATCCAAAGGCTTTGAATGCAGGAAAGATTTATTTTAGATTCATAGTAAAAATTCTCACCATTTTTTCCCCATTCAACTCATCTGATACTGAGTGCGCATTAGTAAACCTACCAGCACAATAATAACTACAGTGGGCCTTGTTTGAAAGTACTGTCCACTTTGATTTGAAGTTGACTGCCTATTCTGAGTACTGCAGACTATTTTTTTAAACAGTTCAATGCATTATTTACATAACTGCAGCTTCATAAGATATTCTGTTACACGCAGTGTAAACGTGCCACATGGGGTTTATTTTAGAAATCTGAACATGTAAATGGCTTCAAATAAAATCTTCAGCATAGGTGATTTCCAGTGCCTTCAATATGTGCAGGCAACATTGGCAGTTATAAATAAATAAATAAAAACCTAATGAGAAGTGGAAAATGAATTCTGTACCCCAGTGACCTGACCTTTCGGAAGTGGAAAAAAAGGAAAGCACACTGTGATTAATCTTCAGGTTCATAACATCATCTCCAATCACTCAACCGTTACATTCCTCACTCTGTACTTTACCCGTAGTATTTCCTTTCTGTTTCATTATTTATAAAGCTGCTCCTTCCAATGCATTTTTTTCACTAAATGGCTTGCATTCAGGTATGTTTCACAACCTTTCTTAGCATCTTTTCACAAAGTTATTAAAACTCCTTTTTTCAGTTTTAAAAAATAAAATAAACTCCACACAGTGGTACTATATCGCCACCACGATTCCCTTTGCAACCCCCAAAAAACTAGGCCAAGATGTGTGATTTCAGGTTCATATCATGTCAGATATGACCTTACAGTTCCAAAAATACCTTCATCAAGTTTTAATAAAAGTAAAACTGTTGGTATTATCCATATGATAAAAATGTAAAATTAAAAGATGTGAGGTACTGTATGTCAGTGCTTAAGTGCAAATCATGTATCATGGACAAAAAATGTGATACATCAGTAGACTTGATCTACATTATTTGACTTCCTTTAGTCTTGTTAATGTACATTTTGTTTCAAAAAATGATAATATTACAAGATTTACCTCTGCTTATCCTTGTTAGTAAGCTTAGTGGCAGCTAAACAGTACAAATTAACTGTTATGTCTACTTAAAATTGTTGGGCTGCAGTGTGGTATGAAGGGACTTGACACTTGACATGTCATACTGTAACCATTTTTAAAGGACACTGGTGCATTGGAATAGACTGGTTGTGTATTGCTTATGAATGTGTCAGTGTTGTACTGGACATTTCCTGGCATTGTTTTAAATTTTTCTGAAACATTCACCTGGAAAGTATGGGTATTGCTAGATCATTGTGTATGCTTAGGAACTTACTGACTTCAGCAGGAGCTCATGTTGATAAGACTTGAATAATGTATTGGATATTGTGGCCAATCCTCTACTTTTAAAGAACAATTCACCAGTTATCCATTGAGATGTGAGCAGATTCAGGTCCTTAAACCATATTCAGTGTGTTCAAAAGCAGAGCACTACAATAGTGGCTCGACAGGAGTACATTTAGCTGTCGAAGAGGGTTAAAGGGTATGAGGGAAAAAGGTTTAGCTTTCCAAACTGAAGAGCAGAGCACTGTGTGAAACATGCGCTAATGACCTCTTTGTGTGTCCTTATCCAGCCAATAATGTGACCTAAGGGGGTATGAGACTAACTAGCTCTCAGAGAAAACCACACGTCTCAGCAAAGCCTGAGCTCTTTTCAAAATAATAGTCCCATTTTGAACAAAAGTCCACATGGTTAGTAGTTTCGGCAGAAGTCCTTCCAAACGTGCATGTGAACCACCCATCCTGATAAGGGCTATCATGTCAGTTTCATGTCTCTGCATTTGCATGAGCAATGTACAGTATGTACATAATTATGCTTTGTCTCTCTTACAATACCAGTCTGATCAAGATCATTATACCTGTTGGAATGCATTTTTCAAATGATATCTCTACATCTTGCATTACTAATACTGTAAGTCAATGCAGTTCATTTGTCCATTTAAAAATATGGACCTTGATGAAATATGGGCATTCTTGCTTTGCAGGACTGCGGTCCCATTTGGGATCTAGTGCTTTGGTGAGCCTTTGCAAAGCTGCAAAGCACTGCATCAAGGGAAAGCTCAAGGTGATAAACTGCATGAGTCATAATTAGCTCATTAAAATGTAGTCAGCTTGAGAGGGGGGGAAAATGCACTTTATTGTATTCATTGGAAATTCAGTTTTAACAGTATGGCTGTCAAGCTCTGAGTTGCTGTTTGAGGACAGACTTTGCTGAGTTTTGCAGCATTGTCAAGATGAATGAAATGCTTACCAGTGCCTTCCAACTGCTGCTGCCATAGAACAGGACAAGGAAACACACAATGACAAGAGAACATCAGCAGGTCATCTAGAGGTGTAATGCATAACTAAGGTTTTTCACCTGTACTATAATTAGCTTAGGGTACCGAAAGTATGGCCACAGTAGCAATATTAATTTTTCTATGAATTTGTTTCAAACGTTTCAACCTGAAACAAGAATGAAGAGTTACATTTATCACACAACTCAAATACAAAGCCCCATAGAATGGAAAGATTAAATCAAAACATTAAATTGAATGCATAATATTCTATAGCCTGTGAAAGGAATGCTGAGAGTGAACATGACGGTCTATGGACATTAACACTTAAAGCTCCACCACCTGAACATGCTTACCATACAGTGTACCATCTTGATATATTTGATTACAAAATAGTACCAGCAACTAGTATTTGTTTGGGTTTCCTTACTACCCCAGTCTATCTAAAGATAAGTAGGATATAAGAGGAGAAATTTCTTTAAGACTACTCAGGTTGGTTATCAAATATTAATCTGACATGAGTTAAATGAGTTATATCCAAACATAAAATACTATCATAGGAAGGTTGTTTTTTTTGTTTTGTTTTTTTTTTGATAAACAAACCTCAATCTAGTCTAAATCCATGCTCCGCAACAGCCATAAAATAATCATGGTGTCCAAGATTTTTTCGGAATCTTACAATGTTAGTTAATTTGATATAGAATTATGAACAGTACTTTTTTTTATTTTCTTTTCTCTCATTTTTTCCTCTAAAACAGCAATTGTTCATTATTCACTGTGCGTTAGAAGTTCTTGTCAGCTGAGCTTATAAGCTTTGACACTGAATATGATACTGGCAGAGACTGACTGGCGAAAAGAAACTATAACCCATCACCACTGGAAATGTAGTTGTTTACAGTAGTGCTGTTTTCTTATGATTTACTACCAAAGAATGGCTGTTGACTGAACTTTCTAAACCTTTTGATCCATTTTTATCAATAAAGTTGATATACTGAGAATTTGTCCTCTGTGCTTTCCAGCTGATATGCTCTCTCTCTTCTTTACGGAATTGGAACTTACAAAAACACAATGTATCAGTGTGCTAATGGAATAACATCAAAGCACAACACCAGACATGGTGGTGCTTTGATATGAAGGATATGAGATATATCGGTGTTTACAATGAATCGTTCCTATGTTATCTCATTTTGGTAGGTCGCACCATCATCCTCTCCACTCATCACATGGATGAAGCTGATATCCTTGGGGATCGCATTGCCATCATTTCCCATGGGAAGATGTGCTGCAGCGGCTCCTCACTCTTCCTAAAGAAGTGTTTTGGGAGTGGATATTACCTCACTCTGGTCAAAGGGGGAGCTGAGAAAATGTCCACACAACGCAATGGCATTGCACAGACCCAAGCTGTGGAGGTAAAAGTTTACTCTCTGTGTACTAGTCTAAGAAACGCAAAAACAGGATTTAATATTGCTTGTATATATGCACAGACAGACACACACACACACACACACACACACACACACATATACACACACATAACCAATGCTGTTGCTAGTAATAGCAGCTGGCTCAGTATGACCACTCTCATTTTACTTAGTATGATGAACCCAAGTCTCCTTATTGTTATCTGTTGAGATGCTACTGTGCCATAATTTTGATTTTTTCTGTTTCTAATCTATTATCTAGCTTTCAAATAATGCAGAGATGAGCGACAATGGTAAACTGTCATGCTTAGTTGATACCTATGAAAAATTGTTTGCGCAGATGATACCTCAAAGGTATCTACTGTAGCTAGCTATGGCCAAGTATGAAAACAGAGTACATATGTTTTACTTGAGATGAGACAGGTAAGCAGCTAAAAATGTCTAGCTAATATTAACAAGGATGTTACGATTCCAAGTAAGATTCCCAAATCAAGGTATGACTGCATTGAGATATGTTTTGTGTTGCTATGTCCAGAATTTCAAAACAAATGTGTTACTGCAGAATAAATTAAAATAAGATTTCATTGAGCTTTTTGATGTGAGATGTATGTAATTATCCAATTAACACTTAGACACTAAATTTCAAAGGGTTAAGCACTCCAACTGTCAGAGTCTTGGCTAAATGTATCCATATGTAGTGTGCATGTACTATCCCAGTAATTTTTACTAAGGACCTGTTTTTAAATGCCTACATATTCCAATATATTTGCTAAGTTGGTGGTCGGATACACAGTATGTCATTTCCCATGAAGAAGGCGATGAAAAACATATTTTTGTCTTTTTGTCTAACAATGTTACAGACTCTCACTTGATGGATAGCTTGTTGGAATGCTTTTAAAAGATTGCAAAAAACAGAATAAAATCCATCATTCTCTCTGAATTTAGAATGTCACACTGAACAGCAGGGGGGTTATCAGTGCCATGAGGAGGCAAGGTGTAGCATCCCATAGCACTGCCTAAAAACATATCCTCTAACATCACAGTTAATGGTTATTCCATCAGCAGTGAATGCATACAAATTATAATATATGGTGGCTTAATTTTAAACTTTGTAGGTTTTAATTTTAAAAATTGTAGGTCGAAATGGTAAGAATCTCTTTTTCCAATAAATGTAGTTCTTTTTGTCAGAAAATTCAATATAGTACAAAAAAATTCATCAGCCTTAGTTTTTCTATTTTGTTGAAAGGAAGGTTTTTCTTGAATGCAAGAACACATTTAATGTATATGGACCTCATTCAGCGACAGACAGATTTGTTTAATTTTAATATTCTGTAATTGTTTCTATATTTGATATGCACAGTGGCGCACCATTCTCACATGATTGTTTCTGTTTAGTGGGCGTCCTACCCAGCATGAGAACTGTCTGAAACCATTTTTCTGCATGAGTCTAATAGTTATGACAAAAATACTCAAGCCAATTACTTGCAAAGCTTTACATGCCTAATTTTAATCAGTTACAGCAAATGGCTGTACTGCATAGAAGTCAGCAGGACTTCAGCAATTGCCTATTAATTTGACGCTGTTTTTGGGTGTTATTTGTTCAAATATAACAGTCATTTAGGAGCAAAACTTTGCATGCTTCCAGTCCAGCTGTGGCCAGTTTTCATGGCTCTCCATGTACAGGAAGGTGTTGTAGTAAATTGGTTTAAGACAGGCTTTGTTTAACAGATGATTGAACTGGATTGATGTGACTGGCAACCATTTAAGATTGATGTTGACATTGCTCTTATTCTGAATAAATGAAAACACTTTAGCTGCAATAGCTATATAGTATGGCTACATTTTGCCAAAATTGGGCAATGAAACATTGTATTAAATGTGGCATGGTGAGTTTATTTTAATTTGCCAATACATGTCATGCTTCAGCCTTAAGGCTAGATTATATAAGTGTCAGATGATCAGTAACTTTATGGATTAGGTGGCAACAGATTATGCATCATGACTGTAATCCCTGGCACCATTAAAACTCATGATAAGGAATTAATGAATATTAAGAGAGGATCCAGTGGTATCAAGGGCATGTTTCGGCTGCCAGTGAAGGGCACTGGCAGCCGACAGAGGTGAGATCGGCCAACCAAATCCTTTTCTGATGAAATGTTAAATAAATAAAAGAATCATCATTCAAGAATGCAACAATCAGACAGCAGCTGGATTGATTTTTGTAATATGTTACAAAGAATTGATATAACCTCACTCCCAAATGCGGAGACTGTTGGACAGTCCCACATCATGTGAGTGAAAGTACCAGGGACTCCTTGGGAACAAAGTGAGCATGTAGAACCAGGGGCCAGTCAGTTCAAATCAGCTCCCAGAGTACTTCAAATGCCCATAGCTCATAAAGATGTACTACTACAACTATTGCTGATAATATAATTTTAATAATGTCTATTTTTTAAATCAGAATCTGAAATAATAAATCTTGTCATTCTTCATCGCATTGCATCAATTCCCCTAGTACATCATATGCCCATAACTCATTTAGATGTAGTAGTACCACTACTACTACTGGTAGTAATGTAATTTTAATAATATCTCCTTTTTTTAATTTCAAAATCTTACACAATAAACCATCTCATTTTTCAACTTGAACTTTTGCTGTCAGTGTTTTGAAAGTACAGAAGTTTTTATTATTTAAATCAAATATTTTAAGAATTAGAGGGATGGAATAAAGAACAGTGCATACCCTGTCTCTCCTTGAGTCTGATATCATAAGCACTGAATCCAAATCAACTCTTGAATATTGTGAACCCCTTGCGATTCGTCTTATGTCTTGAAATTGATCCAGTGAAATAAAGCAGTAATTCCTGGTCTGCCTGCCTTTAAGGAGTACCTTCCAAAAATCCAAGAGATATTTTTATGAGACAGAAGGATATGAATAACACACTGCCTAAATCACATCTTCAAATGAATGGTTATCAGGCTGAAAACAGAAGTTAAAGATATATCAAATGAGTGTTGTACTAATTGTTGCTGAATGCATTGTGCATTGTTGTGTATTTGTGTAAATTTGAGGGGGAGAGGTCAGTTGTTTTTAACCATTTTAAACAATTATCCCAATTCATCTTTCTCATGTCATTCAATCATTGGTAAGTGCAGTAGCAGTTGCAGTTTGATTACACTCAAAACAAATGAAAAGGGCAATGGTGTAAGTTGTAGGTTGTGTATCATCACTTGGTATGCCCTGTCATTATATTACCTCCTTTTACCTCTCCAATAAACAGAGAGAGGACTCATCTCAGAGATCCAGTCCAGATGAAGGCATTGGAAGCCAGTGTGGGAGTGACCCAGACCTCTCAGGTATGGAAAATTTGTATCCAGCAGGAGTATTCGATATTTTGAAAGCTGGAACCCTTCCCTACTAACGCCAAGCAGCAGCAAGGAGACACATATTACCTCATATTACTCAAGTACATTAGTGTCCATTCCTTGTTTAATGACTGCAATTACCTATTATAGACTAAAATCAATAGTCTGGGATGTATTCTTCTGAACAGCAGCCTGATAGATTAAAAGCAAAATGCTGCTCGATTGGGGATTATATATATATATATATATACTGTATATATACACACTGATCTCAGGGGACACAGTTAGTATAAGTCAGATTAACAGTTTACTGCCCAGTTATTACTCACACTGATGATTTTTCTTCACTGGCACTGGTTATACTATAGTAGATAATCCAACGCAAGCCATTTTGACCACAGTTTACTTTGCGTGAAGAAACTGGATATGGATTATTGAACATAATGTGCATTATTGGTCACAATATATGTTTAAGTGTAACTTAATAAGACCTCTGGAAAGCATACATAACACCTTCAAGGGCATGGTATAACCATTTAGTTACAATTAAGTATCCTTCATCAACTGCAGTGCTTCAAGATGTAAATAATAGGTCATGGCCAGCTCTACTGTCATATTAAAATAATGCACAACAGTCCCTAGGCAGAAATGAAAGCCACTGCAGAGTGCTATATTTTAATACAAAAGCTTCCAGTGGATTATTTGGCATAGACCATGGCTAATTTCCATCTGAATAAATACACATTATACAGAGAATTTGTATTTCTGTTTGCATTGCCATTTGCTTGATAACAAACTTCACTTTCCTGTTGCTCTAAAAATTTGACATTGGAAAAAACCCCAAAAAACTGCTAAATTTAACAAATTTAAAAAAGGATAAAATAACATGGTAGGAATACAGGTACCATTAGCTAGATAACTAGGTAGGAGGCCCACACTTTTAACACACAGACATCTTCTACAGCATGATAGCTTGCAGGAGTCCCATATTAACACCGATGTTATGCCTCCTTGGTGTAACTAGCTAGCAGCACCTGGAAAAACAGCCTGATTCTACAGTTATAGGTGCGGTATAGCCAGGCATTAAAATGTTTCAGCTGTCCTATTGTTGGAAATTAATACAGACTCTCTTAATCAATGAGAACCTTTTCTTTGTCTGAGCTGTGGTATAAAATGATTTTGTACACACTAATTAGAAAAAAAATAAAGCATTGGAATGAATGTGGTAGAATGTGTTATATCACCACACCATGCTTATTAAAGTGTTATGCATGTTTCATTAAATCTTTGAAGTAAGGCTTTGAAAGCATGACCGAATATATATGCCTAGTGTTTTAGTGCAGAATGAAGTTAATGTAGTTGAACATTTTGTTTTGTTGGCTTCACAGAAAGAGGCTGTGTCTGTCTTTGTTATTTGCTGTTTGCTCCTTTTTATTGGGTAAATCTTTTTATTTTCATTTGCATACTCTAGGCAACAATTTCTACCTTTGTTTGCTAATGATAGTTTGTAGTTTTGTAAAACGGACAGCCAGTTTGGCCAAATACTGGCAAGCATAGAAAAACAAAACTGATTTTCTACAGAAGTGCAAACTTTCTAGTGCATGTATTCACTGTAATAGGTAACAATGCACAATGCTACAGCTCAGCTATATTTTATCCTACTGTATTTTCCTTCATTCTTCTACTGTATAGCTTTCAAAAATTCACATTATCCAATCAACCAAGCAAGACATCTGCATCACACATTATGTCATTACAATCCATAACCTTTTCCCACCCTGTAATCTTGCTCTCCCGTCAGGCATAAAAGCTGTCAGTGTTCTTCTGTGGAGACATGTGCCTGAGGCTGTTTTCCTAGAGAGCATTGGCCAAGAAATCACCTATATCCTGCCCTACATAGGAGCTCAGGATGGCACATTTGCCCTGCTCTTCAAGGAGCTGGACTTAGAAATGTCAAATTTAGGCATAACAAGCTATGGGATTTCAGACACCACTCTGGAGGAGGTAACAGATGGTCAAGTTTTGTTTCTTAAACGCATATTCATAAAACATTTACCACCACTGTGAGTGTACAACTAATGTGGGTACAGCTAAATGAAAATTGTAAAACTAATAAAGTCTGTTTTTTAAAAGAAGAATTATTGTTTGCTTAAACCTTTTTTTTTTGGTTGTTTGACATGCAAAGGCAAAGGCAACTTTTTAAGTTACAGTATGGACAGTGTGATGAAAACTGGTGTCGTAAAGGAATATGAAATGGGATTTTGTATTTATTTCTGGCATGCATACAAAGATATTTTTCCAAAGATCTATAGTTACTTATGCTGAGCAGTTGCTGCTGTGAGCAGTCTGTGCTGTTTGAATGTGTGTGTCCTTATATGTATTTTTTTTTATTTTGATGGTAGCTTTGTTTTATAACGTTTCACATGTTGTATTCTTTCAAAAACAACATATTGATTTCAAAAATTACCTATTTACTTTCAGACTTGTTATCACAGTTAATTCACAAATCAATTTAGATGTTAATATGTTGAGATATATTGGAACAGTAACAAATCTACCATTTCATTCAACAGATTTTTCTGAAAGTGGCAGAAGACACAGGTGTAGATGTGGAAATACCAGGTAATACAATATGAAAGTTAATCCCAGGATGTTAAACTTGTTCCTGCTCTTTTTTTTTTTTTTACACTTTTACTTTATAGTCTCGTCTCTGGTATACTTACCCCATTTCAACAACCCTCACATCAACCCCTATCCCAGCCCCCCCCACACCCTCCGACACAAACACCTGCAAATTGCATAAACCCATATCCCCCCCCAGCATCGTCTCTGGTAAAATGAAGTGATAATATACTACAGTGATTTAATTTGTCTTCTATTCAGATCAAAAGGACACATTATTAAGAGACTGGAAGAGAAGTTCAAGAGAATTCAAGCGTCACAGTATAGCCAATGTTGGTTCCAGTTCTGAGAACTTAATCTCTGGAAGTGGTATGTACTTTTCATTGTTTGTTAGCTCTGTAGAAAGGGACTTTGTATAGAAGAAATATCTCCTGTTGCAAACCTTCTTAGGTAAATTGACTCAATGGCTCTCTCCTGCTCATGTCTCAAGTATGTTGGTGTGGCACAGCACAGACTACTCTGAACTAAGCCATGCTATATTTTTTTCTTGCCTCTCCTTTTGCATATACCATTGGGATTAGAAGCAAAATGGAAGTTTGCAAATCGTGTTGAAGGTATGTGTCTTGAAACATAATCTGTCGTTTTCAATGAGCTGCCCCAGCATCCAGGAAATTGCTGTGTTTCCTGAAGCTATTGATCTTCCAGTTGGTTGTTTCATGTTGTTTCATAGTAATATGTCACCCTGTAAGCCCTGTAAAGGTCAGTCACCAGCTCCTTTCACATCAAGCTTCATCAAACACACTGGTGATTTGCCATTGTTAAAAAGCTGGCTTTACTGTTAGCTGACTATTCACACAAGACACAAGACAGACATTGCCAAATTACTGCTAGTACAGAACAATTTACGTTGCATTAGGCAAAGCTGCCTTTAACCAAATGTGACATTTTATATGCGCTGTATCATTCTATATCAAAAAAGCGGCCGGTAATGGTTACTGACACTTTCTCTTCTTTTATGTAGGTTTTCTTTGCATTTATCATGCTTCAGCAGTAACAGTTGATATTATTTTTTTAGAATGTGCAGATATTGCTTGTGAGACTTCAGGAGTATGAGTATGATGTAATAGGACAGAGAATGCCATAGTAGTTTCAATGAGGGTAACAAAGTGTGTTTTCAACCAAATGTTAACAGGGTAGCTAAGTAAGAAGGGACAATTTTCTGCAGGTCAATGATTTGTTAAGCTCAGCGCAGTTATAACGGTAATGTATGGTTGCAAACTAAACAACACAATAATCACTATATGTATTTACACTGCTTGAAGCTGGCTTCAGAACCACCTCAAGGTCATGCAGCCACTATTTCTTTAAAGCCAACCTTGGTGCAGGTGGACTCCTTTCACACCGAAATGAAGGTGTCCCCTGTTCAACAATGAAATATGCCAATACGTTGGCTGGTTTACCATTACATTTGTTTTTCATTTTAGCATAACATTTTACATTTTGAAGAGAGCCTCTTAAATCTCCTTTAATAATGAAAATATTATTTTTGGTCCTTCAAATTACAGCAATCAGAGTTCAGAATCTACCACAACCTTCTAATTAAGTATTGCAATTTTAAGTTGTCATGATTTGTGAGCTGTTCTTCTCTGAATAATGACAGTATTTTCAATTAGCCATTCTACCACCCTATTTACGTAGATGTTTTTTTGTTTGGTTTGTTTGTGGGGACAGGAGGATATGCAGAAAGATAAATCAGTTGTATGTCAGAACAAGCACTGTACAGTAAATGTCCACTTGTCCAAAAATATACACCAAACTCTAGAAAATGAAATTTCCAAATGTTGTGACTTCTCCTAATTTCATATATTGTAGATTTAGAAAGTGCAGAGAAAACGAATGGGAAAGGCTCCAGAGTAATTACAGGATGGGAGCTGATCAGAAGGCAGTTCCTGGCTCTCTTCATTAAAAGATTCCACCATGCTCGCCGAAGCCGCAAAGGACTAATTGCGCAGGTACTGTATAAACAGACCAGCAATGAACTTACCAAACAATTTTCACTTCGACATACACTCTGTGACCAATCTTAATTAAACATATCACTTTAAAATGGTTTCTTTATCACTTTATCACAGGGTTAGTTTGCGTCACCCTTTTCAGGGCAGTTAGAAGTCTAGTTTACAGGGTATGTATGTTGGGATTTGTTCTTCTGCTGTTTATGTAGTCAACAACACTGAACTCTTTTGTGCATTCATGTGTGAATTTAATACTGTTACAACATGGTAAATTCATGGTAAATACTAAGCAGAGGCTCACACATTTAGACCTTGGGGAAATGTATATTAACCCAGAAAAATCTGTCTGTTGAAATCCACCTTCAGCAGCTATTGGAAGACTGCTGTCTGAGACCTTTATGGGGCTATAAAAACACCAGAGAGCTGACGCTTGATGGCTTCTGGTAGATTGTTCATTGCATGGGCTTTGTCACGTGAAATGGATTCATAAAACCTTGTTCTGAAAACTTAACCATAATATTCTTCATTTGTAGGAGAAAACCTCAGTCCCAGTATTATGTTTCCTGTCTGCATGCTGCATGTTTGGAATGAATTATCAGGATCTCAACTGTGCTGAATGTTTTATCTCATCTGAAAGCTTTAGCAGCCCCCAGTTGCCAAGGAGACAGTAATCGGTGTAAATTCTCGAAAAGCTGCACAAACTTCAGCAGCGTCAGTCTCCTTATCAGTGGCTAGCCTCCTCATTCACCGCGGTGTATGAGCCAAAGGCATGCAAGTGAAATAGATAAGGTTCTAGTGATTATGAAAAGCAGCTCAGTGAACCTATTAGGCTTTATTGCATACAATGAGTACCCTCAAAGCATGGGTGATGTTACCAGAATCAACACTATTTCACTGGGCAGTCAGCTCAGACTCCAGGAGTGTTAACCTCTCTTTATCACTCTTGTTTTTTAACCTACCACTCCATTGCAGTTTCGTTACGCTTTAAACTTGTGTCGTAGATTAAGTTTGCTATTTATTATATGGAGCTGAATTATCAGGGTGTAGGTCATTCATTATATGTTGCAGAGGCAGTCTCAAGTTAAATGGACAGGTACAAATACACATAAAAATATACTGAAAATCATATAATTCTGATGTAATACTGAATAGCATCCTACCAGTGGAGACACATATGCTTGTTAAATCATAGTGTAAGAATCCATTTTTCTAAAAAAGTGTTATTTCTTCTTGCCTTCAACATTAGTGAACTGAAATCTGAGTAAATGCTCCCTGTACATGGTGTACTGTACATGTGTCAAGTCACACTGTGGTGCTGTTCCTTTGTTAACTCAAAACTATAGTAATTACTCAATGTCAGTTCTATGCTTCCTTGATATTGTTTTAATGGGGAAAAAATACTGGTGTTTCACATCTTCTTCCCCCACCGTATTCAAGCCACTGTCGGGCTGACAAAGGACTTTAACATCATGTAAACAGCCCACGTTGTCAGCAGATATGATTGTGGTAACGTAATCTCTTCAAACAGAGCTATGGGGAATACAAAACAGATTATGGCATCTAAATCAGAAGCACTGATTTATGGGGAAAAGTTGGAACTGCCAAGGATGTCTACTTCCAGACAACACAGCTCTGTGATTGTCGTTGTTTTGTTCTAAGAGAAATGAGCTTTGGCACCTGCAGTTTGGTGTGTGGGCCTGGGATTGGAGGCACTGCTTTCTCAGCAGGGTTCCAGGTGCCACTTACATGATACATTATTTCACTATAACTGTTGGGTTTCAAAGAGTGTCGCCTGCTCTGAAGGTGGTCTCATTTTCCCGCAAAATCTGTGTGCTCAACCCTTTGCCAGAACATACCCATTTGATCCCACAAACAATAGGAACGCAAAGTCTCAAATGTCTTCTTTCACTGAAATGGTGCAGCTGGTGAAATTGGACAGGATTGGACAAAAAATCAATGTATTCTCCCTTTGAGAAGTGTTTTGTGGAATGCATTGAAGCACCGTTGTGGGCTGTTGTGATTGATGCAGTTACTGTAGGTTCCAGTATGAATGTATTGGTAGAGCAGAGTGGGGAATTGTTGCTTTCCTTTACACAGTACCAATATCCAGTCTCACAGATAATTACAGAAAAGACTAGAGCATGAATATGAGAGGGACGCAGTGAAATCCCTTTGCCCTTTTCTGTACTTTATTCTCAGGGACTGGGAATCTTTACAAAACTGAATAGGAATCATGTGATTTTGTGATTGTATGAGGAAGAGGAGGTACCCTGTAGCTACTGCACAAACTTAAAGCAAAGCTTTTAAATTTCCTTAGCAAAGATCTTCATTTATCCCTGTTTTTCTGGATATTTACAGTTACTGTTAATACTGAAACAATATCATTTGTCGCTCAAAGCATGCATTCCTAGAGATGTTAAAGTGCCATTTACAGATGTGAACAAGTGATGTGACGACTTAAGTTCGACTCCATAACAAAAATTCATGCACATATTCTCATTAATATCCATAAAGATATTATGCTTTGCTTACACATTATTCATTAATTATGTTTTTGCAGTTATATATAGGAGAAATGGAAAACAAACAAAAATGTTGGAAGTATTAGGTTGTGCAAATGTAGTTATTGTGATGGATACCGTTAGGAATAGAGCTATTGATATGAAAAATTTAAATTTCTTCTACTGTTTCATTTTACAGCCAAACTAATGAAAATAATGTTTTTAAAGAATGCACTAAGTATATTAGTGATGCAGTTTAGTGCATTTTCAGTTGCTAAGATATCATCTTCCCCACCTTGATTGTTGTAGTTAAAAAATTAAATTGTAAATAGCTCAGCTGTACTCCACAATCAAGGACATATTCTTTCAGCATCGTTGTCTTGTAACTTTGTTCACTCCAATTTTATATTTTGTTCAGTCTGAGAGTGGTTATTTCATAAACCTATATATAATTGTGTAATCATGTATTTTTGTTTTTCATTTTTAATGAATTTCAAGAAATTTTGGCACTTTCAAAAAGAGGTTCATATTTTGTTTTTCTTTCCAGGTGGTGTTGCCCGCTGTTTTTGTGTGCCTGTCTCTTATCTTCTCACTGATTGTCCCCCCTTTTGTGGAGTATCCCAGTCTGGAGCTACAGCCATGGATGTACGGGACCCCACAGTACACATTCTACAGGTAAGTGCCAGAAATTAAGAAGCACCGTATGCCCAGACCTGATATATATTACAGTTGCAAAGCAAAACTAATGCATTTTCACAGATTCATTCACATTTAGCTGTGGCACATCAATGAATCAAGCACTAGCCTGATGTTTTTTCAGGTCATCTTTCTATAGTGCTCTCAAACAATTGTCTTGACACTACTGTTCTCATATGTTCTTTATATTGATAACGCCTCTCACCCTCTCGGTTCAAGAACCCCAGTGTTTTTCTTTGTGAGTGTTACTAGAGCTACAGTATAACACAGGGCAAACTTCCAGGATGGGAGCTCTCCCTCCAAGTATCAAGTATCAAGTATCAGTGGTGTAGCCTTTGCAGGCCCCGAGTTACACTTCCACATCATTTGTATTCATTAGGATGATAATTATAAACCTGCCATATCGCATTGTGTAATGCTAAAGTGTATTTTCCAATAATATATTTAGTTCACCATTCATAACACTGCCTCATGTTTATTAGCACGTCGCAACATTGTAAATAATAGATAAGATGAGTTATGTGGGATAAACATGGTTCTGATACTGCAGGACTTCAGAATAAAGCCACAAGTGGAGGGCCTTTTTTGCAGACAATTTCTTAAGCTCTTGAGAGTGTCATATCTGATATCACTCCACATTGAATGTTTTGTTCAAGTTGTATGATCATTTGATGCCTGATCACTGACATTTATAAAAGGATTAATAAAAAAGTAATTCTTGCATAAATGAACTGATCAAAGTCAAGGACACAGCACAAAGCACAATAACAGGATGGAATGCCCCCGGTCTGTCTCTATAGAATTGACAAATCTCTAAAGCACAATCACTATCCGATATATGTGATATTGTGCACAGCAGGATGCTTAGGATTAAATATTCATCAAGGATTTCACTGCCAATAAACTGCCTTTGCATGACATCTGTGTACATCTCGCCAGTATCATTCATCTTGTTTAGTACGCCTCTGCTGGTCTGACCTTTTGGATTGGGTTTATGACTCTACAGGTACATACCCTCACTGGCCCAGCTTTTGGAAACTTAATCTCAACAATCAGAACAGTGAAATATCATTATACTTTTTGAAAACAATTGCTCTCTCATTGGTGTATTCATTTATTTTTTATACACTGTCTCAAAAGCTGATAATTAAGCATCCCATGTGCCTGCCAGCTAACCAGCATGTGATATCACACAGGCAAGAGGTTTCCTTATTGAGGTTAGTGATGAGTGTAATGCCTCTGCCTTTTAAACATTGGAATGAAATTCCCACAAGTCATACAACCAAACTCAAAGTGTTACTTTGAATGAAAAATAACGATAGACATGGTTCATTACCTCTTATGCATAGGATAACATAAATTTGTAGTATGTGTAATACATTTTGCATTGTTTTCTCTGTGCATCAGAAAACATTATGTACTGTAGCTGGTTACAGTAATCTGTGAAATCAGATCAAGATTTAGAGAACAGTTTTTTTGTAGTTTTTCACCATCTAGCATGGCTATAACATGTCCTTTATACAAGCTTCCAAAGCAGTTATTCCTCTTCACTCTGCCTCTGTCTCATTTTAAATGCCACAACTGGAGTCTCACTGGGAGGCAGCAGTGATCTTATATGTCATTGGTTATTCCAGAAGAATAAGGGTAGGAGAGTGAGAAATTTACCATCAGAGCATGTGTGCATTTTTAGGGACATAAGCTTTTCCTCACACCTTCTGTCAATTAGACAGCTGCTGTTATGGAAGAGAAGGTCATGTATTGAGAATGAGCTTTAAAATGCTTTGAAGCTTAAATTGTTTTTTCATAGCTCTTTTCTGTGGCACTTTGTTGCTCTTTACGGTGCGTCTTACAGTTTCTCACATCCTATTGGTATGAGTTGCCAGATCTCCCACAGGATGCATACCACCACTCTGGTCCCTCATGAACAGAAAACTGAAACTGATACTGAATCAGATTTTATAAAGAGTCAGAATAGTAGATATGCCTATGGAAATATGTTTAGCAAACATTTCACTATAAAATGGTTGCTTTTAAGATAAGTAATGTAGATTCAGCCAGTTTTACTAAACATCAGCTTTTTTTAACAAAAGTAGAGCTACTGTAAATGTGTTGTGATAACATTATGCCTTACCAATGGTTACAACTGGCCACTTGCAGTGTGCAGAAGCTCCTGATAATCACATGGGAAATTATGGCCTGACCCTTATGAAGGGGTCTCTAAATTGATGTCATAAGTGAGAAATTATTGCCAGTGTCTCAGTGACCAGTGTCAGGATCAATGTGCTCTTCTGGTTAAATACAATGTATTCACAGAATTGAATGAATTTGCAGAACATTGTTTTGAGATTGAAACTGGAGATTTGGGGTGGTAATTGCTCAGAGAGGACAGTGATTGGATTATGATCAAGAGTATAAATTGATCATAAGATGCAGATGTGAAGGGAATAGTATAAAAGGTAATTTTACCAAGATTGAGTAGGTAGCTAAGGATGAAAAGTAAAAGTGAAAATAAACCATTATATTGGGGAAGCCACAGTTGTCCAGGCATCAAATATTCGAGTGATTTCACCTAGTCTAAAGATTTTGTGAAGATTGTAACATTTTGTTGTATGTTTAAATTCTGTTCTATGTTTACATTTTATTGTATTTTTAATTGTTATATATAATTTTAAGCAATGATCTATACATTTAGACACTTTAAACATTAATTTAAACTTTCAAAGTTTAAAGCATGAGGACCAGACTCTTGGTATGGCAGTTTGCCTCTTTAATCTATTTACTGTTCTCTGGGACATTTTCCTTCAGTTGGGCTAAGTCTCCCGATGCCCGGAGTATTTGAACAATCTGGTATTGGATTTCTGGCTTCTTGGATGCTTGTTGGTCTTAGATAGCCTGTAATTAAAAGATTAGAGTATTGAATTGGATTATGGACGTGATTAGACCTCCTAAATAAATAACGTTGATCTACAACAAGGCCATATCTCATTACAGCAATGATGCTCCTGATAACGTAGAAGTGTCTCGTGTGGTGGACTCTTTGGTGAACAACCCAGGATTTGGCACACGGTGCATGGCAAATAACCCCATACCGTAAGTATGGCAGGCTGTTTGCATTCGGCTACACATACCATATTTGTCACTGTCATCCACAAATGAATTGCGGTATTGTAGATATATGTAATTTAGTTTAACTTGTTCGATCAATTCAAAAGATGTTTTTATATTTTTATTGCATTTGATGCTTACATAGGAAGGTTCATTTGTTCAAGAAAGACGTAGGCTTCTGACGTATAACATCACAAATATTTTACAGAAAACTTCCCTGTGCCTCCAATGGGTCTGACTGGGTCACTCCCTCTGTGCCTCCCTCGATCTCTGACATCTTCACCAATGGTAACTGGACAATGGCCAACCCATCTCCTTCCTGTCAGTGCAGTACTCCACGTAGGACCATCATGCTCCCAGATTGCCCCCCTGGGGCTGGAGGCCTGCCTCCCCCTCAGGTAAGTGTTGTCTTGAAATGGCAGTCTTTATTTGGACTTAACTTATTAAAATTCAACAAGTGGTGGGCTTCTGCCCCTGCATTACCCTGTAAAACTGGGAAGGGCAAAAGCAATTCAGGGCAAATCTGCTGTGTGGAGTGTTTTTGTTATTGATTATTATTTTTGTGTATGTGTGTGTGTGTGTGTGCATGGGGGGGTGTTCGGTTGATGTTTTTCTGAGTGTATCTCAGCTCTAAACTATTGTTATTGGTAAATGTCGCTCTCCTTTTTTTGATAATGTAAAATGCTACAGGCCATACAGACGCATATATTAAAACAGTGCTAGTCTAATACTAAGCTTTGAGATGGATGTGTTACGGCTAAAAAGACACTAGCGTTAGGTCGCTAGTTACACGACATGCCAAGTTCTCCATTGCAGGGAGGAGCATTTGGATCAAAATTGAAGGTCAGACAAGCAGTTATCCCTCTTATATTGTAATATTCCAAGTCTGAAGACTTGTTTTGTTTAGTCTTTGTAATGTAGGTCTCTTTGGTGCCCTGATTGATATTTAGAGAAACAAGGTCAATTTATAAGGCTGAAGTTAACAAAAAATGTATGCAATTGGTGGATTTTTCCTTGTGTCAGAAATTTTCTTTACAAATAAAATACAGCATTTTTCCCCTTTTGTAGGTGCAACCAAGCATAGCATATATGTGGCATGATTTAAAAATGTCCAAATTAAATTTAAGATTTGGAATATTACCAGCTTCATCTAATCTGCTGTGTTCACATGTAGAGCTTCATTGAAAATAGGACTCAACAATCTCTTCAGAATCAATCATTAACCCACAGGTTTTGCTTTTCAATAGGAAACTAATTGGTCACTGGAAAGAATCAAGTGAGTTTGTATTTTGACTGTAGGTAATGACTTTGATTAGATGGCTAGAATGGTTCATGAATGCATACAGAATGATCCTGAGCAGCAGTTGACATTAGCATCATGCTCACCAGCCTGATTCAGTCTCATGGGTTTGTTAGATTTGGTTCATCCATGTCACAGATGAATTTGTCTGTAGTGAATCAAGGAGGACGCTTCATAATCCATTACAGTGACAACATACATGTGTGAAGCACTGAAAGTCTTCAGTGTTGCAAGCGCCAGAGTCTTTGTCACCACAATGAATGAAATAGTGGCCTTTGGACACAAGGGCAAATTGTTGAAATTCAGTGTCAGTGCAGGACACGCTAATATTGAAAAGATAAGGTTAAGTAAATATTACATTAGCATGTCTCTTTTTGGTGGTAATGCTTACTCATGCATAAATTGATTTCGTGATCATTAATATAATACCCAGAAGGAAGCCTTGCAAAGCGTATTGCACAACCTAAGAAACATTTGGGTCAAGCATCAATACCCAAAATGATGGAATTATGAAATTTTGAGCCTCACAGTAAAAAGGCTACCATTCACACACACACACACACACACACACACACACAGAGTACATGTTTCATTTTATATATGCTGTATTTCTGCAATTTTACTTCTGCAATAAAAATGGCCATTATTAATTATTGCTTTTGATTAATAAAACACCCATGTACTTCCACTCATTTTGTCAAAGGTATTCTTTAGAGTCTTATTTTAAATTATTTTGTTAGTTGACTGGTACAAATAATTTGAACTTTAATATGTTGCTTGTAAACAAATTTTGAAACAATAATGTAATCATCACTTTTGTCAACCTTTTCAGGGTGCTGAGAGATTTTATGATGATCCTCACCTTTGTAATGTATCTTGAATACAAGTGGTGACATACTGTAAAAACATTCTATTGTACAAAAGAATTCTATTGTAATAATGTTCTATTAATACAAAGGGGGAACAATATAACTAATGCAGAGAAACCTGAGTCAGAATAGCTCCAGGGTAGGAGTGCTTTTTGATGACTGGTATGCCATTCAAGTTACAGGTTGGCTTTGGATACTCCATTCCTACAATGTACCATAATTAGGTCCTTCTCAGAGCTTTTGACAGCAATAAACTAAATGACCCAGAGGTAACAATTGTTATGTACATTTTTAGCATCTGGGCTCAGACACACAGTACTTAAGTTTATTGTACAGATATTGACTAACACTTTGTTTATAGCTGTTTTTTTTTTTTTTTTTTTCTTTGCTTCCAATGCTAAGAACCTAGCTCGAGGTGTGAGATATTGAGCATAACCAGGTAGCTGGTCAACAGTAAAGAATTATCAACATCCCAACTAGTCTATCTGACATTGGAGTCCCCATGGTGACCTTTTACGGGGGTTATATTTTATAGGTTGAATATGTCATGGTTAACGACTTAAACGAAAAAAGTGAATTCAAACTAAAAAGTTTATTTAAACTAAAAAAGGAAAAAAAATCTGTTGAAGCTCCAAGAACTGCAAAGTGTTATTGAATGTGTTGCCTTGCATCTTTCTTACCACTGTTGTGGGATGAAACCTCATATAATTCATGAACCAGGCAGTTTATTGACCAAAATAGTATACCAGCAATAGCAGTGAAATAGGATAAAGAAACAATAATGGCATGCATTTCATCCATCTTCTCTTGTTTCCTTGATTTTGATTTGTTGATTGGTTGATTGTTGATTGGCTGAACCTTTATTGGTTGTCTAAGGTCAGCTTTATTCCAGGTGACAGTCTTTGTAATGGACTTTGAATACATTTCTAGTTTTAATCACAGAAAAAGGCAATTTCAGGCAAACCTGTCATTCCAATGTTTTTTGCTGTACTTCTTGCCTTTTTGATAGAACCGCTGTCTACAACTGTAGATATCAAATTTCTTCTCAACAAGCAGCCCAAACAATTTTTGAGCACCACGGCCTGAAGATGATTATTTATTTATTTTATTTCCCCAGTACAATTGACAGATGGTGTTTCATGTCAGTTCGCTTTTATTTTTTGAGAAGGATGTGGTCCTGCATATCATTGCTATCTGGCTATACAGGGCCGTAAAGGAGTCTCTGAGGGTTTGTCTGAGAGGTAGTCTATGGATTTGTAAGGTGTTAAATGGATTTGTTACTAGCTTATGCCATCTGATACATGATATGTGAGAGTGTTGACAGCTGCTACAGCCGCTAAACTGCATCAAACAAAAAAAGTTTTACTTCCAATATCTGATGCGCAGTCCTATATGGTAAATACTTTTGTCGGTATCTACATTATTTGCAATCTTTGCTCCTAGAGTAGTATTACATCGTCAGTCCAAATGTTTGTCAAGCCATTACAGATGAACAACATTCCTTGAAAAGAAATAAAATCAATGTTGTCACATTCTTTCACTTCTTTGTAGTTAGTACATTATTATTTATTTATTTATTTATATAAATCTGCACATAAATGATCACATGTATTTTTTCATTTGCTTTGCTGTGGCTCTCTTACTCTGTCTCTATTTCATTACAACCTGCCACTCACATTCTACACAATCCCCATGTAATCATTTTTTAATTCCTTTTTTCTTCCCATTTTGACAGGCCAGAAATACAACTATTAAGTTAGTACACCTGCCATAGTGTTGTATCACTACAATATGTCATCTCTGTTGGTATTTAAACATTGATACATAGCTTTTGTTTTATGACAAGAGGCAGTTATGAAATTCCTCTTTGTTACTTGTGATTGTTATTACCATCTTGTAATCTTTTCAGGATTTTTTGTTTATTTGTTTATTTATTTGCTCATTTTGTGTCTCAAGGTTTTAGGTAAGAGGTAAGAGGTGAAATTGTACAGCGACTTTGATTGATTGACAGGAACCCATATTATCTCCAAATGCAATGTCTTGTAATAACATGTTAGCACAAGTCAACACTCACCCAGTTTAAAAAAAAGTTTAAAAGAACAAGAATAAGTCAAAAGTCTTGTGAGCAGATATAAAGCTGGCCGAGTTTGCAAATACTAACTGTAACGGTTGGACAAATCTCTGTGACTTTGCTTCTATGAAGCAAGGGGAGGATTTTTATTTTTATTTATTTTTTTTTTCCCTGAGCTCTTGGTACTGAACTGTATTTCTCCTCAAAAAGTTTACTCCATGAAGCTTTTGAATATTCATTTAAACTCAGTAATTGGGGCACATCACCAAACTTGGAAACTCAAACATCTTGGTACAGAGAAAAACAGCACGTATACAACCAGATTTGAAGTATACAGCAACTGGTTTTAGCTGCAGTATATTCCTATTTATAAGTTTATTAACAACACAGAGGAACATATTTCTACTGAATGTAAAATGAGATGAATGTCTGCCATAATGAGGGGGGGATTGTAGATTATCTCTTATCAGCTCTGACTACAGCACACCCCAGTGATCTTTAAGCATTGTACTTTCTGGGGTAAAGGGTGCACACGTCGGGTAGCGGTGGGTCCTGTGAAGGTGCTTTGAGACCAGCGGACAGGAGCTCATCATTGTAAAAGGAGTGCACCAGTAACTCAATGGTGAAGGAAAATGTAAGAGTGTTTGAATCTCTCCCAGATGGTTTAAACAGGGCAGGGGAGGAACAGAACAGAAATCAAATGGATAAGGAAGCGTGAAAGAAATGATAGCAGTTTTCATTCTCGTCCACAGCTATGCCTCCAACATTTCCTTTTCTCAAAGAGCACCTCTGCATAAGGGACAAATCACATACCGAGTGATTGTGAGACTTGTGTGGGCTCATTGAGAATGTAAAAGCTTTGCTGTGTGCTCCATCTAGTGACAAGTACACAAAGGGGGAAAAAATCACTGCAGGGTGGTTGTCAAGGTGACCTGACAAAAGAAAGTGCCCTTTACAACGCCTGTGCTGAGACGCAGTCTTCCCCCTCAATGACATTGTCAAAATGTCTTATCTGTGCCAGTATTCAAGAGCAAGTGTTTCCTTGTACAAGTATGCTATCTGTCCTCTTGCCTGGCCTGCACCTAAATGCTCTTTCCAGTGCCTGTGCATGACAATCAGATTCTCTCTACATTTTCTCACCTTTTCACCCTATTGCCCCCACCCCCACTCCTGTATTGATCACTTGCTGTTCGAGTGAATTATGTAGTACTATTTTAATTTTCATGTATTTTTTTTTTCCTCAAGAGGAGTAGTATCTTGCAATTATTACAGCTGTTTTTATTCAAAGTGTTAGGTCACAGAAACCAATTACAATTCTAATCTCTTTTGTATAAGACTCTCAGATGGAATTCTAAACTGTCATTTTGTGGCTGTGTTGACAGATGGTGAGCTTGTCTGGTCATTAACACACATCAAAAAGATTTTATCACATTTTATCTTGTTTAAATTAGTGCTTTTAATGTTTTTTTTAAATGTTTTTTTAATAAGTGTTTAAATAATGCAGTGATTTAGTTGTGTGATAGAATCATATGACGCTGAACGACTGTTAAGTGCCATACAGTCAATCCACTGCCCCAGCAGACAGCCATGGCATGGTTCGTAAATGCACACTATTATTACATGATGATATTATAATTTTGCAATGAACAACCTAGGACTGTAGCGCTTTGTGAATAATGCATGTTTATGTAACTATACAGCATTAAATGACGTATTATTAATTATTCCTCCATTGAGTTGCTTCTGCATCTGGGCAGTTGATATCAATGATGGCCTAACTCCCATAACCATCATTACACATTGAACTATGATAATTGTGTGCCCATGTTCAATTCCATACCTTTCCTCTCATTGTAGAGAGGGGCTTTCGGTCACCTGACTGTTGACAGACAGCAGCACCCTGTAGTGATGTGATATACAGTTTATCCGAGGGATGATTTGAACATGATGCTCAATTCTGGACTAGTTCTGTAACTGTACAGCACAGTATTCCTTGATGTGTAAAATTTTTCGTCTAGCAAACATAAAGGTAAATAGCGTCACTGTGAAGCTAAGGATCATTTTGAAAATGCCTTATCTTTCAGATGCGAACCATAGCATCCATTTGTCAAATGATGATCAAGTGATATCTCAGATACGTGACATACCCTTGCATTTGGCCTTAAAACTGATGTAAGGCAGACCACCTATGAGTGCCTTCTGAGAACTTTTGTTTGACCTCAGAAGGGTCACTATTGAATAAACCATGACATTGCATGGCAGCACTGGGGAAGATTCTTTTATCTTTTATCCTTGATTTCCTGCAATGTGCCCTTCAAACCATTGAGAAGGGAAAAAAAATGAAGGGATGCAAAGAGAACTTGCTTCACAGATGAGCAAAAACATTGTTTCCATGGAAACTGCATGCATCATTACCCCTATTATCAAATCTTTAATATTGACCGTTTCAATTATCTCTTGATATTTAACCTTCATAGCTGAATAGCTTTTTATTATTTATACAAAAGCATGGATAAGCCATTGCTTTCTCTATTAGGACTGATTACTTTTGCCAGTGTAGACCATGCATGAAAACCTCTGTATACCCTGCATGACGTACAGTTCTTGTGTAATACTATTTCTCAGGCATGACTTCATGAATCACAGTGAGCAGTGATTTTGTATTGATTGATTCAGGCTTATATATGTGATGGAAGGGAAGAGCAAACAGGAAGGCGTTTAAAAAGTATCACTTTGATTTTGATTTATATATGATATATTGTGGTACCAGATGACTATGAAAAACCAAACCAAGTAGTGTGTGATTGGAGAGGTTTCCTGCATTTCACACAAATAAGGGACACATACAGTGGCAAATTTGGGTGCTGTCTGTCACATAAAAAGAAAGTGTGTTATACAATCAAACTTTTAAATATGAAGCTTTGTGAATCCCACCCGGACCCCCAGGGACACACAGAAAGTTCACAACCACTAAGGTATTATTGCAGATCCTCATGTAGGTATGTGTGCTGTGATTAGAAACTCATCTGCATTTACAGTTTCAGAAAGCAGTGCATAATGTGCTTCACGGTGTTTATATGTGTTTGGGTGATTACTGTGGTTCTAAGGCAAACCAATATGTACTATGTATTTTAAGGATTACCTTTATTTATGCAAATTCCCATGGCAGGAAACAGTTTGTTTTAGGGATTATGCATAATCTCATATTACATTTTGCTTCAGTTATATTCCTACAAATGTCTAGACGTAGCATGAAACTTGTAGAGAGAATCATTAAGGATTATTTTCATTTTAATTACCACCACACTTGATGTCTTGCAATTTTCCTAATTAATGTTCTTGTTGAGGACAAAAAAAGATGTACCAGTCACAAAAGTAAACTAAAGAAAGAGAATTTACATGTTGATTCTAAATGGAATATTGCAAATTAAGTGAAATACTCATCCTGTCTTCACGTCATAATTTCCAGAAATTAATACAATTAGAAAACCAATCTGGCATTAAACTCGGTATGAGAAGTACATTTTAAGTACAATGACACACAAGGCAGAGATCCTCTAAATGATACTCACTTATATATACATATTTATTAAATATTATTATTCATTATGGATGTCCATTGTTGCGTTTTCCCATTCAGGATGAGGATTATCAAATTCAACCAATTTTATATTGAACCTTTTACAACATGCGTATGAGTGATAGTGTTGTCCAAAGGGATAAGGGCAGTAAAACTCCTGAAAGCCTCAGGCCTAACCAGAAATAAAATACTTACCCTCTTCAGAAAAAGAAAACTGTCAGTTTAAGTGCAAAATGACTTGTCTTGTGCTATTATGTCCATGGTGGTATAATTATAAAAATAAATAAATAAATAAATTGATATTTGATGGGGTGATATCAGGCCATGTTTGCTAAATGACAAAATTAATGTGTTTTATTTGATATAGCAACAATAACAGCTGGGGCCTTGCTTATAATATTCACAACAAATTAAACAAGTTTGACATAGCAATATATGACACAGTCATGGGAAATCTAGAATTAGCATGACTGTCATATTAACCAGGTAAATGCATAACAGGGCTAAATGTGTCAACTTCACTTTCACTTTGTGTGTGATTACTTTAATTGTCTTGAGTACATACTTGTTAATTTGTTGCTAAATTGGGTGTCTCATGTTGCTTGTTTTACCTGGATTCTGGTATTATCTGTTGGATTTATGTTTTATATTGAACAGAATTTAAGGACGGGTAGTCTTCTTCCCATGTTGTGGTTATTTGTACAGGAAGGAAGGATGTAGACAGCTTAAAATATGGGAGAAAAGTAGAGACTTTTACCTTCCAAATATTAATATCTCATATGTGAAATATGTAATGTTTATTGCTTCTCTGCAAAAAATAATGGGGTGTACTTGTCCTGAGGCTAGTAGTGTCCTACCAGGGCCAAAGAAAAAAAGCACCTTCAAATTGAGTGGTAATCTGAATGTTGTTTTTTTTATTTTTCAACAAGTACAGGTAAATTTTTGACATGTCTTTTCGCCTTTTAGCTTTTTCAATTTGTATATTAACTGCATTTATTTTGATTATGCAACTTTTAAATACGTGCCCATGTTAAATGTGCACATGTGAATCATGTGAAATCAGTGGTGCAGAAAGTGCCATTATCCAGTTTACCCTCTTTGCATGTGCAATTGCTATAATAAGAGCATCAAAGAATACCTGTGTTATGAGTGTGTGTGTGTGTGTGTGTATGTGTGTGTGTATGGGCCTATGTCTTGCACAACCACACATTGAACTGTGAGGATCAAGCCCTTCCTTCATGGTAAATCAATGATTTCAAAGCACTATTATTCTGTTGCCCTGTGCCCTGAAATAATTATGTGGAATAAATGCCACATGAACATTTTCTGCATCCTAATAGTCTCACCAAGGGATGAATTTAATGAAGACTTCTCTTGATTTGAGTTTGGGTCATAATGATAATTTAATGCCAGTGTGCCGTTTGTCAGCATAGTAGAAGAAAACATACTGCCAGTCCTAAAGGTGAATCTAATTTAATCTCTAGTCAACTGTTGCATGCAACACAGTCTTATATTACACATCAGTATACAAGCAAACCATCAGCATCTTTAAAAAGTCACAAAAATGGGTTCTTACTTTTTAAACTCACAGCCTAATATAGGCAAAATGTGTGCTTGGAACATTTTAAAGCATCTCCTCCTTGTATAAATTGTCAGTGGTGAAGTACTGATACATCAAGGGAATGCACACGGCAACCTTAAACCAACTCACAATTTGCATAACGTCTAGTCCTGTGAAAACAATGACATCTTTGAGAAAGTCATGCTATTTTTGAAATCACATGCATGCTTTATGATTTTACACCATTATATTTGCATGCAATTAATTGGGTGGAAAAACATGGAATGCAGCCAATGTAATTAAACACATACTGACTTGTGATTTAGAACACAGAATAATCATGCGTAGAAATAAATAATAATCCATCTGTGACACATTAGCTTCGTAAACTCCAGAATGATTCCAGTTTCAGCTGTGAAGGAGTACTTCCTTTTTTGTGCTATCTTGATTTAAGGTTTTGAATACTGAAACTACCTAGATGAGATCATGTTAGGAGCCAATGTGGCATTTTGTAGAGAAAAAAAAAAGTTAATGCTAAATCTGAGTAAAGGCATTAAATGTTACAAATGTGCCTGAATATGCCTGAGTACACTGATTTTACCATCCAAAGAATTAATTACCCCAGCACTGTATATATCCATGTCAATATATAATGACAAATGGAATGTTTTCTGACATAGTTACACAGTATATAGCATCTTCCAAACATTTACCTTAGGTCCCTGCAATTTCAAAAACAATTTCAATAATCCAGACAATCCAGACTGGAAAAGAGACAACTAGGATTAATAAATTGATTTCATTATGTTGGCTGAAACTATTTTTAATCATCTTAATGCATCCTCAGTATAGATCAGACTGGGGTGTTGCATTTAAATTGGCCTGTCACAACAATGTTGTGTTTCCTAATATGTGTCTGAATGTGTCTAGTTGTGCAGATCATGCTCAATTAAAGGTCTTTGACACCACAGCCTTTTTCAGGATGGAACATAAAGTTCTCAACTAAAAGAAATCTAATTGACAATTATGATTAGATCAGTGCTGCATATGATGACAAGAAAAAGGTGGCTCATTTGTAGCGCCTTAAATATGTATTGTATTTTCTGTTGTCTGTGCAATTTCGAGATGCACACAGTGTGGGTTAGAAATATGTTTAGATATTGGATTGTTCACATTGCCTCTGTGCTGGTAAACTACCAACATGGCTGAATCTCAGAACTGCAGTCTGAACTATTGAATAATGAAACGTAGCATTAATGTTGAAAATGTGTTGAAATTAGGTTTTAAAGTGTACATTAGTGTTCAGCATGGTATCACAATGTCAACAATAATATCCCTATCAATCTATACACTGCTGTGAGTCAGTGGCTACCATTTTTATATTGCTTTACTAACTGCTTTTTTTTCCTCTAGAGGATACAGAACACAACAGATACTCTCCAGGACCTGACTGGGAGGAATATGACTGATTTTCTGTTGAAGACATATGAGAAACAGGGAAAAACAAGGTACTTGAATCCTATAATGTAGTGTTGATGCAGAATTATGAGAAAGAAACATTGCGCATATGTCTATGCTCTTAGTAGATACAGTAAAGGAGCATCTAGTTTAAGACTAGTATAAATAGTATAAACTATAGTATAAACTACTTATTAACTTACTTGCTCTGAGTAGGGTGTACCTCTGTAGGTCACCATGTTATATCACTTCTCACTGACATTTTCATGTGAAGAGAAACATTAAAGATTAATTTTTGTAACCTTGAATTTGTGTTCAGTGATTAGTTTTGTTTTTGTTGTTGCACCCTGTCTTGTGTTTCACTCACATGGACATGCCCTCTCCTCATCTCTTGAAGGTACGGAGGGATATCTGTTGGAGGAGTCAACTCTCAAGTCAAAATGAATGGTACCGAAATTACAGCGTTTCTCGGGGAGTTGAAAAATCTATTCAGTTCCCTCCAGGTATGGTTTTGAAAATCTGACATGGAAACTGTTTGGCGCTGTAATTTGGCTTGACATTTGAAGTAAATACATTGCATTCAGTACAGACAGAATGGGCTATGTTTGCTGAGGCGAAAAATGAGAAATGAGTTCAGAGAGTCTAATAATGTATCCACTACATAATTTATGTATCATGATGTATGCAATTGCATCAACCTCTTCTATTAACAAAATTGTCCAATCTCCTTTTTAAAAAAAATAATTCAAACTCCATATGTTAGGTGTTCATCGAGCTACCTATAATTTTTGAAGACCACAAAACAACTCCATTTCATTTTAGTTATGTGATCTGTTAGAACACAAACCATATGTGAGTAGTTGTCACTAACCAGTGGGCACTTTGAAAAGGTTTGCTTGCACACAATGTTGTTTTCGTTTGACTTAAATCCTCAGAGCAATGGTGATGTAACACTAATAGTCGGGTATTTGTCATTCAGTCTCTCAAGCCTGCTCATTAAAGTGGCAAATTTTCCATGGGACCTGTCTCTCTCAGCTTGGATTGCCTCTGAAGAGCATATACATGACATGGCAGAGGAGCATGCCTTTGACTTCAGATTAGATTGCTTTTCATCTACTTCAGAACCATAGTTTTGCTTACAAAATGAATCAGACAGTAATACTCCCACAAAGGGGAACTTCAGGGAAAAGTAAAATTCAGAACCAAGGCCAGCGCCATCTCCTTTTTTAAAGATCAGAAACCTCATTAAGATGTCCCAAAGTTACCTCGTGTCCATGCTGGAAATGGCTTCTCAGAACTAATGTCCAGTTCTCTCATGTTAATATAAACTCACCTCTATAGCACTCTTGTTTGAATATAAATTCTCACTCATGGTCATGAGCTTAAAGGTTACTTCATATAGGAGCAATCCCCACAGCATGCTCCAGTTGTATCTTTAATCATGCAATTGATATGTTATGATGTCGTACATACTCTTGTGAGCTTTGTGTTAAAAGGAATTTCTTCAGCATTAATTGTTGTAGCTGACATATCACAAAAGCAGAGAGAATTGTAAGGAGAAACAGAAATAATCTTGCAAGTTCTAATCAGCAAGCATGCTTTGTTATCTGAAGGCTTCCATCCAATTTTGCCCTTAACTTTCCCTTAACTTTTAAAATATTTAAGCAAATGTTTCTTTTTTTCTGAACTTTAACATAAGTTGCTGAAATATATGAAAAAAAAAAAATCCTGCTATAAATGAAAAGCTCTTAACATTTCTCTGAATATATTACACACTGATAAGGAAATCACATTTCAGGTTAGACTGTCCTTGTCTGCTTTGCTTCATGGACAAGTTGTAGTGATAAAAACAACCCTTATTTGATGAGCTGTCTTCAAATGGCAGGGTTTGCAGTTGGTGGCCATAAGAGATGTTCATATGCAATGTCCCTGGATCTCTCGAATCACTCTGTTCATTGGACATTTGAGAGAGGACCATTATCTTTGAGGGAGAGAATACCTTGGGGAATGGATTAGCTTGTGTAAGAGCTCTCTTTATTTCCTGTACTTGCTCGTAACAGCATGTTTAGCTCAGGAATGCATCCAGTTTTACAGTTAATCCTAAGGAAGACTGCCTGCCAGGGCGCTAACGTCAATTCCAAGCTGTGCCAAGCTTCGTTTTATCCCTGCCATAAATAGAAGAAATGGCACAAAGCACAAAATGAAAAAATTAAATAACACAACTATGTTTTCTGAAATTCTATACACAGAAAAAAATCCTGGTGGCATCAGAGTGGACGTGGGCTGATTGGTGAACTTTCCCCATAAATATTGAAATAAAGATGACTTGGCCATTATTTAACAGACATTCATATTACATTATTCATGCATTCTTGAAGCTCACGATAATAAGAAGCTTTTGCTAATGTACTTTAAGACAGCAGCATAATCAAGTCTCATTAACATTAAGTCTGAGGTTAGGCAGGAGTTGAACAGAACGTGTAATCTGCAACCTCACTTTTCATTAAAATCAGCAATGACTGCACAGAGATTAAAGCAAATATTCTAAAGTAGTTTCCCTGTGCCCTACTTCTGTAGGGCTATCCAATGTGAAATAAAATGTCTGAGATGCCCTTAAGTTTGACAAACTGATGCATCTGTAGTGTTTCTTACCTTTCAAAGCTGGCCCTAGTATTGGTCTAATTTCAGTTTTAAATGCAATCCAAGCTGTGCATAGTTTTATTTATTCTGTTGGGCATCTTGGAAGATAAATTTTCATCTCACAATGAGATGTGAAATAAAGATAATGTTTTCACCTATTTTTACCTAAACAAAACATAATTATGATGATATAGTGAGTCACTAACACATTTCCTGCTATACCTGTAATAGTCAGTTATCTTACCCTGTCAGTCCTGCTTCCATTTACACTGTCTTGCTCGGTGACATAATGTGGTGGATTTGGGTGACCTCATTGTCTCTTGGCAGACTCCACTGCCACCTGCCCCTGCCCTGTGGGTCCTGCTGGGTCCTCCAGTGTTCATTCCTTTCCCACGTACAACGAATACTTATGGAAGCGGGATCTGAACTATTTGCATTTATATCACCTGTGAGGTCTGAAGCATTATGTGGCAGGATGATGGCTAGCACATTGCAAATCACACAGGAAATAGTGCTTTCGGCAATGCTCATCTCAAGCTCCATTTCTTGTAAAACTTCACAGCTAGAACAGAACTATGGGTAACAAGAACTGGAATTAAATTTACCTTGTGGCTTCACCAGAACCTCCCATCTTGACTGAACCATTCCAGAGTGTACTGCAATGCCATGGGCTGTTTATTTCCTGTGGAGTAATTTCTGAGAACGCACAAATAAGTTGTGGTATTGTATGGCCAGGATAACAGGAAACACGCTTCTGAAAGACATGAAAGACCAGATGCTCAGCAGCACAGAGATAACAGAGGTTTTTCCTGCCATTTTCTTTGTTTTGCTTTTAAAGGAGCAGCTTTGTTTTCCCAAGTGTGACCAATTAAAATGTTTCTTTTCTTTCTTTTTCTTTCTTTCCTTTAGGGAAACGAATCAGATCAGATATTGCAGAATGCGAAAACATTCATGACAGAACTCGGGACAAGGGATAATGTCAAGGTATTAAACAATTAAACTTCTACACTCAGCTTGGATTTATCCGAGTTCCCTTAGCCATCTTTGTTGTTAATAGCTTGCACAATTACTGCACTTGCCTTTCTACTCTTTCAGGATTTTATCTTGCTTTTGCCTTATACTTCTTGATCTCATACTTAGTACAGGGCTTTACCTGCCCTTTATAATTGGTGGCCTACCTACTGTAGGAGTTATTTCTCAGTGCCTGCTGGAAAAATGGCCAAAATGTCACCTATAACCCATAATTATTATGTAAATTATATACAGTTTATACAATCTTACTCCACCTTACCTTGTACTTCTCAAATATGTGTGTCTGAACAGAAAGGACAGTGCGTGCAAGAGCTTAAGGTTGAAAAGAACTTGGAGTGACATATAGCTGTCTGTGACAGGACTCCTATTTGGAGGATAACAGTCCAGCACCTTTCCATTTGAAACTGAACCTAAGTAAACAATGGGAATAATAATAAAAACAGATTAATCATAAAAACAGAAACTTCTTTTCTTACTACCAAGAAAGTTCTTGGTAAACTTTCTTACAGTTTACCAAGATAGTCTAGTTTGCTTATGATCAATATTCAGCCAATGGTGCTTAATGGCTAAATGTCTTGTTACATGCCATTGGTTAGGATCAAGGTCATTAGTGCAATTATGTTTCTCCAAGTGAGGTAAACAAACCTCTTAACTATCTGCAGATGAAATATGATTCATCTGTTTCGAGTGATTTTAAACAAGTATATCTTTAGAATACTCATACGTATTTAACAAGCTTGTAGCCACATCTTTTGATGTATTTAAACAGCGCTAAGATAGGAAACAGTTGTTTATCTGTTGTATGTTCATAATTTGTGTCTTTTATCTTTTTTCTTTGAGCATGGTTCATTGTCTTTCTGCTTATAACAGCAGGATAGAAATTCTGTATTGAACGCTCACACTAAGTACTAAGTATCAGTGGTAGCTGGGGGGCTGTAAACCTGTGGAAGCGGGCAGCAGGGGTGGCAGGCATGTGGGGTATATGGAGGGGATGGTGTCCATATGAAAATTTTTGGCCAAATAATTCCTTAAAATGGGTAGTCTTTTTGACTTCTGGGGGAAGGATTTTACTTCATTCTGCAATCAGACAACAAGTGCAATATGATACACTCATTGCATACAAATCGAATAAAATTTAAATACTTTGCAATGCTTAACATCCATGCAAGCCAGACTAAGGTGACAGTGACAAGCCTTGATACATTCAGAACATTCAATACAACATTGAATATGAACATGTAGTATTAGTGGTAGATATTTTATTTCAATATCTGCTAACAGATATATCATTTTAAAAAGTCTGTATCTACCAGATGCCCCTCCCCTGTGACTACAGTGTATCTTGTATCTTGTGTAACAATCCTAAACATTTCAAAAATGTTTTATTCCATGTTAGAATATTTGGAACTCTGCTTTAAGGAATCATCAGTATGAAAGAATCAAATCATCTTAGAGAGATATGATTCTTATAAGTGAAGTGTTCTTAATGTTTACATAGATGTATTCCTCACTGGTAGATGCCCTGTCTTCTGAAACTGTGATTATTTGACAGTTTCAGAGCTATATTAAGTTATATTAATGCCCGTGACTATATAAATGTGTTTATATATTTACTGCCTGCTTTCTCAACTCTTAAATTACAGTGTCTATGTGAAGTTTAACATGGTAAAAAGCAGAAAAACTGTCTCATACCAGCATATGGCCTGGCTTTCCCATGGGAAACAAAAAGACATTTAACAAACAGTTGACATATTATTACCCTTTCAGATTTGCAGCTTTGGAGAGTCTGTGGGTCTAGTCTTTGTGTACACACTGACAGGGGTTTTATTCAATATGCCATATACCCTCATTGCCATTTGTGCCAGATCCCCTTTAGTGTGAGTTTTAATCTTTGCAGTGTTTTTTTAAGCATTTTGGTATAATTTGAATGCTGTAAATCCTGAATGTAACAAAAAAACACAAGGCTGAAATGTATTATATTCAATATGGAAGCAAATTTAAAAACCACTTCTGAACACACTTAATCAGCGGCATTTTAATGGCACAGCTCCATTTTCTTATTATTTATGTTGACGATTTTAAAGTCAAACACATATCTTTTATAGGGTATGATTCAGAGCAGTGTTGGTACAAGTGTAGCTCAAGCTGAAACGAGATCTAATTCTAATTAGAACTACTGTGGCAGCAGGGGAGCCTCCTTTCCAGAACATTTCTCTCTCGTACCATGGGAATTAAAGACGTTTCCTTTCCTGCTTACCGCACAAAAAATGAGGTCTCTCTCAGTATGCCATCCTGCCTTTCTTGTAGGTGTGGTTCTACAACATGGGGTGGCACACCATGGTGTCTTTCATCAATGTGGCCAGTAATGCTATTCTGCGGGGGAACCTGCCTGCTGAGCGCGATCTGAGGCAGTACGGCATCTCTACAGCCAACCACCCTCTAAACCTCACCAAGGAGCAGCTGTCTTACATAGCTCTGTAAGTAAAGCTCACATGCTGTTTTGGAGGGAAAACACGTGTACAGGTGGAGAACTGGTGGGTACCGCAGGTTTAACAGCACATACATTCACAGCTCACCGCTTGATGAGCAGTGTCAGTTTCAAACCCCGTCACAAACACTTTGTTGATTGCCTGGACCTGGAAGAGTGGTTCTATGCTGGTGTTCAAGACTAGCTGTCATATTTAAGTTTGAGGACTGCAATATACCTGTGATGAAAGTGTATCATTTTTACTGCATGATAGTTAATTTAAAATTAAAATTATTTTTAAACTGGAAAGCCACAAAAGACAGATCGTGTAGTACCCTGCTTTGGATGTACTGCACGTGCCTGTTTTGAGAGCAAATTTACTTTAGAATCCCAAAGATTCACAGGAAACTATTGTATAATATGGTAAGTTACCTGTACTGTAGAGTTCCAACATCATAGCAGGATGTGTCCTAAATAGGCTAGACTTTATATCTAATATCTAGACTTTATATCAGTCCTCTACATTTAAATGTATTTGATTATCAGAAAGTTACTTCCGTAACCTCAATGCATTGTAATGTGGTGGCATCCCCTATGCCATTTGAAGCACATTGCAGAGCAGTGCCCCTTGCATAAGTAAGGTATTTATGCGGCAATTTAGGGAGAGTGACAGCAATGAGTTAGGGAGAAGGCAGAGAAGAACATCCTGAGGATAATGAATGCACTGCACTTTCCATATATTCAGACTAAGCCCTTTTCCTCCTGTGGTCCTACAGGCCGCTGCCGATTTATTAACCATGATCTAAGGATTAAGGTGCAATACTCCTGCCATGTGAAATTAATGTCAGATGTAAAAAAGAAAAAGAAGGTGCGGAAGCATGAGGCAGTCAATTTGTCTCCTGTGCTTGTGTTATTTCGTCATGCCTCCCTTTCAAGGACTGTGCTAGCCTGGCCATGGTGGGAATCCAGTGAGATGTGGGGCCCGATTTGCCTCCAGTCTGCCATTTTTATAAGAGGATAAATAAAAGAGGAAGTAAGTAATATGGGCACACAGCCATAATATAGCCGTCAGACTGAGCCTGCTGAGTAAAGGCTGTCATCGCCTTTGGAGAGTTTCATAAACTCTTTGCCGTCATGCCTCACTGTTCTTAAATGAAGCCTGACTTTTGATTTTCTTAATCTGTACCTCAGGTATCCGGAGTATAGCAAACTGACAAGCTACTTAGGTCTGCCCACACTCTCCCTGTCTCTCCAGGGAGAAAAAAAAATCGCTTGCAATAGAATCAGTTACACCAAGCAAAGACTCAGTGTTTCAATGGATCATATTTTGACCACTGATGACCTAACCGGTGTCTGCAGAAAATAAATCGGGTGAAATGTCATGGAGATCCGGTGAATCACCTTAAATTTATTCCTGCATCCTTTGTGTGTTTATTGTTCACCATGACCATTATTACTTTCCCTGTGGGGGAGCTCTACATTTCCCAGTAATTTCCTGATTTCCTGTGTTCAAGGTTATCTTATTAGTAATTTAGTTGTCTCAAATATGCGTTCGTCCTGGTGAGGCAGTTTAAATAAATCTGTTGGAATCTGGAGCTGCACACTGTGTAAGTGATTTAATATTTATATGCTCTAATTGCATCCAGCTTGCACTGATAAACGCAGTACCATGCCCATGTTGGTAACTTATTTAATATGTTAATTACGCCGCAGGTAATCTGGAGAAACAGTGGAAGGGTACCTCTGCCACAAGCAGAATGCCGATTTATTCACGGCTGATTAAATACACTCAGCAAGGACATTTTCCAGCACATGTCTAGGATTATGTCTGATGATTTGAAATCTGAGTTGAGTTTCTGATAAACAGATAAACAAATGGGAGAGGCGTGGGATTTGCAGGTGATGCAGGGGATAATTTGGCCTCTGCTCCGAGCTCCCACCATGAGCCAAATAAATTTCACCTCAACCTCTGCCTAAAAATTACATTCACAGCAGCATGAGTGTGTTCTCTCAGTCCCCTGTGACATGACTTTCCAAATCACCTGAAAAATTGACTCTGTGGAGGTTCACCTTGGAAAATATTTAGGTCCCTAGATTATTGTTAAAGTCTACATTCAATGAAGATAAGCTTTGTCACAGATTTAGAGGAGGGAAACATGTTTTTCTTGATTTTAGAGGTTTTGTGGAACAGAAAGAAAGACAATTCAGGGAAAGAGGCTACTGTACCAGAATCTGGGCCTGTAATTCTTCTCCTTAATGTGGCTACAGTGCAATGAAAACTGAGAGGCATCAGTCACAGTGCTTTACTGAGAGCATCAAATAAATAAATAAAGAGCTGTGCCCCCTCCAACCAAACTCCTCTAAGGTTTCAGAGTTCTATATGGTGTGTATTTTTTTCTTTGGGAACTTGAGAACTTCCCTGCTATGTTGGACACTAGAGAGTAAAAGAAAGTCATTTCTATCAAAACAGACCACAAGCAGCTTGGAACTGACAGAATATTAAAGCAGAAATGGCAAGACATTCCAGTATGACTGCAGCTTGGTTGTTGATCTACAGAGTTTCTTTCCTGCAAACATTTCTGAAGTGTGTGTGTGTGTGTGTGTGTGTGCGAGTGCGCGCGTGTGTGCACATGCATATGTGTGTGCGCATGCATGCGTGTGTTTCTCAACATCATCTGTTATCAGTGAGGATATTCATTTGAGAAATAATATTATTAAAATAGATTTTCATGATAAAATTAGTTCAATGTCATAATATTAGCAAACAATTGTCAATACAACACAAATACTTCTGATATTTTTATATTTTGTTAGTTAATCTGTGGTAGGTGGGAGGACTACAGCAATATGATGATGAGCTTTTGAATCTGTGAGTAGATTGACAGGAGAACTGAAATATGTTTCAACATCCACGCAGCTCAGGAAGAAGAGAAAGGAAATAATGAAAAAACTCATTTTGCGATTAAGTTGATACCAGTAAATGGTTTGCTCTAAGTCAATAAGGTCAATAATTCATTTAGCCTTCAGTTGTTCTTATCATTTTAGGTGTTCATGTGCAAGATAATAAACCATATCATTACAATACTGTGTAGCAAATCTTGTTTTTGATGTGACATATTTATGGTAAAATTTCAAATTGTCAGAAATTTGAGCTCCTTGTTCATTCATTCATTCAATGGGCTTGGAAGGACCTTCACTCCATGCTTTCATTAGACATGCTAAGTAAGTCCCTCTGCTCAGAATTCCATGTTGACCCTGGCCCAGTGCATCTGCTTTAACCTTGCATCAGTGTCACATTTTGAAACCATCCCATGAGACAAATAATAAATACAGAGTTTAATTGCATGCAGGACGTAAATGTTTGATGACCCTGGCTTTAAAGAGATTATGTAAAACTAGTTTCATGTACATTCCCCTTACTCTTCTGAAGTGGCTCTCAAACTGTGTTGGGACAAGAATTCCAGCCAAGGCTCAACTTTAATATCAAAGTCCACAAAATATATATTTTTTCCTCCCAAGGAATGAGCCAGTTTGGTCCTTTTTGACTTAACTCTGACTTGTTAGACTAACGTTTTTTTTTATTATAAAATGTTGATTAAACTACACTTGTTGTTCTCTTTTGCAGGGCCACCACCTCTACAGATGTTGTGGTCTCAATATGTGTGATATTTGCCATGTCCTTCATACCTGCCAGCTTTGTGCTTTTTCTGATCCAGGAAAGGGTCAGCAAGGCCAAGCACCTGCAGTTTGTCAGTGGGGTAAACCCAGCAGTGTACTGGGTAGCCAACTTTGCCTGGGATATGGTAGGAACTCAAATGTCAACTCTTTTCTGAAACTGACCTCTAGAGACTGAGTCAGAGAGACATGTGAATGAACTAAATAAAATATACCAAATGTTGAGTTGAACCCTTCAACTCTGCAGACAGACTTTTATGCAAAGCTTCCACATATTGTGAATAAAGCTTCTGTTTCATAGTTCATCTGAACATATCTTCAACTCTGGACTGAATGTTTTGGCAAATTGGATGTGCTATGCATCATATAGTTTATTTTCTATTTATTATGTGCTTAGTACTGATGGACATGGATCTGTGTAATCTTACCATGGCATCTCCAATGGGCACAGAGCTTGCATCCTTTTCTGAGCGATAAAATATGAGAAACTTACAGGTTGTAAGCTTACTGAAGAAACATACCCTTGGCTGTTACCAATTTATCAGCTTATAAACGCTTAGTTTAGGTACTGAGTGTCGGAGACATCATTAATTTGGCTCTATATTATATTACATTATATTATATTATATTATATTATATTATATTATATTATATTATATTATATTATATCATGTATAATCACAATGCACAGACATTCAGGTGGCTTATGAAACTGAGCAAAGAGAAGATTGTTTTATTTCCTGTGGTGATGGATAAGTGGCCACATATTGACAAGCCTGCTACAAGTAGTGAAATTGCCAAGGCAAGAAACTATCTGCATATCACCCTAAGCAAGAACCTATTTGTGTATTGCCTAAGATCTATTTGCATATTGTTCACATCAATGTTTTGTTTTTTTTTTTAACATCTTCAATCAGCTGAATTGCCAATATGGAGTTTTGTGAATGGGATGGAGAGCTTTATGATCAGACATGAGCTGTCCCTATTTTGCAAACCAATTTCTATTGTGTTTTTCTTGGCTGGAACAGAGATGTTTCACATAAAAATATTTGGTCATGGCTTTAGTATTTTCACTACATTTATGGTTTTGCATGCCATCACATGGAGGTCTGGATGAGATGTTTAGAATGGAGTGCTCATTATTTCTTCTTTTCTGTTGCTCTTATGACTTTTCCACTAGCATCCTGGATTTTTCCAGAATAAAATAGTGAAAATAATTTTAAAAAATGTTTGAAGGTGATGACCTCATAATCCAGAAATATGGAAAATTGATAGGACATAAAAATTAAATATTAAAAATAGTTCACTATAAAACGGTGTCCAGCCTTGATGACTAAATTACTTTAAATTGTTGTCAGTTAATTAGATTATCCTTTTTTTTCAGTACCACCTCTGATAAAGCCCCTCCATCTCCATAAATTAACTGAAATGAATTTGTATGTAATAAATGAGAAATTAAAAAAAGAGCTTATACATCTAATTACAATTCCATTAATACATTTCCGATGTCGATTTGGAATGTTCACCTATTTGTATTAAGTGTCATACTTTTGCCCTGAGACTGAACCCCTAAAGATTGTTAGAGAAGAACAACAGAAGTGGCAAATACTTGTATATAGTGAATGTGCATGACATGTGCAAATGCTAACATATGCTATTACAATATGCGTTCTATTCCAGTGTAACTACATAGTCCCGTGTGTGATAGTGATCGTCATCTTCCTGTGTTTCCAACAAAAAGCCTATGTCTCCCCACCTAACTTACCAGCCTTGGTCCTCCTATTAGTACTTTACGGGTGAGTTGCACATCTACAGTTCAAGTTTTCTAAGATGTCTGGCTCTGTATACTGCTCAACTGCTCTAAAACTCTAAAACTAACTTGATACTAACTCTATACAACAGCAAAATCTGTTGAGCAATATAAAATTAAAGCTATTAATGATGTTATAAAGACAGCATTTAATCTCAAACAGCTTTATTTTATCAGACCTAAATGGTGAATTTTGTTGTGCAGTGGGTAAATGAGTCTGAATAGAAGAAAAAGCATTTACTGTGGATGTGGTAGTATAACATAACACATTGTACTACTTCACATTGCTATTGATTTTCTTCTTTTCTTGCCTACTTTTTTCAGATGGTCAATCACTCCAATGATGTACCCAGCATCATTTTTATTCAGTGTGCCCAGTACTGCCTATGTAGTGCTGACCTGCATCAACCTCTTCATTGGAATAAATGGCAGTGTGGCCACCTTTGTCATGGAGCTTTTTGATGATGAGGTATGAGAGCTACATCTTGTATGTATTATGTTAAAGATAGAGTGGTGGTTTAGTGGAAAGGGTTGTTGCTCATCCAGCTGTGAAAATAGAATATTCACATCTAATGGTATCTTTAAGGGAATCATATTTTAGAAACATCTGTCATTGATCCTTTTTCCTTTCTTGATAAAGGAATTTGTTTCTGTAGAACATGAAGAATGTATTTTGTTCATTTTTTTCATTTTGTAAGGATCATAACTGAAATAACATTTTCTTTCACATTCAGTGATAACAAAATGCTTATCTACATCTACATAATGTCTGGAAAAGAAAAAAAATATCATGACTAGATTAAAGATGTAATTATTCCAAAAGGTTTCATTTGTGAATCAGTTTCACCCTTTGTTTTTACAGAAGGATAGTTTTCTTGATTTCCCTTGGCTGGCACTCTAAATTACTTTATATCTGCCTCTTACAGTCACTGCAGGGACACTTGCAAAGCTAAACTAGCTGACACTAGATCTGTTTCTGTCAAGGGTTGGTTACATTTCACTTTGTACTGAAATCCTTTTTTCAAAGGCGAATCTATGCTATGCACAGCTTCCCGTCTCAGAGTTGTAGGAACGTCCTGTACTTTATCCTTGCATACGCTTCTGACTCCAGCACGCTCTGATTTTCACCTCAGGCATCACTCATATGTTCACTTACCTGTGCCCAAATAATGGATGGCTTGTCTGTTTTATTGATGCAGTACTTCATATAAATTATACATTTCCCTTCAAAAAAAACCTCTGAGATTAGGTTCCAGTATGGAACATTTGCCATCAGCTCTGTTCACAATTAAAAAATGAAACTTGATCATTTTCACACAGGTTTCATTAATTCATAATGGTTGAAATTATTATTTTTATTCATATCAGTGTTATTTATTGCAAGTGATTATTATTGCAATCCTATAATTTATACTGCTTGCAGAGAACTGTGGCATATCAGTGAAAGGCTTTCAGAATACTGCTACTTTGTGTGGCCCTCGCTGTTGTTTGGTCAAGTGCATTATTGACATTACTGAGTGTTAAAAGCTCTGTTGCTTAGATGTAAGTCCAGGTTTCAATAAAATAGAGTGGGATCATAATCAGTTTAACCATTTTCACTGATGACAGCATCCATGCAATTTAGAATGATATTATCTTTCTTGCATTACACCAATTGAGTGTCCATTATGACATAACAAGAGTAGTCGTGCCACTTTATAGGTAATACTACAGTGTATACTGACATGTCACAGACTAATTGTCCAGGTTTGTTTTGAACTCGTTTTATGAATTTGAAGTGGGCTTAAAATCTGTCACAGCTGTGCATCCTCACAGCTGACGATAGTTTCACTTCATATGAATATTATTAGACATTTGAATTCTTTTTTTTTTTTCTTTCACAATATGTAGCCACACATAAATAAATGACTACTGCACAGGAAGTTGATCAGCAGCCAAAGAGCACCAAGAAAACGGACAGGCAAAAATGGCAGAAAATGCATTGCTGCTGAATGTCCTCATTTTATCTCAAAGCACGCACGTTCTGGCATTGCTTTCTTCCCTCCCCGTTGATTCTACCAAACAGAGCTCAGCTTGTATGCGTGCGGCTGTGTTGCAATCAATTCATCCTTCATTGAGCACATGCTCACACAACCTATGGATAACTGCAAATCAACAAGTCCTAAGAATTTGTCAATGCATCTGTTGAATTATTCAGTGTTTTAGGAATGAGAAGATGCTCAGTCTACTCATTTCCTCCAACATTGATTCACACTCGTTAGCCTACCTCAACAGCTAATGGTGTTTTGATATGAAATAGCTCTAAAAAGAAATGGTACTGACGAAAAATACTATGGGGGCAGAAATAATAGTGATACACTTGTCTGTATATGAAATTTGTATGTGGATTGCAGAGATTTTAACATATGTCCTTTGTTTGTGTTGTTGCAGAGACAATTATTTTGCAAGTCATGTTTACAGTATGTCATGTCATATACAGCAATGCAAAATCAGTTCAATGCTTCTACTAATACTATACAGAAGCATTTTGTTGCTGCTTGTGGTTCTTCTTTTTTATTCTAATTCTACAAATGCTACAGATCTAGATGGAAATTGATGCATTAGGCATTTGAAGATTAGGGACATGAGTCACGTGAAGGCCTAAGAGAGTTTCCCTCAATGATCATTTGAAAGTGATTCATGGACATATTATGTGCACCAAGAAGTAATTATGAAGTAGTTTTTCTTCCTCTTACAAGTTCTTAGATCTCCTTGAAGAGAGCCCAATCAGAATTAGTTCTAGACTAAGACATATAAGTTATTTAATGGATTGATTTTAAATTATATCTGTTTTTTTCTCTTACCTTGACAAATGGGTCTTCACTGAGAATGTAATTGGTTTTGTTTAGTTCTAAGGCCTGCACCATTAGCCAGGGCCCTTCATTTTTTTTTCCTTTTCTTTTTTTCCCCTCTGGTTGCCCTGTTGGACATTCACTTAGATTGTCATAAATGTAATTCATACTTAGCCCAAAAAGTGAAATTGCATGTAGACTGTTTATTACATGGCTTTAGTACAACACAATGTTTGAGGTTCTCCCAGAAAATAATGTCTCATATGTTTTCCCTCAGCCAAAACATATATTGAAGCAACGCTTACAAATAGCTAAAGTTACTGGTAAAATTAACAGATTCATTGGTGAAATGTGCGCTGTAGCTGTGTATGTTGTGATTTTAGGTTAGCTAATTGCTTCCAAGATGATGTTGCATGTATCTTGCATATGAGGAACAGCTCATTTCACTTGTGATTGAATTCAATAGTAACTGCATGCTTTCAATAAAAAAAAATAATAATATCCTGATTGCTAGGAAGTTAGCCCTCTGTGCGGCAGAGAAACTATGTGTCCTTTTAAATCTAAGACACAAGATTTTTTCCGGCGGTTATCATCCGCTACAGTTTTTGAAGTTTTGTGACTGTCTTTGAAGTGCTGCTTTGACTGTTCAGTTCAGATGAGAATATGCAGTTATATGATAGTATCCAGATCAATTTTTCTCTCCACGTACATTTTTAACAATATGGAATATATTGCATTCCAATGTTTTAAGCTGATTAGCTTGAGGTAAAACATTTTACTTTTACCCAAAGTCCATAAACAAGACTATAGATTTTTGATTTCTGAATTTTCAAATTCTTTGAAGGCTTTTCCAAAATGTAATATATGTATAATGCATGGCTTAGCTTTTAGGATGATGCTGGGGCAGAAGTCAAGGTTTTTTTTTTTCCTCCATAATGAAAGCAGTGTTAAAATCGAGTTAGCGGCTTAGAGACACAGGCTGCCTTTCCGTTCCACTTAATTTAATTAATTATGGCATATGTGCTCTACAATGCAGCATCATTCATTCATAGCCACAGGGGGTGAAGAATTTTAGGAATATGGTATAATCATGAAAGCTTTGGCGAGAACAGTTCGACATTCATGCTAACCTGGTAATCCAGGCTGCCTGAACAAGGGGGCATTCATTTCTCATGGAAATGAATCTGTGTCTTGTTATTTGAGTGAAAGAGGCATCGTGGGCTCGACTTATCTTTAATGAAAAGTCAGAAGATAGAAGTAATAATCAGATAATGCACTCTGGAACCCCAGTAATGTTGATTCTGTGATGTCCCCTGTTTAATTATCAGGCTTGTATCACAGTGACACAGCGGCATCTTATCAGTGATTAGCTCATCCCATGGCTTCCCTGAGGCTGTGCTGCAACTTTGCATATTAGCTGGGCTCTTGTTGCAGTGCTCGGTGTAGGTTTGAGAGTGGTTTAGTATTGTATATTATGTGATAATGTACATACGCATGCAACAATCTGGCCCCTTTCTTTGACAGAGCGTTACCCGCATCAATAACATTGTGAAGCAAGTATTGCTGATTTTCCCACATTTCTGTCTTGGAAGAGGCCTGATAGACATGGCCAAAAACCAAGCCATGGCTACCCTGTTCAGCAGTTTTGGTGAGTTTCTGACAAATTGTTACTCTGGCCATTCAGATTGTATAATTGCCCTGTTATTCTTGTGGAAGGACACACGGAACTCTGTTTTCTCTGATTCAAATACTAAATAGTTCTTGAACGTTAATTTTGTTCACTGAGTGGTTAGAGCTCACTTAATGTTGATTTGGCCAATCAACTGTTTGTAGCCAGCTAGTCCATGAAATGGAGGCAAACATATCTCTACTGTTAGAACATTGCAGGACCATAAAAAAATAATAATTTCCAGAACTAAGCATACAAGGGAAGCAATCACAACTTAAAAGGCTTGTCTTGAGAGTGTCTATTTACTAGAGAATGAGAACAGAAATTGTTTCAGCTTTTCTCCTCTGTAAGCAAGAAGGCAATTGATGCCAAGGAGATGAGAGATTTAGATGTGTAGAATAAAATGTGACATCAGCTTCTTGTCTATAGGGAAGCTTCTTGTATCATTGTAATGCATAACTCCCTGAAACAGAAGACATGAAAAGGCCGTATAATAGCTATACCAAGACATAATACTACTAACACTTTCATGTTCTTTCTACATAAAAGAGCCAGACTCCCACAATAATTAGCCATAGAACACATTTATCACCCCTTCTCATTTTCATCTCAGAACTCATTTGTATGTTGTATTTGTATTTCAAAAAAGAGAAGTTTAGAATTGTAGTATTACTCAATGTTACAAGGAAACATAATGAATAGATTCATAACCTGTTGTAAGTAATAAAATGTCATATATTAAAATTGAATTTATATCATGCAAGATGCATACAGGTAACTGCCAAAATAAAGGAAACACCAATATAAAAGGTCTTAATAGGGCATTAGGCCACCACAAGGCTCCAGAACAGCTTCAGTACATATTGGCATAGATTCTACAAGTATCTGGAACTCAATAAAATATATCAATAAATAAATTAATATTAATATTCTTTGTACCACTTTAATTGCAAGCATGTATTTTTAGGTGTAATAAGGGGTTTATGCACTGCTGCCCACCCATAGTTCTTGACTGATTGTTCTTGAGGAAACTGCCTGCTCACGCCCTAGACAGACATATGCAGTTTATGGATTCAGAGTTACTTGCCTTTTTTCACTTGAATCTCAAGCCAATACACAGATATCACAGTCAACCTCTGACCAAAGTTGCCTCTCGTTGAGAATGTCTTTCTGTCAGACTTCCATGCCAACATCACCTTAGCCACTGTTCCTCCTGAAACACCAGCAAGTTCAGCACTCTTCATTGGTGATGCTCCTGCCAAACGTGTCCTAGCAATCACCCCTCTATTAAAGTCATTGAGGTCTCTTTCTCTAGCCATGGTAGCGAAAATTATGGGCGACTGGGCCTGCCCCAAATTTTTATACATTACCCTAAGCATGATGGGATGTTAATCGCTTAATTAACTCAGGAATCACATCTGTGTGGAAGCACCTGCTTTCAATATACTTTGCATCCCTCATTTACTCAAGTGTTTCCTTTATTTTGGCAATTACCTGTACATTCATACAGCAGTACTTTGGTACAAAAACAGCCATAGAACGTGTGTGTGTGTGTTTGTGTTTGTGTGTATATAAAAATTTGATCTTTGCATAACACCACCAGGTGTTGGTCCTTTAACTCATTTGTCTCTACTTCTAGGTGAGGATCGTTTCAAGAACCCCCTGAATTGGGACATGGTGGGAAAGAACCTTTGTGCCATGTCCATTGAGGGTGTCTTGATGTTCGTCTTCACTCTGCTCATTCAGTACAAGTTCTTCTTCAAACCCAGGCAAGAACTGCAAGAACATCTCTCTCTGAATTACGACTAGAATATTTGCATTTTCGTCATTGCGCAAGAATTTTAGTTTAGCAATATTACCGTGTTGTTAACATACCATTACTGTAAAGTTACCTTAGCCCTTTTTTGTTTAAAATGCATGCATTATACTTCACTGTTCATATGTTCCCATGAATTTGGATTCATTTGCTAGAACGGTTAATGCGGCTCCACGGGCCGAGGGTGAGGAAGATGAAGATGTGGCTCGTGAGCGTATCCGTGTGGCTCAGGGAGGAGCCCAGCATGACCTCCTGAGAATCTGTGATCTGACAAAGGTAGCTATCACACAGTGTTAATAATGGATTTATTATTTTGTCATGAATGATTCAATTGACATTTGACACACATAACTTATTTGAGTAACAGGGATTATTTCTTTCAAAAAGACTGCCACGCTTTTGAATAGGTGATTAATTTTCTGAGTCATAAATAATGCTGCACATTTACTCACCATTTCCTGTTTTTAACAGCATGCATAAAGACTATTTGATGTCCATGCACAAGTGGCAGTCTCGGAAATTGGAAAAAATAAATAAAACAGGCAACTTTGAGTTCTTCTAATCAGTGCATAGCTGGGAGTGGAAGTGATGACATTCTGTGGATTACTTGCAGTTCACAGTGGACTTAGATGTGACTTGTTTTCTGTATGACCAATGAACTTCATGAGCAAAAAAGAGTTGATTTTTTTTAAATGAGTTCATTTATGTTAATACGTAAATTAAGGGAGATAGTTTGCTCTCGCAGAAAACCTCATCAAGATCTGAACAATGTTATACACATCACATCAAGCTGGTGTCATTTTTGTTGCAACAATGCTTCATTATAGCTTATCACAGCAGTGCGGACATTACATGCCGATTTTTACTGTTTATTGTTTGCGTACTTGCATATAGTCTATGTATATATGTCATTTTTTATTACATTTTATTCTACAATGAAACATCCTCAGTCCCAATTGTTCACATTTTTTTCTAATTTTTTCAGAACAATTTAGACTGCACAATTTAGAACTAAATTAGTTCTGCAATTAACGCAGATAGTTTTACACAGTAAACTAATTTCAGTTACTTATACATTACTAATTCCATTGAAATACACAAAAGTCACGGTGGCTTGCCTAAGTGATTTTTGTTTGAAGGTAACAATATTCTTGTTAAAAAAAGAACAAATGAACACAAAAATTGACAACAAATGTCCCAAGAAAGCGATAATGAGAATTCACTTGAAACCTGACAGCAGTTCCATTTCAGAGTAGGCATAACCAGTTTCATTCAGTCATTCTGTGTCAGTCTTCACGCATGCCCTTCAGGAGTGGATGCTGTAGATGTTCTGTAGGAGTTCAGAGCCTCCAGTGCACCTCCAGTAGGGTTGGGCAGGTCCTTGGCAGAGCTGAAAATGAGCACACAGGAGCCGGGCCTCTGGCAAGCGCAGACGAGATGCTAATCATCTCTGAGATTAACAACCAGCAGAGTGCAGATGTTCTGCCCCCGAGCAACCGCCAGCAGGAAGTGTCGCCACCACTGGCACATACATCTGCACAAACTTCCTCTAACTTTTCCGTTTTTCCTCCTGTAATTATGTGCGAGGAGCAGGATCAAACGGCAGGAAATAGCAATGGAGAACTTCACAGAGAAGCAAGGCAGACATTCTGACATTCATTGTTCTTCGATAACTTGTACGTGCAGGAAGTACAGGCAGACATGACCTGTACGGTTCCTATTTTAGATGATCAAAAATTTTTTCAACGTTTGTCTTGACAACAAAAGAAAAGGTTTCTCCAGACAAGACTGCTAAGTTGATGTGCAACATTGACTTTTATCGCAGCCACATCCTATAGGCACTGCTCATGAATGTCAATGACAGGTAAATCAATCAACACAGCAGTGCAGACAAAAAACCACAGCCCTGTCATAAATATTTTTTAAGATTCATTGCATGTTGCTGTGGATCAAACGCAAGTCATTAATTCAGGGTAAATGAAAAAAAAAACTTCCCTTTTAATCCCTTTGTCAGACAATATGGATCAAGCTTTTCATGTTAGGCATAACACAGGGCATTTTCTGCAGGGCATAAAGAGCAATCAAGAGTGTTGAATGCATTGCAGTCTACCTTGTATTTCGGCGCTCTCCAAAGGAGAGGCTTTATTCTCTCTCTAAGAGAGAACCCATCAGTTCAGACCAAATCTGACCGTCTGAATGCAGATGAGTCCTGCTCTGTAATCTCTGAGCTCCATGTGGTCCACGAGTTGGAGCGGAGACTCACCAGATTTTCTCAGCTGTCTCATCCAATTAGCAGCCACCCTTTGGCTTGACAACAGTTAAAGTGCTTGGGTCGTGAGAGAATTATCTTTTAATTGCCTTTTTTAAGTTGAGAACGTTACAATGCCATCTTCTATGTTTGATCACGGTGGCACAGTCTGGTGCCCTCCAAGCTGCATGCAAAATCTGCTTTATCTCGTCTAAGGGGTGGGCATAACAGTTGAGGAGGGGATCGCAATAAGCAGAGGGAGAGGCTTGCCTTTGTGATGTGGTGGTGATGTGTGACAGGATCTCACAGCGGTGAAAGCAACCCATCACACATCAGAGATGAGCAGTTGTGACATGCCTCATTTGCTCCTTTGAATGTGTGTTTCGACATCGCCATCTGCACTGAAAAAGCCAAGCGTTGGATGCAGATCCATTTACTTAATGGCACCATGCTCCAATAAGAGATGCGCTGTTCAGCAATAGATGTACAACAGAGCCGTATCATTTCTTTTCATTCCTAATGTCCCATACTCCATTTCCTCTCTGACTCTGTCTAGTCAGGAGTCTAATGCATTGACAGAGATCTCATACCTGCTTTAGCTTTGAGAGACTGTCAACCTGAAAACAAGGCAGAGACTTCTATCTTTTTTACACTGAAAAAAAAGTTAATTTGGGGGAATAATAGCTCATGCTGTCAGAAATTAACTTCAATTACACCATTTTCAGAGGATGTAGATATTTTTCTTTCTTTAAAGTTGTGGACATAATATGATTTGCACGTCCAATTCCAAGTAATATAGCTTGCCTTGTCTTATTTTAAGTTGAGAAATGTCTTTCATTAGAGATTTTTTTATTCCTTTGTGTATAGTTACTTACTCTTAGAACTGCTTGTTCTAAGCTCAGTTGTGATTACGCTTTCTAAATTGTCTTTAAAAAAAAAGTCTGGCTCAAGGCAAGCCCTCAGAGGGTGATTTGTTTGCTTACCTCCTAGGCTGTTAATATTTACAGAGGAGCCACTAAAAAAATGTAAGACTTTGTTGTGGTTGCATTGAAATGCAAAGCTTGCATGTAATTTTTCAGAAGGGGCCTCTAAGCAACAAAAGTGGTTTGAAATTCTGGTTTGTTCATGACTGGGAGATAGTTTGGTGGGGCTGGCAATGAAACCCAAGCCACGTTCTTATCTGTGATATTAAACAAACCCTCAGCAGGAGTCCGAGGTGTATGCAGAATACAAAGTCTCTCCAATTTCCCTCTGCTCCCTGGGAGAAGGTGAACAGAGATAGTTTGCATGTTCATACACACCCTGCATAAATCTCACTAATGGTATGCCATGTCTACATTTTTGTTTTGTCCTATGTCTTTTTGCTGTAGAACCACCAAATGTATGATGTGTCATGGCTGTACTCGGTTTTTTTAAAAATAAAAATTTTAAAAGACCCAATACATCATAAGATTTAAATGTGTTTGAGTGGAGGAAATTTGTAATATTTTATATCTTACTTCTTTGTAGTTTGTTTGTCTTAAAAAAATCCCTGCTTAACCTTTTGTTTGAAGGAAGTGGCTGGCAAAAAAAAAAACAGATAGACCTGGCACATTTAAAAACAGGTGCTTTTTATAGTGGTTGGGGCAGGAAAACAGCCAAGTTGGTCTAGTAAGCCTCTCTGCACCCCTTTTCCTAAGGCAGGGTGAAATCCAGCTTCATGTCTTGTCCCTGTGCTCAAGGGGGATATCAAAGAAGGTGCACCGCATCAAATCCTCAAATAGAATGAAGGCTGCAGAGATCATGTGTGTGATGTTATTACCAGCATGGTTCTGAGAGGATGAGCTGTCTGTGATGAATGCCTGCGCTTGTCCTGTGCAGGTGTACCGGGGGAAGAAGGTTCCTGCTGTGGACAGAATCTGTGTGGGAGTCCCTGCCGCAGAGGTGAGTCAGGCAGGGGTCAACCTCCAAAGATTCACTTTGCGTCAGAGTCTCTGACACTACATTCGTACAAAATGAAAGTTTCTTTTGTTTTTTTGGGAACATTGACGTGTTATGACATATTTAAGTACTGTATTTTACATCTGTTAGTATCCAATGGATGCTGAAGCTCATTCTTAAATCTTAGCTGAGTGATTGCCTAGTTAGATTACAACATGTCTCCACCTGCTCGTTCCACTGGCTGGCCCCTGCTCCTCTTGGTAGATCCTGGGATCACAGGAGGAGAGAAGAGTCTTGGACACAAGACACAACATATAACAGTCTTAGACACCTAAAATATTCACAAACAATAAAACACAGTTTCAGTTTTAATGCTTTTTGCTGGCACTATAGCCAATGTCTAATAGTTTTATTTATTTTTAAATTCATTACTTTTTAATGGAAATATGGTGTTTTGAATTATATGTACAGGTGTGACATGGAGATTAGCTTCTCACTATGTTTCTTGAATTATTCAGTAGCCAACTGACACTCTTGGCTCAGATTCATCAGCCTTTTGCGGGAATGTTAACACAAACAAGATCTTTATAAATAAATAAGCACAGAGAATGGGTAACAATTACAGATAAATGAATGAAATTCACCCAGATAGTTACTGATTATTTTTCCTTAATGTGAAAAGATAAAATGAGTCAATACCAAAAATTGCAACTCGTTTCTGTGTTCTCTGTATTGGTGTTTATCACTGTAAAAGAGAAGAATGAAGCTGATGAAGTTAACGGGAACATATAATGAATAGACACATTCGTAAACGATGCAGCTTTAATTCGTTGCATTAACTCTTGTGCATGTGGAAGATTTATTAGAATGTTGTGCTAAAATATTTTTAATATATAGAATAGTAAGTGCTGCATGATAAATATGATTAATTAACATTGATTTTTCCTACCTACTGTAACAGCTCCAAGCCTTTTTTTAATTATTGTCTTTTTCTGAACAAGTGTATAGGTCTTGTTACACACATGGCTTGATGTTATCATGTTGTCCATGTAAAAGATGGCATAGAAAGTTGGACAAATCCATCCTGATGTGAAGTTTTTCATGAAGGTAGCCATGTTCGTGACATAATCAATTTGAGTTAAAACAGTCTGTGGTTGTATTTTTTATACTTACATTTCAGTGCAATTTAAAGAATTTTAAAGGCTGTACTGTTAAACTGGAATGGGGTAGGGTTTTGAAATTTTCCTTGAAAAGTGCAACTAGTGTGTATGCCAATTTTTATTCCACTGCTGAGCTGAGGAAAGGGAGCCTTTTGAAGGTAGATGTGAATGACTGATAGGCACTGCTGAATAGGTATTGCAGTTCAGTCAAAAAATGATATGAAACATGTAGTTTGCTGTGCAGGTGGAATCCCTGTGGAGAAGAAGAGCTAAACGAAGTGCAACCTTACTTGTTTCATACCATCATACTCACAATACCTAAAAATGAACTGCAAGAGCAAGTTTACACTCCATCAGACTTCAGTCAGAGTTTAGAGTGATGAGGTACAGGGAACCAGGTATACAGCAGGACATGGCCAGGTTATGGACACCAGGGCAAAGCCTGAACAGGCATTTAGGTGGAAGATGATGAGTGACTCTTTTTAAACAGAGAGCTCATGTGGGGGTGTAAGGACAGGTAATGGACTGCATATATGGAAGGGCTTTAACCTTGACTGAATGGGAGACTAGCACCTGTTTCTTGAATTTCTAACAAGATCAGTTGATGGCCAGTGTAGGGAGATAAGGGTCAATATATGGAGCGGCAGATCTTTGGAGGTAAAACATCAGTTAAGTGTTCACGTTCATATTGTGAATGTCTTGAAATGGTCTCATGGACAAGGGAGGCCTGATAGCATGAAGCCACAACATTCAAGATGAGAAAGCTCAAGGTCAAGAGCTGGAGCTGAGTTGAGGAGGTGGAGAGAAGTGACTGGATTTTTCTGTTGTTAAGGAAGACTGCAGTACTGAATGTATCACTAATATGTTATTCTATGTGACAGGGTGGTAGAGCAGCTGAAGGGGTTAGGAAAGATGACTTGAAAGAGGGTAGTGGGGATAAAGTCCAGAGGGCACGTGGTTGGTTTGTGAGACAGCATGAGCCAGGGGACTTCAGGCTCAGTGAGAGAGAGGCTCAGGGCATAGCAGCGGTGTGGTGAAACTGCTAGGATGTGCAGCTGAGGACATAAAGAGTACATCAGAAATCCACAACTTTATCATCCGTGAGGGATGGGTGGAGAAGGGAAGAAAATGTTGAGAACAGTTTGTGGGGGTTAGTAGCTGCAGATTTTTTTTTTTTTCCCCAGAATGAAGCATGTTTTTACGGAAGTGATGCAGGATGAGAACCTAGAGAGGATAGACTGATTGCTTCATCTTCAGTCCAAGGAGTCAGAATAATATTGTAACCTGAAGTTTTTAAAATGTAATCAGCATGAATACTTGCAAGGTTAATTCAACAAAGAAAAGATACTGTAATTAAAACCAGGCTACAAAGAACCCAGCTGGACTTGTTTCTAATTGAAATGTGGAAATAGGTCATTATGATCAAGGAGTTTAAATGTGTACCTTTTTAATTAATGCAAACCAGGTTACTCCTATTTCAGGGTATCTACTGCATAAAATCTTTCTGCATCAAACAGAACACATTGAGTGGAGTGAAGCTTTACATTTCCTTTTTTAAATCTTTCTACTCAGTCAGTGCCCTAAATCCCAGAAGTTATGATGTTAACATATTTGCTTGAAAATGTTAGGTGTATCAGATCCAACAGGATTCATATTATGTTTATTCTCAAATGTATCTTACATTAAACAAGCAAACAATATTGGAAGACAGTAAGTAGCTTACCTCTATAAATCCATCTTGATTGGAGACTGATTTTAAATTAGCTAAGTCCCCCTCTATATATGCAACAGCAATTTGTCAAGTTGGCCACAGGTGCAAGCAACAATACAACATAATTTATTGGACATCACTTGTCTAATGACATTCATCAATCATTGAGGGGAAAAGTTACAAATTTGGACCTGTGTCACAATTGTTATGCAGCGCAAAGCTGAACTTTAACATTGTTTAATCAAAAATCATGGTTTCAAAGAAAAAAAGTCATATGCAGATGTGACTGCCAATGCTCTATTTCACACACCACATCTAAAACCAGACTTCCACATCTAAAACCAGACAGTTTGTGAAATGGGCAGAATGGAAGCATATTGAGAAGTGGGGACACTTCTCGATATGCTTCCATTCTGCCCATTTCACAGACTGTCTTGATTCCTTAGATAATTCTTGAGAATATGAGTTGAGCCTAGGCCATACTTCACTTAGACATGGAATGAGCAAAGTATGGCACTCTAAAAAGAAAGGCTGTGGTAGATTCTATTGACTGCAGATTTAGTAAAATCTGTAAAGGGGGCAGGGGAGCTGGGGGGGGGGTTATTAAATGATAATATCAACTGCTGAAGTTCTACGGTCCAGAACGTCTGACCTGTGCAATGCCTTACTCAGTCAGCAAATGCATGTCACAGATGATGTTGTAAAAGATGCAAATGATAACATGTTTAATTATCATTGATAAATTGTGAATGGAGTAACTTCTGTCAGCTTTCTCTCATGCAGTTTTGTATGGTTTTGCTTGATTAAATACATGTATGAGTGCGTAACAAAGTAGATTTAATTAACTTCAGCAGAGACTGAAAAAGAAGCAAAATGATACATGGAGCAGAATGATAGATTATTGCTATGATTACAATAATGAAAGACTGAGAACAAGTTAGAAAAGTTCATGAGGCACTCTTTTTGTCTAGATTAAGATAACAAAACATAAATGAGATTTAAAAAGTCTAGTAGATCTGTCAGGGAATATGAGAAAGAAGTTCTATGGCCAATGAATATTTCAGCTTTCAGAAAAACACATTATGTATTCCTTGACAAATGCTCATCTTGTCTCTGACCCACGTGTGTGGTTGGTATTTACTTCATTTTGTTCATTCACATTTGTAACTCTCGTCGGCAGTGCTTTGGTCTGCTGGGAATAAATGGTGCAGGGAAAACAACAACCTTCAAGATGCTTACTGGGGACATTGCAGTCTCCAGCGGAGAAGCGTTCCTAAATGGATACAGGTGGGAAGCTCTGGCTGTTATCACAAAAACCCATTCATCTTAATTTACCACCCAAGATGTATCCTCAAAAGAGCTTGATTCATGTACTGACAGAGCAAACTCTCTGTCTCTCTCTCTCTCATACGTGCACACCCACACACAAGCATGTACGCACACGTGAAGAAAAAATGTTCGCCTCTGACACACCCAATTCATTAGCATATAGAGGGCCCTACTTTCGTTCCAGCCCAAGTGAGCACTATTGGGAAGCACAAGCAACTTTCTAAATTCATGCTGTGAAAAACTGGCACTGTTCAATAAATGCCTCACTTGTGTCAAGTTGGTAATTCCCTTGACCAAAATCATAGCCCTTGCACTATGTGGGTGGGGAGGGGACCCGTCTGGTGAACAGTGATATTTTTGTTCCAGTCTAGTGTTTAGGGCTGGGATCGGTACCCCAAATGACAGGAAGAGCCCTTTTTTTTTTAAATTTCGCAACAATAGCGCAACATTACAAACTATAAAAGTGAGATAATAGCTAAAGTTGTTGTTTGTGATTATACAGCTCATTTACTTGTTCGCTACCAAAAAATGATGAAGATAGGTAAGTTACCCTTCCCTGGAACTAAGGGGCCTAGCCCAAACCCTGAAAAACAGCCGTAGACCATTATCCCTCCTCCACCAAACTTCACAGTAGGCACTGTGCATTCTGGTAGGTAGCACTCTCCTGGCATCCGCCAAACCCAGATTCATCCATCAGACTGCCAGATAGTGAAGCGTGATTCATCACTCCAGAGAACGCGTTTCCACTGCTCCAAAGTCCAGTGGCGGTGTGCTTTGCACCACTCCAGCCGTCGCTTGGCATTGCGCATAGTGATGTTGGGCTTGTGTACAGCTGCTCGGCCATGGAAATGAAGCTCCCGACACACAGTTCTTGCGCTGATGTTGCAGCCAGAAACAGTTTGGAACTCTGTAGTGAGTGATTCAACAGAGGATAGGTGGTTTTTACGTGCTACACGCTTCAGCACTCGGCAGCCCTGCTCTGTAAGTTTGCGTGGTCTACCGATTCGTGGCTCAGCTGTTGTTGGTCCTAGATGCTTCCACTTGACAATAATGGCACTTACAGTTGACCGGGGCAGATCTAGCAGGGCAGAAATTTTGCGAACTGACTTGTGGCAAAGATGGCATCCTATGACAGTGCCACGTTTAAAGTCACTGAGCTCTCCAGTACGACCCATTCTACTTCCAAGGTTTGTCTATGGCTATGTGCTTGATTTTATACACCTGTTAACAATCGGCTGAAACACCTGAACTCAATAATTAGGAGGGGTGTCCACATACTTTTGGCCATATTGTGTATGTCATTAAGTAGCTGTAAGCTAGCTAACATCGTGCTGCTATAATGTAATGACTTTAGTTTGCTGGGTAATACAAAGATGACATTTGATACTGCATGCCTTTTTGCAACCATGTTTTACTGTTGATTTGTTTACCTAGTTAGCAATCATAATCAAAATTCTGTTATTCTGTAGATGGATATACAGAACTGCTTAAGATCTCTTTTGTCATCCTCAGTTGTTAAGTGGATAATTATGACACTGAAACCATGGGCAAGGTATGAATGCAGTATATTGGCCAACGCATTTGTTTTTTTTTACATTTATGATGTATAAACTATCATAAAACCTGACAGTGTCATCATATTTTAAAATAATGCCACTAACAATCTGACATTGCATTGTTAATGTTTTTTTAGCAATATTACTACCAAATCACAGAGCAAGGGATCAGCCTTGAATGCGCTGAAATTCTAGTGACACCCCTGATTGACAACATACTGCCCCTCCACCTGCAACCGAGGGACTCAGTTCTGTGTAACAGAAAAGATGGCATGTCCCTGCCGACAATCCAAATTAAAATCTCATTGACATAAGTGTATGAGGGATATGTAGCCAAATTTGATTCCTTTTCTACTATTGTTCTATTAATTTAGTGGTTCAAGTGGGAGTTAAGAGTGTGTTTAAAATTTTTGATAATAGGCAATTTTGTGGGAATGCTAATTGCTCATTTTTATAGATTGCTTCTGATCCGCAGGTTGCCGACCCTGGGCTTAGGCCATAACTTCCTCAACAATCACCTCTTTCCACAAGCAAAAGGCTTTTCAGTGCCAAAAATGATAGCATGCAGAACCTTTGTGAAATTAATACTAACACATTGTAATTCTAGTCAGAGAGCACATGCACTCGCAATATCATGTGGTTTGTATTCCATCTCCCAATAGAGTAAGGCAATGAACAATATCCTCAGTCACGTACTGTTATAAATTAGGGCTTATTATATAGGTATAGGTATATCGTATGAGCACACATCAGGACCCATTATCCTGAATGAGAGGGCATATAAATCAATTTTTAAATTTTATCTAAATATCTTTTAAGATAACTGTTCAATATCTGTTTCTATGTGTTGTATACATTCCAAGTGAAACTAGGGACTGAGAGTTTCCAACTAAATCCTGTTTCCTTGATATGAGGCAAACATGCTTCTTCATATAGTTTTCTACCACAAGGTGATTTTTCTGAGTACACATTTCTTGGTATGAATCCTGCAATGAAACAAGTTCATTTAAATAAAGGTGAACTAGGATGGTGTATACATATAATGGTCTCATTGTTTATTCATACATCTGATTAAAAAGAAACAAAAAATGGTGTAACAGAAATAAACATGGGTACTTTTTCTGCTTAAAATTTTAATAAGGAAAATAGTAGTTCAGCACAAAATCCCAGCTGTTTTCTAAATGTGTAACTCTTCATTATTGTCAACAGCATACGCACACAGATGCGGGATGTTCATCAGAACATGGGATACTGTCCCCAGTTTGATGCCATCAATGACCTGCTGACTGGACGAGAGCACCTGGAATTATATGCGCGTCTTCGTGGGGTGCCAGAGAAGGAGGTTAAGATGGTGAGTTGATAGCTTGGTTACTTACGTGTTTGTCTCAGGACGCCATTCATCTAAAAAATAGTGACAGTTGACAGTGGACTGACAATATCTGAAGAATCTGCCCCTTTCTCACCCTTTTTCAACACAACTCTTGGTCCGAGCCCCGAGCGTCTCTTGCCCGAACCGCTGCAGCTCCCTCCTTGCTGCTGTCCCTGTATGCGCACTCAAACCCCCTGCAGCTCATCCTGCAGGAATGCTGCTGCCTGGCTGCTCCACAAGGTTCCTAAATTCTGCAATGTCTCACGCTTGCTGATCTCCTCTACTGGCCACTGGCGATGCCTTGCACCCCTTTTAAAATATTGGTGTTAGCGGAGATCTTGCACACCAGCCAGGCTACTGCACTCAGCTTCTGCACTCCTGTAACTGCACATCTTGGTCTTGTCCTCTATGGCTGTTTTTCATACTACGAGTCACACAGCACACTACAGCGGGAATAGGTGCCCACTGGAGGGCAGGCGCTACTCTGCTGACATCATCTGAGCAACTTGCAGGTGTCTGACAAATCGCAGGGTGCCTGAGAGCGGTGAGACAAGGAAACGCTGGCTGACCCATCTAACCCTGTCCCAGGTGGAACAAGGCCAATTTGTTCCACTGCACTGGGTTCTCTGCAGTAAATGACACAGCTGGGATCCAATGTCAGCCGTAGAGCTCGGCTTGCATTCAAAAAGAATTCCTTAACCTCTAAGCTACTCAGGAGCCCCCTAACCCAAGCGTGATCATTCATTCCCTTTGTATATGTGTATATACATTTGTATATGTCTAATTTTAAATGTGGTAGTTTTGCCACAGGTTATATCTTAGCTTTCTTACTGGAGGGTATGTTGCCTTGCACTTCCAGGTTGAACCTAGTATGCACCTAGATCTCAGTATGGTATTTGGCAGTGACACATGTTCAAATATGGTTTGCAGTGCCCTATTTACACATCTCCTCATGCCACTTTTTTAAATGCACTAAATGTAATATAAATATACAAAAATGTGTTTTACAATATACTGTAGACCACAGCTAAAGATCTTTTGGGATGATATATTTCAAAATGTATGGTAAGTAATCATTTTTTGCATTGGACCTATCATATTAGATGGAACTCCTGCAAAAGGCATCCAGATTATTCAGCATTACCATATAATTATCCCACGATCTGTACAATACCCGTCATTTTAATGTTGGTAATGAATACAAATAAGATATTTGTTACTTAAGGTTAAGGACAAGTTGCAAAGTGGGAGGATTGGGGAACACTTGCAATAACACAGTTGCAGCATAGAAGTCCCAACAGATGTAATTAATTCTATTATCAATACCTTTTTGATGCCATGGGGAGGTTGTTTATTTTTATATGGCCTAGAACATAGAAAGACTGTGTAACCATAGAGTTACCAAACAGTTGAGCCCTTTCATTTATAGTGATTTAAAGAACATCACTCACCATTGAATAACTATAACAGAACAAATTGGTATTCAGCAATACATTTGGTGAGCAGGATATGCTCAGATTAATGTTATTTTTGCCCACGTCTTGATTTCTCACATCAAGACAAATATCGTTGTGGGAAAATTATTCTCAGAGGTGCAGCTGGAAGGTTAAAAGGTCATAGACATGGAAAAAAGTTACAGCATACTGTGTTTTTTCTATTGGGGACTCATTAAGAGTTACCTTGGTGCACAGCTGGTGGGAGCAGGGGACACTGAAGCCCTGTTTATATTATTCTCTGTGCCCAGTAGTCTGGGCTCTCTGTTTCTCTGAGTCCCTTCAGGAGCAATAAGATCAAAAGAAGAGAGCCCATGGCTTCCAGCCCATAGCCTCTGACTTAGTGTGCGTGCTACTGTTTGATCTCATTCCACAGCAGGATAAAGGCTTTTGTCAGTTCCAGTCTCTGGTCAGGCAAGTCCTTCCCTCTGCCTCTGAAAACATACACCACCCAATGTTCTTCTTCATAGTCATATTTCTATACCCCCAGCACTGGCCATCAGATTAATTACAAAGGGGCACAGCAGTTGTTTGCCAGTATGAAATAAGAGAGGTCTTTTTTTTTCCCAGGTGGCAGAGTGGGGCATTCAGAAGCTGGGCTTGGTGAAATACTCCAACAAGTCAGCTGGCACCTACAGTGGTGGGAACAAGCGCAAGCTCTCTACAGCTATGGCACTGATAGGCTGTCCTCCAGTGGTCTTTTTGGTAAGATGTCTCATACATATGTTGTTCATAATAACAATGTCATAAAAATATAACATTTATCTGATCTTTAAATACATAATGCTTACAGGAATTAAACCCAGGATTCACCAGGTTTTTTTGGCATACACTCCCCTTTTCCCCCCCTTTTTTTCCCCTTTTTTCATCAAATGTTCTATTTAACTTCAGTTTGCCATGACAGCCTCTGCAACACTCCAGTACAACTACATGCCTATACAGCAATTCTTCCCTCTACAAGTGTCATAGTGCACTACAATGAATTGAGCACTTATTGGAGAGTAGGTACTGATCCTCCGCTGTCACCTGGGCAACTCGTACAAGCCCAACAAGTCACAAGGTACTAAGACCGCAGTGTCATGAGGGAATTATGACCGATTTACCAGCTCCTTTCTGCCATCATGACCTGTGGTCTTTGTGGGCGGGTGACAAAACCTGGTGATGTAGGGCTCAGCTTGCCTTGCTGACTGAGCCATTTTTGAACCTTTGGGGTTTTTGGACTAACAGGTATTACACACTCTTGCATTGGTGTCTGAGTTGGTTAGTACACATTCCTGGCACAGAAAACCTGACTAAAGAGTACCCCTTGAGTACTTGGATTCCCTTATTGATTTTTCCAGAGGGCTTATGAAGAATTTCAATCACCAATTGGAAATGAGTTTTAAAGGTCACTGTTTGGTAGAGTTTTGATTTAATTTCAGAGATGACACAATCTACAATTTAAATTTGAAGTATTCAAGTGAGCAAGTTCAAAAATCCAATTAAAATGGGCCACAGGAATGAGTGATCAAGTTTAACCTTAATTGTGACCATGCAGCACTCAGAGGGTTGTTTAATGCAAGCTGCACATGCCCTTGTGTTGTTAAATATGGTCATGGTAAATTTATGAGTGCTTTTACAACCACTGTGCAGCATGGTTTCAAATGAAAAAACCCAACTGATAACTTCGATAATGTTACCTGAATCTGTATGCTGGGTAATTTAGTCATTTCGCATTAAACCAACCGTTCTGCTCTATAGCTAGAATGATGACAGAAGGGAGAGAAGAGCGGACCCAGAATCTGTAATTATTTCCTCAAGGCATCAACAGGCTTGCCTTCCACTGTAGCACAGACTACACTGTGATGCAAATCCTCTGACAAGCCTTGCCCAGTGTGCCTTGACAGGGGCTTCTAAGACTGTAAGAATGAGTCTGGAAAGGAGGTAGAGCACTACAAGTTCTCTCCTGTAATCATGCCTGGACAGAATGCCCTGTGAATACCGTGTGTGCCTTTCCTCTGTGTATTCATTTGACCTGCTCCAAGGAGGCCCTGTTCACTTTATTTTTGAAACCAGGGTGTGCGGCATTCGAGAGTGGTGCAGCCGGAATCCTTGTAAATGAAAAGAACTCCAGACGGCTGAACAAAGCAGTGGAACATTTTCAAAGAAATTGCCTCTGATGTGAATCCCATAGTCCCAAAGTCTGCGTCCACGGTCTTATTTAATTGCCGAGTGCGGGGAATTAACTTGGGGGAATGATGAGAGAGCAGCGCTCATTTTCCAGCTATGCTCAGCAGAGGTAACAGGAAGTGTTTCCACAGGATGAACCCACGACTGGAATGGACCCCAAAGCCCGCCGCTTCCTGTGGGACTGTATACTAAGCGTGATCAAGGAGGGGCGTTCTGTCATATTAACATCTCACAGGTTGGTCCTCATCAGTTTCTCAAAAACAACAGCATGTGCATGCTTATCATTTTGTTACTATTCTCTTAATGTAATCATGATGACATCTTTTGCCTCAGGATGACAGGTGATCAGCAGTGCACATGTATAATTAAGTAGCACAGTATTCACAAATGCCTTACATGTATATGTATGTCTGTCATACATCTGTTCATTTTTGTACACTAGTACTTAAATTTTAAATGAAGACTGATAATTATGCAACATATATAAGTTGGATGTGTAAATTTTAAAAAATCAGGCCAAGCCAAGAGCTTAAGGTAGAATGAGACACATTGCACTTACGTTCTGTAGAGATAAATTCACATTTATTGGGGGGAAATAGTGAAAATGATGATATGGTCAGCGCTAAACATGTAAGCTGACAGTACATCATTAAACCATCACATAGCAAGGTGTGAAACTATAGAACAACTAGCCAGCATGCTGCTACTATCGTAACAACAAGGGCAAAAGAAAACAGTGTCAGATGTGTTTTGTCCATTTTATAGTGCTGCAGAATGAAAATAATTTATAACAGGTCTCAAGCACTTCCAGTCCTGCTCCAGAGGAAAAGAAAGGCTTTATTTCATGGTAGTGGTTTATGTATTCAGTCTCATGGCTGTCAGAAAGTTAGAAAAGAAAAACACAAAGGACCACACCTTAGTAAACAAAAATAATGATGATTCATTAGTGGAAGGTACATGACTTTATGGTCTCAGCAATGGTTATTTGGCAGATCTTGTTGCTGTGCTTACAGGTGAGAACAATATTGGGAAAACAAATACTCCCTTCTTTTTGTGGTACAGCATTTCACAGCCACATGTTTTGACCAGAAAGTCATCTTCAGGCAAGACCATAGATGGTACACAGATGCTACACTAATAGCATCTGTAAGGACTAGATACACTAATAAATCAACAATTAATTATGTTTTCTGTAGAAAGTTATCTCCAATGGCATTTTTGAACACTGTAGTATTCCCTTTTACCATTGTACTTTGGCTTTAGAAAGTTACTGAGTTACTAGATACTCAGCTGCCAGCATCAGTATTAAAAAAAAATAAATGCAGACTTAGTGAGAGATTGATGTGGTTACATTTAATTCAGACAAATATTCTTCTAATGCATACAACCACCACTGTGAGCACTAGATGTTTAATTATGTGTGGGTGAGTCAAAACTCAGAATTACTTTCAGCCTTAATCTGTAGGCTGTGAAATGAGTTGTGTTTTTTGATTATTAATACGGTAGGAACATTTCAGTGGCTGGTGGTTTGGTATCTCCTCCAGGCACACTAGTACATTTTTTGAACAGTGCAATACTGATTGGTCCACTCTTCAGTGAAACCACAAAGCCTACGTTCCATGAACCTATAGTTTGTAAAATTATAAGTACCACTAAAACATACATTATAAACAACGCACAAAGTGCTGCCTGCTACCTCTTTCAGTCAAGAGGTAATATCAACCTTTTCATACCTTACCAGGATAATTTTAAGCATGAATTAGTATCAGGAGCACATTCTCCTTTTCTGTGGCTGTCTATAAGAACTCTCTACACCCTCAGTTATTCTGCTCAGACAGCAGATAGTCCTTAGTGCTTTGATTGTCTCCGCTCTCACAGAATTTGCATACACTTGTCTCTGGACTCTCTCCCCATCCCCACAAAGCTGCTCCGCTGTGTCTGGCTGTGTGCACTGTAATCATCTCCAGCTTTGTGGTGCGATGATACAGTCTGATATTTTCAGCATCTGTGCCGACTGCTGTCCGGCACCACAGGTGAGTAGGTTCAGTCCCACTGAATCTCACCTGTATGGGAGCTTCCCAGGCGACGCAGCCATGACAGTAGCGCTCATGAAACTGAGACTGCAGGTCACCCTACCTGACCTAAACACACTGCGTGGAGCTCTGGCTGCATGAATTACACCTGACTTTGCCCTGGAGGAACACTTCTGGGAAGAATATCACAGCTATTGTTGAGGTTTCACTGCTGTGATACCATGTGGTTTAACCACTCTTGTCTTTCTCCTCTACAGCATGGAGGAGTGTGAGGCCTTATGCACAAGGATGGCCATCATGGTGAATGGACAGTTTAAGTGTCTAGGAAGCATCCAGCACTTGAAGAGCAGGTAAGGCCTCGTGGTTGCTGCTCCATCACACCTTTTTTGGTTGGCTGTTCTACCTAGTTTGCACCTTCGTCCACAGGAAACCTTAGGGAAACAAACTGTACTTACTGTACAGTCAGTGACTGTGGATGGACACTGTGAGCAAAAGCTCAAAAAAGATCAGCTAATTCATACTAATGAAAAAAGTATTCACTGAGCCTTGTTCTGTGATATATCTGTAACCATAACATAATCTACCCATAAATATGCCTATTTGATTTCGTTTTAGAATGGAGATTGAGAAATCGATGTGCAGTGTATAAAAACACAGGTATTTTCTGAACTGTATGTGTGTAAAGTCTTACTTCACTGCTTCTTTTTTGGGGGGTTGGGGGGTATAAAAGGTGTGTGTTAGGGTGTTTTTATTTTATTTTGTATTTTCCTTAAAAATGCAAAGGCACTGCACTTTTCAACAGGAGATTTTTTGCAGGGTGCTGAACATATCAGGGAGAAACTGCTCATACTTCTCCAGTCAAGTATGACTGTGGGTCACAGTATTATTACATTTGTAATTACCTGATTTAAATTATGGACAATTCACTGGAGACAAGAAATCCTGTCCTCAGATGAACTTCCGCTCACATGCATTTTTTCAATAATTAAATTCCATTCCCACCATTTCGACAGTGTTCTGTCTAATGAATCTCAAAATGAAATTCAGCAATGTAATCCATTACAAACAGAGTTCTGGTGTCTCTCAGAGAATGCTTGTTAAACCTTATTTTCATTTAGTGATGAGGAAAATTAGAAAATATTGTGGAGATTAGAAAAGATGTGTGGAGAGAAAATGTCATAATCCTTTTTTAACCCAACCATAAACAGATTAATGAGGACCATACTTTGTGAATATCAGATACATATTTGATTAGACGGTGATTACAGAATATCCGTATAGCTAGCTAACAGATGGGTCTGTAAATATCTGGATTTAGAAAATTTATATGAGACAGATTCAGACAGCCCAATGTAGGGATCTATACAGAAGATTTATAATGAATAGATTTTCTACAAATATTCTGGGAAATGTCCTATTAACATGTTGATGTGGAGGGGTAATGAGTCCAATGCTCAAGTCCTCCTTAAAGTATTCATTCTGTAATAGTCAGGCTGGCCTTGATCAGGCTTATTCAAGTGACCCACATCCCATACAATTATAAAAAAAAATCCTAAATATGTTTCAGCTAAAGGTATTACAAAGTATGTGTTGAACAAAGTTCAATTTGAACATATTTCAGCATTATAGTTTTCTTTAAAAAGTGTGGTTGTTTTATGGGGACTTTCTTTTCTTTTGATATTTCTTTTGATCCATACTCACAGATATCCAGTGATGACACATACACATGCATTTTGTTTTTCAAAGTTTGTACATTTTTCCCTTGTAGGAGTATATCCAAAATATCCAAACTGTTGCTGAGCTTAAATCGCAAGCTTAGTTATTCCCTCAATGCTGTGGTAAATTATGTGCCATCCTCAGACATAGCATAATAGCATGCCCTACAATACAGACAGGGGTGAAAATTTCCATCATTATGAATTTTTGTTCATTTTCATCATTTTTGTAGGTTAGGAGTTCAGTGTTTCATTACTGTCAAATTAATCTTCACCAGAAGAACAACATGATACAGATATATTTTACAAACCCTTGGCAATTCCACCAAATTGACATGCTCTACAATAAACATTTCAGTTAGGCTTTGGCCTTAACATTCATTGAATGTTGCAATCCATTCCATGAGCAAAAGCATGCACTGCAGTACAGCTATGAAATGCATAAAACAATAAGTTAACAACAATAAATGAATACTTATATATTGAGATATTAAAAAGAATGCTAAGGAAAGCCTATTAAGTGACATCATTTGTGCTGTTGTGCATGACTGCAGTCATCTTAACAAATGTTATCTGCTGTTCAATGTTTAATGAATTGAAACTATCACATGACCTTTGACTTAGAATCACGCAAGGCTGTTGTGACATGGTAAAGCTATTGTTCTCGATTCCTCTGCATAGTTTTGCAGAACCTGTTGGTGTATGTTGTGGACTGGTCATAATAATGACAGACGTTGTTAACCGTAGATACAAGTCTTTGATTCCAGGTATAAGCATTGATGCATCCTTGGCAGCAAATGCTGTCCTATAACTGTAAATGGTTGCTGTGACATAAAAAAACAAAAGGGTTAACTTGAATATGGGACTAGTATGAAACCTTTTAAGGGATGGAGCAATGCAGATCGCACTCTCCATGAATCGCATGTTAAGTGTTTCTTGTCTGTCAAAATGGTAAGCAGGATTAAATATTTTCCAATTAAGTTTTAAAAAAGTTGTTAAATGAGGGTTTGGTTTGTGGAAACCATGGGGAATATTTGCACTAGGGTTGTCAAATGATAGTAGATACTGTTGCACTTCCTCGCTCAAAGATATGCTCTTTGTTGTGGACATTACTGATGTTCTACTCATAGCTCCCTATCTTTCCTCCTCCCCCTTGGCCAATTTTTTTTTTTTTTGAATAACATCACAAGTAGCCCCTAATTTTATAATCAGTCAACTGACTGTGGAAATTGTTTTAACGCTACTGATAATTGAGTGCCTACAGTAACCCCTGGTAGATAATGGTTGAAGTACAGGTTTTAATCCCTGTCCGTCATGTGGTCAAGAAAAACTGAGGGCCCTAGATATAACTAATTAATCAGCCCTCTAAGTTAATGGAGACAAAAGCTACACTGTGCTTACCATGCACGTTGGTAATGTTGATGTGGCGCTCACCATCGTGTCTTCAGCTGCACATGTAAAATTTGGGCAGTGCTCTGGAGGTAAGTAGCAACAAAAGTGTATCAGTACAAAAGTGTACTGATACACTTTTGTAGTGTGCTCTGTAGGCACTTCCTGGGATTTAGGCCAATCGAAGGGATTCTGAGTATCTGTGTTCTACTACTCTGCCCCCGTTTGTACCCCATATGCCACTTTGACATTTTGAATCTCAATTAGGAAGGTGAATGCATTTGTGCGGTTGAATGCAGTTGAGAAGTTGAATATATTTTACAATTTGATTCAATCTCAAACATAAAATCCAGTAAAGACCAATATCAAGCTGTCACATTCAGTCATGATGCTGAAATTCAATTCAGTCATTAATTTAAGGAATACAAACTCAAATCAATTCACTTCTCCAAATACAGTTTTACTTATGAGGTCTCTTAATTTATGAATATCTAATTAGCTGGAGGGTGTGAATATGTAGTTACAAAAAAAAAACAGAATAATGCAGCAAGTGATAATTCCAAATAAAAACCTCAAAATGAAATCTTTCCAGTAAGTAAAGATTTTGTGTAATTTCACCTCACTACATTGTGCAAATACCCTGAAACATTTGTTTGTGTTGGAATGTTGAGCAGAAAAGCAGCCATTTTGAATAGGGCTCCAATAGTGCTAATGCAAAAACACACAAGACCATAATGCATCATAAATCCATATCAACCAGCACAATAGGTATGCTTCTGAAGAGCAATAGAGAATGCCAATGGAAGTGGAAACAGCACAGCAATGCTCTCACTTGATTAGATTTTACAGCATGAGAGACATTTATGGAAAGAAGACAGTGATACATCAGAAATCAGAAATTGCCTTTCAGCTCAGTTGACAATAATTATATCCAATTGCTAGCCAAGACTATAAATCTAGAGGCTAACTCTGACGTTTTTTACTGTGTAGATCAGGAATTTGCACAAAAAACAAGTACCGTTATGTGTTTTTTTTTTTTTTTTTTTTTTTAACTTTTGGGTTATTACATCTCATTATGTTTTTTTACTTGACAGTCATTCCAGAACATAAACCTCCTCTCTCTCTCTCTCTAGGAGCAGTAGCAGCAGCAATTGTGTTTCCTGCTCCCGACAAAAAAAAATCTTAGAGTGCTCTCAAAAATTGCACCTAAATATTCACATGACATTTTGTAGACCATATAACCATATAACCTAACCTATGTGTAGTGTTGACCATCCATTCTTTGAGGTCTGACATTATAAAAGCACTATTGTGTGATCTCCAATATGAACATACATGTGACCTGGGATTTAAATGAGCTTATAATGACCAATACATATGCATTGTAATGTCAAATTCTCCTTCCTGATGTGTGTGTTAAGATATAAATGGGTAAGTGGTCAGATATGACAAGGTAGAACAAAGGCGTCAAGGTTATTTCACATCAGGAGCACTGTTGCCACATAATCTCCTGGCTATTAAATCAAAAACAAGACAGATGCAATACCATAACCTGTCCCTTGCAGCTGTTTCATTAATTGACTTATTCCATGTGTCAATTAGATTTTGTCTTTGAGAGAGACATCCTCTATGAATAATTGATGGACAGTATTATACATGCTAAGAAGGTGTTGGTGTTAACCCTTTTGAGTACTAAACAGTCAAACACAATTGTTCGGCTCGTTACAATGAGATGAACCTTGATTATTGATGCTGCCTGTTTTATACAATCATTTGTGATTTGTATTTGTCATAAAAAATAGCATTAGTTTGGCATTAGATTTAAATTTTTCATTTTTATAATTACTGTTTCATGTGTTTTGAGTCTTTTGTTAAATGAAATGCAGTGAAAGAGAGTCTCCATAAAACGTGTGATGGAGTAGGGACACAAAGGTGAACAGCAAGTGAGCTGAACAGTTGTATCGGCATTTCACAGAATTAAATTTATTCGGTCCATATTTACCAAGAAACGAGGATTTAATTTAGATCCTTAATTATGCAAATGGCTCTGATGAGACACAGAAACACATTGATTCTTTGCAGTTCTGGCTGTCACAGCTCTGTAACCAGAAAAATCACAACTGTGGATAACTATGACAAAAGCAGGTGGTTCACAAATGTTATGCATCAGAGTTTGACCCAAAATGCAACGTTTCACTGTTCTCCCTCTTTCCATCAGTAGGGATGTACCAGATCACCACAGGGTGATTTTCATATCCAGATACATTAGGTGTTATGTCTCTGCTAAGGCTAAGGCAGCAGTTACCTGTCTAAATGCAGATTTTTTATGGGCTTTATTAGAATATCAACATGCATAGCAAGAACTATAGCCAATACTTATAGTGGGGAAATGTCTTTATATGGTTGGAAAGTGGACACAGTTTATAAGAGTGCTTGATTATTAGGGTGATGGTTATATTTTGTTTTAAGAGGGCAGATGTACCAACTCAGTAAGTTTTTAGTCAATCATTTCATTTATTTATGGAACTCAGCAAAATTCGTCACAATAAATTGTCTTTTACAATGCATTCTTGGAGCAGGAGGCTCCCAGGTGTTTCGTTAACTGAAATGAAGTGGTGTGCAATAAAGCCCAAAGCCCATAAGTCTGTCAGGAAATATATAGCATTCTGTTGAATGACATCATTCATGTATTAGGAAGTGGTGGTTTATGAAGACGAGACACTTGCCATAGCCAGTTTTTTGCTCAAGGGGACGGATAAAAGCAGTAAAATGGTTTAATGCATTAATCTAATAATGCAATGGTGAGCACCACTTTATGAGCGTTTTAACTTTGAATCACACACATGACTTGGGAAAAGTTTTCTACCTGAACATCAAAAATGCATGCAATATTTATTGTAATGTATACTTACCATAAAAAGTACAATATGCCATTAGTCTCTCTAACATTACCCCTCAGATATTATGGAGACTTTATTGTATGCTAAAAAGGTGTCTCTGTCAAACCCACTAAACACAGAAAAGACCCTGTGTTGAAAAACACAATGAAGAGTAAATAATATATGGGCATCTGGCCGCTCAGTATTCTATGGTCTGAAGCAATGTGGGGAGTTTTAATAATAAGGGGCTTCTGGGAGCCTCTGGATTTGATCTGAAAGTCTTCCCGCCTGATCAAAGATGCACTGCGCTGACTGAGGGTGAGCCGGCGAAAGATTCAAAACTGAAATCCATCTCCCCTCAGGAGACAAATAGGTGGTTTTGTTTGACCTTTTCAATGTCTAGCCAGAGAAATCCATACCACACAGTTCCTGTGCTATGCTTTATCAAAGGTTTGCTTTTATTTGTTTAAATCGCACCGAGGCCTTCAAAAGAGTCTGTGGAGTGCATCTGTAAATAAGAGCAACGTCTTCCTCTCTTCCAGAGATGGCAGCTCTGAGTGGTTTAAGAACATGGCCTGTGAAACAGTAGAATTGCCTAGCTACAGATATGTTGAGTGCAATTTGCATTCTTTCTGGGCGGCTCTGGTATGAGCTCTGAGCATTATTCATGGAAGCTCAAAGACGTCAACTAATTGATCAGCATCATATTCTCAGTCTGACAAGGGTATTTGATTACACATGCATGCCTGAAACCTTTCTGAAATCTCCTCGCTGACTATTGGATTTTTCTGCTGAACTGTGCAGTTATGTAGCCCCGTACTGCCAGGTTTCCCAAGCATTCTCGATTCTCCTGGATAAAGATGTGTCGTCTGTTTCCTGATTGGATTATGAATTGCGCCTAATGAGTGAATCTTAAAATGAATGAAACACAATGCTTCCACTCAAAGCTGTCTGTGCCTTCTGCTGTGATTGATATAAATGCACGTCTTCAAGGGGCAGAGGCTTTTACTGAGTAAGACATTAAGAAAAGTGTAATTGCAGCAATAGCTACTCATCTGAGTTTCACAAAAACTTATCTGAAAAGTTATAAATTACAGCATGCACAAGAAAGACATTTTTTTTTCCAGTTGCAATAAATGATAATACATATCAGCTTTGTTATTCAGATCAAGTGAGCTATTTTGTTGAAGTTTTATGTATTTTATTGCCAGGATTTAGGAGTAATGACATGTGCAATGTAATGTCACAAGGTATTTACAATACCAAAATATGGTAACTATTCCACCACAGTAATGTTTGTAAAATCAGTATTCAGATCATATTTGAATGTGCCAGACATTCTGTTGCTCTTTCATTGCAGAACACTCTCTGAGCAAGGCTGGGGATAGATTTTAATGATAATAGAGAAATTACATTATATTACTGGCATTTACCAGATGCTCTTATCCAGAGCAACTTACATTGGTTGCAATTTTTACAATGTTATCCATTTAAACATCTGGATACTTACTGAGGCAATTCTGGGTTAAGTACCTTTCCCAAGGGTACAGCAGCAGTGCTCCAGCAGGGAATTGAACCAAAAACCTTCCGGTTACAAGTCCTGCTCCTTACCACTATGATACTCTGCCACCCCTGCAACATTTTTTTTGTCTTTTACAGCAAATGCAAAAGCAGTCATAAAACCTCCAGGAAGAGACTTTTGTGCATTGCATCCTGATAATGTGGACATAATAATAGTGGACATGCAGTGTGCCACTGATACAATAAATATTATTTTCAGTCCGTTCCAGTGTGAATTTCTGCCTTTTTGTTGGTATTTGTTGGCTTGCGGGCTTCAATATTAAGCTATACCAGCAACGCCCCTTTCTTTATGAAAATGCAGAGTAGTGTCATTTGAGCTGCCATGGTTACAAGTTAAAGTGATAGGAAAGCATTGTTAAAGTTGGAGGTTATACTTGAAGAAATTAAGGATGTTTGTAGGAGGGGAGAGTACAGTATTAACCCCCCACCATGTTCTTGTCTCACCACACCCAGCGTCTCATCATTCCCAGTGTTTTGATGGCTTGTCTTTGATCGGTACGCTGGTTTCAGTCTTTCCAGTGCAAATTTACTTTTGGTCAATGTAACTCATTCATTCAGTTTAACAACTACCTTGTCAGACCTCCTGAGAAAGTATCACACCTTTGCACAGCTGTCAGTCTCCATCTTGAGCAGGTTGTTGGTGCTCCACCCATATCTGTTTTATCCGAACAGCCTATGAATTTTGTGAAAGTCCCATACATTAATTTGTTTAGGCCTGTTTGAGGTATGCTCACTCAAAGAAAACTGTGTAGTATAAAATGCATATATTTTACCTAACAGTATGTTTGTATCGCCAGAAAATTAAGAAGACTCTAAGACACTAAAATGATGTGTTTTGTGGCTGTACTTAGATTTCTGGCTCTACCTTCACAGAAAATTAAGATCAGAAGCAAAAATACTGTGGCATGGCAATAAATATGGCAATAATGCAAGGAATGAGGTAAAGTCAGCTGTCGTGCTAATAATCTTGCGTTGGATAGCTAGGGTTCTGTAATTCCATAGATATGATCCAATAACTATATAATAAAAGGACATTTATATTGCTAGACAGGCTAGCTAGTTGGGCTGATGTTGCAACATTGAACATATATTTTTGTTTGATTTTACCTTGCTAAGTATACTTGACTTGGTCAACTTGAGACAATGCTTCAGAGAAAGAAAAGAACAGGAGATAAAAACCAAGTGAAAAAGGAAAAAGAAAATTCACACCAGATGACCTTTGTTAACTGATATGGTACTGAGCATGGATTAATTCACTACTGGGCTCACCAGTGGTTTGCTGTGGACTCACATGGTCTCACAGGACTTTGTGAGCTTTGCTGTTTGTATAAAGCTTTTTTGCAATATTTCTGTAACTGGTCAGTCACCTCAGTCAACAGCTCAAGTAATTTGACACAAAACGTCAGTTTTATAATAAATGTGGTTATTGTATTTCTGTTATAGATAAATATGTGTGAACATAAAATACAGATTAGTGATAAAAGTAGTGGCTTTCGAGACAAAAATCAGATTAATCTTGTTGTGGTCTGAGGAGTATTGTTTAGGCAAGGCCCCACAATCAGCAAGCATCTCAGACTAGGAAATAGCTCCTAAGAACTCAAAAATTCTGAGAGTGACCTCAATTTGGTCCTTACTCCAAAGTTGTTAATCAAGATTTTTTAGGCATTAGAGGTCTAAAAAGTCAGCACGTATTTAGGAGTCCTTGCAAGCTGTCCTAACCTGTTAGCAGTTGTCCACAGGTGGTTAATCAAAGCAGTGAGCATTTTTAATCACACAGAGCTGTTAAAAACATATCAGTCAGATTAGGAGGGTATTTTACATGTCATCGACCTTGACAGAGAAATTGTCACTCATTTCTCACTTCTTTGAGAAGAATGTCACCATTAACTGCTTTAATAGAAGTAATTTAAACTTTGTTTCATATTCACTGGGAAAGGTTTTTTTTTTTTCTGAAAACAATTTTGCCCTGCTAGAATATCACCTACTCAGTGATGGCAGATACCTCCAAAAACTATAGCTGATGACTCCGTTTCCATGACCAAACATTTCTGTTGCATTTCACAGATCCAATAGCTCAACAGTATTTCCACAGCTTTCCAAGAACTGGTTCATAAGATCAAGCATTGCATTGTAGAGATGGGATTTAGGCAAAAAAGATTTCATTCTCTAACTGGCCATGGGAAGGGTCTGATAAGAGCAGTCACTAATGGAAAAATAAAATTATGTCTTCACAGACCTTTTATTATTGTAATTATTATAATCTGTAAATGGCAAGTGGAGCTAACAAGGAGAGGATTATCTCACCCAAGAGACTTTCTCAACATGTATTTCACCATTTTGTTTGCACTGTACAAAAATGACAGGATCTACTTGGCCGATTTCTCCCAGCTCCTACTCTGAGGTAGGATCTTTTTACTTCAAAGTGCAGTAATTCTCAGATGCTTCGTAAATATGGGCCCAGCTGTAGAAAAACTGACTGACACAAAGCATTAATAGAAGCATTATAGCCTAAAATAAAATTCTTCAGGGAAGCAGTAGGTGAATGATGTCACTCTTTTATGTTATTCATAAATTCTTGGGCTCAAATCTTAATGGGAATAATTACCTCTAACTGGCCATGGGAAGGGTCTGATAAGAGCAGTCACTATTCACAATAAATGCCAACAAGAGGATTATCTCACCCAAGAGATACAGTATTTCACCTTTCACTGTAGTAAATAAAAAAGCATCCAAAAAAATTTAATTGTTGTTAGTTGCATAAAATTCACTGCCCAAGATAGTCATTTACATGTGTAAATAAAACATCCAAATTTAATTTAGCATAAAACAATGGGTCATAAGAGGTCTAACAACAAAATAACAAGGTGAATTGTCTTATTTTGCTGCACGGTAGACTTACTTCATATCAGCTATATATGCAAATTGCTAATTAAAGCTCATTCCAGCACCCATGAAGTGCTGGGTCTTTACAGTAAAATTGTGTGGGTTTTTTATGACTGTGCATTCATGAAGCCTTTATGAGTGCAGCTTTATTAAATGCAGTAGATGTGTAATGACATGTCACCTCTTATGATGAAAATGAAAACTATAATACATTGGTTGGAGAGTGATACAGTAGAATTGTTTCAGCGGCCCATCAGGCTCAAGCTGCTGAATGTATGGACATGGACTCATTTAACTGATTGCATACAGTGGAAGAATTTCTGTTACAGTGCGCATCCACAATGACTTTTATAAATAGTTGATTCTTAAAAGTTGAATTAATGAATGAATGGATGAAATGACTTTAGCTAAACACAGAGCAAAACGTCTAGTTTTTATTGTTGTTGTGTTAAGAAATAGACTTTAGCTAAACACAGAGCAAAACACACTTCATTGTACAGTATTTTATACAATCTTTCATGATTAACATGAAAGTAGCATGACACTGCAATTATCCTGGAGTGTCACCATGCAAATTACTGGTGATGTGGAGGTGACAGGGATATGGCAGAGTCAGTGGACTTGGCTTTTTTTTTTTCAAACTTCTTTTCAAACTTTTTCAAATTTAACTTAATGACAGTTTAGTTACAGAAATAATGATTTGAACAATGTTGTTCAAATGTTGCTGAGGATGTTTTTATTGCCGCTTCCTAAAAAGGACTGCATTGTGGTTCTTAATGAAGACTGGGGTTTTTGCTCAGTTTATCATAAGAGCTTAATGCTTCTTAATTATGTAGCTTATGTCACATACTGGATAATAAACTGCTCTACCTTCTGTGACCATAACCATAGTAATAGCCATTAGAGTACATGCATGCTTACCCACAAAATTACTTAACGTGCCAGTTAGGGGTTGATGTGACACGTGTTCATTTGGAATGTGATTGATGTTTTGAAGTTTTTAAAAATGTTTATACCAAATGAGCATGCATAAATAGGTCACAGGGGTTGTACTTAGTAGCTCAGGATGAAACCCAAGTTTTACACTTAACTCTGAAATGTGGCTTATGAGGAGATGTGGGATTAGGAGGCTATGATGAACCTGCATAAAACTTATTAAATTCCATATACATTGAAATGTCAGAAGGCATTGGAAATTCTGTTCACTTGCATGTCTTGTTTTTCCAAGCTCAGAGTCTGTACTGCTCTGCTTTCTCCTCATGGTGAACCTTTCAAAATAGAAACTTCTCTCTGACAACACCATAATTAAGAGTCAAACTTATTCAACAGATAGCTGGAAGAGGTCCTTTCAAAGGCATTTAACCAATTAATCATTATAATATGTTTGTCCATCTTGGGTTTCATTATGTTTTGGCATGCTTAAAGCCAGTATGCTTTTAAATATGATCCTCTTTTGTTTGAAATTTGGTCACATTTGGGTGCCATCAAAATGCAGGGGAGTTGGCAAACACAGTTGATTCACTTTTTAATTTGATTTAAATTCAGTCAGACACAACATCAACAGTGCCAGGACTGAAATTTTCATCCCAATGGCACAAATGCTTTGCCCAGCATAGGAGACTGATGGGCATACTTGTGAATATTCAGGACTCAGTAGCATTTTGGGCACCCAACCATCGGCATTTTTTGCCATTGCATTTATACCACATGAGGGCTGGTGGAAAGTCAGGGCACAATGTCTACCCCAAACATTTGACAGGGGGTGTTTGATTAAAATTAGTGGTAAACTGTAAGAGATGGGAAAGGCATCTGCTAATGAATACCATTTAACAAGTAATGTTAAGAATGTCAGCGGCAGCAGTGGTTGTTCAGAAAATGTAATTTTAAAATCAAATCAGTCAGCATTACGTAGAAGAAAATATGATTGTGTTGCATGTGTTATTACATTGTCGAATTGGTTTTACAGCAGACTAGCGCATAGTCTAAATTGGTTAAATATTGACGAATAAGCACAATATGAATGAGAGAGAATAAAGAAAGGAATAAAGAAAACAACAGCTATCTAAAAATTGGCTGCAATAGGCTCAAGTGTGACTATCCAATGATTGTACCGTTTTTTTATTGTTTTTCACACAAGTAACCATTTACTGTTTTTGTACCAATGGAGCGCTTGCTTTTCAGTGTGAGTGCTCATGAACGTGATGACAGAGAGTGCAGAAAGGTCTGAATGATTTCCTCTGGATTTCAAAGGATTGACGGAAGCAGCTCCAGTGGCCGATACCTGCTGTTTAATCAATGTTTAACGTGTTCTCTTTTCTCTTGCCCCCACCTGCTGCTGTAAGGTGACGCAGCTGCTTTCTCCGTCTGTGCCTCCAGGTTCTTCTTTGCAGCAAAGTGTGGGGCATTTCTGAATCAGCTGTCCATTTTGCTCTAGATGAGGTCACATCAACTACATCAAGTGGCAGATGCCCATACCAATGCACATCAGTGTTATTTATGTCAGCTGTTAGGGGGTCCATTCAGTCAAAGTGCGGTTAGATTGCAATGCAAACTGTACCACCATATGAGTATCCAAACTTTCCTCAATTGGCTCATGACTCCTTCATCATTGCATGACAAAGTGACAATGATTTTGAGAAGTTAAATTGTGTAATTGTGTAATTTAAGCAATATTTGGAAAGCTGAAAATGCATTACCTTCTTTGCTTTTAATTTTTCTGAAGTCATGATTTCTGATGTCTGTCTGGCATCCAAGTACTTATTTTTGCAAATATTAATTTCAAAAAAGAAGTGTTTTTCCTGGGATTTTGAAGATGCCAAAATAAAGTCAAAATTACTATAACCGTCACTGAGCACTGTTAAAACAAAAAATGGTGCCAAATCTATGCAATTAATTTGCATAGACAGGCATATTATCATTTATCATTTAACAGTTGTTTGGCATCATCTTCGTTACTGTCAAGTTTCCTTTGTAATATGACATGATTTCTGATGTACTGTTGGCTCTATCAGTTTGTGTTTTTGCCTTAGCAGTTTATTTCTCTATGTGCCTCTAGATTTGGAGAGGGCTACACAGTGATTGTGAGAGTGGGTGGGTCCCCTCCTGCCCTGGCTCCTGTGGAGAACTTCATGCAAGAAACATTCCCAGGATGCATGCTGAAGGAGAAGCACCACAATACCATGCAGTACCAAGTACCTTGCAGTGAGGGTGCTCTAGCCACCATTTTCAGCCAGTTCACAAAACACCAGGAGAGGCTGGGTATCGAGGATTACTCTGTGTCTCAGACAACTCTCGACCAGGTACTATGTTTCCTCTCACAAAAACACACACGTTCATCTCTGTCTCATTCCTTTTCAATGCCCTGTGTCTGTTAAATAGTGGATGAGTTTATACCGTATGCGTAATTGCACAATACTTTCACCTTCTGTGAAATCTACTATTTATATGATGCATGATTCCATTTGTGCATAAGTAGACCATTTGAAATGGCTTTCTGTGTGCCAGGAGCCTCAGCGCATGTATTAATTTCTTGTCCCCCCTCACTGCCCTCATAATATTAGCGGATTAAGCTCCTCAAACTCTGACTCAAAGCCTCATAGCTTAAAGTTTGAAGGAGTCTGGGAAGGAAACACAAATCACCCACTTCTCAATGCACCATTTGGAGAGGCTGGAAAGGTCAGCTGTCCACTCATCTGTAAGGGAAAAGGTTTGCACAGATAAAACAGATACCGCAAGCCCAAGCACTTTTCACATCACACAGCAAAGGTGGTCTCTGTTCTTCAGCATAACATGCACTTCATTTCCAGCAGATGAAAATCCACTGAAAATATGAACTAAATAAATGATGTATATAGTACATCCTCATGCCGAACATGTTTAAAACTACTTTGCAAAAAATATAATGTTTGATCCAAACTGATGAAAGGTTGTAACTTGAATCAGTAAAGCAGAGTGATTCATATAAATACTGTTTCAAACAGAAAGTGATCTTTTCTTTTTGTTGGATATGAAACATGACATATTTAAAGTGAAGATTCCAATGTTGAAACTTACATTCAGACATATAATAATATATATCCAGACTAGCATACAAGTCTGGGCTGTGTCATTAGCCAAAGCTTACTGGGAGTCAGTTACCATTCCACAGCTGTGGAACATAATTGGCTCCACTCCACTGGGGAAGGGTTTGGTTTACATCAGTCAGGGGCTGCTTGTTGCACCACTCAATACCACCCTCTAGTGGCTCAAAATGTACCTATAAGTTGTTCTGATGATGTCCCTGGGGGATGATTCTCTTCCGTTTTCAATATTTGCTGTGCTCTGGTGCACTGTGGGACTTGTAGTATGACACATAAGTGTTGACTAGATGCAGGTGTGTAGGAGGATTGCATTGTACTTACTTCAGTTCTCCTACACGAGTATAGAGAATTCTGAAGAGAGGTGAGCTTAATGAGTAAAACTGGCTATTTCAAAGACATGATTTGGGGATATTAGACAGTACAATGTACACAGCCAAATTCCAGCTGCTAAAACTTAACATCTCAGCTGCTGGATGTATAACAGAAACCTCACAGTTAACCTCCTAATACCTAGCAACCCTCTACCCTCAACCCTCATAACCTTATTTTAAACACTCCCTAATATGCTGATTATCAACCAGATCTCATGTTTGTTGATTTTTTTTTTTTTGCACATATCGATATCACTACCTTTGACTAGATTCATTATGTCTGGGACCACCTTTTAGTCTGTCTGGTGTTAATGTATCCTTGGTTCAGTCATATCTTGGAGAATACAAAACTTTTGTTTATTGCAGTCATTTTCCTGTAATGTTTAATTAATCGGGAATCCTGCAGGGCTCTGTGCTTAGTCCCACTTTCTCTTTCTTTTCTGTTCACATGCTGCCCCCTGGTGACATTGTGGCCGTCTGTCCAGTCAAAAATGGAATGTCCATTCAGTACCTTAAAAATATCACAAAAATTCTGACAAACTGTTTTCTTTTAAACCTATTATATTACATTCATATCATATATGAAAATCTGCAAGTAAATGTACATGTTCATCTCAAATGTATTTAATGATTAGCAGCATTTGGTTGAAGCATAACTTAGCTAAAAAATGTAATCTATGTTAGAGACAGTTTTATTCTTCAGTCTTACTTGTATTGTTATTCTTACCGATGCAAGCACCAACCTGAATTTAAACTATAAGAACTCTTCAAGGGATCGTAGGGACATGCCATATTTTCAGACACAATGGATGTCTTGTAGTTTATAACATTCTGAAAAATGCCACAGTCTTGCAAGAAAGAGGGAATACTTTCATGTATAACTGTTTGATATAGACAGCCCAGCCTGTAACAGCATGAACACTGAGTGTGGTTCTGAACACTGCTGTACTATTCTTCTATGAAGTCATAAAAAATGGATTTGACACCTATGGTTCTCATTCAAAAGGTATCGCATACTTACAATCCCATCATCACTTCTGAGTTGAGAAGATTTTTTTTTATTTCTAATTAACATGGCGAACATAATCTGAGACAGGGATGGGTCTGCCAATTGGCAGAACATTTTCATTCTTCAGAAGTGAAATGACACACATGAAAAAGATCTTAATCTTCAGCATTCATTTAGAGGAGTAGATTTTCTCCAAGCATGGGTCTGAAGACAGTGGTTGCTGTGTGGGAGGAAAGTGGGGAAAAAAAGAGTAGGTGCAGCTGCCAAGGCAGAGTTATTATTCTGCCTGATGTTCTTATGAAAAAATAGAATTACAGCTCAGAAACAGATTCTTTATTCCAAATTCTGTATATTTCTTGAGATGAATGAAATAAACAAACATTGTCATGAGTCACAGTCATGCACTTGCCAGAAAGAGAGCTAGACACATTTAGCTCACTCCACATTAGTGATTTAAAACATTAACTACTTAACAATGAATAACAAAACAATAAAAACAAAAAATCATGCTTGAACCTTTCATACAGTTAGTTCATATTCAGCTGTGAACATATTTTGTTGTTATCTTAAAATTTAGCATTGGTAAATGGAACAAGGATTGACTTGGCCTTCATCGTCATGGATTTTGTCCATGTTGGCATCAGTGTTGACTTGACCTTTTAACATTTGGACAAACAAGCATTATGAATTAATATGTGACCTGTCTTTTATGGCTAAAGTTCAGCGCAGTCCCTTCCATTGTTTGTAAACGAGCTCCTTCCTGTATTTGCAGGTCTTTGTCAATTTTGCCAGGCACCAGCATGAGGAGGAAGACTCCCAGGGGTATGTGAATCCGGTGGACGTGTTGACAGACAAGGTGCCCATGCAGCCTCTGAAGGGTTCGCCTCCTGCGGTGAAGGCTTAAGGCACAGTGCTTCGTCCAGTAGGAGGAAAAGTTTCCAAGTGGCAGTTTCCGCCACTTGGATAATTACAGTTTCATAGGATCCGTCTTTTATCACAGATTATCTTATTTTATTTTTGTTAGCTTTTACAAAAATGATACACTCTGAGGTTATGAAATAAGAGATTAACACTTTTTCATATTATAAATTTTTATGTAAATTTATGATGAAAGCAGACATGCAGGACATATTTAAAAACCAAAAACAAAAAAAACACATCTTTGCCAAATGCCATAGCTTCAAGCAAGCCCAGGACTTGTGAGCTTATTGCTCCAGGATACTGCGTCTTTGCTGCCTTTAGAAATTTGATCTACAGGCAGTGTCTACATGAACAAGGAATTGAAATGACTCATTTTTGGAATTACATTTTTCTATAATTTATCCCTCTCTTTCAAGTGTCTACATCAGTGTGACTGAAACATTAAAAAAAGGTTAAGTTTACTAAAAGTAAAATTAAAAGTAAAACTACTAAATTTGCTACGTGTATGTAGCAACAATGCCATTGATTGTGAAAAGGCTCAAGAAGGAAGCATAAAAATAGATCTTAAGGTAATGACTATTGCCATGGCAGCCCCACCCATGTTCTGTTCTACTGTATATGCATCCATAAAGAACATAGCCTCCTGTAGTTCAGATAGGGCCATATAATCCATATAATCATTCATGAGCTGGGTCTTGACGTCAGGATAGAACTCCTATGCACTTGAACACTATTGAATAGAATTTGTAGGGGAAACATATGTCTTGTGTCACATATAAATGTGAGGCTGCAATGCATAATTATCCTGCTGTTTGAAAAGGTTTTGCACCTGAAATAGAATGTTTTCACTCAGGGCATCATGTACTGTACTAGTAAGATTATTTTTTAGATTTTAAATCATAATTATTTTGTGATATGATTTTATGTTTACATTGGATTTATGTCCCATTTGCAACAACCTTTAAACCTCACATAAAACTTTGCTAGTTGGTAAGCGATGTCTTGCACAAAGCACTTTTCTGGTGGAAATAGCACTTCCTGTTGTGTATGCAGTTTAAGCAATTTGGTTTATTTTACGATTTCAATGTGATTAGTATGCTGCCTAATGTTTCTGCTTTACAGACTTGTTTGCAGCAAAGAATTATGAATCATATTTGTACTGAATATTGCTTCATGCAGCGACAGATGATTAAACATTTGCACACACTGTCATACGAGTTTGAGTTTAATTTTGAAATCCTCTCCTCTGTTTGTTCTTTGATTTATCTGGGCTATTTAAAAATAGCGATTTGAACAACTTGAGGTTTATGCAGCTGCGCTCAAGATCTGTTTTCACTCTATAAAGCCCCCACAAATATTTTTGTCTCTGTGATTACAAATGGCGCTTTGTTGTGTCATTCACATGTGCAGTACTTCAATGTCGACACCTTGTTTTCAGATTGCATATTGTTCCAGACTCATTGTTTCAAGCAAAGCTTACATATATCAGTGTATCTGGCTCATTATATTGAGCAGAAATAAAGTTTTGTGATGTGACTGTCTACTTTCCCTTGACCTAAGGCACATACAATAATTTACCCTTTACTTTTTAAAAGTGTGAAGTAATCCAAAATGTGTGCAAAATGGAATGATCCAAAATACATTAACATGTTGATGTGCATTTTAAAATCAAACTCTTACTGGAGATGTAGTCATCCTCTCAAAACAAAAATTTTCCATGAGCCAAAAAATAATAGAACGATCATGAATTTTGCATGGCAGTTCTGGACCCGGACAAGCTTTGACCTGCCATCCTCCCTCTCACCAGCCTGTGGCCTCGTGCTGCCGTCTCCCTCCACCCTCGCAGGCACCCGTCAGTGGAACCTCTGATCGTAAAACCTGCATAACGCCATGGTTTTCTTGCACTCTGTGCCTTTTATCTGTATTAAAGCACATTATTAGGATTCAATAAATGTTGAAATACAGCACATCTTGCTTGTGAATTCAGCTTGCTCATGCATTATTTCCCATTCCGGCGGGCAGCACTTTGGCCCGGCACCAGTGTCTACAGTATGAAAGGAATGACGGCAGCCCTCCGGTAGCCTCTGCCGCTCCTCCTCTGCCTCAGGTATTTATGATGTCTTTTCTTTGCCCACAGCAACATCTGAATCGATACCAGCATTGCGAAAACTGCAACTGAAGAAAAGACTTTCAATGTTTATTTCATTCATCTGTACTTTTTTCATGCAACATGTTCATTTGCTGAGTGTGACTTACCAGGGACAGTTTGTGTCATGACAGCTAAACTTAACCAGGCTCCAATCTAGACAAGGCAAAAAAGGGATGCTTACAGAATTATTGATCAAATGGGATTTTACATTAAAGGGACAAATAAATTATGTTTTTATAGAGACATCTGTCATTTGTATGGAACGACTCAGATGTCCTCTGCTTGTTCTACAAAACACTTGATTCTTAGCTTGATGCAAGTACAACTTTGCAGGTCCCTATGTTTGTGTTGCTGTTCAGAGAAGATCATGTGAAAGGTCAGGTTAGCCTCACCTCGTATGTGTACTGTGGACAATGCACAAGCTTGAAAAGCCAGGTGAAGGGATTGTAGGTTGGTCGAGGATACGATGTTTTAACTGTGTACAGTATATAAAAGAACATTGTTAAACAAGGGAATATAGTCCATAATAGTTCACATTGTTGATAGACCTTCCAGATCCAAGCCCACAGCTGACCTAAAACTTTATTTAGTTTTTATTTTACTGTCATCTGGATTACAGGGTTGTGAAAGAAAGACTTCTATAATTAATTTTATAGAGACAATTAGATGAAAGCATGTCAGACATGCACATATTATGCAATAGAATGAAATAAATGTCATTACACCCATTTGATGAGTTCAAAATGCATTGTTAGAATTTTAAACATCCTTTGCTGAAGTAATAGCTCAAGGAATTGATAAAAGATTCTCAGAAACAGCCTTTAGAATGTTATGAAAGGTGTAAATGGTGCCCATGTAGTTAATTTGGTTATTTTGCTTCAAATGTGGAGATTAAAATAAGCAAATGAGAAGTAGGGTATTGAAAAAAAAATCTATATTTTTAGAATATGATGCCTCCTTTGCTTAAAGGTCATTCTTCCAACTTTGGTTTTGTGAAACAATAAATACCATCCTTGACAGTATTTGGCATTGATCTTTAACAGAATTATATTGCAGTTTCATGTCTTGAAGTATGAATTATGTTGCATACAGTGCCATAACTGTAACTGTGCAAGAATATCACAAGCTATGACCATTTGTCCTCTTTACCAGTGTTTTCTCACTAAGAGTGCCTGGTAGTCTTGTGAATGACTAACATTGAAACTATCCTCCCTGAGATATACATTTAACTGCTAATCTGCAAGTGTGACATACTTATCCACCACTCAATGTTTAAAGTTTACTATTATTTATTAGCAATGAGCATTCTACTTTAAGGTGGCATCTGTAAATTATTCTAGCTTTGGATCTTTTTTTTCCTTCAGTTGTGTATTTATTACTGTCACTATAATGGTACATGGTGTATATCAGCAATATTAAGTATGTGTTATTACTTGGAGCAGATGTTGTCCAAATCGACATAGAGAAAAATGACACTGAAGTATGACTCACAAAACACAGAGTAACATTGATCTTATCTCTTTCCTGAATATTATATCAGAATAGTATGCTGTTTTGGACATCAAATTCTGCCTTTTTTTATTTAGTTTGTTTTTCAACTCCTAAAATCCTAAGGCACAAACAGAATAAATCTCTTGCATAAGTTTGTATTGATACAATTTGAAGTTGCCCACAGAGGCAGAATATGCAGTGTTTATGATTGCGATGTCATAAAATAAATGCAGGATATTTAATCTCTCCAACATTCGACATATTTTTACCTTGCTCATGCGGCACGCCAACCAATCAGTAGGTTGTAGGAAGGTTATACACAACTGATTGTGCATACACACAGATTGAACCCACTTACCTGTCTGATTGTGTCGAGCTAAAGCAATGTTGATATAGAAATTGCCAGCTTCACAAAACTGTTGAATAAAATAAAAACACTAATTAAGTTCTATTCATCTACTACATGTTGTGCAAATTTTATTTTGAATGGCTGTTGCTGAAACTGTACTACACCATATAATGTATGTTTTTCATCAGATGGTTTTCCGAGATCAAGACTAACAGAATTTATTTCCCCTGATGTCTCATTAATTTGAGATTATTTGTTTGGCTAGACATCTTATTTTGAGTTTGCCTGGTGTCAACAAAGATCTAGCCACTTCTGTGTATCGTGACAGTGAGATGGGCATGGTAAAACTGAAATAATCTCTATAACACTATGTGCTTTGAGACCACCATTTCATTGTGAGATGTGTACTGCATATTGATGTGTACTGTGGCTTCATATCGAATTACCTCGCTAATGGTTAGCGCAAATGTATTTCTTTCTCCCTTTCCGTTGCACATCTGCACATACAGAGGGTAGACCAAATAATGGAAACACCAAACTAACAAAACAGCTTCAGCCCTTCTTGAAATGCTGTTGTACAAGTTTTGAACTCTTTCAGTGGGATATTGGACCGCTTTAAGAAGGAAAAGAAGTGAATATGTGTATAGCTCTTCTGTGTTCTAGAACCTCCCAGGAAGTTTCAATGATGCTTAGATGTGATGTGATGATTGGGGAGGCCAGGGAAAGTGTTTGACAATATCCTGCTGTTTATGCAACCACTCTTGAATCTGCTTAGCAGTGTGTATGGTTGTTGCCATCTTGGAATATGGGAACATCTTGTGGAAGCAATGTATGAATGATAGGGCACACCTGGTTACCTAAAATGGCTTTGTATTCCTTGGCCATAATTCTACCATGCAGAGTAATCATCAGACCCAATGACTCCCATGAGATGCTTGCCCATACTATGACAGATCCACCACCATTTTTAACAATTTGGAACAGGCAATGTGGGTCTAAGGTTTTGTTTGGCTTTGTCCAACCATAAACCCATGTAGGAGAAAGAGTAAAATTACTTTGTTGGACTGCTCAGTAGTCCATGTTTTTTGCTCATTACACCAGGTTATATGCACTGTGGTGCCTTGGCTATGGTTACAAGCAGTTTTCAACAAGCAGCCCTACAGTTTTTATAGAGACTGAGTCACAGAGGACGTTTGAGGACGTTATTCTGTATTTTTTAGCCACTATCCTGTTAATAATCTCCTCTACCTGTTGGTCATCTTCAACCTGTGACCACTGTTCCTCTTTCCTGATGCAGGTCTCCCTTGTTTGACACATGGTGTCATGATATTCAACACTGTTCCCCTTGACACATTAAATAATTTTGCCATTTCTGTGACTGACGTACTTGCAGCTCTGTTAAATCTCTCATGTTGCTTTAGAAATTTCTATGTTAAAGCCTTGATTTTGGTAATTAGTGTTTTGGTAATTAGTATTGACAATAATATGAACATGTGCATTGTAGTTACTTTGAAATACAAATTCATTTGTTTCCATTTTTTGTCGACCCCTGTGTTTGTGTGTGTGTCAGATCATTTGCCCTATAGCCTACTCTAAGCTCCAGCAGAGCTGACTGACATATTTACTCTGCTCTCTGCTCGTATTTGTCCTTTCCATCCATAATTATGACCGCCTGGCGTATGGCTCACAGCAAGTAAACTATGACTATGATCACAAGGTAAACTCTGTTAACTTTAGAATGGGAGGGGGTCTGCTGTAGTCTTAAAGCCTCATGGCCATTAATGAAACTCATGGCTGGTTCCTGTTAGGTCATTTCATGCAGAGGGCCGATGGTAGTTTAAGCTTGCCTTGTTGGAGCATTTTCTTTGATTTGTATTAATTTAGAATCTCCTGCAGGGAAAGTGTTGCCTCAGTGCTAAGATTGTCAGAGGGACATTTTTCACTGCTTTCAGCAGCAATAGAGTCAAGGCTCTAGATGAAGTAACCATGCTGTTTCTCTTTATTGAGGGTTGTGGGTGTCCTCAATCAGTTTAGTCTAATAACGTGATTTGCAGGCATGGTGAGTGATTATGTACATTTGAATAATTTAGCATGCTTAAGTCACCTTACTAGTTGCACTTAAATGAGTTCTTCCAAATTCATTACTTCCCTTTCATGTACTTTCTCACACAAAAGATAATTGTCTTTTCCGAACAATTCAGAATGTATTCATATTTTTAATGAAAAGGGCGAAAGATGAATTATTTTCATATTGATGGAAAAGTAATGTTATTAAATAGGTTTGCTGGAGGACAAGTGTGCAATCTCTGCTACGTATTCGTGCCCACTATCCTGATGTGCATTCAAAAGATCTTTATCTCTACCCGTATATGGTTGAGCCTGTTCTTGGTGATTGCTACCAGTTTTTCCCATCTCTCCTTTTTTTGGTATACTAAGAAATGTACACCTAGAGGTATTTTAATTTTGGGAAGAGAATAGTTGGAGATGCTTTTTTTGTATTAGCAGCTTTTTATGCCTCTTCACACTTCACAAAATAAGAATATAAAGAACAGAATGTGACGGCAGTTTCAGAAAAGCTGTTAATAATAGATATTATATGTTTTTTCAGGCTATTTTATGTGACCTCAGAAGTTCATGAATAGAGTAGCTGTTGAATTTTTAGTCCTGAAAGCAATAATCTTGGAATAAGGTATCCAATGGCCTCATCAGGAGGTCAGGGATCACAGACAGTTTGAAATTTTACAAAGCATAGGTTCACAGTTACAGACTCTTGACTTAATGCCAGACGGGATGCAGCACCCCATGCACAGATCCCTCTACAGTATTTTTGAATCCAAGTGTGTTAATTGACTCCAGATGAACTACTGTACATGAAAGCGCAATCAGTCATCAGTCAGAGTGATGGTACTCCTCCTGGGGGACACTTCACACAAAGGGCTTGTGTGAGATGAATTGGGAGGCAGGATAATGCTCAACTGCTGACAGAGGGAAGGATTGGCAGAGGTCTTAAGGTCAAATGAGCCAACTGCATTTTTTTGGGCTTTGAATCTGTAAACTACAGCCACGTAATATAGAACATGCGGTTGTTAAAAAGCATCTTGTTTTTTCTCTATCAACATATATTAGCTACCTGTGGTTTTAACTGTAGCCATGGTAGAGGTGATAGACATCAGTACCATCAGGATTTGCTCTAGGACAAGTCCTAGGAGTTAAAATGTCCACATCAGTGGTAACAGGGGTTCACTGATACGGCACGCATGTAATAATTACATGATGCTGTCTTTGCAGTCAGTGAGGATCTGAGCCTCTCCTCTACTTACAAATATTGTCTCCATCCATGACATAGGATAGATCATGCACTTGTAAACAGCTTATTTCTTGGCTGCCTATGGCCCACACAGAAATTCACTGAAGTGACAAAAGTTAACTTTCTGATATATTGCTTGAAGTACTGTTGACCATTGCAATATATACAGCAGTAATGTGCAGTCATTCCTATAATCCTTTATGGCAATTTCAACAACATTATTTACCTCTAATAAAAATGCTTCAGGACAACTGGGGCTATTCTGTATACTGCCATTAACAGGAGAGAGCAGCCTGGTACATCTTTCCAAACAAGGCATTAATGATGATGTATTATCCTCCACTGTGGTGGCAGTCAGAACAGATGTCCTTCTTTACTTGCAGAATATCATATAAACCTGACAGGCATGTTTTTGCTATTTCCAAATGGTCATTTTTGTGGTACCTGCTGCAATGATGACTTACAAAAACCATTATGTTTATTACCTTCTATTTTCACAAATGTTGTAATACATTATTGTAACACAGATAACACATGTAATCAAAATGCATATGATGATGTTGATGATAATGCAACTTACCAAAAACCATACAAGGGATGGAATAACTTGTTTGTTCTCAAAATCTAAAAAAAAAGAAGAAATATTATTTTTACAGGCAATATTATTTTTACATATGACAACTAATTTCTGTTTATTATAGGTGTACTGTGGAAATGTCTTCATTATTTCATGTTAAATATACAAAAGAATGTAAACAAGTGTTTATTGCATAAAAGTCTTCTCTGCTGCCTTTAGCAGGAAAGGTAGTGATTACATATTTTCTGCCATGTGTTTGACAGCTTTTTGCACCTGAGTGAGTTTGTAGAGTCATACTAGAAGTGATCATTACCTCAGTGAAAGCAAACAGATTGCATGCTATTGCACCACCAGAACATTTTGTTCCCCTTATATGAATATTTTGTTTTCAGACCCATCTATAAATAGACATAAAATATTAACTGAGTGGTTTGTGCATGTGCATTGGAATATGAAGCATAAGCCAAGATCTAAAATTCATTTTGTGGTTTGTTTTCTATTGCATTAAAGGCAACATGGTAACTGAATAGCATGTGCATTTACCAAATGTAGGATTCTCAGAACAACAGAGCATTCTTGTAAGGGGCAGTTCTCTTGTTGCACAGAACATTAAATAAGATGATCACTTGAACTCAATCTAATTTTTGAGAAGAATCTAGACTTCCCATGAATTAGAGATGATGAGAAATGTAATTTATTCATGATTTTTCAAGCAAGTTGCTCAGTTAATTTGAGATCTGTTTGAAGTGAGACATCACAGCATATCTGGGACATCTTGACATCTGAAAACTGCTTCCTATGAGCTTGTTTATGCAGAAAGCCAATGCCATTTTCTGATAACACTTTTTTTCAGGCTGAAAATATACTTCAAAATCGTTAGACCCAGCTATAGTCCCCTGTAATATATGGAACTAGCAGAATTAAAGTTTTAAAAAGCTGCGTGAAAGTGAAGAGAATGAATCCAGACAAATTTGCCACCCTTGGTTTACAGTGGATGCGGCAATTTAGAAACCTAGAACCCAAAGCATTGCTTCTAATGGACCTCATGCTTACCCTATGCCTATTTTCTATCATGAAAATATTTCTTCATCTTAATTTCTCGTTATTTCATTTAGTGGCATACCAGCCATAAAAGGAATCTGTAATATTCAACCCTGCCTGTGCCCTTCATTGTATGTGAAAAGAGGAATATTTCTGGAGATGGTGCACATGTGATCTCTCTGACAATAGCTGGAAAATAATGAGCAAATGGTGAAGCTCTGAACTTCAAATCACCCCGCTAACAGGAGCCCCGAACAAAGCGGGAGGCAGGCGGCAGAGACAATGGAGAGGAGTGGAAAAACTGAAGGAGAGTTCAAGGCTCCGTGGCTCTCCTCCAGTCCTGCCTTTGTCTCCCCTCCCACCTCCCAGAGCTTCCCAATCTGCCCTGCGCGCTCGCTCTGTTTATTTGACATCAGGTGGGGGTCCCAGCTCACCAAACCACCGATGGAACCTGTCAGAAGGCCCACTGATTCAACAGATTAAAAAACGCAGCCTTGGCTCGGTGGCCTCGTGGGCCCGGTGCGCCCAGCACCGGTGTGTCGCCTCCAGGCTCAGCGGAGGTGTGTGTGTGTCCCCCTCGCCACCGAGCCTCTCTCATTTTTCACTTTGATGGGACCGCCTGGCTGAGCGGCAGGCCCTGGCTTGCGGGACGGTGGCAGGTGCGGAGGTGCAATCGGCCGCTGTTATGGTGGATGTGAGAAAGAGCTTAAGCTCTCCGTAGAAAGGGTCAGAGCGACGTTCATTAGGTTCCCGGGGGACTGCGGAACTCACATGGAGGAGTGTAGAGGGGGTGGTTGATGTAGTATCCCAGCCAGGCTGTGAAGCCCCAGTAGAAGGCACAACCCTGTGGGAAACACAATCGTGTTGATTTTATTTGGTGAAGGGTTTTTTTTTTTTTTTAGCTGTTTTTCCCTGTGTCTGAGGAAAAAGGTTCATTAATGCATCTCAGCTTAGCCAGCTACAGTATGCTAATCTGTGAGCTTGATTGAGTGCAGAATTATTCACAGGAGGTCCTTATGGACTGAGTGATATGGCAAGGTGAGTGAATGCACTGTGTCTATACCTATAGACTGAGTGGCCTGTGCCTAACCCCTCTAGACGTGAGGTTCCTTGCATTATTGTGTCCCTCACTATACACAGCAGGGACTATTTGAAACTCTACCCTCTAACTTCAGCAAATCTGGATGTAGAGTTTAGGAATTTATGTCTTTTTTCAATGAAGTTCTCTTCTTTTTCTTATTCTTATTCTTGTTCTTATCCATGATTCTGCTATTCTTTGGTGACTGGAATACAATTCCAGATGTGACATCACCGCTGTAGTTTATAAGCTTGCTCTGCTTTTTGACACATAGATCATGAATCCATCAACAGTGTGCGCCGTTCTTTGCTCTGAATTTATTCATGTATACTTTGAACACCACATGTTCATGGTTTATTTTATTCCTTTCAAAACACTTCCATCACTCATGTCACCACAGTAGCTCAGCAGTTAAGGTGCTCACCCTGACTGCAAGGTAAGATTTGGTTCAATCCCAGCCATGCCATCTGCTGACAATGATCAGGAGCCCGCTGTGACGGAACATACCATGCTCATTTAGCTGGGGATGGGGTGGAGATTTCAGCCAGGGTCTTTTTTTGTCTCACCACTCCCAGGCATTCTGCAATTTGTCATGCATCTGAGAGTTGCCCAATGACATCAGTTAAGATGTGTCTATCCTAGAATGAGGGCCACTTCACTGTGGTGCACTGTGGGACATGTAGAGTGAAAAATAGCCATTGGCTCAGTGTATTGGATTTTTGCATTCATTTTGCTTCAGTGCACCTGTGCAAACTCTAATGTACAATTGACTATGCCAAAGCAGGGTTGCATAAAAGAGAAAAAGCAAAATATGTGTTGTCCTGTCACTGTAAATATTATATTAAAAAGTTTTTTTTTCTTTAGCCAAGAGAAGTCACAGGTATATGATGATATCATGGGGTGCTGTATGTTTGAACAGTTAATTCATTACTGGTATATCTGCACATTTTTATGGTATATTGATCTTTTGTTTGTTTAGGGTACAAATATACAAAAAATATATATTTTTACTTAATGGATTGTTGATATTACTGGTAATTATACTGGTATGCTTCCATTGTCATAAGAGTCTATACAAACATACTGTAAATTAACCTTTTTTTCTTAGACATTTTATTCTAAAATGACTTTGCCTTTTATAAACCCTTGTGTCTTATTCAGCAACAACTAAGGTATTCATCCATGCAGTAAGGAGGCTCTATATACATTATGCGAACTTGAAGATTTCTTTATTTCCTTGGCTTCATCACATTTATTGTTTTAGAGAAAATGTTACGCGGGAATATTCCTCAGTGTTGCTGGCTATTTAATATGGATGAATTTGATATTTCTCATGTTGCTTTAAAATGCAAATGTGCCCTTTTGACATTTAGCAGGACACAGAGGGATGCTTGGGGGTGGGGGCTCACAGACAAGAATGCCATTATCAGTGGTGTCTTTCATTTGGCCGAGCCGTCTCCAAATGAAGAGTCAGATTTGGGTTTATGCAAAGCGTCCCCCTGTGTGTCTGCCTGTCTTTTGCAAAAGCACTCTGGACCCCGCTTTCAAAGGAACAGAGGCCTGCTGCTCTGCATAAGGATCATGGAAATGAACTGCAGGCAGAGATTAATGACCATTCGCTAAAACACTACAGAAAAAAAATGTTTGCTCTGTAAGCATATAAAAAGATGGATGCCACATGAATAAAGTATATATGTATATATACTTTATTCATATATATAGAGAGAGAGAAGAAGAGATGTAGATATGTATCTATATAGGAGCAGACAAAACAATGGAGCAAATAATATATGAATTTTTTATTAACTAATAAGGAGTTGGGCGTTTGCCTTCAGAACAGCCTCAGTCCTTATTATGCAAGTTTTGAACTTAAGGAAAGCCTCCAGTTCTTTGACTCTGCGTTCCAGAACTTCCCACAAACGTTCGGTAATGTTTAGATCTGGTGATTGGGGAGGCTGTGGAAGGTCTTGAATCCATTTAGCAGTGTGTATTGGGGTGTTATATGTAATATGGGAACATGGGATGCACTCGGCTGCCTAAAATGGCTTTGAATTTCTTGGCCGTAATTCTGTTAGATCCGTTCAGTTCTCTCAAAATCTGTTAGATTTCTCATTTTGCTTTAGAAACTCATATTAGGGTGTTGATTTAAAAACACCTTTCATAACAGAAACATATTGGCAATTAATATTAAGATTAATATGAAAAATGTTTAGACTCCTTTTTTAATTTGATTTGGCTACTTCAGAATAACCTTTTCATTTGGTGTTTGCATTATTTTGTCTGCCCCCTGTGTATACATACATGCATACATAGATACATACTTATCAGTGGTGATTTTATTGTGCTGAAGAATGCATATACTGCAATCACAATAGTAAAATTGTACTTATGCTTAGACTGCATGGTTTAAACAAACCGATGATTTTACAAAATTTCTACCTGTTGACGGCTATGGTAATTGAGGTCCTGACCCTGTAACTAAATGGATGCGTGTTAATTATCAATGAATGGATGCTCTGGCTGGTATTTCTGGCTATCGGATGTCATGGATTAGAAGTTGCTGTAAAAGAGCACGTAAGGGTCAAGCTGTGGGCTGGCTGTCTTCTGCACTCAGCGCTCTCCAGAGGGCCCTCCGCCTGCTGGTGTCATCCAGCACAGCGCTGCCAATATCTGGTGGCAAAGGGCAGAGATGTAATGAGCGCAGCGGAGGCTTTGCGTTATCACTAAAGAGTTTGATTTTCTTTTTTTCTTAAAGGGATGTAATTTTTTTCCATTAAAGGGATATGATTATGTGGTTGAAATATTTCTGTAACTTTTTGCATTTGACATTCGAATTTTAATCATTATTAAAAGGGTTGGTATTGAGTTACAACCAATCTCTGATCTCTGTCTTATACTCAAAACGGTTGAATACAATGTGTTACATGCACGAACGTTGTGTCTCCACATTGGATTCTTTGATTCAGTGAAATGAAAACAGAATCAGAAGCAGATGGATGATCCTTACTGAAAAGAACTCACATTTTAATCATGCAAAGCTATCTAAAACAGGTTCAGAACAATTCTTTACCTGAAGATTTGTCTAGCTTTTGCTATAGTGCTTCAAGCTCTCATGCATCTTTAGTTAAGGTATGGTTTTAGCATCCACTAGCTTCTCTGAAGACATGCTATGAACAGCAGTTGTTCTCTTTTTTGTTATCATTAAAATGGAGTTCTTTCTTCAGTACCTTTAGCAGGTTCCGCAGTGGGGTGTATCCATCAGACAGCTTATGAACAAACAGAGTCTCCAGAACATGTTTGATGTAGTGAAGAGAATGGCAGAAACAGGCCAAGCTTTTGAAACAAAGAGAAGCAAAGCATGCTTAGCACAAAATATCGGCATTTGACATAACTGGCCAATGCTAGTTTGCGAAGATGATGGTGCAGTCAGTCTTGACAAGTGTGTGGGCCTCCAGTTTTCAATGAGCCAGGGGGCAGATCACAATGCACTTCAGTCTTATGTTTGTTACCCTAGAACAGTCAGCTGCATTGACATTGAATCAAAACTCCAACAGGAAAACATTTCAAATCCCAAAAGAACTGCTGAGTGTAAAATCATTTTCAGAGATATAAAGAAAAATATCAACCTGTAATCCTAAAACTTGGGATTTGAAATCAGTCAACTGAATTGCCCATACTGGTCGTTGTGCAGTGTCTATTATTTCCTGTAATGTTTGAGAAGGTTTACACAAGAATTGCTGGTACTTACTGTACAACTGGAGGACGCTGGCTTTTCACAGTGTCATCATACACATTTGACAAACGTAAATAAAACATCAGGTAAATTAAAATGGGTCCCACATATTGGGTCAGAAACACCTGTGAATGCAATGAAGACAGGTATTTTAAGTGGCAAAAATCATGAAATTTTCTCAAGCTGCAGCAAGCCATCACCTTTCCTGGCTTCATTTTTTTTTTTTGATTTCTTTATCATTACTATATATGGGAGAGAACAATGATAGTCTCAAAATAGCATAGTGTCCTTACAAACGTCTTGAAGTGCCATAGAATTAGACCCATGTACCATGGTGAGAGAGCTGAAGAGGTCCCATCTTGCCTGATATGAGAATTTATCAAGTGCAGTCTGTTAAATCCTCCATGTGTATGGGATCGATTACACAGCACCTGAGCAGCTGTACTTGAATGACTTACTGCACTCCAGCCGACCTGGCGGCCCAGATCTGTAGAGTACACCGAGACCAGGGAGGAGGTGGCGATGGTCTGCATCACGCAGGTGTCTGGCAGGAACGGCCCATCTGCAGGGTCAAGGACAATGACACAGTCTGTCTGTAGTTACATACCCAGCATGCTCCGCTCTGACGGAGATATGTGAATGGAGCGTTCAGACAGTCTGCCTCTCCAATATTGCACAATGAGATGCCAGATATCTTGCAGGATACTGCAAAAAAAGAGGTTGATGTAACAGAGTGCAGTAGCTTATAGCTTTCCATAGTAAGCTGAACCAAGTGTAGAAATGACAGCCAATGCAACATTTATGTCAAAAATCAATTTTATTTATTTGATTTCTAATCTAGGCTGAAGTGCTTGGCCAACAGTGTAAATGTTCACAGTGATACATCAGTCAGCTTGTGGCCATCGTCTGCAGATGCAAACAGATGGAGCTTTAAAATGGATTTTTTTCTCCCTTTAGAAAGATCAAACCTGAGGGCAGCAGAATGGTGTAGCAAACTGTGTTCTCCAAGCAACGCTTTTGTTTTCTTTCAAATGACTTTCATTCATGTTATATTCTGGTTGAGTAATCTAATTTTGATGATGGTGGTTTACTTTTGTACAAAAGGATCAACTCCTCAGTCTACTAAAAACAAAAGCTTTTGTTAAATGTCAAAACTGTTTTCATGGTAGAGCAGAGTTTTTTTTGAAAGAGACAGTGGATTTCAAGTTGTGTGGAAATCTTTTCAGAGTTTATCTAAATCCCTGGCAGTCTTGATCGAAACTTCACAACAATCAGTCAAAAGATTTTAGAGAAAGGGCATTGTCGCCACCAGTTTGGAGTGAACTCCCACCAAAATCTCCTTATAATGAAGTTATGAGGAGATTTTAGAGAGTTACATCAAAAGCAGAGTTACATTAAAAGCAAACTAACTCTGGATCATGGGCAGAAACAACTTCCCAGGCAAAATAAAAGATGAACTAATCATTTAACAGAGATTAGCAAAAAATATTCTGCAATCATAATAGATCATGCTTAAAAGTATTAAACATTGACAGTCAGGCTACCTATTAGTACCAAACGGGCGTAACTTTATGAACAAAAAAAAAAAATAATTGGTAACAAAGCAGTAATTAGCAAAAAAATAATTTAATCTTGTGATATGCAGACACTCTGAAATACCCTAATAACACAGCATTGTGCCACCAAGTACCACACATGTTAAAGAATGAACATTTCTCTTTTTGAACCCTTTTCCCTTTACACCAGTAGGCCATTGTTCCAGGCTTCCTCCTTTCGCCAGCGCCTGTGATTGTTTGGACAGGGACATCTGTGGGACCGTTGCAAACAGCTGTGAGAGGCGCATTATGAATGCCCCCAGCACCGCTGACCATATTTCCTGTACCTGCGAAAGTGTGGCGAGGGGGTTGCGGGGCCCTGCCGTCCACCCGTCTCCGGAGAGCAGCCTGCTTCAGCGCTCCCACCATATGGATGCCAGGCTTAATGAGGGGCATGCAGGCAACCGGAGTGATTGACAGGAGACAGGTGCACCGAGACGCGCGCGGTTTTGTCAGGATGGAAATGATGGAGTCGCCAGAGCAGGCGCAGAGGTGGCAGATGCTGGGTTGCATTGCAGAGGAAAGTTATGAAATACTTGACCCAGCATAACCTGCTCACTCAGAGTGTTCCTTCAGAAATTGCTAATAAAGACCAGAATGAGATCCCTATGAAAAAAAAAAAACTTTCCACTGTGCGCTTTATTCACTGCTTCACCATTTTTACTATTTGCCTGCATAAAGAAAGGCTTGCTTTCTTGTTATGATTTTTCTTCTCTTTATCTTCTTTTTTTGTCAGAACTTATTCCAATTTATTTTGTGTACCACAGCAAATTTAATGAATGCTTAAAATACACCTTCAGCAAAGGTCTGCAAATCTTCTCAAATTCAGTCTGCATAACATCACCACTCTCTAAACTGTATCATTACATTGGTCACAGATAAAGTTTCTGTGCTTTCCAGGAGATTTGTGAGGTCCCATTGATTCATTATTCATTAAAGGCATACGATCCTCTTGCTTTTCCCGCTCAGAATGATATGATTGCTGTTTTAAACTATGAGATTAGCATTTTCAGGTTTTTCCTTCACAATTAAAAGTGACAGAGAATACAGCGCTCAACCCAGACATGTCCCTATCTGCAGAAAAAAAAACCTTCTCACAAACCTACAGTAATTGCAGTGAGCTAGATGATTACAAAATAATTTATTCATATTTGCCCAAATAATGAGACTTCTCTGAAGCATGAATTCACAGTGTGTAATATCATTACACATTATGAAATCTGAAGCATATTTTCTGCGTCCTTATCAATTTATGTTGACGTAAAGAAAAGTATTCTAATTTTCTGTTTCACAGGGTTCAAGATGTGTGTGTGTGTGTGTGTGTGTGTGTGTGTGTGTGTGTGTATATATATATATAGTGCTCTTGTGTAATGTACATTTTTTTCTCTAATAGCATGCTTTTTTGTCCCTGATTAAGCATGGATATAAATAAATACGGCACACACACATTTGAAAAACAATATGAAAATATGTGAAGCAAGTTAAATATATATGTTCCTATATTATGATACATTTTTGCTACGTGTTAATGGGCCTGAATGATCCCACAGTGTTCTCAGAGCGTCATGACATGACACTTTTCACAGCAGAGACAAGCGCAGTGGTTTCCTCTGCATATTGTTTTACAAAAGCTGGACCAAGATGTAGAAACTCTAACCTTTAAATGGATTTCCACATGACCTTGCTTTTATTGTCCCTCAGCGTATGCACTTTAAAGTCTGCTGTGAAGACGCCTCTATTATTTAACTGCGGGAAAGACAGATTGTTCAGCAATTGCAATCTGCAAGGGTTTTTTTTTAACTTCCAAGAGAAATCTCAGCTGTGAACAAAAGTTTGATCATTGGTCACAATGAATGGCTCCTCTTGTTGCATTCCTTTTGGTTTGTGATGCTGAGGTGTTCTTGCCAACAGGGCTATGTAAGAGCCAAATGTCACTATCTGCCATGTTTTGTTTTTTCAATCAGATGAATGTTCAGTATATACTTACTGGGGACAGTCCTGAGGCCAGTGCGCGATGGATACCAGCCAGGACCTGTTTGACATGAAAAGAAACATGAGCTGGGTTTCCTCATTCCATTTCCATTTGTGATAGTAACAGGCTATCTACAGTCACTAGTATGTTAGTGTAAGTGAATGTCTACAGAGAGGAAAGAAATAACATTGTCATTGAAAAGACATTCTTTGAGAAGAACTGTGTTTCATCTTAAGAATTACTGTATGGTATATTCTGTAGACGTGTGGAATTCATTATGATTTTTGAGTGATTAATAAGATAGTAATTTTAAAAATAAGTAATTTTTATGAGTTGTACACAGCAACAATGAATAAACCCTGAACAAGCTTCATCTCTTCCTGTTTGGTGATCACCCTTTAGGCTAAGCAAATCTGGGGGTGGAATAGCAATATTTTTGTGTTGTATGTTGATTTTTGTATGGGTCTATAATTATTATTATAATTTTTTTTTTTATTTCTTTTCAGGTTTGTCTTAAATTGTGGGTCCACAGCAGGAATGTGGAAGTATGGGTAAGGTAAGCAAATTCATTCAACAAATGTAGCTTGAGTTTCAAAACAATGCAACAACAGCAACAACAAAAAACTAATAGTGTCTTTTCAGGTAATGCTTTCTACCAACAGTATGCAGCAACATGAATATTGTATCATTTTACATGATTAGAGACTGGTAGACTACAGCACAGACCTGTCCCCATTAAACTGGAATCCTGGAGATAAGAAGTCCAAAAATCAATATCACCAGATGTGCAAAATGTTGTATGTTATCTAAGAGTGAGACCAGATTAATGCAAACAGTTCTCTAGTTTCACAGGATCCCTGTCTGCATCTCTCTTTCAGCCAGGTTCTGTGCATCATAATACATGTTGATTTTATCAGTTGTGTGATCTAATTATTCTAATCAGTGAAGCTCCACTGATTCAAATCAATGGAACTGACGGTTTGCTCTTTAATTCTTGTGAATTTTTTTGTTAATTAATTAATCTCACCCTTTTATGAGACTGTTGTTATTAGATTTGCCACATTTTTGGGCCTGTCTCTGAGGCATTTAACTCAGGAACAAATAATCTTTGATTACCTCACACTACATCTATAAAAGAAAAATCAATTAACAAGCAAGTCATTATGTAGATTTCAAATATAGCTCACTGCATTAACGTTGTGTGTGTGGCATCTTTCATGGATCAGAATTGCCAGGGCCTCAATTTCATCTGAAAAAAGGTTACTAAAAGCATGCATGACCTGTACTTCTGCACATAAAACACTAGCGTACAGTTTGCTTGTACAGTACCTTGACAGTGATTAACGACAGCTTTATGAGGGTGTCCAAAAAAAAAAAAAAAAAACCCAAGAACTCCTATCCTGGTTCCAAAGTGAGAAGTGTCTATTTCAGGCCTCATTGAAGGCCAGCAGGCCTTGCAGGTTATCAAGTGTAATTCACCTTGGGAGGCATCAACTCAGTGACATTTCCAAAGGGCGCTGGAGCAGCGGTCGGTGTCTAAAACCTGGGATTTCCAGGAGAGAGAATGGCCTCCTAGAAAGCCAGTCAATGGTGCGCTTTGCATGTTCAACCTGGATTAAGAGGCTCTCCCGCCGCTTTTCTACGTCAATAGCATGGCTTTCACCAGGCCCTGAGACCCTACCATACTCCTGCATGTGTCACACTTTTAAATATAGGGACAGAGGAAGGCATTTGTATAGGCCATCACACACAATACCTTCAGCAGCTACTAAGCTTTGTGTAAATGACTTCTTTGTGAGCAGAGGAGCTGCTTTTAGCATATGCTACAGGCACACATTTTTGGATTGAATGGATTTTTATTTATTTATTTATTTTAATCTGCTAGCTGCCAAAGTCAGTGCCTTTTTTTGCCGGTGCTTATCTTACTTATTGTTAAGCTTCAAGTCTGTTGCATTCTTCACTTCACAGAGCAGCAGAGTGCTCCGGCGTTGCGACATGTGTTCCATTAGTTTGGCTTGGCGGAAGGAGACAAGCGCGGCGCCGCAGCTCCACAGTTCTCCTCCCTAAACCGTGCTTCCACAGTCAGAGCTGCATTTAAATCATCTCTATGAATCACCGTATGCGCCTCTCACCCAGCAGCAGCATACTAATAATGTGGGTACATACACTGTGCTGTACTGGTGATGGAAAATAGGCTCTCTGGCCGTATTCCTCATTCCATGACACAGTCAGGGAGACAATTAGACCGTGGAGCAAACAGCAGACTGCGCCCTCATCAATCTGGACCCTTATTCTAACTTCGCAGACAGTCCGCAGGGAAATTAACTGACGAGTTCATACAAGCTTCACGTTTCCATAGAAACATTACATGCAGACTTTAGCTCTCCTGTCATGAAAAAAATTGTGCTTGGCACTCGCTCCGCAATTGCTGGGAGTGGCGTCATTTGTGCCACCAACATCCCACACCCACATAGTTACCTTTCGACACTCCCTGCTCATTTGAGGAGATTTTGTGTGAAGCGGAAAGCACCAGCAACTTGCTAACATAGTCTGTGTTAAACATTAACTTAATATTACAAGGAAACAACAGCCTTTGATACTGTTACTCGTAACGCATAGTGGCACAAGGTAAAATGTGCCACTGGTTTATGTTAATTCATATATGCATGCCATCTCTAATGTTGTAATTACACCCAAGTTACTTCACAAAGTATTTAAAAGCCTTTATTCATTACCCTACATGGATCACGCTACTAACATTAATTTGGCATCCCGCTTAGAATTCGATCAGTGAGAAATTAACACTTGTCTATGTGATTATACTGCCAATTTAGGTGAGAGAGAAAGTTTTACTTTCCTAACGGGATTCTCAAGACATAACAGCCGAAAACCCTGTCCAAGCAAGCGATCCTATGTTTAGTATTTTACTGTCCCCTGGTGGATGCTGTTAACCACACCTCAGACATATTGGTTGAACAAATTTGCATTAGCATTCATTGAAGTTCATGTGAAAGGGTATAATTCCCAACATGAAAACAAATGTGTGGGCATCATGACACTGTGCCTCTAATGAGTTTATATGCTAGATATTTAAAATCATTTGATGTGATCCTTTAGATCATATGCACCTTAATTCTGAGTCTACAGATGTACAGATGTAGGAACAGCTGTTCAGTTTCTGGACTTGTGAACAAGTTTAGAAGGAAAAATAATCTCTCTATTTCTTCATATGGATGTAACCATCAACTGATGACTAAAGCAAACACCTTTTTCCATTTGAAATAGTTCACAGGTATCAGATTAGTTGAAGCTCAGTCCTGTATGTGGTGAAGGGAATAGAAGAAATGGGTGATGCTTTTCTTTGAAACAGTCTGGTTCTTAAATACAAATCCAGTTAGTGTAAATCGATGGCACATGTGGATATGTACAGCAATGCACACTTCCTAGGAACTTAAACTCCTCCAGTCAGTGACATATCATCCAGTTACCACTTAAGCTCTTCTACTGTTTAGAGACAGATCATTTCATTCTTTGGAATCCTCAACAGGTAGTGTTTACTGGAAAAAAAGCAAAAAAAAGACATTCCATGAATGACCATACTTACATGCTTTATGGAAGCGATTTTTCAGGTCAAGAACAGTTGACAGAGGGTGCACCTGCGGAATGAAATTAAGTGCGATTAAGTGGCGACCTTCAATTATTTCTGTGAAATAAGGCTGAAGTGATTTATGGCTGTCAAGCCTGTCCTAATTTTATTCAGAGTGACACATCCAGCAATCTTTCCTCTTGCTGTAGGCACCGGCAGCAGAGCTCCCTCTCCCCATTCCTCTCTCCAGCTGTCAAACAGCGGAATCGAAGACTGCCATTCAGTCGACTCACAGATCTCTATTGAACACCAATGCCCTCTAGATACTGTTCCCAGGAAATCATCCTTTTGATATTTTTTCCTCATGATCAAAACCATTTTTTCACCCCTTAAAAGTTTTCCCTCTGTGTTCTATATTTTTAGTTACCGTTTGAAATGAAAAATGTATATGGTGTGAACTTATACTGTCCACAGGCTAATTTGGAGGGAAAGCTGAACTTGAACTACTCCTCGGGTGACCGAGGAGTACTGGGACACAGTGGGCATTCTCTGATCTCTTGCCTCCAGACAGATGGCTCTTCCCAACCCTTGGATGTAATAATGAGCTGGCATTGCCAAGCAGCTTAGACCGCAAAGGCGGAGGTCGTGTCATTCAATCAATACCAGTGACTGTGGTGTCAAAAGGGTGAGCCAACCCAAGCTGGCGGATTGGCCAGTGTGTCATTTTTGATGGGTCTGAAGCCAAGACTGTGACACCCTGTGACTCTTGAGCCATCACCCAGTGGAGCTGCACCTGAGGATAATGGCTCAGGCTGCGTCCCGGCTGCACTGGCTATGATAATACTCTCTCTGCTGTTTCTAGGCCAACCTATCGCATCATCTCAGGGTGTCTGTAACATCAAGCAACTTTATCACATTGTGACATCACAGCTATGCTGGAAGAACGTTCTGGAACAGTCTGGCTGCTTATACATTTTCATTTTTGTTATCGAGAGCTGTTCTGTTTTTAAATTCTGGTTGCCCCGAGGATAAAATGCATCCATTTCAAAGTACATTGACTTGATTGACATGAAGGGATTGACACACAAAAGAGACAGCATAATACCTCATGAATCAGCTCCTGTCATTACCTATTATATCTGAGGATAAAGTATATAAGACATAATTATATATTATATCTTCAGATATACAAGGTAACAACAAGACCTGATAATCACAGTATACATTACATAATTTTTATTTCAAGGCACAGAAAATCCCAGCAATGCCATTGGAAAAATGTCTTACTTCATAAAGTGAGATGAGCGTATAGAGGACGCTGACTGGCTCGCTCCCATTTCCTCTCAGCTGTACCAGTGTTATCGTTATGATCCCACTCTGTCCCCGAACGCAAGTGTCTTAAATGTTTAGGATTCATGCCGAGACGCACGCAGCTTCATGAGTCATGGATCAGAGCAATTACTTAGCTCCTTGGGAGTGATTTGAACTGCATTGTGTTCTCCTCTGCTGTTTACAGAGCCACTTTCCTTGGAAGGACGGTAGCTAATAATCTGGAGTCGGATCATTTCGGCTATCAATTCCACCCAGACTTTTCCCGCATCCTCTCCCATTCAGACTGCATTGAAAAAAACATCAGACATTGGCAGGGTTCAGACAAGGCGTGTGCTCGGGGACTTCATCTGTTTGAAGTGTTCGAGAGAGAGGAAGTAGGAAAGGCTGTGAAAATAAATAAATAAATAAGTGGTTTTCGTGTGCCTGTATGAATGCTAGTGTCAGTGTGCAAGATATTGGCATTTTCTCTTACTTAAAGAGCAAGATGCAGCCCTACAACAGAAAGATTTGTGTGCAGCCAGACGTCTGGTAGAAAATATCTATTTCCAGATGTTCAATGTGCTGAAAAAGGACACAATTTGTGCAAATCCAGCTGTGACATGTGACATGTGAAGCAGTTAAATAAATATTCACATCTGATTCAATCTTAACAACACAAATCTCAGTGCAATGTGCGTGTATTTCTGTATGTTGATTCACATTACAAAGAAAAAAACAGGTTGAAACATTTTACAAAGCAGGCAGTGAAACTGTAAGAATCAGACATTGCAACTTCACAACACCTGGAATACTTGGGAGAGAGACAAAGGGCATCTCAAGGAATACAAACAGCCACAAATAATCCCCCCTCAATCAGTGACTGATCCTGTATTAGAGGGCAGTGTTGATTATTATTCCCAAATTGGTAGTAATAGAAATGCATTTAGTAACTCATTTTTTGTGTGCTTTTCGGACATGTAGGACCAGATAGATGCTCAGCTCAAACAAACACACACCTTCATTGAGCATAGTGGTTTGTCGATGATGATGCTGCTGTCATAAAAAACAAGCCTGTCTCTGTGTTCCTTTATGAAACAGCTCCATCTATAGGCAGGCAGTTGCTAGCTCTGGTGTGCCAGTCTCCGTGGTGAGCAGATTTGTTCTCCGGACAACATGTGAATCTTTGGCAAAACACCTTTTTAGTACTTCCAATTATGTATCTGTATCTTTGTTTTCAGATCATATGACTAATATTTTAAATATTTAAAAGAGAGATTTGGATAACCGTTCTTCTTGGTGTGTGACACTATGCATATGAACATATACATAAATGCATACCAGGGAGCAATAAATAAAGACTAAAGAGGGCTCATGCTTGTTCCCAGCTTGAGAATTTTTGATCAATGACTTCAGTATAGACAGCCTCAACACTGAAAATTGTGTGTATCTCAAGCCAAATGCCTCATAGCTTTAAACATGTATACAATGGGACTTTATAAAATACTCATCACCACAAAGCAAAAACATCTCAATGAAAGGATTCCTCCTCGATGAATTCCCCTGGATGCTGCAGATTCAGCTGCAATTTGTATTTATCATGAATAAAAAAGCAAACATTTTTCCATAATTGGATAAATGAGTGGGCTGGGGAATAAATATGTCTACAGCAGACAGATACAGCAAAATAAAAAGCTCCAGTTTGATTTGTTTCCTGCAGTTGCTGTTGTGGTTGAGGCAAAGCTGTTGGACTTGTATTGCTCAAGATGAGGATACTGTATACAAATGTATTACAAGAGGATTGCAGTGTTAACAGAGGCTCACCAAGGAGCCAAGATTGTCTACCAGATCAGTAGAGAATCAAACAGTCCTAGTTTGCTTTCTTAGCTGGAGTTCATTGTTTTCAACAGGATAACATTTCATTAATGTATTCCAACAATATATGTAAGAATATTTCTTCTTATATGATAGCTCTGAGACTGATAGGCCAGAAAAAATATTAAACACACAGGGAAATGATTCCCCATAATAGGCAGTTTATTTGAAACATTGCACTTTATATGTGAGTGAATAAAAAACAAGGCAAAAAAGGCTAGAATCCAAGGTTACTACCTTAGCGTAGTAAGAGGCTAGATGGCACCTTCAGTCACCTGCAGAATCCTCAAGCAACTCTAGAGGCATTGCTTTTCACAGCTTTTGTTCAGTGAGCTACACATCACCACATACTTCACAAAACACCTCATGGAGGAATTTAAGATATGATTTGCCACCCCCAGTCCTTTAGGGGTGGAAGGCTGCTGTCTCTCATCTACCTTCACTGATTCAGTCAAATGGAAGAAAGACAAATCTCACATTACTGTAGCTCTGCACCTGCTGGTGATTGACATGTGACCCGTGTCAGACCAGAAGAAACCTGGCCTTAGAGAACTGGAGGTGAAACAGAGATTGTTTCACTGTTCCACCCAGCTGACACATTACAGCAGAATCTGTCTTTTTTCACTGGTGATATTCTTGCAGGAGCTTCTGCTTTCTTGGAACCGCTGCTGTCAGAGCGTTACATGTCTGTTATTTGCTTAATGTATAGTTGACATTACGCCCCTGCAGCCAAGCAGCTAGAACTTAAATGTTCTAAATCCTATCAAGGAGAAAGCAGCCTTGATGCTGCAGTTGTTTGCTGAACAATGTTTATGCATATAGTCTGGCACAAGCTTGGCCCAGAAGAAAGCCCAGGATGACAGACTGAATATCTATGTGACATTAAACAAACTGGCACCACTTTATTTAAGTTATAAAATATACAGACAGCAAAAATAGTTTTATATTATCATGCTATGTGCATGCTGGTTGCGGAAATTCAGCTGATGATTTCTGTTGGGGAAAAAATTTTGAAATCCCAGGAGAGAAGGCATAATAAAAATTCTGTCCCAGTGGAGTAATGTCACACATGCATGCTGAAGAGAAATTCAGCAGGAAAGGAACATGAAAGGGTTCCTTTAAAACCTACAAAGAGAGTCAAGCTCTTATGTTATTGAAGGCTCACTTTCCTGCTCAAGTTTGTCAACAAGAAGTGTAATAAGGGCCCAAAATAACCCTGGTAGCACATCTCTCTAGAGTTGAGAACAAAGCATATGCATTCCTAAACTAAAATCTGGCAACATTGTTCTGTTGCCACTATGTCTGCCTAGGTTCTCACAGAAATGAGTATTCAGAATCCTTTTTGAGGTTGGAAACACTGTTCCTGTGTCCACACAACTTGCAGTTAATTGCACTTTTTGAAGTAGGTCTCATGTCTTACTGAAACCCTTATCTACATTAATTTTACATTATGTTAAATCCCTCTAAGCTATAGCTTGGGTCAGAAGTATTTCTTAATTCAGCTTTTACAACATTTGTATGAAAATCTGTTAAACAGAATGACCTTATTGCTTCACTGAAGTTGCAAATCTATTTAACTACTGGCTGTATAGTTACCCTTGTCAATTTTGATTTGAACATAAATGGCATCCTCCCTTTGAAATCAAAGAACTAAACTCGCATTGTCTTCTACATATTTAGCTCTATGAAAATCCTTATATGACTGATGACAGAACTCTCTCATAAATCAGTTTTCATTCAGTGTATTAGTTTATATTCATGTTTAATATACACAGAGCACTTATGCCAAAGACTATGCTGCATATCAGCAGCACATTACATGATAGACAACAATACTGTAGGTATTGTGTGATTCCTGTGAAAGATGTGATTTCTGTCAGGCATTACAGTATAGCATGGTCATCACTCCTTACACTGTGGTGCAAAGCCAGTAATACAACAACTTAATCATAATTGTTTACCCTTCCTCACATTATGTTTCATGCATGAGTTAAAAATATGAGAAAATAAAAGTGAAGCAATTCTCTGCTTAATCCCCAATGCATTGATGCTAAATTGCTTTGGTTATGTCAATAATTCATACAGTGGAACATCTCTCAGAATGATTCATGTGTCTTGCATCACACTCTTAAATCTTTAGCTGAAGTTTAAAAAGTGCACTCCATGCATGGCAGCAGTTATTCATTATTTATTCATCAAAAATTAGGTTGGAACATTTTCAATCATTTATGTAAACTTGAGCTTTTCCTTTGTTGGCATAGTAAATAATTCATGGTGAAAAAGACCCAAGTTAATTTTGTCTCTGATCCTGGACTCTGGACGTGTGAAGGAGACAGTTCAGCGTGATGATTGAGGCTTGAAAGGAATGTGTGCAAAGGATCATACCACAGCCTAGGACTTAATGTGAAAACCAAAGAATTCTCATCACAATCTGTTTTTATTTTTATTTGTTTTTGTTTTGCTTTGTTTGTCCTTAAATAGAAGGAATTTCAGAAAGTAATTATTATGCAGAATCAAAATATAGCTAGGTAATGCAGTTCTGAGTGATGTTCTTTGTAATAGGTCAGTTTTGAAGGTCTGGGTAAAAGAAAAACTTTGCAAAAATGACTTTTATTTGGTGTACAATGATTTACTGTGACAATTAATGTGACAAGTGACTTAAATGACTTACAAAGTTAATCAACGGTTGGTTATACTGTGAACATGAATTTCTATGCTTAGCCTGTTGTCTCTGTTAGGAGAAGAATGGTTAGGCTTCTCCTTATAGGCACAGAGGAAATACAATGGACCCAAAGTCTGAATGTGATGTATAACACATGTGTATGTTTAAAACCATATGTGCCATCCTTACTTTTTAATTGCATTTTCATTGTTTTTCAGGATTCCAGTGTTTACCAGTCCACTCTTTACCTTTAACGTGTTTAACTGAAATGCATTTAAGAAGCAACTTCATGTATTTGTCGTATTTGATTAGAGCTTGATTTTTCCGTAAATCTGCTCATTTCAACTGCTTTGTCCTGCCCCTCCCCCACCCAGCTAACCCTGCTTGTCCTACCACAAAATTCAGCATGTCCCTTTGGGAAATTTTCACTGCCCAACACATAGTTCACTTCCACCCAAGCCAAACATACTGTGTCTCCATTCTGCTACCCACTTCTTCTTTATGGCCAAAATTCATCTTTTTACAGAAAATCATTAATGTCAAGTTAACAATGTTCGGCCCCTGTGCTAATTTGCGAGTTTACACCCAGGGCTCAGTCGCGCTGTTGTATGGAGTATATGGTGGGTAATTTTGCATATCCTGCATCACCACACCTTTGCGTAATACGCTGGAACAGCGTGCTTGATAAATCACCATGCCCCTGGAGTGGCCGGCGCGACAGATGAACATTAATTATCAGCACAGCCCTGACTTCACCCCGGCTCCCGTTCACCGTCTTATCACCTCCCGTGCTTATGTTTCTAATAGGCTGCTGCTCATATCAGGCATTTTTTCCCCACAACTATGGGTGATTTATTCCTCAGTTAAAGAGAAATTAAAGCCACTGAGTGAATGTAGCTTGTGATACAGCTTCAGTTCAAGAACAAAAACGTCACTATGTAGTGATAGCTTTGGCAGCGTTGATATGCTTGCCAGGTTGACGTAAATGTAATGGCCCTGCATTGTGTTTTAACCCATGGATGGACCGTCTGTAGCATGGCCAGTGTTACAGCATGGCAAACGTGGATAAATTACACCTACTGGAGTAGAGTGGGAGTCCTATTTCAGCAGAGAGAGCAGACAGTTGATGGTTCACCTTCTGTATCCTCATGTTGATGTTACCATGAATCAGGCCACAAAGTCCTCATTAGAGGAGGAATTTCTGCTTAAATCCACAGGTATCCTCATGCTGTTCCACAACATTTGCTCTAAAATCACTGCTGAAAGTTTCAGTCTTGCCACATTGTTCAAATTGCCTGTCACAGAGAGAAATTTCCTGTAGTTTGTGGCTTGTTTTAACATCAAGATCGATTCTCTGAGAAGCAGCTTTTCTGCAAGCACCTTAAGACATCAGATATTAGTTCACATGCTAAGCTGATTCCCCCCACCGAGCTAAGGATACTAAAGGACACATATATAAGGACAGTCTGTAAAAAAATATGAGTCAGTGGAAAACAACTGTAAAGCAGTGAATCATTAGTAAGGACATAAACATAAACCCGTGGGGACTTACAGCTGAGCCCTGCGATAACAGACATGGCGACTATATAAGACCTATTTAATCCAGTCCTGAGAGCTACTAATACCAGACTTACAGTAGAATTTACCTGTCCAAATCCTTCAAAAATAACCTATTTCATTCAGCAGTACGTTGGAGGGAAGACATAGCTCCTTCTTAAAGCAGCAAGACATCCGTTGCCAAGTCCATTGCAACAAAAACATAAGACAGATCACAAGGCAGCTGATACACACCCTGAGCAGAAGTCTGCACACTGGCACTGAACCACCCTTCTAACTGGGGAGCATCACACGGAGATGGTGAGGGACAGCTTATTATTGCAGCTGTCCCTGCTGAGCTTGCTCTATCAGCAGACCAAGCTATTCCTTTCTTCCTGTGCTATCTCTACAGCTTTGCTATCTTGAGGACTGATATTACACTAACTACATATTTTAGCAGACTCTAAAAAGGGGTTATTTGAGAACAGAGTGCCAGCCTCACCATAACAAAAGCCTTGCAGGTGAAAATTTTGCACCGAAACCCTTCACTGTACCTTGTCTATGACGGAGACAGGCCTTCCTGTTTGATGATCCAGGATCTCCACTTCTATGTAGCTGACCTTGGCGCGGGTGACTTGAGAGCCCAGGGCTGCGCTGTTCAAAATGAGCTGGGAGAAGCTGAAAAATGTCCGCGACGGATCCTGCCGGGCGGGGGACATCTTGCGGCTCTGTCCTGATAAGCAAAAGAGATCCTCTGGCTACTTTCTGCGATTATGTGTCTGCGTGGAAACCCGCCTGGCCAAAAAAGTGAGGAGGCAATCTCTTAAATAGCTTCCCTGGGCCAAACGCATTCAGTTATGTGAAGCAGCATGCCATATTAAGTGCATAATCTTAGATGCCAAGGCTGGAAACAATGACTATCTAATCACTTGCTATATTTAACCCGTGACAGAATGTCTCGTTTTCTTTCCAGAGCTCAGAATTTCACCCCACTTGTGGGTGGATGTCAGCTAATCTTGTCTTTGCCCCTCAGTGAAAGCTTTCTCAAATAGGGATTGATGGACTCCTGTCCATGTGGGATGGGCCGTATATGATCACTCGCTGGAGTTAGAGTGCAGGTCCAGACAGTGGAGGAGAAGTGCCTTTAATCATGGACTTTGAGTTAAAAGGCTCAAAGAGGTAAAGTATTCTTTCACCATTGAACCAGCTGGGAAGCCCATCATGCACACTTGAATGTAATTTTAGCCACAGGCCAGTATCGATCAGGAAGCCCTGGCAAGACCAGCAGATTACGCTTCAAACTCACAGTTGTTCTGGGATCCGTATCTCAGAGCTGTGCAATCTCTCTCAGCTAGGCATTTAGATGCATTGGAGGCTAAATTTCTGAGAGCTTCCAATGGTTTTATGGTATATTAGTCATTACTTATTTTTAAGGTTTTCAGGCCTTTTTAGTAGGACAAAATGCTTTGTCACATACAGCAATCTGCTATTATTCATAATAGTGGTGTTTGCTGGTAATAGCTGTACATCACAGTACAATAATAAGTTTACTTTTCACCTTGTGGAAGAGAGTATGAGGTTTTAGTTTTCACAAATAGTAATTTTCCATGACAATGCTTTCACGTTTCCATTTTAATATAAAGCCCTCACATTTTCATGCATGTCAATTTGTGTGATACACATAACATATGTATCTGTGAATACATGCATGCATGCATCTCAATTTTCTTTGACCACTTAAGGTCAGAAGAAGTACTGAACATCTATGTACACTTTGTATGCCATGTTTTTGTATGTATATAGTAATACATAATAACTTACAAAAACATTGTAAGAATAACAGCTTAACCTGTCTGCTGGTCTAAAAATGAGAGTATAATGCTCAGCAATTTAAAAGCAGCTGGTAGGCAAGAGAAGTAAATAGAATGAGTTTTAACATCAGGGCGAGGAGGGCCAGCAGGGTGTTTGTGAGTGCCGCTGTTGGCTGAAGATAATGCCACTCTTTGAAATGGTACCATTGTGCACAGAGCTGTACAGTCAGCTAGACTAACTGTAAATTTTAGAATGCACAGCCGTATGCACTTTTCATCTAGATACCTCATCTTTTATCCTTATTCATACAAGTCTTCAGTTTAGTCATCATTTTTCAAATATCATACAAAACTTCTACAACAATGCACAGTGCAGGATTTGTAGGGTGTAGGATCTGGTGCATTATTCATTCACTGGCTTCTCAGATTGGCATGCTAATGCTCTTTTTAGAGGTAGAAGTAGAATATTCAGGTTCAGATATAATTATGTGTGAAACATCATGGATCTGAATCTGGAGCAGGCTTGTGATGTAGTACATGAATGCCGAGGAGAATACACCATGCAGTTGATTTTCGTAGGGACAACCCACACAGTTCTATAAAGTGGGAGCATTGCAAGCAGACAGACATATTACTCTATATGAGACTTGGGACACATATTACCAATGGCATAATTCAGTGGCAATAAATCAATACTCCATTGCTGTTTTAAATAACAGTAGCATAACAAGTTCCCATTCTAAGATGTTGTCATAGTATGTCACCCCTAAAGTGTGAAAAATCACAAATTGTTTATGTGTAAATGACTACTCAGCTAGAATAAAAAAGTGGGAGCATTGCAAGCAGCAGACAAGTTGCCATATTAAATTAAAGTCACACATTTTGAACCATACCCAGGCAAACTGCACAGTCAGAATGCTGTTAAGTCAATATAAACTACATAACAAAAGCAGCATATTGTTACGGAACTAAGTGTTTGACTTTAGCATGGAGAGAAGGTAGTGTGTGGCTTGGGCTGTTTAATCTGGTCAGAATAAGGGACAGTGAGGAAAGCTCTGTCTATTGCTTATTGCTGTTTCTTATACCTCTGACAGAAAACTGATCCTGTGACTCACTTTTGTCTCTACTGTCTCCACTCTAACCCAGCAGTATTACTTAACATAATGATCATGTTTACATGTTGGTAGCATTTGTATTGAACCCCTGTAAGGCATTAGGGATTCAGTTGCTTTCAAAGCACTGAAAGATGAAAATTAGGTCAAAGAATGTTGAATTTTCCTTCACTTGACTTTTCTCAAAAGCTCAAAACCATTGATGTAAACATCAGTTTCACAAAAACAGGTATGCCAAGGGAGATCATAGTCATATGCCCTAGGTTGCGTTGAATTGATCATGCTCACATATGAGGCAGGCTTTGGTCCAAAAGAGCTCCCAAAAGTTGTTTAAACTGCTTGATATGATAGGGAAGAAGGGAAGGGAAGAAGACCTGGCAGTTTTGTGCTGAACAAATTGTCTTCTCTCCACACTCACAGAAATTCTATGGGCAAATGAGTCACTTCAGGAAGCAGATGGAACTGTTTGGACAGTGGGAGGAAACAACCGAAAGCATAACTTTGGAAGATTTATGAGCCATTCAACCCAGAGATCAAGAGGCCCTCTTGAATTATGGCCATTCTGAACACACTGAAGTCACTGCACTGTGAAGGAATTTCAAAGTGTAAATAAAGGTCCAAAAGAGGGGTCATTACAGTTTCCAGCCTGTTTCTGTCATTAATTATACCAGGGATGTACTGAGGTGTCCAAGTACTTGATTTAGATTAAACAGATTGGTAGCCTAACAAAAATACAACATTTGCTCTTTTTTCCAGAAAGCAATTTGTTTAACATCCATAATAAATCAGCAAGGACAGGCTCCTTCTCTGCTAAACATAACTTTTTTTCTAACAAACTCTTCAGATTTGACAGGTCCCTCCTCTTTATTCTCACCAACTGCTGTTCAGAATTTTCATCTTGGAAACTATAAAAAAAATGGGTGTTCTCTCTTGCACTATCCGTGTACCAAAACATGGCCCTACTGAGAAAGCGTGACGTTGCCTTAACGAGATAATATTCAGAAACACAGGAGCAGATGTTGCAAAGAAAACGCAGCATGACATGATTGTGATAGATGTGTGGCACCCTGCAAACCGCATAAATAATTTGGCGGATTGCGTCAGGATAACAACCTGCATAACCAGCTGACAGCTGTTGCCATCACATCCAAGTAATTGGCCTCTAATATTTTCCTTGCTTGTTTCAAATAGAGGCGGGACAATCAATTACAGTGATTTACAGCTGGTGGCTCAACCACCTTGAAGTCTCACCTCATAGGATTCCTGTAGCCACACAATATCAGGCATGCCCTACTAGGTATTTGGAGAGATGGCAAAAAATATTATGCTTGCCAAAGGCATTGAAAGTGGCAAACCTTTGAAAAACAGCAATTTCTCCCTCACCCCCGTTAAGATATTATTTCATATCAGACTTGGGACACTTATTATCAATGGAATGGTTCAGTGGCAACAAATCACTACTCTATGGCAGAGTATTTTTAAATAACAGTAACATGACTAAGATCCCATTTTAAGATGTTGTGATAGTACAAGTATGTCACTGATAATAATTAAATAATAATAATAATAATAATAATAATAATAATAATAATAATAATAAAAATAATAAATTGTTTATGGGTAAATAACTACTCAGCTAGAATCAAAAAGGTATATAGGACTGTTTCATTATTTTCACAAAACCCACATTGGCCAGCCTTACTGCATCATAAAAACATATCCCACTAATTACATTGATTTTGTCCATCATGATTATTTATTTATTTATTTAGGCATAAATCAGTGCAGGTATAATACTATGAATGAGTCATTTTTCATAAATAAGGGATGTATCTGTGTATTTGTCACTTGCCATTTATGTGCACAGATATGCCTGAATTTGACATTTTTTTAAAGTATCATTGAGAGCCAAATTAAAATCACTGATGTAAATAAAAAATGTCCTTGAATGATATTTCTGTTGCAGAAACTAGTCTTTAAATTAATTTACATTGATATGCAAGACACCCATCAAGACCATTTGTGGCTGTTTGAGAAGAGGACATACATAGTTTACACCAAGCAATGCAAAATATGCTGCTAGATTAATTATCTGACAATTTCATTAATGTTGCTCTGTACATTTGAAAAGCTAGGTGAAATAATGAGTATTGGTCTATGGCATCACTCAATACAGCCTCATAACTACATATCTTTCACTAGATTCAGCCATTTAAGTAACTACCTAAGTATAAAGTTACATATAACTTAATGTACCTCAACTATCTGAACCAGTTCTCAACTATCTGGACCACTGATGGTAATAAGAATGGATTTGCATAATACATTGCAGAAGGTTAGATTCGTTTTATGTGTTAATCCTTTTGGCTGTCAACATACATCAGCTTGCAGTAATGCATAACAAAAAAAAAACTTGCCAAGACTATACAGCAGGTGGCAGCAAAACAAAGTTGATGGAATTCACCTTTTACAGACATGTGCAATCAAACATCGATGCGTTCTTTATGTGTTTGTCGAGGTTATCAATACCAAATTTCTTGAAATTCCCAATATGTTACAAGAAGTAGGAAAATAATGTAATGGGGGAATTGGATAGGGACAGATTTTCATATGGTATCCAGACAAATGGGATAGGAAAAATAATACAATGGAGAATTTTTCCCATTGAATGGGAAAACAGATTTGCTCCTAGAAGCAAAAATAGTTAACTAAATATATTTTAAAATACTTTCTTCTAAGGCATATTCTATGTACTAACTAATTAGTTAGCCACATTCTACTTTATTATTATTTTACAAATAATGCTGGCAACTCTTTTCCAGGCTTTTCAATCAATCATCGGTCCAAGAATAATTATCAACATGGCGGATGTTAGCGCAAAACAAATGGCCCAGAAAAGGTAAAATAAGCAGACTTTATTTCTTTTCCCTTTCCGTTGTTACAGATTTTTTAAATGTAGAAACGACCTAAAACAATGCTGTTGCACTTACTTTAGACATGACTTTGACCTTGTACAGTGTTATATGGGTTTTGTTTGCGCATTAGCTGTCAACTAGCTGTTAACTGACTTGCACTGATTTTGTGCAAATCAAGCAAAATGTCACCGCCAGCCAGTTGCTCGATGCCTGTTTACAAGCTTTAGAAGACAGACATCATCGACAAAATCTAATGTTTTCAGATTAGGGAGCTAGCTAGCTACGTGTACGAGGTAGCTAGCCATCAGATAGGATTACTTAATACTCAGTAACTAGCTAGGTTTAATCAAGCATGCTTCTTTTACTTAAATTAGGTTAGTGTTATACGTAACATAATGTGTTAGGTTACTAGGTAGTAGAGCGGCAAAGCTAGCTACAGTGGTTAGCTGTCTTGCCAGCTAGATAGCTACTTGGCTGCAGAGCTGCCAGATTTTCTACATTTAGGCCCAGTTATCGTGCCAGCATTACGACTATTGCTGTAACGCAGCTGGCTAGCCGCTACTTGCTTGTGATTCACAAATTGGCAAACTTAGTTAGTTGGATGCCTATTGATTTTTCCCTCTCTGCCTTCATTTAGTGCGAAAATTGCAGCTGGAGCAGTGGTCTGTGTTGAAAGTGAAATACGAGGAGATGTGACCATAGGTGATACTTTTGCTTTTTTCTTCTGTAAATCTGTGTACATTTAGCTAAGGTTCTCTACTTTTTCACTTTGTGGCAGAGTCGCTCTGATGCTGGTCTTTATCCATTATGTGCCCCGCCCTCTCTAGTTTCCGCCAGGTAGATATGGGTACTTGTAACGGGATGGGCACGAATGTTGCTGATTAGTTTAGGAATATAAAGGTGAGGATCTGGCGATGGGTTACCTTGCCTTTACATTTTTCAAATGGAATGGTCAGCCTGTGGTTTGTGCCTGCAAAGGGTTACGCATAATTAGATTTATTTGGTATTTTGTGACAAATTGTGCTAAAATCTATTCTCTGTGGCAGGTCCCAGAACAGTGGTCCACCCCAAGGCTCGTATTATAGCTGAGGCGGGGCCCATTGTAATTGGGGAGGGAAATCTCATAGAGGAGCAGGCCCTCATCATTAACAGGTAAGGCATTCTCTCTGTGAGTGGAGTAAGGTGTTTCAGTGCATTAGCCTCACCTTGGTAGACACCTACTTGTTGTCACATTGTCAATAATGTTGTATGCCTTGCATTTTTCTTCAGTTATCCTGAAAATATCATGCCTGATACAGAAGGAGTAGAGCCCAAGACCATGACAATTGGAACGAACAACGTGTTTGAAGTTGGATGCGGTATCCTTCAGTTACACACTATGATGTTTGCATGTTATTTTTGTTTATCTTTTGATTGAACGCTGAACTTAGAATCCGACCAGGGGACCACAGCATGTCAGAGGCCATTATAATTTACAGCTAACCTGTCATGTGAGCTGTCACAAACTAAAGTTATGTATTATAGTATCAAAACGTGTCTTGCACAGTTTCATTTCTGAGAAATTATATCTTTGACTGAATTTCATCAGTGTCCCAAGCCTTGAAAATTGGAGATAACAACGTAATTGAATCTAAAGGTAAGATAATGCTGTTTATTACTCACCAGACTTGCTCCCCAATTATACACACAACCAGCTATTGCTCTGGTGGGGTCACTGGAAAAATTGAACCATGATACCAAGCATGTTTCAACATAGATAAGGTCATTCCATGTTTGTTGATGTTGTTTTGTACATAAAGTTGTTTGTGTAGGACACAGATTGGTTTTAAATGTAATGTTGTAAGCTCCAAATATATTGGTATGGTTGTGATTTATAGTAGAATAAGAGTGCATAGTTAATGTGTGAGTCACAGGTTTGAGCATCTGTTCCTCCCTACTTGAAGTGTCAGACCAATGGTAAGGTATCCCATCCACAGTACTACATTCCAATGATATAATGGAAGGCAGTCCCATTGCAGTTGGATTAGTTCAGCAAACAAAATCAGTGTTTTTTTCCATTTAAATTCCGGCAAATTCTGGAAAGACAGTCATGCAAGGCCAGTTTGGAAGTAATTTTGTCCCATAATGAATGGCACTGTCTTCCCTCAGCTGACGTGGGCCGCAACGTCATCCTCACAAGCGGCTGCATCATTGGAGCCTGTTGCCAGGTGAACACGTGTGAGGTCATCCCTGAGAATACGGTCATCTACGGTTCAGGCTGCATGCGCCGTGTCCAGACAGAGAGACCGCAGGTAGGTCCCAGGCCTTTAAAGCTGATAGATTTTTAATATCCCTCAGGGCCAGTGAAATTTCACGAAATGTATACGTTTTATTAAAAAGGCTCTTAACATAGTGTTAGGTTATAAGGATTCCATCACAACAAGAAATTTAAGAAATGTTTTGGAACCTCAGATAACAATAGGACAAATAAGCAGACTAGTCTATGTTTTACATTAGTATTTAAGATCTTCTGATAAAAATCGGGCAACAGAGAGAACCTGTAATGCATGTTGTCGGACCTGACTTGGGTAATGAAATGTTGACGGATTAGAAAGACCCGGTTAGATAAAGTGTGTATTGTCTGTTTGGCATGCAAGCATTGTTGTGATGGCTCACTGATGCTTGCAGATTCTCTCTGTTGGTTGATGTTGGACAGGTTGTTGTTTGAACCACAGACAGACTCTGTCAATGTTCTCTTTGCAGCCACAGACACTCCAGCTAGATTTCCTAATGAAGATTCTTCCTAATTACCATCATCTGAAGAAGACTGTCAAAGGAAACTCCACTCCTGCCAAAAACTGATATTGGATTGGACTGATTTCTCTCCCAGCATCTGCCCTAAACAGAAAGACCAAGTAAGCAAGAGAGCACCCCGCCAGCTGGACTGTAACGCAAACCCACCCAAAAAAGCAGTTTTTATTTATTTGTGTTTTGGTTTTGTTATGCATTATTCTTGCAAGTAGCATTTATAATCCAGGCTGAAAATGATAACTTCAAAATAACACAAATTAAAAAAACCTCAAATTCCTTTTCAGTCCCAGATGTCTGTTTATTCATTCCAATTTATGCATTAATTTATTTATCATTGTGCAAAAATGTTCTCTTCTAATTATGACTACTGTTAAATCACTGAATAAAGAGTAAAAAAATTAGTTTGCATTTGTGTCAGAGGTGTGCTTAAAGTGAGCTAATTAAAGTCCATAGTCTGTACAGTGTCCAGATCAAAATCACTTGCTTTAGATTTTTCTTCTTTAAAATGAGATGAAGTGAATTTGCAGATTTCTGCAGATTAAGTATTTTCTGCCACACAAAGTGCTGCGTGGAATTATTTACTGTAGTTTGGGCATGGTCCACTGGGTGGTGCTATTGATAATGTTAGGTTTGTATCCACACTGAACTTTCTAGTGTCACATCCCTCTCTGGTCGATCAAATATTGATTCCTGCTGGCTGATTGAACTTGAATTTAATATTAGGAACCGAGGGCCTGACATTTAAAGCTTGACTGCACGTTGTTTTTGTTTTTGGTTTTTTGTTTTTTTCTTTCATTACCAGGATCCTCAGAAGGGAACAGACAGTCCATGCCACTGAATTAAATACATCTTTTATCCTTTTGAAAAGCTGCTGCTTTCCAGGGCTAGAAATTTGGAAAGGCAACTCAAAGAAGTGAATATCTCTTGCACTAAATATATGAACGATACAGTAGTCTGTCTTTAATCTTGTGTCTTCCTTTTAATCCTTGACAGCTATCAACTTGTACACTATATACTTTTCACAAAGGTGTAAAGATGTCATTATATTAAGTTTGCTCAGTTGATTTTTTTTATCTAGATGGACTGAGCTTACAGTTTTAATATCATCTATATACACAGCTGGATGTTTACTGAGGCAAATAAGTTGAGTACTGTCCTCACGGTACAAGAACAGAACCCCACCTGGGAACCAAAACAGCTTTTAAAGCCTGCTCTTTACCACTTTGTCACACTGCTGCCCGATGTGTTCAGACTTGTTCTTTGTTTGATAAAAGAAATGGCCTATAAACGCCAGTTTTATTGTGATGCCACAAATTACACTTCCTTCATGTTTGCCATATGCACCATCTATTTGCCATGCAGTGACAATGCATCAAACAGACAGGGCTGTACAGTGCAAAGATGATCCCCAGCCCCCGGGAAGCAAGCGTGGATGGGTCCATTATGGACCGGCCAGGCGGGGTGCCGCACATGACACGTCCCCTCTGGTGCAGGTCGGGACCGTGGCTGCTTCCTGGCTCACAGCAGGACCGGGCCGGCTGAGGCAGGCCCCCGGGGTGACGTCCCGGGCCTGGTGCACCACGGTGCCTCCATCTGCCCTGCCCCCCCACCTCTGTCAGGGGAGCACAGAGGGGGCACCCCTCTGCCATCCCAGCTGCCCTGCGTGAGCCCCCTCCCCTCCCCTCCCTCCCTCCCTCCAGGGGACCCATCCCGGTCTCTCCGCTACCCTCGTTTGTGTAGATTTGGCTGCAGTTATTATGAGCTATCGTCCTCTGCTTTCTCACAGCAGGATCCGCCCACTTTTGTGTGTGTGTCTTTGTTGCCTGCAGGACCGTGACGAAGAGCCAAAGAGTGCACCTGATATCGCTGTCTGTTGGGCCAATTAAAATAAGGAGACCATCTTACACAGCCTTTGCTGAAATCCTTTTTGTGTTTTTGTACATATTCAGTAAAGCGGGCCTTGTCAGATTGGGCAGTCGTTTCCCTCATTCTGTTTTGAAGTGCAATTGCTAGGAAGTCACGCAGCGATTAAAATCTTGGAGGAAATGAAGGCGTTATGGGTGGGACATGAATTTGTTTCAAGTGCATTCTGAAGCAGAGGGAATTTAGGTTGACCGGAATCCTTTTTAACATGCTACAGTCGAGTCTCCCCTTTTAATAATGGTGACTGCTCTGGTGTAAATATTTTGATGTGTTTGTACCCCAGACTGTTTTGTAACTAAGGTCCACTACATAGTACTGCCTAAAGGGCAAAGCCATTGATTGTTGTGTGTCAGGAGCCTTACATGCAGACATGTACTTTGGTAGTGCCTGGGTAGCACAGCTGTTGTCTCAGAATTGGAGAAAGCATGTAATGCGCATCACAGTAAAATCCCTAAAGGATTCTCGTCGCCAGGAAACTAGATGATGGGCTAATTATTTCAACGGAGGACAGCAGGAGGGACGAGAGACTGCATTTACACGTTTTAAAATTTGATTTTGGTGTGAAACCAAATCATCAGTCAAAGTGACAAGCAGGGCAGATACTCAGTGGAGCAGTGTGGCAGAGATGAGTGACAGGTTTAAGAATGCAGATTGGCCACAGTTTATTTCTTGTTGCTGTCAGAGAGCAGAGGTGTTTGCTCATGGCAATTTTTCTGCTCAGATCCTTAATATGCAGATATGTTAGACAGGTAATGCATTTTCCCCTTTGGAGAGGTTGGATTTCTCTTCAAGTTCAGCAAGTATAGTCTCAGTCATATATGGTAGTCTGTTTCATTGTATTAATTTTGCTAGAGAAAATTTGCTAGAGAAAATATAAAACATTTCATTTTTATTACTAGATAGCCCATGGAGTGAAATTTTCTAGACTATGCGAAAAACAAGCTATATTATTGATGAATACTAACAAACTAAACTAGCACAATTTTCAGTCACATAGTCTCTCTTTGCTTTTTTCAAGGCTATGCCATTACAGTATATTACCAATGGCTTCACATTTAAAGATTGATCTTGCTTATTTACTGGAAATTGTTGATGAATATGGAGAATTATGTTCTGTGTCATACAACATTCTCGGGCAAGAATCCATCCATTTCATAGTAAAGACCCCCCTCTGCCATGCTGGACATCTCCGTGTCATGTTTCAAAGGCCACCAGGTAACTGGAAAGAGATAAAGTTTTTCTGGCAGCTGGCCTTTCCATCCAGCTTTGCTCTCCAATTGGTTTGTGAAATGTGACCTATTGGATACTGTGGCACCCGTTGCATTTGAGCAGGAATATTTAATTTCATCGCCGCATGAGTTCAGACCAAAGGTCTTTAGGAACATTTTTTTCCTGGCTTATGCATTTTGCTCTTTACTGAATAGCTTAACATATATCTAGTTTGTTTTCTTTCCACAAATCAAAATTGAAAGGCTTTGTTTGCAACATGATTATGTATTCTTATGGGTACCTCTGACAAATTTTTTTGTCTACACTAAAGCATGTCCTATGAGCATAACTGATTTACTCATGATCTCAATGTGTTTGCATAGTTGTAACCAAGGCATAAATATGTATCTATGAAGGAATATTGCCATAGGCTTGTGGCCATAAATGTCAATTTACATAACGCAGTATAAAAAGACTGAAATGTCAGAGTCACACAACATATAAACAGTGTGTGTTGTATGTCTGCGTGTTTGTTCATTTACATTACATTTAGCAGTTTGGCAGGTTCTCTTATCTAGAGTGACATTTAGAGGATAATGCCAAATATCAAGGTAGATGAGCTAGGTAAAACCAGCGTAGATACAACAACAACACAACTGAACATGGTGCTACAATCAACACACTGTTACTAGTGCCATAGAGATGGGGATGACATAAAATTAAACGTATGAGAATTATAATAGCAATCACAGAGGCAACAGTAGTCATGAAACTGGCTTCTGCTTGCTTGCATTCATGTGAGTGTATGTATGATAAGCTAGTTCTTATTTCATTACTGAGATTGGATATATTTTTAACCATAATAAATACTATTAATAGAATGTTACACTAGTCATGAACTGGTTCCCTTAATCTTGCATATTATTTTGAGATCCATGTATAATGAGTGAAAAAGACAATACAAGGATGGAATCAGTGAATTTCAGCGAAGTATTTTGCCTTTGCTCTTCTCATTTCTTCCAGGCATCTGGTCCTGGAGGGCGAAAGCCCGGCATATCCTCCTGCTTTCTCATTAAGTGAGCAGCGCTTAAGCTGCTTTCAGCTAAAGCTGTGATTAGCTGAATCAGGTTCAGTGTCCTGGGATGGAAAGGAAACCTACTAGACTTTGGCCTTCCAGGAACACCCATGATTTATAATGTGACTGCACCTATATACACAAATATCTTAGAGGATAATATTCAGGCATAAAATCTATGATATCCTGAGTCTCTCTAACCCACCTCTGTGTGTAGCAATTGTGAACAGAGGAGGTATGACCTTACAACCGGTGTGTCAGTGTCTGTTGTGTGGGCTGATAAACTTGAGAACTGTAATGATTCAGAAATGTATAACACCATCTGCCTTTCAAGAGTGCTGAAAAGAGGGAATTATAGTCCATTATTCAAAAGGTATATTGACAGTTTGCAACTCCTTGTTAAAAAAGGTCAATTTGGTTAGTTTTCTCTGCTTAACCCCTTCTATAGGGGTTTTGGGGGTTGGACAGGGATCGGAGTTACTCCTGTGCCAGAAACAATCAGTAGGTCTGTGGTTTTCTGTGTTGGCGATCAGCAATAACAGCGCCATATCAAAATGTTACATTCTGTACCAATGGACGGGACTGTGTGGGAATGTGGAGTATTACGATATGAGGAATGGAATGACCTGGCATTCAGCCACCAAAGGCCTGCTTATACTAAATCACTCAGCAGGCCAATGTGTTGACTGTAAAATTAGCCACCACAGGTGGCTCTGATGTCATATTAACATTCAGCAAATATTTGTATGGATGACTAGGGAACATCACATTTTGTTAAATAAAGGTATTCCAACAGAACATTCTCACAACTGCATACAGAAGTAAAAATCAGAGAGGCTGGCAGGTAAAATATACAAAAATACAGAGAAAATACATACAGCATATACTGTACATACATGTGTGCGTGTGCTGTTTCTTCTCAGATCCTCAGTAATTTTCCACAATGGTTTATTATTAGAACAAAAAAGGCCAGACTGTTGTGGCTGTGCTGGTGATTTTGGGCCAGAGTTTGTTGTTCTGTTTCATGGTACCAGTTCCCATGGAGAGCCAGGCATATGCGTTTACAGAGGGTCTGTCTGTGCTGGACCAGTGAGTATAGTTGTGTTTCTGTTACTGTCAAGAGCAGCTGTGACATCTCCTCTCAGCCCCGCCCCCCTTCCTGGGCCCTCTTGTAGGCGCAGCTCTGATAAGGGTTTTGGAATACTCTAGAGAATAACAGACCCAGTCCATTTTTATCTCCATATGAGGCCCAGTACATTGCAAACGAGTGCGGTTTTATCAATTGTCCAAGGAAGGGGGGGAGGGAAGCTTATTTGAGAAGGACAGAAATGTGCAGAATTAAGTTTAAAGCCCTTCTTCTGTCAGTCACTCTGCCATTATGGAGATCCTTAAAACAAGAGCATTAAAGAAGCACAAAGAGAGTTGTTTGTGAGGACTGGCGACTTGACTTTGCTTAATTTTCTGAATAAGGCACATTTCACAATGCTGCACCAGTAGCACCCCCGTGTGCCCCTGTGAACCCATCACTTTCGCCCAAGCAGTGTGGATTTCTTAAAAGACCCTACAGTTTAGCCTCTTTGTTGAACGCATCTGCACCAGTATCTCTGTGGTAAAAACTGACCCCATGTGTTCAACCTCAGCCATGCAGCAGATGTACCATGATGTCACTCATCTGATAAGCTTTTATGAATTCAGTAGACAGACAGCTGTAGTCTAATGTTGTGTGAGGCAGGTGAGGCTGAAACAAGCCTGCGAGGAAGTGACAGAGCTTACCGTGCTGGTACCAAGTGTGGCAGGAATGACCGGCATGTAGTCCACTTCTATATATAAATGCTTGGGTACTTTGCTGTTCTGCCACCCAGCCAGGGCCCTGTCAGCCCTGAGGATATGGGATGCAAGCAGAGGGTCGGCTATCACCTACCTGACAAGCCTGTACGTCTCCCAGTGACTAGCGTATTACTGAAGCTGTCGCACCGCGTTTCATCCCTTTATCCTTAAAAGACATTGCTCAGTCTTTCACAATAGTGTTTGAACCATTGAATATAAGATAGCCAGCAAGCTAATATCAGAAAGGGGGAGAGAGGCTGGTGCTTTGTGTGATGTGTTGCAGCCCTGGGAGCCTCTCACTGAGTGGCAGTGTGACTCCCTCACCCCTGCTGGTTGGGACAAAGCCATCTGCAGCAGTGCTACTGCGGGGCACTCTCTGTGCGGGTTTCCTCCCAGCAAACGCTCCATGAAATATTAATGAATCCCACCATGTCTCCAACTGTTCCAGTGACACAAACATACGCACGGCCCCCGCCTCTCCGTGAGGCGGTAGCAAAAATGAAAGTGTCTGTCCGGCAGCGGTGCTATACGTGCAGCCTCGGTGCCTTTGTGAGTCTGATTGACTTCAACATGGCGGCAGATTTCCGCCTCTCTCTGTCGAATGAGGCCGCCTCCCGCCGCCATATGACTGAGGCCGGCTGTGGCAGACTCCAAGCGGAGAGCCATGGGACCTTCATTGAGATGAGTTGTCCTGTCCCCCTTCCACAACATGTCATGGAGGAAGGCTATTCTTTTACGCCTCAGAGATGTAATCAGCACTAACATATCAACATCTCAGCCTCACTTTTTATACAACGCAAGAAATCCTTGAAGTGACTCAACCAAGATTTATACTGTCACCAGACCAAGGGATTCAGCCTTGAAATTCACACTTCACAGTGTGCTCTAATCTGTTGATTTAATTTCTGTTTATAATGAAGTAGAGGCACGTGTAGGATATCCTTGGCTGAATATAGAATTTAAAATTGCTGAAAAAATTAAAACACCAGAACATGTTTTGCCCTGACTGTGGCTCCAGAGTGGCTCAGACAATGAAGGTGTGAGTTCCAAGGGCAGGTTTGGACCAACACCCAGCGTTCAAACCCAGCCATGTTGCCAATGTCCAGGAGACCACAGTGGTGGAACAAACTGCGCACTGAGTTAGGGGTTAGTAGGTCAGTAGTGTCCCCTTGTTTCATCCCCTTGCACCTCATTTTGGCACCCTTATAGCATGGGGAAGATCCTCGGTATTGGGCACTGGGGGAGCTACTTTTCCTTTCTAATGAGTTAGTGACACCAGCTAAATAGAAAGGGGGGGGAAGGACAAGGGAGGACTCATATAAGGGAGCAATCACAGCTGAAAAAATCTGTTATGAAATCAGAGTAGTATATGGGTTTTATATGCTGATGAAATATTTTTGAAATCCGTTTGATTAATTCAACATTCATGACTGTAATTTGCTTGAGTAACTTTGACTGTTGCTTCAGCACCACATTGCCTCATTAGACAGGGGGATGACTGGGCACAGGTCATGAAGTGATTTAACATTCTGAAGGCCATGTCTAGTAAAAATCAAGAAAGAACAAAACAGAAAGGAACCAATCTGCCCTGCTTATGAAGAGAGCAAGACTGCTCAGACTTGATCATTGGTATTTGTAAGATTTAATCTGAAACATAAACAGTAATGTCAGTACACATTTTCATGAAAATATAGAAGCCGAGATGTTGTCTAACAGAAGTGTCAAATGTGACAGCTGGTGATAGGCAGGCCTTTGAAACTGTTTCACCAGTGTTCTGCCAAATTATCAATTCTTTTTCTACATCAATATGAAAGAATATGAAAGATATGTCTGACAGATACCTTCACGTGCCGCATGCATGGTTTTCAAGTCTGCATTCTCTTGAAACCATCTAAATTGTTGAGTAAAGTTGTCTTAGAAAACCGCACCAATCTGCATGTTTATCATCATTAATTATTTGCATACTTGATTGATGCCTGTAAGCATCACTGTTAGGCTGCAAATTGCTTTATGTGTATATGGAGCACAGTGTAATAACGTAAGTGAAAATAAACATTGTTTTCCCTCCTGTTGGCAACGTTAAACCTATTTTCCATTTCAATGTTGCTTCACGTCACAGAGACTGGCCAATTGTGTCACTAGTGAATAACCTGTCAATACCCCCCACTCCCTGACTACCAAATGATGTAGTTCATACCATAGCACACAAAATGTAAACCTACAGTACAGCTCTCATTGACAAAGGCTGTGGGGCCAATCCTACTGTGCCCTCTGTTCTTTGGCCTCAGTCCAGCTCAGTATGAATGTCGATCCACTCTGCCAAAAGACCAGGTTCAGTTGCACTAAGTCCAGTACTTAGCTAGTTATTTACTTGACTTTGGTGTTCAAGCACTGCAGCAAGTTCATCATTTGAACCTGGACACTTAAAAGCAGACAAGTGATTCTTTGCAAAACACAGATGACCCTATCCTTCACTACAAATTCACATGGGAAGAAAGGGATTACAAAGAAAATACATGGTACATGTACTTTGCTTTTTTAATGCTTAATCATGTACCTTATTCATGTACCGATGGCTCAAACAATAAGCAGCCAAACTAGTCATTGACTTTAAGAGAAATAGCAGTCCCCTGTAATATCTCAAAAGCATTCCCAAGGATCAGATGTTATGAGGTGTAGAGGTTTCTGTGGCAACTAGATTTAATTAAAAATATATATATATATATAAAATGAAAATCAGTAACACATAATGATATCACCATCATATCCATCATCACCATTATGTGAATAATGTACAAATCAATTGACAGTTTACGTTGGTGCACATGTGGACATTATACCTGTAGACCTACTATGAACGTAGCTTTGCACAACTCCCTTTAAATGCCCACGGGCCTGCTCAATACAGCGTGAAAAGTCTGAAGACGCCTCTCACTTCTCACTAGCATTGGAAAGTAGTTATTTTGTTAGTCTCGCTGCCAATGCGCATATTGAAATAACACTGAAACGGTTCAAGTACAGCGGTGCCTCCGACCCCCGCCCCACATCCAGCCCCCCAATGGGAGAGATGGGAAAGCTTAGTTCTTCAGGGTCCGTCTGACGTGAATGTAGCAACTAATGAGAAATGATAACATTTCTCTCCCTAGCACTCGAAGTGGAGCAGTTGGGAGAACCTGGAAAAGGAGATCTTACGCGACTTCGGGATAATATTGTAAAGCAGAACAGCTGGCAGGCGGATTCGGACACGGTTGTTCTCCAATATAGATTTGATCTTGTAGTTGTCTTTTTAACGTTGCTAGTTTAATTAATCTTCACAAACTAAGGAAAGTAATCCGTTTCTGCGCTGTGTTCGGATCAACAACTTCCTGGTTACTATCGACTTTCAGAACAGCTGGATCAAAAACGCTACACTGAGTAACGTTAAACGCTATTAGTCTTTTAAAATGAATAACAATAAAAGTGAAAAAGAGAGCGAATCAAGTGAATTCACCAACCACGAAGAAGAGGTATGTACAGAATTTATATGAAACATTTGCTGTGCTTCCTCCTAACAAGGTTCATTAGTCTTATAGGTGGACGGATACCTTGCTAAATAAAGGGACAATAGTCAGTTTAGTCACTTCAGCTTTACATCACAAATCATGTCTCCGCTGCTATGGCAAATGCAGCGGACTAGTCTGACCATTTAAAACATACTTACAGCTTCCACTGTACTGAACTTTTTATGACGCCGTGATGCCGTCTTATCCGATATGAATGAAAAGAGAAAATGCGGTAATTTAAACCAACAGAAGCGCGAATTCTGATTAGATGGATAGGTTTTTTTTTATAGCCAGGAATGTACGTTGTACGTACCCATTTTATTTGTTTATAGTATTACAATAATGTAAAGCCGTGCTATTATTATTATTATTATTATTAGTCGTAGTAGTGTGTAGAAGTAGTAGTAGTAGTGTTATTTTATTGGTAGGTTACAGTATTATTCGACTGTTGTAACAGTTTCTTTACAAACAATACAGACAAACAAGACTATCGAGTCTATTTATTTCCATATTGCCATTTTGTAGAGTAAGTGTACAGATTTTTAAAATATCCTAATTGTAATGATTTTGTTTTCAGCTGTTTATTTCGTTAGTTCTTTCATCACGTTGAAGACATTCCTGATTAGAACATAGGCCTTAGAGCTGAACAATTACATCACTTGCTACTGTTAAAACACGCTTAGTTTATAATGAAATTAGCGATTATCTGTTTATTTTAGGATATTTCATTGTTTAAATAACTAAGGTTGGTCGGATCAAAACCCCACTTCTGGCAATAATGGATAGGCATTCCAAAGAGAAGGTTCCTATTGGCTGGAAGCAAAGAAACAGATATCATCTGTAGTTCAAGTGTCACCATTGCAAAGGGAAATCTGTCCTTATCAACGATAGCCATGTTTGCATGGGAGCAATCCTAATAATATCTTGTATTAGTTTTTTTGCTTCTTAATTTCAGACTGATAATGACTAATCCACTGCAGTTTCAACAGGTAGTAAGGGCACATCCATCAGGACTGAAATGAAATTGTCAGGACTTTTTTGGAATGATGATCCCGGTTTTGTGTTTCTTGCCAAATCCTGTGTGAGGTTGCACAATCGGGGTGTCTGATTTCCTATTCCTCCTACTAAGAAAATAGGTTTTGAGCTATGTCATTCCATTGAAGTCATACATTTTGGCTGTACTATCTCAGTCCTTTGATAGTAGATTGACTCTTTGTTCCCAGAAGCCAAGTGATGAACTTTAAATTCATATCAAAACATTTCTGACTCATTAATGCTGTATTATCATGGATTACTGGTACAGCATTGTATCCATGGTGTCTCTACTCCTAACTCCTGCACAGCTATCCATGGACTCAGTACATATTACAGCCTCCAGTTACAGCTAATGTGTAATTTGTATGACATTGCGGTTTGTCGATCAAACAACAAAGTAGCGTGGCGAATTTTGTGGTAACCTACAGTAAATGTAGGTGGTCCTCATGGAAACTATGATTATGTCAGTCACCACTGCTGAAACATTCCTGGTTTGACATAAATGCTCTGCAGGCAAAGGAAAAAACAGACAGGACAGACACTTTTATCTGGCTGATGTCTCACAGATCCAATATTTACTGAAGGCTGAGGTGAAGGATTATCCTGACTGCATTATCTTAGTTACACACACAAAGTTAATGGTTGTGGTGATGGGACTGAGATTAACCAGGCTGAGTAAATGTATCAGATTCCCCAGTTTTATGGAGGGAAAGCTGAAACCCTGGTCTTGTGTTTCCAGATGCTTATCTCTGCCCTTGCGAGAGCTCTCACCTGTCTATGTTCGGATTTAATGGGCGTTGAGGTTGAACATACTCATCCCCAAGATTTCATGTCAAAAAACGTTTTGAAGTAATCTTTAGGGAAGTGAACTAACAAAACTCAGACTCACTCCACACACACACACACAGTACAGAGTTTTGAGAGTCTCTTTGTGTTGTACATTACCACATTTTGGGTCAGTGTTCATTCTTACATTGACCTCTGTCTCTGCATTGACGTCAAAAGTTTGGGGAAGTATCAGGATGTATCAATGGTGAGATTTCAGACTCTTAAACACAAGCAACATATGCATTGGGTTCCCCACGTGTTGCATGATAAATTATATTGTATGCAGTAGGCCCATTGTGGAATCTGTACTTTCTACAGCAGGTCATATGGCCATGCTGACCTTTTAAAAGATGTCTTTGAAGGGGGTTATTTAGAAGCAGCCAAGAAAATGAAGATGAAGTTGAATGAAACCACAAGGGATATGATAGCAGTTGGTGTTTACCCACCGCAGTGTGTCTGGGGAATGTAGATACATTAACTAGAAATGACGGTCAGTGAATGGGGGCTTCCTAGAATGGCAGCACAGAAAGGAAGCACAGGAAACATGGCTGCAGTCATGATGTAGACATGATTGAGCACCGCTCCACCATCGCCACCCACCCACCCACACACATACAGGCACAGTTGGATTTATTTATAAAGCCACTGGGGGAATTGTCATCTTGTCTTGGCCAGTTGTTGGCCTTAAGACAAGAGGCCTTTGAAAGACAACAAGGCTGTACATGAATAACCACCCATGTGATGAGGCCATTTCAAACTGGAAATTATTGATGTCTAAAAAAGGTGCAAAACTACAGTATAGCTTTAGAACATGTCAGAGAGAGGATCATGTACAGCAAATGTTAGCAAATTGGTCTCACCAATCCAGCATTCCAAGCTCTCAGCAGTGTACATTATTATAGTTGGTGCTCTCTCCTTCACTCTCTGTTTTTTTATGGAATATACTTACCTGTCTTAAGTAATGCATTCCCAGAAGTGGGTACGTGCAAAACTTTTATCAGCTTCACCACAACTATCTCATACTTGGCTCAGATCAAACTGTGATCATGTTGTGGGGTTTAACAGCAAGCCAAATATTTATACACCCCTCTCTCTCCTTTGTGTATGTACTGTAAGATCAAAAGGCATATTGGAAGCTGGTTCACTGACGTCATACTCTTGCACAGTTCAGCACTTCATTTTCAGCCATATTGGGAGCTATTGCACTGTACTCAGAGAAGTAATAACACAGGTTAAAAGACTAAGCTGTATTAACAAGGCTGGTTACAGGAGTAATCTAACCGTGGTCAGATGTGACAGTGAATGTGGACAATGGACAATGAGGCAGAAAGGTGTAAAAAGGGGGCTTTGACCCAAATTGGATCTGTAAGTGTGTACAGTGCCTTATGGTTTTGGAAACCAAACATAACAGATGTGAATATAAAGAGGCTGGTGTCTTCTGAGCTGAGCCCCTAGCGAGGAGCAGTTGAGCCCAACTCATGTCCCCTGAAGAAGTGGGCCAGGCCCCTAATCCATCACTTATTCTACCCCTGAACAAGCCAGGCCTGTGACACACAGCAGACGGTAACCAGGCGAGGCCAGGAAAGTAAGAAGGAAAGAGAGAGATAAGAAAGTCACACAGAAAGCGGAAAGCCAAGCCATGCCTCGTGGTAGTGGTGCACAGTTAGTCTTTTATTTAAGATGTAAAGCCAGTCACTCATACGTCTTCAAGCAGGGTATTGTAAACAACCCCATTGTATATGCATGTGGGTGCCGTTTTAATAGAAGAAGATAACTCAGACATTTAACATGACTCCTGTCACCTCGTTAGGGGTCTGCAGATGGAGGTTATCCGTTTGCCATAAGATGAAACATCAGTTTCAGAAAAAGAAAGAACAATTCCCCTGAGGACATGCATGAGTTTCTGTTTGGTTTGGTGGTGGGAGAATAACACTAACCTGAAACTGATCTTCATTTGTGTTGAGATCATTTGTTTTCATATCAGGGTTTTTAAGGTCTTCCTCTGCTGTGATCATTGACAGAAATCCTTTCAGGCTATTAATTGTTAGTCTAAATGATTTGTGGATGTGGGAGCAGTGTTGTGAGAGATCTGTGCTCCAGCTCATGGAAGGTGGTCCTTAGATTCATTCAAAGGCTTTTTTGTTCCTCTTTTAAGTTGTTCTGGGCTTGCCTAGTGATTTATGTATTCAGCCTCAATTGGAACCCTCCCTATACCTGACTCCCAACTACAGTCCATAACTCAAAATGACCTGTAGCATGACCTGAACTCTACAGTTAAAATCTGCTTAAATTCCACTTCAAAACCTTGATGCTCAGGAGCAAGTACTTTTGTTGATACTGTTATGCTTTTTGCTGCATTTGAAAAAAATACTGTTGTTGTAAAGGGACCAAAAATACAACATACAACATATAATGAATAAAGATACGTGTTTTGTTCTTTATTTGTGCTGTATTAGTGCAGTTTCATTATGATGCTGAAAGTGTTTTTTTTTGCCCATGGTGTGTGCTCGATCAGGAAGTGCTGTTGTCTAATTTTGTTCCATTGTGCTGGTGAGGTGCAGGTCTGTGTATCTGTGGCTGTTCAGACTGGTGCATACCGGGGGCTAAGCGTTGACAGACAGTCTGAGGAGGCGGAATGATGACAGACAGATATCCCCCACCCCCTTTTCCCTCTCTGTATGAGCTGTTCATTCCACTGACTGCAGAGACACCAGACCCTTTCCGTGACCCCCGCCTGGGAGAGACACTGACTGACAAGCCTCTGTCTGTCTGCCTGCCATTCATGTTCACTAAACCCTTCCTTGTCCCAAGGCTGCTTCAGTCAAGTTCAGCGTTATGTGAAGAATTACACTGCCGTGGTCTAGATGGTTGAGTAAATGTAACCTGAAAAAGCACTATATAAAGTCCTAAGCCTGCAGTGTTACATGTACACGGTTGTACATGGTAGTACTGTTTAAGCATTGGAGAGTTATTATACGTGTGGAGACTGACATTGAGACAAAGTAAGGTAGTCTGACACAGTGTAGGTGACTGATGTTGTATTTTTGTTTAAATGAGATGTCAAGATACAGTATTTTAGGGTCATTATGAAGTTACCTTACACATTACAGCATCTAATAATTTATTGTAATTCATCGCAATTTAAGAGTACTGTCCATGTTTTTAAACAAACATGTTATGTTCTGACAGTACAGGCATCCAGTTTATGAAGATGTCTGTGTATAACAATCGTAAACATGTCACTATTAATTGTTTCACAACATAAAATGCAGATTTACGGCAAGAGAGAAGCAAGGAATTAAAAACTATAGCCGTGCTGAAGCACTTCGGCAAAGTTTTTTATCAGACAGGACCTGTGTTTAAGTTTGTTCTTTTGTCTTGTTTTAGTCTGCTTTTCATTGTCTCTCTCAGTGAACATGTGAAGGGGAGCTGATGAAGATTATTTCACTTGTTGAATACATGTGCCGTATACCTTGTCCTGCCTCTCACTGAACACGTGTCCAAAAAATGTGATTTTTGTCTTGCTGTTCTCCATGTCCTCTTGTTTGTGTGTTTCAGGGACACACATTGTGATAAAAGAGGGGATCACCCACACCTACACCTCTTTTGTGGCAGTTTCCTTGCTTAACATGTATTGATATATCTAAATACAACTGTTACCCATGTCCCAACAGAATGAATGACTTTTCTTTACCTTCAGTGAGTTGTATTTGAAAACAGGGAATTCAGTATATGGGGAATATGCTGTCTGAGACAGAGGTTGTTGATTAGATGCCTGCATTCACATGTAGTGGCATCATACAGTATATACATGATTAAATCTGTATGCAGCCTGAGGGGAATACAGAGAAGTTTTCCTTAATAGGATCTGATGTTTCTTGCTTGGGGCACTGAAAGTTTGCAAACTGTTGCCAGGTAACCACACTGTGATTCTTGAAGTCTTCAGCTGGCTGGTGGTCTGCCTCCTGTTATTGTTCCAAGCGCTCACTGTGTGTGTAAAAGCTGAGCTCCATAAATGGTAAATGATTCATTGGCACAAAGAGTCATTTAGCAGTATAGAGAAACAGATATGCAGCAAGCTCTCAGCACCTTTATGAAGTGAGATTAAATAAACCACACGTAAAAGATGAAGAATTATCTCAAAATTAATTATTTTTAAAAACCCTGTACTCCCTTCAGCATGAATGACTTTGTTCCAGAATATACTAATCTGCCAAACTGTAACTTGGCGAAAGGCATGCCTGCCATCCCAGTAAACTATTGCTTCACTATGCTGTAAAATGTTTCCATACTGCCACACATGAAATGGCAGTTCTTTTAAAATTTAGGTGGTTATGGGACCAATTTAAAACTTTTAGGTTTTGATTGAAATACTGAATGTTGTGTAATTAAGTTTAAATGAATCAGCACATCAGACTACTAAATCCACATACACAGACTACCTCTTCCCGGCACATTCGGTCAAGAAATATTGTACCCTGTAAAATGTGGACCATCCCATTATTCTGAAAGCAATGTGAATTTAGGCATGTTGTGGCTCTGTTTTAACTTGCTTTGAACTTACAAACTCCAAGAATATCTCCAAACTCCAGTGATATCACCAATTAAAAGGTGACTCAATCGTAAAAATTTCTGATAGCTTGACTCAAAGACAAAAGACCCATAGACAAAAGCCCATTTTTTTTCTCACTACCTGGTAATGAGTGTACTTTGGCTGGCTCCAGACTGTTTCAGAGAGCCTTTGTTCTAGCGCCACACTGCTGCTCTATATGTGTGTGAAAGAGAGCAGTGCTTTGTGTAGTCCCTCTGTTTGCAAGAGGCACCTCAAACTGATATCTGCTGTGTTTGAGTTGATAAGATAAGGGGTGGAGGTGAGAAGGTCACAGCAGACCCGTCCAACTGCAGGATGAATTGGGCTGAACGGCTTGTTTGTGAATCTCTAGGACATTCTCACCCTCTTGTTTGAGTTATAATACAGTTTAAATGTTGGTTTAGGCTTTATTTTAGGGCATTGCCCATTTCCCCACATTTTATATATGCATATATGTGTGTGTGTGAGAGAGAGAAAGAGAGAGTGCACTTTCAAGTCAGTACTACTCATTTTTCCCCCCACACATTTTTAGTCAATGGTGGCAACCATTGAGGTCATGGTGGTTTCTAAATATCTAAAAAGTATAAGCGACCTAAATTCATAACTCAGAGTTAAGGACAAAGAGCGTTATGTGCCTTGTAATTCAAATGAATCTGGACCTCTGTTTATTTTTTGAAAGCTACAGTTGTTATGTCACATGAAGATAAAGACAAGGAACCAGTCACTTACTCTTGCTGCTTGCTCTCTGGCCATGATTAATGAATGTTCAGTATTAGATTTCCATTTGAGGATGTGAAGGAGACAGTAGGTACTATAGCATGCATTAATGAATGCTGTTGTTAAGCAAACAGCATTCTTTCCTGTAAGAATTTCAGTTTTTCTCTTTAAGTGGAAAATGATGGCCGTGGTATGTGAATGTGATTCATTGTGTTGCTCCATGTAAAATTTATGGTCTGTGGTCATAAAAGTAGATCTGTTGTGGAAGTATTTTACCTCTGTAGTTTTATCTCTGTTCATCTCAGGGTCTTGCATTTTTTATCTTGATGGTCTATATTTACCAGCCCACTTTTCATTGCATAACATGTCAGTCTTGAAATGTTACTGACACAGTTGTGACAGAAGTTGTTTTTATTAGCAACTAGATGATCCAAAACAATCACAGATTATAACAGATTGTAAACCCAAAAGAGGTGTAAATCAAATGGTGCATGTGGAACCTGAATTAACACAGTGCACTTTTTAAAGGGACAAGTGGCTGTTTAAGTGTCAGGGGAGACATTTTCTAAATGCTACTTGCGCATGTATTGCATTTTAAGTCTGTGATACCCAGTTCATTTATTTATCTTTTTTATAGTTACAATAGTCAGTAACTCTTCAGAACTGACTTTGCATATAGGTCCCTTTCCAGGGACTTATGATGTGGTAACATTACATCACTGTAATTATCAAAGCTGTTCTCTATTTAAAATGTCCTAACTGGTTTAATACCATAATGTGGAGATTTCAGGATATTTAAAAACCTAAAGCAACAGCCTTACCTTACTGTTTTTCTTCCCCTGTAGGTCCGGACCCTGTTTGTCAGTGGTTTGCCACTTGATATCAAACCCAGAGAGCTTTACCTCTTATTCAGACCATTTAAGGTAAGCTGTCCATTTTTTTGGAGCCAAGACATTTCACTTTTTTATGTTACACCTAATGCTGTTTGTAACTACCATGTGTTTCTGTAACAATTTGCATAGTGTTATTTGACCAGAAGATCGCATTAGTGCAAGATCTTTATTTCGTGTTCATTAATGTATTTTCTTATTATTGACATGACATATCACATTACTCCATGCATGAGTGTACTGTGTTAACAAATTGTTAAAGCACATTTGATCAATATCCAAGGGTCCTTTTAAACATGACTACTGACAGTTACTTTTATACAAGTCAACCTGAGGAACTTGTGACCAAGAGAGAATAAACATTCCACCTGGTCTCAAGTGGCAAAACTCCAGAGATCTCATTTCATGTAGAATCATGTCTCACCTGAAAAACAAAATTTCAGTCTCAAATTACATCAAAAACTGAATGTGGAAAAAACAAGTCAGTGTTAATCACTGAATAGCATTACGTTTGTCCTGTTTGAAAATCCCTGTCTGAAAAGTGATATGGCAAACAGCTGTTCTTTTGTAATTAGTTAAAATGATTAAAATGGATTTCATGCCTGTTTACATCAGATATGAATCTGATCTGAGCATTTCACTGTGTTTAATGCAGTTAATATTTAATAGAGCATTTCATAACTATGTTTAGTATTGCTTTGCTTTTCCAGGGCTATGAAGGCTCTCTAATTAAACTCACCTCCAAACAGGTAAGCACTCTGATTTTGGCAAAATGGTGATGTGAGATGCATGTCAAAGAGGGAACTACCCCATGTCTGAGTTTTGCAAACCCCCATATGCTGTTTCAAAATGAATTGTGTGTCCCTTTCCTCAGCACCTTTATGTGATGTCAAGCAGCACTTTGTTTGATACTTGTTTATTGAGTTGTAATATGACTGGGTGTTACAGGAGACCTGATATTTTCTTTTGTTTAATGTGGTCAGGTCTTTTTGACTCTGGCTTCATTGTGAAAGCACTCATGGTGATTATCTGCTATATGTGTAAAGTGAGTTGTAAGTCATTTAGCAATACATCTTCACTATATTACATACTGCACAGTTATTATCAATATATGTTGTTCTAACAAGGGCTTTCCCTCTGACAGAATGCCTTCAGTTTGCAATTCATAGTTTGTACTGTAATTGGGAAATTTGCCATTTCATAAAAGGATATTTAAAGGATTTAAACTGAAAGGCATGGATGACTTTGTAAAGAATCACAACTCAATTATAAAAACTTACCTATGTAATGAGGTATGTTTTGTTCACAGTGGGAGGAAATTTATACCTTTAAATTAACATGGGCTGTCAGAGGGAATTCTGTAGTGAGATCCTCCCTCAGCAGTGAAATGGGGTCAGTCAGGGGTAATGAGATTTGTATGAAAGCAGAGGTGGTTCCACAGTGTTTCTCTCGCTGTGATCTGGAAGAATTCCACCTGACTTCATTCCAGTAAAGATGTGATAAAAAATGTAACTCTGTTAAAATGAAAAACTTTTCCTGGAGAGAAAATGGATGTCTTTGAGCCATCATAATTTAGAGCTAGTTAAGAGTAAGCAGAATCCATCATGATTTATCATAAATGGCAAAACATTGAGGAGAAAAACTGAAGTCAGATCTTTTCTTTTGACTCCCACAACCTTCCTGCATTCCTGTCATAGCATTCTGTTTCACAGTATTAATCTTGACTAATGCAAAGGGAGACAATAATGTAAAACAATCGATTCCAGCTCTCAGTGCAGGAGTGCAACCATCTCCATATATAGCTGCAGATCTCCAGGCTTCTATTTATATTCCTGTTATGCTTCCTGGATTTTTTCTTTTTTTCTTCACCCGGTTAAAACTCCCAGTCCCTTAAAGCCATCCTCTTCCCTGTCCAGATCACACAGCACAGCTTGGTCCCTGGGGAACAGGCAGCTTAGGGCTTTGTCTCTTGTGTTCTGGAATTCTTCAGAATGGAATATCTGCTGTCCGGCAGGCCAGTATTTTCCACTGCTAGGTGACAGTCCCACTGGAGAGAGCTTCAGCTGGAGGCCCTGCCTGCTTGTTGCTTCACTGTTGCCTTTATTTGGGCAGTGGTAGGCAATGGTCTGCCTCACGATGGTTGTAGTTTTCTCCCAGAGGGCTTCCAGAATGTTGAAATCTCACTGCAATACTCAGGAAATGTACTGATCTTTCACGTTTCATGCCCCTCTCTGTTTGCTTTTTGCTTGGTAACATTTTAATGCACAGAAGCCAGTGTACATTTATGTAAACTGAAGGAAGTAATCCTAGTGAAGCTAAGGAGGCGTAATTCCTCATTTCTTCTTTTTGTCCTTTTGTTTTATAGCCAGTAGGATTTGTCAGTTTTGACAGTCGATCAGAGGCAGAAGCTGCAAAGAATGCTCTGAATGTAAGTACTTGAGCTTGCTGCTCCTGCCACTGTCTCTCCACAAGCTGAAAGTTTTGCTGCCTGTGAGTGTGGTGGTGAATTTGCCAGTCACCTTTCATCCCTCAGACCAGAGCATATTAAGACACATGTTAGCACAGGGTGTCATTTGTTATGAAACCATCCCTGCTTCCACCTTCATACCCTATCAGAATTGTTACATTGAGCAAACAGAAATACTATGAGTTCTTGTGCCTGAGTGATGTTACTGCTGCTGATTTTTAAGAATGTTAGAAACTAAAACCTCCATTTGATTTGCGGTGCTGCAAAGAGAGAAGCAATGCTGGTGATAGACACTGGGTTTTGGAGTGAGCCTAATGATCTGAAATTCTCACAAGATAAGCAGGCCCTGTTGTCTCTCTGGAGTTTGCAAGGTCAATTGTATCAGAATGCATGAGAATGAGAACTTATTTTCTGGGCTGAAATCAAAGCCATTAATCTAGGCTCTTCTTTAATCTGAGTTAATTCAAGCAGGAGCATTTGCATGACTCTTGAGGAAATCCTGGGGAGAACAGGTGAATTCTTTATAGCTGTTAAACAGTTTTGAACAGAGGAATGCCCGAGAATATTTTAAACAAATAATTCCAACTGCATTTTAAAACTTGTTTTTAGTTTTCAAAAGAAGCCATCACAAATCTATAAAAAATATGTAAAATATATACATATCATAATGTTTACATAATGCATATGACATGTATCATAATGTAAGTATAAATATCAGTTCCGTTACTTTCACCTTTTCCTTAACATATATTAACATATACAGTATATAACAGTATAGAATATATAAGCACCTTGGGACTGCAGAGTTCATAGCAGAGGCTATGCAGGGGATAATACTGAGACCGTCAGGAAGTGTTGAAAAAAGAAAAAACTGCAGACTTGTTCTGGAAGTTAGAAAGTTTAGTTTAGAATCATGGAGGCTCCCCTCTGAACTGTGGGGAAAGGCATGCTGTCTTTCATTTTCATCATCACTTCTAGTGTGTAAGTGGAAAACAAAAACACTGACCAGTGCAATGTAAACAATGAGTGAAAGACAGCATGACAATATGAAATCAGTTAATTATCTTTATTGATACAGTTATGCCAACCCTGCAATATGCACTGGCTGCAATTAGACTTCGTCACCCTCTTTTCATCTTCTTCTGAAACACCCTCCAAAATAATTCAATGTACGTACCTGTTATTACATTGTCAACTTGCTATCCCACTGTAGCTAAGCTCCCTTCAGGAGCACTATGAGTGCCTTCAGCTTTTACCATAGTGCATGGCATGCCCTCTGGGACACCTTTGTGCTCAGGTTGAAAAGCAACTCTCGCTCGAACTCTCTGCATGAATCCTGCTGCCTGTGTTTTTGAAGACAATAAAAGCGCTCTTATTGGGTTGATACAGGGGTGAGTAGCCACTGGCATCTCTGTTGATTTCCAGCTCAGCAAACAAACACAGCCTTTGTTCCAGATGAAGAGGGCTTTGTTTATGCGGTGACATATTTTTAGATCTACTTGGAGGAGAATCTAATTGAGTATGAAAAGTTTTGAGGTGGAAGAGTTGGTTTTTATATTGATCACATAAAAGAAGTAACCTCAGGAGTGCTGAACTGAGTCAAAATTTGTTGTCTTTCTCCACCCCCACCAACACAGACACAGACACACACACACACACACACACACACACACACACACACACACACACACACACACACACAAAGCGCATAAGAATCTGGAGAATTCATGTGTGATTGAACCCTTATCCATTGGTGCTTGCACTGTAAATTGCTTGGGGTTGTAGTGCTGGAAAACACTGAGAGTTCATGAGGACAAGTCAGTGCAGGATGGCCATCTTGGGGTCCCATGACACACTTGACATTCTGCTGGTACACACACATCCACATCCCACAGAGTGTCTACCTTACAGGCCCAAAGACCAAGAGCAAACTGTGGTGCAGTCACTGATGGAATAAAAGGATGCAGGATGACACTCAGACAGCTTTGTTCCAGTCTGTGGTCCATGTGGAACTCATTAAAAAATGTTGATTCAACATTATGTCTCATCTGAGCAATTATTTTACAATTTTCAGAAATTAAAAAAAAACAGAAATTTCACTTTTATATGGTCTTTTTGGTGTGATCTCATAAGCAAAGACTAAACTAAACAAATAGTCATTTTTGACTGTGATGCAAATATTAAAAAATATTGTGAGAAATGATTTAAATGGTGATAATCGTTGCAATAATGGGAGATTGAATCTGTAGAGTATCATTAACTGCCATCTTTGAAAATACAGAATTCTTAAGGCAACAACATATCGGGGCAAAAAGGCACATGGAGAGACAATCTGTCCTCAGAAAACATGGAATATAATTAGGAAATATAGCTGCAAGCAGTGATTAAACAAGGCCTGGTGGAAGCACATGCACCATTAGGAATAAAACAGGACAGCATTTCTGAATTTCACAGCATAGAAAAAAATACATTCAGAAATGTTTTAGATGATTGGGCCTGCAGTTAATCCACACTAGCCATTTAGGCATTACACACAAACATCAAATTGGTATTCAAATGATCCTCACATGTATAGTCATCATTGGGGAGGGAGCCATGTTGTTTAACATGTAAAGTATGAATTAGAATTTTAAGTTGTGCGTATTTGTTTTCCGAGCTCATGAGGTTTAAAGCTTTAAGGGATGCAATGTGCATCTAAAAATTGTGTGCTTATTTATTACATCAAATTTGAGCTGCCAGTCCAGCAGTTATATGGTGAGAGGAGAAGAACAACAGCACAACACCAGTTCTCACATTTGGAATCACTCAGTTAGTCAGCAGTGAAATTGTGTAATGAAAGAGTGTAATTATTCCACCATATCTGATGAATTAGAACCATGTATTAAAAATCCGCTTGGTATGATAATGACTGAAAGACCATGTTCTCCTTTCTTTTCCCAGAGGGAATGAATGCTGTTACACACGCAATATTTTATTATTTTACACAGTCAATATTTTATTTAATGATGAAGGGAACTTCTGTCCACTCTTGCTACCACTTAGTCGCTCTCTACATGTGTCTCCTTTGACTATAGGGTGTGCGTTTTGACCCAGAGATTCCCCAGACCCTGCGGCTGGAGTTTGCCAAGGCCAACACCAAGATGGCCAAAAACAAGCTGGTGGGCACTCCCAACCCCCCTCCATCGCAGCAGAGCCCTGGGCCTCAGTTCATCAGTAGAGACCCCTGTGAGTACGCCTGTCATTGTGACAGGATCTTCCTCACCACAGTGGGAGTGAGTCGGCATTTCCTCCATTAGGTAAAATCCTGAAGCGTGTGGCCATATAAATATTACGTTTTAAGATCCGGCCACTTTAAGTATTGTTCTCACTCAAAATGAGGTAACATACATTTGATATTCATGTTTAATTCTGTTTGATATATGTATTATTCTGCATGTAATTCATTCGCGGCTGATAGTTACTGAATATGTAGGTTGTTTCAATAAAGTCATTTAGAGGTCCTCTTAGGCTGGGGTTTGTTCAGAGGTATTCTAGACTGTTTTACACACGTATACACTCACGTATACACAGACACACACACACAGAGCAGACAACAGCAGGAACTTGATTTCAAAGAGTGATTTATGGCCTGAGAGTTATGCATGCACAAGTCCGATAAGGCATGCTTTGTGACAAAGTATATGTACTTGACTGTTTCCCAGATCACTCTTTGATTTGCAGACGTGACCAACAAAGCAATGTGTTCATTCATCAAACATACCAAATAGGCCAGGCCCATGTCTTAGTCTGTACATACTGTAGGCTCCCATATTGTACACACACATTATATTCTTTATTTAAAGCCTCTTTCTCACTCAAATAGTTCAAGCTGTGCTACGCGAATTTCTTTAGAGTATAGTCAGTGCAGTGTTTACGTTCTGGAGAAATACTTTGTTAAGTGTTAAGCAAACACTGTGACGCTGGCATTGATAGCTGTACGTATGCTGGCTGTGGACACGCACTGTTGTGCATTCCTACCAAATGACTGAGCTATTACTGGGAATATTACATGAAGTCAGGGAACATTCCCCTGTGGTCCACTGCAGAAATATGGAAGGAAACAATTAACTGAAACACTGACGTAATGGTCAACCAATCATGTAAACCAGCTGCAATTTTCTGATGGTGGGTTCATTTTCAATTCAGCTAAACTGCTCTGATAAGAACAGTTTACAAGGTGAACAGTGGAACTCCCTGTTCCATCTCAGAATATAGAATATAAGAAGGTGTTTAGTGTGACCACACGTTTCAACGTACTGAACCACGTAGCCATTTGTATTTGAGTCTGTCTGACCTTTATCATGTATGTTTGTATGCATGTAAGTGTTACAATGAGCCTAAAAACTATCACCTGCAGGTCAGACCCATGAATCATGGGTTTATTTAGGGAATAGAAGAGTTGTGAAAAGGCAGCATTGTGTGTCTAGGCTTGTCTGCTCCTTACTTGCATATAACATGAAGCCCTGAGTGCCATTTTATGTCTCTTGAGTGGAATCATGTTAGCCTTTGACACAAAAGGAGATCCATTAATTGGGAAATGTGTTGACTCATTATTAAAATTATTAGCTTTTACGTACTTAAGGAACAATTAAGCAGTGTTCCGTGCTGCATGAAATGAGAAGGCCTTTGGGCTTCATGCTGCCTCTCAGTATTCTGTGAGTGTTTACTTAGAAAGGATCTTGTCCCAATGATTATTAATCTTTTCATATCTCTGTTGGGAAGATCATTATTTCTCGCTGGCTATAAACAGGAACAGGTCTGTGTGTTTGTGTGACATTTTGAATACAAATCAGTCAGCACTAGTTTTGCATTTCCTCGACATTGTCTCTGATTCCTGGTGATGAAAAAAGTCCCCTGTTGTTTGGTCCAGTGATTCTTCCCTCACAGTCTCTTTTTCATCTCATTCCTTACCCACTCTCCTCCGTCCTGTCATGTGTCACGTGGGCACTCTCACCCTCTTCCTCCTTCTTGTTTTCGCAGATGAGCTCACAGTCCCCGCACTTTACCCCAGTAGCCCCGACGTCTGGGCCCCATACCCCCTGTACCCGGCGGAGTTGTCTCCTGCTCTGCCTCCCGCTTTCACCTACCCCTCTTCGCTGCACGCTCAGGTAATCCTCCTGAGCGCCACTCCGCCTCACAGAGCCCCTCCCACCCACCACGCATCCACCCACACAGCTGCAACACACACCCCCTTAGTCTACTAATCCCATCCCCCCTGCCACACACACGCCCTGCAGCTTCCCGGCTGTCTTGTCGCTATGGTGATTACTTCTTCCACTCATCCCACCCTCCTGAGACACCCACCAGGGCTACACCCTCACAATCTGACTGCATTAGCAGCCCTCCAGCAATCTAGCATAAACAAGCAAGATACTTGAAAATAAGACATTTAATGATGTGACCAGGCCTTTCAGCTCACACAAGCTTCTCATTTAACCCATATGTTAGTGTGTCTAGCCTAGTCTTGACTGCTCTTAACGTTCTTTGTTTTCACATTGAATCCTGGTGAACAATTCCATATATTAATAACTCCACTTGGATAAAATATTCTCGTTTGATTAATTTCCAGCTCACTCCTCTTGTTCAACTGACAGAACTTGAAACAGCTCCCTTGGTCCATTTGTATGAAACCCTTAATAAATTTTGAGGAGTCATAATTCACTCATTCTCATTTTAAATGAGATCTGTCTTGTTGCCCTTCTCTGTACTTTTTTGAGAGTCTGCATATCCTTCTTATAGTGTGGGGCCCAAAAATTGTCACAGTGCTCTAAATATTTACATAATAATATTAATACCATAACTCACATTGATTCCCTAGAGGTGTTCTTCAGTGGAATAGACTGATTTCTCAGGTTGTGTTTGTGATGTTTCATTTCAAAGAAATCCTTTTGCTTTTTTATTTTTTTTCTCTATTTTCAAATAGCCCCCAAGTGGATTGATTAGTAATTATTTAGTACACTGCTGAGCCATCAGCACCAGGTTTTAACCACGTTATATGTTCTTCCAGCCTTACCACACCACACAGCTGCCCCATACCCACCCCTTTTGTCACCCCTCAATACTGACACCTGGTTACACTGAGATGCAGCTAAAGCCTTTATCAGAAATACAACAGCAGCATAGCCCACACCATTAGTGCTGCTCCTATCTGTTCACCTGTTTTCCTAGGCCCCATTCTGCAGGCGGTGTAAGCTGTATGGGCTCAGCCAGAAGCCTGTCTCCCATTGATTAGAGCAGCATGCAGCCATGACCTATTTTATCTGTCAGCAGAGAGCCCTTTTCACCATTAATCTCACTACTTTTCTTTGAGTTCAAACTGATCGCTGTTTGAGCAATTCTCATTAATTTCTACACCGAGGAACCTGGTAATGAATCAATGCCTGACATGAGAAAGTAGGAGCAGCCGTTTCGCTCGGTGCACACTGTACATTCACAGCAAGATACCCAGGGTACTTTTCTGAGAGAACTCTAAAACCACTCAAGCTTCCAAATTACTTTAGTGTTCTCTACATGGGCCAGCACGTCAGGCTGACAGCTGCATTGTCAACTTCTGAGCCTGTGGTTTCAGAACAAGCTACGAAACTTGCTTTTCTGCAGTTTGTCTGATTTGATAAGGGTATTGATCATTCATACACACAAACAAATGTTTTTACCTGGATACCCACATATATCTTCATTGATTTCCTCCTATCCTACCATTTATTTATAAATAATGCTGTATGTCCTTCAGTTAGAGGTTGTGAAGGGAAAGTCTCTTGGTGGAGGTGAGTTGAATGACGCATTGTTCCTCTCTGATTGGGGAGTCAGGTGTTGGCTGCTAGTGAGGGTTCAGATTGACCCCAGAGGGGGTGGGTGCTGGGGGGAGGGGCGGTGGGGGGGGGGGGTATGACGCACCTCAGCTGAACTCAGGGTGTTGAGTGAGCGGGCCCATGTGCAGCGGCGTACACACACAGCTGGGCTGCGTCCTGCGGGGGGTGCAGGGGAGGGTTCAGGAGGTGAGCTGGTCCCCAGCCAGGTGAATCAGCCGCTGTTTGTGTCTGTGCGCAGATTCGCTGGATCCCTCCTGCCGACAGCACTCCTCAGGGATGGAAGTCAAGGCAGTTCTGCTGAAATCACTGTGAGTGTGACACGCCGACAAGCGCAAGCTGTGCAGGGGCTTTACGCAGGTGCCAGATACGGCCCTCTCCGTCTCTAAATGAGAAATCACCATCTGCATCTTCTCGCGTAAATACTGCACCCTTTCTCAGGGAATCTCAAACAATAGAGCCGTCTGATTGTTCCATTTTAGGGTGAAATCAGACTGTGCAGTCACACGATCAGTGCTACGCACACTCCAAGCAAAGCATATTCCACTATCTCAATGTTCTTGTCAAACTCAAAATGATTTAAAAGTGATCCGATAAACAGGAGAATAATACAAATAGACAGTGTAATTATACAGAAATAATGCAAAATATGTCTAATAATAATTGTGTGTGCCCAGAGCAATGCATAAGGATATGTAGAAGTTCTTTGTGCTCATATTACAGTTGGGAGTTATACAGTTACAGCACTGCAGTCACATGCTCCAGTATGTTCAAGGAGGATTTCAGTTTTTTTTTTAGGTCGTTGTTTGGCTGGGTACTCAATTGATGTCATGTGTTTTCTTTGATATGGGGCATCAAAGGCAATGAATCAAACAGAATTCTGAACCAAGTCTGAGGCTATAATTTAAGGCCTGAAGATCTGAACGAACTGCAGCTGAACTGCAGAAGGATACCTGCTGCTGAAATGCCCACCAAAGCTACCTTTCACCCCTCACAATGCACCACAGGGACTGTATATGGGTGTACATTCACGCCTATAGCACTATATGAAGTACCCCATCAATAGAGCTCTGTGTCACTCATTAACTCTACTCTTCCTGCTTATGTCAGAACAGCAGCAGCATCACTCAGGGCTGTCTGTGTGTGGAGAGGACAGCAGCTTTCACCTGTATTCTTTTTGACCACTCATAGATGTTATTCACAGTTGACGCCGCTTTTCTCGGTAAGGCATCAGCCTTTCCAGGGTCCCGCTGGGGTAGCGGGGGGGTACAGGAAGAGGCATGCTCCTCGGGCTCCCTGGGGTGGGCAGGACAAGGGCGTGGGTGACTGCCAGGAGGCGGTGTTGATTGGCGTGATTTCTTTGTGCCTCCAGCTAAGGCTCAGGCTATTCTCAGCGGGGAGAAGGGAGGAAAACGAAAATTGAGGGTAAACAAAAGCCAGGCCTCCTTATCTTCCCTCATGAAATTTCCTCTGGGGGGGTAACGAATAAGACCTCTCGGATGGGAGGGGAACACAGCAGATGTGCAATCAAATAATTACACTTCTTTAAAGAAAAGTGACAGCCATTCCTGTGGTCATCCCTCTTCAGTAGCTCGTATCTTATTGATCAAAAGCAGTTTATATTAGCTTCGCCTGGGCACTATGTTAACATTAAATTTATTTTCATCATATCTTCTACCCTGCAATTATTTTCAGTCTTGTTAACTATTAAACCCTTTCAAGCTAAATTCCTGTATTGGGCTAAGGTATATTAGTGTAAACTAAAATACACAGAACAGCCTGCTTAATATCTTTCTGATCGGTAGTGCTTCAAGTGCGGAAGTTTGCAAGCTGATTCATTTGGTTTAGTCTCCATGGTAACAAATAAAACTTGCTGTATCTGCTGTGTCACTTCTATCTCACATTTCGTTCCAGACATCAAATGAAAACAAATCCTCATAGAGGTACAGTATTCAAAGGTTTTTATCCCGGACCTTTTTTACCGAAGCAACATGTAGACACACAGTTGCAATAAACTCTTATTACTCCTGACCTTTTCATGTTGGCTGTGATAAATGGACTTACTGATTTGCCATTTATGATTTTCAAGCGCATAATGTAATCAAGTCTACAGTACTATTATGTACATATTTCACCATTCACTTGAATCAATAACTGGGAAAATGCAACTTACATGATCTGTTATCCATCAATTCAATGTTAAATCAATAATAATAATAATAATGCGTATAACACGTATTCTTCTGTATCTCGCATATTATCAGTGCACATTTTCTATTTTTGTAAGTCATACTCATCTGTGGTAACAGTGTTTATAAAATACAGTGTTTAGTATAGAAAAGGGATTACAACATTGACCTTGAATTTCTGCTAAAGATCAACTGCGCTACATATGATAAGATGGAGGTCCAATATATTATGACACATCATGGTCCAGCTGTGGTCTCACACCGGACATGGCAGCTCAGGCTGTGGACCTGAGGGCTCAATATGGCTACAGCAGGAAGCACGGTCCTGAGAGACTGCACATCGGAGCAGTAAACAGCTGAAATATGATATTTCACAGAGAGTCTCACAGCTTCACTTATTAATCACCTGGCCACAGGCCTGTTACTGTCGTTTTCTCAGTGAAACTCCAAGACTTAATAGCAGGCGCGTGTAGATCTGGTTCAAGGGAATGTCATATGGGACAAGACTTCAAGTGTGGTTTCATATGCTTTTGCTGGAACTTTGTGAACATGTGAATAACTTCTGCCCACTCTTCTTCAAATGTTTATTCCAATTTGTGAAAATCTCCTTACACATTCATGATTTCACTTCTCAAATTGAAGAGACAATGAAAGCTCAATGGAAAAGGATCCATCTTCACTGTCCAAATCGAGCTGAGATGTTTGCATACAGATAACTTCATCACAGCTACTCAGCAGGGGACATGTTACATGACGGCCCAAATAAGCCAGCCATTCCTGTCCAGTTTATAAATAATTCCCACTTGAGAGATGGGACCATGGGCTCCTTCTAAGAGCTGTGAGTTTCCTTTTAATAAGGAAGTGGGAGTATCCACCAAAGTCCTGGTGTAGCAGCTTGTCGAGGAGCCAAATGTGAATAAAAAAAATTTACTCCAAAGCCTGAAACATGCCTCACATTATATGAGCCCTGTCAGGGTTCAAACAATGTGCTGGTCTATTACAACCACAACAAAACTCAAAGGGTCCAGTTTGTGATCGTTTTATATTAAAGTAATGTAGATACAGCTCTAAGATGTAGGACAAGCAACAAGGCAAAGGATGGAATTTATATTTGGGCCACAGCAATGGCTCTGAATTGGGTATAGTGTAGTTCCACTGAAAGCAAACTTTGGGCAGTACCACATCAGTCACCTGTAGATTGAAGGCTGTATTTGTTTTAAAATACAGAAAAAGTGGAACATAAGGTTATTGCAATTTTTAAAAAAATATTCACAGTTGTACACTAAACTCATTTGATGAACCATGAGTCACATAAACAATTACAATTTACTTCACATTAAGGATTTCCTGTATAAAGATGTATAACATACAAACTGAAGCCTTGTCATACTTATTTAAGAAGCTGCCCCCTGAATCACCCCTAATTACAACCATTGCCAAGTGACATCTATTTTTATCCAGGCATCTGTGCTGACCTCTCCCACTGTTCTATCAGTGGGGTTTCAGCCATTATTGAGGGGAGGGGGTTATTAAATAGAAAGTCTTCTCTAACATGAGGCAGGAAATAACAAACTTCCTCTTGTCTTTCTCATAATAGAAACTCACTGGTTCATATAGTAGTAGTACATTCAGTTTTGCTCATATTATGATTAATAAACACAGTGATGTGGTAAAATCAATGCAAAATCCAGTTATGACCCCCTGGTCATTACACATATGGTGAATAGACAATGGATGCATTGGTGTTTTTGAGGTTATGAAGGAGAGCTGTTTTCTGGCTCTGCAGGTATCTGATGTGTGATGGTGGCCACGTTTGGTCTTGATTGTTGATCTAACTTCTGAAGTCCAACCAGGAGGATTCCCAGCCCAGTTGACTAAACTGTGGACTGCTGGTGAGTGTTCATCCCATCCAGAGTGTGAGAGCCATGGGCCTTTCCCATCCAAAGGAAGACAACAGTCCTGAGGATCACACGTGATGTTTTCATGTGATGACATCTAATGTGCTTTCAAAAGCTTTGGACAAACCAACATATAAAAATAACCATCACCGTGGACCCTTATTATTTGCCCTCAGATTTTAAAGGACGCTTTCACAAAGACCATTTGTGCTTGTACATCAGCATAGATCATATCTCCTCAACTCAGGTGTACTGCCTTAATAATTTGAGTTTCCCCATAAGCCACTAAGCATCTGCAAAGTGAACAGGATTCTCCCAGTATGTGGCAGCCCCGCGTGTTTTCATTAGCCAAGATGAGGCTGAAGTAGTGTGTCCATGGTAACGTCTCTCTCTCTCTCTGGTTCGTCCAGGCGACAACACCTCTGTGGGCCTCAGGACCTTCAAGACCTCAGCCTCGATCACACATCTTCCCATCACAGCAACTCTCTCCCTCTCCTTTTTTATACTGTTACTTACTAAAGATTTCTTTTTATTATCATTGTTATTATTAATATTATTATTGTTGTTCCTATGATCATTATTATTATGATACAAGTTAAAGCATGACTTGCCAAAATGATGCTGTACATTTTTAGATATTTTGAGGAAAAATACAAGTATTTTTATATTAAGCAAAAGTTCTAAATTGTTGTGTTTGTTATGTTGTGTTGGTCCATGTTAAAAAGGATTGCCCTCATATGGTGCTGCAGTGAATAGGTCACAAAATGTTACCGAATGAGGGAGGTGAAGAGCAGTATATGATAATAATAACCCAATGGATCCAAAATTATTTAGAGGTGTTTTGTTTTCCATGTTGCTTGGGTTTCAAAAATGTATGTGTTAATTGTGAACTAGACAATGGAACATGCAACGGAAAAGGCCAATTTTTTTTTTTACATACCACAAGCGCAGTGTACCAGAGCAAGCTTTCCTTACTGTTTAAGCTTTCTGTTTTGATACCAGCTTGGTTTAACTTTAGAACTCAGACTTCTGTGTGGAACAAAGCAACGCTCTAACTCAGAAATAGGAGAATTGGTAACTTTTCTAAGGGTTTGTTTTTTGGCCTGGATTTTTGCAGGTTTCTTAGCTTATGGAGCAATCACTACTTTGTCAAACGTTAGGGCTTCTTTGTGTGAGTCTATGGAGATGGCACAACATTGTCCCCACCCATCCTGAATATGTGAAATGACTGTCAGTAACTGTGACCTTAAAGAACAAATATTAAAACAAAAGATTGTTTACTATTATAACATCTAAAAAAATAAACCCAGTGCCACCATAGAAAGAACTGACACCATCCAGGGTACACAGGGCAATATGTTTTCGTGACAGGTGGGTATTGTCAAACCAAAGCCATACTGATATAACACAGCAAGACTAACTGGGATAGTGGAATCCACAGCTCTTCAAGCTTTGTAAAGATGATCATCTTAATCGGTTTGCAAAATGTGGCTGTTTTCTTTTGGTTTTTCAAGTTACCTCTCAATGTAGCATTCTGTGTACTGTTAAAATAGTGTCTCGTTGGATCTTATTGTCTGTTTTTAGTAAAAAGGTTTAGCACTCCAGGTGGTGAGTTATCCATACCAGAGGACTTGAAACAAAAAAGTAGCCTCAGAAGTGTGGATTCTAAACGTTAAAAATAAAATGAAAACTGTAGCAATAACTGGGCCCCTTAGCTGTCAAAACACATATCTAGCCTATGAGAACAGCAACAGCCTCTGTCAGTTATTTGTGGATTGGATTTGATGATCTAAAAGCAATTTGGCATCCATGTCAATTAAATTTGCGTTTCATAATGACTCAGAGAAACAGTTCATTTTTTAAAACTCTGCCAGTAATAATCAGGGTGAACAGAAGGGGACTAGGGTCCCTCAGTATGTGACAAGAAGATCCACAAAAGAAAACAATAGACTAACATTAGCATCGCAGATGCGTGACATAATAATATACAACTATATACATGTTCCTCAGTGCACTGTAATGTGCCTGACCAGACTATAAAAACACAGCTGATAGTCCACTTACAAACCGGCTACATTTCAGGTGCATGCAACACAAGCTGCCATTAACAGCAGTCAGTAATGACCACCTTTGAAGAACTATACAACAGAGGAATTGTGAGGACTGGATTAGAAGGCACAACCAGATTATTGAACATATTTTGTGTGTTTGTTTTATTTTCTTTTTTTTTTTTTTTTTTGCAAAACAAAGGTTCTCATTATTTGGCTTACTGGAGCAATAATGGAGTGATTAGAGCAGTGATATTAACCTTTGAATGGGCAGAATAAATAATATGTATACATATGAAGCTAAATTTAACCTTTGAGTCCGGTCTCCTATACCTGACACATAATTTTACCAATATTCCACAATTAAATTTTAAATGAGGAAAAATTGTATGCTGTATTTGCTGTTAATAATGATTGGTTGACTGAGTGTATTGTGCATGTTCATGGCATGTTTTTATTGTTTATTTGTTTTTGGTGTTCTCTAATATTTGTATATATTTGTCCACTGTAAGGAGAAACAGTATTTCAATGAATTACAGTGGTCATTTTAGGACCTTCTTTTGTGAAGAATATAGACTAAAAGAGAAGTTTTTATCAAAATTAAAAAGACGAATAAAGAGAACTTGCATAAGCCATTGAAATATATTGTTACTGTTCCCTGTCATATCGCAGCTTGCTTTTCAACTTTTACTAGAGTGACCCCTGGTCCTTAAACCACACTTACAAATAAATGCCAGTGTTCCTTTTTTTCCAAAACAAACAAGAATTTGGAGATCAGTGAACTTGCTGAGCTTTGTTTGTGGAAATAGTAATACTTGATTTAACTGTGACTCAAAAGGACAGATGTTGATTGGATTTAGAAGAGAGATTGAGAAACAGGAAATAGGGTTATGATTAAGAGATGATTTGAGAATGGAGGACAGGACAGGATAGAGAGAGATGGGAGGACAGCGTAGAAACAGTGAATTGAAGAGAGGATGGAGAGGGATAGGAGGAGAAGATGAAAAACTGAGGTAAAAATGAAAGGATAGAAAGAGGGATGAGAGGGGAAGACATACAAAGGGATGTCAGTAGAGAATGAGTGAGATAAAAGAGAGATGATATTTTGACATGTGACAGGTCTGATTTGAAACCTGATCCCCAGAGAGGGGCCTGAAAACATATCTCAGGGAGTCTAATCTACTGGCCGTTCCAAGGTTTCTCTTTTTTCTATTTTTAGACTGAAAGGTGTCATATTGGACAGCACCCCCTGGCCCTACTCTCTCCTCACACGGGCAGCCCGCCCACGGCAGTGCTGCAGGTGATAGGCTTTGGGAGGTTGCATTCCTCAAGCTGCCCTTTTTAGTAATAGCCTGTCCTCTCCTGGGACCCATCCCCACCAGGGATGTGGACCTGACCTTACCAATCTTTTCTACCTCACCCCCAGGAGCACACTGTCTTCATTTTGCTGGAACCCCTATAAATTTGATGAAGTCACCCCTATATAGTGTTAAGAGGGCCCTGAGGTTTTTTACTGCAGTGCATTGTGGGGAATGTGGACTTCAGTTTACCTGCTCTGAGTTGTTATGTTGTCATCACAATATCATCTGATCCCCAATGTGCCTTACCTCACTACAGTGAGATAAGCTCTAAACATGTCTCGGGCAGAACTGTGTTCCATTAATAACGTCTTTGTTTGGGATTTGCGAATGCATTACTGGACCTCTCAAGAATGGCAGTGTTTTTGCTAAAGTGAAATTGGATTATAAATCTTAAAGTTCTGCTGAGGATTACCTCATTAGGGAAATATCACCGCTAATGCTTTGATTTCCTTCTTTCTATTGTGTCTTTTGTTTGTTTTTCTATGCTCCGCAGCTCAATGCTTCGTGATGAAGGACAGCACATATATCAGATCCCAGTAACATGACAAGTTGCTAGCTTGCCTTGGTTTTCTTTGTCATTTCATCCCTTGGCAGTGACGTACCAGAAAATGACCCTATGTATACAGAAGAAGGAAATACTTCTTCTTGTCAGAGATAATGTTGTGCACTGTGACCTAAAATGGTAAAATTGGAGCCCATGGTGTGAGGAACTAAATGAAAATTATCTACAATATCATTTACATATCATTCCGTTCATGCTCCAAAGCACAACTGAGCAAATAAACTGTGAGAGTGGAGTAGTTAAGACTATTTTAGCCATTCTGGACTTTTTTTGGACTTGGTTGACTTGAGACAAAATCCACAGTACTTAATTTATTGTGACTTTAAATAAGATGGAAATTCTGCCTTAGTGAGTATGGGAGTTTAACAAGTGAGGTGAATGAAATGGTAATTGTTTTCTCTTGCTCACAGTGTGTTCCTGAAGCTCTGTGCTGTCGTCAGATATTGGTGCAAGTCAATGACAACACAGAGATTCAGGAGCATACTGTGACAAGGGAGAGGAATCACAATGTCTTTATTTACCTGCTTGTTTAACTTCCCATACTGTGTGTGAGTTGAGTTGAGTGTGTGTGAGCCCCACTGAGAACGGGAGTTGAACAAGCAGGTAAATTAAGCTATTGCTATTCTTCTCTCATGTTCACAGCATGTTCCTGAAGCTCTTTGTTGTCAGTAACTTGGAAAAACAGTTGATGACAACTCACAGCGGTGCCCCCCAAAGTAATGACACTCTACAGGTTATGCTGCATAGCTTCCTGTATTAGCGCATTTTCCACCAATATCTGAAAGGTACCCTGTAAGACATTATTGCTCCAGTACAATTAAACCTAAATGAAAAGAGCACAGGTCCCTAAGTGAAATATTCCTCATCAGTGTGTCCACACCTTCTTTCATCAGACACATCCCCCCAGAGGGAGAGCCCGGCGCCCTCCATCTCATAGCAACCGCCACAGAGGAATTTCTCCGCCTTTCGCCTCCTTTTCTTTTTTTATTTTGAGCTGCAAGCCACAAGACTGGAAGTAATCAGATGTCAGCGGCACAGGCCTGCTCCCTGTCATCGGCAGGTATGGAGAGCACTTGAGCCAGCCTCGGCCGCCCCGCACACAGGAACCATCTGCCTGCACTTACGTGGAGTGACAGAAACAGGCCTGGCTCACCGAAAGATCACCAGTCCCCATCCCCTCCCCTCCCCTGTCAACCCCCCCCAACTCCTCCACTCTGGTCCCTTTGGCATGCTCCTCACCAAGCTTGTTGCAGTCTTAAAAGCTCAGAGCGGGATGAATTATACACAGATCAGGGTTGCATTCTGACCCCAGACTCCATTAAGAGCCACAGGTCTCTGCCTCACTGCCTCAGAGTAATCAGAACTGCTGGGAGGTCTCTGAAAACCATCTCATTGTTTAGGGGTCAGGGCTGAAAACAGAATTCATATCAGATTTAGGCCCTTGTTATTTAAAGTCTGAGCTTCTTTATTCATTAGCGTCTCTCAGCAGAAAACATGTATGCTATGTGTTCAGTTTTCCCTGAATTTGATTTTTGAACTCAGCAGCTGGGCGGTTGGCACCTTGAGATGTGACTTTTTGTTACAAGTCCTTCTTTCAGTATCTTGTATAATGTCTTTTATGTTGTAGTGTGAAAGGAACAAAATGTTTTAAGAAATATTACAAAATGATATGCTTCTGATCAAAGCTTTAAAATGCAATTAATACAAAGTACGGCTGGTTTAAACAGGCTCCCGAGAGAAGCTAATTTAGAATCTTCTCCTCTCAGCTTCCTCAGTGAGACCCACATCTTCCTCTGCTGGTCTGTTGATGCAATGCATGTTCACTCCTTCACTGCACGTGGTCCTTTTGGCTATAGAAATGTGCAATTATCAATGGAAACACACACTTAATGCAATTCTTATGACAGTTATAAATATTTTTATTATTATTTGATACAATCTTTGAAAAGTACATTTCACCACTGAAATTTATATTCATTGATGGTCTCATTTACCATATTATCTTTCCCCTGTTCTGACACTACATGTTGTTTAGTGAAATCTGACAAACTGGTAGTATAAATTTCTTGTCAGTCATCAAGGCATTTTTGGCTCTGTCACTCCAGATTGTTAACGACACCAATAAACATCCCTGAAATTTTACAGACAGATTCTCCACTCTTCATCTTTAATTTAGGCAATGAAATTCACACATTCACTGACACAAAGTAGAACTATTTGCCCAGATTAGGAACAAATACTCTGCAGACATTCATGACTGCCATGCCATTTGTTTAACAGACTTCAGCGAGCTACTCGCAGACTACAAAAGAGACGCATACAGAAAACTCATTGCCTGAGCAGTTAGGTGCCAGCAAACAGAATGCCAGTATAATCTTCTGAGCAAGCTGCAATGGAATCAGTCCTATGGCACATAGAAAATGACAGGAATCCTGGGTGACTGATAAAGCTTTCACTTTTAAATGTCATGTCTTTATATAGCTGGATAGTTATTGAAGCAATTGCTGAAGCAAGTACTTCATGTGAAGTTACAACAGTGTTGATCCACTTTGGAATCAAATCATCTTTGCCCTTATGAACCCCTCTATTATTGCTTTAACTAGATTAAAAGTTCTTCTAAACCACTGTACCATGATGCAGTGATTGCAGACTAAAGCTGTGCTGTTGGATCTGAGCAGGGCCTGCAGGGGATGGTGTGAGAGAGAGTAAGAAACCAGGCAACGGCCCACACAAGCAGCTGTGAGGACTGGAGATTTTCAGCTGAATGCAGAGGAACCATCGTTTTATCAAAACATAGTCTAAGCTAGTTTACCTTGACCCATGCATAGTTTCCTGTCAAGATACAGTCTCTCCCCACTGTCAAAACAGAAAAGATAACAACAATAACAAACAAAAATAACAAAATCTGCATTCATATGCAAGTCTTGCTGAATGGCTTCAGAGTTAATGGATTTGACGGAATTCTGCAAACCTATGGCTCCCTCTTGTGGTGTTGATGAATAAAATTCTGGGAGTGCAGTGGCATGAACTTTAGTCTGATCATCTGACTACATGTGATCACAAGTTAGTAATTTGTCATCTACAGATAATTTTCTTTATAGTTTTTTTTCTTCCGTTTCACTTTTTGACATCCAATTCTGTGATTTGTGCATCTCAATTCTTGGTAACTCAGCAAAATCTCAATATTGTTTATTGTCATTAAGAGACCAAAGGGACATCTTCCATTTTTTCCTCCCAAACGTATGATTTTATGGCATTCCTTTCAAGAGAAGAGTGAGCATACAAAAACGTGCTATGTGTAAGTGTATTATTCCATTTCCACATCTCTCTGTGCTCAGATTGGCACGATTTGAAAAAGTATCACTGTCCTTCCTTTCATATAAAATCTACTTTAACTCACATTGTTGCCATGCAACGATTCCTGTGAAAACATCTGTGACAGTTCCTTCAGTTGGCTGTGGATAGTTGATTAACCAATACATGATCATTCTAAGTTTCCACTCTCCATTTTCATCTGCTCGAAAACATAGACTGGAATGTCACATCATATTCCCCCTGGATTTTCAGGCAAATGATGGAACAATAGAGCTAGACATGAAAAGGCTTGCTCTGTAACCTGATGCTACACCTCGCTCATTATTCATTGTTCCTGCTTCAAATCAATTACGCAGCGACTCTGGTGACAGGCATCTCCTTACATGTAGGTATGTCATGTATCTTTGGTATAGAGGCAAGAGGTATGTGCCTCCTTCCATGGTGTGGGGCATGTTTAATAATTTGAATTAAATAGACAAAAATGCTGGAATATCCAAACAGTATCTGCCTTAAAAGATTCATGAGTAGCACATTTCAACTTTCTGTCCAGTGTGGGAAAAAAAAAACACAATCCATTCACAAATTGCTGGCTATATCAGGCCAATTAGGTCAAGTTAAATGAGAAAATACTAAAATCTGAATAGAGTAAGAGGCCAGAAGTTTGTATTTAAAACTCAAATATCAACACATCGATAACTTTTGAAAGTGTCTTTTTAATAATTTTCTCAACCCGAGACACTAAACAGTGTTTGATAACACACTATTACACTATCACCACTGTTTGCAAAGTGAAAATGATATCATACGTGTAATTACAGCAGGTTTAATCGCCATGCAATTTTGGCTCTGGCAAAGGTCTGTACTTTTAATAAGAAAGACTCCCACACACTGCACTTTCATATCTCCAATGGTAACAAATCTAATCATGACCTTCATCAGAGCATACATGTCTACACTTTGTGTCTTTATTATTTTTCAAAGTATATATGCATGTGAATATGTCTATGTGTGTGTATATGTCTATATGTGAGTGTTGTAGCAAGCACATTTCTCTGCAGCTAATCTGCACTGTGCATGCTGGATTTGCTGAGCTATTACTTAAAAGCCCTAGATCAGCTTTTAAAACTGCAGGTAGTGGTCAAGGTGGGTCATTGGTAGCAACAACATAGTGTAAAGCAGTAAACAAAACCTATGGTATTATGATTTTCAAATTTGATGACACTGTAATACATCTATCCATTAATGCAGGTATAGTATGTAGGCAGTGATTGCAGCCACAAAGGCTCCTCCATCTGGTCTGCTCCTTTAACAAGGTTGGAGGGGGAGGGCGGCTCCAGAGAGCAGACTGTGACGTTGCCTGGGGAAGTTATCACTCACAGACAGTCTGTAGCGGCGTGCAAACAGGGCCCACAGCTGAATATGTCTGGCTTTCTGTCTGCCTGCAGGATCCCACACAGGTCATCCCACTATTCCCCTCCAGGATCCAGTGGGCTCTGTGCTACCTCCCATTAGCCTATCGCTGCAGTGCAGGCTCTAGCTTCTGTGAGTAACCATTTCAAGCTCATTTACAGAGATGGAACGTATACGCACAAGACGCAAGGGGAAACTTCACATTCTGCTCCGTGCTCCAGTAAACCTAGCCCAGGTCCATTTAAATGAAAATCTGCAGGATGGCCAACCTCCTTTCTCTGCAGCAAGAACCCCACCCAGAGCAGACTGAGCCCATGACATCTCCACGGAAACCAAGTCAAGCGGCTGTGCCCCCACCTCAGAGCAGGACGACTCCCTATGAGAAGCAGGGCATTAGTCACAGTCATGAATGATTCAGTTCTTAGGAGGGAGCGGTATGCTAACATGCTGACGATACGCTGCTCTCTTTGTGTATGTAGCTGGCCAATCGCAGCGCTGCACTATCCCAGAGCTGTGTGCTCTGTCTGTGCCATCCCAGCCACAAGGAACAGGGGGGAGATAGACCGCCTTTTCCCAGCATCCCATCCAACAGGCACACAGGTATGTCTGAAATGTCTGCATGCTCCTTCCTTTTGGTGCCTTAAACACACCAATCCACTCTCTGTTGGAGAGGTTGGCCTGTTCTTATAGATTGCAACAAATAGTCTAAATGTGCAATTACATGCCGACAGCTCACAGCCTACATGCTTTTCATTGGGTACAGTATACATGTTGTATTTTCCCATCCACCCAATTGTTTCTTGGTTATTGAACCATTTTATTTCGATCTAGCAGAAATCAGGATGAGACGGGGTACAGCAGCGTGAAAATGGATGAGATATGCCTGTGTAAAGAAATCAATTCAAAGTCCAAAGGAAGAGATCTCCAAGAAACAGGCCTATTCCAGTGTGGGTGCATATAAAAAACTGTAGAAAATGGCAGGGGCTATCTGTATCTTTATCTTTCCTGTTGTTTTGAGGGTTTTCTGGAATTCCATTTGCCTGTGGAAAACATCATTTGTTCACCGCTTTGTGACAGTACAATCGTAAAAATTAATTATAACACATTGTGATTGCTGAATTAGCTTGGAAGAAATCTATATCCCTGGATTAGATGGTATGAAGGCTGAAAGGCATGACTAGTTGCACACAGAATGGATGGGCATGGACACATGGGCCTGTGCTCTAGGCCCCCAGCAAACACTACTCTCACCCAAAGCTGGAGGAGCCTCACAGCAGAGTATCCCTTTCCTTATCCCATTCATTTGGCTTTCTTTCCACTGTAATTACTTTGCTTCATGGCTTTGGGCTGTTTTTAAGTGTGTACACCAGTGATCATTCTATTTACCACTGTTTGTAGTAATTCAGTGTTTAATCAAATTACATTTGAAACCAGCTCCTGCTCTAAGATTCTGTCATGGGTGCAGGGGTTTGGTTGTTTAAAGATTATTATCAGTCCACGTGTCAAATAACATCTGATTGAAGCAATCATGGAGAGTGCACATGGACAGGGGAAACAGCAGTGTGGAAATCCACTCTCTGTATATGTAGTGATAATCAGCAGCTAACCATCTTGGATGACATTAATGTCATCAAGTGGAAAATCTATCCAGCTAAATGATGCCTGAGAGCTGTATTCTCTAAGCACTGGTGAACACAGAAAGAGTTGTCATTCTAACTCTCTGTTAACTTGAAATCTTCTTTCTAAGGAACACTTTAAGTTAGTTACGCAGGGTATACATAACATTTTAAGTCCTCTGGGCAAGCATCAATCAAATTTTATATTAAATATTGCTATTCACAATAATAAGTAGCATAGCAGTTCACAGACTGCATTTCATACTAGCAATTAAAGTAATTGTAACCCAGAGGAATGAGAGATGTCACAATTGCGCAATTGAAAGGGTGGAAATGTCTGACCCAAAGTGGCATCCACAAGTAAAACCTAAAAGTAAATTTACTGCTCTTTTGGTTGATAGAACTGAGAGAACTTGAGAGATGTAAACAAGGCCTCTGTGATGATCAGCGGTTGAGTGTCCTTTGTACGTGTACGTATGTGGCATAAAGAATATGCTGAAGTGGATCTGGGATGCTGGCAGCTTTTGTACTGACTTGACAAAAAGAAAGCTTTAATGTCACAAATACAACATAGTCCAAAATTTAAAACCAGTGGCAAAACACTTTCAGATGGTGTTCTTATCTTTATACCCCAGCATGACTGAATTACTCTTTCTCTACGGGGGTTCCAACTAGGTTTCCTTCACCAATTCCACCTTCTCTCAGAAGGCAAAACCTGGGGAACCCCAAGGAACCTCAAAGGCAATGACAGGCCAGAACGCCAACGCCAGCCAGCCCTGGCACCCTGCGGCGCCCCTGTCGGGCCTGGCGCTGCAGGTGCAGGAGGTGTACCCCTTCCACGATGGCTGGAACGTGGCCTGCTTCGTCATCCTGCTGCTCTTCGTCCTGACGGTGGCGTCGCTGGCCGCGCTGGCCTTCCTGTACGAGCTGCTGGACTGCGGCTGCTGCGCTAAGGGCAAGACGGTGCGTGAGCTGCGGGAGGAGCCGGGGCTGTTCCGGGCCATGGTGACAGGTGTGCGCAAGCACCGCGTGGAGGTGGTGTAGTTCCCAATCCCCCCATTATCCCCATACCTCCAATACCCCATAACACCTGAACGGGAGGAGGTCATCTCTGTTAACAGCACATCTGTCATTTGAGGGATCTGAAGAGGAGGACAGGACATGCTCCAGCAATGCAGCTGGACTATTCACTGGATATTTCATTGATGGGAGGGCACTAAAAGTCCCCTCACTGTCAGCCACCTCTACTGCAAATTCTTTGCGACTGCACCGCTCACATTGATTTAATGTATTTTAACGCTCCTGGAAAGAGCCAACGTACTCACTACATCTCATACCAGATCACTGCTATTACAAAACTGCTCTATCATATTTGATTAAAGGTGGGTGGTTAGAATACCAGTATGCACAACATATACTTCAACCAATGCACTTAACCAATGTACATGTAAATCTAAATTCAAATGCACTTTAATGCAGCCAGTTATAGCAGGCTACAAATACTAGTGATTGGGCTGCCAATAATTCAAAGGACATTAAACCCAGATATCCTTGAAATTGTTCAACATTGTCATTGTCACCACACCATCATCGCAATGGTACACAGTGGTACCTTCACCATTGGGGTCACTGTGATGTGTACCTCTCATTCTTTCTCAGTACTACCTTGATGCTCTCTTTACAGAGGGGGGAAAAATGAAAATGCACTCTACTTAATCTCTGTTTATTTTATGCACCTGTATAACACAACACACTATTTTCAACTTGCCTTAAACCTATGTATGTTAATTAAAACTGAATGTGTAAATATTTGTACAACATCATTTGTTGGTCCTTGACTGTCTTCAAGTCATATTTCATTTATTGATTGTTTAATGTTGTCATCGTGAACTTAAATTAGCGCTGCTTATTTGGTAAAGGATTTTGTTTCCAGTTGAAGCCCAAGCAATGACTAGTAACACATTGCTGTTTGTCCCTAGTCAGTAAAAGGGCTGTTCAAAATCTAATAAATTACTCTAACTCTAATTAACTCTGAGAGATGTCACAATTATTATGAAAAAAGTTAAAAGAAAGTTTACAAAAGTTAGTACCAGCCACACTAAGATTGATATAAGAGTTGATATCATATTTAAAAAGAAATAAATTACCTTCTACTGAGTTCCAAATCATGATCATACATAAGGAAAAAAATATCAGTCTAATTCACTCATATCCTTTCATGGACACAATAAAACAATGTATGCATATGAAGTACAATTTTCAAGAAAAGTCTACTGGAGTGGGTGGCTGCTACCACATTTTTCACGTAGTTGAGGAAGTCGGCATACTCTCAGGATCCGCTGACTTCACAGCCCACAGTTTGAGCTCTCATTGGCATGTGCTATCTCATGTACTGTATGCTACTAGTTTAAAAAAAAAAAAAAAACGGGGTAACTTAAGGATCTTAATCTATGCAACTAGACTACTAGCTAGCCGTAATAACCTTATCTCTAGTTTCTTGGAAGTCGGGCCAAGTTCGATACACAGCCTATTTCATGTGCGCAGGCTCAGTGAGAAAGGGGAAGTAAAGAAAGAGAAGCTACGCAAACATGAACCTCATGGCCATGTGAAAGTGCAAGAAGGGCCACAACAAGCTAGGAGCCCGGCCAGACTACTTTCAAAGACAAATGGCAGTATGTCATTACGACGAGGACGAGCTAGTGCATGTGGCAAGGGTCGAAGAGTCGTACTCTCCGTCGCGGCAGTCCCAATCTGTTCTGTTTGACCGGACCGCAGAGATAGTGAGAGTGAATCCTGGAGGGGCGGTGAGAGTCTCGGAGTCGAATGAAAGCGCTCTCCCAGAGATAGAAACAGATGGCTCCGAGGAGCAGGAACTGTTACTACCACAACCCACGGGCTCCATATCTGCCACAGGTTATAAAGTGAAGCGGACGAGACAAAATCGATTCTGCACACTTTCGGATAAAGAAAACGTTTCGTCTTCAGGTGAGCGCCACCATAAAACGCTGTAAAGACAACGACGAAATAGAGTAACGGTAAACATATACACGCTATAACTTAACTGGAGAGCTATGTTGCTAACATAGCACCCTGGTTATTGTCATGAGAATGATCAAAACGCAGAATTCACGGTTTTAGTAAGAGACAGCTGTAGTGGCCTCTGGGTTGCAATGAAAGATGTTTGGCAGTAGTTGGAGGACGGCCCATTAAAGTTGCATTTGAGTGGCTGCATGAAGGGTGGGGTTGAGGCTAGTATAAAATCACACTTTCTGGACACCTGGTGATCTCTGAAATTTGATTTAGAAGTGCGTGTAGACAGGCAGCTGGGTTACTACTATCTTCATAAAAATGTTTTAAGACTTTTCGAAACTCGGGCGAGATTGAGAGAGATGCACACTTGAACTTCAAACTGTACCTATGTTATATAAAGGTACACAAATGTGTGTGTGTGTGTTTTTTTTTAAGATAAGCACAGCAAATTTTCTGAGTCATGTGGTATTGCTATTTAGTGCTCCCATGATGATAAATTAATTTCAGATTACCGGCATTTGAGTTTCAATTTCCCACTTAATTTTGGAGGTTGCTAGGCGACAGGGAAATCCAGAATCAAAACAGGGCTTGCGATATTTTCTTGCCTTTTTTGGTTTGTACAGGGAAATCCAGGAGAAATGCTGTTCTACAGCAGTCAGACAGTGGAGCTGTCTATAGCTAGTGCCCATGAACATCCATCCTCCTGATACCGTTAATTTACATTGATTCAGAAATGCCACAGGGAGGCACTAGTTTATGACCTTGTTTGGTAATCATGCCTACACCCGATGCGGGAAATGTAAAAAATGACATTAAGAATTAAAATGCGCATGTGTAAGCAAGATTCAATAAGGGTTTCGCGATGAGACCTGTTTCGGTTTTGATTCTTTTTAGTAAGGTGAAGATAATTGCTTGACTCCTTTTATCCTCTGACTTTACTTTTTCATGTAGCCTAATATGTCTCATTCTTAGTTTGAATCATATTCATTGCATACCAAGGTCACAGTAGCATAGTGACACAACTAAATTCAAATTCATGGGATAATATTTGTGGGGAAAAAAATCACATTGGCAATTTAACCCCTTCTATGGCTGTCTTTTGATTCAGAGCTGTTAATGAACCATTGAAGAAAAAAAAAAAAACGTATTAGGCCATTATATTTCAACAATTTTTCTCTTAGATATTCATTTTAGTCCAAGTGCCATAGTTACAGCGTGCCTTTGTAAGCATACTGTGTGATTAAATTAATAAACTGGCTAGTTGGGGGAAACTGTAACCCAGTCTGAATGCTGCCAAGGATGTGAATATTCTACTTTATTTGCGGCTGTCACTTTGACAGCAGACTATTTTAGGATTGTGCTCCTGGATCTGTTGCTATGATGACAGGAAGAGGTGCTTCAGCATTTGAGAAAGAAAATGTTTTTGCAGCTATAGTACAGGATCAAATTATGAAAGAGTATTACTCATATCAGTATGAATATAAGTACACCTTCTAATGTTCATGTGCAGGAGCCTGTCTGTCTGATGTTGCAGACTCATTTGACTGGCATCCCCAAAGGACAAAGATACTGCACTGTGCCATGTGCCTCAGCTACTATGTTTTTTATTCATCTTTGTGTTTTCCTAAGAAAAGGATGAATTCTGCTATGTGACTGGCAGTCTGTGATTTAAGAGTTTGTTCTACTGAATCTATTGAATAGAACAAACTCTTCTAATTATATCATAATGTGATGAGCACACTGTTGTTGCTATTAGTGTTGAAGTGTATGCAGATTGCATGAGGCTAGAATCTGGATAGAGTTTAATTTTCCTTTTTTTCCAAAAAGATCATGTCAGTGGATTTTTCTACTGGCTTCACTCTTTCTGTCCATTAGTCCTCAACAGTGCTCTGACAAAAATTACTTTATAAAACGCTAAGTCCTGATCCATTGTTCGTACTGGTCAGTTTGTGTTTCAGCTTTGACAATATTAACTGGTATAGTACAAATAAATGGAATTTTTGTACATTGTTTTAATGTCATTTTAAACTTTCATTGGCTGTCATGTCAATTTCAGTTTCTCATCTTTAGGTAGTTAAATAGGGTACATCCATTTCATACAAGCAACATGGTCCATCATAAATATTGGCACAGATAGGGATTTGATTTTTGAAGAAAGGAAAGTTAAAGTAAAAAAAAAAAAAAACTTGTTCAATTGTGTGTTTTTTGTTTGTTTTCTTATCAGAATTATTTCTCCAGGGAATATTGTTTCATAACAATTTTATACAGTGAACTCCATCTGGGAAAATGTGTCTTATCGTGAACTAAATGTATCATCTCATACCTAGATTGCAGTCAAGTAGTACAACAGCTCTGCATTCTGCTGAGATGGTGATGTGGCATTCAAATCAAATCCTGACATTTTACAGTTAAACCAATTAGGTCTTTCTGTGACAAATGTGTTAAAAAGGTAAATTTTGTGCTCATCCATCTCAAATTTGGCAAGAAAAAAATCACCATGGCATTTTTGAAGGTGGCAAGTTGAAACAAATCTGTCAATCTCTTACCCAATTCTCTTCAATTCATGTCTCTGCAGATTTTCATGATTTTTTTGTTTGATCTAGCAAAGGAAAATTAATTGGCATTGGGTGGTTGTCTTGCTGTGTTTTTGCTGTTACTGACAAAACAATTTTTTCTGGGGTTTAATTCTAACTATTGTAACAGACATTAGATTATAACATTATAACATTAGCGCATTTGCTTCCAATGACAAATGTAAGGACGGTGTTCTTAGATCATGTGGTAGCATGTTGCACAAGACCTGATTTCATCATCTGTGACGAACTGTAATGGCATTAGATGTTGGTGCTGGCTTAAACTTTTAGTCAAGATAAGGCTTTTATAATTCAAAGAAAAGTTACCAGTAATGATGTTTTAGAAATGGCAGTGATGTAGGTGTGCGGATTCTGGATTAATACATGTGTGTTTGTGTGTTCTTGAAAAAAGGTCATGGTGCTTGGGAGCTGAACTCTTTTCCAGAGGATCCAGAGTTTGCTGAGGTGGTACGGAGGGCTGAACAGGCCATTGAGAATGGCATCTTTCCTGAGAGAATTTCCCAGGGGTCTAGTGGTAGCTACTTTGTGAAGGATCTTAATGGGGTAAGGAGTTCAGCAACTAGTAACTGTAGAGGATATTCCATTCAAAGTTTCCATATAAACCTGTTCTTGCTGCCATTTAAGAGGTTATTTTTAGGCTGAAATTCCACAACAGCAACATCACATGTGACATCTTTATAATCAACTGCATAACCATATTGGCTGTCCAGGTCAACTGAATTTTGAGAACAGAATATTCCACTCAAAGTAATTGGTCATGCACTGTTACAGTTCATTTTCACAGCACCGCCTTCTCCCAATGGACCCACACAGTACACCTGCCAATCGACATGACACCATGCATGTCTTCAATACCAAAGGCCCGGGGATGTTTGTTGGCTTTAGGAAGACTTTGTTTTGATGATCTGAAGTGCAAAGTGTATCTCTTTCCAGCAAGAAGTCTAGAGTCTAGGAGCGCTCCTCTTAAATATATTGCTTTAATTATAGTCTCCATCTGCTTTCAGAAAACAATCGCTGTGTTTAAACCAAAGTCTGAGGAGCCATATGGGCACCTGAACCCCAAATGGACGAAATATTTCCACAAGGTGTGCTGCCCCTGCTGTTTTGGGAGAGGCTGCCTCGTTCCCAACCAGGGCTACCTCTCAGAGGCTGCTGCCTCGCTTGTTGATCAAAAACTGGGGTTAGGGATTGTACCTAAAACCAAGGTGAGTCTTTATTGAAGCATGGGTAGGGCCCAGTGTAATTCGGTTTTTGTTTTTCCTTTAAAAGTGCATGAATTTATCACTGTTTATTTTGAATAAAAATGGGTGAAAATCAGTAATATAAATACTGTGTGGTATTTTAAAAATGCAAGTCTTGTGAAGTGCTTCTCAAAACGCAATATACACATATACTGACATAACGTTATCTTGCAGGTGGTGTTTTTGGTTAGTGAAACATTTCACTACGGTGCAATTGACCGTGCAAAATCAAGAGGAAAAAAATATGCCTTAGAAAAAGTTCCCAAAGTTGGCCGAAAGTTTCACCGAGTTGGCTTGCCCCCTAAGGTAAGGTGACTCTGCACAGCCATGGTGATCACATGATCTTGAACGCATTATCCTCATGCATTTCATAACTGTCTTTCACACAAGTGCCCATAAATCGGTGTACTTCAATGAACTTGTTATGATGTTTTTAACGATTCCTCTCTCTTTTGAACCAGTCTAACATTTGCAGATAATTTTTTTAGTTACTCTGCAGTAGTCCAGGAATTACAGACTTCTTGACAATTTTTGTGATGTAGGAAAAAAGAAACTCACACTGCTGGTTTTGTGTTCATGCTTTGGTGTAGGTGGGCTCTTTCCAGCTTTTTGTAGAAGGCTGCCGTGAAGCTGATTTCTGGCTAAGGAAATATGAGGCTGAGCCCCTTCCAGAAAACATGAGGAAGCAGCTGCAATCCCAGTTTGAGAGACTGGTGGTCCTGGACTACATCATTAGGAACACTGGTATGTATATTGCCTTGAAGTGTGGTTAGCTTTAGTAGCTGTTAGTTATTATAAGTTAGAGAGAAAAGGAGATTATTCTTTAGCAAAGGAGCGTGTGTCATATTTGAGAGAATCAATGTGTTTTATTGTTTTCTGTATCTAGACAGGGGAAATGACAATTGGCTGATCAAGAATGAGATATCTGGCAACAGCGAAGTCTCTGAGACGGTGAGATGAAATGCATCTTCTCGGTCATTTCTGTAGGTTGAATGTGTGTATGTATTCTGTGGTTGAAGGTGAGTGCAGAAATGCTTGTCAAAGCTTATAGTGAGTCATCATCAGGGGTCCTTTCCCAATATGAAGCAAATGTGTTTTTGTTAAGATATCACTTACTGGCTTCTAACTGTATGGGGTGAGATGGTCTATTTCTTCTGGTATTTTCCAGATGAAGTGTACACTTTCTTTACAGTGGTTGTAAAACAAAGAAAATAACTTGAACAGTTATTCCTTTAGGACACTGAATGGGGTGTGGAGAAAGACTCAGCTATCAAAATAGCAGCGATAGACAATGGACTGGCTTTTCCTTTCAAGCACCCAGACGAATGGAGAGCATGTAAGAAGAAATGTTCAGTTCACTGCTGTCCTGATACTTATATGCCTATGGAAAGTTATACTCAAAATATACATGTCAGCCTTGCTAGTGTACAAATGAGTCCCATTAAATTACAGTCATATGTTATAATTTACATCGAATCATTATTGCTTACACATATCTTGTATGTCTTCTGGTAGATGAAGCACAAGGGATGATTAATGATCACTTAATATTGTGATGCTTGTTATTGAACAAATTAATTTTCACAGGGGAAAAAACAGTTTTGCTTAACTGTAGGACAAGGGTTTGTGTGAGATTATAAGAGGGAGTTAAAAGAAATGGCTCACAGAGGAAGAGGGAGTAAGTAAGCTCGTTGTTCTCTTACATCTGTTTAAAGTCAGATACTAAGAAATGGTAATATATAGTGGGCACACATGAAACCTCAAGGAAAGTACCGTGTTAGTTTGAGCACAAATACCATTTTCTCACCACAGTGACAAATTAAACTGACTGTAGCAAAACTGTAGTGACCTTTCTAATGCACAATATCTATGAGAACTGGACAGTGTTCTCAGAAAAATTAGAATAAGGCTTTCTTTTTCCCTCTGCTTTTCATCTGCACCACCATTGTCCATGAATTGAATCAAAGTTATGCAGTTCTTCATTTAAATACAGTAATTCTTCTAATCTGAAAGGCCCTTTTGTTAGTGGTTGGAGTGATCTAAATGTCCATGTGTCCTGCTGCTACAGATCCCTTTCACTGGGCATGGTTACCCCAGGCCAAAGTGCCTTTCTCCCAGGAGACCAGGGATCTGGTGCTTTCCCAAATCTCAGACATGAACTTCGTGCAGGACCTGTGTGAGGATCTGTACGAGATGTTTAAGGTGGGCCTTCTCTTTGTTGTCTTGAATGCTTTTTTACAGTGCTTTTCATTGTGCTTACTTTTCCATACACAAATGATAACTAACCATCCTGACATTGGGTCTCACTGAAACAAAGGGAATTTTCTCCTCGGAATTTAGTCATGAGAAAATCAAAACATTACTTTAACTCATTTATAACATTGTATTTGTCAGGTCCACCATGCAAAAGAGGTTTCAGTCTGAATGAGGTTTTCCTGGTTAAATAAAGGATAAATAAAATAAATTTGAATAATTGGCCCTTCTTCATGGGGGAGTGCCAGGGTGGGTTCTTCTCTCTGAGGACTGAATGTGGTCACCTCTTCCTTCATGTTTGATAAGTGTGAAGAATGCTGCCTCTGTCCTTTTAACATAATAGAAATGGTAAGACGCAGGGTTTTCAAAGGTGTCTTGCAGTTTGGTTTTATGTCATTCATTTTTCAGAGTGAAGTGCCACAAGTCATCTGCAGTAGCAATGTACAGGGTACCTACATAGAACAGATGTCATACTTTGAAGTGCCTTTTTTGGTTTTAGAAGTTGTCGAGTTGCTTTTATTGATGCTTTTGAGCCTTAGCACTATTACAGAGACATTTTTGTCTATACAGTTACCATTAGTGTTTTACCCATAACAATCCTGTGTTTTGATAGCTGTTAAAATCAAACAGTTAAAATCAAACAATAATGTGATTATTCTGTGGTTATGAAAGTAAAAACTGTACAAACTGTACAAACTTTCCTTTTTAGGCTGATAAGGGGTTTGACAAAGGCACATTTGAAAAACAGATGTCTGTGATGAGAGGACAAGTAAGACTTATTTCTATTGAAATTCCATAGCAAACTGAAGATATTACTGTAATACCTATCTGTCTGTCTGTCTGTCTGTCTGTCTGTCTGTCTGTCATTATTAGTGGTATTTTTTCCTGCTTTTGACTCACTTCCTGACCAAAGATGTCACACTGTCATTTAAATGTGGATTTTTAGAAAATAAAATAAATAATGGGCTTCATTAAAGCAACTGCTGGTACTACTGTTGCAATGAGGAATCAAAATCAGAAGCAGTGTGTTTTAGTGTATTCTTACACAACACAACCTATAATAAGAAAGGGGGGCACAGGGTATTGAATGTTATCTATATTAAAGCTTGGCCCATGGCCCACTGCCACCTGCAGATTCTGAACCTCACCCAAGCCCTGAAGGATGGGAAGAGCCCCATCCAGCTGGTGCAGATGCCCCGCGTGGTGGTGGAGCACAGCAGCCGGAGTGGTCAGGGCCGGGTGCTGCGGCTGGGCAGTGCCTTCACCCAGAGCTTCCACTGCAAGAGGCCCTTCTTCTCCTCCTGGTAGAGGGGCTGGGCGCCAGGAGAGAACCTGGCATCTCTGGCGTTGTCACACAGTCTTCCAGAGTAGCCAGCAGCAAGACAGCTCAAGACACACTTTAGGATGTCGTAGGGACCCACTGTGATAAGCAGACTGTGCTAGTGTGCAAGCGCCAAAATCGTGATTTAGATTCCAGAAATATATAAGCTTGCATATTGCCAAATATGTTGCTTGAATGTAACTGTTGTTTTTTTGTCACTGTGAAGGAGTATTTTTATACATAGAATGTATTTTTTGACTGCCTTGTATTTAAATGCTGGCTGCAATATACTTTTTGCCACAGTGGGGCACTCTGTCCTCTTCCAGTTCTTACTGAAACAGGACCGGTCAATCCATATTAATCTTTGACATGCATCTCTATTGACTGTTGAACTGAAATATGATTGTAGATAGCAATTTTGAGAATTAAATTAATTTGAGTTAAACTGGTTTAAGATTTATTTATTGTGATCCTTTATTGGGTTTGATATTAGAATCCATGTTCAGTGTCCTATCCAGAAGTGTTCGACATTTTGTATTTTATTCTATGATGCAAAATGGGACTAAAGTTTTGTTCATATTTTGGCCTTTTAGTCTTGTTTCCTTTTTGAAACAGGTCTCCATACTGTTAAAAAGAGGAACTACTCACTTAGGGTCTGATTTGAAGAGTGGCCAGTTAGGTGTATGTAATGACACCCAGGGTGCCTTAAAGATACAATATCCAGGTAATGCTTATCGTTCTTTGACAGCTTTTTCAATTTTCAGTCTGGGGTTTGCCTTTTACAGATGGTGATACTGTGTACTTGTTTGATAGACTTTTGACACAGCAGCTTGGAACTGAAGTTGTATTAACTATTTCAGTCAGTGTGTTTCCACCTTTATGCAATAACAGTTCTTTAGTGACCCTCTTCACCAAATCACATGATCATATATATGTCTGTGTATTGAAACTTGTGTTTGTCTATGACTTTTATACACCTTCATAACTTGAATCTCTTGAATCTATTTTTTTATATTGTACAGACCTGTGGTGACTTGCAAGAATGCTGATCATGTTGTGTAAAATTTTGATCATCTTTAAGGCAATTCCGTTTTGGGATTGTCTTGATTTCTTTAACTGATGAGCTGTGGTTTGAAGGTGACTGACGTCTCTGCCTTGTCCCAACATAGCATACCATCCAGACAGCTGAACAACAGCTTCCTCCACAGCCAGTCCAGGGTGCATGGAGGCCTTCCAAAAGACCAGCACCCCATGGCTTATTTAGGCACAGGAAAGGGAAGTGCTGACACTCTTCCTAGGATGTGCATGAGATTGGGTGATATTTTGAAGCAGACACGCTTTTCTTCCTCCCTTACTGGTAATTCTTGATGAAATGAACAAAGAACCCCCAGAGTGAACTTTGTGGAAGTAGTAGGAACTATCAGTTAACTCTAGGCTAGATTTATAGCTAAATGACATCCCATTTCACATACCTTTTACATTCATAATGCCAATGCTGATAGAGAATACAATGAAATAATTATACAATGAGCAATATCTTACAGAAGTGCCACCATTGCAGTGTTATGATTATTTTCATCAATGATGTAATCCAGTCTGACAAATAATTTGAATTAAACAAAAATACTTATTTGCAACTTGGAGATATTTTCTCTATTAGAGTATAGCAGATAGTAGTTTATATTAACATACAAGAGATTGTAGGAAGAGAAAGTCGATTATTGTGAAGGACATACCTTGCATACCAAACGGTTTGGCTTGCAGGATAAAAAAAAAGCATCTTTCACACCATTCCATTGAACATTGACAATGCGGTACAGATGTGGAATTGATTTGTAGAAATACTTTTGCTCTGAAGTCTTTCTCAGGTTGCCTAAGGCCATTTATATATAGGGGTCTACAGACAGTAGACAGTTTATTACCTTATTTTGGGAGGATTTTAAGCCTTGTGGAGAACTGAGAACTATTTGATTGTTCATTAGGTTACATACCTGTACACATCAAAAAATTCAACAAGTATCCGTTCCGTTTTCTTTATTGTTATTATTAACTCCATCAAACGTTTTAACAAATGTATACATCAGCATCCCATCCAAATGACGGTGCAATACGGTCATTGTTTTAGGAGCTTACATTTTTGGCAGTGGGCGTGACCTCACAACTTTCGACCAGTGACATGTATAATCATTGCTGAGGAAATCGGTGCGGTGCCAGTGCACGCAACAAATACTATTTGTTCAATGACTGATTATTAACTTTTTGTGAACAGTTGTGCAAAACTGCACAAGCAGATACAAAGCTAAAGAACCGCAGGAGGGCGTATTACACTCGTTATTGTCACGAGAGTACCCGGCAGGGCAGATCCAGTTGAGAGACCTGTGGTTACGGAAATTATTTCTGTGCGTTTTCTGTTGGAGTTTTAACCCCGGTCACAGCGCCTGACTCGGCGTATTTGTTTTTCCACATACGATATGGACTAAAGGTTTTTTTTTCTGCCAAGTTTACTTGGACGTAAGATGTCACGTTAGCAGTGAATTTTCTGTCATCGACTTGAAGTTTTCTCACTGCCGGCGTGTTATGAGTTTATTGCATTATCGATGGATAATACGGGGAGCGCGTGATGCAGCACCGCAGCTTTACTGCAGCCGAAAGAGCAAAAGTTAAACCTAGTTAGGATGACAAGCAGCGCGCACCACGAAACCATCCAGGTGGGGAATGGAGTTGAATCCGATTTTCGGGAATTTCAATCAACGCAGAAGGAGGTGCCGACTGAAGCGGACAATGAGCATGACCAGAGCGCAAACACTGAGATCGACACAGAAAGTGAAGAAACGGGTATGCGATTTTGTTTCATAGTAAATACTATGCACCGGAATCAAATAATCAAAAAAAAGACAAGACACTAATGTTATGGTAAAAGAGCAGGAAATAATAAACCGACAGTGAAGTGGGATAAAGTAGCTGTAGATCACAGACTGTATTTCAAACGATTCTGTTTATGTGTTATGGCCTATTAAATGTAACCTGTTATTCTCACCTCAGGGAGCAGTACTGGTCTACAGTAAACGCTGCAGTAGGGCCTTGGTGTCTAGAGATGGCAACCCTCCACAGCTTAGCTCAACTGTTTCCTTGGCTAGAGTTCTGGGCAGGGGTTTAGTGTTTATTTATTTCTTTTCCAAACAAATTAAATATTAGTTTCCTGTTGGAATGTATCGATACCATCTCAGTCTCATCTGTAATATGATAATAGTTGTGGTTTAATATTTATTGTCATGTCTATTACTACAATCTGTACTTGCTTATCAGTTTCAATAGTGTGCTTTGTAAGGCAATGTTTATCTACTTCATTTTAGTGTTTCCTGAATTTTGTTATCAGTGTCTCAGGCAGAATGGGCTTCCTAGAGTGGAAAATGGGAAAAAAGAGAGTAAGGGACAATTTTGAGGCACAGATACTGTGTCTCAGAATTACCTTATTGGTTGTGGTTATTGATGAAGTGAGGCACAAGTCTGGCCTTGATATCCCGTGCATCTACTTTCTGTGTTTGAGATATGAGCACACAGACATGTTTCCATTTTAGGCAGCTGACATTGGCTAGGACCTGGGCAGAAAGCACAAAATTCAATTTTATTAGCATGTCAAGATTGTGAATCCAGATACTGTTTTTATGCAGATGTATTGATTTGTTTAGTTCATTGTTTCATCAACCCTCATCTCTGACACAGGTCATCCTAGAAATACACCATGCATCAAATTTGGTTGCTCTTCCATCTATTTCCAGATGCTTCCAACTGAGCTGATGATCATATTCGATTTGTATGAGCACACAAAGTAGAGTAAAATTGTTTGGTGTCCCCAAGGGTAGCTTTTATGTCTCTCTTTCTCTTTCAGAATGTGACCCCCCTCGAGATATAGGCACTTCAAAAGGAATTGCAGCAACCTCTGATGACATTTGTCCTACAGGTAGCTCTTAGACAGTGCTAGCTCTCTGTTGTTATATGTTCATACTAATGTATGGAACCATGGGCACAATGACAAGAAACTCCCTCCACTGCACTTGATCGGTAGATTGATAGTCCATGGTTCACAATTGGTGGTTGGAGAAAATGCTTTGATTAAACCCAGAGTGCTACTATATAGGAGCAATACATGCCTTGACCTTCATGAGATATCTCACTTGGCCTGTAGTGTTTTGAACATAAACATTTCAAACTGCTGGTGCAGAAACGCAGAAATGAGTTGTTTATTTTGATTGCCACGAAAATGTTTATGTAATGATTTCCTATGCTGTGCTTCAAAACTTTTCTGCAACTGAACTGGAAATAACCTCGACATAGATCACTGTGGGAAGTGCTTGTGTTCAAAACACTATTTCTGTTGGTATTACAGGATTTGCTTGAAACCTTAAATGGCTTAGCTCTCACAAAATACACATGAAAATAGCTTGTTAAATAGGTACATTTTATATTGATATAATGAACAATGTATCGTTGTTTTTAAGTTTTTTTTTTGCCTGTACTCCTGCACATTGTATCTGCAAACAAGGGTTTGCAGATGTTTTCCCAGCAACAGGAGGCCTCATGATGAACTGTTCATTCACAGTGGAAAGTACTGTAACCAGTGTCTACCTTGGACCTTAAAGTCCTCCACTCGATCACTTATTAATCCCACTGGTCAGTCTGACAGTGTCATGCCATCAGGGTAAAGGCAGGGTTTAAAAATAGCTGCTGTTGAATTAATTTATTAATACAGAGGCAGATATATAGCATTAAATATAAAATATGTAAATTGAGTTCACAGATAGATAGATAGATAGAAGTATGTACACAATACTTCAGTAAGAATATTGTTTATTCTGCTAATATTTTGGAGTGGAACATGCTGAATGTAATGAAAACTCTAAAAACAATACTTATATGCTAGTCAACTCTACATAGTGAAGATGAAATGAAAATAGGTCAGTCAATTTATATTTCCAGAGGTGGTTACGTGTAAATGTGGAATGTGAAACATCCTTTATAATGTGCCCTTATGGTTTAAGAGCCTTTAAGATAGGTTTATTGAGGGCTCTGAGTGCAACTACCACTCACATCGTAGGAAAATCTGGTGTCATTTCTCCAGTAAACATTAACCAGATGAATTTTAACATTAACAAATATCAATCTAGATGTAGTTTTAAAGTGTTGACTTCTGAGAGGCAGCTTTTATGGTGGTGAAGTGAGAGACGGGCTTTGTGCTCCAGCGCATTGCAGTGCATTGACCGAGTGTGACTTCCTGTGCAGCGCTGTCCATGCGGCTGGCCATGGTGCGGGGGCCTGACAGACTTCCTGACGAGGGGCTGCAGGAAGTGCTGAGAGGGAAGCTGAGAGTCCTAGAGGCTGACAGCGGGGAGGTCACGGCCCTCTTCACTGTGAGTTTCATCAATGTGCAATAATAACACACATTGACTACATTTTAGGGGTGTGAAAGACAAAGTGCTGAAGCTGTGATAATACCATAGAACTCAGATCTATAATGTTTGGCCTATGACTGACAGGTTGTGCTCTGCTCAGAACAGCAGCGATGTCCTTAGTGAGAAGGTGACTATGCATTAGGCCTTTATGAAGTTAAACTTCCATCTCAGTCATGGTGTCCATATGAGGAGCAATCCCAGGGGAATTCTGGGAAATTCATTGTATTACCTTGTGTAGGTTTATGTAGCATTGTTATGCTCTATCATTTGCACCTATTCTATTATTGACACTGTTATCAATGAAAGATCCAGAAAATGTAATTCAAATGAGATTATTGACATATGTACATTTACAACACACAAACCATTTGAACCAAGCATTCTATTATAGTTAAACTTATGGTACTGTTGTAGGAAAGTATTTGTGAGAATTGTCCATTTACACAGTAGTATGTTCAATGACCAGGCAGTTTTGCTGTTGCATAACATTCTTTATCACAAAGTAAAGAGAGGAGCAGTGGGATTTTGGGAACCTTTTCACAAGGGACTTTTTGGTGCTTTTGGTCCCCTCTCTTTGCCATTCTGTGGCATTATTTTCTTGTTATTTTCTTGTTATTTTACTGATTTATTGCTCTATGCCACTGTTGAACATTGCTGTCGGTAACCACTGTGTGTGTCTGTTTTTTAATTGTATTCCTCAAATGTTGTTGATATATTGCCTCTCACCTGAATACTTGAATCACTCTTGAAGTGATATTAAATGTAGTTTGTAACATTTTTTTCATCATGTTTGCCAGGAACTGTCTGCTCGGTTACTCTCCATTAACAGTGAAGATGATTCCATATTCATTACATTTAAAACATTTGAGGAGATATGGAAATTCAGCACATATTACAAAATGGGTATGTTCTATGCCTGTCTCTTATACAATTTTATGCGTAGAACAATTCATTATGTAGATGAAAATTTGATGCTGCTACATTTTGACAGATAAGACGTAGTGAATCTGATAACATTTTTATATTGTATTTTTATTTCTTCTCTGGTGCATTCATTCCTGACATTTATCAAATTTTATATTAGGCTTCCTTGGACAGTGCATGGAGAATCTGCTGCTGGACCAAGTGTTCTGGTTGAACTCTTTGGAGCAGGATGATGCTGGAATTGAAGTATCAATCCAAGAGGAAACATTAAATCTCATGTACAAAGGGATCTTAATGCAGGAAGGTAGTAGTGTAGTGCACCATCAGTCTGATCCTTTCTCCTGCTAGTCAACTGCATTTTATCAAGCAGAATCTGGTCAGATAAACACATTGACAATGTCTGTGTGATCCACAGGGTCCTTCTTTGGGAGCTGCAGTGCTAATCAGATGTTTGACAGCTCCACATCCGGCAGTGATCTGTACCTGGAGCAAGGTGACATCGCTCTCTTTGAGCCCCCCTTCATGGGCTCAGGGTGGACTGTGCAGTCCCTGGTGGATGGAGCGAGAGGTACCAAACCCAAACCAGCCCTGGAACCCGTCATCCCTTTCCATCAGTGAGTGAATCCTCTTTGTTTTAATGAACCACGTGTTTGAATCGAACTGTAGCTGTACTTAGAGATATTACCAGTCATAGGATATGTAGGGAATGAAATGCACATGAACAGATATACAAACTTTTAGACAAGTAGTTTGGTCAAAGTTATTGCAAACTTATTTGAATCTGGGGAGGATGTGGAATGGAATCATGGCATATAGCCGTGGTATACTGACAGATATTGTGACACCAAAATTTCAATCAGCTCTGTGCTGGAGGAGGAAATTGTCATGGGACTACACACTGATGCCTGTGCAGCTGTTACATCCACACCTGTGTGAAACAGCCAGATGAATCACTCTGTTGTTGAGAGAGAGAAGGAAGCCCTTCAATAACTTCCCCAAATTATATAAGTAATCTGTTTGTCTAAGTCTGAGGCCATGGTGCAGCCCATTTGTACTGTTCCAAAGCAGAGCAGATCTACAGTGACAATATGTATTGCTTTATATTCACGCTTTACGGACTGATTGTGTCTGAAAGTGTCAGTAAGCAGCAAATTCAGTTAAAATTTTCTGCATATAATCTGGCTAGATAAGATGTATCCTTAATGAAACACATATTTAATGTTGTTAAAGCATTTATTTTTAGCTACTAGTGAGTATTATGTTGTATTTAATGGTACAATTCAATTACCCAAGCTGTTAGCATGTTAATTTACATCAGAGAGAATCCAATATAAGTTCTCTAAACACTTATAGAAAAATAGAGAAGAATTAGACAAACTAGTAATTATTCAGGTTGTCAGAGGGAACAGTAACATTTAGTTGGACTTTTTACTTCACTTTTGTCTGGAATTAAGATTACCAGCTGTGTAAACAGTATGGGTAACGTTACAGCTCTCATGATTGCTATACCATGCGTTATTAATGCTCTGCCACCACCCTCACTGGTGGGAAGAATGTCAGTAGTGGGAGTAATATTAGCTAACAGTTTTTGAGGCAAAGCAACACATGCATACCATTGTTCAACCTGTAAGTTCTATAAAATGCTGGCATATGCTGTATTAAATTGATGAAACTAATTTTCCCTGGCCTTCCCATAATTATTTACTCAATCGAGAGTTAACCTCATAATGGACAATGCTGTTCTTGTTCACATCACTGAAATGTTTTTTTTGGCTGGAAGTTTGAAATAAAATTTTATAGTCTGAGAAAACTGGAGATTTTTATCACTGAAAGGCATATTGTGTTTAATGTAAGGAATATAATATTCATAAGCCACCAGTTATTGCTTATTTCAATAAACATATCAGTTGACATTTACATTTTCACTTGCTCTCCCATGCCATAAAGAATATGATTTAAGAATGGAAAACTCATGTTTATTTGTGTTTCTCCAGATGGTTCCTGAAATCATGTCCTGAGAACATCCTGGTTGGCAGTGGCAAGGTGGCATATGACTTCCCCTTCCAGTTTGGTGAGCACGGGAACCTCGGTTCGTCCAAGTTAAGGGCACAAGATCAACAGCTTCAGATTGTCGACTGCCTTTCAGTAGAGTCTTGTAAATGACAATGTCAGGCCTGCCCCAGGTCACAGCTCTTTGGACACTATGTCAGTTTGGACAGAACCTGTCAAATTTTAAGTTGGTTTAAAAGGAGATTAAAAAGGTTCACAGTGTCAAAATATGATGTTGTCAAATATCTTCTGACATCTGTGTGCTCAGTAGCAGCTCCCTGTCTTTTATGTGTGTGCAGCGGTGGGATCCTGCATGGCCACAGTGGAGTATGATGCTTGTGGGTCAGACGAGCTGAGCTTTGAACGTGGAGATCACATCCAAACTGTGGGCCTTCTGGTGTCCTGCTACGAGTGGTTCCTGGGGAGGCATGAGGGAACTGGAAACATTGGTTTAGTGAGGACTAGTCTGGTCAAACCCACAGATTCCCTCTGTGAGTAAGTATCTCTCCAGGCTTTTTGCAGCAACTTATGAAATGTCATAATTTGTGTTTACAAACAGTACAGTCAGAATTGACAGCTTTCTATATGGGGTGCAGTGTAGCATAGTGGTAAGGTGCAGGACTTGTAGCCAAAAGGTTACTGGTTTTATTCCCTGCTGGGGCAGTGTTGCTGTACCCTTGGGCAAGGTACTTAACCTAGAATTGCCTCAATAAATATCCAGCTGTATAAATGGATAACATGTAAAAATTGTAACCTATGTAAGTTGCTCTGGATAAGAGTGTCTGCTAAATGCCAATAATGTAATGTCTATGTAGTTTCCAGCCTGACACTGTAGACCAATCATATACTGTGTAAGCATCCACTCTCAGTGCTCTCTGAGGTCTTCAGGATGTCATAGAGTCATGCTACTGTCTGAACTAAACTGAGAGTCATCTGCACAAATGAGAATGTTGTGCTTTTGTCAATCCTCTTGTTTGTAGGTCAACAGACACATTTTTAAATAAAGAAGACAGACTTCTGTTTTACATCAGTGATGAACACACTAAAGGGGAGACAATCACTTTGCTGAATAAAACATCTAAAAGTGATGTTGGCACTGTTTACAAGCTAGGTAAGAAAGATATCATATTCCTGTAAAGCGTTGAACCTATTTCATTGCTAAGCTGAATGGCTGAATTCATTCCTGAAAACACAGATGGTTGTATTCAGAAAAATTGTATTTTATTTTCATTTATACACTCAGGCTCAGCCTTATGTGGTTATACACTTAATAGGAATTAAAACAATCTCTCAGTTCTCTCTGTGGTTGTTATCAAATGGTACCTTTCTAAGTTTTGAATCCATCTGTTATGAATACCCAGCTGATGTAGTTCTTGTGATAATGTACTACATTATCCAAGTATAAAATCCAGTACATTATACAAGTATAAAATAAATTTATAATGTCAGTGTTTCCTTGCCATCATTTAAATTGATCTATTTCATGAGTTACAGTGATCACAGTTATTGACAGTTTTTCTTCTGTTATTTATGTGTTGTGAATGTCTTTACATATTTTATTCATTACAGATTTGATTGAACTTCAAGATTCTCCAAGAGGAATAAATCAAAGTAGGCATCTCATTCACTGCAAGCAATTTGCTTTAATATAAGAATTTCATGTTTAATGCAACCGATACATAACAAATATTATATTGTAAATCAAACAAAACACTGAAACTGTTCAGAATAAAAAAGTCTCTAATTGGTATCTCCATGTCTGCTTATATTTTTCACCATTATCCCTGCAGATGGGCCCTACAACAATACAATTCCTTCCAAACGAGAAGAACTTAAAAGCAAGATAGATGTGATTTTAAGTGAACTGAAAGAACCAGGCCCAATATCAGCCGAAGTCACAGAGCCAAGTTCAGTCAATGAGACCTCAGAGCAAGGCGAGGATGAAGGAGTGCCGTGCTTCACTGTCCACTCTGAGGAGAGCAGTCCTAGTCCTGATGGCATCCTCTCCCTGCTCTCCTTCCTCAACTGCAGCAGCTACAAGGCAGAGTTCCGCACCCTCTATGACCACTCCCTGCAGTTCCGCCACACGCTGTTCCAGGGCTACACAGAGGAGGAGGAGCTGGTCTCCTTCCTGGGGGTTGCTCGGGAGACGGCGAGGAAGAAGAGGCTGTACTGGGCTCAGAGCAGGATCTGCTTCCTCCTGGGCAAGATGTGCGCCAGGAAGAGCAAGTACTCTCAGGCCCGGGTCTACTTTGAGGAGACTCTGAGCGTGGTTAGGGATCACTTCACTGATATTTTCCTGTTAATCTCCGTTTACACTAACCTGGCCATCATCTATCTCATGCAGAAGAACACAGAGAAATATTTTTCAGTCTCTGAGCGTATTGCAGCCTTATTGATGGGGATCCCTAACTACATCTATAGCACAGAGAAGGAGCCAGAGGTCTTTAAGTACATACTTAAGAAAGCCATCCTGGCCCACAACAAGGCTGCCGAAGCCAGGGCCTGTTTCCTCCTGGCAAAAGTCTACTCAAAGCTACACCGGGGTCAGAGTGCTGTGCCATTCATCGAAAGGCTGCAGGTTCTCGCTGAAGAGATGCCAGAGACGTGCAAAGCGATGCCCAGCCACTGTTACCTGACATTAGGGAAACTTTACGGGGAGAAGTACCTCCCTCACCTGGCTGTGAGCTCGGTGAGGCGAGCTTCGCTGCACCCCTCCGCCACGCTCACGGACTGCTTGATCGGGATTGGCTTTGTCCTGGAGAACGCCCCGCGGCTCTACGGAGTGGGGAAGCAGGGCATTCTGGTCCCCACTCAGGTGGCCCCTTACCTTAATCGGGCGCTGGCTTTCACATCCGGCGAAGAAGATCGCGCGCTCCGCCAAGCCATCTCTTTGTGCTTGTCGCGGCTGTTTCAGAAGCACGGCATGCTGGACAAGGCCGTCCACTGCATGCATGGTCTCATCGACAGAGGGCTGGGGATGAGTCTGACCGACACCACCAGCATGCTCATTTCGCTGGCGTGGCTGCACATCTGCAACCGGCAGCACCACCTGGCCCTGGACGTCTTAGACTCGGTGCTGTCCTCCACGCCCGAGAACTGCACCACTCCCCAGGAGGGCGTCGTTTACAACATGCGCGCCATCGCCCTCAGGCACTCCGGCGACATCAAGCAGGCCGCGCACAGCTACCAGGAGGCCATCGACATCTGCGAGGAGTTCGACTCCAGGCACAACTGGGCCATAGCGCTGGCCAACTTCGGGCTCCTGTGTTTGCAAGCCAAGGCGAGGGCGCTCGCCGAGACCAATCTCGTTCGGTCGGTGGAGTTATTCTCTGAGCTAGAGGACGAGGGCCATGAGGTGAACTTCATCACTGTCCTCCTGAAGGTGGGCCAGTATTATGTCCAGCAGGGCCAGCTGGAGAAAGGGAAGATTTACTACGAGTGGGCTCTCCTTATTGCAATCAATTCCAACCACTCTGAATGTAAGTCTCTCTTATTGGGTTTCACAATATTGAAGGGTACTGGCAGCCGTAATAAAGGGGCAGCTTAGGCCTCCGTGATAGGAAAAGTACATGTGACACACTGACCAACTGAGACAGGACAGAATTAGAATGATAATGAAACATTAGATTAAATTACATTACATTCACTTAGCACACGCTCTTAACCAGAACAACTTCCAGCACAAAAGAACAGAAGTGTATCCATCCAAGTTGAATGAGAAGCAGTGTCAGATCAGGCTAACGACACTATCAGTATTAAAACCCTAGCAAAACACTATTCAAGCACTAAACACATCAGTGCTACTAAAGCAACCTATTATGGGGTGTTTGCAGCGCATGTTATTTCTGTCTGCCATTTCTCAAATGAAAGCACATTTTGCACAACACAAGTTAACCCGTTTATTGATTTGGTGTTGCGTACATAGTGGTTGAAAATACATTTAAAGGACAAAGGCATGTATGCAAGTGTTAGTTTTGTTAATGACAGAATCAATAGAAGAAGATTCAAGTAAAAATTGATTCAAAAAAGTATTTTGCTCTCGACAAGTAATTTTCATTGAATCTAGTCATGTGAAACATTTTAACATGCACAACTGGGTGTAAGAAGTCTTTAATTCATATCTTTATTCTTACCATTATTCGTACCAACATCAGTGTTAGATGGCACTCCTTATATCCCTCCAGTATGTTGCCTGACAGTGTGGCATAAGGAAATAGTAGATTGCAACCTCTTCATTGCTCCTTTTGAGCAGCCTGGTCTTCTCTCTTTCTCTGTGAACCATGCAGTTCCAACAGCAGCACACAATGACCGCTTTGTGTGCTGTGTTCAGCCCAGCGGGTTTAGGAGTTGTACTGTGGATATAGTGCTGAGTGCACTGGCCTAACAAGAGTCAGAACCCATTGCTTTCATCAGCTGAAACAACATTGAGAAATATGAAAACTCACAGCTGGATTTCATAAAGGGGATCATCTGATCCTGGGGACAGGAATGAGTACATGCCTGTGGTTAGTTTATGTTGGAGACATGAATGTCTTTCACCTTCCCCTTGTTTATTTCCTTTTAAAGTGGACTCTTGCACTCGGACTCTCTTAGATGAATGTACGTTCAAAATGATAGAAAAAATATATTGGGGAAAATGTCATATGTCAGATATGTTTCACCCTTATTTCTTGTTTTGGTGGTCTGAATATATACTGAATATGTATTTACATGTCCACACAATGAACTGTATACATCCAAACAATAGTGAGGTAATGACTGACTGACAAATGAATTCACTGATTTTGCTCATGTGTCGTGATGCTGTCACCCCCCCACCCCAGGCCAGCTGCAGGCCACTCGCCGTCTGTGTCACCTGTACCACGTGGTGTGCCCTGACGAAGCCCAGTGTATCATCTACAATGAGCATCTGCTGAATTTAGTGCGCAAGATTGGTGACAAGGGCCAAGAAGCGGAAATCCTGGAGACAATCAGCCAGCTGTACCTGAGTTTAGGAACTGAAAAGTGGGCAGAACCTACATTTCTTTCATTCACAGAGACCTCAGGCCTAGCCTTATTTTTACAGCAAAAAGATTTTAACATACTGCCTGATCTGGCAGAGGAGAGGAGGCATTTGAAACACAGCAGGCATTGGATAAGTTGGTTATTATATGTTTCTATAGAGAGCCTAAATGGACAACAACAGATGAGTCACACTTGATCCTGCCACTTTCTAATGGGCCCTTCTCACTCACTGATTCTCCAGAGCTTACAGATCAGCATTGGACTACACCAAGCGGAGCCTGGGCATCTTCATAGACCTGAGGAAGAAGGAGAAGGAGGCATATGCTTGGCTGCAAGCAGGGAAGATCTACCATATCTTGAAGCAGAATGAGCTGGTGGATCTCTATGTACAGGTTAGCAGTTAAAAAGATGTTAACTTGCATAGCCGTGTATGGTTATTGTGCATCTACAGGTACCTCAGAATAGAAAAGGCAAATCATCCAGTTTGCAAATTTTCAACATAGCAGAGTTAGATAAGTGAAAGCTCTTGCTTGGTGGTATAAGACCTTATTTGAGGGCTTGTCAGTGAGTTTCACAGTGGCTGTGCTTCCATTTGCCTTCAGGTAGCTCAGGACTCAGGCCTGAGCACTGGGGACACAAACTTCATTCTGGAGCTGTTGGAGGTGGCTGGAGATGTGTTCTTTAATGCGTCCCAGGAGAAAGAGAAAGCTGTGGCCTTCTACAGGGTAGGTGACATACTGCTGTGGGAATTCTCTCAGCACGCTAGAGAGACTGGTATGGATGTAATGACCCACACAAGGCCATGAAGTTATGCTTTGTACATTAGACTAGCCACCTTATCTTTCTCCCTACAGTCATCTGCCTTCACAGTCCTTGCCATTTTCCTATCCACCATCATTCCCCACATCATTACTGTAAATGAGAAGTTGACCAGTTATCTTTCTGCTGAAATAAAAGTTAGGAAAATGCACAGTACCAGTCAAAAGTTTGGACATTTTTGGACAACTTTTATTTTTATTTTTACTATTTTACACATTTTAGAATAACAGTAAAGCCATCAATACTATGAAATAACGCAAATTGAATTATGCAATGACAAAAACGTGGTAAACAAATCAAAACTATATTATATTTTAGTAGCTGAAAAATATTTTTAAAAGATTTATTTTTTTGGAATGAAATTCATACATAGACATCAAGTTCACTATTTGTATTTGTCTAAGAAACAAATTTAAAGCATTTATTACGTCTTTAGATCAAAATGTCATCAAATGCATGTTTCCCCTTATCTTAATCAGGTGTGTCCAAACTTTTGACTGGTACTTTATACTAAATACATTTTCACTCAGGAAAAAAATACTAGCTTATATCCAGGAAACTTCCTCACCCATAGAACATAGGTGACAGACTGGCCTGTAGAGAAATGATTTATTTTAAGGCCAGTGAGTTCGTTTCTTGGGAGGATGTGTGGGTCATCTGCACTGTGTGTCACAGGACCGGGCCCTTCCTATTGCCATGAAGACGGGTAATGTGAGGTCCCAGCTACGGCTGTCCAACAAGCTGGTGGAGCTGCTGATGCAGCTGAAGCAGTATGTGGAGGCGGTGGAGTTCGCACAGGCTGCGCTGGACATCAGTGTCACTTTGGGTAAGCATGCAACCAGCTCCTAATGATCACGCATTTCACACATGCGGATCTCATCCAGGTCTACTGTCACAGAAAACTTGCATAGCAGTTTTATTAGAGATAAATATAAGATAAATTGCAGTTGTCTGTTTTCTTTAGATGCCAGCATGAAAACTTCTCATGTTGACGGTGACCCTTCCATGTAATTTCAATCTCTCAAATACAAATACAAAAAAATGCTGTCAACAACCACTAGGTGGCACTTCTTACCAGGCTACCATGCATTGACTGCAGCATTGTAACGTGCAGTTATGGAAGAGAGGGAAGAACCTGTTCAGTAAAGCTGAATTTTGAGTTTAAAGTCTCTTATAACCTGACTGGATAAACCTGAGGGGTAGTCAATGTTCTGTGTTGTGTCTGTTGGCCAGGGGAACACCTGAATGAGCGGGTGGCCTTCCATAGACTGGCTACTCTCTACCATTGCCTGGGTCAATACGAGCTGGCAGAACACTTCTTCCTGAAGGCCCTGTCCCTCTGTCCCTCACCCCTTCAATTCGATGAAGAGACGCTCTACTACGTCAGGGTCTACCAGACCCTTGGGGACATCATCTTCTATGATCTCAAGGTGAGGGATCAGAATTTCAAGGCAGTCCAGATCACATTTTATGTAGGCCATCAGAATCATATGAATTTTATATAATTTTATTTCAATATATCATGAATGCTCTTTGCCTGAACCTTAAATAACACCTTTTTCCCAAATACTCAGTACTAATATATCTATCTGATTACCGGGCATTCACATTGTATCTAACATGTTAACATGTGACCAAAAAGATGATACTTTAGTGGAGCCACTCTGTCCAACCCCCCTAAAGCTGTACCCACCTGCTGCACTTAAGCACTACACTGGGTTGAGAGCTGAGTGTTGGTTCACACCACTCATGTCTTGACACAGGATCCCTACGATGCAGCAGGGTATTACCACCTGGCCCTGGCAGCTGCGATGGACCTGGGCAACAAGAAGTCCCAGCTGAAGCTGTGCACCCGCCTGGCCACCATCTACCACAACTTCCTGGTCAACAGAGAGCTCTCCCTCTTCTTCTACCAGAAGGCCCGGGCCTTCGCCACGGAGCTCAACGTGCGGAGGATCAACCTGTCACCTGACCAGCAGATCTCCAGCACGTCCCAGTACAAGAGCAGCGTGCAGTAGCCATGATGACTCCTGTACTGACAGTACACAGCTATGAGGAGCATTGATGGGTATTTCAAACCTGTGTGAAAATTTAATAAGAGAGCTCAGAAACAAGTAACATGCTGTGAACAGTGTAATTATGTATTTTAGGATTATTATGTGCTTATTTTCTACCTGTGTTTTTGTGTTATATTAATTTGGCTCATTCACTTGGGAGACTGTGATCAAATGGATGCACTATAAATGCAGTATATTTAAGGGATCACTATTGTTAAATCTGTATTGCACAAGCCATGTGGGGACATGTCACAAAAGATAAATTGACATCAAACGTCATGAGAATCAAAAACAATATAAGCCCTGATCAGGACCTATTTTTATGAATTATTTCACAAATTGGGAATTATTAGCACAGATTTGTCTAACACAGCTTTACGTGCAGGAAAATGATGGATTTGAATAATATGGGTTCTATGGTTGTCCAGTCCAGAAATTCTAGAACAATCATGAAAAATTCCACCTGTGTCACCTTATGTTAGGACTGACTACATTAAATTAACCGACACACATTACTAAATACAAATGCTGCAAATGCATGGAACTCTGAAAATAGACCTGCCATGCCAATTTGATCTGAGTAGAACTGTCAGGTAAGATGTATTACATCTCTAACAAAAAAGAAAGATTTTAGAATGTGGGCATCTTCCTGTGACCCCTCTCACAGTGTGTGTGAAATCCATCACAAGCATGAAGTGCTGTAGCCAGTAAAATGTAGTCCCACACAGAGGGAGCTCTAAACAGAAAAAGAACCATGCAACCAGATATTGGCATTGATGTGTATTTGAATGGAAAAAATGGTATTATTGCCAGTGATAATATTATGGAAATACTTCTCTGTGAAGCATGTGAACTGTAGAGAGAAGTGTTAATATGCATTCTTTGCAGGACCAGTGAGCCCAGAGTAGGAGATGTCTCTGTTATACCATTCTGCTTACTCAAATATACAAAGTAATCTTACAAACTAATTTCAACAAAAACGTCAGGTGTCCTGTTAATTCAAATTCAAATGAATAAAGCATTTGATGGAAACAGTAGGCTGGCATCACAAAATTCTTCCAAAATGATACAATATAAAGTGCAAAAATGACTGAATGCAGTAAGTATACTACCAGTTGGTGGAGCAGTGTTTATAGAAGGCCTTTTAGTCCAGACACTACTGTCTGTATGTGTATGTGGAGGGTGGGTGGGTCAGGGCTGAGAGTGTAAAGGCCTCATTTCTCCTCTTTGGCAGTTGTACAGCCATACACTGACAGTGAGTCTAGAGGCCACACATGAACCTGCTGTCCTCACATACACTCTGAAGTTGAACCAGCAAGTTTAAGTGCACTGCTCTCTTCACCTTGAATAACTTTAATACAGCAGCTTTAATACAACCATCTGCAGCCCAAAGTTCATACAGCAAGTAAACAATAAAGAAATAATGAGATGAAAAAAAGAAGATAATGCTCAGTACAGAATGCGATAAAATATATGACTGTTAAAATGTGTAATAGTAATGTATTATTTATGTATTTTATAATAATAACAATTAAAATAAACACAATTTCAATTGAGCCTAACTGTTGGAAATTATGTAAAAACTGTATTTTAAAAAAGGTGTGTTTTAGTTTTAAAGTTTATAGTTTTAAAACTGGCCTTGGATGGTGCCTCATATTTTAGCTAGCCTGTTCCACAATGCAGGGACATAAAAGCAAAAGGACTCATGAGGACACCCAGTATGGGTGTATATATTATTGGGGGATGAAGAGGCGCAGTGAAATGATTTCTGCATCCTGTCCAGTGCAAGATCGATATAATCAACATCACCTTAAATGAACAGCTAGTTATTACCTAGGGGAACAGACTACAGGGATTAAAGACAATCAAATACAAAGTCTCATTGGTTTGTACGATCTCAGCAGTAAAAAAAAAACAAAAAAAAAACTATTTGACCGTCTCAGTTATGATCTGTTTCTCCTTTAATCAAACTGGCACATTCAATTTAATGATGCCTTCAGACTGTTTGTCAAAGGTTAATGCACTTTCATCTAAGTGTAGACAGTGATTGACAGTCTTTTAAATAAACATGTTTCTGGTCAGTGAAATGCATGCGATTTTGGTGAAATTTCTGTCAGTTGACAAAACAAACAGACTTTCGCGAGTTCTGATGATGTCATTTACCCAGCATCAAGAGGAAATTATGTAAACTTGCAAACGTTACATCTGCAGCGACTTGGCACCTTGGACTCATACGTCAGTGTTGAAACAGTTTACGCAAAAGGTGTGTGTTCTCGGCTACAGAAACGCGCGCGTGTGTGTGTGTGTGTGTGTGTGCGTGCGTGCGCGCTCGCACGTGAGAGAGAGAGAGAGAGAATCTGTTAAATTGGTGAATCCTCAGATACTGCGACGTTAACGAGACTACTCGGAATTATGCTCGTCTTTATCCCACAATTTATAATACCTTTTAATGTTTTGTTTCTTACGTATATATTATACTGTGTGCAATGCCATACAAAGATTAACCTAAAAAGGCTAAGACGTTTGGTCCAGTACTGTGAAACCTGCACATAACGTAGGCTACCCACTAGGGGTTCTTGCTGCTATATGATTACAGTTCCTTAACGTGCAACAGTTATTTGGGTTTGTCTTACTGGTTCCGCATGTACTTGCCGTTGCTTTCGTGGGTAGTGAGTTTCACTGCGAAACTTGCTGTCGGTGTCGAGCACCCACCCCCACCCCTCCCCAACCGAAGTGAACTTTTTCAGCCCTCTCCGACACACACGATGACAGCAGAGGTCTGTAGGAGGCAGACCCAAACACCGATCTACAAAAGGACTTCAGATGGCTAAGTGGAGGAGAAGAAACTGCATTGCATTTCTTTGTCTGCCTTCAATGTTCAAAGACATCTCGCTTTCTCATACAGTTAATCTATATGCACTGGAACGGATACCAGCCAGATCAACTTGACTTTTCTTCTTTCAAAACAATTTGGCTATTGCATTTAGTACTTATTTGGTCTTAGCCACTGACTGGTTTAGAAGCATTTCATTTTGTTTATACTTTATGCAGCCGCTGCCTTTTGCAAGATAATTTTGATTTTTGATTTTCTGGGAAAGTGATGCACAGTGCGGTTGCGCTTAAGCAACAGTAACACTAACTTTTGAAGTCATAACAATGTTTTCTTTGTAGTCTGCAATCATTTGAGTAGATTAAGAAAGAAGGCTTTTTGATCAGTTTTATTGCTGCAAATTAAAGCAGACCATGCAGGGATTTTTGGTCGTTGCAGTTTTATTTTCTATCCAAGAGTTCACTAGAGCTGAACCAAAACCAAAGTGTCCCTCCCGTTGCGATGTGAGTACATGTCCGAGCCCCAGCTGCCCCAGCGGCTACGTCCCTGATCGGTGCAACTGCTGTTTGGTGTGCGCTCAGGGCGAGGGGGACGCTTGCGGGCGAAAAGATGACTTGCCGTGCGGAGACGGACTTGAATGCAAACACCCGGCAGGGAAGCGACTCTCCAAGGGCGTCTGTCAGTGCAAGCTGGGCTACAATGTTTGTGGCAGTGACGGGAAGACGTATGGCAACGTCTGCCAGCTGAAGGCGATGAGCAGGAAAGCTCTGCAGCAAGGTCTCCCCGCTATCACCCAGGTGCAGAAAGGACCGTGTGAAACAAGTATAGGTAAGTCATTTGTGTTTCAGAGTCAGTCAGCATGGCAACAAAATATCTGTGGACAATTCGCCGTTAAGAAAGTATTATATTTGAACCTTTGTGGTCAAAATCCTAAAATAATAGACATGCATGAAAAAACATAAAGTCCAATGTATGTTAAACAATATGCAAATTTCAACTAGATCTTAAAACAGAGATGTATACTGTAGGTTATATAGGCTGGCTGCACAGTATCCAGGTACATACAGTCAGTTGGTATTCTGCAGTGTAACATGGCATTAATTCAAGCCTGTGCAGGATACCCTCTTGTTCCTTCTATCAAAAAAATGCTAACCCACCAGGCGTTTCATACTGATAATGGTATTTTGTGGAACTTCTTGTACTTTGTGTCTAGTCAGACACATGTGACATGATGAAAACATGTGTTCTCTTAAGCAACACTACTGACATAAAGTGTAGCAGTGGACACTGTAAGTCTGGTGAATAGGCCTCAGCATTGTTGTGGTTAACCCCTGCCACTCCATAGTTTTCTCTCATTGCCTCAGTCTAAACCCTGCAAGCTATATCATTTCAATTCAAGAAGCTCAGAATGCTGTCCAAAGAGAGTTCTCAATCATGTCAACTAACAAGCCACGCTGCTTCAGTTTAAAGTAAAATCAAATCAAAAGTAGTTTAAAAACCTGCATTTCAAATCAAAACAATCACCCGTTGCTTACATACTCTACCTTTGTAAAGACACATATGGACTGTTTCCTGTGAATATTGATGATACATTCTTTGAATACACCCTCCCCTTCGCTTCCTCAGTACAAAGCTATCCCCTCCTCCTCAGCACTTTGTTCTTTGTATAAAAGTGAAAGTTTAATGATTACTTGCTTCATTTAACTTAGAACACACCTCAGATGTGTCCCTGCTCTGCCCCTGTTGTAAACGTGGAATGAAAAGAGTGGATATGTCTCTACTATTGAGATGTAAACAGAGATGTCATTGCTAGGAAGGAAGTTGAAAAAAAGCCTTGCTCAAAGGGGAAGTGGTGAACAGATTGGTGTCCCCCTGAGTAAATGCGACAGAGGGGAAACATCAGAGGGAAGGAACTGCATATCCTTTTGTGGTCTGGCTTTGAATAGGAGTCCTTTGATGTTCCTCTGGCTCTGGGCTACGACTTAGATCCATGTGATGGGTATATCAGTACTTAGCTGTCAGGGTTGGCCCCAGACTTGGCTAAAGGGACATGGGTGACCGGTAGGACTGCAGTTACAGTCCAGTCTATCCTCCAGCCATCCATGAACTCTGTGTGAGGGCAGTAAGTGTTCCACAGCAGTTACGTGGGTGGCAATTAAGTTCTTTCCATCTACATGCCTCACTGAGTTTGGCAGCACCGCACCTACTTCTCACCCTTCTCACCCACTTTTAATTCTTTGGTAAACAAAGTTTAGGCAAAGTTACCTGTACCGTTTCTCAGTCACCCTCACTGTTTAGCAGTATTTTTCTCCAACTTTTCATCTACAGTAAGACTATGTCATCTTTGGTTTTCTGATACTTGGTTGGTCAATATAGAATTTGGAATTCAGGGGATCTTATGGTCCATTGTGCAGTTTTGACGGATGCATAGTGTAACCATTGTGCTACAGGACTACTTTCAGAATCACAGGTTTCATCTTGTGGCATGGTTTTGTTTACTTAACAACTTTTTAAATTACTGCATGCCAGTCTGTCTGATTGTCTGATTCAATGTTTTTAACATTGGCTAATCCTTTAGTTAACTTGAAACTCCCTCAAGTGTAAAGTAGTAGTCTGAACGTCTGTAGTACACTGAAACCATATAAACCGGATACTCATTATATGTAAATTGGGACAGAACTCCTGGTATGCATTCCCCTGGGTACATGTGTTTAGGTTAATTACAACATTTAAGTTTTGAAAGTAGGCTACCATAACAAAGAGCCCTTTAAGTGCTGCAACAGTGATTAATTAGCAGCATGCTTAAGTCTGGATAAATAGGGCCTCATTTGTGTGCCTTTTTTCTTATCTCTATGGGTTCTCCCAGTTGCAGGATGTCACTGCACCATCCAAGGGGAGTTCTGCTGTGAATTAGTCGTACTGCTGCAGTTTGAGAGGATCCCCGTGTTGGAAAAAAGCAAGCCTATTATCATTCTCACCTTTTACTTCTTTGTATAAAAGTATAAAAGCATAAAGGTGGGGGGAGGGGAGCTGTTAGAGAGACATAGACAGAGATTTGGATGAAGGTAAAGTAGCTTAGACCTCATTTCCTGGGTGTTGTATTGGCTGAGAAGTCGGATGTCTCATAGATGAAGCAGCCTGAGTGGACCTTTTGTGTGGTGCTCTGACTGTGAGTTCTTTCACTCTGTAAGGCACCCAGGTGAAAAGCTCTGCTGAAAACAAGGCCAGCTGCTTTTGGGTGGGGGTGTTTATTGGCTCCCAAGTCACACGCAGAAATTAAGCGAAGTCACACAAAGCTGGTAGTTTTGCAAGATGACCACATACACTTCCGGCAAAACAGTGCAATGAGTCTGGACAATGACCTCAGCGCTCCTGCTCTTATTTTTGAACTGTGTCAAATTAAGCCTGTAATCTTTTGTAACAGGTTACCACACAGCCTTATTCAACAACAGGGACATTGAGGGGAATGTAGGCCGTCATGCCATTAAAATAGAGAATATGAACGTGACTTCTTAAGTTCCAAATCAGTCACTGGAAACAGTAGATAATGTAAGAGAACTCAGCACCCTTGATAGAAACTCATTCACCGTGGGGCTCTGTACTTGAAATAACTGAGTATAATTACCTTTTCAGGACACAGCCAAGGCCTAAAAGGGAAAGGAAAATTATGTTGGCCTAGGTGGCTATTTTTAGATGAGAAATAGTTAGGAACAATTTATGAGGACTTGAAATTAAAGGCATTACTTTAACAAAGAGTGTGCCATAGCAGTCTTGGGTGTGCAAATTAAATATTTTAAATATTCTTGCAACTGTGAATCTTTAATGGGTGTAAAATTAGTATGACAAACATTTTACATCCTGGTCATATAATCTCTTTTATAACATGTTGGATGTCCAAATATGTTGGATGTCCAAATTTTTTTCCACGAAGATGCATTATTAAACTGCTTACCGACAGAGTAAAATTAAGCGGATTATCTAGGCTGCCATCTATTGCAGCCAATGTAACCTATTGTCAGTTCAATGGGAGTGTTTGTTAACATGTGTAATTTTTTCTGCTAGTATAGGTCCTTCACACCCCAACAGTCCAAGGTACAAGTTTAACTTCATCGCTGATGTTGTGGAGAAGATCGCCCCTGCTGTTGTGCATATAGAGCTATTCCTCAGGTATGTGTTTGCATCCTGGAAAGTTTTCCACACCCATCACTTAATACTTGAAATTACATGCTATATTACACTTTAATTTTGGACTGAACAGTGTCACGTAGGTGATATATTCAAGGACTAAATCTGATTCTGATTTGCAAAATACTACATTATATTCCTCTTCATTGTGTCGGGAGTTTTTTGACTTCTTGAGGTTCTTATTTGCTTTGACTTTTGATTTTGTCAGTTTAAATTTAGCACTCCTGGACTGGACTAAATTCTGATGTATGAAATCTGTTTTTGGTTGTTTTGTACTGAAAATGAATGACTGTTGTTGACATTAAAGTCATTTACTTCATTAAAGTAAATAAGGTAGGCAGAAAAGAAGCAAATAAAGACAAATGAGCTTGAACACTATTAAGCACCTTGGCAAGCACTCATTCTTGATGTGAGAATTTGTTGAGCGAAAGGTAAAGAGAATTCTCTTAATTCTGTTGTGTTTGTTATCAGGCATCCTCTGTTTGGCCGGAATGTTCCACTGTCCAGTGGTTCTGGGTTTATTATGTCTGAGACTGGCCTCATCGTGACCAACGCTCATGTCGTGTCCAGCACTACGCCTGTGTCAGGCCGTCAGCAGCTCAAAGTGCAGATGCACAATGGAGACGTATATGAGGCAACAATCAAAGACATCGACAAGAAGTCAGACATCGCAACCATTAAGGTTAATCCCCAGGTGAGTAAATATACCTTTGACAGTGAGTATGATGGTGTGCGTGTTTGGCAACTGTGCCTTCCTCCATCCCATCATGCACTGCTTTAGGTGGGGCATGACAAGACACCACGCACTGCATTTCCTGTTGCAGTCCTCAACTGAATATATATGCACATAACTAATGGTAGGGGCTTTGTTTCTGTGATCTTTTCTGTTATATCCAGATGGATTGTATTGTATTGATTGGATTGTAAGATCCTACAAGAAATGCTTATAGGGGAATTTTTCTACTTTGTAGCATGAAAAGGTTTGCTTTATATCACCCTGGGATGCAAGATGTTCTTTCCCCTTCATGTTTACACTTGGCTCTTCTGGTAATTGTTGCCTGCTGTTTCCTGTAAAGTCTGGATTGTGGCCTACTTTTTCATGGGAATTCTAGGAGTGTTTGGAAGTACAGCACTGATGTGATTCATGAAGTCATCAGTTGCCCTGAGCTAGCCTCCCCACAAGTCTTCAAGGAGAACCGTCACATTGAATCAGATATGCAACTTGAGAATTTACAAAACATCTCAGTATGTCCATTGTTGTAATCAGTGAATGAACAACTTTGGGGTTAATAGGACCAGTTCTGTCTCACAGCCAAATTATTGATGGTAACCACTGTGCCTCAAGTATAGAAAATATATTCATAACATATTATCCAATTGGCAGTGAGTGAAACAGGGGCCCAGATGATAGTTTTTAGGGATTTTTAATGGTTTTTTAAACTAATCCAAACAATAACCGAGAAACCAAATGATAGGTTTTAGTGGTCATTTACATTTCAAGGAAAAATAAAAAATAAAATATGATATACTTCAACAAGGAATGTATTAATTGTCAGTAGAATAAACATAAGTAGATACATATCACTACTAAACAAGCCAAAAATCACTTAGCTCTGATATTTCAGCCAAACTACTGGGTTTGAGGGTAGTTTAAATGTATTATATTATTTCCCCACATCATAAGTGAACAATGACATGTTAAATGACAGAGTCAATGTTTCTCCAGTCCTTGTCTCTAAAGAGACATTTTAAAATGCCCACTAAGGGAAGTCATATATGCAGAAAAGACGATTTGAGCCGAAAACGTACATGTTTCTGGCATCAGTAGGGAATAGGGGAAATCAAATGACTCACATTGTCTCACGCTCACAGGAAAATGTCAGATTTGATGAAGTCATTTAGGCCACATTTCATTACGTCTCAGGACATTACCAACACCCTGGGGAGTCTGGAGAGAGAAAGTGAGAGAAAGAGTGAGAGAGAGAAAGAGTGAGAGGGAGTCTGGTCTCAAATAGGAAGGGCACTTCTGTGAAGTCCTCTGTCCACTGTCCTCTGTCCTCTGTCAGAAGAAGGCTAGAATGCAGAACTCCCCCATGGGGTTGAATTTACATTGGAAAGGGAGAGGTTGTGCCAGACAGTACTTAAGAAAAGGATCTGTGTTCAGCATGCTCCCCCTCAAACCACTAGTTCCATTCTCATGTGTTTCCCATTCAAATGTCCTTTTCTTCACTCCTCAGAAAAAGTTGCCGGTGCTATTGCTGGGACACTCGGCTGACCTCAGGCCTGGAGAATTTGTGGTCGCCATAGGCAGTCCATTTGCTTTGCAAAACACAGTGACAACTGGGATTGTCAGCACAGCACAGAGAGACGGCAAGGAGCTGGGGATCCGAGACTCAGACATGGACTACATCCAGACTGATGCTATCATCAACGTGAGCACTGAAATTCATTTATGGTTCTGACTGCATATCACTGGGGTCATTAACAAGCAGTAATAAAGGGAAGGGCTTGCAGTGTTTTTATACCACTGGAGCAGCATAAATACTTCACACAGTCGTGTGTCCTTATGAGGAAAAAATGTTCGTCTCCACCCGGCAATGTTTAATAAATTTTTCTTCATGAGCCCTGGGGGAAAAGCTTCATCACAAACACATACACAAGCTCAAACACTTAAGATCCTTTAATTAATTGTCATGTTCTTATTGTTCTACAGTATGGAAATTCTGGTGGACCCCTTGTTAACTTGGTAAGAGTCGTTTGGCTACATATGTGACTGATTTCTAATGTTAGTAACCATTCATGTTATTACATTCATTTTGATGTGATGAAGGCATGGATAACTCTTATGTGTAATAAAGACCAACCATTTTAATCTCAGGATGGCGAAGTGATTGGGATCAATACCTTGAAGGTAGCAGCTGGAATCTCCTTTGCCATCCCATCAGATAGAATAACACGTTTCCTCAATGAATCGCTGGACAAACAAAGCAAAGGTATTGTGTTGTTATTCAAATTTTATGAGTTTGTAAACAGTGAATTAAAGTGAATATATTGTTAAAGCAGTATTTTAATAACAGTATTAGTGCACTGCATACCTTAAAGTAGACATCACTCACCCTTGACTGGTGACTTTAGGACAAGCACTGCAAAACAAGTTACGCTCCAGTGCTAGAACATTCTACACCTAGATTACTTTAATGCATACATTACAAAGGGTCTAAGACTAAGGTCTAAAACTGGCGATACTGGTACTGGTAACCATAGAGTATTAGTGCTGTATTTTCATTGTGGTTTGTGTGAAATTTGTGTTTTTCAGAGGTTAGATCAGTGAAGAAACGCTTTATTGGAATTAGAATGCTTACTATCACACAAGCGTAAGTGAACTTTAATTAATTTTTTTTTTTGTATATATGTGCCCTGACAGGGCGTTATACCCAGGTGTTGCACTCAGTAAGGCTGTATAACTGGTGTGTATGAGTAAAATTAAATCACGTGAACATTGTCTGGACAACCTTTTGAAGAAAATTTCCATTAGAAACCTCAAACTGCCTCTCATTATTAAAAGTATCAACAAAAAATACATTCTAGCATAGAATACAAGGAGAAATATCTGAGCAGTCTTAGCAACCTATGACTGACTGAATATGCACCATTAAATGGTTGCGTGCTGTGTGTCTTCCTGTCTCACACAGCTTGGTTGAAGAGCTGAAGCAGCAGAATCCTGACTTCCCTGACGTCAGCAGTGGCATCTACGTGCACGAAGTTGTGCCAAACTCCCCGGCTCAGAAGTGGGTACCCGCCAAACCAAACTATTAACTGCTCAGAAAATTCTATAGCATTCATATCTAGAGAGAACACTGATCTGCATTGAGTTTGTTAAGGGCTTCAGTAGAGACAGGTTTCAAGAAACAAGAATGTTTAGTTTTATGTCATAACACTCACATTTAACAAAATATTAAATTATTAACATTTCATGTAATGATGTGTAATTATTTGACAAATGCTTTATTCACCTGAGGAACATCGATGGTCTATTGAATACTGGGAGTTTATAGTATACAGATCTTCTTTCATCAATCATCATTTTCCAGTGCTTATCTCCTTTGTCTATGAGGAACTATCAGACAAAGTTTCAAGCCAAGCATGTTCTTGTGTATGAAAAGTATCCTCTAGGCACTTAAAAAGAGACCACAATATACTTGGCTTTTCTTGTCTTAATGTGTTGAAGAGATTAGGTTAGTCACCAGCTAATGAAGCATTCTTGGTGAACAGGGGCGGCATCAAGGACGGCGACATCATCGTGAAGCTGAACGGCCGCCCGCTGATGAGCACCAGCGACCTGCAGGAGGCGCTGATGGAGGAGGCGGCCCTGTTGCTGGAGGTGCGGCGCGGCAACGACGACCTGCTCTTCAACATCGAGCCCGACATCATCATGCAGTGAGAGAGAACACCGCCCCTGCCAACTGTGAAAAAAAACTGCTGTGTTTCTCTGGGCCATCTGCAATGAGCTGGAGAGACCACAAACTCTCCAACTGCCCCAAGGTCAGTGTTTGGAAGGGCCAACGAAGATCCAATGGCTGAAGCTGAGGAGTTGCTATTAACATTTTTTTTTTTTCTTCAAATGAAAGTGTTTCCTTAAGCAGACTAGCTAATTTCATGGGACGTGTTCACTAATGGAAGAATGCTGGTGGATATCAATTCAAATGTAGTTGAATGAAATGGTTGCAGCACACACTTTTATCATCCTTGTTCACTACATTAAAAAAGCTATTTGCATCCATGAAATCAAGTGGACACAATGCCCTGTAGACAATAATAATAGTAATTAAGAAATGGAAAACTATGACGTTGGTTCCGGAAACCTAAGCTCTTTTACCCATATGTGAAAAGAAAAAAGCTGCCGGTCAGGTTAATCCTTTCGTGAAAACTTTGTATTAAATTTGATACATACATGCTGAATTACTTTATTTTCAGCAGAGGTAAAGAATGCATCACAAATCAGCTTGCGATGCTATCTTACCTCTGCAGTGTTTTTGCCTTTCTCAGTTGTTCAAGCTTACCGTCATCCATATGTCTTTGTTTGATGAATAACAGTGAGTAATGAATGTTTACAAGTTCAACTGCTTTCATTACAAAAGCAGCATTTTAGCGAGACACATTTGGACTGTCATTGTCATAGACTGTCATAGATGAATAAAACATATGCATCAAATAGAATGTGTATTTTTTCTTTGTAAAAGAATGAAAGGAGTTGTTGTAACTGTGACTTTCACTGTGAAAAGCAAACTGTCGTAAAGCCGACAACATGCCAAAAGAGTGTGGGAATGTATGTCATGGGAGCCACCTAAAGGGAATTACAATAGACCGTATAGTGCAACCAAATATTTCTGTGCTGAAATGAGGTTAGCAGTATATAGGCATGCATCAGGGAACAATGACACTAGCCGAATCAGCTATTGTCCATGTTCTCATCAACACGTTAAACATTTTCATGTGTAAACATTTCCTTTTTTTACTGCCAGGAAATATTTGTGTATTTTGAATACCAATGATTAGAGATGGTGTCTAGGAATTTTTGATTTACTGGAATGTCAGACTTGACCTAGATTTTAGCGTGAACCTGGGAACAATAAAAAGCCTTTTTGTAGATTACTTAACAGGAGGTCAGCCGAAAGGATACGTAGCCAAAGTCACTTAGTCACTTCTCTACTTGTTAAGAGTGAAAACCGCTGAGAATGGATGCTGGGGCCAGTGGAATCTGTGGCTTATTTAAGCAGGTCAAAGAGAACAGCTAATCTTTCCTTATAGCCCAAAAGCAATTCCGAGCCCTCTACACATATGATTGGCAGTGTGCATAAAGCCACCTCTATTACTAATGCAACCAAAAGCCGTGTCCCCTTTACGTTATAGCATTATCCCATATAGCGATAACTGCTGAGGCTTTGAGCCTTAAATGACCAATGGAAAAGTTCGCTATGACTGCGTCCATCAGTCTTCAGCTCAGGCACATGAACCACTTGAATTGATTTGTCATGAAGGTGGGTCTCCAGAAGCCTGAGTAATAATAAGTAGAGAATTTGTGGAGTTTACTGTTCCTCTACATGTGTGCATGCATACTCACACCAGAGACTGATTATAATTACTTTACCTGGCCTCTGTGTGCACTAGTCCCAATGTGATCACAGCGTACTTTCATTGCTTTTGAAAGGGCTGTGGAGGAGCCTAGCATTATGCTGAAACAACACTTTGTGATGCGAGCCGTGGGATTATGGGGGACACGGGGCGTGCGCACTGCAGCAAACATGATGAACATGCCCGTTTCTCTTGGCGAGAGAGAGCCCTGACAAGTCATCAGCCATTAGGGAGTGCAGTACTCTAATGAAACACAGCATCCGCCCAAACCAATACCCCCTGTGGATAATTAACGAAGGGAATGTGGTCGTCCCATCCTGTGATTTTGGATACCAGGCTGACGCTGACGGGTTGCCCACTGTTTCCAGCTTCAGTCCTTGTGTTTATTAGCCCTGCAGGCTGGGCTGTGAATGCTGACCCTGCTCTTCCTTCCCTCTCCATGGTAAGCGCAGAAAATTCCTTCACCTCAGCATCTGTGTTCGTTTTCACATCTGATCTCCACAGGAAGAAAGAGGAAGTCCCTGCTTAAAGGGAAAGCAAATGAAAATTGTATTGTGAAATTCTGCCTCATCTCATTCATAATACTATTTACAGAAAAGCTTGTTGAAAATGATCTATATACAGTCAATATACAGAGAAAGCAAGAACAATTATGCCATGTTGGTAATCACTATTTTAGAGTTATTTATCACAAAGAAGATGTTTCCCATAAAACTAAATAACAGCGGATTGTTTTCTAAGCAATTACTGTTTTCTACTCTAACATCATCACATGATGTTCAGCATAAAGATTGGCAAAGATTTTGCGAGATTGCAAAATACTTTGCAAGCATTTCAGAAGACATGAACATACAAACTTAAGCTGACACTGCATGAGTCTTTTCCAGACCAATATTTTTGGTTTGGTAGCCATGGTCCTCTGAAACCAAGATGAATAGGCATGGGGATCAAGCCATTCATTATAATTTAGGAATTTTAACTGGGAGAGGCCATGTGATCAACTTGCTTATTGCTTAAATAAAATTTGTTACAGGTCAAATAAGGTGACAATATGGAAAACATAGTAAATAGTTTGCCTCTTGGTTTCCCAGCTCAGATACCATCTTAGTAGTTAAACAATTAAAACCACCAAATCACACCCTATGTCAGGACTTACCTAGAGCCATCATGAATACTTGCATGTGAATTGGAAGACAGGTCATGTCTTCCATTGCTATAATTGTGTTATATGTCAAATTAAATATATTGTTTCATTTTGATTTCATTTTTGGTTGCTGGATCCAAATACATTTTACTCCCATTTAAGATGTCTTATATGCTTGCTACTTGCTACAGTTGAATTTACACTTTTACTTCAACTAGAAATATCTAACTCTCTCTGATGGCATAGTTTCTCATAATGAAGAATGCTCACTTCATAATGAAGTCTCTCCTTCTCAGTCTATCTCCCTCTCTTGCTCTCTCTCTCTCTTTCACTCATCTACTGTAATGATTAGCCAGAGGAAAGCTGCTGCTCCCACAACTATTTACAGACGTATTTGACACAGATGTGAATTGCCAAAAGATCCTGTGCCACTGGAGCGATTTCAAGAGTCAGAAAGAAACGGCAATGGGTGTCACACTTTTTAGCAGTGAAACTAAGTCTAGTGTCAGAAATTCTGGGTTAGCTTTACATCTGTATCATAGAGATTATTCAGACTTATAAAAATAATAAACAAATACTTGCCTTGATCCCTGCCGTGGACCAACTGCATTGGCACTATATGCCTTTAAGTGCTGTCGAAATACATACCACCAGTTCTTCACATTTATTTCACCTGACCATAAATCTCCAAATTGTTCATTTAATATGACTTGTTTTCAACAGTACAAATCTACAAGGAAACACATTTTCTTTTTCAGTTAATTTCTGTTTTCTTCTGGCATAATATGGCCTGAAACATTTCATGAATGTTAGCTATTAGGTCCAATATACCCATACAGCACCCTATAAAAGCTGACTTCAGTAAATATATCTACAGTTCATGTGCTGAGACTGTTCCATATACTTCAATATTCCACATGTTTTTGGTTTCAGCTGTACCCATAAATCATTCAATCAAACCCCGCCTAAAAGTACAACAATTTTGGTCTATCCTTCATTCTGTCCTCTCCACCATCTCCAGAGGTCTGGGAAAATGTCTGGAATGTGGGAATAAGACCATTCCCCTGATTTCTGTAGAATCCATAACTGAGTCAAGAAATGCTTGAAATAGGTGGAACAGGGAGGACTTACAGATTTTCCAAACGGACAACGGCAGCACACAGTGGAGCCAGATGACGTAGAAGAACCCTGTGTCTGACTAGTAGGTATACAACAAAAAATACTGAAGTGATTTACTTCTTGTTCTCCATGTCTTGTCTCTCAGTCATCCTGCCATACACATCACAGTATTTTAGTCATTCAGGAGACAGTAAATTTAATTGCACAATATTCATCTTATAAAAAACAATAACTGCATATATTCATACAGTAGTAATATCTTATGACATTTTATTTAATCCCACATTTTCTAGCCATTCTTATGAAAAAGAGAAACCTGTGTTCAGGAATGTGACCCCGGTTTATAACACTGCATCTTTAAGAGGTTTTGAATTCCTACTGATTCCATTTGAGAGTTTCTATACACTGTAAAATTAACTGTACTATATTTGTACTGTATTTGCATTTGATGTTGAATTGTATATTGGAAGGGAGAATTTATGATGTATAACAAAAGCAGGAATAACCTGTATGCCTTTTTATTCAAATTTTAAATTATACAAGTGTAAGCCATGTTGTTAAGCTTTAGGCCAAAATAAGAATTTCTTTTTTAGTGCAAAAGTAAGGAGTTTGATGAAAATGATCATCAGAATACAAATGCATACTCATACATGGTAGTGTGCTAAACCTCTGCTGAAAATGCCATTCATTTCAGAAACATACCAGTTATGGAGGATTCAGAGAAGACTTCTGCTCTTCTGAACTGATGTGTTTCAAACAGCCCTGGGCTAAAATGAATTGAAGTTTTGCTTTTATTTATAAAATTTCCAGTAAACAATGACTTGACATCTTAGGCCTAAAAATCAGTGTTGGTCCAATGTTATTTCTAAGCTAACCTCAAATAACTAAGAGCATCAGAATGTCATGTTTGGAATTCATTAAACCAGCCAAAGGGGTGACATTCGGAAATGAACTGCAAAGCCGTTGTTTCTGGAAAAAAATGTCTCTCTGATTGTGTGCTTAGGATGTCTCATGAATTAGGCTAAAGAAAACAAGATTTTTAAAAACCAAAATGCTCCCAGAGATTGAACAAGTGCCAAACTTCCAGTTCTGGAAAATTATATTGATATTCCTCTAGTCTATCAGTCTAGCAGTGGCAATGACTATAGACTGATGGGCAAAATCAGACAATAAAAATGAACATAATGTTTCAGTCTTATATGTGAATTACTACTCACCATTATGTGCAGACACACCAACACATTCACTTTTGCTCCCAGGGAAAACTTAGCTTTAGTTTTTCTCCCTATCCTAAATCAGACAATATTTTGCAATAAATCACATGCAACATATGTTCACAAAACATGATTAGTTCCCTTTAATGCACTTTTAACATTAAGCATTTGTAGTCATGGCAAGACACTTAAAGTTTGATTCTAAATATTAGAAAATGATTCTCTTCTCTCCATCAGTGTTGCAATCTTTGTTAATTTAAATGCCACTGACACAAAAAATTGGTCTCCCACCTGAAGACAGTAAAGTTCTGCAATGCTTATCGTAACAGCACAGCTTGGTACATTACTCATTGTGCTTGTGATTCCTTTCAATGAAGATCAATTTATCTCTTTATATATACACACAGCATCTTGCAAGTAGGGCAGGTTCCTTTAGTCAAGTAGCCCAGAGGCACAGAAGTCAGCACAGGACACTGGGGAAGGAGTGGGGACCTGGACGAGCTTTCCTCCTCACAGCTCAGTCCTCAGGGGCCAGAGTCCGGCAGTCCTCCAGGAAGACCACTACAGCTTGGACCGGAGAGAGCCTACAACAGGCTTGTCAAAGCAGAACTCCTTCCACCAGGAAGGGCGCTCCATCACCTTGCTGTCCTGCATGAGTGTTGACCACAGGTTCTTATAGAGCTGGAAAACAGGAATCACACGACAAGGGAATGATCAGTACAGGTAAAAGGTAGATCTCAACAGCTTGACAGATGGAAGCAAATGGACAGAACTTCATTGACGACTTCATTAGTCCTCAGTTAACCCACTGGAGGTAGGTTCCTGTTTCTGCACTACATTCAGGGAAGTTAGCTTCTTCAATGACAGTGCACAGGTTTGTATGCTCTAAGAATAGATTAAGCAATAGCGGGGAAAAAAAAACAGCTAGGGAGGAATTTATTCCAGCACATGTGGGTAAGAATGGACACAACTCCTTCTATTATGGACTCTGAGCATCTAGTTGGTGAACTGAAACTTCAATATGCTGTTGACGCCAGCAGGTAGTGGCCTTTCCTCAAGGCCACCATTACATAACTGTATTGGTGTACATGTTGGGTTCAAGGTCCAACCCTTTGTCACTGTACAGCTTGCACATCATGACAATCACATGGCAGGATGTTTCCCCTGAGCCAACCCACCACACCATGGCAACACTGCTTACTTCCAGTCACTCATGTTTTACATCTTCGCTGACTTTAAAGCTTAGCTTTAAGTACTGAAGCTTCACTATTTTCCCCTGGACATACCTACCCTGCCACAGACCATGTGTAGAAACCTGAGGTTCAAGTACTTCTAACACTCTGTAGGACTTGCTGATTCAGGTGGTGTCATGAATTCTCAAACAGGAATAAAAAATCTATATTCCATCCATAAAGTACTTCCTGAGAGAGATGACAGCTTATAAGACGTGGACAATGCCAAGACTCCTCTGACCATCTTTAATGAAAGATAATGGCCAAGAAAAAGATGGGGCAGTGAGAAGCAGACACAAACAAACCGGATCACAGTGAGGCTTTTTACAGTGATATTTACACACTTCTTTAAAGCATTCTGGGTGCTGCATGGGTGAGGCCAGCAGCCATGCTGTGTTTGGTTTGTTTCCAGTTTTATGGCCTGCTGGCAGCAGGCAAAAATCAGTGATGCATCAGGGCAAAACTATTCAATACTGTGCCATAAACGTGGGACAAAACAGAGCAAGCTTTATACAAAAATATATATACACATAATGTACCTCAATTTCACCACTACTGTACAGCACTGCCATCTCTTAAGATGTTTTGAGGGAAAACAAAGTAAATGGAATGAAATGAGTGAATGAATGTGATATGATGTCCATTACTGTGCAGTATCTTGGCACTTATCTGCCACTATTTAAACAAATTCTAATGATTAACATGCAATTTACAGGCTGATTTTAGGCTCTGATCAAGCACTGGATTTTTAAACCTTTGGTGAACACCTTTTTTTTCTGCAGTGGCATGAGAGCTTATCCATTTTCATGACTGCATTATCTGCAGCATCCTTTCCTGATGAGGTAACAGAGCTGGCTCTGCGCTCTCCCAGCACAGTATCACCGCTTTCGCCTTGGAACAGTCCGTGCGTTCGTGTGGAGGCTGTTAACTGAGGCCCTGTCTGCACCGGAGAGGTCCTGCACTCTCTCCCCGCCTGGCTGCATCTCAGATATTTATCACCTTGCAGGCCAGATCAGGCAGGGGGAGCCTCACATGGCCCTGAGCTAACCCGCTTTCCAGCTCCCAGCTGGGCAAAGCCCTGCGAAGGCCTGTGCTGAAGTTCGCTCACACACTCCGGCGCCTTCCACACCGTCAACTCCCCTATGTTTCCGTGTCCATTGAGGTTTCCTTGTAATCCTTTGAAAACGACAAGGCTTCTCAAAAATCTCCTCAGGTGAGCTTAGGAACAATGGATCTCCAAGCCTTACCTGACCATCCGCCTTCGCGATTGGCGAGTTCAGAATAAAGTCGGGGGGAGCGACCGCGTCCACCAGAGAGACGGCGTCATCCTTCAGCTATTTGAAACAATGAGCAGAGGATTAACACATACGAGAACAGTGCTACAATCCAGCACTCTCCAGAGAGCAGTGGAACCTCTCACGTGCAACAGCCACAGCTCCCTCGCACCAGTGCAGCCTGAGCCGTAACCTTACTCAGGGAGCAGCACGTGAATCGCAAGCCACAAAGACTGCAAAGTTAAAGAGTGGGCGCTTACTAAAAAAAGACTTAAATATATATGAGGTGGAAATAACAGCTAAGCGGAAACGGAAAAGCATTAAGGCCCAGAATCAGCCTGTATTCTCCCTCCTACATCTGTCAACACTTATGACGAAGAACATTCTAACCTGTGTGCAGAGTTTGACAATAGCATTCTGGACGAAGTCTGCTGGCTCTTTACCAAAGAAGTATCCACCTGTTTAAACCAAGTACACACAAACACTAAATGAATCGGAGACAGTGTCACATCAACTACTTACAGTTCCATATGCAATAGAACCATTACAATTCAAATACAAGTAAATCTGAGAGTGAATTCATAATTAAAAACACACCTAATTGATTTAGTACTGTCAAATTATTTATATTATTATTACTTTTTCTTAATAGCGGAAGTAGCAGCAGCAATGAGGAAATAAATATGACTAATAACGATGACAAGTACTACTCCTACGGCAACGTCAACTATTGCTATTAAAATTACATTCTTCATAAATTCAGAAAAGCAAAAATGTGCAGCAGCAGTGTTTCACTATCAAGTAACAGAACCAATCACTGAGAGGCCATTGGGTTGATGCGCCCGGTACCTTGGTATAAAGTGGCCATGTGATTGCTCAGGGACCACAGGCCATAGAGGGCGCTGAGGCGGGTCAGCACGGGCCTCAGGCTGGCAGGAGTGTCCCCGCTGTGGGCGAAATCGTGGAACCTCTGCAGGACCGTGTGCTCGATGTAGACAATGGCCAAAGAGCGGCAGTAATACACCTGACAAAACACACGCAAGTAACAGTCATCAGACTGGTTTCCAAGCCTCCCCCAATGACAGCTTTATATGTTGGCTGACTCCCATTGTTACTCTGTGCTGGAGGCAGAGTGAGGGTGGGACCCCACCAATGGCAGTTACCCAGTTATCTCAGCCCCTACGGGGAGAGACAATGGGAGGCTATTCCTTCCTCTGTTGGAAAAACATCTTTCAAAAGAAAAAGGAGCGCTGATGTTCTACACCACAAACTTGTATTTTTGAACAGAATTTGAAATATTATACTTATACACATGGTGGCACAGTGTTTAGCACATTTTTTTTTTTTCCCCAAAGAATAATTAATATAAACAACCTGATCCACTACACAATGTTTCCTGTTATTCCACACTTGGGGTTATCTAATTTGGATTTCAAATTGTACTGGCATATACATAACTGTTGTGAAACCAAATTAATTTTTTGATCATCACACATCACACAGCTGGATATGCCACAGTGCATTGGATATCACAGCATCACACAGACACTGTCTCACAGCTCTGTGTCCTCGAAGCACAGCCAAACCAAATACAGGATTTCACACACACACACACACACACACACACACACACACACACACACACACACACACACACACACACACACACACACAGCAGCGTGGTAATGTCCTCTCTGTGGGAGTGTTTTACTCTGGTGAAAGGCCTAGGTAATGCAGCCATGTCATAAAAACATGAGTCTCAAAGCAAAAAAGAACAGACACAAAGCTATGGGACGAGGGATAGATGGGAAGAAGTTTCTCCCCATGACAGAAAAGAATCCATATCCTCACACTCCTGTCATGCTCGCCAGTATCAAGTCTTCACTGGCAATGTTCCTAATCAGGATTCTTGCCTTGATCACATTAATCATCTTCAAAATGCATTGTAATGGACGTGCCAATCAAAGCAGATGTTTGGTCCCAGTTAAGCTAGGGCTAAGTGACCACAAATTGCAATGACGCATTTGTTTGTAGAAATAAGGTCGTCTCATCTCCTTGTGCCTGACCCATTTTCTCCTTTTTTTCCTAGTTTACTGGAACACAGGATTAAGAGACAGTCCTTTTCTTAGGATGTCACAGATGTACGTGAGATCTTGCATATTTAATAGGTGGTAATGAAAAAGAATGTTTCATTAACTTTCCTCAGAGGAGTAGAAGTGGAACTGGGCAAGAAGGTCCACTGTCCACTGTGTGTAAAATGTTTTGCAGGGGTATGCTTTATACTTTAGAGGGTACAATCAGATTTACTAAAGGTAGAAAAAAAAAAATCACTACATAATAATTACACAGGAAAGCCAAAGAGCTCAGACCCATTAAGCCTGTCATGATTCAGAACAGTAATGCTGTTCTGAGAAAGATAACATCAGCTGAAAAGCATTGTACATGATTCATTTGAAGTGAAAAATAGTGTTCCACAATACTGAAGAGGGGTGGTAGGTGTAAAACTGCTTAAAGCACGGAGCGCTTCGTTTCTCTGAGAAACGAGGCTGTTTTGTCAGCTGTGGAATGGGCATTCGGCATTTGATCGGACCTACAAGTACATTCTGTCAGGAAACAGCAGCTGTTTAGCACTGACACAGCACACTAAAAGAAGAGCCTCCCTTTCCCTTTCAACTGGTGCCAGCGGCCGCTGGACACCTCCCCGCTCACATGGCTCTCTCCAACCTGAGGAAATCTGAGGGCAATTCTGTGGCAGAATTGCTGTAAATCACAGAGAATGATCACAGTGGGAAATTAACCCTGTAAGGGTTTTGCTAGATCAACATCAAAGGACACACACACTGCTGTCTTTAATGTGTGCCATGCCGGGGAAGATGGAGTTCATTTCCAGCTAAAAGTTCTGCATTGCTTACACACCAAAAACTGCCTAGTCTGACAGTTGAAAAGGTCACAATACTAAAACACAAAGAATTCATTCAATAATCCACTATGTTCAAACGGAGTATTTTAGTATATAGCAGATGAGGAAATAGTCTCACCCATGCATACAGTGCAAGGGAAGAAGACTCATGATGCAGCCATATACATGGTTAATATGTATCTGCACTGCACTGTAAAGAAAAAAAAGGCTGAATGGCTAAAATACCACATGAGGAATGCCGGTATGTGGACATAAATAAACAGACAGCATAAATTCCTAAAGAGAAATGTGCCCTCTTCCTCAGGACACTGAGCGAAGAGCTCAGAGCGAGACACCATGGGGTGGCGGAAAGGGAAGGATTCCATAGGCTATTCGCATTTCTCCAGATTGCGCGCATTCCGCCCCGCTCCCTCCAGTTCACTGCAGGGTAAACCGACGGAACAAAGGCCTTAGTGTGCTGCTCGTGCCCCCCCCGAGCGGGGAGAGGCGCGGGGCTCAGGGGGGCCATTTACCTGGCTGTCGTTCCTCGCCTCGAAGTCTGCTTTTCCAGACGCCTTCTCCTGGGCTAGCTTCTCATGGCTCTGCCTCAGCAGGAAACACACTAACCACTTGTAGGCAGCCAATGGGACTGGGGGAGAGAGGAAGAGGCAGAGATGATCTTTTCGGTGGAAGAATCTAAACCTGTGAACCCTGGTGGAGGGGGTTCCCCCATCTAGATCATGCATGTAATTATAGAGTAGTCACTTTACCATTGCGAAGTCACCTACCATATATGTCTGACATCTAGCCATCCACTGTGTTGAAATTTTACATGGCTTCAATTTCAGCAACAAACACATTTAAACAGAACTGAATTGCTAGAACACAATTCTGTAACCTTTCATCAGGCTCCTTCGGTTTGGTTTTATTACGCTCAGTATTTCATGCAACGACGCTATATCACTAAGATTATGGAATCAAAAAACATTTCTAAAAATCAATCCTTTTATATAATATCAATCAAATCATAGGCAACAGCATTTGCTTCCATGAGTGAAATATATATGGGCATTTCAATGCCTTCCAGCAGGTGAAGAAAGTCTTGGCTGGCTTCATTCCAGGTCTATATGTTAAAGCAATTACAGTTGTTTAAACCATCCAGATAAAACCAGGTTTTTAGCAGATTTTATGAGGACTTAAAGGAGTACGCACACACACACACACAGGCAGCAGAACTAATACGATACCATCCTATATTTTGAAAAATGATTATGTAGGAAAGTATGGCTGAGATTTGGGGGTTTCATTACTCACACACGAGTCATTGATGTGATAGGATCAGAGAACTCAACAATAACAGTTACACAGCTTCAGAACTATTCTGGTTTTCCTTCTGACAGCTCCACCACTGTTGCTGTGCCCCTCCATTGTTTGTGTGCACCATGTAAGGGCCATCTGCAACACATCACAACACGACACTCTCCTCCATATGGATGGGTTCAACAGGCAGACTCTCTCGTAAAACTACTTTACCGACACACCTTTGTGACACAGCGTTGACATACAGACACAAGGCCTAATAAGCGCGCACCGTTTTCATTTTTATAGTCCCAGGGCGGCTCTCGGCAAAGCAGTGTGGATCAATGGCGTGCCCCTAATTAACGGGACACAGGCCACCCGACTGACCTCCATCACTAGGCAACGGGGGGTGAGTCACCATCTGTGGTATGATTTCAATACATAGAGCAGATGTAAAACATCTGTGCAGGAGCTCCGTCCAAGGTTTACATTTCTCTGCTCCATCGGCTCTTAACCTTGGAAGTACATTCTCAACAGCAAAAAAAAAAAAAAAAAAAGGCTACACAGCCCCTCCCTGCCTTTTACTGGAAGAGCGTTTTTTATTTTTATTTTCTTTTTTTGACTGTGTGGCTGGGGGAGGGTGGCCGTGCTCTGTTAGTACCAGCAGGAACAAGAGCAGTAAAGGAAGGGCTTTCTGGCCACAAGAAAAGGATGGCAACAGGCAATGTTCAACAACCAGCTGTGCAGAAAGATACACTTGACACTGGCCTTCAGACAGCCATTGTAAATAGTGTCTGTAAACAGTGCTGGAATATTCAAAACAGGTCCTAAATGGAACCAGAACCAGCACACAAAACTAGGGCATCATCCACATTTCAGTCCACTCTGCAGTGGATGAGAAACCCAAAAGAAGCTTAATGTAGCTTCACAGGTGGTTATCTCCCATTGCATGATGTGAAACTGTGCGCAAAGGGAGTGAAGCTGGCAGGTGTGACACACAGAGGCTGGGCACCAAATAGCACCTTCATTCATGCCCTTTGTGAATCAATACACTGGAAATTTCAAAGCTACGACTCAACAATGCTGCTTACACAGCTCTGTGCTGCTGCTGCCAGATACATTTCCTTCATTTGATGGTTTTTTTTTTCCTACCTTGAAAGCCATTTCATTGTGAGCCAACACCTGCACAGTGATAAACTGGACTCCTGAAAGCAACACAGACTGCACAAAGATAGCCCATTTCTACAGTGTGTAAACAGTCAAACACAAAATGCTGCAGCTTTCCAAAACACACAGAACTCCACCAGGAGCCATAAAATAGCTGGTCAGGAAAAAACTGACAGAGTACAATGAATCAGCCTGATAAAATGCTTGAGCCTTTAAGTGACCCCCATCCACTATATTTCTTTGAGGCAGGCATCCTCCCCACTGACTGGCACCTGCTGGGCATTCGGAGACTGAGGAGTCCCACACAGCACCTTCCAGTAAATGGGTCAGTAGACTATATGAACTAGACATGCTTAGTCACTCTTTACCACAGAGGGATGAGATAACTGGAGATGACTGCTTGAGGAACAACAAAATAAAAAAAAATAAATAAATCCGGTTCACACCTATACGCCTCCCTGTCTCAGAGGACATGATTTATGGTTAAAGCTGAAAGTAATGGAGAGTGGAATCCTGTGTTTCAAAGGGAAAGCGAGCACCTCTGACCCTGGCCTTTTCTCCCGAAGAGCGCCACCTAGACTACAGAGCACCAAGCATATCACCCAGAGCCATGTATTTCTGTTGTGAAAGAGGCACCACAACACTCCCAATATTCTTTTCTCCACCACTACTGCTTTAAACCACCTCTAAGCCTCCCTCTGTCACTAGTTCTGACCAATACACAAATATCAATCCATTTCTCCCTTCTGGTGCTGGATACGTAACCATCTTCCTCTGTACTTGACTACAAACACTCTCAGTCACAGTTCAGCTCGGAGCTCATTGATCATATCCACCTCCCTTGTCATGGCTTGCACGCCCATTTAGGCACCTCCATCATCACTGGCATTATTAACACAGCCCCTAGGACAAAGTCTGTACCATGAGATCTCAAAATGGTTCCCATTACTCCTGCCCTGGAAAAGGATCACTTAGATCCTGATGACCACAAAAACAGTCCCACACTCTGAACTGAATTCCTTTAATCTAAGAACTTTGGGCCTGTAAAGAAGTACTGCATACATAATACATATTCTCAAGATGGTTCAGATAATGAATTCCTTTCTGATAGTAATATTCAGAATGACTCTAATGGTTTAATCCTGTGAAATAAGCAGTGGGCGAGGGGGTCGCCCAGTGAATGGATGCTGGCCCTAACTGCATGGTGATGGGCACTCTGTGCTGTACCTGAAGAGTCCATGCACTCCTCCATTGAAGCTGCAGTGAACCTTTGCTCGAGGATGCTGCTGAAGTCCTCCAGAAAGTTCACCGTTTCCAGCGGTGACTCAATCCTCCCTTTATCTGGAGCAAAGCATTTATGCATTTCACAGTTACAGGGATATTTTCCATTCCCACACATATTGAGAAAAGATTTGGACACACAGGTGCATACACACATGCCCACAGCAATGAAAAGCAATTATATGTTTATTCCTATCAGTAATCATAAAGCTTAATAAACACAGATGTATGCAGACTGACCTTCATGCTTTACTCTGACCCAGCTCAGCAGGTAGTTACTGGTCTGCTGCAGAAGAACATTGTTGTCACCTTCATAAGTGCAGTTTGGATCATTGTCATTTCTAATGTCCCCAAGTCGACTCACTGAAAGAAAATACCAGAAAATAAACTGTCAAACTGTGCTGTATTGTTCCTCTAAGTGGATACCTGTAATTTTAAGTTCACATCAAATCCCTTTTCTCCAAAAGAATAAGTCCCCTGCAGAGAGGATGATGGGACGAATTTGTGCGAAAGTTAGAGAAGGTTCCCTGAGACTCACTGGCCAGATAGCCGTGTCCCCACAGGCCTCGCGGCACTCCTGGATTCCTCGCTGAGCCGTCCAGGAAGCCAGGGGCTTGCTGGCGCAGGAGATGGCGTGTATTTCCCGACCAAGCTCTGCCTGTATCATCAGCATTAAGAGGGGTTAAATGGCTCCTTCAGAAAGTCACACCATATTCACTGGGCAAGGCTTCTACTCTCTACCTGTCTCTCACTCTTGTCCTTCAACATGTTGCCGATCTGGAACTCCACAAAGTTTGTGAACATAGTTTTGGTGAAGTGGTCAAAGGCATACACAGCTGCCAAGTAGGGAATGAGGCGCCATTGCTGAAATACATCAGGGCACAAAAAGCAAAACAGTTCAAGGGGGGATCAGTTTGAACTCATGCAATGTCACTGTGAATGCATGCGTTTGAACAAGCACCGCACGGCCCTAGGCCTACCTGCAGCTGGTACTCCAGAACCGGGACCTCCTCATCCTCCTGAGGTCCAAACTGACGCCGTGTTGCAGAGTAGCGTATGGCGACCGTGATGGCCAGCTTGAGGTTGACCAGGGCCATTCGGGTTATGCCCACCCGACCCCCTGACAAAGCACCCAGCGAGGCGCCGAACCGCTTGTTTGGGTCCTCGCAGACAGAAACAAAGTGCCAAAATTAACATCACTCGCTCCGCGTTGCCAAATAAACGCACAAAAAGGACACAGTTCAGACAGGCACCACTGGAAGCCTCTCCCGCAAGAGGGACTGATCTTTACTCATCTCTGTTTGTTTTCTCTAAAGGCCCCTCTCAGCGTGCCTCATTCTCTCAGCCCGACTCTGAGCCTTTAGAATTATGCCCAGCTAAGTTTGTTTTGCATAAAAACAGTGAAAGAATGTTTCAAGGGAACTCAGGCGTGTAAGCTAGGTCCCGACGGATTGTTTTTGGGTTTTCATTCAACGTCCCACCGCCAAACCTGAACTCCACCAGTTTTTTTGCTCGGTAATAGAGTTCCTCGATGTGGAACAGTATGTTACTATTACCATGAGCAAATTAGCTGTAGAATGCTAATGTAGCAGTCGGTCCTAAAATGGATGTTGCTGTTATTTTCCAGTGGGATTAGAACACCTGTGTGAAAGGAGAATGGTCTCACAGCCCTGCTTTTAACTGGCTCACCTTAAATGGTGTCACATACTGCCCTTCGGGTGTGACGTCCCCAGTTTTGTTCAGCAGATTTTCCCGAGGGATTCGTACATTATGAAAAAGTGCAAACCTACAATAAGATTACAAGCAGAAAAGAATAAACGACATTACTCAACAGTTCCAAAGCAGCAAACACAGCGGACAACTTCTCCTATACAAAACAGGCATTTTGACTGGATCAAAGTCTACTAATTAAAGTAACTATGGATGAGTTAGGCTGAAATTTAATAACTCAAACTAATAAAAAATACCCAGCCTGGAATTATACCAAAAAAAAAAAAAAAAAAAAAAAAAAAAATATCAAATGTCAGTTGATATGAAACTCAAATGAAGTCACCGTTCAAACTAACAATACCAAACAAATGCAAATTTACAAGGCCTTTTAATGTGATCAGGTCTTGGGGGAATCAGCAGTCCTGAATGCTATGCAAGGACGCTGTGCTGCAGATAAGGAGCACAGAGAGGCACAGCAGAGCTCCTCCAGAGAAACAGTGAGCACACAAAGCCCCGACTGCCATGGCTCCTACACCCCTGCACAAGCAAGCGCACAGGCAGGGTATCCATCAGCATTCTCACTTGCATGAACAATTTTTCCCAATCACAGGCACCGCCAAGGGGAACCCACTGGGATGCACAGCCTCCACACCCAGCTGAGCTTCTACACACAGGCCTTCTACAATCCTCAGCAGTCAATCCTGCCTAAAATGGATTGGTCTTTAACAGCAACAAAAGGCATCCGGTGTGCATAAGGAACAGTGTACAAATCCCCTTCTTCAATGTGAAAAAAAACACCTAAAACTAAAATAAGCAAGCACTTGCATCAGCATGGTCCAGGATTCACTTAATCTTCCTCTAAAAAAAAAAAAAACATTTAAAGCATGGTGATACAGCTGACATTGCATCAGGAGGAAAAGTCACCAGCTCATAAAGCAAACTGAGTTAGTGACACTATTTCTTCAAATATTCATGAAACTGTACATGAAACCATGCTTTGGTACAACCAATAATTTCAGCTGAAATTAATGAATGTCTTATTTGTTATGTCCACAATCTTCAAGTGTTTCAAGTGAAACAACCATTACTAATTCTTTCCATGATAGACCTAGATAAAATTTCTCTTATTGTTGATTTGCACCAGACATCTTTATATATGTTGCTGTTATTCAGGCATGTTTCTATTCCCTCCTCAGAGCCATTAGAGATAGCCTGCAGTATTTCCTCTGTGTGCCAGAACACATTCCACTGCCCTCCTCCTAGTTGACTTTGGAAAAGGAACTAAGGATATTAGAAATCCACTGCACATATCACTGGATCTCATGCTGCAATGCTCATCCCATCCTAGGACTCAGATCTGTGGTTCTACACATTCTCTGTAAACCATGTGACACAAGTTGCAGGATGACATTCATCTAAAATAATTCCCACACGAGGGTTATCACTTTGGGAACAGAAAGTCTGGTCAGTGTCTTCACTCTCTGATAAATCCTACAATTAAAGTGATGTTTTACGTCACTTATAAACGACCAAATATCTAACCAATCACAGCGCATGGATAATAGATAAACACCCACTAAGCATACAGCCCTTTTGTAGAACTTGCAGCACAAGCTGCAAAGAGCTGTATTTGTGAGACCCATCTGGGCAAATGCTGCCACCCGGTGGAGAGAAGAGTTCTGGTTTCATTTTCTAAGGGCTACTGTGGGTCATCTTTTAAAAAATACACATCGTATCAGCAACTTATCAGCAACGCAGACTTTACTCACCCATTGTCTACGCCATTCAGACCAATCTTCTTGCCCATATCCCCAACCATCACTCCCGGCATTGCAAGGAGGGTCTTTGGATCTCTAATCTAAGCACAACCACAGAGGAAACCCCAATGTTAATCATTATCATGCCAGTGCCATCCAATTTGCATTTTTGTTGCATCGTTATCAGTTGTGTAGGGTGAGATTTGCATCACTGATCTTATACAGTACCTGCACTACAAAGGAGTGCAGTCCTTGGCAGACTCCATCTGGGGTGTAGAGCTGTGCAAATACAACCGCATGTGTGGCTGTTTTACCCATGTTTCCCACCCAGAACTTAGCAGCCTCAAAGTCTGGGGAATTTATTACAAACTCCTGCAACAAAGAAATCACAATGAGTCTCTAATACTTTCAGCTCACAGCAACTTAGAAATGTGGGCCCCTATAGAGATGTAATTCCAAGCAGATGGGACCAGTATGGAATCAATCTCCAACAGAAGATATGGTTTTTCAAATACAGAAATACTCTGTACTTACAAAATGCAATGTGAATTACAAAAACTGTAAAGAAAGAAAGTGTAATATTCTTTCCTTATGTCTGTGCTGAGACTAGATAGTGTCTTGTTTCTTCGGAAAGACAATGCAAGCACCTTACCATAACATTGGGAAACATTGATTTTGCATTGATTTTGTAAGAGTGTACTGTTTTCAGGATTGGTCTAGTGTCTACAACCATACACTAACCTGAGTACTGGGGTCATACTTGGCTGTTGTCCTCATTCCTCTTGTATTGGTGCCATGGCTCAACTCTGTCAGAGCAAAGCACCCAAAGGTCTGGACAGAAACAAACAGGTGCAAGTTAGGAAACACTGAACTCACACCCCTGTTTATTTATAAGTCAAACCATGCTGAAAGTATAGGCTAACTGCCAGGGAAAACAAAGCCTAGGAAATTAAGGAATTACTTTGGGGGGAGGGGGTTACAATTGAACTGTAGCTTCAAAAACATTATCCTTTCAGTTTGCTAAATAAATAAATAAATAAATACTGGCATCCTCAGCAGAATTGGCCTGGAATAGAAGAACCACTCTTAGTATCTGCAAATCAGTTTTAATTTCATCACAGTTCTAGGTTATAAAAGGTTCTGAGGCTATCAGAGCAGTAAACAGGACAAAGGGCATATTTGCATCATATTGAGTGCACTGCAATGACCTGTTACTCAATAAATTTGACAGCATACACTGATCTTTTCCAAACTGGTATGTTCCAATGTGCTGCATCGCAAACTTAGAGCTCTCAGAGAAAATGTGAAGTGATAAAGCCATCAGGCTTAACTCTTACCCTCATATTACTAACATCCTCTGTAAATTTGGCATGTCTCTTGGACCCAGAGTTGGCTACTGTTGCACCAAACATCTGAAATAAGTTAATGTTTTAGTCAGTCTGTGTTTTAATTAATATGTAACAGTGTGACACATGACACATTGAATATGCTGCACGAAGTTTAACTAAAGGGCAAAGACAATAGGCAGACTTTAAAAATAGTCTTTAACATTTTTTTCAGGAGGAAACCAGCACAGGAGTTTGTCAATATCATAGCCATGAAAACTAGGCATTTTATCTGTGCTAAAATGACATTTGTATGTGCTTGCTCCACTGACATTAGTGTCCTCTGCTTTGAGATTAGGACATGAATTTGAAACAGTCTTCATTTAAAGAAGAGGAAGAAAACAGTATAAGGCAAAATCACAAAGCACTTCTTCATTCCAAATGATTCCTCCTCTTTTCACCTTCTGATAGAAGTATCACCAGCTTTTTCATAGCATGAACAGTGCTTCCTGGGACATGTCGTTGTAGCATGCACTCACCCCCTGACTGAGGAAGTACTTGGCCCCCGTGGACCAGTCATACATGCCCAGGCAGTCATTGAGCACGGCAGGCTTTAAGGGGTTCTGCATGATCTCCTCCTGCGTGAGGAAGTTGTACTTGTAGATCTGCTTGCAGCGACGGAAGGTGAGCTCACGCACACGCTCTATGGAGATATCCTCCCCGGGCTGACGGGCAAAGACCGGGTCATTCTCCAGCGCCCGAAATACACGTTGCTGTCGACAAAGCATGGAAATGGCAATGGTTAACAATTACACCTTTTTCACCAGCACCATTAGGAGACATTGTGAAAGCTGTGCATGTAATCCGTTACAACAATCCATTATAACATTTCATTTACAAGAGGTCACTGACAACCCTGAAACAGTTAAACGGCCACAAATTAGTTAGGGTGTTCCATCGAGCATACCTCATTCTGCTTGTTAATGTATAACCACTATCCTTTCAGTCTTTATTGCAAGTACACTACAATAGAAAACCTTACCTTGAATGCTATTATGTCTTCCCCTTCAAGAAGCATGACCATATCCTTCCAGTTAAACGATGCTCTTTTTCTGTACACATCCAGAGGTCCATTGGGGAGGTCTGGAAGAACCTGGTCCATTTTCTCGTTCACAACAATCTTATCTTCTGAATAGCTGGGTACACTCATTTTCTTTAAGGCACTTTTTTCTTCAACAGAAAACCCACATTGGTGTTATTATTAAATCACATGCAAAATGATGTAAACATCAGTCATCCAAGACGAAAATGATAACACAAATATATGGAAGCCAAGTTAGGTCTTGCTACGATTGTCATACATTGTAGACACCTCGCTTTCCTGCCCAACGTTACTGATTGGCTAGAGCATATTTAGAAATTTCATTCCGAGCCAGATGCAGACATAAACCTATAGAATGAACAAGTTGTGCTGTAAAGATAGCCAACGGTTATCCCACCCGCAGTTATCATCATCACTGCTATCAGGCTAATCTGACATTCAACAACTGCTTCACCTAGCTGGCTACGTGCGCGGTTTCACGCCCCCTGTTGTTATTGCACAAACCTACAATAAATCAAGGGTCAATGACAATGGTTAGTAGACATTGGCCTCACATATATTAACTAATCAGCAATGCCACCATGATGTATTTAGGCTAGTACAAGCTAAATGGTCTAACTAGCATTAGCTAAACAGTTTGCTGTTGATGCGAGAACAGTATCATTACACATTTAACTGGGGTTTTCATGTCATAACTAGCCAGTTAGTTTTGCAAACTTGTAACAGGCTATGTACCTAGCTAATAGTCTCGCCTCGATAGGTATAACAATACAGCTACTTGTACGCCTTCCTAACTACACAGCAAAGACTGACCAAATATAACGTTGCATATTGAGTACGGACTAAGATAATAATGCTGCATAGTGCTGTGAAGGGAAAAAGTTGCTACCTAGACAGCGACCCGTCCGATTCTTTCCACAGCGTCTTGTTTTCCTACGCACTGTTGGTAATGACGACAAATGTAAGGGACAGAATAGCTGTGATCACGGGTTCCCTTATAGGTCAATGCAGATGGGAGTCAGGTGTTTCGAACGAAGGGGCGTGAAGATAGAAAGGGGGCAAGGCTCTCGCAGCAGAGGAGCGAGTCTCAAACTGTAGGCGCTTTCCCGAATTTCGTCGCATTTTTCTCAGTGAACGTATCGGTTCGGGTTGACTGCCCTTTGAGATGACCTTCTACACGGTATATCGCGTAGTGAATTGTTTTACTTCTACATCAGAAGATAAAATAAGATTATCTCATTGATCCAAAAGAGTACTCATGGTCAACCTTTTGAGGTTGATTTAATCCAGTGATCACATTAGTTTTTACTGATAATGCTTAAATGTACTTAAATATCTTTTGTGGTTGGGTATCTACAGCACAGCACCACAGCTGCAACAAACTAGCTGTAATATGTATTTTAAATACATCCACGAGATTGTTTGGCATATACAGTTAAGATTTTGTCTGAGGATGCTATATTCAGTCTTTCACGAAGAACAATACACATGGTATCTGAACTGAAGAGCTGCTGGCCAGACCCTTATCACAACTCCTCTGAAATTGCACTTTGATTTTTCGCTATGCTAACTTGGTGCTTACTTTTGGTGACCGTTAAACCAGGTCTTTGCCTCATCACCTAATCGTGATTGCAACTGATGAAGATAGCACTGAGTCCTTTGCAAATAAAGACTGATGGAGCGGATGAAGCTTCAGGGAAAACGTACTATGCATATAGAACATATACACCCACACAGCAGATATAATTTAGAGCCACTGGTGATGATGTCCAACAAAAGCCTGTCACGTTAATTATGCACATCACAAACTCAGAATGATGCGCTCATCACTTAGGACGACCATTCCAGGGTAAAGCTGATTAATGACCGATGTAAGGGGAAAGGACACTGTTTTGATACTACCATTTTCCTTTTCGAACATAAAAAATGCTTCACACAATTCTCTTAATAAAGAAACGTTACGACAACACACTGAGAATATAACTTCATAAGTCTGTTCATTTTGCATACAATGTTGCATGATCTTACACTGGTTTTAATATTTTGGGAACAACGAAAAACGTGACAGTGCAGAATACCTCCTCTTTGTTCTATGTTGTTCTCTGTTCTTTGCTCCTTCCAAAACCCTCTCCAATCCGTGCACCATTTATTTTCTTCTCATGACTAATGATCCACTGTAAACCCAGTATAGCACACCTCAGCCCTCTGTCCCCAACCACCCCTCTCCACTGTCCGATGTTCACAGACTGATTGGTACGGGCCGGAAGTGCCGACACGTTTACGCCAACGTCATTAGAGCGCGCCTTGAACTTCTTGACAACATGTGAGTTTGTAGAAGGATTCATGCACCAGTATTTGTAAATAATGTCGAAACTTTACGAAATATGCTTTACGGACAGCTGTGGTGTTGTGCCGGAGGGATTTTGGTCAGCCATTGATGTGTGGATAAAGAAGCCTCATGTTGTAAACAAACGACTGTGTGGAGTCAAAGAGGAGGAGAGCAAAGCGGTGGATGCTACAGAACTTGAACAAATTTTGACTGCCCTTTGGGATACCTCCCCTGAAGACTTAAATGATGTTCTCTCTTTTTTGAACAATGACGGTGATGGGAACAGTGTGATTCCAGCAACTAACGATGGACACTGGTGTTTTGAAGGAAGGACAATTATTCCAAAAGTAAACGTGGATGGGACTCTCCTGCATAAGGAAATTATTCTGAAAGGTAAAACCATATAACCAGACCAAACGCCTACAGGGAAATTTTGGGATGACTTGCTGTTACAGCCTTTGACGTTCTGCTTTTCACCACTGTCACCCCTGTGAATGTCATGAAAAGGCATGGTACGCGCAGTCGAAGAGTTGTTTAATATAAATGTTACCATTTCTTGTTAATGATGTTGTTGGGTTTTCAGATTTTTCGAGACAGCGTGTTGTATTTTTGCCATTTGATGAAAAGGCCGGACGCGCTGTACCAAGGAAAAATAACATTTATCAAATTCAACTTGGGACAGAAAAAGATGATTGGTGAGTTGTGATAACGATGTGCTTAAATTGTTTGCAATATTTAATATGAATGCATGTGCAAGTTAATGCAACATCATGCATGTGCATGAGCCATGTGCAGCTAGATTATAATCTTTCTACTGTTCTCGTTTTAATGTTTTAATACTTTAATGTCATTTCATCAGTACAGTTTGTATTCCCCCAACATTTTATTGTACTGCATTGCACCATACCTATCGTGCAGCGTGTTAGAACAACCTTCATAACATTTTTCACCCCTGGCATGATCTTTCCTGCAAAGACGTCATCGCATGTATGGATACAGCTATAGCAATATTTATATATTCAGCTATCATGACGATGTCATCACATCCTCCCTTTCCAGCCCCACCCCATATCAGGTTATTAGCATAGTGGTTGTAACTTTAGCAGCCCTATATGTAGACAGTTACAGAATGACAGTGTGTGAAATATGATGGCTTCAATAGGGTATGGCATCTCTACATCACTAAGTAGGCGACTAGAGCTTTAGACACCAGTTGATTACCGCTACAGGCAGTCGTCAGATAAATAAAAAATAAATAAATATCCCAAACTTATCTGATTCTTCAGTTGTTTTTTGGTGGTAGGATAGATTAATACCAAATTTTCTGTCTTCTCTAGGTCTGTGTCAATATCTACCTTGAGGCCTGATGACTGGTTCTCAGATGGGGTGGCATACCCAAAGCTGTCATGGCTAAGTGGTGTGCTCCTGCCCAAGCTGGTGCAGTGGTCTACTGAGTGTAGGCAGAGCGAGTTCAAGAGCACCTTGTCTCTTATTCCAGTGGAAAAGTATAGTTGTATGTACCAGCAGCTGAAGGAAAAGTACAAAGAAATGGTCAAGGTAATCTGGTGGTGGAAAAATAGATCTTCTATGAACATACTGTAGTAATTGTAGTGTAAAGAGGTAGCAAGAAGTGCTTGCTATGTTTTAGTTGCTTGATTGAAATTAACATGCATTCTCTGTTGATATTTTGTGATGGTTCAGCTTCTTGTAATTCACAGATATGTGGTGTGTTCTAGCATTCTGAAAGCAAATGGCGCATTTACACAAGTGCATTTATATTTAGTTGTTTACCAGACGCTCTTATCCAGAGTGACTTACATGTGTTACAATTCTCACGTTATCCATTTCTACAGCAGGATATTTGCTGAGGCAATTGTGGGTTAAGTACATTGCCCAGGGGTACAACAGCAGTTCTACAACAGGGGGGAATTGAACCGGTAACCTTTGGGTTACAAGCCCTGCTCCATGCCACTACACCATACTGCTGCCCATTTAATCCTCTGACACTCTGGCTCTTTGAATATATGCAGATATATATTTTTCAGCTGTTTCATCATTACATGTTCAATGGGCACAAATTGCTTGAGAATTACATGGGAATACCTGCTTAAGTTGCCCCAAACAAAAGGAAAACTGCTATAGCAGTTACATTGAATGCCCCAGGCAGATAGGATAAGGATAAGAATCTAAATACCTTATTAAATGTGGAGATTCCTGTGTTTTATTTTCTCAAAAAACTGTTTTTTTCAACCAAGGTTTGGCCTGAAGTGACTGATCCAGAGAAGTTTGTTTATGAAGATGTGGCCATTGCAACTTATCTTCTGGTAGGTTTTGGTTTTGGCTTGTTCAGGCTTTCAGCATTCTTGAAATAGGTTAGATTTGTCAATCTATGAATATGGAGTGTCAGGAATATTGCTGCTATGATTTACTGAGTCCCCTCAAGTGTTCTTTTAAGTTGAACTGGTTGACAGACAGTGGAGCCTGGTGTCACAGGAAGGCTTGTCATGTCTGCAAGTCACCGTTTGGTCCGCACATTAGCATAACAGTCACCACTGTTGTGATAGAAGAGTGATTAGGTGTGTTGGTTTCTTTATACTTGAATTGTGAGCGGACCATCACAGCCGCTCCTGTAAAGTACAAAAACATGCACTCTGTAACATTTATTGCTATTTGCCCTGCCTTGCAGTACCCAATGTACTGCACCATGATCTTCATTTACTCTCTTTAATAAATCATGCTTGACTGGAACCTGTCTGAACAGAGGGTTCTCACAAGTTGGAATTCTTGTTATGTTATGATATGACGCTATATAAGTCAAATGCCCTGTACTGATATTTTCCAACCTCCCATTATTACTTATTTTGATTCCCTGTTTCTGCAAATGATAGCCTAATGTTATAATTATTTGCAAATGAAAAATAAGAAATTAATTAGCAGAAATAACCTGCATTAATCTGTGTAATGGCCTAGATGTGCACAGACTCTTCTGAATGGATTTCTGAGTGATGCAAATAAATTTTTCTGAAACAAAACTTACAGTAAAGAGCCTACTAATTTTACAGTTTATAGAGAAGTGGTGACTGATACAAATTGTGTACGTGATGTAAAGTATGTGTCAACACAATAGCCTTATTTTAATGCCTCATGCTGTTGGCTTTTGGCAGTGATTTCAAGAAACGAAGCCAATACATACTTTTATATATTATGATGATTGTAATAATACGGATGGTGTAGGTGCTCTTCACTATTAAATATGTTTTACCTAGTCTATTTGGCAAATAAGTTGAAATTACCAAAGTATACATTTTTCAATGGGTGTCATTGAGTATGTCAGGTCAGTTGCTTGAAATATTTCTTGCCATGTTGGAAATCTTAGAGGATAATTTCACATGAGGCTTCTGTGTGTTGCAATGTGTATTGATATAAACATCAGATACATGGTTCACATTGAACATTTCCACTTCAAAGAGATTGTGAAAGATTGTTAATCAGTATTTCTGGACCCTATCCAACAGGTGTTTTGACTGGAGACAGAAATTTGATTTTAAATGATCTTTTAGTCATCTCATAATGTGTTAGATATTGTAAGCAGGTATTGCTTCTAGACACATGACTAAAACAGACAGACAAGCCCTTTAACTAGTAGTACGATGATTCTTTGTTAATAATGTGTCCCTAAATTAAAGCTGCCATATTTATTAGCAATATCTCCTGTTGTTTTCTTTCAATGTCCAGGTGTTATGGGAGGAGGAGCGTGCAGAGAAGGGATTGACTGCTAAACAATCCTTTGTCGATCTGGGATGTGGAAATGGGCTTCTTGTTCATATATTAAGTAATGAAGGGGTATGTTGAATGTAATGTATTTTGAAAGCAAGGATACATCCAAAGTGTTTTATGGTTGTTTTCTGAACCAAGTAGCAGTATATCATCATAGCACTGTGACCTCACAGTGGCTTAATTAGCATGGCCTCAATAGTGGACTCGAATCACGCTCTAAATTGGAAATGCTCATACCTTACTAAATCAGTTTCATGGTGAAAAGCAAGACCAATCAAAATGGTATGTTTTGGTCTGTGTGCATGGAATTCTGTTTTATCTTAGCAGTTATTTAGAAGGCAGCATTCAATTACTGCATCACGTGGTGTATTATTGCAAATGGAATAGAGCACAGTTGTTAGTGTAAATGCAGCAAGGTACATGATGTACTGGGCACTGATCAAAAATAGACCAGATTCTTGAGAGATTTGTTTTTGTTCACCAGCATCCTGGAAAAGGCATTGACATTCGAAAAAGAAAAATATGGGACATGTACGGTCCCCAAACACATCTGGAGGTAAGAGTCTTTGCCTGAAGAGAAGGCCTTTCTGTCCACATACCCTAAGCTGAAGCCTGAACAATTGCTAAATATTGATTATTTTACATCTTAGTACGCCCACACACTCACAGTGCATGTCCTCAAATACTCGCTTTCTCGGACGCGCGGTGCTTTTCTCTGTCCTTGCAGTTTACATTTTTCATTTTAAATGGGTTGAACATTTCCAGCCATCCATTATTTACTGTGTTCTGTGGGTGGAAGTGTCTGTGGACCAAGTTTTTTTTCTTTAGCTGAAGAGACATGTCAGGCTCTCAGATCCATGGGTGGTTATACAATGTAAGCTTTTATATTTGTGTTACTGTGAGGCCAAGGTACTCACTACTCAAGAGGTTTGTGATTAAAAAATACATGCTTTGTGCGTTTCAAACAGTGGACATGCAATTTGCTCTGTGAAATATCACTTGTATTTTATGGAAAGGTTAACTGAGTTATGTAATTTCTGAACATCCCTCCTTACTGTCTTCTCTAATAGATTCAATGTATATTATAATTTGCAGGTGACTGATGCTGCTACAACATAAAAATATTGATAATGGATGGCCAAAAGAAAATTATGATTGCAGTTTTCAGTTCTGTGAAACGTCGATCAGTGTGTGATAAATTATGCAAAATGTACTCCATCAGTATCTTTTTGTCCTCTCTGCTTCTATTAAAGGAAAGTGCAATCACACCCAGCGATAGCTTTTTGTTCCCTGACGCAGACTGGCTGATTGGAAACCACTCAGATGAGCTGACACCATGGATTCCTGTTATATCTTCCAGGCAAGTAATGAGAAGATGCATTTTAGCAACACTTCTGGAGTGCCAGCTGATCTCTTGACTTTCTGGATCACAGAAATTGTTCATTTAAACAATGAACATTTCATGTGGTAACCACTAGGTGGAGATAGTATAGTTCTCTGAATATCGTCTTGCTTTGTTTAAAATGTGGTAAAGTGTTTTGCACCGTCCTGTGCTACGTTTCACTGTTATTATTACACTGTACTGCTTTTGTTATTTTCCCTCATTTCTTCCCTTAGTATTAGTAAAGGTCAGAAACACCAAGCAAGACCCATAGCAACTGTCTGTAGATAGTGTATCTAATACATGTTCTCTACCCACAGGTCGTCTTACTCTTGCCGATTCTTCGTACTTCCATGCTGCTTTTTTGATTTCTGTGGGAAGTATCAGCGACGGCAGTGTAAGAAGTCCCAGTATAAGGAATATATAGACTTCATCTCTGAGGTCAGCACTGTGTGTGGATTTAACGTGGAAGAGGACTGCCTTAGAATCCCCTCTACAAAGCGGGTACAGTAACATGCACCAGCATAGCAACTCTGTGGCTCATATATTACATAATAGAAGGAACAATACCATAATTAAATCTCCATATGTAGCCAAAATGCCAAACATTTGCCTGCCTCTGTGGCACCTGCTGAAGCTGAAGTCAAAGCTTATGAGCGATCATGGTTTGGTGAACAACAGGCCAACATGGGTTTTAGCCTGATGTATCACTGAACACTGACACAGAAAACGTGCCAATGAAACTGCTCTGTGTGCCTCCACATGTTCACAGTCACGCTTGTGAGTCTTGTTGAGAGTATCGGTGCAGCAGTGTGACCCTGCTGTATGAGCATGAGCCAGCCAGCCAGCTTAGGGGACCAGCGTGCAGGCCCGTGCAGGCTGACACTCACATGTGCTGAGGAAACGCCTTTGGGATGCTTGTAAAATAACTGATAATTCGAGTCACAACTGAGGATTTTCTTGAAGCAGTAAAGTTGGGTGTAGTTATGAGAAATTACAAAGTGCTGATGAAATGCAGTCTGGTGCCAGTTTGGAGAGTGCACGACAGATCCTCGGTGTCAGACCGAGGAAGGAGAAGTTGCAAGGGAACAGGGCCCCGGTGGCTGTGACTGCCATCAGGACTGCTACAACTGTCACAAGAAAGCAGGAACATTTGCGAGGGTTTGCTTTAATTAGGATGCTGACAGCAACATCTGTCACCCTTAATGTGCCTGCAGGTGTGCCTCATTGGGAAGACGAGGAACTATGAGCGCTCTGGAGAGGCGCGGATGGATGAGCTGAGAACCCAGTACATCCAGAAGAGGCTTTCCTGCCCTGCAGCCATCAGTAAGAGAGAGGCCACTGCTGGCGGTGCAGGGGCGGACAGTAGCGAGTGTCGTGACCGCGGCGAGGGGGAGCTCAGTGAGGAGGTCCATCTGAACAGCGGAAGGGACTGGGGAGAAGGCTTCCAGCCCAGGGACAAGGTGGAACCCACAAGGAACTGCGCCAGTCTCCCCCGAGGCTTCATTGACAGCGTCGTCCTACGAGTCGGACAGGCCTTACTGGGGCTGAGCCCCGAGGAACCACGTGGCAAGGACTCTTGGAACCAAGGAGGTACGCCGCTCGTTTCAATGACACATTCTAGATGTACAGGAGTGTCAGATAAGGAGAGAATAATACAATAATAATGCAGCATGTTTGAAACCAAATGCAGGTAGCCCTGATTGGATGAATGGGACTGAGAACTTGCCATGCTCTGTTTAGCAGCCACCTCATGAATGCTGCAGTTTATTGCTTTATTAATTACGGTCTTAAAACAGATGGATTGTTCCAGCACTCATCTCATGTGAGATGACACTCTGCTTTGGGAAGTAATGAGTCAGGTGTCTGGTGTGCCTGAAAGAAATAGGTAGGCACATATCTTCATCAGACTTCTCAAATCACCTGTCCTGGCTGCCCTGTCTGACTGACCCGTAACAGATTACTCCCCTGCTGAGGTCTGCAGAACATGACCCCTGAGAGATGTGCCTCTTCCTCAGGCTGTGTTGGGGTGGGACTCATAGGTTCCGCCTGGTGCGGTGTTGCAGAGGCAGTCTTACCTCACACTGCCTCCGCGTGGCCTCCCCACCTCGCCCTCCCGCGAGGGCCTCCGTCTGCCAGCCTCCTCGGAGGGGCAGAGCCCTGCGTGGCGACGGCTGCCACCGCGACCGCACATTGAACCCGCCGCCTTTCATCCTCCGCGGCGGCCCCTCTGCCACAGAGGGCGCCGCGACCAGCCCATATCCCACGCTGCCCCCTCCTTGGCATAATCACGCTCCCCTGAGTTGTAACACTCACAGCTGATGAGATGAGGCGAGGCCGAAATTGGCTGATAAAAAGAGCTCTGTCAGGGATGAAATGAAAATGGAGAAAGAGACAGTAAGCCTCCACGGAGAACCTGGTTATAGATGGCTGTATGAATTATGCACTTGGTTATGTATTATGCATGGATTGGTTTTTGTGTTGAAGCATTTCAAGAAGTTCTTAAAAGCTCTTTTTAAAAGGACTGGCATAGGTTAAAATAAGGCTATGTTTAACTCTGTTTGGCTCATAACACACCGCAGACTTTTCCAGCAGTGACACCCAGCACATGTTCAGTGTACCGTGCGTCTTGTTATGTCATTCATTCAGTCATAAAATGTGAATTTGAAGCCAGTCAGCTTCTCTAAGACGGCACTGATGAGCAATGAATACCACACATTTTTATTGCCCACATTTGTCGCAAACATATTTTTTTGTGCAGACTATGAACGCATACCCAAAATCCACTGACACCAATAAAATCCACAGCAGGTCACAATAAATCTGCATTCTTAATGAAAAAATATATTCTTGAAATGGCGCAGCAAGAGCTAACATCAACCTCACTGACGTCAGCAATGTTCTCAGTAATTTCACCGTGGAGGCTTTTTAAATGTCATGCAGGATATTCTTGTTCTTGTTGTTTCAGTCTTGTTAGGGTTGGTTTGTAACTGTCTCTGCTTGTGGTGCAAGTGGGTAATTAAGCAGACATTACCACTAACACCTGAGCCCCAGAGAGAACAAATGAGCAAAGGTTCTGATGAGGTGTATGTCTTTGCAAAAATGTGTTTTGTACGTCTTCCAAACGTGAGGCAACATCAGTGGAACACAGTAATGTTAAACACTCATATTCATTGAGGATATTTCCCTCTGAAGGCCAGTGATAATGGTCTGTTGGTGTTGTATTATGCGCTCCAGCGTCTCTCAGCATCAGTAATAAAGGTAATTGGCCATTCAATTTTACAAACGTAGGTATCCAACTCAGTGGAGCAGTTAAAGGGATATGTAATTGAGCTATTGTCCTCAGCTGGGACACTGGACTGTAAAAGTCTGCTTTGATTGTGATTACTTACTTTGGGGTTAATTTGCCCATACAAAAAATAATGTATATATGTATGTAATGTATTTTAGATAATATATTTTTAGCTCAATCAGTATATTGAAAATTATTATTGGAATTATTGGAATTTTGTTATATTGCAATATATTTCTGATTTGCATTAAGATATTTTAAATGTATTTGCAATATATTCTTGGGCTGAGCATCATATTTTGCAGTATATTACAATATAGTTCATTTTGGTATGGGTGAGTAACCATCATTCCTTTTTTGGCATTTTACCCCCATTTTTCACCCAACATTTTGTGATTGCTAATTACACTACTAAGTCTCATCACCCCAACAACCTCTGCACTTGCAGGAGTGGTAGATGAAGTCCTCTGACACACCCGCACACTAACCACTCTGTGTTAGTCAGTACAAGTCCCACATTGCACCACAGTGAATCAGGTGCTGATTGGAGGGTAGGCACTGCTCAGCTGACATCATCAAAGCAACTCACAGCTGCTCGGCAAGTCGCAGGGTTCTTAGATTCATGTGTGATGAGGGGACCCTGGCCAACATACCCCAATCCCCCCCCAAATGGAACCAATGTGCTCCTCCAGTACAAGCCCCCCATTCATTGTCAGCAGGTGATGGCCAGAGCTTAGCCTGCACTCAAGACAAGTACCCTTCTGACTGACCCACTTGGGAGCCATAAAGATCATTCTTAATTTATTTTTCAAAGCTGCTGAGTTTTTCATAGGTTCCCTCAAGGCTAGATATTTAAAAAGGTGTTCTTGGTATTCTGTGACAGCGCTCAGTGATTATCTCTTCCAGTAACCGTTTGGCAGCGCACAGCTTGCAGTGCAAGTTCCACTGATCACATCTCTTGCTCCCCACTCCCTGATCTGTGTGTGTGTGCACATCTGTGTGTGAATTTATGTGTGTGTGTGATTTTGTGTATGTGTGTGCCTATACACATGACTGTGTGTACGAGTGTCTGTTTGTGTGCTCCTATATGTATGCCAGTGTGTGTGCACGTGTGAGTGTGTGTGTGTGAGTGTGTGAGATTGTGAGAGAGAGAGTGAAAGAGAGAAAGTGTCTGGGATTACATGTGTCTGTTCCCCATGGCACTGACCCCCCCCCAGGATAGCTCTAGGCTTCATTGCTTAGAACCTGCAGTGCACTGCTCCACTTATGCATCTCTAAGTAGAGACAAGCATACAGAACTGTGAGGCTGAAAAAACATCTGTATGGCCTTTTTCCACCTTTTATAACCCGTTTCTCTGTTTATATACACAGTTTGAGAAAATGGATATTGCATATGTTCACTTAGTTACAATAAGTAAGCTTTTTATTGCTGTGGTTACTTAGAGTCGCAAAGGGGTGTGTGCAGCTGTGTGCTCATTTACAGCAGTGGGTATGTCTTCAGATAATTTTCATATGTACGCTTACACAATAAGCTATGCATCGCGGACTGGCGTAAAAGGCGTGTCGAGCTGTTTTTGATACACCCAGATCAAGCGTGTCTGATAGTTTTAATTACCATCCTGTTCCTGTTGAGTTCATGACTGTCAGAAAGAATGACTCAACAATACATCAGACCCAGCGGACACAGGCCCTCTCCCTCATTACCATGGTAACACGGCCACAGCCTGGAGACTCCTGTCAGGGCCAGTGTGCATGGGGAATATGAGATGCTCAGGCTTTCGCTGGCGGAACGGTCACTTAGACTGACCCTTTCTGAGCGTGAGAGATTTACCCAGTGCTTTGGTCCATCTGCCACTTTCAGATCATATCCTGGCTCTAAAATCATAAAAACTTGCATCAATATATGTATAGGTATAATTGGACCCAGTATGATATTTTATTCATGGATCATGTGATTTTTTTGTATATTTTAGTTGTAGCCATCCAGAAGGTGACACCATTGGTTGATTTTTTCCACTCTATGGAGATACCATCCAGTCAGAGAACCAGTGACCTCTGGTGTATTCTCCTAAGAACCACTTCATTTATTGAACATTTATTGAACTTTAGTGCCTTTGGTCTGTTTACCAATGAAATGTAATGTAAGTTCAAACCTTTGGATCAGGGGCTTATTGCAGTTAGAAAATGTTTTTATTAAATGGTTAATTTAGTTCATTAAATGGCCTGACTCTCACTGCTACTAAGTTATTGGGTATACCCTGCCAACTGGTAACTTATCATATGGCATACCTGCTGTCCCAATGAGAATCGAAAATTCAGAAGTTTAGCTAGAAGCTCATTTCTGAGGTGCTGTAGTTTTTGCAGTGGTTACTGGGTTTATTAGTGTGTATGCATTACGTAAGGTGGTGGAGATCGCCTTCCTCAATTAATATCTCTCACAGCCTTGTATGGGATGATAAAGTGCCTGTGGGAAATGGCACTGAGCTACAGCAGCAGTGACTCAGGCACTAATTTGCAGGAGGGGATTCTCGGAGGTAATGCACCCCAGTGATCATAACAAATTGGATTGGATTTCAGATAAACTAAGCACCCTGCCCAAAGCAGAAATTAACTGAAAGTCATTTTCATCTTAAGAGGTGTGAAAAATTCAGCAGAAGGCTGTTGCTGCTGTCCCAGAAATCCAAAAGGGCATTTCAGGGACATGCATGTGTTCCTTGTCCGTTGCACACCACTGTTGTTTTGCACTTGTGGTTATGAAGGAATGATTGAGTAAATATGTGCCTGCAAGGCCTTCTCAAAGGCCACCCTCCCCCAAGATGCCCTCTCATCCTATCCTTTCTTTTCTCCAGGCAGTCTGTCTGTCAAAGAAGTGGCTGAGCTGTTGGACAAGGATACGCTGCAAAATCTGAAAAAGGAATGTGGAGGACTTCAGACCCTTCTAAAAAACAACCACCAAGTCTTCAAAGGTACACATGTTTGTAATCATAATTCAAGTGATTAAAATTAAATGCTAAGTACAATGCTTATATAGGCATGTCATCTTTTGCCTGTTTAGACCAGTCCAGGCATACTCATCTTAGTACTAGAATGAATGTGAGAATGCAAATCATTTCCTGTTTTTCTTTGTTTTTGTAAAAAAAAAAAAATCTGCAGTCAGCTTCAACTTAGCAACAATTTATGCTTACAGAATAACATCTGGCATCACAGCAACATCTGTGACAAATAAGTCTTACTGTGCTTCTCTTCCTAGAACCGATTTGAACAAAATGTCCAAGTGGGTCTATTGTACCTAGTGGGTCTCATTTTTCACCGTGACCGTCAGGTTTTCTTTGCTGCAGTGAATGCTGTGCATGTATTTTTAGCCTGCTAAAATCACTAAATATGGCTTCTCTCATGTCTTCCACAGCCTGCATCAGTTCATTGTCACATTGTATCTCCAGATCTTTCAGATGGCTTGTTGAAGCATACTGATCCACTCTGTAATAGAATGGATTTGATGGTCTGAAATACACAAATGCTGAGTTACTCTGTTAGATTTAAACCAGAATAGCTAAAAGCCTATTGTTTGCTGGTCCTGGTCCTATTTAATTCTATCATTTTTGTTCTTCTTGATTTTGTTCTGTGTGCAACTTGTGACAATTTGGCACATGTATCAGTCTGAGTGGATAAATGTGCTTAAAATACATTTTGTTGGCAGAGATGAGATCCAGAGCTCACACTCCTATTGTGAGTGGCTGTTCAATACTTATGTGATACTAAAGGGAACCAACTGACTTATGACTCCTCTGTAGCCTCTGATGTGGTTCCTCTCATTTTCCATTCAGTGGAGGGTGGAAGGGTCCAGATTCGGGACTGGAGAGTACAGGCCAGTGAGGGGAAAGGCAAACCCAGGCCCAAGACGACACCTTCGGGGGCTTTGAAGACCCGACCCTGCTGGTTCCACACACACCACCCGCAGGGCTGCCCCTTGTCATCAGAGCACTGCACGTTCGCACACGGACCCACTGACCTCAGACCAGCTACAAGACCCCTGAAGAAGCAGAAGAACAGATAATGGGGAGCCGTGGGCATGGGTGAATGGGAATACCTGTTTGATTTTAATTTGACTTTGCTTTTCATTTTATTGGATGTGGAATTATTATAGGAGACCAAATGGCAGCTAAAATTAAAAAGGTAACAAAGCATTTTAATTGGCAATTGTTATTTCTGTCATATTTTTTTTATTAAGGCCTACTGATGACTCACTGTATTAGAGTGTGACATTTGTTGCATGATCGTGAATATAAACCTGCAAACACAATGAGAAATTGCTGACAGATATTGGTTCTTTGACCAAAAATATGTTCCCCCTGCCATATAACCCAATGGCAGGACTATACCGAACATCATAAACTGGGTTACGGGACATATTTTCCCCAGTTTTCTTGTTTTAATCTGTGAAGTAAAGGCAACCTTAAAGCCAGACTGAAACTCAGTCCTCGTCATTAGTATCTGAAAGAACTGCATTTTGGATAACCTTCTCAGCTATGAGATCACCTCATGTGTTTCAAATATGAATGTGAACATGGAAATCACTACCAGCTCATCTAAGTGTCATATGCCATTGGCGCTAGGCATATTCAGGAAAGTTCTGGTTTAGGAAAACTTTACTGAATCCAGTAGGCTGCTAATGAGTGGCAGTGATTTAAAATAGGAGAGTGTAGAATGATGTGGCAGAGGCAAGCTGCCGGTGGAGCCTTTGATATGTACAATTATGTTTCCTAGAGTCTGGGGGAAGATTTGGACTTGCTGATCACTGCATACCTTAATATAGTAGAACCTACTGGAACCAACCTTGCTGTTTTCTTGTTCTCCCTCTGGATAAGCATGCACCAAAACCTTTCATGGGACAGTTCCAAAATACTCATTGTCAAAGCCTCCAGGAAAACCTGGTATTGAATGTTTCTGTGCACAAGCAAAGGAGGGGAAGTTCTGGTCTTTTGTTTAAAAGTTTAAAAGATGTTAAAGCACATAGTGTTCCAGGATGTGAACAGTTCAGCAGGCTGTTACACCTCCACTCTCCTGTAACTACAGTGCTGTTGCAGTGGTGAAATGTGGAATGCGGGTTTTCAGACCAAAATGCACCATGTAATTGGAGCACAATATCAAAACTATGACAATGCTTTTCCAAGCTCAGGATAAGATTATTCTATTTTGAGGATCCCATAAGTTCTCTTTGGTCAAATATTATGAAAACACACATAGAAAACACAGTACTTACTTTGAAGGTGGGGGGGTGTGTACACAAAAAGTCTATGCACACAACCCCCCAAGTCCCCCATGGGGTTCTTTCCCAATTAAAAGCAGCTTCCCCCTGTCGACTTGAAAGGCTTATAGAGAGAATGAGATCCATGGGGCTGCCTTTTATCGAAATGTTAGCTTTATAAATAATTCGGAAAGGAGCATCCGGGGGGTGTCCTGTGAGAAGGCCACTTTGTTCCCCTGCCCCTGTGCCCGCAGTCCGACATCTCAAATGCCACAGAGCAACAGAGGCCCCATGTGCTGTGTGTACAGCCAAGGACGAGCAGGGGTCCGACAGGGTTAGGCTCTCCAGTGAGAGAAAAAGGACATCATGCAGCATGCACGCTTACTGTGTGTGCCAAGTATCCTCATTCCATCCAAAAGCAGTAAATGGGTTGCATTCTTACTTACAGAGGTTTCTTCCACCCAAACAACCAAACATGTTTATTTCAGAATTGCAGTCTGTGATGGGTTTTGCTCTTCTTTTTGACTGGCAACTCCTTTCACTCATCTACAATAATATCAGCTGCAATTAGCCAGAGGAATAGTTGTGTTATTTGATGTTTGAAATGTACAAATTTAAAGTATTGGTTTGAAGTAATAGTCATAACACTGGCTGAAATTTGGTATCAGCTGGGTATCATCAATTTAAGTTTCAGTTAAGTTGTCAAACCACAATAATGAGTTCAGTATGACATTGAGATGATTAAAGGGCTTTTAAATTAGACTGATATGGATAAGAGCCGAGGACAAAAGTAATGATCACAGTTAACTATTATTTAATTCCAAAATAGTTTTTTTGTCATTTATTTAATAGAAGCAGTAAAAGGACGTGCTATAAATAGCCTGGCTGCTGCTTTGAAAGATTTTCTTTCTCACACTAGTGTCCCTGTCCACTGTGGCCTGTCTTTGATGGGCTCCTCTGTAAGCCCACAGTGAGGCCTGTGTTCTGGCGGTGACGTTAATGAGGACGCATGGCAGGCCCTCAGGTGACAGGCAGGCGCATTGAGCGTCTGAGCCGTAGCGCTCTGAGAAATGAACAGGCAGGGCTCCAGACACAGTGCAGGTGTGTGGAGCAGAGAGAGGGGGTGGCTGAGGCAGATTTGCCATCCACCCCGGTTTTCATAATTGCTTGTGTTTAGGTAAGGAACAAGGTGGCAGCCGTAATGAAGTATGAAAAAGGCGCTGTTCCATGCTGCGATGCACGTCCCAGGCTCCAGTAATGATTCAAACAATTAAAGGGCCGGTTTTCCCCCTCACTGAAAGTACAAAGAATGAATTGAACACCGGCCCTTCCTAATGATTAAAAATACCATGTATTCTGGTTGTCATGAGGCTCTGTCTTTCGTCCCCGACCTTTGACACCGCATTCCTCCCTACAGTGCAGTCAGCTCTCATTATAAGCCTGTTTGTCTTCACTCTGCATCACTGGCTTGTGACATCTGACCCAGGGCAGTGATTGATGCTCTACCGAGCGGATTCCCGGGTTATGTTTACACAGAGAAATCACACCGCCCGCGCTATGTGTATGTGATGCGCGAAGAATGCATTATCATGCTACCATAGCAAACAGACTGAGCATGTAACAGCCAGAACCAAAAGATCATCTTAGACGGTCTGAAGTGTTTAACCGCTGACATTGAGAAAGTCCAGATCCAATCTTCTCATCCTGGAGATGACAGGCATAACTGTCCGAAAAATGAGTGTTGGATATGAAATCTGGGTCAGTGCTACGTCTGCCAGTGGTCTTCTCTATTGGGAAGCAGAGAAAGCAGATAACTGTAGTGCTCAGCCTGTTGGGTACATTGTGGCTACAGACTATGCATTAGCTATACCAACATATGGGCACTGTGTATCTTAATGTACTCACTAATGTGCTTGGTTTTGGCCTTAAGTGCTACTCAATGAATGATTAAATCACTTTACGCATGTATATGGTGCATATGTGTGTGCACTACTTTTGGGCAAGTAAAAAAGCAGGGTATGACTGACATAATGTATTTCTATTGGATTTGAAACATGAATTTGATGGCTCAAAATGGGAAGTGAGTTATACTGAGCTGTGAATTCAGGTTGAGTACATTCTTAGTATAGTGAAGTGGAATATAAAAGATAAGATAAGTGCATTTAGGACAAAGGACAAAAAACATTACAATGTATGCACCCCCGTGGCCCTATTTTACACTTCTGGTGAGCTTCTTCAAATGATGCACAACAGTGTGCATTCAAAACATAGACAGAATTTGGATACAATAGTGTCTGGCACCCCAGAAGTGAAATCAGTTGCATGCTTAGAACACATTGTAGGATGACATTGAAATTGTTGAAGCTCTGCTGGTAGAGAAATGGGGAATGTCCCTGGCCTTTCCAGACCACCCTTTCAGACTGATTATATGTGTGGCTTCATGGGGGCTTACCAGTCCATGACGCAGGAAGTATGGATGTGTTTTTTATTCAGGGCTTTCTTAAATTCACTCTATTCAAACAACTGCTAGAGAAAAGTTCTATATGTAAGGTCTTTAAACTATTTTGTTTCAAACTGCACAAACACCACGTGTGTAGTGACTTGAACTCTTTTCACAAATATGCATACGACAGCAAACAGTTTAATGGTGCATATGCTGGCCTGCTTGGGATATGCTGGCTTGCTGTTGATCTTACATGTGAAGATACTTTTTCAATTAAATCTTTTTGTGAGTACTATCTTTGGAGTTTTCTTTCATTTTTTAAAAATAGGACAGGATAGATGACGCTTATTCACCCCCCAGTCACTGACAAATCACGGCTGAGTGGTGTATCTTGCATGTCATGCTATTTTTGACAGTAGAATCATGAAAGGTAAGACATTGTTTTTCACCTGTTATATATTTCTGTTGTGCAAACTCCAGTTCTAAATGCCATTAACACGTCTAAGATTAGCCTGTGTTTTGTAACCACAAGCCAAACAGTTCCCAGAGTGCATTGTGTAGTGTTAAGTTCTTAAATGGATGAGCCACTCATTTGAATCATTGTATTTGATGCAGCACATCTTATGCCAATTTCCTAATCTGATTATAAAATGTTCTCTACAGTTTTTTCCCTGACTAATTCATTGAAATCAAATTGCTTGTGTTTAGCCCCAAGTTAAAGTACTAAGAAAATGTGCTGTAAATATTATCCTTTCTTTTGAAAGACCCCCTAGAATGCAGCAGAGTTTACTCAGATTAGCAGAAAATGTGTATATTTGCCATCACAAGCAAACAGTTCCAAAGGACGTTCACAGCATGAATCTCTATGAATGAGTAATTGGAGGAATATGCTTGGGTGAATCTAGTAAGATGTTTTTTTCCACAGTCTGTTCTATTCTGCCCTGTGCTTCCAAAGTTCTTTTGTGTAACATGGTCCTTTGCTCTTTCATCTTACCACATCTGAAATGTATGAGGTCCTTCAACCATTGTCATTTCTAACTGAAAAAAGGCTGGAATCAGTAAGGATCTTTGGCCATTAACATCAGTTTTCATGAGCAAAGATGTGTGTGTGCGCGTGTTGTATTTGATTTGCCCATGAATAATTTGCATTTCATTGATATGTGTTTTGTGTATGTAAAAAGTCCTTATGATATGTGTATTGTATATGTCCCCCCATCAGTAAACACCAACACCTCATAAGTACCCAAGATGGTTTTAGGGTAGAGTTCATTTTGGGAATTTGATGCACACAAAGAGAGCACCAGGGCAGCAGGGGAAGGAAGCGGTCAAGGTGGATGCAGTGCTCCAGTAGGAGGTGGACTGAGATCATGTTTGGCCCAGCCTTCAGAATCTGGGAGTGCGCACCAAACAGAGGAAACATGTGGTCAGACATGGTGACTGAGGTCATCGGCACAGATGCTGCGCACGATGAACATTCCACTCTTAACTTCTGAAAAATTTATGCATGTGTCATCGCAGGGGATATTTGCAAGAGCTGGCGGGAATAGAAATCATTTTGTTTATTTTGGCATAAAGGAGTACTTTTCATCTGTGGACTGGTCAGATTGTAACTTTGAAAGGCCTTGGTTGTGATGATTTAAAACAATATAGAGTGGAAAAAACATGCATTCGTACATTAATGTCTGGCAGTGCACACCAAACTAAGGGAGAGAGCAACAATATCAAAACAATCATTGCTCATATTGTCCACTGAAGTGATGAGCAGTCCTTAAAACCGCTCTCAGTTGGATCAGAGCCACCATTACAACTGAGTTTCCTCACACTATGGAGACCTTTCAGAATGGTGTTTTCTTTTGTGGTTTATGGTGGCATTTTCTCATTTTGGTGCAGCTGCTTGTTTTTCCAGATGTGGATTCCTGCAGGTTTATTTGGGGGAAATACATGCAAAAGTCACAATTCAGCAATTCGGGGATGATGACAAAGATTCAGCTTAACTGTTTTGTTAAAATGTATTTGCCACTCCAGGAAAATCAGACACTGTCCCTCATTAAAGCTGAATTATATTTCAGTCTGGGTTTCCATATTTTTGCCTTGAGCCAGTTGAAAACAGTTAATGAATTCCTTATTATCATTGATTTTGACATAAGTAGGGTCAACATTTTGCTAATTTGGGCATTAGGCTGTAATATGGTATATGATGATATCATTTCCATGTGATTTTCCCTTTCTCCCAGTGGAAGACAAAACACCTCATATAACAATTCATGGTGCTGAGTGGCTAAATTGTAATGGGCCAAAAAAGAAAGCCAATACACACTGAGCATGTAAATAATTAAATATTCATTGCCAGTGTATTATTTCACTGTTGTTTGAACTCCGTTGTTTAATGGGTCATCACCACTAGGCAGCTCTAGCTCTCACATGTGATAATATTTAGTATGATGTTTTCTATGAACCAAGAATAAATTATTCTCTGGGATAAGCTGTAAAAAGTCCAAAGTTTCTCTATGAACATCATACCTGACATTGAAAGGAATGACTGGAATTGTGAGAGGAAATATATTCCATGCATTAGGGCATTGAGCAGTGTCTCTTTATATACACGAGACTGTGAGACTCAAAGTCACTTTCCTGGATCAGTCTCCTTTCTCACAAATGTTGAATGTTAAAAGCAGAAACAAAGGTTGCTTTGAATGCATTTGCAGAAGGTTTTGACCCCACTTAAAGAGCACACTGCCTTTCAGCTCGGTAAAATTTTAACTGTATCTCCTTATTCAGAATTGTTTCTCCCCAGTCCCCATGAACTGTACGTGTTACCTGGGCAACTAGATTAACAGATGCATGTGTTGGTCGCTGGCATCCAGGTAATATCAGGACAATGATCTGATCTGCAGGACTATTAGCATTAAACGATGTAATTAATAAGAACAAGATACACACAATGGGCACTCAGAATGAGTGAGGTTAGTTACTGCGTGGCTCATCTTTTGTTTAACACGACCACATTATTTTACAGTCATTGTGAAAGCTATTATCCCAAATGCTCATCAAGGGCCTTTTTATTCCTCTCAGCCAGTGCCTAAAAAGGAACAGAGCAGCTCAGCATGTAATGTTGTGTATGAGAGGAGTTCAGCAGCACTCCATTCGTGCAAGGCTGTGTCAGCTGTGAAAACCGAAAAAAGGACAGAGCATTTGTCAATCTGTGGGAACTTTGAACATGTCTCTTGATGCAATAAAAGGACATGACTAACTGCAGATGTAGGAATTGCCACATTCTTTGGTACAGGACAGAGTCCCAGACTAAGTTGGAAATGTAAGTTGTAAAAGTCCAGTTTGGTACAAATCTGAATATAAAGGGAGGTGCTTTGGTTGAATAAATCAGGTGCTAAAAATGTCTGTGTAATTGACTCACTTTAACTTCTTTGAAATTGCATTTTGTATTGAAGCAATACCAATGTGCATTTGGTTATGAATATGGACCTTTCCCTTAAACAGTAAAAATCTACTTCCAAGCAATTACAAAAAGGACAACACCTCTGAGGTATCCTCTGAGAATTCCAGGTAGAGGATAAAAGGTCATTTCATCTTTCAGCTCACCTCATCTTCAAAAGCTTAAAGCTTAAAGCATATCTGCAGATAGACAGATGCTTACCCAAGCCTATAATTGTGTTGGTGTCCACAGCCCTGACAGTACAACCACACACAGTTCCAGGTGGTGCTGAGAGATAAAGGCCAGGTGTGTGACATATCATTCCCATGTCCCATGTCCTCTTACAGTGCTGCTGTACACTGCCTTGCCCCCTGATATTGCAGCCTTTTTCACTTGAAACTGCTCTGCATTCCTCAATAGCGGGCTGACTGCTCCTCAGGTGCTGGCGTAGTCTTATCACAGGTGGCCAGAGCAAGAGTTTGATGCTCTTTGTGTAACAAAAGCAGGTCCTCTGCAGTTTTCATCCACAACCATTTACTTCTGCACTGCACACCAGTAATTGCCAGGACCCAGGTCTCTAGGTAATAGAACTGATTGGGCTGTACTTTCTATTCTAGCTCCCGGGGGAGGTGTCACTTTCTGTAGCGGATTCTCTCATGCTCTCTCTTTTTTCTTAGCTCTGTCACATGTGCTCCATTAATTAGAGCCAGAAGCTTTTGTTATGTATAATGGGAACTTTTTAGCAGAGCATACATTACAGAAGTCACCAAATAGCCACATTTCTTAATCATTTCAGAGATGTCTATACTTAGAAGCACTGTTACTTGGAATTTAATCTGAGGCTCTCATTGGCTCCAAAATGCATAGTAAATATTTAAATTCACAAGATATGAACAACACATACTCGTTTATAACTACACAGCCTAAATTTGACAGATTGGGGAATAATATGCAGAGAGCTGGGGTCTGAAAGTGTTATTACTCCTGGGAGCTGAAGGCTGGAGGAATGGGGGGGGGTTTGACATGCAGTCTTAGGTAGATGCTCTGCTCATGTACACAGGCACTGTTACTTTTATGTGTGCAACCTATGGGAGAACATGGGGAGGTGGAAAGCATCACAGAAGAACATCAGACTAGGGCGTGTATAATTCCTCCCCTTCAGCCTAAGTTAAATCAAGCTCCATTTATTGTCAGCACATTATATACTGCAGCATTACAAACAAAGCAATGATGCAGTGAAGTCAAGCGCTCTGCTTGGTTTTGATCGTCTGGTAGAGAAATAAACTCCACGGTGACAGACAGCAGTCCCTCCGACACCAGACCCCTTCTGCGATACATAAAGAACATGTTGTTAGCTCTCTCATAATTCCACTGGCTCTCAGCCACACTCTCAGAGCAGTGAATGAGCCAGGTGAGCGTGTGGTGGAAACATTGTGCTGCAGTAATGAGAGAAACGTTCACGACCATGCTCGCTTTTTTTTTTCCCTCGCTGTTGATGTCGGTGAGTCATCCGTCCTCTCTTCATGGCGCCTTTCCCTCCTCGTGCTCAGCGTTTGTTAGGCTCTAAATTATTGACGTTGCGTCCCTCTCTGCTCTCTCTCCCTATTCTGAGTGGCTTTCACATCCACACACTGTTCACTCAAAGGACCCTTCACTGCCTGCAGTGCATTTAGGGACGGGGAAGAGGTTCATTCCATCCACAAGGTAAATGTGTTGGCATTCTTATCTAAGCTCAGGAGTATTGTGGCAAAAACTCCAGAGCCACCAAACCAAAAGGAGAAAAACTGAGGACAAACATGGGCTAAGTACATGTGAAGTGCTGTGAATTCTTTAATTACAGTGCAATTTTCTCAATTCCAAACAAAGGAACAGATCATTTAGGCCCAGACAACTTCAAAACATGGGGACACCCACTAATTGCGTGGTGTAAACCCATCGGCGGTGTTAGTTTGTTTTTCTGTTCCAATCTCCACCCATTGGTTTCTGGGTCACAGCGTGAGATTACTGTATCAACTTCTGCATCATCATCATACTTAACAAGATGTATCACTTGTAATTCTTGGAGGAATTACAAGTAGTAAAAACAAGCCCAGAGCAATTTAATTGCTCTCAATATGAGTCAAGAAGTGTACACGTCCAAACATTAATACTGTAATTTTGTAACCCTTCCAATAAAATAAATTGCTTTATTCAATATATTCATGATTTAACAAATGTTGATAAACTTTTAAAATGTATTTTTGAAATGTATTTTTTGTAATTTGGGTATTTTTGAGAATACTCATGTGTTTGCCTTAGTTCAATGACTTTGATTTATATGTTTTCAAAACATATAAAAGTACAATAGTTGGAGTGATTTTGTCAGTCAGCAACATACAAAGAGAGAAAGAGAAAGTCTGCACTCAAGAAAAAGTGAATTGGTCTTTGTTTTTAAACTCTTTCATTGGCATTTTTATTATTTTGGATAAAATGTAGTCTCCAGCCTGTTTCACTACAATTACAATGAATGTGGATGCAAACATTCTGGCCCTTTCTGTGGTTTAGATTCATTGTTTAAAGTCAAAATTAAGTTAAAAAAAGAATGAAAGGGGCTTCTTTGAAGAACCAGGCTGCTGTTGAAATCCTGATTCCAACACTTAAAACGTCCAGAGAGAGATTTCCTATCTCCCATTTTGAGTTCCTTTGTGGTAAAACTTGCATATTCCCCTGGCCAAAGCTTTTAATGGGAGAACAGTAAAGGAAAGAGCTGTTTAAATGAGAACAGAGAGGGGATTTGGTGCGCTTGCGCTGGTTCTGGAGGTGCCAGAGTTCTGCTGTATCATCCAAACAGAACCTCAGCCTTGGAGCTGGCTCTGCCGGAAAGTTAAATTGCCCCATTACCTCAGAGAGAGGAGAAAGTTTAAAGTCTTCAGGTTTTTACATTTGGTTTCCTGGTGTCTGTGTTACAGCAGTCTCCATGTGTCTGCATCTGTGACCCATTTTCTGTCACTGAGATCAATCTGATTGTTCATTCACGAAAATCACAAGACCACATCGCAAAACAAATCATTTCACCTTGTATGACAGAACAAGGGGCAAATTTTATGATTGAAGAACTATCCACTGGAGATGTCGGTATTTTTATTTATTTCATTTATTTATTTATTTCATTTTTCTCATTAAGTCATGAATTTGAATATTTATTTCTGACTTTTAATAGCATCCAATTATCCAAAGAGTTAATCATGATTATTCCTTCTAAATGATATAAAAATATCATCCACTTCTAGATGTGATATAAAATAGGTTTCTGCACCTGAGTGTATGCATTTAAGAGCAGACAAGAAGAAAACAAATGCCTTATCTGTTAGAGCTATGCTAATATCCTTTCAGCACCTGCTTACAGTGGCTGCCCATAGAGCAATAAATTATGAGGTGAAGGCTGCAGGTGTGTGCTTCAGGCAACGGGGACTACGACGTTCCAACAAGCATTTTGCGTATAACCTTCAGGCAGGGCCAAGAAAAGCCTTACTTAGATTCACCACAGGATTCCTCTGATCTGTCTGGAAATGATCCCCCTGAGAGACAGCACACATCTACAGTATTAATCCCCAAGTGAATCACAATTGAAACGTATGGCCAGCACTGCACACCGGTTTCCTCAGCTGGCAGCAGATACGGCTCAGGGAAATCCTGTCATCTGTCATGGCTTTTGATTACAAAGCACTTTGATTCCACCTGGCCAGCTGAGGCTGTTGATTCAAGAGCATGTCTTGTGGTTACAAGCCCAGTTCTTTAAACACTGCGCCACGGTGTCAATCCTGTGGCATGCAACACTGTAATTAACATATATAATAAAATAATAGCACCAAGGGGCAAGTGGATCCATAGGGAATTCTCATGTTTTCAGGATCACATATTTCCATCATGATCTATCTATTGAATGATGTCTGGAAGAAGAGTATTTGTCTGGTGTGCAGTTCTGATGTATATAACTACAGGCTAGTCTTGTTCTCCATGCTTCTTCAAACAAACCTGTACTATCTTTCCATATGTATGTGTGAGGATTTAAACTTTCATTTTCAGCTTTATCAACGACTCTTTGTTATTCATGGAATAAAATGGCTTATCCTGACTTTGAACCTTCCATCTTACTTGCAGCTGTTATATTGTTATGGTCTATAAAATTATGAGGCTTAACTGAATAAGACTGAAAGTACATAGGGAGATGGTTTCCGGTATTTTAATATTTCAAGCTGATTAGTTTTGTTGATTACCACTGAAATTCCGGGAGCCTGTAAGAAAAAATATGACTGATTATTTACTGTAATGACATTAATCTTACTGATTGACTATAATCTACAGCCATTAGAATACCTGCATAAAAACAGCAGAGTGTGACTTTAGAAGAATAACAAACATAAGGTTGTATTATGTTCCTAATGGATGTATTTCCTAATGGAATGCCTATTGGTATTGGATTTTTATCCTTATCTCTGCCTGATTTGAGCAAGATCTGTTTTCATACCCTATGCAGAGGCTTTAGTTGTTTTTGGTTGCTTAGACAGCACATTTTTTTATGTTTTAAGTCAAGTCTCTAGAGCACGACTCATCCTTTCTATACAATATAAAGTATCTTCCATCATTTCTGTAGATGTATCATAGAGCACGATGATGTATTTTGTACATGGTTGTGCAGTAGTGGTTGACTTTTCATTGACTGAAGTGAATAAATAACTTTTCATGTGAATTTTCCAATTTAAGGCTGGATCCAGGTGTTTGGAGTATGAGTCTGTGTAATATAATGTTGATGGACCTATACCTAATACAGTAACATTAAAGGGACTGGGTTCAGAATGAATCAGGAACGTGTATCTGCACACTGGCACTGATTGCTACTCCCAGCATTTGGCCATTACCTCCATGTCTCCCTGAGCCCTTGTTTTATAAAGCCTTTATTTCCACAGCATGTGTGCCCATCAGATAGCATGCCATCCCCATTGATTAAGGCAAGTGTCACCAAGATCGGCCATTTAATAGACCTTTCGGAATTTAAATTGAGAAGCAAGGACAAAGTGGCTGACCAGATTGGGTGCCATTCTACTAGGAGGATGGGTTTGTTTTTAAAAGGGGTTAGACAGTCCCTTTCAATTAAAAGCTCCACTTTTTTAAGGAGCTGTTTTCAGGCTAGGGTTCTTCCAGAAGGTCAGAGTGGTTTCCTGGGCCTAACCATGAATTCACAGGGTACTAATAGGGACACAAAAGTAGAGATTGTATTAAAAGAGAGGAGGCTGAGGGTATTTGAAACAGTTGGTGGCAACTGTACATGCAGGGCCAGCACTTTTGATTTTGTTTCCGTAGGCAAGTTTTTGCATCCACCTATATGGTTTATGCCTGGGGCTGTCCCTGTGTACATGCTTTTTGTTAGGTTTCTTTTTCAGGAAGAAACTAGGGGGACTGACACTAGATGGAGGTCATTTCCTGAGGTAAATATTGAAATCCAGCCATCATGGACCTTAATATATAAAAATCCACTCCTGAGACAACAGGGGATCTCCAGTAGGGGATACCCCATAATATTGTGGCAAACAAACCCATAGTACAATGTTTTAATGCCATTACTGAAAGAAGATGCCCATTTTGCAGGATGGAAGAGACATGTTTTCATTTGTTATCAGAATCGTCTAGGTTACAGCTACTGTCTTAGAGAACTGAATGTTAAGGTTGAGGGAATGCTTTTCTAAAACATTTTATTTTTGGGGTACTGCACACGAAAGAGAGGAAAAACCTTGAGTAATTTTATTTTTGGTATAGTGACAATGGCCATTCCAAAGAGAGAAAATGCGGTTACTAGAGCAGCAGGGGACCACAGACTGTGTTGCAGTGATGAAATCCAGGAGTATATCACAGTTAAAACTGGAGTATATGTTTAATAAAACAAATGGTCATCTTTCTGAGGACAGCAGCAGTGGGCACTTAATGGTGATTTGTGTAAAGTAAATGAGACCAATCAGATGGCATTGACATGCTGAGGCTGATATCCTAACCCTTGGGTGCTGTTTATTTCTTTTTCTTTTTTTTTTTTTTTTTTTCCCTCTTTCTCAGGTGGGTTCTATTTTTGTGGGTTGGTTTTATTATGGTTGTTTCTATGTTGGTTCATTTTTTTGTAAGTACTGTATGTAAATAGTACTTTTTTCCCAGCTTTTGTTGAAAGAAGTCATAGAAACAAAGATGTTTTAAAACTCAGTCTCTCCCTCTCTCTCCAGGTGTACCTTTGTCACACAGCCAGGTCGGAGGAGGGGAGACAGAATAGGGCCAGGCACTGATTCAGCAGTTCTTCACGGGAAAGCTCTAGGACTACTATCCATTATTTATAATTCAACACAATGTATATTCAGAAAAGAGTTGTGGGGTGTGAATAAGGGGGTGGCTAAAGTAATCTCTGGGGTGGGGTGCTGTGTGTTACTTAAGGTGTGGAAAGTGGAGACCAGTCTGAGTGACACTCGGGACTTTGTCTCTGCTGCAGCCCGCGGCGATGTGCCTGCCACCACACACCTGGAGGGCAGAGTGGGGAAACATGATTGCAGTTCCAAGAAAGACTTCAGCTCAAGTTCCCACAAAAGCATGCACAAAAAAAGCATAGAATTTACAGCACACAGCTGAAAATGAGCACAACGACCCGAATCTGAATCAAGAAACTGAAAGATATTTTTCCATATTTTCCATGCATTTATGCACATACAGTATGCACCGTTGCCTTATATATACATCTTGCATTTTTAAAGTCTGTGTTCCTGTGTACACCTCCTCCTCTCTGAGGTTGATATGCATAGATTGCCAGCCATGCCACAGCAAATAGTGGATCAGACCAAACTAAAGGATCAAGCCACTTATCTCCACCTGTTCTGTGACCAAGGGTGGCCTGGCTTGTTCAGTTACCAGGGTGAGCAGGGAATTTTCTGGTGTTCCACTGTGACCCATGGTGATGTGAGTGTACTGTGGTTGATGTATCTGTAATTCACTGACAAGGTTGAGTCATACTATAATGAGTCATACTTTAACCTACATGAAAGAAAGAAAGTCCATCATAGTAATAATTCCATCTATACCGTTGAGTGCCACTTCTGAGCACTGCTAAGGCAAGAGCACAGCAACATGGTGGTTAAGTAATCCAGAGACTGGCTATGTAAACCTAACCACACACTACAGTAAGTGTTTGCCTTTTCCAATAATGCTAGCCAAAGGGAGCCCTTTGTTTGTCAGTGTTTGCTTGAAGTCAGACACTCGAGATACTAGCTTCATAAATGTCAGGCAGGAGTACATGGAAATAAGAGGTGTACAATAAAACAAAATCAAATATGGTATGGTATTTGATATTTATTCATTGTGTGGGTTGTTCCTGTGTGACTTAAATAAAATATTGCAGTTGGATTTCAGAAGGTCAACATCTTGTCGACATTCTATTCTCTTGGATGTCATCATTAGGCAAATAAATGATGAGCTCTGTAGAGATAGACAGCAAAGATATTAGTCCCAGCAGAAATGAAGATGGTAATGAGCAGCAGTGCTTTACTTGTACAAAGGTGAATGCATACTTCTTGCTGGAAGGTGGCGGTTATATTTTTGGTTAACCTTTATTTCCATTGCTTTTCCATATGGAAAGATAAAAAGACACTCATAACAAACAAAGAAACCAACACACAGGCATTTTGGCTGAATTAGCATTCATCTGTGCACCTACTTCACCTTGTTTAATGAATGCATTGTTCAATGACCTTAAAGAGCACCTGTCTTCACAATCAGGAGCACCACTGACTTTTTACTTTGAGATTACTCCTCAAATGAGCAAAGGCAAGAGTGGTGATCAGCTCAAGATTAGAAATAAACACTTACAGACTGCAATCTGACTCTGGTATAATATATAATCAACAACCGGGTCCTCTGAAGACAAAATTTAGCATTATTGAGAATATAATTTTCCAACCAACAGGAAACTATAATGTTAAAATTGCCACTACTACTACTAATAACAGTAATACTAAGAAGCATTGGTAACATCACATAACTATACTCTTGAAAACAAACACTATTAATATACAGCAATAGTAGATGATGCTTTGCTATTGCCAATTAGCTTAAGGTAGGTAACAAAATCATTCTTGAAGTTGTTGAAAAGCACTTGAAAAACACAATGTAGACTGTCTTATAGTCCAATTATTCAGAATAATCTTCTCTCTGTAGGTCTCAAAGACCAAAGAAGCTTTTTGAAAACCACTGACAGCAATACTTTGTAGTCCCCTCCAAGCTGATAGTGTCTGACCTGTCTGCCTTATGCAGTTCAACAGGAGTTCTGTAGTGTGCATAAGCCATCACTTAGCCTCTCCTTCATTTCCAGGGGTTAATGCACTACAGTCATTAGCCACCTGCTACCACTTTCTGTCAGTTTCAACTTTCTTCATAATCTGCTTTGATTTAGTCAAATAGCCCAGCACAACATTTGTTTGATGACGGAAACAAGCCAATGTGTTTACACTGTAGTGTATTCCTGCCTATTGCATGTCTCCTTTTACGCAATAAAAACTGCTGCCAGGTCAGGCAGTGGATCCTGTGTGGATTTTGTGTGTCAGGAATATGACTTCTTGATTTTGTGAAAGATGAAAATAGTAGAGTCCAAAAGTTATGAATTAAGCAAGCTTATATTAATGTGATACAGTGATTAGAGTGATTTAGAGAGTGAAATTCAGAGGATGCAGGAGGTTGATGAATTAAATTAATTTATTCTAGTGTGAGGGACAATGGTTGCTCCTACTATAACTAATGAATAGAATATTAAAAGAAATCTGAATTTGGTTTAATTGTTTTGTTTTGGGAAATATTTCACCTTTTTTCACTGTATTTTTGTCAAAATGTAAGCTGGGTAGCAAACACATTTGCAACACATTTAATCAGTATGTCTGTCTGTCAAACCAAACCTTGCTTTTTCTGCATTTAAAATAGCTTTCTGTAAGCCCAGACATATTTTATATTCACCCTGATACAATTTAGACACAGGCTCTGAATTAGATGTTTGTCTCATTTTCTGGGACCCAAAATGCAGAGAGTGCCTAAAATCCTTCCTGCAGACATTTGAAGTACTTACACTGGCTGATTTTTTTTTCCTAAAATGTATTTTTAAAACTACCTTTGCATTTAAATGACTTCTGCCACCTGTACGAGCTGCAGAGTGGGGGATGTCAACTCAAAATAGCTCTTGCTAGGAGGAGACGAATCAACCCTGCACCTTGTAGTTAATCAAAGATTAAAGAGACGTCAGCTGGAGTGTGGAGGTCTCTGAGAGCATCACTTACTTTCCTGATTAGAATTATGTAACACTGGTTAATACTGAATGCCTACTGAAAAAGTCATGAAAGCTGAAGTCAAGTCTGCAAGGAAATCACTCTAGTGCCAAGTAAAAATGTGCAGGGTAAAATGCGAGACCAGGGGAGAGTCTGACTACTGTGGTGGTTGATGCATTGGGGAAAGTGCAGGGATGCAGTGCATTGCCTTGTACACAAACAAAGCCAATCAAATTGCCTTCGGTTTGGCTGAGTTCCCAATTGCGCACGTGTGACTCATGTGACCTTTTCCTTATGTAACGGTCCATCACTCGATGTACAAGCTCAGGTTTTGGGTTGATAGATATCCTGAGTGCTACATCTTTCTGTGGGCTCTTGCGTAACCCTCTTCTGGTTCTGGGGGAACAAGAGGAGGTTGTGTGGGTTCCCTCTCCCCCCAGAGTTTCATTGAAAAGACATGCAGGACATAAGCATTGGCTATTAGCTATGTGAGCAGACAGTATTTTTGTTTAAAGGATGCAAGACTTTGTTTGTTCCATTAGGATATTTTATCCTTTCAGACCAGCAGTTGCTGAAATACTCAAAGGCTTTTGTCATGCCAGAATACAAATGCAAGAAAAAAAGCAGGGAATCTGCTTCAAAAATTAATCTATACAATGCCACGAGGAGGTAATATTATATTTTGATATGTTGATCATTTTAACAGGCCAACATAAGAACTCTGAGAAGCTCCAAGAGCTCTGAGAAAATGAGGCACATCACAGTGCATGGAAATCACTTTGAATAGGCAGGCCATTTCAAAAAAGCTGAGAATGCCACTATGGCAAAAAGCTTTGCTTAGAGTTATGAATCCTCCTCAAAACACTGAAAGCTGAAAGCACTCCACAGGGAATTGTCTTCACCTTGAAGTGAAGTGTTGTCATGTACAACGCAGCGTGGGAGGAATGGGAGTGCGCCACAGCCCCACTGTCTCTTACCGGCCGACAGTCAGGCTGGTTTGGCTGGGACTCATCCTCACTCTCAAACCAAGACACACACGCTGCGTGCCAAGGTCACATTCACTGGCGAGTCCCACTTGGCCCCTGAAACAGACAGAAGAAACTATTGCAACTTGCCTTTAGAGACAGTTTCCATAAAGGAAAGGTACCTATCCAGCAGCACGTAATGCCCTGTCGTATACAAAAAATTCTTTTAACTTTTGTATTCAACGAAAGCTCATCATTTATATTATTAAGGTTATGTATAAACAGTTAATATCGAGTAAATGAAAATATAATTTAATGAAAAGAAAAAGTGCCAAATTTAAAGTGTCAAATGTACTTTTCTTCTTTTATAGCATATTTTGCTCATCTTTAATAAAAATATGAATGAAACAGACTTGTGTATCTATCACTGATTTAGTTTTCCTTGCTTTTTGTGCCTCACACAGTAAAGTCTTCCTTTGTACACATAAAAAGTCCCTGATTCTAGACAGTCCCAACCAGACCAATCAACACCAGCAAAACACAGAATTAATGCACTGAACTGTCCCATGTTAATCAAATTTACGGGGAAATTATTGAGAAAATGTCTGACACTAAACATCATAAATCAGTTAACAGGAACAGACATATCTATATGAATTAAAATTTAATGTACATCTGTATACTTATATTGTACAGATGTACAATATACATTTTCAGAAGGTAATTAAAAGAAACAGTGGTGCAATCATGTTCACAGTCTATTTGATTTTATAAGCGGTGCAAAAACAAAAACCCAGCCATTTCCTGTCGGGGCAGATCAGGACACCCGCAGATAAAATGACTTCCTCACTGGCATGATTTCATAACCCAGTCACTAACTGCAGCTCCTTTGAGGAGAAAAGTGAGAAACCTGTTGCTTAACTGGTGCAGGAAGACTCTCTTCAGAGGAGAATGGGGAAAACAGAATTTTCTTAGAACCCTCATCTTTTGTGATATTTTGCTTCCAGTTAACAGTGCTCAAATAATACATTAAATGTGTAGTAAATGTGTAATGCTACTTAAAGGCTTGATTCATAAAACTCAACAGTAGCAGGTCCTCTGATCACACTAAACTAAGAGGCTGCAGCTGTAATGCCTATGGATCTTTTTCAGTTCTGCCATTGACAGCATTGATGTCCAGTGTTACTGAAACCTTACACTTGTCCAAAATAAACATTTAATGGCGAGTGATTTCATCATTTAGACCTTTGATCTTCTGATGCAAAACAAAGTCTTATGTGCAAAAAGAACTTTTTAACTCTCTTCTAATTGGTCCCCCTAGTTCAATGTTTGCCTGTTTGCGTTGATGACACTGTACTAACACTGTGTCTCTAACCCTGACCAAAGCACACCTCTGAGGGTAGCCTGCACCAACACACAATTCATGGTTGACATTAATTTGTGACAATCATTAACATCATTGCATAAATTTATTCATTATACACCAAGAATTGGACCAACAATTTAGTAAGAACTCACTGGAGATGTTTGCATTATTGAGACGACTGCAGCTGGCTGAGTTCATTAAACCCTAAGATCATTCCTATCTAGAAAGTATTTGGCTTATGAACTGTATACAGCTACAAAGCGTCAGGCCTTCAGTGTTCTCATCTGTCTGCATCACATCAGATTTCCTTGTTGTCAGCCTTATGGTGCCAGTGAAAGTGTGGAAAGGAAGTCCAGGCCTTGCTTTAAGGGCCACTTATATGAGTAAAAAGGGGAGAGAGTATGCTTTGGTTTGGTTTCACTGCCAGATGTAAATTTCCCTGTGTTCGCAACATGGTGTTTGCTGTGCACCCAGTCACTCTGCCAGCTGTGCAGTGAGCTCTGGAATGCAGACTATTGTTTAGACAGGGATGCTAAGAATGGTCGCTGTGTTCTGTATGTACTTTTGCTCCTGTAACTTTATTAGATGCTCTTTTGTACTCTTCCTTTGTAAGTCACTATGGAAAAGTGAAAAAAAGTAAATTGCTGCAAACGCTGCAATCTGTCAGAGGAAGTGCATCCACTCATAATAGACTAATTTGATTTTTAATATCTGGTTTATTCCTGAACAATAAAACAATCACAGTTCTCATTTTTGTTATTGTTTGATTTATGAATCACTGATTATAAATGTTGGTATAAATAGGGATATAATAGACTGAACAATTGAATGCTGAAATGCAATGATCACACAGCAATCAAAAACATTTAAAGAAAATAATGGGCACAGCCAGGTTATTAAGACTGTCCTTAAACTATTTCTCATTAAAAAAGGATTGTGCAGAAAAGTTCAAAGATCAAGGAACATTGTTTATTTTCCAAGCACTTCCAAGCAATTCCTTTGCATTAGTTACAGCCATTATAATTAACAATATCAGTATCTTTCCTCACTTTTGTCCAAAATCCAAAATACAGAATTTTTCAGATGTCTGGTTTGGAGAGTGCTTTTTTTCTTCATTTTTCAAAATATTTTTTTACAAGCAGTAGCTGTATTCTGATTTTATTCGTCTCATTCTTCTTTTCATTGCGTCTAGACGATTACGGACTCAGTTAACTGTGCCACCCCTGCCTGATCCGTCTACATCTGTTGGCTCACTTGAGATCCTGTCTACCCACGGTGATGGCAGGCAGCCCGTGGCCCTGCCTCACTCCCTGGCACTGCCTCATTCCGTACTCCTGCTTTTCCCTCGAACACTGGCTTATTCTCTACTGCTGCTTTACTTTGTAGCACCGAAACACTCTCTACAACTGTTTTACACCATAGCACTGGCTTACTCTCTACTCATATTTTACTCTGTGACGCTTTCTGCCTCTCTGCTCCTGTCTCACTCTGTACTGTACTAATGCTTCTCACACAGTGTTCCAGCTGCAGTATTTGCCTGTCTTGGTTAGGCCCCAATCATTGCTTCCTGAGTCTTGCTCTTATTTTACAGCTACCTGCATGTGTCTAACTAGGAAACTGTGCTTTTGTTCTACTCATTGGTGACCAGGCTCTCTGTATTTATTACATTGATATTTATTATATTTTACATCCTTACAAACACACGGTACACCAGAGCTGAGATTGATTCCATTTCAATTCAATGAATTCAGGACACTGAAGTCAATTCATTCAATGAAGTATATGTGTTTTAACAAATAAATGTGCAAATCCTTATCACATCTGTGTTACATTGATGAAAATCAACCATACATTGAAAATCAACAAATACAGATGAAAGGCATCTAAACATATATACACGTTATATGTTATACATGCTGTACACATTATATATGTACTACAGGAATGTCACATGTAGATATAGAGTGCTTATTGATGACGGCTGTTTGCCTTGTTACTCTGAGGAAGAGGCTTGTGTACTAACTCGCCTTCCCTGGCAGAAGCAGCATGTGGTCCTCATGATGGGTATTTCTGCTTTGTAATTAAATATAGAAAATTGAATAGATATAGATCAGCAGACGGCAATGCAGACACTCAAATGTCAGGAGCTGTGACTGGCTCCCATCCTTCCTGTTCTCTTCAAAGCAGCATTCTAGTTTGATGTGTATTCAGATGGTGCATTAATGGGAAGTGCGCTTTTCTCCTTTGTCATAATAAGACAACCTTCTATTCGGTGCATTTGTAGCTTGCTTTTTTGATGTGAAGAGGTGTCAGTTGCAGTTAGTAAAAAATGCTTTTCGTTTCATCAAGAAGTGCAACTTTTCAGTCCTGTGAGACACACCATGCACAAAGCACCTCCTGCTGAAATTAAAATGAACACTGAGGACCTGTCATTCAGCATACCGGTTGGCTGGAGCACGATGATACACATCATCAGTGGAGAAGCAAAATGACAGCAACGACTTTGAGAAGTTGGCAGACATGACACATATCCTGCAAAATGTACTAATGTACAGATTCCTCCACAATACCTAGGCTTACAGTACTGTTCTTATGTTGATTCCTGTGTTGGAGATCACTCTCAGCAGGGGAATCATGACTGAATGCTTTTTGTCAAGATGTAAACAGTCAAAGAAAAAAGAAACCACTTGGAGGCAAATGGGCAGATGTCCAGATCCATTCATATGATTCTAACTAGAAGGGAGCTGAGGAGTCTCTTCCTAATGGTTACATGGTATGAAACTCTACTCAGACCTCTCAGTGGGGAATTAAACATCTAGAGGTCATAAAAAGGACGTTTCCTGTACACACCCATGTTGGGTCAAACAGGGAGAGGCAATGCCTTTTCTGATGTTGTCTGAGGCAAGGGAAAAATGGATCAGAAAACATGTAAACAGAGCAAGTCACAAAAGGATGCCAGTGAACACTTCCCACCCCTTATGAACAGCTGTTATGCCCAAATAAATAAATAAACAGGCGATGGCATGAATAAAAGAACAAGAGGGCTACTTCTGAAGTGATTACTTTGTTATTCCCAGTCAAACAGATCAAATCCACTCCTCCCTGCCAGAGGAAAAAGCATTGCTAATGCCAGATCTCTGCCCTTGCCATGGACACCTGGGTACCCACTTCTTACAGCCCACAGATGAAAGAGGGTCAACCACAAACAATGCAAAGGGCAAGCGGTGCATGGAGAGAAGGGAAAGTTCCATGCAGAGGAGCAGGTCATGTATTCATCAGGTCAACAAAACAACACAGAGGTGTCTGGTGTTTTGAGAAACAAACAATCAAGTATAAAACATACCAAAATACGGTTTAGGATCAAGACAATCTGCAATAGGTTTAACATGCATCTTATTTCAAGAGGCCAGAGTTTTGCCTGTTGGGATGTTTCGAGCACAGTCAGTGAACTGTCTCCTTAGGAGTGTAGAGAAGCTGGCCTCCACTTCTCTCATAAATGAGCCAAAAGCAAAAGGTTAAAAACCAATCATTTTAAAATCCAGACAACAAAACCAGCCTATGCAAGCTAACAGCAGGGACAAAGTGAGCCTTCCCTGCACCCCAGCCACACCTGTATTTAATCACCTTTCAATTAGTCAGGTGTGACTCGTTACCCAATAGGCTGGCTCCCCAAACAAATTGCCAACATGTACACCTAATTACAAATTACTGACATGCAATTGACAATTTACAATTAGCATTTTGTCCAGGCAAGAGGTGGTAAAGGCTCTCCTTCACAAGGAAATCAGAGGTTCTATGGTCAGTAGCTGTTCAGCTGGAGAAATTGTGGAACATGGTTTGTGTTCATCACTTGTACATTAAAGAGGGAGAGTTCCCCCTTCTTATGGAAAAATGGAGCTTTCTTCACTGAAAATCTAAACGTCATTACGGATCAAGACACCGGATTTATGAAGGTATCTTGTATGTTTTACTGTACTCTTACAAAAGAGAAAAAGCAAATATAGTTTTATTTTTATGGCTTTTGTATAATCAGACTCATTTATAATATAGCAATATAATTTACCTGTGAAAATAGCACTCTGTGCCACAATGCTGACATAGTTTGTTCTTCTCAGGGCATTAACCTTGAATTTGTTCTCTTTCCCCGTAAGCTCTATGTTGAATTATGGTCCCTTTTCAGGTTACAAAGTTCATTTGATTGAGTTGAACAAAGTCCACAACATTCCACAATCTAATGCCAGATTTGTCGTTTCCTTTGTATAACAGCCCTTTCTCAACACCGCTTTAGGTCTCTCCTTAGGATGGTATGTGCTGTTTCCTTTGGCTCTATGCAACATGTTGTTATGAAACTAATGCAAATAGGCTATGTCAATAGCTAAAGGCAGCAATCACTCAGGTTAAATCAGGTGAAATTCATTTTTGGCTTCTAAATACTGTTACAGTTTGCCAGGGTACAAGAGCAAAGTTGAATGTATCACATAAATCCGACCACCATCAGCTTAACCTTAGTTTATATGTGGTTCCATGAAAGCAATGACTCATAGGAAGTTGCAGAATATGTGCAATCAATTAAATCCCCTCTCTCACATCATCACATCGGCATCTGAGTATTTGTTTAAAAGCCAAGGTTCTTTAAACTACACCATTCATTAAATAATCAGATGCAGCTGGTATGACAATTCATTAAATCTACGTCAAACAAATGCAGGGTCAATGAAGAATGATATTTTATGAGATTACTGTGTTGCTATGGAAATGTGACACAATATTTATTTATTTATTTTTCATAGAGTTGCTTACCTGTACCAGCTAGAACCATTTTATGGAAGTTTTTTCACACCACTTTGTTTGCCAGACTTCACAGCATTCATTGGTTGTGAGTTTTACATTTCAATAGTTGCGCCAGACTTTGTGCCTAGACTCCAATAATTGTCCACACGTGTTAAAAAGATATTATCGAAAGAGATACAGTTTCATACAGAATGTACTTCAGGTATTGAATGTGAGATATCTAGGCAAGACTGATGTTGTCAAGGGGTTTATAATTATGTTAAAATCACAATTCAGATGAACACAGAGCTGAATGCTGAACATTGCCTGGTATTTCAGGTGAATTTTTAGACTCTGCTTCTATCCATCTCATCTTGTCAGACAGACTGGTGCAGTGTGGCTGGGAAAGGCTCTTTGTAGAGTGACTTGTCACCGTATGCTCTCAACATATAAGCTCCAAACACCAACACATTGATAAGGTATCCATTGGCTCACCCCAGCAGCACTGACCTGACAGGGTAAGTGGATCCAACTGGCCCTCTCAGACATGTAGATGGCAATATGCGCCACCAGCACAGAACACTTAATGATTCTCTAGGCAGAAGTATAGAGAAATATGTGGTGTCATTTGTTTAAATCAATTAATGTTGCAATGGCAAAAGTCCCAAATCTCTACCAATAATTGTGACACATACTCCCAGATTACTGCTGGTTGACTACCCACAATTAACACTGACATTAGATGAATTGGGTATCACTGTGGGATCACTAACGCCACCCAATGCCATTAGACAAAAAAAACTCCATAACACTATTTGCTGAAGAAATACAATACATAATTACTGTATAATGAGACAGGAAAAACTCTTTTTCAGACACTTTTTAATTGGATAAGAATTTACATTTCATATGGCATTTGGATTTTAAGCATCATAACAAACAGTTAAAGTTGCCCTACTACTTTAAGTCTGGATGAATCACATTGGCAAAAAAGAACAAACAAATATATTAAAAAGAGTATACATCAACATGGTTATTTTGCATTGCCAAAACCAATGTTTTCATTTCATCTCTGATGAAAGGATATTTCATTGTGTCTGTCTTTAATGCTTTTTTCATGGATCAGCCAGTACACTGGCACAAAAGGCTGTTTTGTTCCATTTTGTGTAAAAGTGAATGAAAGCCTTTTTTTGTTGTTATTATTGAAACCATTTTTATGCAGCCTCAAAGCCCTACATTTCTGCTGTGCATAGATCAATCTGTGGCAAACTTTACTTTGGTACTTTGGAGCCAAATACTCGCAGAGTTCCAGCCCCATGGCATTCTGAGTGCCCTTGCTGCTGACATTCTGTGCACTTTACATTTCTTTGAAAAGTCTGCCATTTCAAAAGCACCCCGTAGTCCTTCATGATTGATATTCTGCATTGTATGAGCCGCCTTCTGGGAATCGCTCACGGCTGCAGTCACACCCTAGGTGAAATCACGCTGAAGTTGAGAATCCAAAGCACTTCCAGATGTTCCGCAACAGGTCAGCCCTGTTCTCATAAACACCACAGTTTTGCTTTTAGGAACAATGAAAAAACGAAATTCACTTTCAATTCCTTTGAGACTATGGTGAACATAAAAAACAAGTGCACAGTATTCCAAGAACATTCATCCAGTACAGACATGGTGGTGGCAGGTCGTCAGGTCGTCATCACTCTTAAGAACCTTGAGAGTATAGTGTTCACAGTACAACAATTGTGAATGATGAATGAAAAGCGATGTTGGATCATCACATTGCCTGCACTTGGCCAAAGAAGAAAGATAAATGTTTATTGCTAAATAACAGGAATGACATGCATTTAGCAGACACTCTTATCCAGTGTAACACAGGTTACAATTTTTTTACCTGTTACCCATTTATACAACTGGATGTTTACTGAGGCAATTCTAGGTTAAGTACCTTGCCCAAGGGTACAACAGCATTACTCCAGCAGGCAATCAAACTGGCAACCCTTTGGTTAAAAGTCCTGCTCATTTCCACTATGCTACACCACTATGCTAAACTATGCAAAATCTAAGCATGGGTCTCCACTGTCATTGATTATTGTAGTCCTCTCCACTCTCCTCCTCAGATTCCCAATTCTTCACCTTTCAGCTAATGTCTGGAAGAGGGCATTATCATATTGAGTTAGCCCTTGATCATGTGTTAGAGGTACAGCCTCACAGCATTTATCATGCCTACAAATGTACCATTCTAGCATGGAATGTGCACAATATAATAAAGTAACAACTAGCAAGTAACTTACTATCATTTTAGAACATTTTTCACTTGTCCCCTACATCTGCAGTACTGACAAAAGCCTCTTTAGAATGGAGTTTAATAAAAGGGAGCTAAAGAGTATTCATTACAATACCATTGCAGAGAGCAACAGTTAAAGTTATAATTTGTTAACCACAAAAACAGTAGATACTTGAAGCAAACATTTAAAACATTTCCCTTTTGTAGGCAATGTGGACAAAATGAGAGGAAATACTTGACTTTATTTATTCCCTTTTGATGATCACTTTGAATTCTGCATGTAATCAAAAACACACTTTTGCAAAGTTTGCATAGACCTCATGACAGACAACATTATGCAATAATATACAAAGCAGATAGGAAACACTGCATCACGGCTATAAATAGCTAGGCGTGCTCCATGGGATCGCAGCTGCAGCAAGCTTTGAAATATTGTCCTTTTCATATTTGATAAGCCATTTGCAGAAGACTGACAACTTGTTTTAAATCAGCTTCCTCAGCTCTGACTCATCGGTCCCACAGGAGGGCCTAACCTTGGGAACAGCTCAATGGAGCTGCCTCATTAACAGATTTACAGCGCAGTAGAATAGGGAGTAATGGCTTACCTGACATAGCCGTGCACAATAGGCCGTGCTCCTGCCCGTTGTTTTCAAAAAGCAAACAAACACATGCTCAGTCAGTGTTGGCACAAGCCAGTCATTGACTCAACCTGTAATCAATATAATATTTGTCTATGTTGTGCAACTGAGTGGACGGCAATGATTCTTTTCAGGAAAAGAGGTCTAATTTAAGGATCTTGTTGACCAGCTTAGAACATTGCATTAATGTATGTCCAGAGACAATTTTGGGAACACTAAATTAAGCTGCACATACACGTCTGTAACTACATATATTAGTCACAAGAGGTTGTTACTCTGTAACTGTGTTGTAGCCAATATGGAATTAAACTTATTAAACAGATTCTTTAACATGTTATTAATCACTGCAACATGTTAGTAATCATTATATAAATACTTCAATGTAGTTATACCGTGTAACAGTGTATAGTCTATTGTGCCTCTTTGTTATGTCTGTATTTATTATGCTGCGTAATTACTTTCATGTTACCCTTTTATATTAGCATGCTAAAAATGGGAACAAAAATGTTTCATGATGTAGTTACAGGTGTGTATGTGCAACTTAATGTAAAGTATTACCAAAGTTTAAGAACCAGATAGAATGGAAACAAAAAACCTCACACAGTATAAACAATGATGTTGCAACCTGTTGCAATGGTTCAGCGTGACAGCTCTTTAAATACTCCTCAAGGAAAAGATACATGTGCAATAGCCAGATGGACAAGAACTTCTGCAAACAGGATGAATTATACCTCTCAATGTGGACTCATTAACTCTCCAGAGAAACAAATAGTAGATAAAATCTGGACAAAAGGATCTTAAACAATTACATCCACCCGAAAGGTTTCTGTGACTAAATTTATTTTGACATCACCTGCCATACTGAGAGACACTGGGTGACATGACATGATGTCACCAGTAGGAAAGGAAAGATGGTAAGCATGGGTTTGCTGTGTCTGGCTCTAAATGTATTAATATAACGGTTTCAAATTTACCTCTAGTTTGCATAGTTGTCGGTCATTCAATTAAATAAAAAGTTAGACCACTGACAAGATTATTTTTTCCCTTACCAGGATTACCAACAAATTCAAGATGCCCTTGTCCCAGTTAAATCATCACACTACAAATGCAAACCATAATAAGAATAATGCTGGGAATGCAATCCCGCTTTTCTGTTTAGTGTACATCTGTTGTGTTAGCGGGGTGCCAGAATTAAGTACCACACACCTAAATTTATAAATATATCTGTGTGATGAGTTCCTGAAGGGATGATCTATCAAGACACAAATAAATTAGCAGTCTGATTTAAAGCTCTAAATATAGCCAAAAAGTCTTTAAAAGTCTGTCAGCCTGTGATTTAACCTCCCTCCTACGCGATAAAATATGTAAGATAGTTAGACAGTGGACATAATGATCTGCATGATATGCATATGTGAGGAGTGAAATGATGAATTCTACCACACTGCGCAATGACCCTGTTGGCATGGTAAGTGTGGTGAATGGTAAATGGTGAAATGACACTTGTACACCCAAATTAAAACTGGCAGGAAATGAAGTCTGGAAGTAAATGTCTGTCTTCATACAAAAGAAACATTTAAAAAACTAGAATCCAATTAGGAGTGTGAATCATTTTATTAGTTAAGCTGTGTGGGTAGGAATGTTATTAGTCCATACAAGAACAGTGGCTCTCAACTTATGGATTAAGACACACTAGTCACTCATTCGAAAAAAAAAAAAAAAAAAATCACACATTTTCAACAGATGCTCAAATTAGTCAAATGAAACACTGTGCTTGTTGGTTTAAATGAATTCATCAATGGGTAAAAACCTGACATATAGTGTATAGATTATGCTCTGTCCCTTACGTGAGCACATATTTATATTTGTCCGGTTAATGGGCTACTGTCTCATGAGCAGTGGTTTCAGAAAATGTATTTCGTTATAGATGTGTCATGAGCTTGGAAATTTTGGGAACCTCCTAGAATGAATAATACATGTAAATCATCAGTTCATAGGCATTTACTTTCACAATAACTGTTTGCCAAGTCAATGGCAAGACACTGCATTTTGTGGATTCGACATACAATCTCAGTCTGAGCTACTCGCATTTGCTACTGTCTAAATGAAAGTTCATTATTTTAACAAATTGATTATTTATGTAGCATTTCAAGGCAAAGCTTCCCAGTCAATCTTTGACTAATAATACAGTCACTCCGTCCTTCACATCAGAGATGGGTCACTATAGTTTTCAGGCAGAAGATGCGCAGGTTTCAAACATGCATTGTAATTATATGTTGACTAACAGATGCCCCTATTTTCTTCTCAGTTCACCGATTAAGAATGGGAATGAAACCCTATTTACCTTGTAGCCCCCAAGAACTGAAAATGCCAGAATGAAGCACAAAATAAAAAGCATAACAATAGGGAATAATGTAGTTCAATCTTCAATCAACTGTATGAAACAAAGGGGGGTTACAGTACATAAGGAAGCAATTAAAATATCAAGGAAACACAATTTTGTACATTCTCCATGGAAATATTTAGTCATTTCAAAATTAACATCTAATAAGCAGAATATTACAGCGAACACTGTAAAGTTTCCTTGGGAAAAAAATGAAACGGAGCAAAACAAACAAAAAAAAAACATCACAGAGTACGTACGTACTGACTCTTAAATGCCACAGGGGAGAAGATAAAAAATAAATAAAGAGTCACCGACCCTCTGACTCAGATTGATGAAATTCCCATTAACACGCTCTCTCCCTCCTGAGCGCAGCACTTCTATTTCTGTACATTCTAATTCTGCTCTTTGTTCACCTGACATGAATTATCCCACGCAAAGCTGCTCATCCACATTATTAATTACACTGGGCAATTTATAGGTCTTTATGTTAGTTAGAGTATTACCTATATGTGATGCTTTTCAAATGCATGCAAAAAGAAGCAAGTAAATGCACCACAGTCTCACGATGGAACATGTACAGTTCATTTAATTAGAGTAGACTTCCTTACTCCCTATCATTCCGGGTCTGTTATGCATAATCAGTTTCAGGAAATGAATGTCTCTGCTAAACTCCCAGTGTCCCTCCACTGCCAGCATGGTGCCATTTGACAGACTGAGAGGCATTTCAATAAATTTCAGTCCTTTTCCTCATACCCTAGTACCAGGTGCTACATACTGCAATTTATTTGAGCCAATTGCAATCAATCACAAAAAAGAACACAGTTAACTTATTTTAACAGAAATAAATGTATACATTTCGGCTCAGCTGTATTAAGACACACATATTGTATACATACAATAAATGTGTGTAGATCTTTAATTAATATTAAAATAAAATGAAAAATTCTTAATTCGAATGGCAAGCTGCAATATGAGACTTCAGAGTAAAAATAGCCTGCGAACTCAGCTTTAGTCTTTGATAAATGTCACGTTTGTTGACACTATGCTACTCTAAGAGGTCTGTTACTTCATTATATAACAAAGAGCTTTCAATGGGCACAAGGATCTTTCACAGCATTGTCGGCCCATGTGGATAAGGTTTTGGAAATGGGGTGACATGTGTCATTTTGTTATCAGCTATTCTTTGTGTATCTATCCTTTATTATGCATCTCATTAAATATTGTATAATAGGGATATTTTTATATTACTAGTTTGTTACAAGTGTACAGTATGTGAAGCAGATGATCTCGATTTCTGTGAAACAGCATGCTAAAAATCAGGGGTGCTAATGGAATTGATTAATCAGTCAGATATGAGACAACAGGTAATGTGTCCATCTTGAAAGTGAAATAACATTAAAAAAATTATTAATGACACTAATCCGATATTGATGTCACTCCACAAAGTCATACAAGCCTCAACAAGCCAGACAAGAACTATTATACTATACACCTGAAACAGCTTCACTTATTTCCCACACTAGTAGTTAAGACCTGGATTTATTATTCATTTTATGAATTTACACACATGTTCGTATACGGTTATCCCAGATACATCTCCTTCGAGCAATATATCACCACATGAATATGAGCAGAGCATCAACATTTCGTTGGTGGCACGCGTTGTTTTCTTGTGCGCATGATCTGTGCAAAAGGCACAGTGAGGAAAAGCCTTACTTCGGGTTTTCATGTGAGGTAGTCATAGCAGCGGAGGAACACGAACAAATACATGCCCTTATATTGGAAAAAAGAACTATAAGGACGTGTGATGTCCTGTGCGCCTGTGATTCCGGCATTTCTAATATAAGAGCAACGGAAAGAGCACTCATCAAGTTGGAACATTACAATGGGGCGCAAGGGCGCGGGATCGTCGAATTCAGCACGCTGGACAGTTCCATCAGAGGGCTGAGTTGACGAATCTTGCAAGGAGTTAAATTGTCCAACGAGGAATGAGGTGTTGAGAATGCGCTGCAGAGGATCATGCGGGAGATAATGTACAGATCTCGACAAACGCCAATAAACGGCTGGTGAAATTTTGAATTGAGAGATGGACTTGGCAGAAATTCTCTTGGCGTTGTTTATTGTCGTGGTCGCGATTGTCTCATTGTTATCGAACTTACTGGTGTTGCTATGTTTTGTGCACAGCGCCGAGATCCGCAGGCAAGTGCCGGGCATATTCACCATGAACTTATCTCTCTGCAACATTCTTATAACGATTTTAAACATGCCATCAACATTACTGGGGATTATAAAAAACCAACAGCCTTTTGGAGATTGCGTATGCCACACTATAAGCTTTCTGGAGACTTTTTTGACTGCAAATACTATGCTGAGTATGGCAGCTCTAAGCATAGACAGGTGGATCGCTGTAGTTTTCCCACTGAGTTACTCCAGTAAAATGAGATACAAGGATGCGATAATCATGGTGTGCTATTCGTGGCTTCATTCCCTCACGTTTTCTCTCATCTCTCTGCTTTTTTCTTGGGTTGACTATAACCGCATATACGCGTCTTGCACCTTACATTTAAACGAAGAGAGCGAAAGGATAAAGTTCACGGTGTTCACCATTGTGTTCCACGCAACAAGCTTCATGCTTTCCCTCCTAATATTGTGTTTCACATACCTAAAGGTTTTAAAAGTAGCGCGGTTTCACTGCAAGAGGATTGACATAATAACCATGCAGACCCTGTTTTTGCTGGTTGATATTCACCCAAGGTATTTAAGCAAATTACTTTTTGTGCGTATTAAACCAGTAATGTAGAAATACGATAGCTTCAGAGACTAATGTAGTACCATGCCATTTTTAGGTATGCTATTCTAATGTTGCAGGTGAATTTACTGCTGGTTGTTTGTCTTCCGAAAGATATACATACCCCAAAGGAAGCTGCATCTTACTGTACAGATTGTACAGCTATTGCATGTTATAGACGTAACGAATGGAATGTGACAACCCTTTGCAGTCACTTTTCTCTGGAGTAAATTAATGTGGCTGTAAAGTAACATGTCTTCATGTAAGAGTGATAATATGCACGTGTTTTTATTATACACCGCAATGACATTAACGTTAACACCTCATCATGAATTTCTAACGCCACTATCATTTCTAGTGTCAAACAACGTTGTCTCGCGGAGCAAAAAAGGAGGAAACAACGTGCAACCAAGAAAATAAGCATTTTCATTGGATCGTTCATAGTCTGTTTCGCTCCTTATGTTATCACGAGGTAAGTGTATTTCTTGATGTCAAATAACCCTTGAAACACTTTTTGCCTTAGAATGATGTTTTCCAATTTGACGATATTGCTACACAAGGAGGTGAAGATTAGATGTGTTGAGAAAACAGAAATATTCGCAAATTGTACACACATTGTTTCTAATAATAGGCCTACTTTCCAGTCAACACTACACCTTATCCCTTTTATGTGTTGATATATACAATGAATTGTGGGCTATGAGTCATGCTTCAAAGAAGACATCACTTGTTCTTTTTGGATTGGGCCATAGGAAATATAGTTCAATTACCTCAGATGAGTCAGATCTAGTGCATGTATCAGTTCTAAGCAATATTCTATATTGTTTTACTGTACTGGATGTTTAATGCCATGTGTGCAAGAGGCACTAGAAGATTTTGACATTCTCTTTCCAAACTTCCCATATTCTTATTGCTTAAAGCAGTTTTCTTTTATTTATTCTTATTTCTTTTACACATTCTAGACATGGGTGACAAACACTATATGAATTAACAATGTAGACACAGAAGCCTAGACAGGTTTTCATCCAGTGTGACTGTGAAACTAGATCAGTGACCTGAAGCTATGAAAGTTGAAACCGTTTCTAAAATGAATCATTCAGTTAAACTGCTTGTACTGTACATTTTGGGCCCCTGGAACTCTGGGATGGACTGAGTGTACCTGAGCCCCTGGTGAGTTTGGTAATGCCCCACCCCTTCCTGTCTGCAGGCTGACCGAACTCCTTCCATTTGTGGGGATTAACCGACACTGGGGGATTATGAGCAAGTGTCTGACATACAGCAAGGCCGCGTCCGACCCCTTCGCCTACTCTCTCCTGCGGCAGCAGTACAAGAAGGTCCTGATCAACATAGTCAACAGGCTGCTGAGGAGGGACCTGTACCCTTCATCTGGACACAACAGCTCTTTAGACACTGAGAATGACTACTGCCTGCAGAGGATTAGCTAACATAGTGCAGCAGGACCACAGCACAATGTCTTTTTACCAAGAACACTTCTTTGAGAGAGCATTCAACACTGGAGATTTTAATATGTGTGTGTCCTTCAGAGGTACTTATCCCAGGCTGTTCAAGTAAACAAGGACCCAAGAAGAGCATCTGTGACTCACAAACCAAGCCAAATGGAGGGATTGTACCAAATCTATTAATGTTGCTGTGGGGCATTAACCAGTGAGTTAATGGAAATGTAAGCAGAAGGAACATGCAGCTACAGACGCAATACTCATATCAAAATGAAGTGTTTAGTCGGCAGAGTACTGAGTTACAATAGTGGCTGATGTCATACTCTAGATTGGTGTTAGTAAAGGTGTGTGTTGTGCTGACTAGCCAGCTTTAGAAGCAAAATTACAAGGTGGTCCTCTGGAACAGAGAGCTGACATTGTCATACATGCTAAGAAATAGCTAAAGCCACCTCCTGGCTTGAAGCCATGCCCTCTGAGTGCACAAGAGACATTGAGGGCATCAAGGCCACTTCCTTAAGTGGAAATATGTGTTCAGCTCTACAGGGGATACCTCAGGCTGTGGAGCCTGCCCAGAACAATTCTTTTATCATGTTTGATTTGGACTTTGTAGAGCTCCTTCTCGATTGTTCACAATGTTATTTCAGTCACTACATATTAATGCACTTTGTCATTATTTCAAAAAAGAGCCAAAGGCAAATATCAGTTTTTATTTTGAGGTCGGAGCTTTCGTCTTAACTGAATGTACTGCCAGATTCTTTTACTGAAATGTATTTGTACTATTTTATTTTGCTGAGAAAGTGAAATGTTTATAAAAATTATATTTATATATAACATTTAGGCTACCTATTTTGCACTTCACAAAAATATGGTATGTATTAATTAGATAACTATTTTATCTTAAAAAGGAAGAATGAGGAGAAGGAAATATTTAGTAAAAGAATGTCTTTACTGTTCAAGTGCTTTCAGCTATATTGTGTCAGTGCCAGATTTTGTCGATAAATTATTGGTTTTACAGTGTTATTATGCCCAGAAGACTTTCTCGCAGTATTTTCCCAGTTATATTTCAGGCTGAATACTTTGTAAGTACACATTCAATGTGGATCATTCTGCAAAATAGTTTTTGTGTTTTTTATGTGTGAGTGAATTCAATTGTGAAATTAGTGCAATAAAGCTGAACAAATATTAATGATTCTGACCTGTCTCTAATCACTTTGCCACACTTTAGGAATTATTGTGCTTGTTGTCGTTTGTTAATTTAGTGAGGTCTAAGAAAGAGTTATGGGAAATTCAGTATTACCACCTATGAACACATGCATGTGCACATGCATATACACATACAGACACACACACACACACACACACACACACACACACACACACACATACAGACACACACACACACACACACACACATTTGCTACATTGAATAATAGGCCAAAACTTAATCTCTCTCCTCTTAATTATCACTGTCAGCAGCAACCAGTTGGAATATGTAATGCAGGGGGAACTGCTAATTCAGAGGTAATAAATCAACTTAAAAAACTGATACTAAAATGAGCTAAGTAGCCATATCCAGGGTGACAATCCAATGAGGAAAATCTACATTCTAGGTCTGGCTTCAACTGAGACATCAACGGATTAGCAACTGATGAAATCAAAGTTTATGTTTTACATGGCAACACACTACACTTGCTTGTAATATTATTTATGTGTAGAACAACCGAGAAGCACACTGCTGAGAAAATAAAGGGGAGACTTCCGCTAAAGGCAGAATCACTGTTCTGGCATGTAAGCAAACAGCTGTCACATCCCCATGTTCATGTTTCATGTTAAAAGCCTTTAGTACATCGAAACAAAAATCCCTTACTACTTCATTTACCTATGCAGATTGCATGACGTGGTCAACCAGTAATTACTGATGAAGACAGAGTGTCAGACACAGTAATACAAATTGCGCTCTTTACTGGCTCAATCATGATGACCTGTGTTAGAAGAAAAAAAAATGACAGAGTAGAATGGATGCAACGAGAAACATAATAAAACCATGGCGATGAGGTCATTATGGCATTAAAAGGAACAAACCACGAGTTTTTTTGGTTTTGAGAAGGGACTTTATTATATTCGTGTACAAGGAAGGCGCACTGCGTGTCAAAGCCATCGCACTGCAAGACTGTGGTCCAAGGACAGCTTTGCTGAGAATGATTTAACTTCTCCCAATCCACCAAAAGCCTTTCCAAAACGGTGCGAAAGCAAGCATGACAACGGAGAGTCGGCGGGCTGTTAGTAGCAAGGCTCTGGCAAAGCATCAAATGAAACTTCTGCAATAATATGACTGAGGAGAGTTGTTTCGGGGAATTACATGGTTAGAAACGTCCTTCAGCTATGGATTCAAAGTAAAAATGATGCGTTTACACGTTAAAACATTAAAAGCTATAAAAAGACAGGTGGACTGTCACATTAAAGCATACAACATCAACTTGCACATCACGGTCCAGCATTTACAGATAAAATAATCACCAAAAGTTAAAAAGAAATTAACATTAGTTTAACGACACTTAAAATCTGATAGAACGTTTCGGTGAGGGAAAAGGCTTGCGTAGATTTTGTAAATTTTGCATTTAAAAAATATTAACAAAAAATTGACGCAAGCTGCCTCTGTTCTTGTGCTCCCCGTCCAACACCCATAAGTCTTCTGTAATTTGATAGTCGACCGTAATACGTGTAATAAACTCACTTTTCAAGGGAAGCGCTGTGAACTGAAAGTTTCCATACTAATTAAAGCGGACAGAGTACAGAACTGCCACATCACAATGCATATGGAGTATAAACGGATCAAAATGAACTCACTTATTTTTGCCTTACATGTATTGGTTACAGTTGTCTGGTGTGCACCACGGCGTTGCGAACCTGGAGACGAAATCTTAGGTAAAGTATAAGTGTTTCAAAACTTCACAGCGCATTGGCTTGTTATGTAGTTTTACTCAAGGAAATGACAGAGGGCAACATCAAAATGAGTTGTAGAGTTCATGCTGTATGCGAATTTTGCACTTGACATGGAATTATAATTATATGTATTGATAATACATAGTCTTTTATCCAAATGCAAAAACTGTAGTCTTGTTATGTACCTTGTGACGATCAAAATGGGGTGGTTGTTATTCACATGCACTCCTCTAATAAAATCAGCTGCGCAAACAATGTAGCGCGTGTACGTGTCGCATGAATGCGGTATTTTAGAAAAAAGTGTCGCCGAGTCACCATAGTACGTGTCCCCATTCACCCTATTAACTGAAATTAATGGGAAAAACATTATGACCGACTAGTATAAATAGCTGGTAGATGCAACAGTAATTATTCTGGAAATGGCACTTAATGTAACTACATCCTGTCCAGAAGGGTAAAACTTAGTAATCCCGAAATGCGTTGTGTTGGCAGATTCTGTTTCTGTAATTACTTGGAGGTATACTTCAGAAGCAACGCATCATGTACTGTAGACTGTGCAATGACATTGACATATTCGCAATGGGCAGAAGACAGATTAGGCATACTGGAAAATAAGTAAGTAAAATGAGTGTCACAGAGCTGCGAAGCATAATTATGTTAAACATATCCAAGAACCGCAAGTAGGGCCTACTTTGAAAACGTTGTGTTGCTGTACAGAACATGATTTATTGCGCTTTAGCAATACAAATAACAACAATAACAAAACATTTTATTATTTTGTGTGTTTACATAAAGATAAAATGGGAGAGGTTTACATGATCAAGCACTGTACTGCCATCTAGTGTTACATGTAATACTTTACATGCACCTCTCACGCATTGTGTTGTTTATCGTGCAGGAAGATGCAAAGCCTCTGCTGAAGAGAGAGGTAGGTTTTGCTTTTGATGTTAGAATTTAAAAGGTCCGTTATCAAATGTATGCGTTGCATCACTAACAAATGAACATTACATTACATGTTGAATAATGGGTTGAACATTTAAAAATAAAAAAGTGAACTTGGGTTTCCAGAAAATTGTAGTGAAGCAACAGTACTTATACAGTTTGAAAACTGTCAGTCTGTGCTGTGTTTATTTTAGAAGATTTCTGATAGACAAATTTAAGTGATTGGAAAGTGTAGTAATGACGGCAACTCAGAGGAGCTTGCTTGCATTGTGATCATCTCCATTATTGTTCTTGCTAAAAAATTTTGGAATCATATCTGGTACAAAATAACAATAACACAAAGTAACCCATACCTCCTGTATCTCTTTCACTGGAGATTATAATGATGGGTTATATCTATGGTCTGTCAGCTGGAATGCATTGCCTAACATGCCAGCATTTTTGAATAATCAGACATTGCAAGATTTTGGAATGTGTATCTCAGAGAAGGTACTGGGGAAACAGAGAGTGACTGAAAAATATGAAGAAATGTTGCATGAAGGGACTTGCATGAGTTTTATATTTTGGCATAGGCTCCACTATAACATCACAGAACTAGGGAAAGGTTTCACATTCCAACATGGTAAACCTCCTGTACTCATTTTATTAGACTTGAAATATTTGTTTACCTTGGTATTGTGTCAAGGAAGGACATTTTAGATTACATGATACTACAAACCATAATTGATGAAATTACCATAAATGTTGTTTTAAAAATATTTTTAAATTGTCCCTTAATAGAGGCCTCAAATAAAAGCATTAAAAGCTCACTTTCCCTCCCTTTTGCTGAGCATGATTTGTGTTTGTCCGCTCCTGGGGGAATCAGCCAAATGCACGGACATAGTGATGGGCTACTGCGACGACATGCCCTACGCCAAGACCATTTTCCCTAACATTCTGGACCACAAGACCCGTGCGGACGCCGAGACGGGCACGGAGTACCTGCTGCTGAGTGTCGTCCACTCCCTGCTGAACGGGGAGTGCACGCCGGACATCCGCATGCTGGGCTGCTCTGTCCTGGTGCCGCGCTGCGAGAAGGACAGGATCGTCAAGCCATGCCGGAGCACCTGCGAGGCGGTGCGCAAGAGCTGTGCGCACGCCTTCGAGGGCATTGAGATGGCCTGGCCCTACTTCCTGGACTGCGACCGCTTCTTCGTCAGCGACGAGGAAGGGTGCTACGACCCCCTGGAGGGGCTGAGAGGTATGGCCCAGACAGAGGTAGGGTTTGGGCTGGCAAACTGTGGGATTTTAAGATAAGTGGATAGGATTTATTTCATTTGCATTCCATCAATGCAGTTTTGCTTGTGCATTCTCAATTGGCTGAACCAGCACATCCATTGTGTTTGGCTGGTCCATGACTGGGTTTAACCTGCCTGTATCATCTGTTGAGGCTTTTGAAACAGCTGAACATTGAAATTGTTTCCCTCTGCTGTACAGCTGTGACTCAAGTAACAGCAGACAACATAAGTGTAGTATGACGGTATCCTGAATTACTTATCTCTAAAAGTGACAATAATAATGTTGAGAACTAGACATCCAGGACTTTAAATTTTTACAGACATATAGAGTTCTACTACATGAGCATACATCTCTCTTTACATTTGACATAAACATACAGCTGATTTTTTAAATGCATCAGCACATCAACAGTGCCTTGGACTAGACTTATTTTTTACAATAATATTAAAAAGAAACCCCACTTTGTAGTGGAATATTTAATCAACCAATAAACACTTTTAAAATTGTACACCGGTTTACAACAGTCATTTGGTTGGCATACATTTATGGCCATTAGCTTTATTCCTATAAAAATCTGCTGAAAATACTTGAAACATTTTATAGGTCTTTTGTCTTATTTATGTGTGTGTTTTGAGCATTCATGTAGCTCAGACGACCTTCATAAAAAGCAGATTAAATGTATTAAATGTATAGCTATGCTCACTGTAGAAGCTCCTGTGAGAAGAAAACTACTGTACTGCTTTTCTTTGACATTGAACATCTGTCTTTTTTAAATGTGTTAGTTACAAGCAATCACTGATTTGTAGATGCATCAGTTGTAGTGACTCTTCAACTGCCATAGGCCAGGATATCCCACTCTTGGGATACTTACTGTAGCATTCATTTACATTACATTCATTTAGCAGACTCTCTTATCCAGAGCGACTTCAAGCACAATAGACCTAGTGTAGACATAAGTGTAACCATTCAAGTTGAAGATTCAAGCCCTAACCCAAGCATGTATATAACACTCACTGTATATATGCTGATGTGCTGATGGGTGCTTTGAATGGAAAAGAGCTACTGGGTACCATCAGTTGTCATTGTTGTCAGCTACTACAAGCACAAGTCCCTTTTGAGTTGTCGGTGCATGAATGAGTTGATGTCTATATTAGTGGTGTCTTATACATGGTGGATTCAGTCTTCCACCTCAGCACATTGACTTTGTAGCAAAGGGAGAGAGCAGTCACCCCACCTGGCCTCAAGCCCAGCTCTACGGGGTACCAAAGCTGCAGCTTGACCGCCACGCCAAAGAGCCAGGCTCGTTGGTATGGCAGTCAGAGCGCATACTCAACCGTAGTGACGGCACTCCGTCACAGACTTGTTCACTTTTTACTCAGAGTGAGACTAGCTTCTCTCCCCAGCTAGCTGTAACTTCAACCTCAAATAGCACATCAGTGTCCATCTCAGAGGGTCATGATATTTATTGGAACAGCTGCTCTGCAATTCCTTTTCCGAAGCAAAGATAAACAGATCTCACAACACCCGGGTAAAACAAATATTCATGCAGATAATGTCTTTTTCACCATATATGGTACAAGAATCATTAACATGCAATAAGGCTGATGAACATGCTTGGACGAAAGCTTTTATTAGATTGTCAAAAAAAAAACTTTTCAAAGCGGATTTTAAAGCAGTAACAAAACTGGAGCAGATGTTTGGCATTGCTTCTCAGTTCTTTAATTATTCCAAGGAGGTAAAGGCCAGATTATTCCCACATTTTGACGTGAGTGACTCATGTTAGTTTAATGATACTGCTCTCAGCTGCTTTTGAGTGCAACCTTTTGCTTTGCTGGTTTGTTCTCACATTATTATTTTAAAGGGCAATTTTCTTCACATTAATCCTCAGAGCCATGATCCAGCCCAGTGGATTGTAGAGTTGTGGCAGACAAACATACTTTTATTTTCATATTAACCCTTTTCAGGTGACAGAAACTACACTGCATGATGAAAGTACAAAAACATATTGACATGGTTGAACCCCTACTTGTTAGAATTTGAATTAGCTACTCATTAATTATTAAAAGGATGGATCTAATCATACCAAGACTGAATTTTGTAAAATGTCCTCCTTCTCTAGAGAGACAAGAGGTGGCCATGGCCAGTATTTCTCCTGAGGAACCTGCCACCATTATCCAGTTCACCTACCATTCAAATGCACAGATGATAAATGTCCTAAAGAAGACAGCTGCAAGATGCTCCGACATCTCCAGAACATACAGCATCGGTCGGAGCTTTGAGGGGAAAGACCTTCTGATAATTGAGTTCTCAGATAACCCTGGCCAACACGAGTTACGTAAGTACTGTACATCTGCACTCTCCAGACTGCACTTGCAGTGCATGCTCTGTGGGATTAAAGCATTTGTGAATCATAAGAGAACTGAGAGCAGACATTTAAACACAGACCTAAAGTCACTTTAGGCCTTCTACAAAAGGAACACAAATCCAAAAGTGTGTTGTCATTTACAGAAATGCCCAACAAATTAACATTTGTGTCGGTCATATAATGGAATGTTATACTGTTACTACCTTCATTTTATGTAATTGTTATATTACTGTACTTGAGCATGAAACTGAAAAACAAAATCTATACACACATCAGTAATTATTTGACCATACAGTTTGTGTATAAAAATGATTCTTACACGTACATCATGCTAATATGGAGGTTAATAAAGATCTGTAAGAGCAGCATTAATGTATCATAATGTTCACATTGTGCAAACAATGATCCATAATATAAACATTGCTTTATATACTACTTATGCCCCAGTATTGTGTAAAATGATCTCTAGTGGAACATCAGACTATGTCAAAGTTTGTATAAGGTTTAAAGTAATGAGGTACTGAATGCAAGATGAAGGACATATCTACATAATGGGAACCAACATGATTTCTGAACAGGTGGCTTTTTAGTTGCTGCAGATTAGGATATAATGTTTAGGAATTTTTGCTGTTGCAGGTGAACTTTCCATTTGCATTTAACTTGTTTCCAAATGTGAAATTACTCACCTTTGGAAATGAGTTAAATGCAATCTAAAATGAAACTACCTGAAAATGTGAAATAAGTATATTGAGTATCTCACATATTGTCATTTTCTTCAACACTGTTTCTCAGTCACTCAAGTCAGCAAAATGCCTCTTATTTGCCCCCTTGTCTTCCATGGCAGTTGAACCAGAAGTGAAGCTCATTGCCAATATGCACGGGAATGAGGTGCTGGGCCGGCAGCTGCTGATCTACCTCACCGAGTACCTGTGCTCCGAGTACCTGCTGGGGAACGAGCGCATCCAGACCCTCATCAACACCACCCGCATCCACATCTTCCCCTCCATGAACCCCGACGGCTACGAGCTGGCCGCCGCAGAGGTAGAGGGTTACAATGACCCAGAGAACGAAGAAGTAAATATCCGTTTGCAAGGTTCCTCTCCGGGCGCTCTCTGACCAACCTGCTCCTCCTGTGACCAAGCCGCCCACTTCCAGATCGAGTCCTCTTCGCTAAACCGGTCGAGGCTCAGAGGCCTCGAGGGCAAGCCTAATTATTCACGTGCTTTCAGTCACACAGTTCGGAAGAAACTGCAGAAACAGAAACCCGGAAACGGTAAAAGATTTGTGTAGATCCAGGACACCTGGCAGTGGGATGGCTATTGGCCTGACTCTTTAAACCAACTAAACAAGTTCTAATGACTAATAATTAAAATTTCAAATGACTAACAATTTTTAATGACTAATAATAAAGTAGTGTTCCACTTTGATATAAAAGGTCATCACGGGCAAAAAAAAATCAAATTTAAAAGGAAAATGCATTACAATAGCTTTACTGTTTTAGTACAAGTTAAATACCACTACTCGTCTCAAATCTAATATAACTCATGCAAACACATACCTTACAGAGTACAGGTTGAAATCACATTAGATTTATTCAAATGTTTTGATTATATGTTGTTCAATATCACCCTGAGAAAGGTAAGTTAGCATCTCAGTTCCTCTGGAGTATTTATCAACCAGAATCCCACTGAGGGCCCACTTTCTGGACGCACGTGAATATGCTAGAAGGGAGAAAAACTGCACTATTAAATATGTTGCTTTGCTTAAAAGTGCATGGAAGCTGAGACGAAAGTAGTAGTATTTAATGGCTATTTATTTGGAAACACTGCTTGACACAGTGTACATCTTTCTGGTGTGCATGATAAGTGTTAGTTTCCATTTTAAACTATAACCATGATGAAAGTTTTTATAACCCATGTAGATACTAGCCTACTTGAATTAAGGTATTGTTTTCCCATATCAGATGGAAAAGGATAATTTATTTGAATGATTATAGTAGGAGTACAGAATTAACAAAAAATTATGGATAATTTGCTTACTAAATGCACACTAGAATTGAATATTTCCGTTGTTATTTTGTCTTGCACACGGAGTAATAGAGAACTATAGCAAATCTTTGAAAGTGACTGAAAAGTGGAAAAAAATGAGGGGATTATTTCCTTCAGCAGATTTTCCTAAATTGAATGCATGTCCATTTTCTTTTCTGAGTGATTGGGAGAGAAGACAACCGTGTTGATCTATTGTGTAAAAAATGCACAGAGAATTGTTGTTTCAGGATGCACTTCAAGAAGATCGTAATGCTTCACTGAAACACAAAAACAGCCTAATTGCCAAAGCTTCTCTCATTGTTAATTGTGGAGCCTGAGAACAAAGAGAACAAACAGCATTGGTCCATGCGAGGCATTAGGCTGAAGGGAGTAATCAGTGAGATGTTTCAGCATCATGGAGCTGTTGTTCCCTGTGCAGTTTTAAAGAGCACTTCAACATGTCTTTTCACATTGTACTTATACTCTGCCTATATCTATGTCTGTCATCAGTATCATCCATTCATTTCCTGTTGCAATATGCTCTTCACAATCACCATATGGAATCTGTAGGGTCCTAGATATAATGGATGGACCAGTGGTCGAGCCAATTCCCAGAACATCGATCTGAACAGGAATTTCCCGGACCTGACGTCCATCATGTATAACCGGCGTAGAAGCAGGCGATTCCGCAGTGATCACATTCCAATCCCAGACTCTTACTGGTTTGGTAAGGTATGAATTGTATTTTTATATCTATATTCCCTGAAAAAGTGTATGTCTCAATGACTGAGCTGCATGCAGATATATATGTGAATGAGATGTGAAGTACTATTGGTAGGCTTTCAGTTTGCAGCTGGTTGACACATATTATACATGTACTTTTGGTAGAAAAGGATTTAGACTGCATGCAATACTTTGTTATCACATAAGGAAGTGGTTTTTCATTTTTGTGCTATTAAATGGTCTTTCAATATGTATGGCATAAATATACAGTATCAGTCAAAAGTTTGGACACACCTACAGCAGCATAGCAGGGTTTTTCTTTATTTTGTATGATTTTTCACATTTTAGAATAATAGTAAAGACATCAAAATTATGAAATAACACACACGGAATTGTGCAGTGACCAATAAGTGTTAAATATAAGATAGTTTTGATTTGTTTAAGATTCTTCAAAGTATTCAAAAATATTTTTTTAAATTAATTTTTTTGGAAAGAAACTCATAAATAGGCATCAACTTCACTACTTATATTTGTCTAAGAAACAAATTTCAAGCATTTAAGCCTTTAGATCAAAATGTCTTTGAATGCATGTTACCCATTATCTTAATCAGGTGTGTCCAAACTGTTGACTGGTACTGTACTTGCACTTCAGTTTATCTCCCAGTTTTAACGGTAACTGTCTATGGTGTCCTTAAATGTCAATGAGCTACAAATAGTAGAAGTTTACCAAAATTCTTTATCATACAGCAGGCTCCAAGGGAAGATCCTTGTCAAAGAACATGCCACCGTGTCATGACTGACACTGCCAGTTAATTATCTTTCCCCTTCATTCAGCAATAGATAATATCTGCAGTGCCACCTGATGGATGGTTCTTGGCAGATGTTGTTGTTATTATATTCACCACATAGCGATGCAGTCAGTCCATGACTGGCATTACTTGTAATTACATTATAAGATCAAAGAACCTGGGAGAACTGGTGCATCACGGAAAGTCAGGGTCATATTGCAATGGAAAGAAAAACAGCAAACTAAGTAAGTCACAAATGCTGATTATTCACTGTAGGATGGTAAGTAGGTTTTTGTCATGTGGCCATCACAACTTTTTTGTTTCCACCAGGAAAATTCCTCTGGGAGAGGAATAATCCCTCTCATATTAGAACATTACAGTACTGTGTGCTGTTGGTGGACATACAGAACATGGTCCCTCTGGCTGAATGAACGTGTTGTTTGCTGAAGACCTCAGCATGATGGTATCTGTCCTGTCCAGGTGGCTCCAGAAACATATGCTGTGATGAAATGGATAAGATCCATCCCGTTTGTGATCTCTGCCAGTTTACATGGAGGAGAATTGGTCGTTTCCTATCCCTTTGACTACTCTAGGCATCCCCAGGAAGAGAAGATGTTTTCCCCAACTCCAGATGAACAGGTAATCTCATTGATGGATGCACATTCAGGTATGTACAGTATATCATGCATGTCAGCCCACTCAAGATTGTGCAGCCTCTTAAAATCCTGTGAAAACAGTTGGAACACCTTAGCCTCAACAACTGCTTGGATACTGTGTGTGGTCACCGTAGCTATGATATAGCATGAAATTCACCCTCTCCATTTACTGCAGGTGTTCAAACAACTGGCCAGAACCTATGCAGATGCTCATGCCATCATGGGGGACAATGACTCAAACAGATGTGGTGCATCATTTGCAAGTAAAGGCGGGATCATCAATGGTGCTCAGTGGTACAGCTTTGCAGGAGGTACGCTATGCCACCACATAGGCGGTTACAGCCCCCTGCTGGATGGAATTAGAGTCTGTCCTGGGTTTGAAGTGATGTCTGTAACAAGACAGATACTCAGAAAAGTGTGTTCCCTTGCTCATCAGGAATGTCGGACTTCAACTACCTCCACACAAACTGTTTTGAGATCACAGTGGAGCTGGGCTGTGATAAGTTCCCTGCTGAAGATGAGCTCTACCTGGGCTGGCAACAAAATAAAGAAGCTCTTCTGAGCTTTATGGAATCGGTGCGTTGAAGACTTGTTGAGTAGCACAGAGTGCCACCTTTTAAAAGTTTAGTCACACCTAAAATGAACACAAAGTGTCCCTAATCAGTGAGTATGTGGTGATGGCCCTGTTTGTGTTCCTGTGTGTTTTCCAGGTCCACCGTGGTATAAAGGGCATAGTGAAAGATGAAGATGGAAATGGAATCAAAGGAGCAAGAATATCAGTCAGAGGAATAAGGCACGATATCATTACAGGTAGCTGGTCACAAGAGTTACATCACTCACTCGTATCAGTTCTAAAAGGCAGAACACTGTTTTCTCAAAATTGTTGCTTTCCTTCTTCAGCTGAATACGGGGATTACTGGAGACTGCTGACCCCGGGCATACACATCCTCACGGCGTCCGCCCCGGGCTACAGCAAAGTCATGAAGAAAATCCACCTGCCCTCGCGCATGCTGAAAGCCGGCCGCGTGGACTTTGTGCTGAAGAAAACCGTCCTGGAGCCGGACATGGATGACACCATTTTGCCAGCCATGGGCACCTATGAGCGCTTCGACCCCTACAACCAGTTCGAGCGCTACACCCTGAGTGAACTGGGGGAGAACGGGGAGGAGAGGCAGGAAAAGCCCTGGTGGTGGGCCTACTTCACCCAGTCTGGCAGCTCCGCACCCACCTGGCTCCTGAGGAACTACTAGGCCCCTAGTGCCACACCACCTCTATGCACTAGCTTTATACCAATAATCTCAACATTCTAAGGTCTATAGTCTTGCTGCCAATGTAATACACAGCTGAGAGGCTCAGAGCACCAATGTAAGGTACTCCTGTGGTCATAGAGGACCCATTGTGTCCTCTCTCTATCCTTGAACATCTATGCACCTATTCCTTAATGTCTCTGGCAGTTTTATTGAAAAGTTCTTATTTTATGGAGCAAATCATTCTTGCCACTTTAAGTGTATTTTGTGCAGGCCAAATGACTTTTCTCATCTTCTCCCAGATGAAGGGACAAAAATTGTATGGGTGTGTTCCTTATTTTGATTTGTTGGTTGACTGTTTCTTCTTTTTTGAACACCCCCAACCCAACCCTCCCCCCATATTTGTTGTAATTGTATTATTTATTTTTATGGATGAATGGAATGAAGATTCAGTCAAGACAAGCTTTTGAAAATTGTTCCCCACCATTTCAATAAATAAAATAACCATGTCTCTTCATGAGTTTCATGCAGACCAGTAATGATCTGACTAATCATGATTAACTATGTAATGCATTTTAGAAGAAAAGGCTGTTTAAGAGAGAATTTGTTTGGTGACCATATTACTGTTAATTCCATATTACCTTAATCTAAACCTATGTTGGATATGTAGTAATTTGTGCTTCTGGTGTGAAAGCACAGATTAAACAGATACGTTTCATAAGTGGAAGACAATGTCATATATATATATTAAAAAAAATATATATAGCTAATCATGACTTATAGCAAAGGAATATGATTATGTAATAATTAGACAATATATTAAGTATATATAAAGTATATAAAAAGCAATATATGTTAACATGATCAAATGATACAAATACATTACTTGTATTTGTAAATCTGATACAAATACATTCCTTTACCCCTAATTAAGGAGCTTATAAATTATAATTATTTCAAAATCTGGGCCTTTTGTTCAGTAAGCAGAATGAACAGCAAATTCAGCATCAGCCATCAATAACTGCAGTCACCAGACAAACAACTTGATTATAAAATACGAAAAGAAACATAACATGTGTCTTGTACACACTCAATAAAGCCGGAAGAATCTTTAATGGTTTATGCATTGTTGAGATGAAATATTCACATCTCATATTGCAAACTGCAATACATATAACATGTAAACTGGGCACTCAGTTTTTCATGATTCCTAACAGCATAATTTGCACTGCTTACCTTTTCCTAGATAAAGTCATAGATAAGTCATAGATAGTCATAGATAAGTCATTTCAAATTAAGGTCAAATATGATGTAAATGATTTTCAACAGAAAAGAAACAGGCTTCAATACAAAATGTTCCCCATGCCTTCTAGAATGAGAATGATTCAAACACTCATTTTAACTGGCCATCAATATTAAAGAAAATGTTCACTATATATCTTCCATTGCTGTCAATAGCAGTTATTGCGCACAATACTCTGGCCAACTGTCTTCATTTACAACCCTTCGCAAAAAGGAACATGTGTGTCCCACAAGGGCATATATCTAATACTTGTGAATGATTAGTTAGGAGATATGATTTATAAATGATGGCACAAATTAGCTCGTTTTTTGGGGGCAAGAGGGACATTTACCTCAAAGGGAAATTTAAACTTTGCCTTACTGTCTCATTGTGTAATCCTATATGTGTATAATGCAGCTTAGCTATATCAAATAAAACTTCAGTGATTGATTAATGCATTGATGTACTATAAGTGTGGAGGTGTACCCTTCTGTCTGATTTATTCAATATTTTATCTGAAAATAAATAAATACAGTAATTTAAAAATTGCCCAGAGGGGGGCACTGTAGGCCCAGTAACAAAGAATTGAGATGCTTTTCTTTCTCCTTCATGTGCTATTGTGCCACAGTTTTGGTGAGTCTGTAATCATCACCACGTGGTTCCACCACCCCTGCTAACATGAATGGGTTGGGTTCTACAGGCTGGTGATACATTCTAACTGTTTCATGTCATGCGGTATCAGACATTTATGAAAGAATCATTGTAAAAGGGAAGCTTTCCCAGACATGGCTAATGCATTTTCACTCTGGCTCATGGCCACCATTTCCCAGCTATCATTTCCATCATAAACTGACAGTCTGCCTTCCCTCTCTAAGTAAACATTTGGGGAAAGCAAACATATTAAATAAAATAAAAAAAATGTTCTCATGAGTTAAGGATAAAAGGGTAAACAGACACTGGAACTTTTACATTAAACATGAGTCAAATGTTATACAGAAAGATTTTCAGACTTCAGGCTTCATAAGAATGTCATATGACATTTAATGGGAATCACATTTTGTTTATGAAGGGCCCAGGGTAGAGCTGCAGTATTCAGAAGCTTGAATGTGCATGCTCTGTCCTGTGCAGTCTCTTCACACAAAGGTACTCTGAAGTGCAGTATCACAGGTCAATGCCATGGTGAAACCATGTGACTCTGGCAGTGAATGACAGTAACAAGACTGTGGGATTATAATCTTCAGAATATTTTTAACATCTGAAGACTCCCTTTTAAATCACAAGAGGTGTATGATGTAGAAGTGTTTCAGTCATCAGGTGGCCCAACAGTACACCAGCTTCAACAATCCCAGAGCCGCTGCTTATGATAAACTTCTTTCTGCGGTTGTGTTAGCTACTTCCCATATGTGCACAGTCAGTTGCCAGGCTGTGATAGGTACATGTGCTTAAGACTTTTGCCAAAACATGACAACCATATTGTGCCAGTGTTGTGTTTTTTTGGAATTGCCTGAATGGATCTTTGTGTGTACATCTGGACCCAGAGATGCAATTCAGCTAAAATACCTGGGCTATACACAATAGTCACACCAATTTTTTGAGGAACTAAACATCAATCCATGCTAGAATTTGTGGCAGTTGTTCTTCTCAGGGTTTTAGAATAAGTAAGACCAAGACTGTAGTAAAGCGTGGGTTTGGATTAAAGATGTGTTTTAGAAATAAATAGGTACTGACCCAACAAGGTATACTAAAATTATGCATAGGTCATATGTTATCATCTTGGATATATGACCTTAAACTATGGATTAAGTTATGAATTTATAGATTAAGTATACTTCTAAAAACCTCAATATTTACACCATTGAAAAGGTATGTATGCAATTCTTTTTCTTCTTTGGACCTATTATCAAAGAGAACTACTATTCTCTTGAGTAGTACTGTAACAGCAGTAACTAAATGTTTACCTGTGTCTATATGGCTGCTTTCCACTCTGTTGGCCAGCTACTTGACTGTGGACTTTTTAGTCATTCTTCTTTTGTGCAATTCTCACATAGGTGAAGGTAAACTATAAGTAAATATTGCCAGTATACTGTCCTGGAAAGACATGTTGTTACAAAGACTAATATGTTGTATGACTTAACAGTTGTAATTGAATGAACGCAGCTACTAAGTAAAATGCGGTTTTGTTTGGTCTAATATAGTCAAAACATCAGAGAAAGCTCAACACAGTTGTGCTCTGCTGTTTGTTCTTCCACTTGATTTAGAATCTTGCGCATACACGTGAGAATTGTCATGGTAACACAATTGCGCTTATTGAATGCCAGGAAAATGTAGGCCTGGAAGAAAATGATTGAGCATGTCCCACCGTAGCCTGCATGTTTACACCATTGCAGCCACAAGGGCCTGTCCCAGGTGGTTTTGTGTGGAGGCATCATGAAGGCATGGACTGCTTTATTGCAATCTGGGCTCTTGTATTGTCAGAGTGCACACCGAAGAAATAACAGATAACAGAGGACTCCCAAGATTAATTGTTTGCAAGTACCTGCATGTTCATTTAGTATCAGATATTAATAATGAATACTTAAAAAATATAAGCAATAAATAACTTTTAAAGGTCCCAGCTCCTACGGAAAACATTTGAAGTTGGCATTCCTGACGTTGTTTTTCTGAAGATAAATAAAAAGAAACAAACATTGTATATTATAAAGAATATTCAAATATCAAATTCATTCACATATATACATATACATACATGAATTCGGTATTTAATATACATGAATGAATTCCTCTGTGAAAAAGCATTTTCAGCATTTTAGTCTCTGAGGCTATTCTCAAGTTACTCCATCCAGCATGGCCGATGTTATTGTTTCAGAGCTGGTTGAACATTTTTTAGAAAGACAGTGAAAACAAAAGAGAAAACAAAATAAATTTGTTGAGTAGAGGGGAATCTGAAATCTTCCGGTTGCAAAATTTCCTTGGCTGAGATCAATGGAACAACATAAGTGGCAAGACATTGTGGAGACTATGCTGTGAACTGTTGATGATATTTATTTTAAGATGGTTTAGTAGTTCTTGTAAAGACATCACAGTCTGCATTGACTGACTCACTTTAATGGATTTCATTCATATATAAGACCCGTTGAGGTGTTTGTACTTATTTTCACTAACTGTTAGGGAGTAGGCACATCACTTCTGTGGATACACTGATTTCCTGGGAAGCTTTTTATTGGAGACATTTTCCTTTGCAACTTTGCAAGACTCCCTGAAACCCAGTGACAAGCTGTCACTATACCTCAAACCAGACGCCATCCTCTCCACCCCCCATTCAGTAGGTTATAAAGATCGAAGCTTAAAAATATTTCCCCTAATTTAAACCTTTCAGCATAAACTCAAGATGAACTCGTTAAATTCCAGTGTTGTGTAAACTGTAAGCTAGCTTCATTTGTGTTTATGTATTGACAGATGTTGGCTCTCCTGGGGCACTAATCTCCTGCTTGACACAGCCCACTGGGTGCCAGGTCACTCTGACCAGACCCCAATCCAGGGGTCTGCCATTCAGGGTGTCCTCTGACAAATACAGGAGGGAGGAAATATTTCCCTGTCTGCTTCATTACCTATCAAAAGAAAAATTATGAAAAGAGGATTCTTAGCAAAAACATCACTTTCCAAAACAAAAACAAAAAGGGAAAATAATTAATCCTCTTCCTGCAGGTACAGCACATTGCATAAGAATCACAGCTTTTGATTGTAAACCTGGAAATTCACCAGTCTGGTCGTGTGATGAAAGCACAAAACTAATGAATAGCTCTTTGGAGTTTAAAGTTTTCATTACAGCTTAATGTTTCAATTAAACTGTATATTGCTTATATATAAGAAGTAGGTCATCATTACATCAAGGCATTGTGCTTTAGGTATTTGTCATAGCTAAAGGACATGTCAGTGCATGTGATCACTGGAAACACAATTTATCACTCTTTATACAAATGCTGTATTATACTCTTGCTGGTTTTCACATACTTTATTGTTGTGAGACCTCATTTATCATTGCATCTTTCACATATTAGTCTTTTAGAACTATAAAGACAAATATGAAACAGGTCTTGTCTCAACTCTTCTAAACTGGCGCAATACTGACCATGGAATTTGGCCCAGCGCTTGCTTCCCAGACCGACAGTAGATGTTGCATCTGTATGTTTGCAGATCTTAGCACAACAGAGAATTTTAATTTAGTCAGTCATTTCCTCTCATGTATTACTAATGTGCTGATATGTTGGAAGGTGGATCTAAGCAAAGTATTGTATGCAAATGTACTGCATGTATAATCTATAGTCCATCTGGAAGTGGAACTTTCAGGAACTAAGGCTAACTTACATACAAATCCTATAAGCCCACTTTCTTTCCAAAACAAGAACATGTGACACTTGATCCTGACAAAGAGGCTGAATATGGAGGCTTGCAGTAATAAGAATAATATCTTTATTTGTATAGCTCCTTTCACGCAGCCAACATGAAGTGCTTCACAAAAACAGAGGGGCAGTTAAAAATAGTTAATGACAACATCACCATATTGGACTGAGCGCAACAAATGCTTTGTTTACCATCACACAAAGCATAGATACTGAAATATTGTCCCACCAGAATCTTTATAAGTTCACCTGTGTTGGACAAATCAATAACATATTTTATGGCAGGTATGATATTGTGTTACACATTTTCCAATTGGGAAAAATGTCAAACAACTAGCTAGATAGCAGCTAACAAAGGATAATTCTTGGCACATTGGATTTGCTAATAGGGCTGGGTTTATGATGGGAAACAACAAACACTGAAAAATGAAAATGCGTGAATGCTATTTGACAGTAATTTTGCTAGTTAGGTTACACAACTGGAAGGAAACTAGTGAGACAGACAAGTAAACAGTGCTCAGTACAGCTATCAAGCTGTCTAGAAATACAGAATGTGCAAAAGAAAAAGTAGCACATACCACACACACACACATATATGCAACTGTGATCCATTCAAAAATGCATACCATGTACCATTGTGTGTGATATCCCTGCCCTTAGGCTTAGGGGCATTAGCAAGAGTAAGGGCAGAGGGTCAAAAAGATGGCAGGCCATTAGTTTCAGTTCCTGTGATTTCCAGTTCTAATTGTGGCAATGGATCTTATGGCTTACCCATCTTGTTTTAATTCACAGGTTTCTTTCCTTTTCACTCTACATCCACATGTCATCATATCATATTGATATTTGCATATTAAAGAATGCAAAAACACATGAGATAAAATGAAAATGTCAATACCAACTGTCTGAACATTACATTCAGTAGGTTTTTACCTTTTAATATGTTCTTTAGTTCTTTCAAAGGAGATCATGCCTACGACTTACAACCTCGAAGTCAGAATGTTATTCTTGTCTATATAATAATTCTGACATAAGGGATTAACAGGCATCTTCAATAAATCTGTGAATCGCAAGTGGTATTATATATTGTGTTAACCAAACCTAGATACGGATAACTTCTGCTCGACTAGGTCATACCCTGAAAACCCATTTAGATGATATAAAAAATTCATGCTATTCAACTAATAAGTAGAGCGGCAGGGCATATCAGATATTCTACTTTAGAATTATTTCATTATTTCTGATATAAAGTATGGGTTAAAAAGGAGGTGTTTTCACTCAGATCATGAACAGTCAGGAATGGCAATGTATAAAAGGGCTGTGACTGGAGGAATTAAATTTAGCATTATGACTGCTTATAGATACAGTGGATAATGGGGGTGATTACATGTCCATCTGTCACTTTCATCTGATGTAAATGCAGGATTTCTTTCCCGCTGGCTTTGTCGGCCCTGTACAGGCTGGAGCAATATACTGGAGTGTGCATCTTAGAATGTGCAATGGGGAGTGGTCTTTTGATTACTTATCTCATTACTGAAAGCTGAACCTTTTCAAATCTGACATCTAATTTCTTCTGTTTTTACATTATTACTTCACATTATTGCCATTTAGCAGACACTCTTATCCAGAGCTACTTATATAGGTTACAGTTTTATCCATTTATACAGCTGGATATTTACTGAGTCAATTGTGGGTTCGGTACACAAGCAGTCCCCATTGGGGAATCGAAGCAGCATCGTTTTGGTTACCAGTCCTGCTCCTTACCATTACACCACACTGCTGCCCACTGTTTCTTTGTCCGTTTCTACTGACCTCTCTGGTGCCTGTCACTCTCTCCACTTCCCTCATTCTAAAAATCTAGGAGTCACTCATGATTCTTTCCTGCCCTATTTGTAATATATATTCCATATCTGAGTAACTTTTGGAAGCTCCACAACTGCAGTGTTTGCATAATTTCTCACAGCATATTTTACACAGCTCCTTGTCCAGGTTCTGCCCATGTCTTGCTTCGATAGCTCCTCAAACTGCACAGTATTCCTCCGCCTGTCTTGGCTCTTCATTCCTTGCCTCATGGCACTCTGTCGCTCCATTCATTCCCCTGGGTTCCTGTTGCTGCTCAAGTTTGCTTCAATACCCTTGTTCTTGCTTATTCACTGGGTCAATTGTTCTGTTACTCTTCCTCTACAGTCAATCCTGTCCTCCTCCTTGTCCCCTGAAATCAGCATCTGCTGGTCCATGTGGCCCTTTGCTGATGTTGTTCATCGACTTGTTTTAATGTGAGCTGTGCATTTAATAACTGCTTCAATTCCACTCATTTCCTGAAATTCTGTATTCAAGGGCATGTTCCTTTTTCCTAGATTGTGCTGATATTGTATGTTTTAGCTTTGGGTTCAGGAGCAGGATCTGGATATTTATAAGGCTTATATCGAGTTGTGTTCATTTATTACTATTTTCTAGTCACATGTGTTAGACAATTGAGAATGGCTAAAGCTATAAGGGAAACAACAACGGCTAAAAACTGGACCTGCACATTGCATTAAATGCAAGTAAATGGCCAGAGGTTCACAGATTGATGTGGGAGACAGACATGTTACCTTAATGTATGTATTTCACCTATCACTGCATTTAAATTTATAGTTAAAATGATATGCATCTGACCGTGAAACCATCTGCTAATTTCACAGTTCTATAAATAATAGTATACAGTTAACATGGACACAAGGCTGTTAACCTAAAGGTCACTGATTTTTATCAGATCCTGGTGGAATCGTTCAGTGTGGTGATAACCTGAAAGGTAGCAGAAAAACAAAAAACATGAGTATCATGTTTAAAATAATTCTCTGTGCCAGCCACATTCACAATTACCAAAACTAGAACACACACGCATTTTTCCCAAATCAAACAGACATAATGGGATGAAGCCTCGTTAATGAAGAAAACATCTGAATGTTGAAATTTTAAAAGTAACAATTGTAATCACTGTAAAACTTTAATTATTCATGGTCTGTTGTGAGTCAGTTCTTTGCCCTGTCTGGATACAGCTCACAGCTTGGCTCGTAGCATTGGAGTACATTCTGATTTCTGTGGTGTGAAGCAGATTGATGTACAAACACAGCTCCTAGACAGAATGAGTTCATCAAAGGACCATTAGCCAATCAATTTCTTGCTAATGTTCCAAGAAGAGTGGGTAGTGGGTTGTAGGTTGGACTAACGCATTGAATGTAGCCTTGTGTGATAAGTACATACATCTCAACTAACCTGTGGACTTGCATGTGTTGATTGATGAGGTGACTGACGGTTGCACAAATATATAATTTAAATATTGCAGCTTACGTTTTTCAATGGTTTGCCAGAAATCAAGGACGAGAGATTTGTATCCATTTTAAAGATAAACACTTGATTTTGGCAAAATCATTACAATTATTCACCCTTCTTCTACATATGCATTCCAACGATTTAGTGATTTTATGTGATAATCAGTAAATTAATTTTGATAGAAAACATTTACCAACAGTCACCGATGGTGGTGTGGCAACTTGCTGCAAACATGAGGTTCTTTAAATGAGCTGGCTGCTGTCCCACCCCTTCCCCTTCCCCCATTGTGCTGGCAAGTCACTTACTGTCAGAGTTTATTCAGCCACCTAACATGACACTTCTTAACACTCACACATTTATAATGCAAAGGTGTCTGCTTTAAAACTCTCTCCTTCCGTCAGTCTCCATTACCAGCCAGTATAGCATTTATTTTGAAGAAGGCATAACTGCAATAAAACAAGCATCAGAGCCATCTGATGCCATAGCCGCAGTGGCCCTCGAGTGAAGTGAGCTCAATGTGGTGGAGATAATTTGTTTGCTTTGCAATTATCTTCCGTCAGTGGAGACAAATTGATTTATTCGGCAAAACTGACAGTTGGCTTCCTGAAGAGCAGGAGCCTGACAAGCTTGTGCAGTTCCTTTTTGCATGCAGGCACTGTGCCACAATGTGTGAAGTTTGTGATCAGCTGATTAGAAAAATGTTTTACAGTCCATAATATAGGACAATGTGACTAATAACTACTATGGTGTGATAATATATGGCATTTGGTACAGCATTTGATTCTTAATGCCAGCATTATCATTTCAAACACATCTGCAGTGACAGTTTTATGGGACGTGTTTGAAATATGTCATATTCTGTACTTCCAAATGGTAGCATATGGGCTATTCCTACTGTACCTAGTTGGATTATACATTTAACTAATCTTAGTTGTTTATATATTATCTATTCATTTCTACAGATTTACCAACATCACTGGAAATTCACAGTGTATCTCAGCATTACATGAGAAAGTTGCCTGCATACTATTTTGTTCATTTTAAAAGGCTCAGATACTTTTCAATTCAATTACACCTGATTGGACTAATAACAAAGATAAACTGAACACAACACACAGCAGTCAAAGTGCTCATTCAAGGGCTCAGGGTTAGCTCTCTAGGTGTGAGAGTGAATGTTACATGTGTAGGTCAGGTTTCAGAGTTTAGAGCAAGCTTGCCATGAACTAACTAAGTCTCCCCAGCTACCCATGTGAGATAAGGTCCTAGGTCACCAATTACTTAGAAAGACTGAGAAAGTTGTATGGAGTTGCTCTCAGCTGCCACATGAAATTAATGTCAGGAAGCTTGCAGGTAGGCAGTTGTTGTAATGCTTCATTTCATCTCACTGATTTTGCTCTGTTTACTCTTTTAGCAGCTAGAATATGCAGTTCCATGTCCTCCCTAATGCCTCATCTACTTTATGAATTATTATAAACCAGAAATTCTTGACAGTTATATCAATGTAAGTTATGTAATACTGTGATGTTACCTTTTTTGCAAATTGATACAAGTTTTGGAATGCAACAAAGCTAGATCATTAGTATAAAAGTAATCACAACAGTCACAACATTTTGTTGTTGCTTCCAACATAATGTTTCACTTGATTGCATGGGAAGAGCAAATGCTTATTTCTTCCACTTAATGGAAGGCTCTGAGTTAGGTTTCATTGATGTCAGACTGTAAAATGTTAAATACCTGATGTTCCAAAATAGATTTAAGGAAATGATACTCCTTATTGTCACTGTAACCAGGAAATGAGAGGCATTTAAGTTAATATGCCAAAATAATGTTCTGCTCAACAGTAAGTCATAATTTTAGTACACTGTATTAAAAATCCTAAATTATAAAAGTTGAACTGATCATTGTATCTGTTAAACAAATTAACAGGCATAAATCTTTCATTGTGCCAAAACAAAGCAGCAAAACAGTTGGATGCACTTCATTTTCAAGCATTTGACCAAAAACCATTGAAAGCAGACCACTGTGTATTTTAATTTAGGAAAATGAGCAGCTCAGCTGAAACTATCTGCACAAAAGAGCTCCATCATTGTGTTGCTCAGCGTTTGCTGAAGTTGCACGGTTGTGGATAAGTTAACTTTTTTCTGAAAATCACAAGGCCGATTCACTGTGCTCAGCCAAACTAACATAATTGCAAAAACAGCATTTGATTTTCAAATAATGGTTCAGTGTCATCTCCAATTCAGTCTGCTTGTTGAGCGGCAGCAATTACCGGACTGTACATGTGCAGACAACTACTTCAGCAGGCGATAATAAGCCACTTTCATTGTTACAGACCTTGAGCAAACTTGAGCAAATCTGTGAAGCAAAAATAATGTGGCAGCTCATGCATGATTCCATACAAAACTAAAGATCATTGTTGTCAAAAGCTCCTCGACCATAACAAAGCAGATCCAACTAGGTTAAGGTAATGCCTCTTTCAATATCAGGATCCCCTAACACAAAAGCATGGAAGAGGGCAAAAATACAGCTGCTCGTTTGTGAAAGTCACTTCCCTCAAAAACAGACACAAGGTTACACGTTTAAAGACCACAGTGGCCACCAGAGGCCCATCTGAAGTTCAGCAGTTTTCTCGTTACATTTGTATTGCTTTATTTGATTTACTGTCCAGAAGCGTGACGACCAGAGGTCAACATGCATGACAAAAAAGATTGTCATTTAGGCTTGACCCTGAAACTAATTTGGCTGCTAAATCTTTTCATAAGGATGGTTTCAGCAGCCAGCGTTTGTTTACATTTTGCTCTGTTTCCACTCGTTTTGATTTCTTTTAAAAAAGCTTTCTTTCCCTGTAGTTTGGGATTAAAAGGAGATCCTGGGCTCCACCAGAGCTGACACAGACTGGAGTGCAACACAATCCCAGTCAAGGTCTTTCATTAAACTCAAATGCCTGCACATTTAGACATTCTGAAAGGGAAAGTGTGCTCCATGCACCACTGATTCATTTTAATGACAGGACCATGTACTTTATGCTTCCTTGCAGTTAAAACTTATTTCCCAAATGTTGCTGTGAATCAAACAGAAGATTTTTAAATCCTTTATACATTAACTCACTGAGGAATGACACCACTTTTCTCTACTCAGATATTTTTTGTTGGTGATCTTCTAAAGAAGCTGAATTCCTTTTCTCCTCAAAAAACAAAAACATTTTAAGAAAAATCCAGTATCCAGTATATCATTAAATATTTGCGCTAAAGTAGTTTCAAACATCAAGAAGGCATGCAGGGAACACAGCTTGTCTGTGACTATGATGCATTTTCAACCAAAACAACCTGGCCAACCCAAAGGGGCTCAAAGGGACAGGGATGTTACCACTCCATAACTAACAGAATGCAACCTATGGTTTCAATCACTCTGTGGCACGCTACAGTCAGTGGTTGGAAGACCTGTCTTTCATTGGCATTGTTACTGTCTATGCGTCAGAAAAGTCACTTTATTGCCATGTGGTGCCTGATTAAACATATTTTGTTTGAATTGCACTTTTGTATAAAATGGCTCAGTGTTTTTCATTCAGTCCAAGAAGCTGTATGTGCACATCTGTGAGACACGTTCTCCCCTTGTTTGGAATACTCCCATTATATCCTCATTCTACTCACTGTCCTTTTTTATTCTCAGCCCTCATTCAGCCAAGATGTGTGCTTTCCTGCTTTCTGTCAAAGCCCTGTTTAACTGTATGTCTTTTTGTCCTCCTCTGAACTACCATCATGCCCTTCTGTTCCTCCCTCTATGTGCTGCTCACTGACAAGACTGACAAGACTGGCTGGTCTAAAGGATTCAATTATAAGAACAGGTGATGAACTACATCTACACAGTATTTAAGTCTTACTACATCCCTCAGTACACATTCTTTCTGAGGTTAATGTGCTTTTTGTGGTTACCTTTACCAAACCTACATCTATTTTACAGTGCCGTATTAGATGTGGACATATTCATGTAATCATGTTGTGGTGCAAATGTAATATGTGTTGAAATTCTGCATCAAATATTAATAACATAGATTAACAAGAATACTAGTCAAGTTCAATTTTCTCACCTTGGCCTTGAACATATTGATCTGCTGTAGAATTCTCAATTACTGTAATTCACTTTCAGACAATTATTAAACAAGTTCCAGATTTGTAGATATAAATTCTACAAAGTCATGCAAAGGTGATACTACAATGTCTACTTGATCATGCCAAGATAAAGATGTATTTGAAGTCATCTACAGTTTAATTGTGGGTTAAGCAGGGATTTCAAAAAGTGGAAATACCCAACTTGTAACCTGGAAAATAACATTTTGCCCATATAATATCTATTGTGTCTCACTTAAGTTCGAACATGTTCGTACATAATGAATGGTAATTCGATATTGTTGGAATTTGTAGGGCTTTGGAGAGAGGTAATGATTTGGCTAATGATAAATGTTGTGTGAACAGATTGAGGGCAAGAAAGCAGACAAATGAACAGCACCCAATGAACTTGTGTTGTGGTACAGAGAGGGTTTTGTCTACCCAAAGACCCTATGGCAAGGATTATGTTTTTTAAAGAGCTATTTCTCCTAGTAGATACCTGCGTTCCTAGAGATTGGTTTCAGCAAAGCAGCTGACATCATTTTGCAGAGAAACCAAGGCTGAAAAACAGGGCATTATGTTCCACTCTTTCAGAAAGCATAAAGAAGGAACAGTCTAACAGAAGGTCTGCAAGCCGCAGGCAAGACTGACTGCCGATCAGATTTCAGTAAGAGAAGTAACCATTCGCAGGGCAGGATTTCAAAACACTTGTCTGAGTGTCTGCCTTACTGAGGTCAGTTGCATTTAACCGAAGGAGTTTGCTTTTGCTGTTTTGATTCATGGCAGTCTCTGTAGGTAATGTCAGATTACAGGTAAATCCAAAGCAAGAAAATTACTCCACTTAATTTAATGAAAAACCTAGCTATCTTGTATGTGTGAATGTCTGCCAGCTTGGTTGCTGCAGTTTGTGTAGTTAAATCTGTTTTGTCCATTGTCTGAAATCTGCCAACCTGTTAATCGGAGACTAATTGATGTTTACATCTGAGAGGTTAGCTGACTGGTTAGCTGACATCTCAATTCATGTTACATAACATACTTTTTTATAAATGGCAAAATTTTATAAATGGCAAAATTGCCCAATCAAGTTATTGATTAATTAAAGCTTTTGCATCATTCAGTCAAGCTAGTACTGTGCCATCAGTCTTTCAGTTTCAGGATGGATGTGCTAACCACCTGCCTAACAATTGCCTGCTAATTGATTTTACCATATGCTCAGTAGTCTGAGTCGATTGAATGTATTGCTCAAACATCATTGATAATCATCACAGAGCACACAGCAAATTGTAGCTGAAGAGGAACATACTGTAGATTTGCTATCCACACTGGTTAAAAAGAATCACAGTCTGTTGGACATGCATAAATGGAGGGATGGAATGAAATGGTAAAATATAGCACAGACAAGGTTAAAAACAATTGGAGCTTGAGATGACCTGTGCATTCATCTGCAAAGGCCGTCCATAATTCTCTTTGTTGAATTGTTAATTGGTACGTGCCCTTAAGCAATTAAAGTTCAATGCACGGAGACAAAAATGGAAAACAGTGGACTCTAGAGGATGTGGCAACATCATATTTACATTTCATACTTTTAAGTCACTAATGAATGCAGATACTGAAAATAAAATTAGATTATTTACTCGGGTGAAACAAATTCCTTTTCCATTCTAGAAAGCAACAACAATTGTACAATCAACAAGGTTCTACAATTATCATTGGTCTGTTGTGGGGAAAAAGACACTGATATGCACACATTCATGCAGTACAAACATGTACATTTAAATAATTTGTTTAATGTAGCATTAATATGCAAAACAAAATTAAGGAAACCTACACTACTGTTTATCAACAACAAAAACAATAACGTTGTATTTACAGAATATGCATATTTATGCATACGATTATGTGCTGTATATACAAGTCCTCATATGGACTGTGCCCAGGGAGACAGAGAGGAAACAAAAATGGGAACAAAGGGTTCTTTCCCAAAAAAAAGTCTAACCATGGTACATTTTGGTAATTTCAATGAAAAAGTTTTAATGCTATGTAACTAACTAAAATATATGACAAGATCCTTGCTTAAAATGTATTACTCATAAAGGACAACCTGCATGTGGTTAGGTGGAATCAAGGTTGAAGTATCCCACATAACTTGCAAGAGGACAATAGTGGAAGAAATCGTCAGGTATCATTGAAATAACTGGTAGCCTTGGTTTTCCAACAGTTAGTTTTAATTCAGATTATGCATAATCCTCTTAGTTTTCTGTGTTACAGGGCAGCAACCAGCCAATTTTGGGCAACTGTCCCATAAACACTATGTATGGCTATGGGATTTATATGGTTGCAAAGTTATGACATTATGTCACAGAAACATTGTAAATGCTTTAGCTACCTGGTCAAGTGGCCACTGAAATGCATCTGAAATGCATCTGAAGGGATGTATTGCAGTAGAGTACAAGTAACAGCTAGAAATAAAACAATTTCTACAATATTCACTTCTACAAAATAAAATGATCAGCTTCAACAGCTATACAGTAGATTCAGCAGCTAAAGACAAAGCATCAGGAAATGGTTACTATATTTGTCTTTTCTTTTACGGGAGGGTGATGTGTGTGGGTATGTGTATGCCTGTGTATGTGTGTGTGTGTGTGTGTGTGTGTGTGTGTGTGTGTGTGTGTGTGTGTGCGCGTGTGTGTGTGTATGCGTGTGTGTGTGTGCGTCAGTGGGGGTGGGGGATAGCTGCATTTACTACAAAAGGTAAAGTTCTCTCTAAGGGACCAATAAATAGCATTTTATAGTGTTTACTGCAATAAACTGTTCAGCATGGTTTGTAATGGAGTATCCAAATGGTACAACTGCTTTTTTATCATTATACAATCCTTTTAGCCTTTCCAAAACTTAGTGAAATAAATTCAGTTCAATTAGATACAGCCCTGAGGCCAATGCTGTTCCAGCCTCATCTTGATCCCAGCATTTCTTATGTTCTTATATAATACAAAAACTAGACCATCCCTAATTTTAAACATTAAAAGTATGGTTTACACACGAAAAATGAATTAAGTTTGCAAGTGAAATAGGCAAGTTGTACAGATAGATTCCTGTTTTTCCTTAGGCTATACACATATTTACACTTACCACCAAGTATGAAAAAAAGACAAGAAAGGAACAAAAAATGTTACATTCAGTATAATGAAGACCTTTGCTTCAACAGGCATTGCTGAAGTGGAAGATGGAGCATGCCCAGTGGCCAAACATACACTCCAACTGTCTGTACTGTATGCTATCACTAACAGACATTGTGCCAGTTTATGGTCTTATGTCTTAAATGCCTGAGAGCACTTCTCACATCTATGGGGAAAACATCCCAGTGGCCTGGCCAGAGAATTTTGTCTGAGATTCAGACTCTGTCAACATTGTGACCTATTAAAGACTGATTATGTCCAATAGACAATGCACTGAGACCTGTGAGCAGACGTTTCACGCCAACAGGCTGATTTCAGTTGGCCCGTGATAGTCAAGCCAGAGTTGATAAAGTTTTATGTATTTCTGTTTGCCATTAACCATTTTGGGATTTGGATGTTATGTATTGTATCAATCTGTCTGGTGTTAAGTAAATTAAACTTTTGTTTGTCCAATTACTTCAAAAACTTTGTTTATCAATACAATTACTGAAGTGTGGCAACTGGACAAAACACTGAACTGTCCCACATTCCTCATGTCACAAGAGCATGTGGCAGAAAGATAAGTGCATATACCTGGGTAAAACAGGTCACCTGTGTGGACAATGGAGTTAATACTGTATGCTCTTGAGATTGGCTCTTGGGAGAAGACTAAAACTACAGGGATTTGGATTCCCCCTATTCACCCGTATGGGTGGCTATGTAATCTAATGGGGGGTGCAAGCAGGACCTCAGCTGCCTGTTTGATAGGGAGAATAGCATAGATGGCGCTACTGAATTGAGATCAGTGCTCCTTTCTCTCCCACACTGCAGAGCTCAGCATACAAGACCATGAGGACCCAGAGAAGAGGTGACAAGGGATGACTAGCAAGGTGAGTCATTTTCTGTTTTTCTTAAAAATTACACTGCTTAGGTGCTGTCATGGTTCACATTTCTCCTCTGCTGCCAGTTCTGGCCTCCAATGCTGCCTCCTGCTGTAGACCTGGGAAAAACATGAAAACAGCACTTGTTCCCCTGTTCCTTTTCCTTTTTGGTCCTGCTCCTAATGAACATCCAGACTACAGACTCAAACTCAGGTCTAACTCTCAGTTTCAATTTTCTGATTAGGTTATTTGTGTGGTCTTACATGTGGTCCTGTGTTTCAGTTGTTGGGGTTTTGGGCCATTTCAGAAGACTGTCTGCAGAAACATTGTATTTTATATTCTAATAAATGGTCCTTAGATATTAATTCCTTGTCTGAGTTGAATGTGAGTCGACCTGGCTGCGGCCTGCCCCCCATTGGAGATCCTACATCCTCTATGAACCCTAGGTGGCATAGTTGGCTCCCCTTTTATTTTACTCTTGGGACAGAGGCTTGGCATAGAAGTCGGTATTTCAGACCTCTTTAATTTTGTGAAAAAGTAGTAGATTAAAAGTCCTATACAAATGCTTACACGAAGCAAGGGCATCAATAAAATATCATCTGAATTAAATAAAAGCACAAAACAAACCAAAAACAAACTATAAAACGTTTGGTATATCATTTGGGGTTATGCTTTTGAAGTTAATGCTGTTAATTCAGTTTCTGTTACGACTGACGGTTACCCTTTAACCAGTTTGAAATGACTCAGCCATCAGACATTGTGACATGAGCCTGTCACCATGGCCTGCTTTTGGGAATTGAAATCCAGTGTCATAATTCTGTGGTCAATGTCAGTCCGATGACAAGATAAAAAGTGACAGAAGTCTGCCTTTCTGCCAAAGCTTTTCCCTGAAGAATGCCAGTGTATGGAGCTCATAAATATCTGTTTATTTGGTATCAGAAAAAGAGTATCATTACACAGCTGCTGCACAATGGATCTTTAGAAATATTCTGTTACAGCCAGCGTGTATTGGGTTGTCCATTTAGCTAAAGGGGGACGTCTGCAATACCTTGGAATGCATACACCTCATTTGAACTCACATACTCCTTTTTTATATATTCAGCTACTTTACACTCCACAGAGCAACCAGACATCTAGAAGTATCATGTTCTAATATACTTTCAGATAAATTCAAATTGTACCAGACCCACCCTTGTCTATGGATATCTGGTATGCACTGGCATAATTTTTTTAAAGCGGCAGTTTAATTTAAAGAGCTGTCTGTGACAACACTTAAACGTAATCATGATCAAAACTGTATCAATGAGCAAAATCTGGTATGCAATGTTTGCATACCACCAATCAGACAAACCATAAGACCCAGCAATGGATGCTGGAGAGGAAATGTTGGCCACTGCACTCACCTGTGGTCCACTGCTCATTCAAAGACACCCACTGAGCTCATTGTTTACATGAATAAGACCATGATGCTGCTGAGCTCCACTTGATTCAATTCAGCCCAAAGAGTTCTGCTCTATGTTTCAAATATTACAGACTTTTCTCATTTTGGTATTAACATTTTTAAAATGTTTTGCTTGCTGTAAGATATTTCAGCATGTATAAGTAAAATCATGTTTATTAGCTTTATTGGACTGTTTTGCTTGGCTGGGTGCTGCCATTGACACTCAACATGCCAGCCCTTCGTGATCTAAGGATTGAAATATGAACAGTATTTAAATATTTTGTATAACTGTATAATAATGTTGAAGATATAGAAGTGAATTACATTTACACAATAAGTGAATATGAGTAAAAGTTATCTGATCAAGTTTTATCAAAGCCATTAAACAGCCACAAACACGGACACCCCTGATCCAGCATACCCCATGCAATACAAACAATATAGAAACTGTATGATCTTATTCCTAAACCCACATTTATGTGGGAGATTTTTAAATAGCATTTCATTTAAAAACATTTCCAGTGTGTGATGATACTATGGATGCAGATTTGGTACATCTGAACATCGCCATGGCAGCCTGGAGCCATGACCCTGTGTGAAAAGGCTCGGTCTGTTTGAAAGTCCTCCAGGGTGAAGCAAGAGGTTGCCATCTGTGCCCAGAAAGCGAGAGAGGCACAGAGTCTGTCATCAACCCCTATTTACTTATGTACTCATTAAGCAAGGCCAGGTTGCATCTTATGAAAGGGGGAAATTAGTCAAATAAATAGTACATGTATATTCCAGGCATGTACACATGCATACTTACACATGCGCGCACACACACACATTATATACTGTATATGACACAGACACAGCTGCACTGTGCAGGAAGCACAGGCTTTGCTTCCATGACTGCAGCCTTTTCCATGTGACTAATTTTCAGTACAGTGCAGTCTAGACGTGGGGAAATTAAGGACAGAATAAAACATGTTACTGCAATCAAGTTAAGTGTTTTGCTCTTAGTGCAAGATCCTAGGGTATCTTACTTGGATAAATAACTTTAAAGCCAGTGAGGAAGGGAAAAAAGCCCAGGGGCTTGGGGCTCTGAATATTTCTGCTTTACACAGAGCTACTTTAGCTGTCAAGCAGCGACGTATGAGTGCACCACTGAATGCACTGATGCCTAGCTTAAGCTTTTTAACCACGTTAGGTTAACTGATTCTGACAAAACTACTGATTCTAGCTTGATCTCATAATAACACCCCTGGCGAGCAAGAGGCTGTCTTTGCATATTCTTTGCAGCATGGCTGGATAATTCAATTTGCCAGTTAATAGATCGAGATGAAGATGCCCTTTGATTGTACAACTATTGCCCCTGAGGGAAGGAAAATAAAACAATGAAATGTAAAAACGCAGACCTTTCTGATAATCGCTATAAAAGGAAATAGAAGTATACGACTGCTTAGGGAGATTAAAGTGATGGCGCTGACTCATTCTACTAACACCAAAAAAATCTAGGTGACATCCAGTGCCAAGCCAATGGGCGGTCCAGGGGGAGAGATTCAATGAAACGTTGAGTGCTCTCTAACACATTCATCTGAGAGTTGTCGGTAGATAATTTTGCTCCTGCATGATTACACTAATCCATCTGGAGCACTGGGTTTGAATTAAGCAATGGTTTTGCGATCAAAAAAAAAAAAAACTAAAAATCTCCAGAGGGTGTGTACTTTGTCTGAACAAATCATGCAGCTAGGCTACTCTCAACCAAATGTGACACTGTGATGCCATGTAGGAAGTAGCTTCATGATAATTGATGTAAAAGCACCAGATACTTTAAGAAGTGAATGTGAGCCGTGGCAGCTGAGAGCATGGTGTTTTACCACATCAGTTTCCAGGCAATGGAGTTTTTCTGGTTAGCAGTTTGTGCCGTCAGCGAGACTATTCAGGGTTTCCACTGACACAGAAGAATAACTTCTCTTTTTATTGTTCATTTGACCATGCCGCTTGCACATAGTGTGAATGTAACCCGGTTTGTTTTTGCTCTCACCTGCTCTCCAGTTTTCTGATATTGTGAAACCCTAACAGCTGTCAAAATAAAATGAATAAAATGAAACCATTTCAAATGAATGAATGTGAATGATTTTCTCAAACATTAACATCTCCATCCATCATATTGAAAGGGATGGACTAGGTGTCACATAAAAGATAAAGACAACATTTTAGATAAAAAAAACAGACACATAAAAATCGTTCACATCAAAGTTAAGTTCTATAAACCCTGTCCTCCTACATGAAATTCCATAAGTTTATACAGTATACAACTAGTTTTTTTTTTAATAATCTAAGGCATGAAACAAGTTTGACAAGTACAGATATAGTCATTCAAGTAAAAAGTAAAACATCTTTGATCAAATGCTTTTTCACATTTGATATGCTCTGAAGATAGTATCAATGACTTTTTGTGGCATTTTAGATAATATACAAACATTTAATTTGATACAAACAGCAACACATTTCGAACAAGTATTTTGGAAAGTTTTCTAGGCTTATAAAATATTTTTTAGAGAACACATTAAGACTGCACTGAACATAATGTGAAGCTACAGCAGCATTCACACCAGATGATGGAAATATGGTGTTCAAAATGAATGTGCACTGCAGTCTTTTGAGGGTAACAACTGAATTTATCTGAAATCCACTGCATATGACCTTTAAGCTTGTATTAGCAGTCTAAAGTGATCTGCTGTTAGGGAGCATAGAGATAATTATGTGACAATAAATCTTGTACAGTGTGGAGCAATTTTGATGCTCTTTAAAGATAGTGGAAGATATGTAAGATAACAGCTTTAAGCCTTTGAATAGCAGCCACAGCAAGGCTTAATGTGGCAGCAACTGTCAGACTGGATCAATACATGCTTCTCAGGGTTCCTTTGGTGCGGTAATCCAGGCCTCGGTAAGCAATGACCTCATGGGCTGCCTGAGCACTTGTTTTTCTTGTTCATTTTTTAAAATGAATAACTGCACTTATGGAAATGACAGGACCGAGCAGAACCTAATTACCTTAGAAAAACAGAGGATCTCTCTGTGCGTCAAACTAGTTAGCGTGTATCCATGACATTCTACCCTGTCTTTGAAAAATCTGGTGTCTGACCTTGAAGGGCATTATTTGAAATGTTTTCAAGTGTTTTTTGGTTGCTTGTGCTGTTTGTTGTTTTTTTTAGTGTGTGTGTGTGTTTGTGTTTGTGTGTGTGTGTGTGTGTGTGTGTGTGTGTGTGTGTGTGTGTGTGTGTGTGTGTGTGTGTGTCGGGGTTCAACCTGGCATTTTTAAATATTTACATCAGTGATTGCATAAGTGCATTTCCTAGGGGTAAATCACCATGGTAACAATAGTTCTCTTTCTCATTGCAACACTCAAATGCATGTATGTTGGCATCATTTATACCTATGCATTCCTAAACTCGAATTGCTGTTCAAAATGATCTTCCCATACTGCAAAAGACAATTAAACCTAAACCTAAATCAAATTACTCATGTCTGGACTTTTTATTTAGATAACCAGAGAAGCTGAGAACACACATGGGCATAAGACTGTCTAGTTTTGAGCTGACTAAACTGTTAGTCACTGTAACCTGACAGATGTGATTTAATAGAAATAAAATAAATGTGTCCCCTTACAACACAGAGACAAACTCGTTTGTACAAATGGTGATCTTTAATTTATCCAATAAAATACAATATTTTAATGACAATTTCAGCTAGAAATGATGTGTCAACAGTCTCAAGGCTGAAGTGGACAGGAGTCAAGTGTAACACTTACCATTTTAAAACAGTGCATTGTTGGGTGCATTTTTAAATACATCTGAGTTACAAAAATAAAGTGACCAAAAAAAGCTGAATTGAAAATGGTCACAAATGAAATCCTACTGAATTGTCTGGGAACTACTGGAGGATATGTCAACAGTTCCTCAGCTCATTGAGCATTTATTTTCCAGGTGAACTGCTCCCAGTGCATATACAGTAGCAGATGTTTTGTATCCTCTTCAAACAAGTGCAGGAAATATGTGTGACATCAGTAAGAATCCATGCTCACTGTCAATGTCACTCTCTTGCGTTTGAAGGAAACACAGTGGAAATTCTGACTGCATTTCTAATCTGTGTGTCATTTTCAGTATGGTGATTGCCATGCAGAGAGACTTGACTGGCAGAAGGGAATGCTCAACACGCAAACATTCACTCAACACATGGAACCTTGACCACCCATAAACAGCTGACAGAGACAAATGACTCAACAACAAGCCTGGACAGACTCCTCTGCCAAAATAATCCCACAGGACATTGTGTGGGTGTGCCTGTTGCATCTGCATTTTCCCATGTGCCAACAGACAGTTCAGTTTCATTTGAGAAAACCACAAAGCCTTGTGACACTCAGAATCCATTTCAGGGTTGCTACAGGATGTTGTCAGTATCACTGGAAACAGCATGACCCTCAAAGTTAATGCTTATTTCAAAGCAACATTCCTATGTTAAAACTCTCGACTGGTGCAATTAGTATTGCTTTTCAGGTCATTTGGAATCAATGTCAATCATTTTTGTCAATATGGTCAATAAATATTGATTGACTTTTCTATGGTGCCTGTGCAAACAATATATTTTATGTGAATATTTCTTATAACTGAATATGCAATATCACACATTGGCCTAGCCTAGTGTCACATTATTGCTTCACTCAAACAGTCAGTGGAGCATCTAGAAAGAATGTGCACCCAGACGATTGGCAGAACATGGCAACGCTAAGAATGGGAAGCACATGAGCAAAATCTTAGATGAGGTCATGAACAACACCAGTGACAAGTGACCCAGTGGAATGCTACATCTCACAAGTAGCTACATGAAGGTGCTGAACCGTAAGCAAACCAGACTAAACCAACAAATATCTATAAAAGTTAGGTTTGCCTCAGCAGCCTCAAGAAGCTATAGGATTAAACAACATACATGCAAAGATGCTGCATCAAATCACTGCAAGCCTTCCAAGCAAATAACTCAGAGAGGTTGCTGCCACACCATGCCGCATGTGATGCATTTTCATTCATAAGTGGATTATGTAATTCTTTTTACACTTAACTTTGGTCGTAAGAGAAATATGTCCACCCCTTGCCTGGGGGGGGGAAGGCCAAAGGTTGCAGGTTAAGATAACTCAACCTTACAATCCCCATTCCGAGAGCACATTAGTTCACTTTCCTGAAGTGTTGCAGACAAGCTCAGTGACTGGTCCATTTGGTCATGGCGTGGGGACTGGTACCACAGGCTCAGGGTTTGACTTGACCTGCAGCCCTATTAAATACAGCACAGGGGGTGGAGTCTGATCATAAATCTTGAGAATAGCATTTTATGACCCCTGTAGCATTTTTAAACCCGGAGAAACCCCCTGCCTTTTAAGTTAAGGATTGTGAGACGCACTGGCTACAGAGCCACACTTTACAATGCACCGTCGTCTATAAGGGTTGCTCAGTAGATGCAGTGTATCACAAAAATTTCAGCAATGGATTGTGAAGTTCCAGCTGGGCAAATGGTTAACTGATGCCATGTGACAGCACTGGGTGATTTTTGCCGATAGTCATTCTTTTCACTCACACAGCCTTTTTTCATACAATCATAAAATTACAACGTGCATTATGGTGTTCCAGTACGGGGTACTAAGGAAAGGAGCTGTATGTTAGAAGCTTCCATGTATCCATCCTTACCATCATCATCCCTTAACTGGGACAGATATAAGGCCTGGCATCAGTGGGGTCAGAGCCAGTGAATTAACTCACACTGCTTCCTCTATCCATCTCCCATATTTCTCTGAGAAAGAAACCCTGAGTCTTCCAGCTGATTTCACAGATCCAATTTAGAGCTAATCTTGCATTATCTTACCTAAAATAACATGAGGTAATCCTGGAATTGTGCTAATCAACCATGAAATTGATTAATCTCTTCAAGCATAGGGAGGTCACTGCCACAAAATGGCTTGTCCCCAAATTTAGTTCATTTATTGCTTTGAATTGTTTGATATAATCTACTGATGAACCTCTTTGAAGCCAAATACTAATGATAATAAATCCAATAAATCAGAGGTCAAAGGCAACATTAAGGTTGAACAAAGCACATTAATAAAGAGCATATCTTAGGAGACTTTATGTGATATTTATGTGAACGTGAATATATATACAGAGAGAGGGAGAGAAAGCAAATTTGTATAAAGGAAAGGGGTGAGTGTGACTGTGTGACTGAATTGTAAGTGCTTCTCAGTCACTTATGCCTCTGTCTATGTTAAAAAGGCTCACATTAAAAATGTAAAATTAACATTTTAAGTAGAGCACATTTCTGTTTTACGCTCTGAGGTACTGAAGCTCATGCATGCATATAATATGCATTTGGTCATCCCCATGGCAACACAGAATTGGATGAAAAAGTGTGCTCAGTGAAAAGAGATCAGATTGTATTTATTTTAAATTCAGTGAGTTTATTCACAGAGAAAGTCATACCAAAACCCTGGACATCTCAATGAATTCCTGCCTCTGAAAGGGATTTCATGGGGTAAGGTGTCAATTCTAGTTTTAAAAATAACTCTTAGTGATTAGCAGAAGCTAAAAATGACTGCCTTATTTGACACCCCATTAGGAAAGGTTTTTTTGTGAGAAATTAATGGAGATGTTTTGTTTTGGATTGCACAGCAGTGTCTTTGCAGGAGGGAAAGCAGCATGTTTTAACACCTGTATGCAATGGAAGAGGCTGAGCAGGAAAACATAAACGCCACTGCACTCAAACAGATGCTAAAATATTCAATAATCATAATTAAGATTTGCATATAAATATCTAATCTTGCACTTCCACAACGTCTGAATGAATATACAATTTATGATCAGGCCCTAGTAAGCGTAACACTCTTCTGCCTTCACCTCGATTGGTATTTAATATTGACTATGGTAATTTTGGAAAATGATCTTGCAGACCTTTTTACCATTATTATGAAATTAAATGATGCTCACTCCATGAAATAGCCTGGAAATGCAATGATCCCAATTAGACACATTTGAATTTCATTAGCTGTTCCTCTAAGGTTGTAATTCTGGGTGAGTCAAATTGAGCCTGCTGAGTTGTACTGGCAGAAATACTCTTCCAGTCACTGAGCTGTTTTGTTTTCTATATGATTATTAAATGGACAGTACATTCCACTCTGGGGAGCAAGAAAGGTGAAAATTCTAATTTGGAGCTGGAAGAACAAAAAGATGGAATTTGTTTTGAACATCTCATCTTTACTGATTATGGTGATTACTTATAAATTGGTCCAGGTACTAATTACCTTTAGGTTGACATGAAAAGGGACAAAAATAAGACATGTCCAAGAAAAAAAGGTTGCTGTATTAAATTCAGGTTGACACTATGAATCAACTGTTATTATAAATCACCCTGAGCTCCCCAAGATAATCCTGACAAACTGCCTCATCTTTGTCACATGTTTATAGCCTTGTAAACTTTTTTTTTAACATACGTTCAATATACTGTACGTTATATGCACATTCAGTACAGCGATGTAGACGAGGAATGTTGCTGCTTATTAGAATATGTTTGCAGTGTTTTGATGGTTTGTGAACTGAAGCTATGCAGAAAGCAAGTTATATGATAAAGGATCTGATTCAATTTGGACTCAGGCATGTACTCACACACACACACACACACACACACACACACACACAAACATGGCCATCACAAGTAAAAGCGCAATGGGAAAAAACATGGTGAAAAAGCTGTCTGGTGCACATGACTACTATGAAGTGAGCTCAACAGAAAGCCCTGTTCAGAGGCCCTCTTGAGGTTGCCTGGTTCACATCCTGCTTTAACCTGGTTCACCAGCCATATGTCAGGTCTGCCTAAGTGCCTAGAGTGACATCTGTACTCATTATTCACATGAGTAGCAGGTAGACTTGCATTTGTAGATGGATAGCAGCTCATGACTCAATTATTTTTCAAATGAATAGCAAGATAATGTGATCTTCAATAGAAATTCATGCCAGGCATTAAAGGTGGAGTTCCTTGTAAATGAAGTCAGAGATGCAAAACTGTACAGTGAGGTCAGCTAAGCAACTTGTATACCTGGCTGAATAACTACACATGTAACTATGCATCAGAGTGATGACGGCTTGCTAGTAAGCAATTTATGTATTCCTAACTGGGTTAGTTAGCTGATTAACCTTTCTTAGCTAGGTTCCAATCGAAGAGGATACATTTCTCTGAGTTTAGTCCTTTCCCACCCTTTCCCTGAAGTACGTGTGACTGACAGGACAATAAACAACAAACCTTGAACAGAAAAGGCCAAACATTAACAGCCTGACTCTTTTCAGGCAGAGCTGTCATGGCATGTGACAACAGTAGGAAAGTCTATTCAGTGAGAACTATAAAAAATGAGATCAGGTGTTCAGAGGCAAGCAGCATGGAAGCTAGGTGCTCCTCTTGTACTGGATAGATTGACTAGATTGACTAAACCCTAGCTGCATGAGGGACCACACAGCACCTGACTAGTTTGATAGTAATGTCTAATGATACTCTATGTGCTTATTTCTCTGACATGACTGAGACTACTTAACATGAGGGAGGGCTTCCTCCTTATGTCTATGTTGTATTCACCATATAAGGAGATCCAGAAGGAGGGTCAGCCTGAGACTCTGGATCTTGGTTTTGTTCCATCTAATGGAGAGGCCGAAAAGGCTGGTACCTTTAGTCATAAAATTGGGTCAAAGCAAAATGGGAGATGAATACACTAAAATGGTAGCAACCAATGCATCAGGGTTGTGTTCAACATTGCATGTGGACGGCTATAAGAATCTTCCATTTTCTCCAACATGTGAGATTGTGTTTGAGCAGTGTCATTTGAGCATACTGGTGTGCCCAGGGCACTACAGTTATTGTAGCTAGGATGTTTGACCATGCCTTCCTGTCAACAATGTTAAAATGCCTGTCAGAGGCCAGTGAACAGGGGCTTTCAAGTGTGCCATGCTTCTCAAACAGAAGGAACTCTGCCTGAAGTACATGAGTGCATACCTTGCCTGGGTACTGAGCTATGCTTAATTGGGTTAAATATCTGTGTGGTCTTTGGCACCATAGTTCTTAATTCAGGCCAACAATGCATTATAGTCACCAGTCTCCATTTAGGATCTGTTCATGTTTGCCTGTGCTGGAAGCAAGTAGGAGACTCTTCATATTGCGATAATTCAAAAAGGCTAAGGCTGTGTAATCAGACATATATATTAAACAGACATACACATTTGCATGTGTTTTGTTTTTCTTCATAAACAAGTGGATGCAAGTGGATATTATTAATGTATATAATATATAAAATCACACACACATGCAAGCATGCACACACACACACAGAATGATTTCATTTTAAGGTTTATTTATCCATTAATACTTTTTACTTTTTAACCATGGTTAGTATTCACATTTTCTACAGAAAACCCTAACACCCTGCCACCCTGCCAGGCTGCAGAAACAGTGCAGAGCAATACATTTCAATAATACAAAATTAAGAAAGGAAATAAAAAGGTTTAAGATTTTGTAAGATTATTTTGTGTAAATAATTTTGTAAGTTTAAACCATGCAGACAGAAAAATACATTTGTAATTGATGAGTTGATTGATGCGTTTAGAAAATGAATGAAATAAAATGTTAAATGCTCAGCACACTCCTGTAACAAAGGCACATTGTACTGCAAACATTGTGCTTTTAGACATAGTTGAAAAGTGTACCCACTCATAGGTGCAAGACTGAAATACTTCTATTACGAAATATCAAAATTCAGATTTTAATTTTTAACATATTCCCTTCAGTGAAAGAATATCCATGTTTTTTCATGAAATATTGCTTTGCTTGTTCATGATGTATATGTGTATGTATGCGCATGTGTGCGTCTGTAAGTAGGTGGAGGGTTTGAGGGGATGTAGATGTAGGGGATTATCTATTGTTACAGTATATAGCCTTTGTTTGACAAAGGCATGTTAATGATTTATTTCAGTGCATACCAATAGAAAGGTTGACAGCATTAGTGATATCCCAGTCTTTGATTTTTTTTTTCCAAAATATCCCCACATGTTTCTGTTTTGCTGCACAGGCCCTAAAACTAAAGCTGGGAAACTTCTACCTCAGTCATTACTCACCTCTTCATTATCGTAATCGTTTAACATATGATCTGCCCTTTGTCCACCTATAGGACTCAAGTAGCCATGAGCTATATTGTAACACTTCCCCCTCTTTGAACATTTAATGAACCAGCATCTGTTTCGATATAAGTTAAACATAGCAGTTGACTTTATTTTCTTCATCCATGTCTAAGAGGTACAGGTATTAGAATGGCTCAAATTAAACACGTTTGTGCCCAAGGAAAGTAAACTTGACACAAACCTTTCCCTTCCCTCCCCGAGCTCCATCAATCATGACTGATTACAAATTCATCACCTTGGATCAATTTGTGCTGTTAACATCAAAAAGGGGTGCTTATGGGAGTCTAGCTCTCTTCACGCTAATTCATTTCATATGGGATGATTTTAGCCCTACAAGAACAACATTTTGATTTATAATGCACACCATTACCTTTGGTTTGACTGACCCGCTGGTATTAAGTTATATTGTCCTTATTCTGTTTGTCTACCAAAATTTTAAACAATTGATGTTTCTCATACAACATGCTAAATAATTCAAATTTTATACATTCTTTCATTTTAGCCTTCTGTGTAGACTCGAATATGTAACCTCTTATATATCTTAAAATATAATGAAAACATGCCTCATTAATGATGTTAAAATAGGTACTAGGACTAATTTTCAGACATTGGTGTTCTGTTAAAAAAATGTATACATATGTAAACCCTTTGTGGATTTGGTCATTGTCGTTGTTCCATCCACAGAGAAATCTGGTTTGTAGATATTAATCTACACTTGATTGCTAATGACAGGTCAAAGGAGCCCATGCATTCATCAGTGCCACAGCCCTGGGATAAACCATGAGCCTTCAAAGCTCTCACCCCTTCAGCAATTACAAATAATTGTCACTGCAGGCAACAGTCTGTGAAAAAAAAATTGCTGTTCCTCTTTGGGGTTTGGCAGCACTGACGGTGGTCAATCCCAAAGCCAACCTCGGAGGGGAACATTCAGGAAGTAATTCTTTGAAGACAACAATTTAGTGAATGGGGAGCACTTACACAGGCCAGTAAGTGGTCATTTAGACAACAAATATTAATTTGCAAGTTATCAAGAATTGTTCAATTAATGTAGGGCTGGTGGCCAGCAGTTTAAATTCCAAAGACCCACAACACTATTATTTAAGTAAATATAAATGCTATGGCACTATCATGTGCCCAACTACATTACAGCCCTGGAAGTGAAAGGCATTTATTAGGGTTGTAAATCCAGGCAAAATAAAGTTACTGTGAAAAACAGAGGAGAAGCAGTACACACCTGTGACAAATGATTTTACAAAAACCCGGATGAGTATTTTGCCTGGAACATGCCGTTTTTACACGGTGGCTGTATTAATTAATATCAGTCAAAAAAAGCTTCACAGCATTTCCTGAATACAACACAGAAATGTACTGAATTTTGAAAGCCATTTTAAAATGTCTTGGATAGAACAAGTATCGTCATGCCCAAGAGATGTAATATTATACTGTTGTGTGATATGAACCATTTTAAAACTTGAAAAAGGTAGAGTAGCTTCCAAATGGTGTTGGAAATTAGATTTTGCAATAAACACATGTACACTACAACAGATACTGCATTTGTTTTTGTATCAGGGTATTTTGCACTTGGACCTTAAAATAAACTAATAAATAAGTAAATGAATGAATAAACAAATAAATCATATCTAAGCCAGCATGGTGGCAAGAGAACACAACCCCTGGTGGCTGATGAATATGTCACCTTAAACTAATGTGAAGTGCAGCATAGGACCCTGGGATTTCAGTTAATGCAGCGTCTTAGAAGCCATATCTTGTAACAACATGCACTTGGCCACCACGGTTTAAATCAGTCACAGACTGGCATGAGGAAGAGCAGGGTTAGACCACTGGCACAAGGGGAATGGGATGCATTTCATTTCAAAGCCAACACCTACAACGTCTGGCCTCACCCCCCTCTGCTTTGATCACATTCACAGTTTGGAAATGTTACCAGTAACCTCTTCCTGCTTTGGCTCTTAGCAGGCAGGAGGCCTCTGGCCATTGCCCCTGCACTGAGCCTCACATGACACCTATTGCACTCAGTAGAGGGAGAATCAAAACGCCATTCATGTGTGGCATTACTGGAGTGGTAAGTTTCCTGCAACTGTTTGTGGTATTTTATTGTACATTTTTTGATTCAATTAAGTTTTCTTTTAAATAATCTCTAAATCTGAACATTAAGCAGTATTATTCATGGGTTTACTGAAAGTAATAAATACAGACAAGTTGGAGCAGCTTAATTTTTTGTCTTCCTTTTAGTTTCCTTCCTTTTAATTTTATCATTTTCCTCTTAAGAAATATACAAACTAAACCACTATCCATTTTACAGCTCAATCAAGACACATTAAATAAAAGGTCAATAACAAAAATAGCCAATATACTCTACACTGTGCTCTCAGGACTGTTCTTCGGCATGTTAAATGTTGAAGTGAAGTGAACGAACAATCAGTACAGTCCCAACTGGCACAGCAACGTGTGCAGAAAAGCCCTGACAGAACTTCAGTCATGTAAAGAAGCAATGAATGGAAATATTTTGATAAAACCAGTGTAGTCAATTCACATCACTACGCTGGCATACAAAACACCAGCTCATGTGACACCACATGCAATTGAAGCATACAAACAAATCTTTAGGCTTAGGGAACAGAGGAGAGCAAACATTGTCATATAATTTGCAAGCATAACCGCTAGCTGATGCAACTCTGCAGAAAAACCACCAGCTTCCTTAGTGAAATAATTACTGAGGATATGCTGCCCCTGAGTTTTAGTGAAGGTGAGAGTTTGCAAAAAGCCATTCAATTTGGTGTCCTTCCAGCGAAATAGTTCTAAATGTCGTGGTGTCAGTGTACAGTGGGCTTCCTTCTGTGGATGTTTAAACATCATGTCATCTGGCATTTATATGTTTACTTTTTACAATTTACACAGAACTACCATTGTCTTCTTATAAGTTACATTAAATACTCCACTTTTTAAAATAGATGCTTGTGCACTGATAGGAATGAATGAGTGAATTTGTCTAATAGAGGACCTAGCGGTTGTTAATGTGGGTATAGGGGTGCTGATATTTGTCTTGGAGTCCTAGAAAGGGATGCACCTGGTCAAGGGGCCAAGGCTGTTCACCCCACCATTTGGACATCATAAAAGGAAAAAAATAAGGGAAATGGGTTGGATGAGGGATGCTGTGAAAGTCTGACATGAAAAAGAAGTGGTAAGTTGGATTTTATACACTTTTTACTTTTTACTCAATAGGACTGGTTTGTCTAGGTTTGGATTATTGTGTATGGATTGTTCTGTTTGGAACTTCATGAAAACATGGATGTCGACTTGTACACTGTTAGTGTTTCCTCATAAAAACGATAAATTGTTACAAGTTGCCATGTGTTTTTGCCATTTTGTGTTGTGCTATTACCATTTTGAGTTTAATTAAACAGAGCATATGTAAACTCAAATTTTACAAAGCCATCACCTGTGTCAGAATAATTTATCAGCATACCCCTTTTTGTATCGGTTTCTAGTCTAGCATTTGTTTGCCAATCTGTAAGGAACCTTCTGAGGTAGCCATGGTAACATTATAATTTTGACAGGCTTCTTGATTCAGTTACCCCCAGGAATGACTTTATTTAACCTTGCTTTTAGCCAGTCAAGTAAAATGAGTATTTATGAACTAATTTTAATTTTGATGGATGTTATTTTTAACAATTACCTCAGAATGGGCTATGGTGAAACTTCTCATACATTTTAAATTCTGGCCTTGCTGGTGTTTTTATGTATGAGAAATGACTTGATGTTACAGATTAACTTTTACAGGTAAACCATGTTTATTTACTTAATATATATCATTATTAATAATATATTATTGTTATTATTAGGCAAATAAATTTTGATAATCTACATTAAAAGAAATAAAATATGCTACCAGATATGCTACCATTGATATTTAATAAGGACAAATACCTGGTAAAACAGGAAAATATGAAAATGTTTTAATTAAACACAAATATTATAATATAATATATTTTTGGAAATTGTGACAATTTCTATGTTTTACTTTCTATTTTGCAAATAATGACACTGTTAAGAGTACATTAACTTATTTAAGCAATGGCAACTCACTGCTCATTCAGCAAGTTATCTTAATGTGGCTATAACTCAGTTCTTTATGACATAAATCAAATATTTTGCGCTAATGTAGGTATATTTCACTATGTAATAACACTATTATTAATCACCATAGCTTTTGCTAAGTTAATGTACAAGCCAATCAACAGGTATTTTTAATTTAGTTAGAAAAGCCACAATGGTGTCCTAGCAGTTCATGACAATTCAAATCTATCACTAACCCTTAGCCAAGGCTAAGGCTATAGCAAAACATTAAAATGTCATTTCTCAGATGCCAGAAAATACATTTCCACAGCATTTTGTTGTTATCCTGCAATGATGATCATTATATCCATTTTGACTTTAGAGTTCTTATATTAATAAAATGAGTTTTATTTGTACTCTGAAATTAATTAACCTAGTTCTGGAATATTGACACTTAAATATTTTTTGCCTGCTCTACAATATGTTACCATTGTTGTTTGTTTGTTTGTTTGTTTGTGTGTGTGTGTGTGTGTGTGTGTGTGTGTGTGTGTGTGTGTGTGTGTGTGTGTGTGTGTGTGTGTGTGTGTGTGTGTGTGTGTGTACCTTAGTGACAGCATAGTTTCCACAGGATTTCAAAACCTGTCATCCACTAATTCATGGTTAAATTGAATATATGCATTCACACAAATGAGCTCTCCCAAGCTGTAGCCTAGTTTTAGAACTTTGCAAGAAAACTCCAATTTTCTACTCTGACATCAGGTTCAATGGTGCACACAGTACATAACAGATAGAACAGGGCAACCAATTGATCCACAGTTGGAGGAGGACAAAAACAGACCCATTGATTCCAACAAACAATGCAAGTGGCTGGAGGAGGAAAACTCAAATATGCCAAAATATGTAGATTATGTTTCTGATGCAGCTTGTGTTTGAGAAGTAACTAACTATGTTTACATTAAGGGATGGGAATAGGATTTATGTACTTTACAATAGCTGTTTGTAAGAGCCAGCTCAAAAATGCAAAATGATATTTTCAGGCATTGCAAAATGAGAAGATGGAAACAATTTATGAGAAAAAAGGATTCTCATTGAAGGGGTAATTTCCACAGTCAAGCCTGTCTGGTGTCATTATTGCTTAATCGCAGTGTTTTTTGGAGTTTTTTTGGGGGGTGGGGTGGTTATGAAAGTGCCGGTATTGAATATCCGAGATCAGGAAGGGCTGATAACAAGAACATTGTCATCATCGCTCATCACTTGCAATGAAAAATTCCTGCATAATTGTTTAAATGACCTACAGAGATTTCCGCTTCTTGCCACACTTGGACCACTTGGATTACCTCTGCCTGTCTATGCCACTTCAGTTCTGGCCTGGTCCGCATAGTTTATTTCATGTGAGAAAATAAATTATAATCATTCTCTAAAAACATACAGTATGTTAATATTATTTTGGTTATTATTCAGAAGCACATTTTCTCTGGACATGAACCATGACCTCACGATCAGAAAACCTTTCAAACAATTGAAATAGCTAATAGTAGTAATATTCATGAATTTCATGTAATGGTAATCCCAATTACACCCATAAATGTCTATGTTATGGTAAAATGGAGACAGTTTACCATAATTTGGTTAGATATTTGGTTTCATAAGGGATGAAAATTAAATATTTTGTTTCCATTTGTGTGTGTGTGTGTGTGTGTGTGTGTGTGTGTGTGTGTGTGTGTGTGTGTGTGTGTGTGTGTGTGTGTGCAAACAGCAAGTTAAATTAATATGCAGTTTACACAGATAATGGACAGCAGGTTTCATAAGAATATTATGTTCATTTTAGATTATGTCTTTGGTCATTATTTCCCCAATTTTATTATTTTAAAACAATAACTTTCTGACATATACTGGGTTTTCTTTAGTTCAGGCAGTTAAATTTATTTTGGTGTTACTGTATGTATGCAGACAAGAAAAAAACTGTGTAGACAAATACCCTTATTGTTTGCAAACCTTAATTATGTGAAGATCATAATGAAAATATTTCTGACATTCTTCTGAGACGGAATAAAATGTGACCTCAATTGTGATCTGAAAAGGAGCTGCCTCTGTTAGCCGAAAGAGGACTACAGGGGTATTGTATGGTCTTACCTAAATCTGCACCATCTGTCATATTATCCTTTTATAAAGGGGGGAGCAATTTCAACTAAGACCTTCAGACAAAAACTTACTTTTCTTTCTATGACACAACTGCCACTTAAAAACAATCACTTTTATATTTGTTCTACATGAGGTATGCATTTTTAAATTGATAGAGAGATTTAAGGTATTAGAATTCTATATATGCAGAGAAAATGGATAGTTTCAGGTTGATTTTCCATACTAAATTTGAAAAAAAAAAACATACATAAAACAAGACCTCTGTTTTCCATTTCTGCTTTGACAACTGATAATACTACAGCAAGATCTTATACATATCTTATGCAAATCTTAGACATGCACAACAGAGCACATCTGATTTCCAGAGAAATCCAATCTGAGAAAGTTATGCAATTATGTGTGTTCCTCAGACAATATTTCATTGTCATTCAATCTGTTGAAAGATGTTCACTAGATGTAACTCAAAGCCCTTTTGTTTGGATCATTCATGTAGACATTTTCTGGAATAAAAAAAGTTGACAAGGTCCAGTGTGATTTATTTTCTCACAGCTAAACAGAGGACAGAACCAAAGTAAAATGATGTTCAAGTTTAAATAATGGGAGGTGGGCCTTCACTGGATGTTTGACCTTTGCAACTGAAACCTCTAGATTCAGGTACTCTTGCACTTACACCAGAGAGCTCAATGGAGCGCTGGTGCTGATCTCGAGACCTGATCTTGTGTACATGGCAAAGGAATTGGAGAATATTTGGCTGTTTGTTATCAGTTATGAAATTAAACTCATTTTAGAAAAATATAGAAATGTATTAAATTGTGCAACACAATGGTCTGTGACTGCAAATTATTACAAATGAACAAACTTTTCAAACTTTTTTTTGCTTTTTTTGTTTATAGCACATATAATGATACTGTACATTTAGATTTTCATATGAAATATACAGCTGACCATGATGTTTTACATGTTTTACATATTTTACATTTCTGTTTTTCATTTTACATGTTTGTTTTTAGCATTTCCATAGCTACAGTGTCATAGAAACAACTGCTAACCACCTAGCTCGCTACCAGCATTTTCCATGTTTCCAAGATAACACAGACTAAACATTTTTTTGCACAGATTCTGTCTGTGACTGAGCAAGTCGAGGAGTTTTAATGAAACATAATACAGTATATTTTACTACAAGTACAGTTGATCAGGTTCCAAATGTGAAACATCAGAATACCCAAGTATTATTACAGCACAGGCTAGAGTTTCGACTCTTAAACTACATAGAATGCATAAGTGACAATGTAATTCATGCTGTGAATGTTTTCATGCTTTATCATTGAGTTACATTACTGCAGTTGTATGATTAGTTATGTTGCCTACCTTCTTGGACATTAACTTGTTGAACATTAATTACAGATAGTGTGCTATATGAAAGCAGTCCAGCATAAATACATTGGCAGGACTCACCAGTGAGTATTCAAGTATTCAAGTATTAAAATTGAAGCACCATTGGTGCCATTCCCACAGTCGGTCAGTGAGAATTAATGTGTTCCACTAATTAAGAGGAGTGCAGTGTGGACAAGCACCTATAATTGTATTTTATATCCTTACATCTTATGTCATCAACTAGCAACCGTGCTCAATATGGTCAGGGTGTGCATTCCACTGTAAAGACAATACAGTTGTCCAGGGCAAGTGATGGTTTAGTCCTCCTCTTGTGTTTTATCTTAATACTGTCGGCCCAAATTGCACTTTTGTCCAATGCATCTTTCACAGAAGCAGCAGCAGTAATTAGCCTTTTCAAGAAGCTATAATTCATAGTTCACTATACAGGCTGTCACTATGAATGATGTGACTCGACTGTGAAGTGGCTCCAGGCATGGAACATAGCTTCATTAAAAGTGCATTAAGTTTAAAAAAACAGCCTTGTCTTTGGTTCTCCCTAATATAGTGCTCTTTAGTATTTAATGTCTCCTACAGACACTAATTGACTAAAGGAGTCCCTATCCTCTTCTGAGCAAAAGAGTTCTTTACATTTATGCCATAAGTTCTGTCGTCAGATTCTCAGATTCTTTCACACCAGGGAAGTGTAGAGGTTTTCGATGGGGAGTGCACCCTGAGTATCCTACTGTAATTGTGTCTCAGTGGTCTAAAAATCTAAGACTCTTTTATTATCTATATTACATGACTTAAGACTTGTTTTTCTGTTGATAAAGCGGTGGTGTGGAAATTCAGTATGTTTTTATGCCCAGCTAACAACTTCCTGACCACAACTCTACGAATTTTAAGTTACATTTTTTTCCAGTGTGAATAAACATTGGATCCTTGAAGAAACAAGTGTTTAAATGACATTAAATTTTTATGGGTCGCCTTGGATAGGGCAAACTGCTTTTAAATTAGGGAATGCAAGAAGCAAGTGTTTATATTTCACCCTAAATAAGAAAAAAAAAAAAAAACTTAATTGGGTGCAAGTGGTCCATGTCAATTCTCTTGACTTATATTTCTGCCTAGCAGTCCTTTTTCACCATGTTCAAGCAAGTGAGAATTACTCTCATTTACCTTTCACAAACAGTCAAGAATAAATATTTGTCTCACTTGTGACAAATTAAACATTTATAAAACTTACTAGCTACCTCTACCTGGTGACTGCTTCTACCCTCACATGATGCAATGTTCTAAGCCAGTTTAGTTGAATATGATTCCTTAATACAATCTAACTAAATGTGTGCCCCAGTCCTCAGCTGCAGCCACACAGAGAAAATAAAGCTTTTTCTGTATGTACCAAAACTCCTAATTTTGAATGAGAAGTTGACCATCAAATAGAAGTAAATGTATAAACATAACAATGTTGTTCAAAGACTACCCCATAAGAAAGGGAAAAAAAACTTAAACACAAGCTAGATAGCAGCACCAACAAAAAGCACATATAAAAACTATCCCTTGTAGCAGTCACACACCTGTATTTAACTACAGCTAATTACACTGGTGTCATTCATTAGCCAATGTCTGGCTTCCCTCTTACACATTCCACACACATACAGATAATTATCCAGATTGAAATTAAGATGATTGAACTGAATTACTATTGTTAAGTTTGGTAATGGATGTTGAGGATCTTCAAAACCACATTCACCACCTTTGCATTAACACAAATGAATTAATTTTACTGACTGTTTTAATGGTGTTTAAATCAGTGTAGTTTATTGTACAAAGAGGTCACTCCTTCACAATAAATGATAAAAATCTGATCATTATCCTCACCTTCATTTATTCTGATGTATGGTTCTGATACATGGTTATCTTGTGTCACATGAAAACATTAGAATTTTATTTTACTTAGGTTTCTTTAACAGAATGCCTGGAAGACTTTGGATGTGTGTTTTCATTCCTGCTTGCTTGCTGACCTATACTATTGACTTTTACATTTTAACATTTTTAGAGTGTGTGTTGGTAGGGGGGAGTTGTAAAGCAAACTAAGTTTGGTCCTCCACTGCTGGTAGTACTCCATTATATACAACTTCTGCAGTCAAGTGATCCCTGGCAAAATCTACTATGCACCAGTTACTGTGCCATTTCCCCATAAGATATGAGGATTGCATGCATTTCTCACCTGACAATCACTGATCCCTGTAGTGAGTCAAGTATAACCTTGGAAACAAACACAAAGTCAACCGATGTACAATAGCCTGTGTTTGCCACCTGTATATCATGGTTCCCTGTGTATCTGAATTATTGTAATTGCCACCCATCACCCAATAAGCTTTGAAGCCATACAATCTCACAATTAAGGTGCTTGGTGCTTTGGCATGCTAAGACTAGCTATGTTAGCGGCTGCTGTTAGGGTTGTCAAAAGGGGTGTGGATGTCTGTAATAAGTGGCATAATTTTAAATCACAGATTTAGATTAAGACGTGACTATCTTGGCACCCTGTGGTCAGACTGGAGGGGGCCACAACTTTATGCTATATGTTATGAACTCACCACATTGCAGCAACATTGTGTGTCTTCACTGGCTTGAATTTCAGTGTCAGAACAGTAACCTTATGAGGTCTTTCACACTTTATTGTACATATAGGAATTGACAATATTTCTTGTCAACTAACTAGTGATAATGTCCACAATTGTTGCTTTAAAAGGCATAAAGGCAGTCCCATGACATGAACCCTGACCCAAGAGGTCATTAGGTTAGTCAGCTGGCCTTGCTAGCTGGAAAACCAATTTTCCCAGGCACTGAGTTCCAATAGCAAGTGGTGCACTCGCTATTGGAATGCTAAAATGCAGGGCTTGTTATTGTTCATAGCCTTGATAGACTATCAACTTGTAGAATCTTTTATTCTATAAACAGTGTCTGGCCTTCAACAGTTCATTACTGGATCAAACTGTCAAAATGTTACACACTTGAAATATTGAAAACATAAGAGGATATTTTATATACACACATACTGTATATACATACAGGTTATTGTTGTCTTCAAAATATGCATTTCCAGGGCAACTGTAGTATGCTATCTGGCATAAACACTCTCTGCCGGCCGAGAAGTAGAACCTGCAGCCTGGAACTGTTCTAGTTAATTCAAAGTGATGTGAGGAAAGCAGACAGGCGAAAGAAATAAGCCCAAGAGTCATGTAAAATGCAAAAGAAATACTACTGCACTGCAGCCTTTTGAAGGAATGCAGTAACAATCCTATTAACCAAACCATTAAAATAGTTTCACATATTTCTTACTTGGGATGCTTATGTTTTGTGTTTCGAGTGGTCCGCGCTTTTATGACACAATGCGTTTCTGGAAACCCTGACGTAAACTGGAAAAGCCAAAGCTGAATTCCTTCCTCGTTCTGTGTAAATGCAGATTTTGTTAAAGCCCGCATGAAGGAATTCCATAAATGCAGATCTTCATTAATTGAATTTTCATAAATGGAGACTGCTTTTATACACAGTACGTTTCTTGCCTCCCTCACACACAGACATGTATGCCCTGGCAACAAAAATGAAACTTTTCTGATAGCTTAAACATTGTTTAAAACCATGGTACAGTAAAGGATGCATAACAGGTACATAAGTAATACAAGTTGTTCAAGATGTTCATTCAAACTGAGTTTTTAATAAATGACGTTGTATGTGCTAACAGCAAGCTACAATTAAAGTTATTCAACTTGCAGAGAGATGACCAGGATAAAGGAGTCATGGACAGACCCAGGATGAATTCTCGCATTGCGTTGTGATCTTCCTGAATATGGATAGAATTGGCCCTGTTACGTTCAATGCATGTTGCTCTATTGAGTGTTGGTGGCTGTAACTGTAGGAGTGAAGTCAGCTGCAGCACAGTTAGTCAGTTAAGAGACCAGATAGTCCATACTTGTCCAGAAATTTCTGTTTAGTTGGATCTTGCCTTAAGGGTGTGAATGGACCTTCTGCAGCTCTCTTGACCAAGAGTGATGTGGCATGGTGTAAGTGATGGCTGTTAAACAAATGTCCATAACTGACCCCAAGGTGTGCTGGAATGAGCTAGTTATGAAGAACAATAGCCCAGCTGACAACCTCACAGCAACAGGTAAGGAGAAAAGTACATGGCGAATCGGTCTCAAAATCTCAGGAACCACTGGCTGAGGGAGGAGCATTTTTTCCTGCATTCAGTCTCTGTCTGGTTTAAGTATGATGATTTAAGTAGGATGGCTTATTTTGTAGATTCTTGAACTTGGATTTGTCTATGACTTCTTTAGTTCATTTATTCCACAATACTATTAAAATAGCAAGAGGTTGTAAACATATTTGGGTGTTCTTGTACCACCAGTTACAGAAAATTCTGATTTCACATGGTATTGCTAGTTCACTTGAACTAGGATTGATATACCTGTGTAGTTGTTGATCATGAAACACTGCAAGGCTGTGACACTGGATTGATCAAGTGAGGTTTTCAGAGAGAATACACCTAGATAGAATGAGTTAAGTCCTATATAACAAAAAACAAAAGATGCTTGCACTCCATTAAGATGTACAGACTTAACACAGAGTTACCTCCTGTGTAGCCTTATTCATGACTACAGAATAACACTACTTCTCTTTCATTTAGACTTTTTTTCATTATTTTTCCTTTTTTGTGTGAATTTATTTTTAAATCACATCTTTCTCCAAATCTTTAGAGGTGCCTGCCTTCAGATGTGCCCTATCTTAATATAAGTGCATTTTATGGACTCCATTGCAAACTGAATGTAAGTTCATAAATGCATGCCCTCTGAAAGCAAGTACAAAGGGTTGAATGGGGGGTAAGTGGAGAAAACACTTAACTTAGGAGAGTTGTACGCTATGTACTCATATGTACTTTCACTTCCAAGAAGGCTTCAAATGTACAGTTGAGCTAAAAGCTTTGGATTTGCAGCACTTACTGTGAACTTTTATTTTAACTCTATCTTTGCAAAGTACAAGAGCAAAAACTAAAAAAGACCAGTACATCAGTGCTTATTTTTTCTCTACTTTTTTACACCTCAAAATCTGCAAAAGCAATGAAAGCATGTGCACACCTCCAAGTGGGAGACGACACACTCATAGGTGACATGCTTACAAGACCAACTACATCATCATAAACACTTGGATGGTACAGTCAGTGTATACTTAAATCTAAATCCATGTGATTGACATCCTTGTAAGATTCAACAGTTTGTAACCCCAACAGCACATAGCCCTAAATATGCTCTAAAATATTAATTTATATGGCAACTGGAGCAAAAATGTTCCACTTATACCGATGGAGAGTGATATCAGAGAAAAACAGCACAATAACACTTGTGTTCTTGTGTAGAGTCCTTAAGGAAGATGGAATCATACTAACCGGATACATTTTGGTTTTGTTTTCAAGCAGATTATTTTTAATAGTCATGGACACCCAACATGACTGTAAATATCTGATGAAATGACACAGTGCTTTAGATAAAATTACTTTTTGAAACAACCCTGCAGATTCTTGAATGGAACAGGAGGCTTCAAGACTAAAATAGATTTACAAGAAATCATTATCTCTTCAAAATAGCTGTAAATAATGAGAATTAAAAAATGTCCATCCTTCAAGATTAAGTTCCAGTTCAAACAGGCTGAGACTAAAGTGGTTGTTCAAAGCAGTGCAAGAAGATGTGTTTATTGTGTGCCTACAGTTGTTGGGCCCATCAATGATTCAGAAAGAAGAGCATTTTATATAACTCTATTTATAAAATAACAAAACATACACAGGAAAATCCATGCTCTCTATTGTAGATATTTCAAATGATTGTTATTAATAATGCATAGCTAAGAGCATCTTGGTAGGCCAGTTAGATAGTTGTTGTATTGGTAGTACATCTCAGTTTGTACACAAGGGGAAGTATGTAGCTGTTACATAACTGTTGGAGCCACAGTGTGGTCAGCCATCTTCACCTCACCTTCAGAAGAAAATGGCACGAAAACACTGAAAACACTTCCTCTTGTACATTCCAAGTCTCCTTGAACTTCATATGGTCATCATGTATCTCAAAGATAAGCATATAAATTTGATCCATGGACAGCCATGTTGTTCTGTTCTCATACTGGACAGTGTAAAAAAGAACTTAGTATCATTGGAAAATTGCTCTTTCAATAAAAGTCTTTGATAAGTGAAAATAAATGGGAACATAGATGATACTCTGATAATGTGCGAAAGCAAAGAAAAGAAAATTATTCATTCATTCATTATTAATTAAAAACCATGGCAATCTCTTTTAATGAGGCCATTATTTCAAAAGTCTTCACTAATATTATGACATGCCAATACCAGAAGTTTAAAAACGATTACAAAAAACATCACCTGTGGAATGTGGATCCTTCATGTTCCCACGGCTAACACAAACTACTGTGGGCAATTAGCAATAAAAAAAAGTCTTTATCACATACCCCACAGTGTTACCATAAACTGATCATTGTCACAGTAGATGAGATGCTGACTGTGTGACAATCTGTAATGACACTGAATCAGACTAAAACTGCCAATCCTATTGATTTACACAACCTTAGTTACATTGAAAAAACATTTTACAGAAAACACATTGCTTTCCATCTAAAATAATCAGGTGAAATATCATTGATCATACCCGTTCATATAAAATATGCACATAAAAGAAATACTCTAATGGCCATGTGTACGTGCACTAATGTGCTGGATCTGATAGAAGCGCTGTGGACTGTCCTGGGTATGGAACCCCATGTGCAGAGCAGTTCACCCTCCCCGTGGAGAGATGCAGACCCAGTGTAGCATGGGTAATTGTGTTGGAAGTGCTCTGATGACATCAGAGGGATTCAAATGCTGTAGGTGTAAGCCCAGGGATTTTCTGCAGTCTTTAGAGATTTCCTTTTCTTTCAGCTCCCCATAACAGTAACATTTAGCTAGCCTCTTTTGTAACAGGAAAGATTTAAATGACAAATCCAAATTAATTTTGGTCCTCCAAAAATGTTTGTGTTTGCATTATGCTTTATTCACTGTGTAAGCTGTTATACATATTTTTAAATAAATTGTGTTTTACCTCACACTACAATTTTTGAGCTGTCAAGGGGTGGTTTAACTCATGGATCGTAGCCAATTTTGAATGAACCCAAAGCAGGAACAGGGCTTCAGGTATAGACACACATTTGTAAACTGACAGGGATAAGTATGATATGTATGTCTAAAGTAAATGCCTGAGTAATTTGTAAAACCAATGGATATACTTAAAAAAGAAATACAGGTGATCCCTGTTTTTATGACATTATGAGTTCCTGGAAACCCTGCCAGAAACTGGATCATCCAGAAGTGAATCCTATTACCTACAGACCCTGTAGTAAAGACAATAAAGTTAGATTGTATGGGAATAAGTCAAATATTCATAATGTATAATGTACAATGTTTTTTTTTTTTAATTTTTTAAAAATGATTTTCTTCTATATCATATGATGAAATCAGACCACACTTTTAAATCATGTCAACAGATTTGTTTGGGTGATGCAACTTATTGTTTAATTGACCAACACTGTCACAGCACTGAACTGTTCACTGCTGCAATCAGAGGATTGAATGGTAGAATGAATATCTGTTCACTCCTTTGTAAAGCTTGTGCTCTCTTCCGTGTCCTTTCAGATTTGGTGTGACTCACTGGAAAAAGGCCTGCATCAGGGGTTTGTCTGTTCTTGTTCATCTGAGGTACAGTAAATGTTAAGAACAAATAAATAATAAATAAAACATAGATGTTAATTGTCTATGCCTACAGTAACTGGATAGATAGTCAGCCACACATTCTGACCTGTGAACCATGGTAGCTAGCTATCACTGATGCATTAAAGTTTTCAGATATCATAACAGATATCATAATCTCTCTCCTTCACCTTATCACTACAGCAGAAGTGCAGCAGTAATAAAGAGCTGGTTCCTTAAGCTGAGCTTTCTGAATGAAGCGCTTTATGATATTCTTTTCATTTTTTTAGAGTATCGGTCAAATCAGTTGACAGATCAGCTGCATTGGGTCTTTGATAACAAGTCTCTAAGGCATCTGCTGCTGTTGGAAATTTTACAACAAATACATTTTGCAGGTCAGTAAGCTCACAGCTGGGTGAATTCAAACAATTAATGCCATGAATTCTCTCTAAAAAATGAGACGCAACCAGTACCCTCCAATATCAAGCATAGCTGCTCATGGGTGTTATTCAGTACATCTACTGTGACATCAGCTGTAGTTTTCAAATGTGCAGTTGGAATGACATGTATTCTCAGGTAAAAAAAAAAAAATTGCTCCTTTGGCATGCTTCAGATATTGAACTGTCAGAGGTTATTTGACAAATGATTTGCAGCTGGCTAGCTCTGTGGAAGAAACGCTGGGAGCGCATATACAGTAGCAGCTCACCTTGATGTTCACAGCTTTATGACAACTTTTACATTCCTCTGGCAAAAAAGTGAGAGTGAAGTTCCTGCTCTCCAGCCAAGTGTCTGGAAAGTGAATGTCAAGAGAAGATAAGTCAACTGGAAACATGTTTACTACTTACTATCAGAACCTAGACCACTTCATTTTCACACCTTAGTCTTTAACTTTAATGCGTCAACATGGCTTTTATACGACACTTTATGTTATGGGTGGTAATTAAGGTTAACTACTTTATAATGTTTATAGTTTTGTAGCTGTCACAGTTAATTAAAATGGAATATGTGGTGTGTATGTGTTTAATTTAATTTACTGAGCAAAACTGATGACTGATAATTGGATACATTTGATCAGTTGTGAAGGACTATGGCTTTGTGAAGGACTATGGCTTCCTCCAAAACTCCCTGAAACATAAATCGCAACAGCTACAGGGTGACTCGTACAGATACAGTTTGAAGAGACACAGTGACTGACTGGGATTAATAATCTCCTTGGTTCTTTCCCAGTAACATCTGTCATCACTACAGTGTCTCAGTCTCTCTTTCCCAAATTCAACATCCTCATTAAACTATATTACAGCTGTATCTAGTCAACACATGGAAGAGAGTGTGTGTTTGACCTGTAACACCAAGCAAAATGCCACATACATCCAATTAACCTTTTTGTCACATCACAGTTGTCTCCTGTGGCCCCAGATGGCATTCATACACAGAGTTTATCTCTTTATCACACAGGTCAAAATATGAACAAGAGTCTGTATACTATTTGAGACATGAAAAGGACAGTGAGTGTGTTCCATACTGCAAAGCCATACCACATGGAATAGATAATGATAAATGATGACACATGGCTATTTCGCTCAGAATACACCATTATATTAGATTTTTTTAGGTTGTCTGAAGGATACATGTAGATTCCTCCCCTGTGTTTGAAGCACTGCTTGTGAGTCATGTGAACAGAGACATCCCAGAGCAGCAGTGCTGTAAACAGCGACACTGTGCTGTTTGCACGTCCTCTTGGGTCCCATTATGTTTCATGCGTTCAGCATTTAGGTCACCTTTCTACATGCACATTTGCTTTTCCAATTACTTCTGCACCAGTGCAGACCCTTTGTAACACATAACCGAGTAAGATAGAGGTAGGCTAAGAACAATATCACAGGTTGCCCATCTTCCTTGTAGTTTTGGCTTTGTTCATCATTGGTTTGTTTAAAGAAAATGCACAAATGAATGTACCATGAAATAAATATTTTTGTGCAATGCTAAATAGTTTGTATTTTGGCCTAAATCAAAGTAAAAAGTTAAACAATAAGGTTCTTCTGCCTGATGCCATTGTCTTTAAAAAGTGGTTTAGAATGGGGAAGCAAATTGAAGGCAAAGACTTTGTGCCACATTTTCTACAGTTGTTGGCTTCAAAGCATACAAATGTTGTAACAGTGACCTGTCATCACTCTACTTTATATTTATGACTCCCGAATGTGAATGTGTATATTTATGACTCTCGAATCTAGTGAAGACTTTTCATTGTTTGTGTGAAATCAGTAAATTTACATTACACCAACTCTTTTACGGGATTTGCTAACTTGCAAAAATTTCTTACACAAACCTTTCCTTGTCCACGGAGCATCAAAGCAAGTTTCTCATAAAAGAAAGTAACTTTTGAAACACAAGAAATCTCAAGGTCTTGCATTGATGAGGTAGTTTGCGTATAAATGTGATATAGGATTATGTTGTTAATTAACAATTTGTTTTTTGATACATTGTGTAAATGTTTTCTATAGATTGTGTCTCTTCCAGGAAAAGTGTTTTTCCACCTATTTTCTAACATCACTTTACCGTGGACATGGGGTAACATCACTGCTAGTGTTTTTACACTTGATCAACATCACTTGATCAATTAAGTGGAATCTAGAAAATTCCCACAAGAAAGGGGCACGCTATGTTTTCCATGGTGTTTACTTATGGAGTATCTGATCTAATTTTGATTCTTTAATGATTTGGGCATCAATTTTACTTGTTGTTTTCCATAAAATCCTGTTTGTTTACATGTATGTTACACATCAACAGTGTTACATGCTCTGCAAGTGGTCATCCAGAGCAGAGCAATTTCTTAATTCTTCATTGATGAAATGCATTTGGCCACATGCTCAGCACTTTTGCTTGTGTGAAGGAGGGTCAATGGATAATTCCCGATTTTTACTTTATTTGAAAGTAGCTATTCAGTGAGGGTGAACCATGTAATCTGCATGGGTACTTTGGTGAATCTTTTGGAGTGACCAGTTGGGGAGATAACTGCTCAGGCCCCCAGTGTGTGCACCAATTCATGTTTCATACTATGATTATTAACGAAAGAGCTCTTGCCCAGGTCCTGTCCGCCACATCGTCTTAATGCGCTGATAATGTTCTACTAAAAACAAACTATTGATCAAAGAGAGGAGGGTAGAGCCACTCCTGGTCCAGAGGAGGGTTGAAACAGAAAGATCTATAAACCCAGAGAGGCTGTGGCAGTGGCTGACATGCAATATTCACCGTGGTTTCACGCTGACCTGTCGATAGGCTTCCATTAGGATTGGATAGGCTGTCAGAGTGACCCGCTGACCTCCTTTCTGTTGCAGGGTGGCCTCTGTTGTCCATATTAATATGCATTTTAGGCTCAGGGTCTGTCACCATAATTCCACGTCCATTAGTCTCATGTTTCTGTTCTCCTCAGCTTGTGCTATTGATTTTTATTTCGTATCATTTGCCATTCATTTGCCATGCCATCCTCTGAAAACAGTGGATATTCTGTGCACCAGGGATAGTTCCGCTGTCTGTCCACAGGACATGGGTCTCCACCCTGTAATGATTTTCAGACCGCTGTGCTTTGTTGGAAATACCCTCCCAACTCCTGGTGTTGCCTAATGGCCATGTGAGTATAGTAAACAGATGTGTCTAATAATGTGACAACCACAACTATGAAACTGGAGAGATGTGACAATATGAAGGACAGTTTTTGAAGTTAGCTGGTGTGTGACCAAAGGGAGGGGGATTTCCTCTGTATTGACAAAACACAATTAGCCTCTGTCACAGTCTGCTTCCTGGGTTGAGACTACAATGCTGTGTAAGTCAGGTGAAGAGTAAAGGTCAAGATATTCATATTTCTTTATGTTATTATTGAGAATCAGAGAAGAATTGAACAGGGAAGCATTTCTTTAGCTGTTTTTAACTGAGCAAGTCAATCCCATTGCAATGATGTCATTCCTCCCATGAATAAATAGAACAAAACATGAATTAAAATATAGTGGAATATATTTGTAGAACTGTGAGTTATCCACCCATGTTTATTATTTGTCATCATCTAAAAAATATACATCCATTGTCTTGGAAGAGAGATCAATGTAGCAGAATCACGAAGCTCAGTAATCTAGCCAACAAAACTGAGATCTAAATGACAGTAAACTGTAGAGGATATAATACCACAAACTCCAGTAACAATGTCCAACTAACAACACTGGAAGAGTCCAAACTAATCCACAAGAAGAAAATGTTGTTCATTCGTCAAGCATCAAGCAGTGTTCTCTTTATGAATCTTTTTGGTTGGAAATTTCAGGAGCCACAGAAAGATAAAATAAACAAGTACATCTTTGCAAGTGTCTTACTTTTGCATCACTACCATGTGAAATGAAGACCTGGCAGGCAAGCATCACCTCAGCTGCAAGTGAAAAATAGACAACAGCAAATGGAGAGATGATGTCATTTTGATTTGGCAGCTCCTGACCAAATATATAAATCAGAAACAAGAGCTCCTGTGTTTTGCTAACCATGTTGTCTGTGACAGATTGAACTGGTCTCTCACAAAGCACAAAGTGACCTACAACTTCTGAAGTACTCATCTCATTTCTTTTTTTTGAGGGAGTCATTGTAATCCCTTATCCCCCTTTCAATTTTCTGACCCCCTTGCATTACCCCAAGCCACAGAAGTCTACTAAATTAATGGATCAATAAGCCATCTAAAATGCTTCAGAGACTATTGAAATGCCCAGTGTTCCTCTCCGGTTTCAGGCCTTAACGAATAGGATGTTGTTTATGTTGTAATGTGCAGTGTCATGGAGTTCTTATTACAAGCTTCCCACAAGACCTCAGAGCTCTCTTGGGAACAGTCAGTCTCTTCAGAAATGTATGAATAAACTTGGTGGAAATACCAACATGTATTGAAGAGAAGTGTTGAATTGTCAATATGACTGTGCCAAATATCCCTCAATTCAAAAATATTGTAGGCCTGGAACAATTTAAGCAGAACATCTGTGCCATTGTTTTGTTTATTTAGGTAATATGTTATAAAAGTACTGAAATGTTTTTTATTATTATTATTTATCATAGTTTTACATTTGGAATTGAGTATGTTGTTTTGTTTTTATTATTCGAAGATGTTGAATATGTGCAAAAATTCACAAACATCACATTTTGCAATGTGTTCCACGAAACATTTTGTAAATTGTCAAATAAGCAAAATCCTTTCCAAAAGAAATAAAACTACACATGACTTGATGCCCCCCAATTCTTTCTCAATGCACAATCTCTCTTTAAACCATAACTTGCAAGAACAGGCAGAAGATGCTCAAAACCATATAATACAAAGATAAAGTGTGACAATTTACCACCTCTCTTTGTCTCTGTCAAACACACAGAAGATATGGTTTAGCTTTGAGTATGGGGGCACATAGAGTCCATGTCTTGTTTCTTTTAGGTGTGTGTACTTCTGATTCCTGTGGAGATGTAATGTTTTATACTGTCCTCCGTATGAAATAATTTGGGCTGTCAATTAATTATAATTAATTGAATGAGAAAATAAATTTGTTATTTAACAGGACTGTTTACCAGAACCAGGTAATTTGTGTGTGTGTGTGTGTGTGTGTGTTTGTGTGATGGATAGTTTTGTTGTTTTCTTAAAATATGTGGGTGTTCTAGACTCTAAATTGCTTGCCAGCCATAGATAATGTGAAAAAAAAATTTAAAGCCAGCAAATTGATGACTCCCTCTGTTTCAGCTGAAGGTATCCGACTCACAAACATCAACACATAGCATTCTGTTTTGGCGTACATATCTTAAGCGAAAGGTCTTTTATCATTTAACTTCCACAGTTCAGAACCCATTGACATCTGGGATCTTGAGTGCTGTCATTAGTGAAGGAGCCTTGGGCCAGCGGTGGCCTGAGCTATGACCCTCAGTTAAGAGTTTGACTTCTCTTCACCTCAGACCGTCTGGCCCTCTCAGGCCCTACACAGGCAGCTTGTGGGCCTCTATTGTCTCAATGTTTGTTGCTCCAACTGCCACACTGGAAAAGGCCCTATTTATCTGAGAGATCTGCAGCAGTTTTAAACATGGCAGGGTGCTTTGTTTTTTGGGAAGATTTTAATGGACTGAAGCTTTAATGGACTGTCTGAAGCTTCCAGTTCAAGAGAAGAATGTCTTTTAAAAAGTTTTTTTTTTTCTTTCCAGAACTGATGCCTTAAATTTCTGAAATTGGCTCAGAAAAATTTGCTTATGAAAACTGCTGAAAATGTTATGCTTAGCTCCCAACCAGGTGCTACGTAATCAGGGAAGACTATTTCAGTGACACTAGTAAACATATGACTGCTAGCCCAACAGATAAAAATAAATATTAACAGCAGTTGTAGGAATACTATGACGGTCTATGTTCCCACTGAACCAGTGTGAGATGAGAAGTGTGAGAAGCTGTGAACCTTGGTTCTCATTCATGAACTCTTTGAAAAATTTGACAGCTAATGTCTGCTTATGTGGAGCTCACGTTTTGCATATATCATTTTAACAGCATACAATGCTCCTCTTTTTCATTTTGTTAAAAGTCTCAGTAAGTGTTCATGCAAATGAATATTTTCCTGGCGTGATGAATGGTTGAAAAGGATATGTTGTCTGGGTCTCTCTTTTGATCAATTGATCAGCGGATAGGATGTGTGACATCTCTCGTATGCATACAAAAAGGACAAGTGTTTTGGGCAACGAGAGAATGGTAAACAGCATGAATAGTCCTCTGACTATAAACTGTTGTCTGTTAACTGTTAAAATGGTATCTGACTATAAACCCTTTTGTGTAACTCCTCTTGGAATTGCTCATTGCACATTAGATTTGTCTCATCAGGATACCCTCTGTGCTCATGCAGGTGTGCTGAAGTGAGACAAAAACAACCTGCCACTACACTTTTAGGCAGCCAACAGTTATTTTTCAGACTACAAGTCCCACAATACACTGCAGTGAAGTGAGCACTGAATAGACGGTAAGCATGGTCAACGAGTGTCTCATAGATGCCTGACGCATGACAGGGTGCCTAAAGAGAGAAACAAGAAATCCCTGACGAGAAACGCACCCCTATCCTGGGAAATGAGGCCAGTTTGTTCAACCTCTGGGCCTCTTGTCATTGTTGGCTGATAACAGGGCTGTGATCAACCATAGGTGTCAGCTTGGATTCAAGACAAGCATCTCCCAACGGAGCCACTTGATAACCTCCACAATGTGACCTCTTGTCCTGTCATGACATTGTTGCTTAGTCAAAAATAGAAGTCCAGGCACCAGTTATGTCTCAAATCAATAAGAGAACAGCCCCTCAAGTGTCTACATACCGTTTTTCATCAATACACAGGCACAATGTCTTAATTGGTCAATTGTCTTAATAGTTGCAATTGGTAACATCACATCTATCAGGACATTCAGAATACATACACCACTTTCCATTGGAACATTACTTTTCTGACTGTATTGTTTTATTATGTGCATGTGTGTGTTTGTGTGTGGTTTTGTGTGTGTGTTTGTGTGTGTGCCCAGAAGACAAGCATTATTGGCACTGGCATCTACATTGACACTGAGAAGTAACTGCTATTGAGGGAGCCTGCAATTACAGTAGAGACAGCCATAACCTGGCAGATACAGTTGGCCTAATTGATGCTCTGTGCTTCAGCCACACAGAGTAGCCCACTGCCTCTGGGGTTTTCCCATCCAGACTAAATGCAGATCAAATGAGCACTCCTCACAGTGTGCTAAATTAGACACTCAGCTAACAAGCAGCAATTAAAAATCCTATGCTTGGGTGTGTACAGGACTTTGGGGCTTTGGGAAATGCTCTACAGCAAAATGGACATGGTGAGAAAAGGATTGTCACTGAAGCACAAACCTGCACAAGGTTAAACAAACAAATAAAAATTCATATTACACGATAGGAGAATGACCGTGTCCTTTCCATAAAGGTGGAATAATCAAACCTGAAGTAGTGTTTGACATACATACATATGCATCTATTGTAGCTCATCTTGGATAAATCATTACTGCCACTGAATAAAGTTTGGGTGTTCATTTCCAATGTAGTAATGTTATCATAATATTTTATTGTATGAGACTGTTTATGCATGAAGAAGCAGTCAGTCCATTAAGTGTAAATGTCAATGGAAAGGTGTTATTCATCTTATTTTTTGTGGATTCTGTTCTCTTGACAGGCACCAGCTGAACCCTACACCCCCAAGGAGAAATGGTCATACAGCTAGGAGCCCTGTGCTGTTGTTTTGACACCCACCTCTTGTAACCCTGAATCCTTATAGCCACATATGAGAGAGACACAATGAACTTGTAGTAATATATAAAGCTAAAGCCTAGCTAAGTTTCCAAAAATTCTAAAATCACAAAACAATAAGAAATAATTTCACAAATGTAGAAAATAAAAGTAGAATAAATATATAAATATGAAAGAGCAAATTAGAACCCTTGACATGCAAAAAATACCTTAGACATTAACATAAAAGAGTAATACTTTAGGCTGATCACAGAGCTGATCTATCCTCAGATTACAATGACATGCCTTGTAGGAACTATCAAGCTTATTGTTGAAGACAATGACCCTGTCAGATGACTGAGAAAGGTCAGCGAGGTCAAACAAATTGGGGGATCCACAGCTTCACTGACCCACAGCAGGCTCTCTAATCATGCTGAAAAGAGTTTAGCGTTCACTCTTTAGACCGTGCTTTGTGACCCAGAACCAGGCACAGAAATATGAATTCAGAGCTCAGAACACAAATACAAACTCTCAGTGGCACACAATGCAGCCAGGATAGGGTTCCGCCGTTCTCTAGCGTTTCAGGTGTTTTGCTCTGTTCAGGGAGCAGGCTGTGGAATGCGGAATGCGTCCTCCGTTGGCCTCTGTGCTCAGAGTGCGCTGTGCTAATGGAGAGTGGCAGGGGGGCTGGGGTTGGGAGGCCCGCCTCTGCCTGACCGTGATTTGCTGATGGATGAATAAGATCACACTCTGCTTAAAATACCACCACAGGCATGCCTCCTTCTACCAAAATTAAATGAATCTAAACGATGACACGTTAAAGTAAATTGTATGGATATAAATTCTGAAAGTCATTAGGATTCTTGATTGTCTGTCTCGGGAAGAAAATATTTTCATAAACAAGAAACTTGACAAACACCACTGCAATGTGTGTGTAGTATCCAGTGCTACACTGCTTATGTAGATCACCTGAAGATATGGTAAAAAATTTAAAAAATATGAAAATTAAATACTGTACACATCAAATTTGATGGCTCGATTTCCTGCAGTGTTATTTAGAAAATCTATCTCTATATTGTATTCTGAGAGACAAGCTTTTGCAATTGAAATGTTGACAAGACATGTATTGCTTTCAAGATGAACAGGACTGAGCTGGCTGAAGCGATGAGAATGCCATCCAGTCATGAATCAAAGGGGCGTAGCTCCCCCAGATTTGGCGTCTCCACCCTGATGATTAAAATCGAAAGGAACACACACTGCTGCACTTAATTAAATTTCGCTGAGACTGACAGATGCAGAACAGGCAAACAATTGGATAGTTTAGGTGCTAAATATAATAGTTGACATTGCAGCTTTATCTCACATTCCCAGCCTTCTACTGAGGCAACACTGCACCTGGTCTTTATAAGTGCTCCTCTGTAATTAAACACCTTCTCTAAATCAGTTCTGAATATGTCACCTACTTCTAAGTGATTCAAAGCCATAATTCTGATAATAAAAGTATGTGATATAAGTATTTACCAGAGTCTGTATGGAGGTGTTGGAGATGCGGTGAATGTGTCTGAATCATTGTCAGTGTGGTCTCTGACAGGACTGCGGGATTGATGACTCCAGCCCTGCTGTCCTGCAGTCTCATTGCTGTACTTCTCCTCTGTAGTCCTGGGCTAGACCTTACTGCTGAGGTCATTCTCCTCTCAGGCCTTTATTGACACTGGCACGTGAAATGGCTTTTTCCAAATGTAGTCCCCAGCAGCTCTTTCCAAATATGGACAACTGGAGTATTATAGTCAATGTACCCACACCTCACGCCTCATTTGTATTAGTGTATATGTGTGTGTGTGTGTGTGTGTGTGTGTGTGTGTGTGTGTGTGTGTGTGTGTGTGTGTGTGTGTGCGTGTGTGTGCGTGTGCGTGTGTGTGTGTTTGTGTGTATGTATGTGTTTGTTTTCGCTCTATACAGTTATTCACAGCATTTTCATGGATAACGTAATGTAGGAAAGAAATGCAATGGGTGTGGATTCTTGTAGGGTTGTCTTTGTACACTGTGCTTTCAGGCCCCAGCAAAAATGTTCAGAAACATGAGATGTTTTCCATGGCTGTGTGAGGGTGCTTCAGGGACTGTTATTTGTCAGTTATTCCCCAAAACCTACCCAAAGGTAAGATTGCGCTCAGACACCGCCATGTAACCAAGTAAAGTTGCTATGTAATGTAAAAGAAGTATGACCTATATTGTTGTAAATTGTATTTAAGTTTGATGAAACCATATAAAAATATGGGATCTTGTTTTGTCTATGGGGATAACTTTGTGACCTCTCTGCCTTGTCTAAAAGAGTAGGCTGTAGGAACACCCAGAGGGCTGTTTAATATCGATGTGACAGTCCAGTGGTCTTAATTACCAATGCATAATTTAGCTGAAACGGTTAGAGTAAGAGGTGATTATAGTTCATCAAAATATTCTTGAAGGTTCTTTTTTGAAACATTCAGTGGTTTTGAGTATGATTTTCCAGAGGGTCATGCAGAATATTGGCTAAAATTACTACTACTACTGCTACTACTACTGAATTAGAGGAAGTCGGACAAAAAACTGTTCCTTGTTTGCTTGTTTGCATCTTTTTCAATATGTATGATCACAGTATGAAGAATTATAAGCACTGTAGTTTTAAAACAATGATTTACAAGATTGAGCAGCTTTGATTCCAGTCTTTTTTTTGTACTTCAGAAAAGTATGGTACTGTATTTTCACTGATAATCCTGCGTGGTTGAAAAAAATAAATAAATAAAACTTAGGAAAGCCTTGAATGACTATGGATTTGTGAACCTCTTAATGTTGTGTCTGTTTTGCTACTAGTGACATTAATCAATAACATCTATGAAACTTCCACACTGTGCTTAAGCCATTGATATCCCTAAATGTGTACAGATGGCTTCTTTATGTCACGTTCTTTGATCGTGTAAAATTTTAATAGATTTTTTCCTTGTTTCTGACTAAAACCTGATGAAGACATGCTCGCGACAGACTGGAAGAGCTACCAGAAGGTCATGCGAGCCTCTCTGCGGTTTTAGAGGTGAGTGGAGGGCGACAGAAGGTGGCCCAATGTTTGTAAGCACCGGTCGCCAGCAGAGTCAGGAAGTCTGGCGGCTGGCCCTCTCGCCCCGGCCATTAACAGATCAGAAACACAGCTTTAATGGGGTTAATAGAGTACAGGGGGGAAACTCAATATTGAAGCTGTGAAGAACATGCCATCTTCACTATGCTGCATTTGCTGCTGCTGTCAAATTTGGATAAAATTAATCCACGTTCATTTTTAGAAAGCAAATTTCAGTGTTTAATCAATAAAGGTGTGTGTGTGTGTGTGTGTGTGTGTTGTGCGTGTGTGTGTGTGCACGTGTGCGTGTGTTTGTGTTTATCTGTAAATGTGCATATATATATATATATATATGTGTGTGTGTGTGTGTGTGTGTGTGTAATCTCCCTGTGATGAGTTTAGCAATGTAGACTAAAGTTTAAACTTCAAAGAGCAACAGTTTTTGTAGTTCTCAAATGTATTCTGAAGACAGATGCTAGCTAAAAATTGTATTTAAGCAGCAACATATTGGTGTAGTAACCCCCCTCTGGCTGAATTCAGAGTTGACAGGCAATGCTAGACTTCAACCCACACGTTTTAGGCACTTGGCAATAAAGGCAAGCCATAGTTAGTGAAATTAGCACAACAGCACATATGAAGATCATTAGTCCACCAGTTTAGTCTCTAAAACATAATTACTCATCTAAGACTATTTGGCTCTTCTAGTCAGTCAAGTTTAGGTCCTCTGAGGGGACATGCACATACACTACACTGCACACACAGAACCAAAATCAAGCAGTTTATTCAAGCATAACACTCACATAATGAATGCAATATAAAGAATTCAGTTCTTGATTAAATATGTTTATCATCTATATGATTGCATGATCATTCATGGGTGTCTGTGACATGCTTAAGTTAATTTTACATTTGCACAGGCACTATGACACCACATTATTCAGATATGTGATTGGGAAAAAGCTGGTGAGGTAATTTCTTGAATGTCAGTCAAGGTGACAATCTCAAGAGAGACAAATTCTGAAAGGAAGCAGTGAACCCTGCACATCAAGAGCAAACTGTCAGTCGGCACACTGTCGCTCACCGTGTGGGGTATTCTCAGCCAGCAGTTTCTCCTCTTGCACGAACAGACCTTTTGGTAAATAAGCACACCAGAGTAATACCTTTAAAACAAAGACGCTGGTAAAACTTCTCACATGATGGAGATTGGTAACTTACAGTTCAGACTTTGTAGTATACTTAATCAAATGCCTATTTGGGTTGGTCTGTGCGGGAGAAACTACCATACAAACAAAGCTTTTTTCATAACAAAGCTTGAAGCAAAAGCTAATACTGGTTTTCAACGTGCTGAGTATCCAGAAAAGTGTGGGGTCAACTAAAGCATTCTCCCTTTATGACTTGCAAACCTTACTGCAAACAATCATTACAGATTGAGTGCTGTGGTTAGCTTAAGTTTTTTCTAAATAAATTTCTAAATCATATTTAAGTGCTGGGCCCTCATATGGGAAACTTTTGACATTACCAAGAGCTCACAGGAGCTCACAGAGGTGATGTCTGAGAACAGAAAAAATAAGCATTGAATTTGGTCAAAAAGGATGCAGAATATCTGATCCACAGGTGTCAGTCATCTGCATTATTCAGTCTACAATTTTAATGCTTGTTGATTAATCACATCTGTTTTGTTTGTAAATAAATGCATTCGTCATTAGATTGATATTAGGCTCAACATTATTATGGACAGAGCAATTTTGTCCATTTAGATATAGGTATGTCACTGAGACAGATTTAAGGGATGTCCTCATGCCACATTAGAATAATTGAAATATAAAGTATTTTATAAAGGCAATTAGTCTTCCTTCTGCTTTTAGTGTAATATGCAGGTGTGCGCACTATGGTTTGTGCTTGTAGAATGGAATGGTAAACAGTAAAATGTATTTGCATTGTATGTGATACATTAACCAATGTAAATTCAGGAATGTTTTTAAAATACTGTTTTTAGTACTTAAATAGACTTGTACAGAATTATGTAAATGATAACTTGTCTTAAATTAAAGTTAGATATTGTGCTTAATGTGGACAGCATTTGGTGATTTCTATGCCCTATCTATACTCCTATTGTCTGCCTGAGTGGGATTAGTACTTTTAAATACTCTCACTCAGCCTGTTTGGTAAAGAGAGAGTGCAATCCAATTTGAGAGATCTCCTCACAGCGCATAGCCATTAGATGGGTTACAGTGTAATCCTGCCTGGATAAGATCTGCCCCTGCAGATAACAGTTGTTGTGGGTAAATATGCTTTTCAGTGAACAGCTGAAGGGAGGACTGATGCCAGCAGGAGGGTAAACACGGCTTCTGATCTAATACATCATTTCACATTTTGCCTCCCAATTCCATGCTAAAAAGATAACTTGTACTATTTGGCTTTGCACTCATGTCAGCATGTCAAAAGGGTATTTTAACACATATGAGTTTTGGGAGCTGAATGACTTTCTAAGATGGCAAATAATGTATCACTACACAGACTCTACAAAAGTTATCAGCAAATATTGAAACAATGGCATCCTCCCCACAGTGAAGTTAAAAACCCACAACAGGAGGTCATGATTAAGGAGCAAAAGAAGCTTCCAATGTCATTTCACCCACTGGGCAAAAGCAATACAAACAGCTCATAATGTACCTTCATGTACCGTCTCATTTCAGGTAACTGACAATGTCATGTGCACATCAGCACCAAGTCAAGCTTCTAAACAATCCTGAATAATGAAGTCACTGGGCAGGGGGAGTTCTTGGTGCCTGCTATCTGGCCTTGGTTGAACAGTAGTGAGGCAGGTTAATGGGTTAACACAAGAGAGTCCCCACTGATTCATGAAGAATAGTGTTTAATGTGTTTTCCACATTTTGCCCACATTCAACAACAAAGTGCTTTGTCTTGAACTCTCAGCAACAAATTTAAGCAAGTATTATGATGCGTTATTTATATCTGTGACAGCCACCCACACCCAAGGCAACTTTCATAATTCACATTTTTAAACAGTGCCCATCTGCACAGCTAGATGTTTCCTGACTATAATCAGGTTAAGTATCTTGCTTAAGGGTACAACGGCACAATGCACCACATGGGAAGGTAACCTACCACCTTGTGGTTACAAGTCTAAGTCCTTAGCCATGTATGAACCCTAGCACACGCTCACACACGCTCACACACACTCACACACGCTCACACACACTCACACACGTGAGAAAGAGTTAAGGGCAGTGTACATTGCAGATAGACTGAATCACCTGAGCACTGTCACCTGTCATTTAGATTTCCAATGTGGTGGACACTGTCTCCCGCAAATATGTGCACATTAGTGACCTTATGTTGGTACTGGTTACACTGCAAAATGTGTGGGTCCACTTTTGAGCCAATTTACACTTCGACTCATGGACTCTGAGTTAATTTTTGCCTCCTCCAAACATATGATTTACACATTAATTTCATTGCTGTCTGAAGCATTGAACTAAACTGCTCTGCATGTATATAAGAAATAGAAAACAAATAAATAGTTCAACCATCATTAGCTGATTTTAGAAGACTGACATATGGCTTATGTGACTTCAAAATATAACAGAAAGGTAGTGTGTTTATAAGATGACTTTAATCCCAAATGATCTGTGAGGGTTCACGAGGGTATATGTGATATCATAAAATCTGAGGACATTTTGGCAAAATTACAAACGTGAGATGTCATACATTTCTAACTACTGCGGTTACATCCGTCGTGGTCGCTACATTCGCCCCTACACAATCAATCCATGATATGAACACTTTACACTGTATTATGCTGGCATCATTTTCACAGCATTTTGAAGGGTATTAGTTTCCATAAGAGTGAGAGAAAACAAAAACAAAAACATTTATTCACATCAATACATTAAACTGATAAATGACATAAACGTTAAAAAAGTCTTTGGATGTTCTGTTGCCTAAGAATAAGCGATACAGGAAGGCTTCACAGCGTACACAACAGTCTACCATAAATCGATTTAATCTGTTTCCCACTTGCAAATCAATTAATAAACCAGCGACACTGAAAATTAAGGGGTCGATGTGTTTCTGAAATCATTTTGCGCTGTAGCTCTATAATAATACGTTAAAATACTCATTTTAATCGTGTATTTCTGTATATGCAGAATAAATGAGAGTTCAAATAAATCAATGTAGCACTTAGACGCATCAATGAGCATGTAAACAGCAAACCGATTGGCAAGGTATAGGCTATTTCGGAAAGTATGTCATTAGGATCAGTACGTCGGGAAATAAATGAATAACAAACTAATAGTTGGGTTCGTAAGGGTACATTACATTATGAGTTCTAAACTGTGATATTGTTTCAATCTCAACAGTTTGGAGATTACATGTCAGATCAAGAAATAAATTAATAACAAGCCAACAATGGTTCAAGCTAATAATGGTATCTTGTAGCCTATTATATGTTCTAAACTGTGATATTTTAATCTCAACCGTCTGGAAATGCATTCTATCTGGCAATGCTTCTCCGGATTCTCCTAGTGTCGACACTAAAACAGAGGTTGCACCAGTGATATCAAAAGAAGCATTAAGTGGTAGGTTACAATATATTCATATTGTACGCTATGACATTTTTTCTGGACATTGGCCCTGCCTTTAATAACATATCTTCATCTCTTCTGTATATAACTAATATTGTGCTTTAATAAGTTAAATTTTAGACTGTTTCACAGTTTGGTTTTATTTCGACTTTCTCGAAGATCATTGTCGAAGACGTAAGTGTTAAATCAATGTTGCTATCAGACAGTTCCCACCTGTATTATTTTGTTGTTGTCGTCATTAGCTCGTGGAAGCGAACAGGGGTCAGAAAACAAAATATTCATTGTTACTCCAGTATTCCACTGAGTCATCTTGTTCAATCAATAACCGCCAATTTCAAAATATTGAGGTTGTAACTGGGGTTTCAGATGCAACCTGTAACTACTATTCTTCTTCGATAAAGATGTTAATGTAGGCCTACACAAGTAATGTATCTATAGCCTTCGTGGTTGAAGGAACGGGCTGCCAGTGTACGAGCATACTACATAAGGTGTGTTACGAACCCACTGACCCAGAAAGAGTGCATTAGGGAATCTAGCTTGGGCCTAAAGAAAAGCTCAAGTTAACGGCGACCCAATATACACGAATGTATCCACACGCACACAGTTGTGTAAAATCTGTATGCTTGTGTTATACAAACGTATATAGCAAAAATCCAAAGCCTACTCTGTCCATGGTGTCACTTCTCAATATGTGGTTTTCGGTAATAGTTCAAGAATAGCTTTGCGTGTGATGTGCTATGTCTACGGCTATCAATGATAGCGAGCCACTTATTGTTGTATATTATCTTTTCAAACTAAAACACCTCTTCATGGCAAGGGGCGTTAATTTCACCACAGTAAGCCTACAAGAATGTTAATGCTGAACACAGGCTCTGAATAGTATCAAATAGTATGGAAACAATGTTTAATCCTCCTGTGACGGGCCCACTCTGTTCACATGTGTAGTAGTATTTTCCTTTTTATCAGAGCATGCCTTATTAGATGCTCTTTCTTCACCAGTTACTAGTTTTGTAAATAAATGTCTACAGATAGAAATTACTAGAATTTGATACATGCATGCAATGGGAAATAAAAATAGAAATTGGTGTATGTTTGATAAATAATAACTGGATGATTAAATATCAGATTATTTTCCTCCGAGGCAGTGATAACTTGATGATGATTCATGCACTTAGTGCCTACGTTCCTAAAAGGGAATAGAGCGGCTATAATTTTGGATCTATCTATGGTCGTAATGTCACGTTTATATCTTTCAAAACAGTAGTAGCTGCCATTCTATACAACCACCATTTTCCATATTCATTTCAGATGTAAAATCCTTGCTGACGAACCAAGACATTGTCTTTTACGCAAACGACCTCGTTGAATTATTAACTTAATATATTATCATTCTAGTTTTGAGTTAGGCTAGATCACTTGCTACATATTCAAGAGAACTCTTCCCTTGTCATCACAAATCTATGGCCTAAAATCTTCGTCTCCATCACTTCAGTGAACTTCACTTTCCTTGTCGGAGGATATCGTTTTTACGAATTTGACTTCACACACAATAATGATCAACATGTTTCACTTAAACGTAACAGTCCTGACGAAAAGGCCTATCATTTAACACATTATACCTTGTGTGTGACCTTCTAGATTCGACCATCTGTAAATACACGCAAACAAGTTCTGTTCTATTCAAACTGAAAAAGATGGCACTGTATTACAACAAAGTATTTATTGTATGTATCGCCATAATCTCAATATATCAATTAAACAGTTTCACAAAATGTGCATACCAAAACTTTTCCCTATGAGAAAACTGGAATAAATGGTAAAATATGAATTCAACCAAAGAAACATAAACGAAAACAGTTGTGTCACAACTCATTCAAAACTATTCGTATGAACCAGATAATGACAGAAGAATAAAAATAAAGTGCACAATAAAACTATAATAATTAATGTAGCCTTTTTTAGAAGTAAATTAGAAGTTTTAATAACAATTCAAGACAAAGTGTAAATAGTGTTACCTGGCAAGCTTATAGGACGCAAGCAACAAATGAGCACAATAATATAATTAAAATATACCAGATATTAAAAAAAAAAAACATGCTTTAAACCAACACAAAGTAAACATGTTTATACATTCATTCAAATGGCAATATTTAAAAGTAACGTTTTATTTAGTGTTCAATACTGTAAATGCATGCAAAGATTATACTATCTTTGGCTGAGTTTCTTACTCTATTATATTATATTGTATTTATTATTGTTATTGTTAATAACAATCTATGAAAACAAAGCAAGTATGATAAACTAGGACAAAACGTTATAAAATGCTAAAGAAAATGATCATGATACAGAATATTGTTCATGAAGCGATTATATCTTAACTTCCTGTTTTCAGATTTGATAGTTAAACGAACAGGCCTGTTACAAGTGTAACATAAATACTCCGTGATGGTCTACCAAATATATCAAAATTGTTTGCCGATTACGATAAAATTTAGCATTACAAAAGTTGCATAACGATATCACAGGGGCTTCTAGACTCCGTTTCAATAACTTTGAAATTGACCACTACTTTTCATTTTGCAATCAAAGCAAAACGCTGACGAAATGGCAAGATGCACTTTACCATTGGCATAGCGTTTCAGTGACTTCCCAGAGAGCCGCCCATATGAAGTCATAAATCTCCATCGAAAATGCTAAAATATTTGCTGGCGTTTGAGAAACACAGGTAAGGCGTACTGTTTCCAGGGTACACAATGGGGAAAGGCATTGGTAACAAACATCTACCCAGCAGAGTGTTTTCTTTATAGAGTGCTGGAAGTTGTACAGCCTTCCCGGCATCAGCGAAATGGTCGACAGCACTGGGTCCTTCAAGTTCCGTCGATAACTGACGTTTCAATTTATTTCTTCGGTTCTGGAACCAGATTTTCACTTGGGTTTCGGTTAGTTGTAAGGAATTAGCCAGACAAGCTCGTTCTGCACTACTAAGGTATCGTTTCATGTCAAATGTAGACTCCAGCTGGAAAATCTGTCTTTTTGAAAAAATGGTGCGCGTTTTCTTTTTCACCACTGTTTTGATTTTCTTGTTGATTTTGTGGGGTGAGTTGTCATCGTCGCAGCTATCAGCGCTGTCTGTCCTTGGGCATGTGTTTATTATCTTTATAGCGTCTTCCCTGCAGACAGCGAGGGTATGAGCAGTGCCAGTATAGCAGTCTCTGTTTTGTTCTGCGAAATGAAGTGACAACACGCAGCTGTTATTTTTTCACAATGATGGAAATCAACCGACACACAGTCTATCGTAGACACTACCTAAAAGTTGCACTTGACTCATCATTTAAAATATTGAAAAAGAACTAAAAAGAAAATTGCAGAATATCGCATGAGATTTATTGCTTCACATCGCATAAATAACTATCTTGGCACTGACTGTCTAGTCATAAAAACAGTAATGGAGCTAAAATTTCAAGATGAATACAATACTGTACCTGTGTCGTGCAGCATATAGTCTGTCTCGTGTCTACTTTGAATTCCGTCGTCTGTTTGTTGGCGTTCGAAATCATTTTTGTTTTCGTCTGTTGGCAGTTTATGATGATGTACGTCAAATTCCTTGTTTTGCTTCAGATTAAGGATATTGTCGATGGTGAATTTCAGCGAAGCGGGTCGGCATGACATCTCTTCTTTGCTCATATTCCCCGATATACACAAACACCTTACGTTCGGAATTATCGCCGCGTTTCCAGAAAAATGTAACGTCTTGCTCGTCCAACCACCATCGCTACCTGATTACGAATGTGGTCGTGGATGGTTGGCAGTTATTCAGTGAACCGGAAAAAGCGTGATTTCGCAAGCGTTGATTGGTCAAAGCGGTAAAGTGAGTGCAGTGGCCAATGAGAACAGAGGGCGTGAGTTAATAGCTCAGTTCTGCAAACGGTTGAGGATGTTTAACCAATCTTATTCATGATACAAGAAGCAACACTTCTGCTTAAGTTATTAAAGTCTAACCATAATTATTTGTTTTGAATGTAGTACTTAGACATTTGGCTATGTGAAAGGCACATCGTAGCTCCAAGCCCTAAGGAACCCCATGTCGGCTTGCAATGTGGTGCGCTCTATTTCGTCTTTAGTGTCACACTTTCTCCGTGGTTATCAAAAGGCGGCACCAAAGTTGACAATCCAATTAAGTAGGCCTATTAAGATTTTTCGATTTTATATATAGCGATTAATATTACTGTTATTGGTAGACACTTCACGTGTTCTTGCTTTCATACTCATTTATGCACTTTTGCTATTTGTGTTCAGGTATGAGGGTGTGGTTGATGTTTATTGTGTCCAGTCCTGCTCTCGCGAACATCATTATGCAGGCCTATAGATGGATTACAATTTTTAAAACTACATTATACAACTAGTAAACACAACACCTCTAACCTTTCCACTTATGTATTACAATATAAAGCATTTCATCTTATTGATTCGGGTTTTGCAGGCTGAGAACTTTCATAAACACAAGTAAGTTTCTGTTTTGTAAAATTTCCTTTCAAAAAAGTCACTTGCTATGGGTATCATAAAACAAACAGGCTACTGAGCACAAATGTACCTACACAAATCATCAGTGACTATTTTATTTATTTTCTGATGGAATAGTAGAAGCGATATCTTTATTTCTGAGGAATAAAGATAATGTATTCTCAGGAATAGCAATAAAAATACATTGCCTAGCCTGTAGTAATCACGTTGTAACTGTCATAGGGGGTTTTAAAGGCATTAAAATCTTACAAAATCTATTTATACGATTGCGTTTGCATACCCAGCAGTTCTTTTGAAACGGTTAGGTTTTATGTTATTTTGCGCGCAGCGGGGCAGTAAAAACGTAAATCAATAAACATATATTAGATCTTAATTGCATGAAGTCAGAAGAGAGATAAAATGTGTGTGTTGTTAATGTTAATCGATTAACGTCACTTTTACCCATTATTATGAGTCTTGTAGTTAACCTTTACGTTCCAGTATTAACATTTCTCTCTGAGAATATAACTACGCATTCTATTCTTTTCTATTCTGTTCATTATTATTGTGAAATTAAGTATTGACAGATATGTTGTAGATACAATGCAGATCAATTTCTACGTTTATTTCCCTTCTTAGATTTTAATATGAGGAGTATGAGATGTTTTATTGCCATCTGGCTACAGTTATCCATATGTCTCTGGAGCAACACTCCCGAAAATATTTAAAGATTCATAAAACGTAAAGCTCTCAATGTGTTTTCAGACAATATCTCTTCTTTGCATAGAATATAAACAATTAAAAATGTATCTTGAGCAGTATCACATCATAAACTAGGAAAGCATGGGACCCGTTGGACAGCAGTTTCAGTTTTTTTTTTTTTTTTTTTTTTTGTGCAACTGTTAAACAGTAGGCCTAGTACAATAAAACCATGAAATATCTGTTGTTGTAATTCATGGTGACTGGGAGATAGGATATCAAGAATGCCATGTCAGAGGGACATATATGCAAGCCTGATCACACGGTTTTATTCACGGTTCATTTGATTTTTTTAAGAATGTGTTTAGCTAGTTATTTTCAAGCCAGGACTGATTTCCGTTGAAGCAATTCAGAGGAAAAGTCATTTCTAAAGTTATACAAATCTTTTCACCTTTATGACTTTTTGAATAATGTATGAAAGGTGTGTCCGATTATTTCATTTTGAAATGCAGCAGTTAACAATTCCTCCATGTGCGTTGAAGGCACGTTTACAGATGACTGATATGTGCACCAAAAATATTTTCGGACATCAGCAAGTGATGTAAACATTGAATTGGAAATAGAATCTACCATGGTCCAAAGCATGTTGGAGACAGTTACCCAGGTCATAGGTTACACAACAGCCATCAAGAGGCGGAGAGTTGGGGGTGAAAAACAGGACTCAGAGACACGATACACTTATTGTTAATTTGTTTTATTTTTGAGCTGCTGGCGTTTCTATAAGGAAAGGTGACCGTTTAAAAAGATCATTTAAAGGAAATGTGCAAAAATACGTCTGAAACCGTCCTCATAATATACAACCCTAGATAATATGGAAGATAATCCCGATATTGTTTGACGTAGAAAAGATACAAATGTACGAGCTTTTGAGGTTATAGGCTTTGGTGCTGTTGTAATCAAACGTGCTTTTTTCTGTGGAGCCATCATGTAAGCTGTTGCACGTTACTGGATAAATAGTAAAACATGAAAGACCATGGCAAATTATGCTATTATACAAGACCTGTCATCTGTGACCTTATAAATGACACAGAGGGAGAGAATGGAGACAGGGGGTAATTGACAGCACTAGAAAAACCAGCTAACGGGGGCGACACCTGCGGCACACCAAAACCCAAAGCAGTGGGTACGGAGTTCTCATGGTACAAAACTGGAACCCTGACAATCCTTTGCGCCGAATAGGGAAGGTTCGCCGCTTCCATGTCCGCTGCCAGTTGCCTTTTCCATTTATTTCTTCTGTTCTGGAACCAAATCTTCACCTGCGTCTCAGTCAGGTGAAGCGAAGCGGCCAATCCCGCTCGTTCGGAGCTGCTTAAGTACCGTTTAATGTCGAAGGTAGACTCCAGCTGGTAGACCTGGCTCCTGCTGAACACAGTTCGCGTCTTTTTCTTCCGCGTGGATTGCTGGTCTGCAATTACTTGTCCAGGATGTTCACAGAAAGACTGCCTTGTGTCATCGTCTTTTTCATCTGCAAAACTGTCATCCGTTTTCCTCTCCGTTTCTTCGTTGCTTTCCACTGGCTCTGATGTTGCCGGGGAATCCCGATCGCTAGTTGTTAGGCTGTATAAAGTATCAATGTCTAAACTGTTGGAATCCTGATTCGGACCTAAAATGCAAACACGAGACATCATTTGCCATACGCAAGCTATAACAAAATCCACGTATACACATAGTTCAGTGGAGGAAATAGCTGTCAATTTACTCTCAATGTTAATCGTCTGTAAAACAACCACACATTTGTGCACACCCATGTATGTGTCACGATCGCAGGGATGCATTTATATGTATATATATATTTATGTATTGAGTGAAACACATGGTCATAGCATTTTAAAAATGTCCATGTAAATGGAATGCGTAGTGTATTGCACATTTCCAAGCCTTTATCAAGCAATCTTGAATTGCTTGGAGACTGGACCGGAGGGGACTATGCTGTAATCATCTCCGCAGTGGCTGAAATTAGCGATGTTTTATTGCAAAGTCACTCAGACTAATAATACGTTAATACGAGGATGAAAATAATTAAACAAACATAAAATATCTGCCTGAGTATGTACACCAAAGAAAATAGGCTAGATGTGAAAACGACACGCACGGCTTATTTTGTGAGAGCATGTATCTCATTTACCGATTGATTAGTTTAGGTCTATCAATAGCATGCTCTTTGGGGTTATTACTGTTCCAGTTTTACTTCAGGTGTAAACGAACCCTATATTTTGGCGTTTTACCAGAAAGGAGGAGGCCTGCTGGAGAAGAAAAATGTACAGATATTTTAATCTAGGTTTTGCAATATAATCGAGCTCTGTTACAGGCCTATGTATAAAACATAAAGATAACTTACTCCTGGTGTTTCCACACGCTTTGCTGAGAGATGTTCCTCCATACTGTCCTGAATGATAGTGACGGTCGAAACATTCATGTGAGGTGAATCCAGTGCCCAACACTTGACAGCTCACTTGACTGATATGGTTGACGGCGACACCACTGCGAGTACTTGCTCTGCGACAGTCCTCTGGACTCGCATCTGGAGTCGCCTTTTTGTACTCATTCCTGCTCGAAAGCAAATTTTCAATGAAAAATGACGAAACTTTCGATGATGTTGAATTTTGCTTTCCTGCCGCTTCATCAGGCATAATTTAAATTTTAAATCCAACCGGGAACCACTTGTTTAACGACGTTCAGGTGCAATAGTGCATATCTTTGTGCATGTCGCAGCGTCTCCGAAAAACCATCTCTTTAATTTCTCGCGAATAATCCCATGAAGCAATCAGGACATTCTGGACGCCGGATCGTGGGAAATATCTGCAAAGTACAAGGCAAAGCAAACCATGCGCTTCTCAAGCAAATAGTATTCTGTGATTGGACGACCACAATAGCAAATGGGATTACTCAAGAAAATAAAGGAATTACTTGCAATGAGTTCACCACTCTTTAGTGTGCCTTGGGGGTTAGAGGGACCCTGGCAGTCAGATGCTTTATTTAGGTCAATTGGGGAGCAAATCAAAATAGAGATAGCGGTATCTAAGGCTCAGATTCCAGGTCCGTAAATGAAAGGGCTCTCTCAGAACATGATACAGTACCTCCTATTGGTTATTTGTGACCGCACATCCCCTTGTTACTGAAAATAACGACCAAGACATGCCCGTGTGGTCATACGTGTCGATCTCGACATACAGCCCTCATCATTATATCCTCGTATATCCAAACATTTTTTTCTTTAGTTTTCTACAACGAATGATGCCATTAATTCTGGTCATGTGGTTTTCAGTTCGCATGTAATATAGTGGCGGTGTCCTGCTTCTTTTTCTAACAGTGATAATTAGCCACGGTAGAATTATTTAACGGTGGAAACGGACGCGAGTGTCGCAACTTAACTCTCTGCAGTTATTAATATTGCAGCTCGGTACTGACGTTCGGTAATGCAATTTTTTTATTACGTGAATGCAGTCACGTTTATTTCAGCGCTTTCAGAGACGTCATATGACATTTCTATAAGATGTGACAACAGTTCCTGATGTGACTGGTCGTTGGCAGTTATGGGTCTCATGGTACAGTTTGTATTTACCATCTGCTTTCAAACTAAACATATATGCAAATATGAAGGTGGATACTAATCCTGAAAGAATAGTATACACAACATATTCTCCCTTCGTTTTCCTGTAGGTACACAGAACCAGTCACTGCTGTGCTTAGAATCAACCTGTGAACTTAAAAACGGTAAGTTTACACTCGCCTATGTCTGAGATTATGCAATTGATACGTTCTGTAAAATACCTGGCAGAGTATTCGTTTTGCTTAATATTAATCTTGATTTAGGTGAAGCAATTTAAACGCAGGGCATTGTGGATTAATTACACAACCGCCTTTCTATTCGTAGTTATAATTATGGCACGATGATCAGCGGCAATGAGAAACAACCCTTCCTTTAGGATTTTATAGTGTTTTAAATGAATAATTCACTTTACCGATGAATTTTATTGAAAACGACCTCTGGAACTTGTATTACTACCACTTCTGCAGCAAATAATAATCATCCTCACAATACATTATCGTGTAATTTATTTAATCAGAAATGGCAATGACGAAGCATAACATAATATTAGCAGTAATAGTATAATATCACTACTACTACTATTACTACTACTACTAATAATAATAATAACAATAACAATAATAATAATAATTTATTGACATGGCTCAAAACCATTGTATTCCATTCATGTGTCGAGGGTACATAGTTAACAACTGATGATGATGAAAATGATGACTATTTCATGGTGTTCTTTGCTGAGTAAAGTTTTTTTTTTAATAGATAGATAGATAGATAGATAGATAGATAGATAGATAGATAGATAGATAGATTATTTAAATGGTAAAGTCACCTCAATGTAAAGTCATATTGACTTTTTTTCATAACATTTTACAACTTGTATCCAACATGGAATATATGCATACTGTTCTCATCTTTGACTAAGGAAACAGAGAAAAAGTTAGGATATTTTTTCTCTGTTTCATCCTGATGAGAACAAGGAAAGAACAAGGAGTGCAAAGCTTGATTTTGTAAACAATCCTAATTTAAATCCTAACCCAGTGTAACTTGATGGTAAATAATAATTGGCTAAAAGGGTCCTTTTACTCATATGTGCATTATTGGAATAGTGCGACATACATAAATGTGCAGACTTCCTTAAGGCTGGTGTTGTATTTTAAGGTGTGGGTCATGACACAGTCATCTGTCCCTCCTGGCTTTTATGTAACAATAGGCACAAGCATGGGTGAAGCAGGTAATCACACCCTTTGGGCATTAACTGTTACTGTTGCCATATAATGGTTCAGAAGTATTATTTAATTTCACTGCCAATGAGTGAGATCATAATGTTGAAGGAAATTCAACTTTCATGCACTTCCCCCAAGCCTTGTCCATGACACATGATTCAATTTGCTTTGTTAAATTATTATATCTGTAAGTAAAACTGACGCTACTCATTTTAATATTGATATATAATATAATATGTCATAATGTGCGTACAATTCCAGTACATAAAGAAAATCATCCTGTAAATATTTACCTACATACTGAAGCATTTCATCCAGTATGTGGTGCTATACATGTGTGCTATGAAGTTACCAATTCCATGGATAAATTACATGGTATATTGTATCCAATAAAATAAGACATTGCAATTGTCTGGCTGCAGTGTGCAGGGGGCTGTTGTTGCCCTTTTCACAATTCCAGCAGATGCTCCTGGTTGTGTGTACATTAACACTTAGCTCATGTTTCTTCGTACATACCAGTACTCTCACTGACATAACACCCACTACAACCCTCATAGCAGGGAGTGTGAGCTTGGTACTTCAGCACAATATATAGCATTGACCTTTGTGTCAGGGTGACGTGATCTGTATATTATCCTGAGAATGGTGTTTTGTATATTCTGCTGTGGCACACAGCTCTGTCACTATCCCATCCCTCTTTTATGAAAACACTGTAAATGAACCATTTGCATTTACATTTATTCATTTGGCAGACGTTTTTATCCAAAGCGACTTAGAAGTGAGGCAGAGTACAACACAAGCAAAAAGCCACATAGGGAGATAATGACCCACTGCTTGTCATCTGCTGCTTTCAGGATCACCATGTTCCTCTGTGCATCCTCCCACTGTATGATAATTGTTCATGATTAAGACGTTTGTTAAGGAATGCAAATGCCTCAGATTCACATTTCCAGTATATTTAAATACCGAGTTATATTTTAAATAATTGAATCCATACAAGAGTAGTCATACAGGCAGAACTTTTTGTACAATATTGGTCATATGAAGACGCTGTTGATGCTACAGGTACATCCTGAAATGTCATGTCATGAGATGTTTCAGGAATCACTGAAAAATATACATGTGGAGAATTTTGGCAAAGTAGTTTGGCTTGGGTGCCCTCTGTTGGCAAAGACATAGAAATACACAGGGGTTAGTCTTATTAGAATGTTCTTTAGTGCAGAGTTTTCCCTCTCTTAAACCAAAGGACACACATATAAACAGGTGGACATTGCTCTGCTGTCCCATACCCCTCCCTCTTAACTAACAAAACATTGTTACATGCTGTAAACTCTCTTGTTAGCACAGGCAAGGGTAGCCTATTAATCTATTCCACCCAGAACTGGAGACATGGAGATGCATTTTAAGATGCAAGTTATATTACCCCATTTAAAAAAATGCTAATAATGGAGATGTACTGTACAATGTAAGTGGTTACACCGTTTGAAAAAAGATAATAATAAATAATTCTATTTCATGCTGCTGTAACATCTGTCTGTCTGCCTTGTTTGCAATAACACTGAATATCCATGTGACATGTTGAATAGATATAAATTATGCTAGCACATGTGTAGGTTTTCTGCCTGAATTTCCATTTAATATTAACTGGATTCATGAGGAAGATCATCGGGGGGCAGAGAAGGTTTCTGGCCAGCTGCAGCTGTTATAAATTAACAACTGGCATGATTTGAGGGAAATGGAATTACAGAGTGCACATAATTATGGACTGCATATTAATGGGTGTGAGATATGAAGATCTGAATTTCTTGTGAAAGTATCAAACATTCATAAACAAAGAGACAGGATGTACAATGTGTACCCAAAGCCTCCTTCAGGTGCTCATCTGAGGTATAGGCTAGCTAGCAAAGCACATTAGAAGAGGAACTACTCCACACACTATCTGTACCTGTCAGAACTTTTAAAATACATTTAATTGCATCAACTAATACAGCAGTAAACAATGTACAGATCTGTACCTAATTGAAGTATCATAAAATATGCAGACTTCATATATAATTAAGCTTTCACCTTGGAATCACCTAGCATGTGTGATGGTTAATTAATATACACATTTCTGGTCATATTAAATGGGGTCTGGTATCCACACAAAGCAAAAAGAAACATCAACACCTAAAAACATCACAAGCAGTAGAGAGAAAAGCTCAACTTTTTCTTAATGGGACACGCAAGTCAAATGAAGCTGACCACTATGACTAGAGTTTAAGAGACTGCACATAATGTGCTGTATATAAACCACTCTTTTTAACAACACTACACTTAGACATATAATATTGTTTGCTTGTTCATTATACTTTAGTTATAATTATAATCTGTTAGTAAGGGATGAAGTTACTTATCAGAACCTGATTTTAGTGTTAAGGATTTGCTTGTATCTCTAAGTATAATAACTCTGCCATGTTCCATTAACTAGCATTAGTGAAGGTGAACATTCTTGGACAGACTTTGTGACGCCACTGCAGAGGTTTCATATTGAATAAAGTGAGAATTAATGAATATTAGCCCCTTAAGCTCCTCCACCTCAGAAATCACCTTCATCTTTTGATAGGAGTATGGCAGTTGGCTCAGAGAAGTAGGATATGTGCCACTCACTAAAACCTTTGAAAAAAACATGTAGCTGTATTAGGCTTGATTGCTCTGGATAGCTTTTAAAGGATACCTGAAGACTACCATAATGTTCATACAAAAGATGTACACAGAGTATAAAGCATATAAATCTCATCTTTATACTGAGATAGAAAGAAGCTGAAAATCTGCTGTATTGCTTTTAAACCCAAACTGTATGCATCTACAACAGAAATCAGGGTTTGTCTTTTGCTGGTTGTATCAAGCATGCACTATAGTACATACAACATACATACACTTATTGCCAACTGGGTCTGTAGAGGTACACTTTAATATAAATTGTTGTTTTTCTATATAGCTCAGATTTGTGATATTTGTTCATATTCTTTATGTGTCTCACTACATAAACCAAATGATTCAAGCATTTGTCTTTCTATGTCTTGTGTCAAAGGTTTTAAAGACATGCAAAAAGGTAAATGAATTAATGTCCATAATCATTCTGAACAGCATAATACTTTGCACTTCATTTTATTGGTATCAAATATTAGCAGTCATTACATTGTTTTCAGTTGTAAAACAGCACTGTTCAATTCTGTGAATGTTGATTTTTGAGTATTTTCGAGTATTTGAGTATTGAATCCACCTCATGGCATTAGTATCCGTCATTGATTTAAAATGCTATTAGCCACATGATGTCATCTTGAGCACGGCCATGAGTTTACCCTCAGTGCCCTAGTTCCACATTTCTTGGGTAGTTAGAATAGCTTTGATTTACATCATTCTAATTGTAGTCTGATATGTTTACTAGCACTGATGAATTAACTTCCTCTCAGACTTCAATAATTAATTTTGTCTTCATGTCTAGAATTTAGTTTGAATTTAGTTGAATTCACTTATCCATACAGTATATGGACCTCCTTGCAACTATTCATATTTAAAGGACCAATCCCACAGCATTAGCATTAGATAGCTGATGTTATTCTGTATGTTGGCAGGCCTACAGATGACAATGGCCCAGCTATAATAGAGGAAGGCTGAGGTTTATCTCTCCATCATTATTGTGGTTATTTGAGGGATAATAGGTCAGTGTTCGGTTTTACCATTCAGAGGTCACTGACATGGCCCAGAATCTAATACAGATTATCCATATGAAGCCATGATCGTCCAGACATCTTGAATGTGCCTTTGCAAATGCAATCATCCAGAAGGCCCTCACATAATTCCTCTGCCATACCTTAGTATCGAAATTACTTTGCATGGATATGTTTGTGTGTTTTGTGTGTGTGCGTGTGTGTCTTTGCTCTATGCATCTCTTTTTATATATAGTTTGTAGTAGTCCTGAGGAACTACAGACATGACCATACATCTACCACTATGAAGTTTATTCTTATACACCACTGTACTCCTGTTCAGTAGGCAAAAGGGGGGTTGAGAATTACCTAAGAATATTCAAGGCAAACAATACCTACAGGCAGATGACAAATTCATCAAGTAGTTATCAGGTATTATTGTTAAATTAAAATAAAAGTTACATTTTGTCTATCATTAAACCCAGCTTTCAAAAATAGCTAAATGATCATCTCACATCTAACATCTCACAGCAATGTCCAACAATATTTTCAGGTTCATTAACTGTAATTTTTCAGGCAAAGAGTGTGTAATTTTTTGTGTTTCCTGTTCTTTTTTTCATACTTGTGTTAAATACCTCTGAGCAAGTTTTGCACAGACTACACAAATTTGAGCTGGTTTGATATATGAATCAATATGGTCCTGATCTCATGTACCACAATGATTCCATCTTTTAAGAATAGTGAGGTACAGTCTTTTAATAACAACAATGGTGTGGTTTCCAGAGTTTAGAGATGACTCAACTATCCTTACACATGACCCCTTTAAAATACAACATGTACGTTTACAAAATGTAATGATAGAATGGTGTTTCCACATCAGAGCCAATTGGTTCAATAGATTTATTCAATGAAAAAAAAAAAAAACTCACCCACAGCTAATACATTCATGCCAATAAGCTGAAACTTAAGATGAAGTTTTTTATTTTACATTTAGTATTTCCATTATTTAGTGTTGACTTCAACACAGCATCAATCAGGTCTTTATTACCACAACAACAAAAATTCATGAATAAATGTGATATTAAGCAAAATTCTGGATACAATTATGTAAGTGATGCAAATGCATGATTACAATATTTCATCCTCTGTGTTAAAATGAAGAAAATTACAAAATTACTGTTTCTTAGAATGAATCAAGGACATTTTATAGGAAATGACATTTGATAGAGTCTGGAGCCTTGAAATAGGAGGTCAATTTGTTTCCCTGTGTGACAAAAGCAGAAGATCAAGACAAATATGCAATATTCCCTAATATGAGGGAACACAGTGAAATAATAAAAATACATATTCAAACTGTTGGCAGGACAGCCAGCACCAACAGTATAGCTTAAAAACTTTCCCCATTCCATTTAATATTGTAGAGCTAGCAGTTATAATTATTTTAACGCATTAAGTGCTCTGTGACAAATTGTTTGAAACATTAAGTACAATTTGATTGGCTGATTTATTGAACATTCAAAAGAATAAAGAAATGGTATTAACATGGTAAAATGGCACTACCTTGCAAAATGCATACCTGGTGAGATGGCTTCCAGTCATTTTCAGATGAATTTTGCATAATGTTCCAAGAGTAGGTGGTAACCAGAACTTAAATTATTTATTTTGAGTCTATGCAGTCTGTACCTTCTGCAGATTCATTGACATTTGGCTGTATTTCACAACAAAGTGCTTTGTTGCAGAGCAGGCTTATTCTATTCTTCTGCATAATTAATATTTGGGTTTGTGAAGGTCGCTGATCTATCCTTATGGACACACCAGCTAAAGCAACTTCATACACTCTTTTGAGATCCCTTGTTCAGTGTACAGGCATTGCTTTAGTCTGATGAATAAAGCTCAAAATTCATAGGGAAACTTAGGGACTGCTGGTAAAGGGGCTAGCAAGGAGTATATAGTATTTGCATTAATGGTATAATGCAGAGTTTTCAATGCAAGAAAGTAACAGTCCACTGTAGCTTTTTGGTAAAAGGGTCCAACCTAACTGGGCATTTAGAATTCCGTCCCCAGCTGAGCCATATCGAAAACTGAAGCCCAGTGTTTCCCTGCTTGGCTGTCAACATCAAAGAGAATGATGGGAGTTATGGCTCTGTGGCTTACTGCTATCCAATCCTGGGGAATTTTGTCCTTTGCATGTAAGACCAACATAAGCATCCATTACAGAAATATGAATATTTGTGTAGACAATACTCAATCAACAAGAAATCCCATTGGCTTCCAAGGCCAAATGTGCTAGCCATGTTTATAATTATTTTTGTAGTGAGGCTATCAAACACTCCATTTTAGCTAATATGAATTTATACATTTTTATTGTTTGCTAAGGCGTTATTCAACAACATGTATGTTATATACAATACAGGTGTAATACCACATAAGCCATCACATTATTATTCACATGTATCAAAAGATAACATTATGAACCTGTTTTTAAGATCTGAAAGTTATCCATGTGACACATCGGGGGAAATGCACACTATTTGCAATATGGCCAAGGCATATTACCCATACAATAGCTAATTCTGATTCCTATATCAAAAGTAAGTCAAAACCTTTTTGCCTATTATATGGATGGCATGAGCATGCCCATATCAGATAATGTAACCCATCCACTTACAATTTTAATGTTTTGTCAATTAGTTAACTTCCGTTCAATAATAGCGCTCCGTTTTGTAGGAGAAGCTTGCTTTAATATTAATTTTGCAAGTAATAGTTATAAAGGGCGTGGCTGCCATATCAAATAGCGCAGCAACAAATTGCGCCGTATTCCTTTTCCAATTTTGTAACACAGTTAGTTTCAGAATATGCACTTTGGATTTTAAAAACCTGCTAACGTCCTTTGTGATCAAGTAGACTTTGAGTAAGGTATCCAAGAATTTGAGTAAGTTATCCAAAAAGAAATGGAGGCAAAAATGGCTTTGAGCGCACGTGGCTACATAAGGGAATTACATAGCAACTAATCATTCGTTATTCCCTCCGAGCGCAGCCAAAAATAATTTAAGTGAAGAGCAAATGAAAAGCATATGTTTTTTCGTGGGCGCGCCAAGAGGCAACCATTCTAGGAATACAACAGATAAATATAAAAATAAATGTGCGCATCTACAGAGCAAGCCAGCACCTCTGGGATCGGACAACATCAGAAGTTTTTTGGAAGTATTCTGTAACCGTACAGGAACAATTGACTTGCTAGGCCAGCAATCTTGGTGGCCTATTGAACATGCATTGGATATGTGTCTATTTGTGCAGTGAACGTAATGCAAGTTTGTTAATGATTTTCGAGCTTCAGTCGTCTCACCTGTGTTGTAACGAAGCCATCTGAGATATTCCACCATAAATAAGAGGTGGACCTAGAGTCTTCTTGAAGCACACCCAAGTTTTTGAAGTCTTCTCTAATCCACCTCTCTCCCGAAAGATCGACAGAGCACTTTAAATCACAGTCACTGCAAGTGACACATACTTTGCAACTTTAATCCGGTTTTAATTTCATGCCACTGCACCTTGAAGACGATTGACTAAGACAGGCCTAGGGGCATGTGTCGGTTTCAGCCATTAACGGCGTATAAATTAGTCTCGAGGGAGATAACCAAAACAATTGAGAATAAATATGAATCTTATTTTGTGAAACTGATTACATTTTAAGTGTAGCAAAATATACATATACAAGTGGGTTTCCATATGAACTGAAAGGCTCGAAAAAGAAATGACGGTTTATTTAACCCCTTTACGGCAGGTTAACCTCTGTCAGGATAAACTCGTCAACAGCAGACAATGAAGAAAAAAACGTTGACTTTTAAACCGTCGCACAGCTCAACACCATGAATTGTGTACAATGTCGCGGATCATGTATAGTAGGCCTAAGGAAAGTTGAGACCGCAACTAGGTGAGTGCTTTACTGGACTAGGCCTAGTGATGAAATGCTTTCCAAGGAGCTTTATCTCAGAGGAAAAAAAACACATACAAAACGAACCTAAATTATTTGCCAAATTGTGCTGGGTTTTTCAACACGTAAATTGTGTGGGATTAAGACCTACACAAGATCTTTATCTGGAGTTCACCTTTGGAGATCAATTGCTTGGCGCTCTGCATAATTGCCTGCTCAACAGCTTGCTTCCTTTTTGCTTTCTTTGGTACATTGAGAATGGAAGGAATATATCGTTTGTCTAATCTTACCAAGAACACAAGAATTCAGAGCCTGGCAGAAAGATGTCAATTAAGTTCAAACAGGAATACATTTTATCCCATAATGCTGGAGCAAATGGACACTTCGGATGGATTACTGGAGCACTAAAAATAAATAGGCTTATGGGAAATTAGATCAATGTGCAGGTACTGGAACTGGATCCAAGACATAACTTGCTTTCGATTAGACCATCGCTGTATTGCACTTTACAAATGCCAGGAACTGAGTTCAAAAGGAAGACATTACTTCTTTTCTGATTGATATTTATTGATAGCAAGAACAGTTGCACCCTTTACATACATCTATGAGTGGCGATTCAGGTAGATTTACGGATGGGGTTGTTTAACAATTAAACCGATTCGATGAGTTTGATGATTACCTGACTATAACCTGTACACGTAAATTCACCTACATTTTTTCTTGAAAAACGAAAAAAGTGAAATGCAATGTGCCACATAATATCTTGATGTGGCAAAATTACATTTTCGTGTGCCGATAATTGCGTTAAGCCTCTGCCTTCAACGCGCTTACTTGTAGGTTAGCGCGGGTTTACAGATGCTATGTACCTTAAAAATCTGGTAGATGTAAACGCATCACCTGGAATATTTTTGCAAACTAGAACCGCAATGCAATTAATCCTGTTTACATCCGTGACATGTAATTACCTTATATCTTTGCATAACATGCTAATTCGTCAGGCAAAAAGAGAAATAATTAGCAGCAGCTGAGATAGGGTAGCCTATTTTGTACTTGTACTTGTTTAAAGATGAGGCGCACATTATCCTCCTGGTAATGTTGTTGTTCAGTTAGAGCTAGGTAAGAAAAATCCACTATCCCTGGGTTAAACTCGTGTCACTACTTGACTGGTCCCTGCACGACAGTCTACTCCGCGGTTCTGTGTATATGAACTCTTAATTTGGCAATGGCGTGAGAAAGAAGATAATTTTGAATTTTGAATTTTGAATACTGCGCCCTGACCTGAAGGTTACGGAGGCTCTGCTTAAAAAAGTAATACATTGACCAATTTCCCTCCTTCCCTCATTCTGTTTCAAATGTGAAGCAGCCGTCCTGCGTACCTTACCAGAAATGTGTTGATCATGGAAACATCTTCAGTGTTACATGCTTTAAAACACTGCATTATTAGTATAAGAATTGATGTGAAAGTTTGTATAACTGACACATCAGTTTATGTTTTCCAGGCGCCTTCAGTGAGTGACCAAAGGTTTGATGGAAGTTATTTCACTGTGCTTAAGTATTGGGGAAATCGATAAACCGCCGTCTGATATAGGCCTACTATTAAAACTATATGCTCCAATCAGTATGGTGCTTCAAAACTAATTACTTGTGCGTCATAACTGTGTTTTAAATCAAAATATATGAACTGAAAAATGTATCAAACGCTGAGTGTATAGCCTTTTCTGTAGCTGTTGATATAGATTCACGATTAATATATGCACGTGCCTTAGCATGCCAGAACTTGGAGAAGCAATGCTGTTCTTTTCAAAAATCATAACATCTCAGCTGACGTTGTCTGCAGTTGCTTGTTAAAGCAACCCGTTTTCAAACGTGTTGCTTAAAATATTCGTTATCCGTGTGTAAAGAATATAATTGATGGACAATTTTAACGGTCATTATTTTTAAAGTAGTGTAGAAGCATTTGGATTATGCAGTTTGAAATGTATATAAAACCCCGTCGGCATTTCTTGATGAGAAATTTCGTCATTTTAAAGCGGCTGAAGGATCTCTGGAATGAGCGTATATAAATGACTGTGATGAGATCTTTGAACACTTTCAGTGGGATTTTTGTCGAAATCGGCGACATCTTAGTTACTATTAACAGCTAGCCACACAAAGCAGAACAAAACAAAGTTTGGAACCCATAATGCATTGGCCGTGCAAAAGATCTGGTTTACAGATTGCAAATGGATTACACTATGTACAAAAAAAAAAAAAAAAAAAACTGATGGAATTAAAAATCTTTTGGGATTTCTGAGTGCAGTATAGAGTGTTGGTTTATAATGGTAATAATTATCATAATATAATGGTACATAAAATACATGAATAACTTAAAAGTAAAAGAAAACATTTAGCAATTGGATTATATTTTTCTACATTTTCCGTGAAAGTCTTTTCAAAGCTAATAATAAACGATTGAGCAGAAGGATCGAAAATATGCTTCAACGTTATTTTTAGTTTTAGGGAAAATACAGAGAGAAGTCAATAAAAAATACCAAAAAATGACAATGATTTGGCACCAAGGAATTTATGACCACTGATATTAGTTCCGTTAGCAGTGAGCTTCTTTAGCGTTCACAAAGAATGCCGTCTGAGATGTTTGACTTGGCAGGAGTGTTTTATAATGTAAAGATGATGATGATAATGATGACTGTGTGTGTGTGCGTGCACGCAGGCATGTGTGTTTGTATGTGAGATTCCTGTACAAACATCAATACATGACATATATTTTGAATATTCTTTCATGGTGATGCAAAGTATGTTCATAAGATGATTCTAAAACTCTCATTGCATGAGAAAAGTCAAAAGAAATACAATAGAAAGTTACTTGGCATCCTGTCTCCTGAAAGGAACCCAGCCCTGTCTGGATTCTGTAATGATGATTGGACATGAAGTAATTTAAAGTCTGGTGTTCTACTCTGAGGACAGATTTTTTTTCTCCATCTCACATGCCAGCTGGCATTTCCACTTATTCTGTTGATTCTTGTGCCAAAATTTGAAGCCGTGTCTCTCTCAGAACTGCTCAAATAACATGTAATATTGTAATGGTAATAGTGTGCCGTAGGCCTTTCTCTCTGCTGAGAGTCCTGGCCGTATTTATGTGCTGTTCCCTCTGGGCCACAAGCAGGTTTTTCCACGGTAATCAGGCAAGTAGGAGAGATTACACATTACTGAAACAAAATATGAGTATTTTTTTTTTTTTTTTTTTTTTTTTTACCAAAGTTGACACCAATTATTCAATTATGCAAAAATGTTGCCTACTCTCAAAATGCCCCCTGCATTTTACTGAATTTCACCAGTCCTTGAAGGGAACTTCAGGCTTAATGTGATTTTTTACATAAACCCATGGCCTCCATTTCAAAATTCATAATTCATACACAGAAATTCAAACATTTGAATTTGAAGAGGTGGTGCAATACATGTGATCGGGGCATGAGTTCTGATGAATTAAACATTCCAACTTTATATATACTCTGAACAATGTTGTGGAAAAATATGGTGTGGTATAATATACTCTATTATATCACAGATCTTATGCTTTAAACATAAATTCATGTTTTAACTATTTTCATCAAGGAGTTGGAACATCTCCCTCTAAATGGGCTATTTTTATATACACATTATATGTAGAGCCTACAGTCTTGATTAACAAAATGTAATTAAACTTATGGGGGGGAAGCCTTTCACATGTTACATGGTAAGTAAAGTAAAACAAAAATAATAATAATAAAGCAAGGTAAAAACAGAGAGATACTTAAAGTATTGTTTGTGTGCTTTTATTTATTTATTTGATGGAGAAGGTCAGGGATACCTATACACTTGACTTGAAGTCAATCTGATGTGATTAAATTTGGATGGGAAAGGATAGGACAAGTTAAGCAAAAGTGACATAAAAGATGAAAGAGTCCAGTTTTTAATGCATGCCTCGAGGATAGCCTGCTGCCTTGGAGGATCTTGTTTTCCCTCTTCTTGTCACGCAAGTTCCCTGCCCCTCTGCTTTAAGCACATTGAGTGCCTTCTCTGTGCTTCTGACCTTAACCTAGTTCTTTTGACCAAGTGAAAGTGATTTTTTTTATTGCTCCAGATTCTGTTCAGGGTGTAGCAATGGAAACGACTCTTTATTTTACTACATTGGAAGTGCTTTCTGGTTATCACACTGACACCTTCTTGTAGTTAATTGAATGAGCCACTGAAATCATATAATTGTGAAAAAAAACAGGGCTTGCATGTTGTGCTGTCCTCATTTTCTGCCAAAAATAGCTTGTATAGAATGGCTTTATATTATATATGCAGGTGACTGTACCAGTTCCAGATTTTAAAATTTGTTTTTCAACATACAATGATTTTAATCTGGCCTTCACATTATATTCCAGTGTGATATCATTTTCAGTTATGTCTTATACATGAGATATTCATTTTTGTCTTTCTGTTCTGTGTGTACTGGATATGTGGAGATTTATTATTCTAATGTGATTTTTCTTCTCCTTCAATAATTCATAATAATATGCAGTTAAGATAGTTTGTTTATATTAAATCAAGTCTTGGATTAAGGAGACTTATTTTGTAAAAAAGTTGTTCAAAGTATTGTTTAAATAATTTCAACAGTTGTGATTTTTCAAAGAGGACATTAGGAAGGTTACCAAGAAGTCACTGGACTCAAATATATATCCTTTTGTTACTCTAAAGTGCAACAATGTGCAGCCTTGATCATACAGTATGCAAATATAATAAATTTTTCATGAGCAACCTTTTTTCCTGAATTGGGACCACATTAGAATCGCAATATCTAAAGTTGTCAACATTTGCGTGTAAAATGTCTATAATTGGTAATGCATATAGCAGAACAGGTTTAATTGGTATTTGTAGCTGTACTTTTACCATGCATGTTTCAATCTTTGTATTGAAATATGAGAGAGTAATGTGGTCATTATTTGTCTTCTGCATGCTCAAGTGTCTAAGCAAATACTGGCAATACTGCAGGTGGTGGTTCCATCCTTAGTATTTATTGAATTGGAAGTGACCATGATTAGTAAAGTGTTTACTGCATCAATGTAACAGCAAACACAATTTGAAAGGCAGCTTTTAATATCGTTAAACCTCAAGAAAGTAGGCTATATTTAAATATTCACCTAAGATTTTTATGCAGAGTATCTCCATGAATCCATAAATGCTGAAATTTACTTTTAACGGAAAGGAAATTGTATTTAATTCATTATTTGTGACAAGTTTTTTCATTACTTAAACATTTTTATGGTTTCAGTGACCACTGAACGTAATTGGTTGTGCAAATAACAAATGTAGACAAATGCTCCGTTTTTATCAAAGACTGATGGTTGCTGAAACTAATGGAAAAGGGTTTTTGTAGTGGAAAACCTGTTACATTATCGTTGTTGTCACGCCTGATGTTTTATGAGCACACAATGTTATCAATAAAATATGCAATATATCTATACTATGTACATTTGTCCTTTCCCCGAAAAGAACACTTCTCAGTGCTCATGAAGCACGTGTGCTTGTTTAAATACATTTCCAAACGCTAGAAACAGACAGTATAACCATTTAAACCTTTAACAACTTAACTGAGGTTGAAGGTATGCTTGCTATACATTTCAAAAATCAAAAAAAATTAAACCTTCAGTGTGTCGTGTCGAATAGCGAAAATAACACCAGAAGGCTACCATGAGAAAAACGTCATATGTGAGACAAGTATGAAACGATATCTGTCTGCGTTCAATTATAATTCCTAAGACGCGGAGCAGCTTCTGACAGGAAAAAGAAAATAGTTGATTGAGCATATAAACCCAGATATAAAAAGGCCGGCTCACCTCACTGACCCTTGAAGTGTTGGGTAAAACAGAATAAAGTTCGAACTGTTGGGCCCCGGTGACTTTACGCCCAAGAAAACACGTTCATTTAAGTAACTGTAATTGTTTCGAGGATGATAAGCGGTTTGCTGTGGGTACGTATTACGAGTCAAGCGTATATGACCTGTACGCGCTGAATATATCACCTACTTTGTATCAGAATTATCTGGACTGTTACTAGAAAAAAGCGGTGTCTTATACAAACAATTACGGACGTAATGAAGGCAGTGTGGTAAATTGTTTTATTTTTAATTGTTCGTCTGATATAACATTATGATGATGATGGTGGATTATTATTATTATTATTATGGGAAAATGAGTCAATTAATGGGTCAATATAAAATTTAAAAATGCAACTTCAGACTATGCTAAAGGAAATTCTTTGATCTCCAGCAACCAGCAATCTCCAGGAACCAGCAACCTCCAGCATTTATGAATGGAAAACCATCACGCTCTTAGGGATAAAAATCAATCTGTCCAACCGCATATGGAAAGATAACTTCGGCCTAAAATCCATAACAGGCATAAGTCCATATTGATTTTTATTTTAATTCGTTTTCTTTTAGATATTAGCATGCCTTCTTTAGGTTAAATTGACTCTTCGTCGCCAAATATCCAATCACTCAAACAGTCCGAAATGTGTTGCAGTGGTCTTGATCTACATCATCAAATAAATAAATAAATAAATAAATATTACTACTACTAATAGTAATGATGATAATACTAATAGTAGTAGTAGAAGTAATATAATTTAAAACCATTAATTTAGGGTAAACTTGTATTCCTGCTGTAAAGACCACTTCTCAAAAGTGTTAAACTATTTCATTTCTCACGTAATTGTACAATCTAAAAAGCTGAGTTAGTCAGGTGCAGCTATCAAACACCTTAAAACATAATTCAATCTAAAATGTCGCAAAGAGCGCTACTCCAGTCGTCCCCTAAGGCGTTAAACCCATCAACAGAGTAGAAGCAGACAAAATATTCCACTTCAATATTTGCTGAACGAACTAATGCAACAGAAGAAGCTTGGGGGTTATCTAGGTTACAGTATTATAGAGACGTCCCGATGACTGTATCGAAAGTCTTTCTGAACATCGGTTACATCACAGAACTCACGATGGATTTCAAATGTCAAAATTCAAACAGTCACTTGAGTAGGCCTGTATGTAAGGTAGGCCTACTTTAATATTTCAACTTTCCTAAATAGTTTATTTGAAAACAGAGCATTACCTCGATCTGGAAACTTGGCCAAAAGTTCCAGCTCACCCTCATGTGACAGGGTCATCAGAGGTAAACAAGGGATGCCCCTTCTCCTCAAAATGTGTACAAATCATTGGACACAGAACTGTTGTGGATGTAAAGGCGGATGACAATTGATTTATTACTCAACTGTTTTTATTTTTCGAGGAGAGAAGCTTAGAAAGAAATTCAAATGTCACGTCCAATTCCCCTGCTCAAATACTTGCTTTTTTATAGGCTCAGTAAGCTCGTTTCATGCCGTTTGATCAACAACAAAGCTGCCGGCTTCACTTACTGTCGCCACTGTCTCAAAAAGCGACCGCTAATCATTTACAAAAATGCTGCTTAAACTAACTTTTAGAATCAAGTATGGGCTTTCAAAAATGTATCACAACCTCAGATTCATCTGATGTTGAGTTAAAGTCCTCTATCAAATAGATTAATCAATTATTCCAAGAAATATTGCTCTTTACAGTTTCATTGATAACTTTACTTATTCATTCATTCATTCGTTCATTCATTCATTCAGGTGTTTATTTATGCAGATTCAACAAAATTTGTATACAACATAGTGAGCAAACTATCCATCACATTTCATGTCATTATAATTAAGAAAGTATAAATGCATTGTGCTTTCCTACCTGTTGAATTAGTATGGAAAATGATATTCTGTAATACAAGCTATTTTTCAGCCTGGTAAGTTTGCTTTCATGTGAAGCTGAAATATGGAGGCTACAGAAGGCATTAACAAGGCCCAAAAATAGATACAGTCCAGCCAAAACCAAAAACTTGGTGAAGATCCTTTAAGCAATCATATATTAAACCAAACGTCAGACATCATATCATTAAAAACTGAAAGTACCAAAATCATGATTGTAACTGGAGGAAACTGGAAAGGCAATGCCCAACATGTTATTTGATCCTTTTCTTAATAGTGTCACATAATATTAAATAAGATATAAATGCATAAAATGTATAAAGTTGTGTTTTGGAAAGCAATGCAAAATCTAAATTTGTATACAACTCAGTATGACAGAATAAAGCATACCAGTTTGAACAGTTATGCACCAAACAAATGCTATATAATTGATAACTGTATTGAAATCAGTGCTATTTTCTTCAATAATGATTACAGACAATAGAGTGAAATTAGTTTCATAGACTTGTTATCTGGATTAGACTACAGTAGATGCCTGTAAAAGCCTAAATTAGGCACAGATTCAGTTTTACCCCTGGAGAAATTCACTTTAGGTTTGAATAACTGATGCACATTTTGGCCAGTGTTACTTGGCCAGTGTTAGTCATTGCTGTTAACAGTGTCATTAAGTTTGAACTAGGGAAGGTAGGTAGGTTGGTGGGTAGTGTGTTCAAAGTATATATATATATATATATATATATATATATATATATATATATATATATATATATATATGTGTATATATATATACACATATATACATATATATATATATATATATATATATATATATATATATATGTGTGTGTGTATATATATATATATACATATATACTGTGTATATTACACATAGGTATACACGGTATAGGTAGGTATACACACACAGTACCAGTCAAACAGTTTTTCTGTATTACTATTTTCTACATTTCAGAATAATAGTAAAGACATCAAAACTATGAAATAACAAAACTGAAATTACGTACTGATTCAGCACTGAAGTGTTCAAAACTGTTATATTTTAGATTCTTCAAAGTAACCAAAAACATTTTAAAATAATTTTTTGGAAAGAAATTCATACATATGCATCACTTTTTAAATTTGTCCAGGAAACAGATTTCAAGCATTTAAGCATAAGTCTCAAGCATTAAGCATAGATCAAAATGTCTTTGAATGCATCTTTCCTATTATCTTAATCAGTTGTGTCCAAACTTTTTACTGGTACTGTATCTATATAGAGAGAATGGTGAGCCCTTTGCTGAATTAAAAGAATATTCAAAAAGGCAGCTGTGATAAATTATGTTACAGAATGATTTAAAATCGTGAAGTTCTATGTCAGTCTGAATTGGGGCATCTGCTAAACGAATCAATTGTATTAATGAAAGTTACTATTACTTTTATTCCTATAGAGGGCGCCATAGGGCATCATATAGATAACCGCCTTATGCATTCGGTGTAAAAGAAGACTGATTTTTCTGAGAGACGCCTCTTTGTTTAATAATTGAATTATAAAATCTCCATTCATATGTATATCTCTGTTTTCTATATATTTAACGGATGAATGCTGTGCGCCTTGATCTAATTCATTGGTGGAAGCACACTGCCCTTTGCTATTTTAATGAATGCAGTATACATTGCATTTGATCCATATGTTAAAGTAATGGCATGAAGAGTTTGGACTGTTGGTATTTCTTCAGAATTAATATGAGCACAGCTTTTTGGTGGGGGGTGGGGCAAAGGGTCTATATGCTTTGTGAATACTTTATGAATACTTCACTGCTGCAGTATAGATAAATAATCTAGCAAACATGAGTTTTCACATTTGAAACATGACATTTAATGGTAAATGTCTGTAGAATTCCTATGAGAGTTGTCTTACATCCTACAGTTGTACCCTGGAGAAAATACAGTTCACTATTCAAACACAGCAAAGAGATAGTCGGGAGAATACCTTAACACATAGTGTTTGATGTGACTCCTTCTTCACTCTTCACCTTGTATGACAAAACACTTGTTGAAATATCTATTTATTAAACAACTGTATAGGAACTTCATAGTAATAAACAATCGTACAGAAGCTGTATGCATTTTTAGCATGGTTGTATTTTTATTTGTTTATATTTATCATTTTATTATTTAGAATAACCAAAACTGTGTTAATGTACCTAAAACATCTTGATATGGTCATCCTAATGCAATCAATTGTTGACAGTAATTTCATGCCATATGTGCTCTTTGGAGATAAGGGGTGTGTCATGAAGAGTGCCTGTAATTAAAATGTTATGAAGCAAAAGAAATCAATGAAATTTAGCCAAATTCCAACAACAGTAATAGTGAACTCAGAAAAGAATTACTCACTGTGTGTTTTCAGCTTTAATAAGGCTGAAGAATAGTAATAATTGGATTTAGCATGAGATTTGCAGTCAGCACATGTATGACAATGCTGTCCATATTGAATAATGAAGTAATGCTTCTTTGGCTATTAATGCATTAGGAACTTCCAGAAAATGTACATATTTTTGTTTTGTTCTCCCCTACAGTTCTCTTCTATTATTGGTAGAGGGAGCTGTTGTATGGCAGTGGTTTTTGGAAGGGAAAATCAAGTGGTCTCAAAGTTCCCTGAAACGCTAAAAAGATTGTGCAATGTTTGTTTATAAAGGCAGTACACAACACTACACTACACAAAGAACAGATTTGGTGAGAGAACAGAGGAAGAGTAATTTTGATTATCATTATGATAATGTGAGTCTATAAGGTCCACAGTATAAGCAACAATTGTTTGAATGTTTTCAAGGCATCAGCATTTGTTTAATATTGTACCCTTACCAACAGTATTTCTACTAGAACAAACATATCCATATAACATTAGTTTAGAATGTGACTGATGTTAAAACAGTGTATCCAGAATTTAGGAAACTGACAATGGCACTAACAGAAACAAGTTAAGCTCTGGATAATATTGTAGTTGTAGTACTGCAGTCTGTTTTAAACTGTGCATTTATGAGCCAGGTGTGGAAGTTATTTTGAGGCAGTTCATTAAATCAGTCCTCATCCCCATCACAGTGTGTCCAATAAAGAAATGCATTTAGGAAGAGTGGTGAAAGTATGCTGATAATGTAAATGTTGGTGCAATTTCATCACAGAGATGTTTTGCATAAATCTGTTGTGTGGCATGAATGCATGCAGGAATTGTCAAGCATCTCCAGTTCATAACTGTGCATGACTCACTGAGCAGGGGTGGCATATCTTAGTCATATCTATTAAAGTCAGGAAAAGAAGCAAAGATCAACTTAATACCGGAAAATGAGAGGAATCAGCATACATAGCATTAACTTTCCATTTCTTTGCTTGCATTTTTATGCTGAAAATGGATTACTTTGCTTTAGCTGTAATAGAGTGCATTAATTATGTCTGGGCAATTTTCATATTCAACGGATCATTATCATCCTGCTGTGTTCAGCAAACAGACTCATTGAATGTTTCACTAGGCCTGGTCCTGTGGCTTTGTATAGGCAGACATTGTATGTTCGATGTGTGTCATTCTATACCTTTTTCAATGAACTTCCTGCAAGCTCTTTACCTCTTTGAGGTATGTGTGCTCTGTTGTGAAAGCGTGAAATGTGATGATCCTCATGTCAGACTGGATCTGCAAGTGGGGGACTCACCATCATTCCACCCTAATTATCTTAAAAAAAGCCATTCCCAGGAGGCGAAACACCACATATAAAAAAAACTCTTTATAGTGAAGAAATGATGTGTATTTTCCCTTTGAGTCCCAATTAAAATTTCGGCCTTTCGTTAAAGCTGGTGATAAAAGCAGATTTTGCTTAAGTGAACAGCCCCTTTAGGGCCACAAACTGTAAAGTCCAAACTGTGCAATAACAAATTACTCCTTTACAAAAGGCACAATCCTTCCTTAGAACATTTTGTCAAAGTTGTTATTTATTTCATATTATAAAAAACAAAATATTTGACAGCAGATTGACAATCAAGAAAGGCAGACTGAACTTCCTCCTGTTCATTCAAGACAACACCAATTCCACATTTCTGCCTCAGAGAGCAAATGGTCCAATGTTCATAACCACTCTTGGGAAAGGCTTATGGCTAAAACATTAAGTGATATATTAGCCCCTGATAATAAAACAAGCTGGTCTATATCTAAATGTTGACTCTCCTGTTCAACTTGCAATAAAACTCAAAGCTAATTGAAGGTGGTATCTCTCTGGGGTGCAGAACCATGTGGAACTATGCATGACAGGCAGAGAAGCACAGAAGATTTTCCATCAACATCAAGCTTTAAACTTCTCATTTGCAAGAGGCTTGAGATGCTTGACTAAATCTTAGCCATGGCCAGTAACTGTACAGAGAGGTTCACCACAGCGGGAGGTGAATCACTTACAGGCCCAGTGCTGTGGGGTGCTTAGGGGTGCATTGCACCCCCAAATGGACCTCAGTGCACCCCCAGTTGTCTCCTTATATCCTGATGTCTACATAGCATGTATTACTTTTTGTACACCCCCCTGGATTGCAATTACACGCCTCTGTATTTTCTCCCGGTGCCGAGTCTGGAATCACTGCTGAATGCAGTAATGCAATCCAGTAAGTTAAACTGTTCAGAATGTCATCTTTACACTTAAATCACCTTACAATCTAGGGTTTCAGTTATTGTGTAGGCATCTTAGACAAACTTCTGTAAAGATTTCAGCTTAAAGACAAGCAATTATAATGTAAATGAACAGTGCATGCATTTCCTTTCGATTAGATTTGAAGTCAATGTACGTGCTGTCTGGCTTTTGTTCTGTGTGCAGTCTGCACCCATTTCTCTAGCTGTCTGTCATCTGTATAATTGTCACCAGAATAATGTGATCGCTTCTGTACTTCCATATTACACAAACAATCATTCAGATGGATACAAGCAGAACATTATAACAATGAGGAGGCAGATTTTTTTATTTTTTTCCGAGATTCAACTTTTATATATTATTTTGAACTGAAGTCAAACAGCTTAAATTGCATCAAAGTATTCAGCTCGGTTTTACAAAGTTTATCTTATCACTGTACAGTAGACTGGACCCAAAGCCTGTGTCTGCATTTGATACAGGAAGGTACAGGAGTTAAAGGAGGATATTGCAGATATTCTGATACTGATGCTCTCCTCTGCCTGGCGTCTTTTGTTGTGTCCTGAGATATCTGTAGGCTGCTCACAAGTTTTCCTCTCCATAATGTCAGATATTACCACAATGCAACACTGTTCCACTTTAGTAACAAGCCACTGCAATTCTTATACAAGAGAGGTTTATTCATTGTTGTCGAAATATTGACTGCAGAGTATCCTTTAATGCTTACGTTTTATGAACTCATTTTTTTTCAGGAACTCATTCATGTGTTCAAAATAGTACCTCACTAAGCCATAGTGATGGGCCATGGTGGCTTGTCTGAATGTAATGTTTTAGTAGTGTTTGTATCTAAAGAATAAAGTATTTACATTTGGTTTTCTTTCTGTATTAAATTTATATTTAGCACAATTAATATGAAATGTTTTAAAGGCCAACTAACTATCAAGTCCATGACATGCAGACTACATGGAAACAAACCACATTTTGAAAGTCTATAATTTTGTGTAACTGGACAACCATTGTTAGAACCATAGTTTATTGGTAGGATGGTCACACAGCTCAAGTAACCATGGAGACCTTGTTGGCCTACCACAGAAAAAAGGAAAAAAAAGAAAAAGTGGGCACCAGTGTCTCCCTTACAGCATTCTGTTTTTAGTCAGTGAAGTCTCCATCAATCACAACAGGCAACTTTGTGTAGCACAACTCCAAAGAATACTGGAGCAGATCATCAAAGGCTGGAAGCTTACCAAAGACTTCCATTCAAAGCAATAATCAATACTCAATAATAAGGCATTTTCCCCAACAAAATCATGCTTCTTGTGAAACCTGGAGGAGAAATGGCATACTTACCTTAATACATGTGCATTAACAGCCACTTGGCCTCACTTGCCCAATTAAGAAGTAGTGCTCTTCTTGCAGCACTATGTTTTCATTGCCTACCAATTAGAAAGTGCATTAGTCATAGAATCACCAGTTCTAAATTAGGGAATTTGAGATTTACACAATTAGAGCCCAGCTGGTATTGAGAGATGACTCTGAAAATTCAGAACATCAATAGACCGGTCCATATATTCCTTTAAATGTTGTTGGCAAGAGGAACTGAGCCTGTAGATTGAGGATGAAATTTGGGAAAAGTGGTGAAGAACCTGCCTCATAAACATGAGACGCCAATTAATCCAATTTAATGTACTTCTTTCCGCAAAATGGTACACAGAATGTGTCCTTCAGTTGCCTGCCTTCAGTTGACTTTAGTAAATCTTGTGGTGGGTTTTATTTAATCTATTTTTGATATGGTCAAACCGGCATTATTTCCGGCTAGACACAGTATATTCAAGAAGTACTCTGATGTGTGTATTAATGAGCTCCCTACAGACCCTGAAGTTGCAATGTTATTATTCTAACCCCCTCTTCTGTGCAGAAACAATAAACAATAATGCACAGGACCGTAATTACCAAAACATTTCTAAGGGTTTGGAAAACACAAGATATAAAATTAACAAAGTGTATGGTTAGTAAAACATATGGCATGAGAATCTGCAGTATATCATGAATATTAGCACAGCTGGGTGTTATGTCAGTCACACAAAGTTCACCTAAAGAAAACATTGTTTTTGTTAAGAAGTAATTATTGCTGGTTTACTGATCAAAAGTGGAAATAATTGCTTAAATGCTTAAATGCTCAGATGCTGACATTTAGACTGATAGTAAAATCACCCACCACATAATAGCTTTTGTTAACAGGGTGACAGTAAACAGGTACTGCAGCAGTTTTGTTGAGATGATCAGTATGTATGCTGTTGTTTTGGTCTCAGTTTTTCCACATTAATTCCACTTATGTAGGCTGAAAATCTTAGTGTCAACATGTCAGATAAGCTGCGGAATAGGTCCCTGTGGATCCTTTTGTCATTTGGAAATTAATTTCTAAAAGTGTAACTCAAGGCAACACAGCATCAGCTTGCGACCTGTGCAAGGTGACCCCAGAACAGGTGACATAGCTGTGCTGCATCTTCATGCTTAGCTGCTGTTGGTTAAGCCTCCCAAATGGCACAGAGGCCTTCAGCACCACGGACAGCTGCCCACAGCTCCCCTATCGGCTCACCTGAAGCACGTTACCCAGTCAGACAGCAGCAGACCATCAGACCTTCAATCCACCTCCTATAAGGAATGCTGGCCACCACAGATGCCTCAGAGGTGCAAGCGTTTTCTCTCGTCTGTTCTGCAGAATCTTCTTTTGGGGAACCACTTCTGCCATTTCAGCCTCAGCCACATCTGAAGATGACAGAGACTCATGATAGCGGACTTCCACATTTCTAATGCTGCAACACACTTGCAAAACTGGTAATAGGATAAAGAGTAAATCAGGAGAAATAATCAATCATAGATATCACTGAAAACACGCATTTTTGTACTTCTAAAGAGAAGAGAAGTGGAGGTGACACCCCTTCTTATGAAGCACCAGTATTTCATAAGTTCAATGACACATTCTAGGTTGAAAGAAATGTGCAATAATAAAAAATACCCCTAATACACAAAGCTCTCACAACTGATCACTCTATTGCTGTTTTCTCTTGGTGAACCCTGAACCCTGAAGACGTTTAAAGTCACCATTAAAACTGGATCATCTGATTTTTGCAGAATACAGGTAATCTTCATAAACTACTCAGTTCTTTTGTGGAAATAACAGTGTCATTTAGCAGATGTTCTTATCCAGAGCGACTTACATAGGTTACCTTTTTTTGACATCCATATTGCAATGCTAGTGCCACAGTGGGGAATCGAACCAGCAACCTTTGGTTACGAGCCTTACTCCTTACCAAAGCATTATTATTGTATAGATTTTTGTGGTGTTTAATGCATCTTTGGTATTTAAATGATTACTTGGCATTTAATCCCAGAATAATTAAATGAAGCTAGTTCACTTAGATTAAGACTATCTGCCAGTTTTTCCAGAACTCAAACACAGTTGCTATGGTAACAAACTTAGGCACAGCTAGTGTACACAGCCAGTGTGACAAAGGAGGAGGTGTTGTGTCTCATAAGGATACACACTATTAATAGGACAAGAGAATATGAAACTAAAACACAATCAATGGCTAGTCTTAAACATCAAAATATTGACTATTACGCTGTAATATCTGGAAAGAAACAATGAGACGTACCTTTGACATCTATAGTATCACCTTGTTCAATAAATGTTCTTTTAGAAATCCTTACACCGAGCCTCTGACAGTGGGGAAACAGTCAGATAAATTTGGAAACCTTCTCAAATGCCTCCACACGTGAATGGAAGAAACAAAGTTGAAAAGCTTATGTTTCTGTGGAACCCACTGAATTAAATTAAATGCTTCACTTTTTATTAACAGGGTCGCATTTTGCTTTTTTATATACCCATCACAGAAAAGCATTCCCTCCCCACCGTAAGTTATTGATAGGCAGTATATAATCACACTTCCCACTATTAGTCTGTCCTCATATTCGGCTAAGATACATGTTTTGTTTGTCACTGTAGCATTGGTTGTCCTGATACTGTAACCAGATGTCCCAGTTTGACTGGGACAGTCCCAGTTTTGAGCTGAGTGTCCCAACAAATATTTTAAAAATGTCCTGGTTTTCACCACCTCCAAAATGCCTTGGTTTTTGTGGCAGTTAAATAATCCATGAACTGTTCCATGTTGTCTGAGTTTAAAAAGATGTCAGAAATACAATTAAATCAATAAAGCTTGTTTTATTCACATCAAAGTAATACAAACAGAACAAACAGGCAGTATCTGTTTGTGCTATTTGTTTGTAACATTACAGTCTTCTAACTGCTGTATAGCCGGTGAGCAATATTATTGTGTCAATTAAGCAATATGCCAATGGCTTTTTTAAGGGGCGAGATATTGAAAATGGTCAGATTCTTTTCTGTCCCAGGTTTGGGTTTTGAAAATCTGGTCACCCTATGTATTGATGAATGTATACATTTTCCCCTGTTCGCTAACATTTACTGTAACAAAAAGGATTCAGCATGCTATACAAGAGCAAATGTTCACTCATCCTTCTTTTTTCTTTATGAGCAGAGTTCAAGGCTGAATATACCATTAAAATGTTTTCTAATCCATTTGAGATGCTTTCAAAGAGGTACTATATGTACTGTATTCGGACAGCAGTGTAACAAAGTGGAAAAGAGCAGCCATTCAAAGGTGGCTTGTCTTGCTCCCGCATGAGGGTACTGTGTCCCACATGAACCTTTTCATGCACTGTTTTGTTTTGGTTTTCCTTTCATATTTTGTCAGCTGTGGCATTAGGCTGAATCATATCTGAGCTGTGCACTCCTCACAACACAGAATTTTTGTAGTAGTTAACCCATTCAATTTTCTGCTTTGCCTCACTGTCCGCATTGCTCTGCATCCCTTAAACAGGAGAACATATGATTGTTAGCCATAAATTTTTAGTTACATTTTCTGACAGAGCAGCCTGAACTCACAAGAAAGTGGTCAGATTCTGTAGATTCAGTAGTGAGTCCTTGCAAGAAAAATGTCACTGGGGAACATTTATTTTGCCTGTAAGCGTGCAGAACTCTCCAGCAGAGGCGCTAATGCGCTTATTTTCTATCCATTTTTGACATGTGAAATATTAGGAGTATGATACTAATATTAGTTGTTTATTTGCAATGACAAAGTTAATAATAATGTTATTATTATTATCATTATTATTATTACATACACATAATACAGTTCAAGAAATTAAGCCTATTATATAAATCAAACTACCACATTTAATCAAATTATCTTTTCCATTTTTTTTCTTGTGTTTATACTCTACCATTTCAACTGAGTCAAGAGACAAACCTGCTTTGATCCATTAAGGAAGGGGATGTGCAAATTATTCAAAGTAATTAACATAATTTAATTAATAGTTTGAAGGGGTTTTGAGATCTTTTTTAGTGCTAATGTGAGGTACCTACTGTCTATATCAATTGATGTCGATTGAGTACACAATAAAGCAAATGGAGCATGTGCCCCACAGGAGAGGTGGGTTTTCTAAGAATAAAAATGACTAAATTGGTTTTTCTTTGTGAAGACTGGTATGTGGAGAAACTAAATTACCTGAGTAAGCTTCCAGAAAATGGTCTCTGGGCAGTGGTGTATAATTGCTATTCCATTTACAGACCATCCCACACCTCTCTCCTGCAAGCAGACCATTGGTGTTTCTTAAAGTCAGTGTTGATAATGGATGTTTGCCTTGATGTTTTGGTAGGTTATAGAACATAGACATTCAGCATCCTGGTGTTTTTTTTTCAGACAAGGAAATTGAACATTTTGGGATTTATCTGTGCCAGAATGGAGTCATGTTTGAATCAAAATGACATTTAATTTAAAACGGGCTTTTCCCACACACTTAAAGCACATGTTTTTTTATTATACCACTACCTAGATGATTCTGTGTTTGCATGGTGCTCTGTCCTCTTCACTAAGCGAAGCAATGCTATAGACACTTCCTGTGTGAATGCTGTGCTTTTTTTTTTGTTGTTGTTGTTTTATGTGTTTTGCTGTCAAAAATGTTTATTGCTCAAATTAAATGTTTCTGAAGCTGTTGACAATTAGTAAAAAGAGGCCATTGTCATCTGGATTCCTTTTGCTGCTGGACAATTTCATGAATTTATCAGTAAGGATAGTGATCCATTAGGTCTGGTCTGGCACTGCAGTAAGGAGTGGTTTAAAAGTGACAGCTAATACACTTTGTGAAGAGGAAGTGGTTTCTCTGTTTCATTTGCAGTTGGATTTGTATCAGAATTATGAAAGAAAATGTGGAGAAGGAATTGCAATTCTATCAGCACTTGATTGCATGCATCCTTGTCTAAAGACAGGAGGGCATGGAAATTTTCCAATAACCTTTGATGAGTGCGCAGATGCTGTTATTTTGCCAGTAGACATATCTGTAAAGGTGACTTTACTTGTTGCAGTTATCCATTTGTATGGTGTTCCATTACTGTAGGAGAAAAAACAGGCTTGAAATTCCTCAACATTGTATCACCAATTCATCCAAATGATAATAATGCTATGCCTATCTGCTTTAATTATGCAAACCTTTATTTCATAAATGTTTTTTTTTTTTTTTGGCATAAATTCTCTTTAAAGAGGAAGCTTAGCAAAGTTGTGTTATTGAGAAAATTTAAATATGCCCATGAGTGCCAATGTTCCTAGTTACACTGAAATTAGGGGACATGTGTTGAGGGCTTTCCAGCTAAATGACACAGCTTTGTAGCTGATGATTAAAGGTTGCTATTTTGTTTCTTGTACACTGTCTGCTTAGTCTCACTTTACAGCCTAATTACATTGGTATGTAACAGGGAGAAATGCTCCAGACCTTATAATTAGCACATTCTCATGAATCAATTTGTCATGTCCACAATAATCTCCAGATGTTTCTAAATCTAGGTGATATGTTTATCACAAAATATTTTGGCAAACACTAAAGCTTGTCACAATTGCAATTATAGCATCTAGCGATCCATCATCTTCCACAAGGAGGTGGAAAAACTTGGCCTCCATAGATGGGTTGATGGCAGAGCCATGGAAAACGCATTCAACCTGATGTCATAAGAATGTGCTTTTGGATTTGAATGTCTTCACTAAATTGGGAAGAGGAATGAATTACAGGTCATTCAAATGATCTCAAACATTCTTGAGGAATCTTTAAAAGTCAAATCAAAATACTATTAAACCCCTGGTTTGTGTTATAGCTCTGTCTAAAATTGAAATGCAGGCTTCCAAAACTGCTCTTCTATCGTATCTTTGCAACAGCCAGCTCTGCACTTCAGCAATGTTACAGAATTTATTATAGGGACCTAAAGGAATTCCTTCCAACTGGACCACCTTTTTAACATAAACATTACCAACACATATCAATGTTGCCTTAGGAAGACCTCATACGCTGATATACATTGTGAGCTTGAGCGTTGCATGTAGTATTTAGTATGTAGCTGTATGCCATTTGAATTGTCTGCATCTGCCACTGCTTGGTAATATTGCAGAGTTAAAGAAACTCAGGCCCGGTATGAAGCACAGCACTTCTTTCACGGCGTAGGCTGCCTTTCTATTTCTGTCCTGCTGTGAATATGAAAAGTCACAGTGCTAATTCTTGCACTTGTGAAGCAGAGCAACAGAGGTGCTGCCAATCATATTTAACAACCGGCACAGACACACAAAACAGGGGACAACAAAAGATGGGGACCTTAAATGAGGCTCTAGAATACATTTTCAGATTATCCAAGGCCAAATATAGCTTTCTACAGAGGCAAAAGGCAAAAGTGGTTGAGGAGTTATACACCTGTCTGTATGATATTTTAGGAGACAGAGGGGCCTGGACCAGCATGAGTGCTGACCAGAGTGATGCAACAGCAGTGAAGCAATAAATTCTGACCCCTTTTTACCCTTTATACATTTGCCTGTTAGCATGGAATTATAGCTCATGCTAATTTCAGCAATTAAATTGCCATAAATTTATTTTATTTACTGTTCCTTAATGCAATGCCAGTTTTGACCCTGCAATAGAAGATGATGATGAACTTAACAGTTCCAGTCTTTGCATGCAAGTTTTCATTTATTTAATTTCTTTGTTCTATTAGAATGATCTGTTGCATCCAGTGACATTTCTGTCGGAAAAGATGTCTTAGTGTGTTTGAGTCCATCCCGGATCTGTGTACATTTCATCCTTTTTAGTGTACATATCGGTGAAACCTGTCAGCTCTCCCTCTGCCTTAATGCACCGTAAAAGGACAGCTGGCCAGAGAAACTGCTCCTGCTGTTTGTCAACAGAGCATCTCAAAAAAAAAAAAAAAGCCGGGAATCACTGGCAGAGCCCAACATTAACCCACACACACAAATGACATTAGACATAAATCAGAGATTGAAATTAAATTTGTCATTACTGGGCACTCTGTGGGGAGGATGGAAATGTGAGTGTGTCACCAGGGAGGGTAATGGAGATCCTGAACACAAGCTGGGACTGAAGTCGCATTTTTCCCCTGAACAAAAATTCTACACTGGGATCCAACGGGACTCCTCTACTTTAGCAGCAGCTTGTACGTGGTACTAAACTTGAATGTACAACTGTGGAGTCCACCAGGGGTTAATGCAGGCCACTGGGGTTAATGCAGGTGTACATATTTCCTCAGGGCTTAGCAGGTAGAGATGGTGGTGCTGCTGAAGGCAGATGCAGACTGAGTATGTACTTGCAATTTTAAATACTTGACCAAGATTAGCCCATGACATGTGACATGACAGGTGAATGTCCTTTGTTCTTGCTTCTTTTAGTTTGGCAAAACTATAGTCATTAATGATTCCAAGTAACTGATCTCATGAAACAACTTGAAGTATTAAGCCATGGGTCCCTTTTTAGTGGTAGGGTGAGGGGTTAATCAGTCATTGTGAGGTGTCCCTGCTGAATTGTAGCACTTAAAGAATATCACCTCTGAAAACATTGTTTGAAAGTGGAGTATCAAAAGAGTGCATTTTCAAAGCAAGCGTTACCTAAGACAGATATTCCATTCAACATTCAATACCTGACCCATTTTTCATCACTGTTCTTTACAGCAGTACACTTGTTGTTTAAGCAACTGCATGTTTGTAAATTTTAGGTTCTCTTTTTCAAAAGAATAAAATCTTTACATTGTTTTTGTAATGCACTCTCTGCACTCTTATTTTTAGATTTCAAGGAGCACTTATAAATTGATATGAAACATTTGTCAGCTTTTCTTCCCTGGGCACTTATCTAAACAGGTATTTTTTTCAATTGAAGCAAAAAGAAAGATTCCAGCCAGTGTTCAGCTTTGTGTGAATATATTGGAGTCTGAATCACTCCAAATACCCTGAAGTATAGTATGGCAGTTCTCCATTAACCCAAGCATCATTACTGGACCTGAAAAAGCAGCATCAATGATCCTATTCTCTTGTGATCACCCCATTGCCATCCATTTCCATTATAAGCACTTTCCTGTAGCCATTATGGTTTTTTGAAAAAAAAAAAAAAAAATTAAAATAAGAGAAATTATGCTGCTACCTTTCATTTTCTGTTAGCCTAAGAAAAGATAATGACTAAGACACAGGGTTCGGACACTGTTCCCAGCCCTGCTAGCATAACAGTTTTGGTGTTGGCCTCAATGTCATCCATAATGGACAACCGTAAGCATTGATTCAAAGACAGTCTAACTTGCCCTCAATTGATATATTGTAATCTGTTTGTTAGTTCTGTCTCTTCTGCCTGTCTTCAGCATGCCCAGGCTGTGAAGCACTCCATTGCAATTGTCCTCCAACACAATACGTCCTCACAGAATCCTATATGTCATTCTGAATGTTCATTACAGCTCACAGAAAGACAACCAAAAAACACCTTCTTCCATGAAAAACTTCTTAAACTTAGTCACATCGCTGAGATGAATACTATGTATAATGTACAGCTACAATGGAGTATATTCAGCACATCAATCTTTAACAGTGCGTAATATGTTTTCTTGACCAGCCTCATTATTTCCTTATGGTAAGTCTTTCCCATGGAAAAAAGTTTCATGTTACTTGGCACATTTAATCTACTGTGAAAAATGAGATGCAAATTTTTTTTTTTTTTTTTTTTTACTTTTAAAACAATTTCAATTTATATTCAATCTTTTTGCACAATATACATCTTTGAATCTATTTTGTTTCCATCTTCATTGAAAAAATGTAGTGATGGAAGATTGTTGATATTCAGTATGCAAAAATGGCATTGATTTATAGCAGGGCGTCTGAACTGTGCCATTAGCTTTCAATGAGCTTTGTAAATTGAACCCTGAAAAGGCTGATTGGCTCCTCAGGATACAAATGCCATTATGTTGCTGGTTTGAAGTTGCAAAGATAATTTGTACATGTACACACATACACAATGTGTACAAGGATTTGGACATTTACATACATGTGCACACATATCCATGCACACACACAAAGCTTAAAGTGGTTATGAATTTTCACACCCTAAGTCTGAAACCCTAAGTTTTGTATGTAGGATCTGTAAATGGTATGAGTTGCATTTATGAAACCTATTCCAAATGACTTCAAGACTGCTGTGTTTCACCATGCGATGTCTGTTACACATGTTAAAGGTATTTGTATGCTTTTTGTCATGTTTCCTTACTCAAATGTATATCTAATTGGTGGCTGACATTTAGGCCAAAGTACAATTATCTGGCAGATTTTATAAATGTGATACATATTATATGAATGAAGAGCAAGCCGAAGACTGAGAACTGGAGTTTGAATATTAGTAATATCTAAATGTGATTCATCCATTACTATCAAATCAGTGACAAAACTTGTATATAAAGAGCAAGAACATAATGCTCTTCAATTGCTTTGGAGAATGGATAGTCTGCTGTCCTTATGCATGAGTTTATGACACTGCTACAAATTTCCCTCATGAGTCTCACCCGTGGCTGAACTGAAGCAGCAGATTAAAAATATCTAGTGCTCAGATGATAAATGCAGGCACACACAGGAAATGGCAGCAGAACACTATCATCAAAGTCTTACTCATGCATGACAAGTGTCACATTTCTAGAGCCCGGCTGCTCTCCCATGTCCCTCTGGATCACTTAAGGTGTTGAAAATAAAGATGATCTCATACAGTATCTTAAAGGTAGAGAGCCCATGTTCTGGTGATATAATTTGCATTGTACAATGTTTTGGACAAAGTAGTATTTTTGCTGAAGTATGCATAATTTCAGTTTGGTAAAGCATTGTTTGATCTCTTCTGAGCTGTACACATACAAATAAACATAAATGGCAAATATAAAAATGTGATACTCAAACAAGACAATGTAAAACATAAGACAAACCAAAACAGATAAACAACACACATTAGAACGTTTAGATCAAAAGGAGATCTGGTGCACTGTTGACCACTGAAAAAGAGAAAGTGTCAATGAAATTGTTGATTAAGTGAAGATTTTCCCTGCTTTAGAGACTTTTTGAGCTTCACTGTTTGGAACGACACGTGCCTTCTATCAAGTAGTGGGAGTCTTATTGCTACACTGCACTGACATTTTTTCAGCCACAACAGTGGGCTTCTTTTATAATCGATGTTTCTGTCTTTACTTGATTTGGATACCTTGTCCTGTTCAGCATTTTAAATATAAGGCTGACAAAGCACACAAACAAAAATAATTTTAAACAATTTTAACATACACAGCTAGCAAGCCATATTAAGCATGGCCTTAAAATGCTGATCTAACATTGCCCAACAAAACTGCAGGTACTCTGTTAAATGCAGACTCTGAAGTAGCATGCAGTGGTGCGGTATGTCTCAGCAGGATTTAAGCTAACTCTTGTCCTTTTCACCTAACCCACGCGCAAGTAAGTAGACTTTTTTTGCTGACTCTGAGGGCTCGCTCCTCCAGACCAGAAAAGCCTGTTGCTGCTCACTTCCATCTGAATGACTGAACAAACTCAATGAAAAGATTTCATGCAAGTTGATAAATATGAAGTGTTGACCGAAAGCTGACTTGTTCAGGCATTTGCTTCTGTTTCATCTTCAGTTTCCTGTGCCATTTGTTGTTTTGGAAGGAGAGCAGCAGAAAGACCCAAAGCAGCTGCCAGCCACAACAAACAAGACTCAAAAACACACTTAAGGATAAGGATACGGCCAGATTATGTGCCTGTGTTGCAAACAGAATCTCATTCCATGCCCAAGAAGACTAGTTTTGCTTTGTTTTCATTTTCATTATGCCTTTGGAAAAGCTACCAGAGTTGTCAGATTAATTCTGTTAATGATTTGACTGCAGAGCTTTGATGTTATCATTGTGTAACCGCATTAAGAGAATCTGCTCACATGAGTGTGATTTTATTAGCTGGCTACTTGACTGCCTACAGTATATGACATAATAGTAGTGATTTCTCAAGTGCAGTGTATGTCCTGTTAGAGTCCAACTAGTTCATGATGGAAGAAAAATGCAGTGCATTATTACTATATCTGCACATCAATGTTAAATTTCACACTCATTCCACTAGTGCATCAAAAGTAGTTTATCCGTTAATAACCTGTTAATCATCTTGCACCTATGTGTGTCCTCTTCTAGAGTTTTAAAGGGTGACATACAACGTTTTTCATGTTGTTTCTGTGGGTGGATGTCACCAAAAATACCTGCAACTCTATTCCGCTATTAAGGGGGTCCAAAGCTGTCTGCCTATGAAGCAGAAACTATTTAATGGGGCCTTGACATCCCCTCCTGCTGTGCAGGCATGCCTTTAACCTCCCTGGTCATGTGCGCATGGCAGCAAATTAGAGGTGACCCAGGAAAATGGGAGTGTGTCTCTGCCAAGACCCACATGCAGATTTAACCTGTTATCCTCAGGATTAGCACTGAAGGAAACACTCAAATCTGTAAAAATGCCGGGACATGAGCCGCACCATTTTTTAATTCAGCAGATATGAATTTCTATACAATCAATGCGTGAACATTGCGTGTGATAGGGTTATAGCGGTACTTTGGTTTGGAGTCTGACGAAGGGATCACACCTGGCCATGGGCCGAGGTTGTTGGCCCCCTGTGTGCACAGTATACACAGGGAAAAGAAAAGGGGGGAGATGGGGTGGAGAAGGTATGCCATGAACAGCTGACATGGAAAGGAAGTGGTGGGACCGTTATAGTCGTGGATGGGACCGGTTTGTCTAGGTTTGGTTAATTGCATAGGGATTGTCTGAATATTCTCCTTTAGAATCTTCATTTTGAACTTCAGTAAAAACGTGTTACTTGCTACCAAGAGTAGAACATACAGCTTTAATTATGTCGTATTGAAACAAATCTAGTACTTTCATTTCACTTAATAGGGGATATTAATTGTGTCCCCAGGTTCCTTCCATAGTACACCTTCAAGTGCACGAGAGCAGAGGGGAGCAGGAAGGACAGTGGAGCTGCGCAAATGTGATTACAACAGTAAAGCAATAATGCTCTCGCTCTCACTCCAGCTGCTTTACTGAGAGCACAGCCACTGCACGTGGCTCCCACGCAGTCTGGGAAAACTTTGTCCTGTGTGCAATCCCACAGTTTTCACCTCCAGAGAATCTGGCAGGCACATTGTGCCTACAGTTCAAAGCAAGTGAGGTAAAGACAGCTCTGGCTGTTGTAGTGTTAAGCCGTTTCATCAGGCATCGGTACTGCAGGTGAACGGAAGAGATTTAACTCATTCACTTCTATCTTAAACACTATATTTCCAAAGGAACAGAAATGCCCATGAAGCAATCACCACATAATAAACACAGAATAATTTCTGTTTTGTTATACACGTAGATGTGTAATATGTTTTTAAAGAACGACTAATGTTGTATACATTTAGTGTTTTGAAGGTTCTGATAAAGTCAGAGCAGAGCAGAGAGCTGAAACAGACCACACAAAGGGGCAGCTGTGGAATGCTACTGAGCAAGTAGCATTCTTAATGAACAAGCTGCCAAACTCACATGCTCTGGTGATAAGCCTAGTGCTAGTGCTCAACAGGACCTTAGGTAAAGGGCAACAGGAAACAGAGCTCAAACAATGAGCGATAACACACAAGCATTTTATATATTAGTAGGCTACTGATCCTACTAGTATCAAAGAAACAGTGAAAGCATTAACCTGGTTAATGCCACCTTGCTCAGGATCACAGCCCTCTTGGTACCACTTTTTATTCAAAACCGCTTACTATACATCATTGATTTCAGTGTTAAATAGACTCTTAATATCACCAGGAAATGCCATTTATCATTACCTTCAGGAGTAACTTATTGCTTTTGCCATTTAGGTATAGTTTTAAAATAACCAATAATACCATGCTTACCTGTTGAAACATTGTAAACAGATAGAGAGTCAGTGGGATGGTGATGCAAAGGGATGCCATGAGCTAAATGCTTGTCACACCTACACCAAAAATGCATGCATACCTCCTCCAATAAAAAAAACACACATTTGTTTAGATTAAGGTCAAATTTCAGCTGATGCCCACTTTTGTTTTTAAAGCTTTTAAGACATCTCACATAGGGTCAGCTGTCTGAACTATCATGAAATGAGATATACTGTTGCTAACTTAAATTCTTGCTTAGGCTTACACAGTCTAAAATGGTCCCTAAGAGAAGGGTGTTGAATGTAATAATATTTTGCCTGTTGGTGTGTGCCATGTTGGAGGTAATGGAAAAAGAAAATAGGCAATTTCAGTTTCATCAGTTTCACAGATTATAACTGGCAGGGAAAAAATCCCAAACTCCCTGAGATCTCATGACAGGCTAGTAAGGCATTTCTCTCCTTTTTTATTTTAACTCTTTAGCTATCAGTCAGCTCACAGTCCTTTTTCCACTGTTAGACTGGCAGCCATATTGTATCCTTGTCTCTGCTCAGCTGCTATAAAGCAGTCTTCTTCTTCCCCAATTCATTGCTTGTCTCCCCAAATCAATATTTACGATATTCACAATGTTCAACTTCTCCGGGCACCGCAAATAAGACTATTAACTCGATAACCAATCAGATTCCACCCAAGGGTCACAAAATTGTTAGACACTGCTGCTCTGGCAAATAACACATTACTCTTTTTTAAGATCCTGTTTGATTTAATTTTGCAAGGCTAAACCTATTTTGGAAAGGATTTGTTATATGTGGTGGTTGATCATGGCAACAATGTCCATTGTTGTTGCTGAACAGGGACTCCCCTCAGGTCTTTTGGGCTCACTCCAAAAAAAAACAAAACAATAAAAGTGACTTAGTGTGTTTACTGGAAAGCTGATTTTTTTCCTCAGTATTCAGACTGCAACAGTGGCTGAGAACAGTAATATAACTGATATCAGAAGATATTTGAATGAGACCAGACACAAACCTGTTTTGCTATGTCGATCTATGAAAAGGGCTAAGCATGTAGCTATTGAACCATACTAGTCAGAGGCAACATGAAATATGCACAGTGCAAACACACATTGATTATGGTGTAGAATTTTGAGGCTCCGTGAAAATGAAAAACATCCTCAATACTTGAAATCTATTTTGAGGCATGCAAGGCTCAACTGAACGCCAAGTGTGCTGAATGCTAAGCCTGCTGAAATTACACAAGAGCCTGGATTCATTCATATGCAGGTGCTAAATGCATTGCTGGATGTGCACTGCTCCAATGTTCAGTGTAATTAATTCTTTCTAGTTTGTCATGTCCTTTTGTGTGTGTACTGCTTCCTCACCTGTAAACTATGATAGCACTTTCAGTTACAGGACTGAAATTGCAGACCTATCAATAATTATTTGTCAAAGTGGTAAAAATGTATTTAAATATATTATATTCAACATTTCTTCTCTTTTTTGGCAAAATTATGATCCATAGTGAATAGACCACATACAGCCATTTGGGTGTAAAACCAAAATATATATAGGTAAGTATTTTATTACAAGTATGATTATAAATATCCTTGTTCCAGTATGAACCGTCATATTCTAATGCAAAACTGTTCTGTAGGTGATCCAACTGAAGACATTACAGCTCTAATTTAATTGAGCACATTGGTAATTTGTTTGCTACCAAATGTTACAAAAATAATCAAAGGGCATATTTTCCTAAAAACATTAGCAAAATATGTTACTGTCTACACATTGAAATGACCAGCCCAAAAGCAGCATTAGTTTGAAAGACATTTATAATGGTGGACTGTATGGATATCCCAATCCTAAACTTACTGATACCAAATTAATTTTCTAGTTAATTCCTGTATGGATCACATGGTGATACTCACATACAAATTGCCAAATGCTCAAAACTCCCACAGTCCAGTAACAACAGCAACAAAAAGTTGGCTGCATGAAATAATGTTATACTGCATGTGAGTTTTTGTGCTGGGAATATCGAAAGAGAAACCATTCATTTGGCAGGGCATGCATTAATTCTGGTCTTCCTATATCACCAGGCTTTACTAATTACAATTTATGCCATGATTTTCTCTTTAAATGCAGTTTCATTATGTAAAATTGTGTGTAATGTAAACAGTGTGTAAAGTTATGCGATTTAGTTACCTATGTGCTGTAGTTGCTTGCTACAAAGTAAGTACAAAGCTTGTTCCACCAATCCCTAATTGGTGCATATTTCTGGAGAAATATAAACCACAATGGAAAAATGACAAATACTGGATGAAGATGAAGAGGGAGGAGCACTCTGTCTGGTTGAAAATGAATATTGGGTATTAAACTTTTGTATTGATTAGTTTCCATGACATTGGCACATGTATATAGCAGGCCGCAAAAATACTCAGGGTGCCTATCTTGGGGGAGGTGTAATTGGTCAATTTAGTCAGAATGAGAATGCACCCCACTGTGTGCTAAATTAATCAGTACAGTTCCAGCCAGAATCACTCCACATAGACACATAGTTCTGTTAATGTTCTTTTTCTAGCTTGTTTTGGTGTTCTGTTCAAGCATGTCAAACTTTAAAATATCAGTGTGAAATTGAGAATGAACAAACTGTTGAATAAATGTATCTGTCAGAAACTGTAATGCTCCAGAGTAGGGGGACTGTGGGAAACTCCCCATTAAAGTGTTCAAATCTGATTTTACTACATATTATTGAAAGGCATTTCCATTGGGAGTTATTTGGGATTAAGATTAACAATCTGAGAAAATGGAAAAACCTACAAGGGGTATCTTCATAAAGGAGTAAAGTGTAAAGATTGGGACAAAAGGGGTACAATTCCAAAATGAGGTTGACGACCTCTATGACATGCAGGGTCATTTTGAACATCAGCATTGACAATGTCAAGATCATCTAGATTCAGCACATTCCAGTTGTTTGGACAATGGAATGATCTGTCTCTTTTGAAGAGCTCCTCTTTTAGAGCTAAACTAATGTGTAGCTAACAGAACATCCCCTTTCCCATATTCCTATTTGAAAACTAACTGCCAGGGAAAAAAATCATGCCCAGTAATTTTCACCTTTACAGTACTCGAGGAGTTGGGGGTATCAAAAAAGTTGAGGTTAAAAAGGCTTCAAATATGCAACTACAATGAGCCACAGAGCATGTCAGGGCACCAGTAGACTGTCACAACACATCTACGCTGATGCTTCGCCATGACAGAGAGTGTCCTTCACCTTCCTGCGCAACTGCTTTTATCCTGGTGGATACTTAGACAAATTAGGTGTGGCACAGCTGAGACAACTAGAGCTGCCTGTTCTCAATCTATCACAACACATTTAATCAGGGTTAGTTAGGACAGATAGTTAATGAGCACATACAAGAACCAATTTTAATTGGATACGCAATTAAGACATTCATAATATGTTTTATCTTTACAATATGTACATAGCCGTACAGAATTGCACAATTGGTACATTCTGCTGTGGACATTTGTGTTAAGAGGATATTAAGAGGATAACAAATGTTAAAAGTGAACTTTAATGAAGATGTGGCTGCCACCATAACATTCATGAATACTTAACAAAATGACTTTTAAGTACTACAAGTACAACTAACTGATACATCTCGGAGGCAATATACACAGCCTACCACGGTGTCAGGAACAGTGCACAGGATACACTATAAGATACGCATTTCACACAACCCTATACCCGATTCATATTTGTACTCATCAGAGACATTTGCAATGTATTTATTGGAGGATAAAATTAAAATGAACACGGTTCATTAAATAAGGCCGATAATCTCATTCTGGAAGAAAACACGTTCTGTTCCATTCTGCATCCTAACATTCTTTGAGATTTAGCACTGACCATAGCTTTGAAGGGGAAAGAGTTATCTAATTAAAGAGATGGCATTTTCAAGATGAAATGGTGAAATAGAGGCAGTGGACTGTGAATGACCCTTCCCAAGGAAAGTACTAAAGCCTGTGCTTCCATTGATCAAGAGAAAGAAGGGGTGTGTTCACCCCTGATCAAGCTGAGAAGCTCTCACTATTTGAACAGATAGCCTTTAATCTGTCCTAACAGCACCCACTAATACCTGTTCAAAGAGATTAGTGAAAACCAGAAAGGAAATGCCTCAAGAGAAACTGGAATGAATTTGACATAATATTTTTTGGTGTTTTAAATGCTTTGTATCCAAATGAAGAGGAAAATTGCAGTGACATGCATAAGATAGATTACATCCCATGACAGCATTCAGAACAAACTAACAGCTATAATTCTATAATGATATAGAATAATAATATAATTCTATAATTAATTCTATAATTATATAATAATAATTCTATAATGTATCTTTTATTAATGTTGGAAAATATGTTGGGAAAATGTTGAAAATTTTCCTCCCCCTCTCCTTAAGAGTAATACAGAAGGGTGTAGGGTTCAAAGGTCATAAGTCATAGTATGAGATCAAACAAAGCAGAAGAAAAAAGTGGTATTTGCTGACTATGTTGTGACGAATTTAAGTTCTACAGGAGGAAGAATAGGATTCCAATGAATTCTTTCAAGAGCGCAGCATCAACAACATATTAGTGTGATTTTCTCCTGTTTATAATATTCAGTAATTAAACCCAGCTCACAGCACTGCAGTCATTGTTCTCCAGCATAGGCTGCAGCCAGGCTTATTTGTGACATGACTTCTATAAAGACTCAACAACTTTATTAAAGTCTGGATCGATTCTTTTTTGGCTGAGAGTGAAAATACTGCACAGTTTCTTCCCTAACATTAAGTGCTCTCTGCAGATGGTGTGCTATATCATGCTGAGTTAGTGTGAAGAGAGTGGAATTTTCCCCTTGACTTGATCTCCAAATCTGTCTTGTAAAGGCTTTGAAATTTACCACTGAAAGGTCTAGGGTGAACGGCTTTATGTGCCCTCTTTCCACTTCAGGGTGTTTCAGCATCAGATACCTTACATACTAGTAATTTTCCTGAATTGTGCAAGCAATGATTAAATATTTGAACTTGCAGACTATGATATGTTGGACATGGAATTAAAATGATGGACTTGAACTTGAACAGAGTGCTTAATTTCTCATGGATTTCATTATCTTATATATGAAATTCTGTATATAACAAATACACATTCTGGGCAATGGTACCAACAGTGTGTCAAGGCTCAGGCAGGGACTCAGGCGCAGACTGGATGGCAGGATGCACAAAGCAAGTTTATAAATTCCCAAATCGAAGTCCAGAGCACGAGGTCAAAAAACAGGCGAGGTCAACAATCCAGAAAGGCACAGCAATAACAACAAAATCGGATCCAAAAAAACGCGGTCAAGAGGAACAGGCAAAAGTCGGCAAAAACAGGCAGGCAGAACAGGAGAAAAACAGCTTGTGACGAACTGTGACAAACTAGCGAAGATAAACAAAGCAAGCGGGGAATATATAGGGCAAGGTTGATGAGCAGATGGGATGCAGGTGTGCAGGCAGGGAGGTGGAGACAATCAGGTAATCAGGTGGGCGGAGACAGGGCGGAGGGCAGGGCAGGGCTGGAACAGAGGGAAAAACGGTAAACAAGAGCACATGGACAACAAAAACAAACCAGGCTAAGAAGCCACAGTCCTGACACAGTGACATATTGTCTACATTTGCATGATTGCAATAATGGATTAAAACTTTACCAGCAGTCTTTTGTGCTTTACCTTTCCTTATTTGCCAGTAAAACCCTTTAGAAAAATTCAGTATGAAAAACACAAAATAGCCCCAAACCCAAAGGCAAATTTAGTACATCCTTAAGTATGAGCCAAAAAGACAACACAACTATGCCTACAATTGGAGAGAGGTGCACACATGAAGTGAAAGCAAATAGCTACCCATTCCTTTAGACCTCTAATGCTGACATAGGCACTGTCCCGAATTGATTTTCAGACATCCTTGGGAGACAAGCACCACCATCCACATCAGCTTCATTCCTCCTCCTTCATGACTTCATATCAACCTTGTGGGCATATTTAGCCAAACGTCAGATGTTTCAGAGTTTCTGAGTTTCACAGTCTACTAGAAGTAATTTCATAACTAGTTATTGTTTAAATCCACTGTAAAATGTTTGAGGAACTGGAGCATAAAATAGACTGCTTGAGGTCTTTACTTCAAGTTGTATTATTCTAAACGCTGGCAGTATATGACAAATACCATGCAAACATTTGAAAAGGGTTTCTATCCAATGTAAATAATTAAATGCAAATGAATACTGTAAACGAGCTATACTACATCATCAGCTGAGTTCGCAAAAGGACAAATGTCAGTTACAAAGCATGCTTTTGAATAACTTATGACACGGAAGATCCATGACCTCAGATTTAGGATGCAAATCAAATGGCAGGAATATTGAATCTGGACTTGAAATGTTTGCTGACCTTTCATGTCTTATTTGTTCAAACATAAGCCAAGCAGGCGAATGGATGTTCACCTTTTTATCAAACCGCAACCTCACTGTCTTTTCTCATGACACAAATCTGTAATGCATAGATGTCAGAAGTCAGCATCACGGCATGACTAACTCAGCCAGCCCCGCCTTTGGAGACCTGTTGAAATTAAATGTACTTGCCACCTAAGAAACATCCCTTTACCCCAAAAATATTTTTTCAATATATCATACAGGCTATGCTTTCTATTTCATCTTTAACATGCTGATGGCCTTAAGATTACTCACAGTCCATTGCTTTTAATGAACTTTAAAAAACACATTATAAACAGTATAAAATACTCAACATAAACATAATACAACATACATAGTGCTGTAATGCATTCATTTAATATATAAATTGAAGTCTCACCTTGTCAGCAAAAAAATATTCATCCCCTTGAAGACCCTGATGTTACATCAGAAATCTCTGTTGCTGGCAACATGTGCTATTTGGGTGGCTGTTAATCAGCAATTGCTGTGCTCCCTCTTGAAATTCCAGAACATTACCGACAGGCATATAGTCTCTGCAATAGAACAAATCACTGTGACAGAATTCCCCTCACTATTTAACTGACCTTGGAAATTGTTTTTTTTTTTCTTCTCCCTCCTAATTTTCCTGCTGCATTACCGTATATCATTGAAAATGTTCTGGTCCCCTAAATTACCGATATCAAATGAGCTAGGTTACACTAGAAGATTTGAGCAGCTCCGCTTCACAATATGTGCAGACAGAGACACTTGCTGCTGGAGGAACTAATATAGTGTTGCGGTCTGCATGTTCGTGTTTGTTAGGACATCACAAGGTGTTCTCAGAAGTCGTCTTCTTGGCAGGCTTCCTAGAGCAGCAGCCTTGGTGTTCCCTCTTCCCCTGTCCCAGTGGTGCCTGCTGTCACAATGACTTTAAATATGTCTGGGAATGATGCAGCAGAGCTGAGTGCCATTTCTCAAGCACTGCTGGTGAGAAACATTGTCCTTATCAACCTGTCTTCATTTTCCTCTTAATTCCTATTGGGAATGTGTTTGGTTTCACTCTTTACTCTGCATTCAGAGTTCATAGCCATTGTATGGATTATTCCCTGTTGCTTCACCAACAAACACGAGTCTGGGGTTGAAAACAATGGCAGTGCATATAAGCTTCCTTGATCAGATAACTCCAGTAGGTCAAGGGAAATAAGTTATTTTATATGTCTCCGGTGGCATCAACAAGGTGCCTGTGCCTTATGAGTATGTTTTATCAGTTTATTTATTGCTTTATTCACTATTTGATGGGACTTTATTTTCAGAAAATATAGGTCATATATCAGGCTACACATGTTGATCTTCTCCAGTTCATTGTATCAGAGATTGGATTTACATATGTGTGATCATATTTTATAAAATATACAATTTTTGAAATGGCAATAATTGACACAATTATAAATCCCTTTATACAGGTGAGGAACTGAATTGATCCAAAAACAGAGTTTACCAATGTTATTTTTCAACCTGAGGATTTGTGTAGGAAAAATGCAGAATCTTGTTCAATTGTAATTCACTTCACTCTATAAAGAGGTAGCATATAATGATAGCATATAATTCCTATAACCAGGTACACCATTTAGCAATGCAAAACCACAAAGAATTCTTTGGAGTTATTCATGGCTGTGTCTCCCTGCAACCCTGCAATATTGATCAGTTACATCAGTTGACAACTGCCTCTAATCATGCTGACAATTACTGCGCTTCAGTAACAGTGACACCTGTTAAAGGAGATTTCTCATAAATCTCCAATGGATGACAAGACAATGCATGCGACCATGATTGCATCTGACACAGTCATATGTGTCTATGGGGCTGATAATAATGGCAGGTGATTCCCTAGAGTGATGCCCATAACTTCTGCTCAATTCTCATCATCGTATCTGGTTCTTTACCAGCATGCTAAGAAGAACAGCATTAAATACAGACTCAACACAAGGCCACTTGAAGCCCTCAGCAATAAAATGAGTCCCTGCAGGCCTTTAAATATTCCTCACAGCTCAGTCAAACAATGGAATATCAAGAGAATATGTAGTTAGAACATTGGGTACCCTCTACTATGATGCAACAGTGTCTTACGACCGTGCCATTGTCCTGGCTGCAGTTTTTGGGGATATTTGAGGAAAATATATGCAGAAGAATACAATGTAGTTTCTCTCTAGAAAGGTAAAAAATTTTACCTTACCCCATTCCTTTACCAACAACCTCTCTTGGGTTTTCATTACAACTAGTACTTACGTGCTGTATTCTACTGCAAGGCCTAGACTAATTACACATTTATTCAAAGCTTTATGAAAAAGAAATCATTGTAACTGAAAAAATGTGTTGAGCTACTGTGACTGCTAATAGCAGTATATGTTATTTCCATGTTTAGGTTTTGTGTTTCTTTTCAGAGGTGTTTTTGGGTACTTACTAATTAATGATGAAATTAATTGAATTTTAGTTATTTAAAAATATACAGCTATTAAAATGTGCCCATTTTTATTCAAAACAACAAAAACATTCAAAAATTCAAAATACATTCAATCAAATGTGTTTTATCTATCGATCATCTTTACATATTTTATTCTACAGTTGACTTGCCATAAATTGCTGTACATTTTTTCCAGAGCGAATCACAAACAGGACAATTCAAGCAGTGTCTCAGCAGAGATAAACTATGGCAGCACCCAAAAGAGGTGAGCAGAAAGGTTCGGACTTATAGCCATGATGGTGATCTACGTCTGTCCAATTCAGAGCAGCAAACTGCTAAAACACAGAGCATAACAGAAATGGGGCAGGGACAGCTCAATTTTCTATAGTCAATAGCTACTCTCATCCTCTGCACCCAGTTTGACAATAAGACTGAGTAAAAAGATAGTACAAGAAAGGGCTTTCAATCAAGACTTAAAAACAGATTCTGACTTTTCAAATATCTGACTTTTCAAGTCACATTGTGTGTGTGAACATTTAACAGGTTATGTACCACACATCATTGTTATTCAGACAGGGTAACAAAAACAAATATTGCAAATGAAGCATACCAGCATACCACAGTAATTGACTGTGTTACTATTTATGCTCACATTCGCAGACCAGCAGACACCACTGCTCTCATGGTTAGATAAGATTAAAGGTATATGTTAGTATAATTCATAATGGACAAACATCAGTGTGTCTGGATTTCAGGAGTCAAACTATTAAAATAAATGCGCTAGGAATGAAGCAGTGGGCCAAAAGGTAAAAACAAGTAATGTCAAATGAACCTTGTGCTGGTTAAATAAGCAATATATACAAATTGTTAAATGCAACCAGAGAAATCCTGCTGTATCCGTACTTGAGGTTTGTTACAATGCTCTGTAGAGGATTTAAAGAATAATTTAATAAGGAAATTTTCAGGCAACCCTTATACAATAACCTCATCCTGCTAAACAGGCTCCCACTACACTCACGCTAAACTTCCATAGACCTTCACCCCCTCCTGTGAGCAGTTTCCAGCATCCCATCCCCCACACCATCAGGTCTACCCTTTCTCTCCAGTTTTCCTTTTCTTTTGTCCCAGATGTCCCCAAGGGGCTCAATAATCCCGTCCTCATAGTCAGGTGCAATGCAAACCCTCAGCTCCAAACCCAAATTCAAATGTATAAAATCCAATTTTCAATAAATCCTATGAACACCTTTCATTTGTCTGGAATGTTCTTCTGCTGATTGACATTTTAAATATGTACTCATTATGATATTATTTAAGTAGCAGTGACAATCTGAATGTACTATTTTTTTCTCAGTTGGGAAAAAAAACTAAAGTATTGGTAATTATCAATCTTACACTGTACAAATGACTAACAATTAAGATCAAATTCATATATGAGCAGTAAAGTTCACATTTTCTGTACTAAGCATTTATGAAGAAGTTGCACTGAGTTTCGCAACCAAGGTGCTTATAATATACCCCAATCAATTTCAATCAAAGACTGTCAAGTAAATCTTAAGTTTACTTATTAGTGTAATTAATCAACAAACACTGTTCACTGTAATCACTGTCTAATCCTCCAAGGAGAGGGCAAGTGCTGTATTTAGAACCATTGCCTTGCATGGTGTCTCTGTGGGAATTGCTGTTTATATTGGTTCAGCTGGTGAGGAGGATCCATGTGCCTCAATCCAGATGAGTGGCCAAAGCTTTCCCCACCAAGTCTCTCCACTAGAGAGCCATCCTCCAAACGAAAGTAGGGCTTGTGGTAGAACACAAATATTCGGCTGCCCAGCAACAGGGGGCACGAGACAGAAGAGGAGACAAAAAACACACGTGACTGCAGTATAAAATGAACAACAACAACAGAAGGGGACAGGCGTATTGTGCTAAAAAGCACTAGAAAGTCCAAAAAGGAGCATGCAGCAGCAGGAGCACCACCACCAAGAGGTCACGGCAACAAAAAATGGCCCAAATTCAAGCTCCTTAGCAAAGCAGGTGGAGGGGGCTGAAGCACAATTCTTTGGTCCTTCTGTACCAGTGCCTATAATAGCACCAGTAGAACAAGGTAGGGGTAGGTGTGAACATGTGCATGAGCAATGGCATCCATTCCACTCAGCACATCTTTCTGCCTTTACTGCAGATCTCCAGGTATATTTCAGCCCCAGAGTTGGCCCCCATGATGTGATTAGTTGTGTAAATTTTGAAGGTTTCTTTATTACATCTGCATTGAACCAGTATGATTTAGGTTGTCATGCTTTTTTGTCTACTTGTTTTCAGTTTATGTGAAATGCAGTAAATTGTGTAATTATTTCAATTACTTAAAAGTTCATTAAAAAATTATGTAGTTTCTATTCATACAGCACATTGTATGGCATAACAATGGACACATCTTCCACATCTTCTCCACTGTCATCTTGAATGGGCAACATCCCCCATCTTCCAAGCTCCATTTGTGCAGTTTGAAAGATGGGGGATGTATGAAATATGTATTAGTGGATTGTTATAACCTTGCACAGTGGTCTCTGTCTCCAAGCACCTCTGGAAAGCTTCTCATAGCGTAAAATCACAAGGCTGAGAGCTGTTACACTACTGGGGTTAATTACCTTTGGCAACATCATCATTGCTCTCATGGAGATCTACACCTCTTTCAGATGGCTTTGTCACATGGGTTATCAATTGGGATGATAGACATCCCAATGGCTGCATCAATTTTCACTGACTGGCTGCTTGTGTACTGGCTCAGTTGCAGTAACCTTTGTATTGAGGCCATGCTTCATGCACATAAAGTGAGCTCTTCTTGAAATGCATGTGTCTAGGCATATTTCTACAACCCATTAAGGTTATTACAGCAAACCTCTGACAAGGAGGTTGAATTTGAATTTATATATTAGTTTAACATATCTAAAAATAAAACTCAGATAATTGCTCAACCAGCCATGCATCTATCTTATTACAGTTCTGTATTTATATAATTACTTTAATAATTGATTCATGTGCCTAATTTGATGAGGAGACCTAAAGTAAAAATTATTGCGTGGGCAGGCTGATAAAGCATGTTATACTCAGTAATTTGTTTTGCTGGCATGGCTCTGGGCAGCTCATAACAAAAGAACATTGAAAGAATTTATTGACCCTTATTGTACACACAGCCTCTCTCCAGCTGCTCCTGTCCGCTTGTAAATTACCATGAACCTATAGATACCTTATCTAACAAAATTGCTTGGAAACACCTTGGATTTGAAGCACTGGTCATGCAATTCTCTTGCAATGCAAATTTGCTATCATGCCTTTTGGGGAGCCATTTGAGCTGACACATGAACATGGACAAAGTACAACAGTGGGAAAACAGAAGTACATACATATTTTACTTAACAGGAGAAGGGAAGTATAAACCTGTGAAATCCGTAAATAAAATCAATACGGAAGCTAATTGAACATGAAATTATCTCAAATGAATGTAATGTAATGTAATGCAATGAACAGATGCATGACTTTAGTCTTATCTGCTTGCATGCTGTCAGTTCCCTCTGAAACAGCGATTGTGAATGCCTAGAAATCGGGTTTGTATAATAAATCACACTAATAGCATACCAGGCACAGCCTTTGTGAGCTTATCCCAAAATCTTCTATATGAAGCTGCATAACACGCAAGTACATTCCCAGGACAGCATGCCAATGCAACACAGAGTCATTACCTCATCCATATTTATGAAGTGTAAACCTGAAAGACCGTTGGTATGATTTCAAAAACCTAATTCAGTACAACTCAGCTGGGGACACAGTTTTCATCATCTGGCAGCGAAGGTGAACACTGAATGCACAACGCCTTGAAAAGAACCAGTGCGTTCTCTTTGTGGAGGCACAGGCTAAGAGTGCTTAAAAATGCCCTCTCATTTGGATCAAATAGTGTAGATGTATTTTATCCAGGTAGCATACAGATTCCCAAAATCAGCTGCAGTAAAGGACAGTTAAAGTGTCCTTTACTGCAGAGAATTGACTCAAAATTGAATTAAATTGCAGATACGTTCCATTGTGTCTGATATTGTAACATGAAGAGGCTTATATACAATCCCACATTCCATGATATCTTATCTCAAGTGCTGTAACTCTTGTGCTATTCTTGAATTGCCTAATATACAATAGAAGCTACACATACACACACACACACACACACACACACACACACACACACAATAAAATTTGTGTACAGTGTAAATTTACACTGTAAATTTGAACAAAGTAAATGCTAAAAGCAAACAGATTTTTACATTCTTCTTTTAATACATCCTGTTTTGTGTGTGCATGTATCTCTGTTGTTGCTCACCTTGACATTAATCAAAGTTTCAGTTATTCAACCAATCATTGCAGAGACTGAATATGTAAAGGTGAGTATGGTAAATATGAGGCTAAGCACACACGTAGACCTATACATACATGTGAATGATGCCAAATGAATGGTGCCATTGCTTATTCCTTATCTGAACAAGAGTTTGAGATAAGTGTCTGAATGTTCCACCTCCAGATAAACATGTCCGCTTCTCAGCACGCAAGCTCTCCCCCTGCACAGCTAGACATGAATCCCTCAGTGAGTTAGTAATGGGCAGCTGTGAACAGCTCCACCACAGTCACTCACAGCTACTGGAGAATGTTACAGCACTGCTCGCTAGCAGCTGCTCACAGGCAGTTCCAACTTTTACATTTAGATGCACTCACATTTATTACTGGATGGTGTTATCCTGGTTATGTTCATCTTCAAGAGTTATCTAATAGAGGTTTTTGTTTGTCTGGTTATTTCACGACTGATTTCTGCATATATTCTAAATACTTACTAAAGCAGTGCTGGTGAAAAACCTTGCTCAAGGGCACCACAGCAAGTGCTCTGTACCAACAGTTATCCATTTCCCAAACTGCTCACCCAAACTTTCCTCCCCCACTGTGGTTGTATAACAAGCACAACACATGCTACAGCACTGTTAATATGACAGATATTCTCTTCTGCTCTGAAGGACAGAACTTGGTTTCAACACAAAAGAGGCATGAGAAGATGAAATGATTCTATTAGAAAGGGAGCAACTCCATTTGCCTAGAAGATTTAACTTTCCAAGAAACAGGCTTTGAGATTACAGATTTGCTGCTATATCATAAATATGAATATAAATCTAGTAAGACTACAGGCCAGATTCAGTCTAATCACAATAAGGTTGCTCTTTAAGACTGAGTATTAAACCTGGGAAAATGTTCTTATTTTCAATACTTATACAACACCATGAGCTCAGCAGTAACTGAAATCAATAGAAAGATTGTTAAAAACAAAGCAAAGAGGTTATACAGAATTTCAGCCATTTTTTCAATGGACATCCAAGAAAACAGTGAGTATAAAAACTGTTCCCACATCATTAGAGCAATCATCATAGTGCCTAAAAAGAAACATTTCCAGTGAAATACTTTCAAATATTTATTCATCAGCATTGGCAGTGAAAAATAAAGACCTTTGTCTACTACATAAATAACTTGTTTACCTGCACAGTAAAAACATTTTAATTCTCGCCATCCTCTTCGGTTCTGCTGGAGACCTGCAAGCCCCGGTGCAATTGATAGCCCCAGTAAGAGAAAACACATTTCAAATGCTGCTCTGCTAAGATGCATTCCCCTCTGACTTTTGCATTAGCATGATAAACAGGCTGCTGTTACTTTGGTTAAAATGCAACATCAGACACCTTAAATTACAAAAAAGTAAAAGCCTTTGCACATTACTATTTTCATATACCACTAAATCAGACAAATGTGCATGACAAATGGATGAATCAGAAATACAGAGACATCTTGGCATTTAGCTTTGCCTGAAGAAGGTGACTGACATAAGACATGTTTTCTATTAGAGCACAATGCGTTTGGTTCAGTTGTAGTACAATAACATCTGTGCATGAAAAATATAAAGGAATCTAAATATATGTAATGTAGGTCCATCATGTGTATAATAATTGTGTAAGATTGTCAAGGCCAGAACAATCTGTAAAATATCAACACAATGCATTATTGTGTTATTCAGTGGCATAATCTGCCAGGGCAATGGCCACACTTTAGAAAGATTTTTGCCATGACTTGCAAAGGATTTTTTGGAATGCTCTCCGAAAATCTTGATTGAAGATTGTGTAAATGACCGGGTTCAGGGAACTGTTGCAATATCCAATCCAGAAGAAGAACTTAAAGAGGGTCTCAGGTATCTCACAGGATTGCCTGCACACCCCATACAGGCTGTAGCTGAAGAAGAATGGAAACCAGCAGACTACAAACACCCCCATGACAACGGCCAGCACAAAGGTAAACCTCTTCTCTCTGGCCTGGGAGATTTTCTTCCGAGACGCTGTGTTTCTCCTTTTCCGCCGGGAGGTGAAGAGATCGATGGATTTGTTGCTGGTCCTGGATATGCGGCTGGAATTTTTGGACAAGGAGCTGTTCTTCCTGCTACCCCTACTGTCTTTCCTTGAGCTGGGATCCTGGGGCTTCTTGCCTTTCCCCTCTGACGAGCTGCTCTCCTCTTGGTCAACTTCATCTTTCTCTCCCGGTTTCTGATCATTAGACATGGACGGGCAGTGTCCATTTTCCCTCTCGCCATTCACTTTAAAAGAGGTGGCTTTGCTTAGTCCATTTTCAGTCTGGGGAGAACCATCTGCCCCATGTTTTTTCTCTGACATGTGTCTCGTTCTGGTTTTGGCAACTTGGTATATTCTAATATACACCAATATCATAATTATGCAAGGGGCAAAAAAGGATGCTGTGCTAGATGAGAGAATATACCACGTATCATCGTTTAGTTGACACTGTGGGTAGACGAGATTGTCGTTGTTTCCGTCAATTGAAATTAACGGTGGAGAGGATATAACAGCAGATATTGACCAAACAATGACTATAATACACTTTACTCTTTTGGGTGTCCTTTTAAGATTATATTCAACTGCCTGTGTCACAGACCAATATCTATCTAAACTGATTGCGCACAGATGTACAATGGACGAAGTGCAGAACAAGACGTCTAATGCCAAATAAATACCACACCAAACTTTCCCGAAAAACCAATAGCCCATAAGTTCATTTGCCAAAGAAAAAGGCATAACCAGTGTGGCCACCAGGATATCTGCGCTTGCTAACGACACCAAAAAAAGGTTCTGAGGCGCTTTCAGTGCTCTACTAGTTAACACGGCGATTACAACCAAGACGTTCCCGACAATAGTGAACACAATTAGAAAGCTCACAAGAGCGGCAAGACCTGCTACAGTAGCCAGTGAGGTTCGACTTTCCACAGATAATGAAGAATTTGGAGGGACAAACAATGATGCGCCGATTCCGCTGGAATTGTATGAATCCATTTTGGTTGTTTTTCAGTGTCGTAATCCCAAAGGTTTTATTCATAAAAATTCTCTGAATTATCCGTACACAGATTCACAAAATTCCACATGTCTGCGGTAGTCCTGGCAGTTTTCCTTTTACCTGCTTATTATATGAATTAATTTTATCCCTCCCTCAACGGGCATGGATTTGATTTGATTTAAATAAAACGTTAAAACGATAAGTTTGGTTTTTTATATAAAATATTTTGCTCATTAATCTGCGAAAGGTTCTTCTTTGCGCGTAATTCGCGCGTCTTCTTCTGATGCTCTGTTTCCAAAGACTGCTCCTGCTTTCCAGCGCGCTCCACTCTAGCTACAGCAGGGTCCTGCCTGGATAGCAATACCCACGTGCTGTTCACATTAAACTAAATCCTGTCCCGCCCCTGACACAAAACATGTGTAAAACCTTATTTGTTGTTATGATCGTTGTTCGATAGAGTTATAAGTACAATTATGAACTATGTTTGCGGTAGTGTGTGTATGCGTGTCTGTCTCCGTGTGTGAATAATGGAAGCGAATGTCCAAATGATTTATCATGTTTCACACACACAAAAATACTCACCATATATATGCACAACATATATACTGTACATGCAAAAATGGCTAATAGATGGTACATGTACATTAGACCAGCATAGAAACCTGTCCCACAGCCCTGTGGTCATCATTAGTCCTGCACACTGGGGGTCACTATTGTCGCATTAGAGATGAACACATGGTGCTGTGTGTTGAGGTTTTCACATCATTTGTACAGTGCCTACAGCACTAGACTGTGATTACCTGTTACTGATGGATTTAAAGTCAACAGCAACATCACGTGGACATTAAGCAGCAAACTGTGTCATTTCCAGATGATAATCCAATGAAATTTGGAATTTAATATGTCTTGAGCTATCCAAATTCATACAGGAGAAGATTGGCTGGTACAATTTAGTGTTGTAAATATGCAATGGCACCAATCTGAGTGAAGAATGACACATTATTTTACCCAACATGACTTGGGCTTCTCTGCATGAGCTGTAGTGTCTAGGCTGATAGTAGTCGAGTATATCTAATGTGCTATTGCTAATAACTACATTCAATAGAATGGCAGTTTAATATTTACACAAAGTCACTTCCAGTGACTGGCAGGCTTGGCACCAGGAGAAAATACAGAGGGGTGCAACTGCAATCTGCAAACGTCATATCTTAAAAAAAGTAATAAATATTATGTAGACATCGGGATATAAGGAGACAACTGGGGGCGCACTGTGATCTGTCTGCGCCGGCCCTGATGACTGGTCTGGTATTTGAAGCAGATCATTCCTAGGTGAACCTGAATGTGTTTGCTTTCATAATGAAAAAGGTTTGGCAGTAGAAAATATCACAAACACACCATGCCAGCTTTCACACAGCATGAGATGAGCTTTTCTAGGGGGTCTCACCTTGCTTGCTTTCATGTGATTAAATCATTGTAAAATGTTTCAAAGAGCTCCAAACAAACTAAACCACACCTAAATCCACATCAAACAGACCAGGGTGTTTTCATATATGCCCCCTAGGGTACTGCAGAGCATGATCCAACTTGATGTTCCCTAGAGAATGGAACACTACCTCAGTATAGTTCAGAAGGTAGCACAGGGAGAGCTATGATAAATTGGTGCTATGCATTACTAGATTGCAGTGTGCATTTTCAAAAAAGATCCAGAGTGACTTACACAGTTTACAGCGTCCAGTTTGGGTTAGGTTCAAGGACACAAAACCAGTGTCCCACCTGGAAATCAAACCAGCAACTGTTGACTTACAAGACATGCTCCTTACCACTATGCCACATATATATATAGTTAGTTGTATATAAGGAGGCAGGGATACTTTTTGAAAATAGATATTTTTGTTTTGAAATTGAGTACTGTCTTTAGTTGTAGAATATGTCCTTGTGGAATTGTGGTATGGGAGATACATGCACATGCAAGGCGAAGTATGGTTTTCAGTGGATCATTAGGTCAATGTGTTGTGTTGTGCTGTCAGAAACCTACAGCAAGCCTTTGTCCCAGCATGGGTTTATTTCACTGCATATTAAGAAGTTATACTAAATTATTATGAGAGAAAGTAATAAACACTGCAGTGGCCATATAATGTTTTCACCTACAATTAACAAAGAATTGAATATAATTTTAAACAATCTTACTGAAATGTGTTTAAATATCAATAAATATATCTATCGATGCAAATTGAACACGTCACTTTGTATTGACCCGAAGCAAAAATGAGCAAAATTCTGTTAGCAGTAATCAAATCGATCAATTTCTTAAACACTTTTGAAAGGAGAGCATTTTTGTCCTTAGGCAATGTGCAATTTTATGTGGCTGTTGCCTGCCTTTGCAGTGAATAGATTGGGTTCCTATGTCTTACAGGCAATAAATGTTGGACATGTTCAGACAAGCCTTTCATATGATTACAGAAGTATTTGTTTTGTAATATTGTATGGCTTAAGGTTTAGCTATATCCACACATAAGTATATGTCTGCTTTTCCTGAGAGGATAATAGTTAATGTGCAGTGAATTATAAGTCATATCTGACAGGCTGTAAGTCTAGGAAACTGTTGCTATTGAAAGTATGAGGTGGGTGAAGTTATGCTCTTTTCTGAATTACATTTTTTTTTAAATCCACAGCTAACAGACCTGAGCTGCCAATGTACAGCAAACCCCAGAGTTATATAGTAGGTTTTCCCTGTCAGTTGAGTATCTCAAACTGAGGCCTGCCAACAACACATCCAAATGGCTTACAAAGTAAATAGTTGCATTTCTATCACTGGCCTGAGTGCAAGTAACTGACATCCACTGGGACCAAGAAGGCCTCCTAAAGATCATTATCATATTTATGTTCATCATGTCATGGTTCTGGACATGACCATTACCACATAGGATGGTTCTTCCTGGTGGTTTTGAAGCTGATTTATGAATTTTAGATAAGATATACATAAGAGGATTCTTGGATGTTGTGGCAAAGTATTTCATTACAATGTATACACTGTATATGTAACTTGTTGCCATTTGATTTTGGTTTATTAATTCTGTCAATGGTCTGTATTTTTAATTACCTATATTCATTCATTAATGATTTAGGTTCTGTGATTTTGGTCAAAATTTGAATTACATTGGCTTTTATAAATTATCAATGTACAAAGACCAAGAAATCTGCAAAATATTTGCATATGAATACAATGCACATACATAAACAGGCTTTTGATAAAATCTGCAGGCAAATTGATTTCTCTCCAGACCTCACATTGTTATTGGTTTCATAACAACTGCACTCAAGGACTGGCTGTGCTAAGGTGGGAGCTGACTCTTTGGGCTACATTGTGAGTATGGGGAGGGACAGGGATAGTGTCTAACAGGGCCACTGCATTTTCAAAGTTACTTACAGTAAATGTGCATTTACCAAGTATGACAACAGGCATGATATTAGAAACAAACTCATTAAACAATGAATTTTGTTTGAAATGTTTTTACTGTTACCTGGAGTAAGGAGAATGGGAGAGAGCGCAAACAAAGTACAAAGGCAAAATCCTGAAAAATGGCTTCCATTTCATAATGTTAGATAGCATGTTTGCTCTAGCGTACAACACAGCCCATTCCCAAGAGTAATTACCATGTCTGCTACCTAAAGTGGTTACCAAATGGTGGGGCCTTGCATAAATACATAGAGATGTTTTTCTTCGCATTTAAAACCAGTATATCTTCTCATGCCCATCTCCCCCATCTCCTCACTCCAGAAGTCCTAAGTGAGAAGAACGAAGGCTTGTTAACCGTTCCACTTTACCGCGTAATTGATAAGACTGAGGACGTCTGCCCACCTGGGTTCACGAGGTACAACAAGACCCGTTTACATGCACTACAGACACCTGTGATTATAGACCTTGTAAATTAATTTACTTTTCCAAAGCCCAAGAGAGCATAACAAGCAGATTCCACTTCTGACAAGAAGCAGTGCCTGCTCTGTGCTGCCGGAGCAAAGCCTCCCTAATTATGTTACAATGATATAGAATTAAATAGAGATAAATAGAGCACAGCTGCAGCTCAGCGGAAGCAGGAAAAACAAATCATTTCCAATGAATGCCGTGTGGGTGTGAAAAGGTAATGCTCAAAGACAACACTTTCAGGAAAGTTTAGCTTACGTTGTTAAGCACCAGAATGTTTGGAATTGTCAAACTGTTTCAAGGGGAAATTATTTATGTATAGGCAGTGTGCAGTATGATTTGTGAAGCTAAAAGCTAAAAGGAACTGAACAGGCATTGCTCATATAGACTGACTACTTCGATGGTGATTTTAGCCCCCTAGTGGCACAACATTGTTACCGTAGGAGTCAAGTAGTATTGTACTGTCAGAGTCAGTGAATCAGTGAGTCAGTAAGTCAGCAAGCGAATGAAGACTCCAAGTTTGTTTTCTCCTATTGCAGCCAAAAATACTGGGTACCTGTGCATGGACAAACTCATGGTTTAGTCACCCACCAGAGCCATCTACAGCAGTGTTTCTCAACCCTACTCCTGGCAGCACCCTGTCTTGCATACCTCCAATCTATCCTTGCTCTACCTACCTGACTGAACTCATCAGTGGCATGTTTTATTAGCCGAGCACACCTGATTTAATCAAGCAGCAAGGATAGATAGAAGATATGCAGGACAGGGTGCCTGCATAAACACTGATCTGCAGAAATGAACAACTTCAACTTTCCAGTTTGCTCTTCAACTCGCCAGGGAGATTCAGGTCAGTGACAAGGGGGCATCTCAGCCTGAGCCAGGCTAATGTATCGCATTGAGGATGAAGAGCATAGATGGACAGTTCTGTAAGGTAGAGGAAACTGACAGGAGGGCCCAGTGGGATGTTAACCCAGACCATGCAGATGCAATTGCACAATGTAACATTGACTAAAGGATAAAAGTCATCCACTGAAGTCTGTCTAAACCGCTCTCATGCTAAAGAGCATGCTGACTAGATTGTGAGAAGTTTGGAGTGACTTCAGCAAACTGTTGAGTTATGTTTCATAATAGATGTGAGAAGCCCTGAAGCACCAATGGGTTTGCACAGATCTTTGTGGGTTTCTTTTTAGCACAATCTTGTGCAATTTGGTATGGGTGCAGTTGTTTTTACATTTTGAATTATTTTAATTTTATGGTGGATTTAAGGAAAGCTGCATTGCTGCTCAAAAACAGTCACTGAGTTGGCCTAAGCAGGTCTTTGCTTCGGTTTCTTTCAACGCACATATGTATCCGAAGGTCTTGCAAAATATCATGCACTTTCTCTCTCACACACACGCACACACACACACACACACTTTCTGCTCTATGTTCAACAAACCACCTGCATGTTTACCTGTGTTTTAGCGATCCAGGTTTTTTTCTCAGAAAAGGGCCTCAGGGGACAAAACTGACCTTTTCCAATGGTGTTTTGCTAGTTTAACATCTAATTCTGTAGTATTGACTTTAAAACCTGAACCCTGCTCTCTGTTAACTGGTGTTTAGTTTCCTTTTTTGTGTTTGCATGAACTGTTGCTTACCGAATCGTTACTGATTAATCTGCCTTATTGCATTTCTTCTAGAGTATTTACATAGTAAAAGGTTAAATTAGCGCTTTAATATTAAAATGTTTACTCTGCCTCACTTGTGTTGGCTTATGGTGTCACCATGTACAGTGTGTCTAAATTCATTCTAAATAAATCATACTCTCAAGACCACATAGTTAAACAAAGGCAGAGAATACTGCAGTGATGAGACATTATTTGTCTACATGATTTGGTTTTATGGAAAGTGTCACTCCGTTTACTTAATTTCTACATTACCCCTAAATAGATTCCAATCACACATAACTAATGTAGGAGTCAAAAACAGGAACGGCTAATTAAAATTTACTACAATTTTTCCAAAATGTATCATAATACATTTACATATTTTCTGATAACTGTATTCCCTGGAGGCAAAATAAACATATTGAGAAGTCCATATGAAATCACATTTCCCTTTGCGTCTTTATTCATTTCCCTCTTTAAGAAGACTGTAAAGTGGCGTGGCACTCCCGACTGTGGGTGACTCTGCTCCCGTGCCTGCAGCAAAATTTAAAAAAAAAAAAAACACCGTCGGAGAAGCAAAGCTACCGGTGCGCGTCTCCTAAATGTCATTTGTCACTGCAAGCCCCGTCGTAATCAATCGCCTTTCATAACCGGAGCTGTAAAACCCCCTCCGCACATGAGGCGCCATATTTCGCAGTGTCCTTTCCTCCCTTCGGCAGACGTGATTTGTCACCCACGGTGCATGAGTGAACCGTCTCCTCCCTGTTTCAGCCCACAGATGCACTGCGGTACAATAAGTCACCAGGAGTCATATTGGTTCCCTCATAATTTTTCACCCCAGATTTATACGCTCCCGCTGATAATGACTCGCTCTCCCCCCATAAAATGCATCACTCTTCATGGCAGCTGTGTCCCCATTTAGTGTCCCCCCAAAACAAGTTTTATTTATTTATTCATCCGTTAATTTTGTTTCTGCATGCGTTTTTTTTTTCTGAACTGTACATGTCGCGAGGCATTTCAGTGTGAGAATGAAGTAATCTTTGTCGGACTCAGCTACATTTCAGCGTACAGGGTTCCCTTTTCCAGATGTAAAAATTTCAGTTAAAGGTATCTACACAGCAAAAGTATTTATGTAAAGTGCATTAAAAAGGTTGCTATTGTTAAACATATTGAAATATAATGAACAAAGTTCTCAGAAATACGACTTCTGTCTCTTCAATAGCAGAACTTCTTGAATGTTATTCAGAACAACTTAACTTATTTCTATGCTTAGCTCTGAAGCACAGAGCATTCAATCAAAATTATCAAAACTTTATCATGGCACGTTTTTACAATCAAGACTGTCACAAAGCACACATGACCTTTCTTCAGTGTGTTGGGTTCACACCTGGTTGTTGAGGCACTCCATTTAGGATATTCCATCCATTTCACCTTGAGACAAATATGAACAAGGTATTTTTATAATAGTACTTTTTTGGCTTGGAGTCTGACAAAGGGATTGCACTTTGCAGTGGCCTGAGGTTGCTTGCAGTAGCAAACTTGAGGTAGGCCTTTTTTATTAATGTACCCAGTTGTAATTCATACACAAGAACTATGTCCAACAGTAAAGCATTTCTCTGAGGAAACACAAAGCCAATTAGATCCCACACTGGAAGGCATAGTGGAGTCTTCAGCTTTTGTTTTGCCACACCACTGATGTGATTTGTGTCTATTCTGTGAGAAGGGTCTGTTGAATTGGCTCTTGATATGGAATTCAAAAATGTCTTTTACTTACAAAAGTTAACTTTCACCCTCAAAAGATTCAGTCATCCTTCCATTTTACATAACAGCATTCCAAACCCTCTGCTCCCCATGTAGCAATATATGTTGTGCTGCAATTAAAACAAATCTGTGGAGTGGGGATGAGAGGTGTTATGGTATCGGATTGTTTTTTATGGGTTTGCCTGCCATTCCCACACTCTGGGGAACTTCTGAATTTAAGTGTACCATAATGACATAAACTTACAATCATTCAGTCTTAATCAGCAATGAAAGTTGTCTTAGTTGTCTTAGTCATTCTAGTTATCGTTAATATTGTTAAAAACATTTTTGGACCAACGATGTGTAACCTTTTTTTCAGTCATCATGCTTATATGTTGTACTCAGAAAGGGGACTAGAATTTTAAGTGTTCATTTATGTCAATGACTAGGTTATAAATGTGTTTACAGTTCCATTAAATATGTAAGAGTCAGCCCATTTTCTTTGCACAATAACAGCAACTATTCCAAAAGCACAGATTCATTTCAAGTTTCCCCTAGAGTTTAGTATAGTGGTTAGTTTGATATATTGCACTGCAGTAGCCTGTAGATGGATGATAAAGGCGGTTTTGCATTTTTCTGTGGTAACTTGTTCATTTTAACTAATATGGTGGAATATTTCACTCTGCTGTCCATCATGCAGTACAGTGAATAGCTGAAATGGTTTAATGTGCCATTGAGTATGGTACAGAAAGGAAAAATATTTCCATTCCCATCCCTTTGATTATGGTGCTGTCATTTCTTTTTCATATTTACAAACATATCCTGACCGATTTGGTCATTTTGCATCTGTCCAAACTCTTATTGTTATTGTCCACAGTTCATTTTTTTCCTAAGGCATTAGTTTAACAAAATCTTGGAATTGGATGCCAGTGTAGTAGTAGTATTTATTGTAATTATAACAACAACAACTTATTCTAAAAATCAAAGTTCAGCATTGATACAGTGTATATTTACAACATATTTTTTAGATTTTTAGAGCTTTAGCAGACTGTATTCCTACCTTCATGACTGAAACAAACATGATACTTGTCTCTATATTTGAGCCACACATTTTGGCAGTTTTAAGCCAATTGTCCTAATAATATCCCCTCAGCCCCGATTTCATAACCTGCCCATCAGATAGGAAATTCACTGTGTTCTCATCTCAAAGCATTCTTATCTATCCTGTCTCAATACCTTATGGTTGTACAGGAGGGGGGGAATCAATACCTCTTTGAAAATCAGTTGTGAAATATAAATGTGATGTGTAAGTGCACCTGAGAGAGAGGGGGGGGGAGTGGGCAGGAGCTGGTTTATCTGCTGAAATAAAATCAGCCTCCTCACATCTTCAATCCCTGTCTCCATCAGAGAAAATTAACAGATCACATGACCCTTCCCCTACACTTAAACCCGTGGAAAGATAATTGCTTTTGTATAGTTTTAGGGGAATGAAATGATTGCTCAGCTATTACACTCAGAGTGTGAAAACATGCACAGACACACTCACATGCTCAATCAGTCCATAATTGCACAGAGAGGCAGGGGACTCTGGTGAAATTGATGGCATGTTCCATTTCTGAGGCAGTCCCTCAGGTGCAGAGGACCCATACATAACAGAGTAATATGTATGTATATGCCTCTCAGCGCACCTGTGTAATTAAGATGGGCATGGGGACCCTTATCTTTTCAGAGTCTCCAGATTCACATTAAGGCAGGGATCAATGGAGCAAATGATAGGTCCAGTATCAGAGGAAACTCAGCCAACTTTCCCATGTAGGTTTTTGATTGAAAACGGACTCTTGAACATTTAAAACTAATGAATTACAAGTTAAAATTTAAAATAAAGCCAAATGTACTCTTTCAGAAGGCTGTACTCTTGTACTGTGCTTGTTTTTGCTTGCAGTGCCGTTCTCTGAAAAACTGAACACTTACTGGTAGACAAGCATGTGTTGACATGTTTATTAATTCATTCATGTTCAGGAAAGCACCACAGTGAAGTGGGTAGCAATTGGAGGATAGGCGCCACTCCACTTAGGCCTCTGTGAGTTGCTCAGATGACGTAAGAAAAATAACAGGGTGCCTGAGAGTTGTGATAAAAGGAGACCCTGCCCAACCTGTATACCCAGCAGAACAAAGCCCATTTGTTCAGCTGCTCTGGGCTCCTGATCATTGTCTGATGACATGGCGACTTTCAACCCAGGTGGTAGGGCTCAGCCTGGGCACGAGGTAAATGCCTTTCCCATGCAGGGGCAGACAAGAGTATTACTTTAACATATTTAAGGCACTGTATTTGTTCACATGCAAGTTCTAATTTTTAATATCCCAGTATTTTCCTAAATTTTTAACTTGATCACTTTAAGAATTGTCTGTTTTCCCTATTTTACTTCACTCAGGAAAGTATCAACTATTTATATTTAATTAATATTCCCTCTGAATTCTGTTTATGCTCTTCTTGCCAGCAGATAGTTTACACCTGGTGGAAGTTGCAGAGGGTTGTGTTTCCCCTACTGAAATGAAGATTCAGACACTGGTTAGAAAGAGGGCTGGCAGATCAGCAATAGGAAGCTATGGCTGGAGCTCTGTGATTAAATTACTGTCTATTTGCTTTAACAGCCAATGATTTCTTCTAAGTTTATGTTAGCTGAGGCTCTTGTTTTGTCTTCTAATCATGGGTGGAATGCTTTCAGCCAACAACAATTGAGGCCCAGTGCCTTTCCTACTGCTTGGTGGTCAGAGTTCTTAAAAAATGATTCCATGCTTTTTCCTTTTGTGTTCTATAGAAGTGTTTTTCAATCAAACTTATGAAATCACTCTTGCTGTTGCACATGACATCTTCATATTTCTATTTTACTCATATACGTAAAGTGCACTTCTGCATTTACCTTGAAGGAACTAGGATTATTATAACGATGAGATAATACAATACATTGTATCTTTTTTGGAATGGTTGGACTATTTTTTATAACACCACAGAAACATGTCAAAATTTTCTGTCACTATCTAATAGAAAAAATGATTCACTGAATTTTATTAGCAACACAATGACTTCAATTCTCTCTGATTTATTGCTCCAGCTAAAGTGGATGGAAAACAAATGATATTTAATGATGTTTGCACACCTTGAGATGTTGAGGACAGCTTGTATAAATGACTATTTTGTAAATCACAGGGCTATTTAGATCCAATTTGTTCTCAGTATTGTTCTTTGTCATGGTAAACAGCAATCACACAGAGTTGAAAGGGCATTTAATGTACAAGCTGAACACCAATTGAACTCCTCCCAAGAGAGAGGGCTTGGACCATTTTCTTATTCAGCAACCTGGAGAGCTGTTTGCGAATCCCATTACCACTGATTGTTTTGAAGTTGACCTGTTCCAGTTACTTTAGTTCTATTTCATACAGTATGAGCCTTTTTGTGATTGAAATGCACGCGTGCATGGTGAAAAATGACCCCTCCAGTCATCAGCATGATGTGTCAAGTTAAATGAAAAGAAGAAGCTTTTCATCTTTGAGTTTATTAGACAAAACAGCGCTATGATGTATGAAGTGTGTTCAACATGAAAGACTACTTCTGCCCTCCAAATGTAATCAGAGGCTAAGGATGTTCCCTTTACTCAGTATTTTGTTTTCCTTCTTTTACAGGAAACTATGCTAATGTGTTTCTTGTCAGAATCCACTCAGTTTTAAAAGCAAGAGCATGGAAATCAGTGGGTCTGCTAATGGATCTGTCCATGGTGCTGGAAGTGGATTCACCCTGGATTACCCCAGCTTTCCTTTTCTCCCTTTTTCTTTCTCTTTACCCCCTCTCCATGTTTCTCCCTCGCTCTCGCTCCATCTCTCTCAAATGTCCATCTTTGTCTTAATTGCTGCTTGGACTAGCCCCTCTGCCTGCTGCTCTGGCCAGACTGTTAGCAGTTCAGGGCTCTCGCCTCTCTCTCAGGCTGCCTGCTTTCCTTAAGGTCCCCTTCTGCTCAGTCCACAGCTCCAGTCTGACTTTTGCATCTGCTAATCTGGGAAAGTGTCTCGCATTCCTTTTCCCTTATCCACCTCATCTCTTCCATTTGACTTCCTAACAGATTCTCATGAATTACATATTCCACTCACAGTGGCTTTTTGGGGAAAGGAGATCAAATTCTTCAAAGTGAATCGCTAAATTAATTTGGGGAGATAAATTAAGCAGAGGTAAAGTGAGACAGATCATTACTGTGATGCTCTGGGGCAAAGGACACTTTATATGAGTCATGAGCTCAAGAGCAGCATTGATAAGTTATTTGGAGCGTAAAGCACACGTTGTGCAAAGAGATGTGGAGATAAAGATGAGACAAGCTGAGCAAGTCCCGCATTCCCAAAAAGAACACTTCATCCCCACTGAAGATGTGTTGCTCAGCACCTCAGGCCTTTCAAGGGAAATCCACCCCACATGAACTATATCTCCTGAGACCATTATCCTGAAACTGCACGGCGGGATGGACTACAGAGGTGCATTTTGCACAGAATGATCCAAACACAATAAAAAGTGCATTCAGCCCTCTTTACCTGAGATTCTCTCACGCTTTAACTGACACTTGTGTTGAAGTATGTGTCTCACCTTAGTCAAAACTATAGTTTGTAATGTCTTTCTGAACTGTATTTCTATTTCATATCACATGGGCCTATTTTTGCATTGTTCTTGGAAGCAGTTAGGATAATGGGAGTTTCTGCTATGCGCAAATTCATTAAAGTTTTTATTTCATTAAATATTTTATTTAACAAAATAAATATTACATCAAATATCGATCTTGATTGCCCTGGCCTGATTTCCATGGTCTACCTCCTCAGTATTGTGGATGACGCTGATGTCAGTTGCACACCTGACTTGATTACAGTATGTATGGACAACATCTGGGTAATTTTTACTGTTCTCTCTTTATGGTAAATGAATGTAATGAAATGTATCAGACACTCTTATCCAGAGACACTTCCAGCACAAGTGTATCTGTTCAGGTTAAATGTGTAACAGTGTCAGACCAGGCTAACAACACTCTCTCAGAAGGTTTGAAGAAGCACTTCCCAAGGAGGCATTTAGAAGCTTTTATAGTTTTGATTATTTAAAGCTCGATTCCCTTAAGTGACATTGAGGCTCATGGAGGCTATTCCATTATTCTCTGTGAAATTAAAACCATCTACTGGTGAATAATTAATCTGCTTGGCACACTATTACAAGTTATATATATGATATATGTTTGTTGGGGTTTTACCCGTTATGTACTGCACAAAGCATTCTGCATATAAATATGCACACAGTCTACAGTGTGTGTAGACAAAGTTTCTTTTTAGGTAAGGAGTAATGTAGATTAAAGTGCAGAGACAGACTATGTGTTGCGTGGATCTTTGTCCTAAGCCCTTTAAAAGAAAAGCTACTCTTTGTCTCTAATGTGATCCATTATCCTCTGGGTATGAGTCATCATTCAATTTTGGCTACTCTGTTTCCTGGAACCCCAGAAAACACAGAAAAATAAACTGCTAAGATCACACCCCCAAAAGAGGAACTGAGACAATGTTTTGCTTTTTTGCCTTTTTTCCAAGAGAATAATACAGGAATAAGAAATTATTTCTTATGTTGCCTCTCAGGCAAATCAGCTCACAAAATCACAGCTCAGGAAGCAGATTTACAAAAGGCTTATTCTGAAGAACACCCTGAAACAGAATCAAAAAGATTGCCTCTCAATGCACCGTGTTGTGTCTCATAACTACTTTAGGCACATTCTAGTCTAAGAAACTTAGGTTTGTGTCTATCAACCTGACAATTTACAAAATATTTTTATGTCTGTTCTGGACGAGGGATGTTGTGGATTTGTATACCAATACTTCTCAATGCAAACATAAGTTCAACAATGTGAACAACACAATGAAGAGGTTCCCCTTGAAATAGGTCATGGCAGAGTCGATTTGAACGATTCCTCCTTGATTGCATTAAAAACATGTGAAGCAGCTTTCGTAATGAAAAGGAGCGCTGCTGCCTGCAGGCAGTCCATTACTTGTGTGGAAACGTGATCTTAGTCGCATCTCTGCTCTGCGTGCTGCAGTTCCCAAAGCTACAGAGCATGTCCAGTCCCCCTCAAGTCTCATGTGCTGCAGAATTCATTACAACAGCAGCACCCACAACATGAGATCTTGACATAATTACTCTCAGTTCACTGTGTACAGGAAAGTGATTTTCTCTCTCCTGAGAGCTAAAAATCACATTGTGTTTTTTTTTCAAAGAAGATAATTTAATCTACATTAGTCATCAAGCAGAAATATTTAACCACATTCTGCCATTCTACAAACTTTCCATTAGAAAATAATTGCAGATGTATGCCTCTTCTATTGAAATCAAATGTAAGAAATGGAAAGTCATTCTTTGATGGAGGTCTTATTATTTCAGAGCAGTGTTTATTGAATGATCAAGGGTTTCATTAATTTACTAATGATTAATTCTGCAATTCATTTTTAATTAACTAACCTTGTCGGCAGAGGGTGATATCAGCAGAACAAACAGTGTGAGGGGAAAAATAATGAGAGATTAAACAGAATGAGAATACCAATGGTAGGTCAACATGGCAGTAAGAGCAAGGGTTTTGAAACATATTACAAACATTAATGTGGAGCCAAAGGAACAGATGGAACAGAGCAACAGCACAATATTATGGAAGAGAGAAGCTAAGCCAAGCTGTAGAATTCTATCATAGCTGAAGAGGACATATAGCAAAAGGAGTCTGGCTAATGAAAAGAGAGGCAGAGTAAGGCACCAGCAATGGCTCCCTGTAGATTCTATTCCTAAATGGCCGAAGCTAAGGAGGTCAGTCATCCCACAGATTGATTAAAAAGAGTCATGCTGTTCCACCATAGATGAGTTGTGGTGAGTGTTGTGCTGTCTCAAACTGACAAATTTCCCAGGTGGTCCCTGTACACTCTTGGTGAATGAAGTGAGGCAGAATGCTTTGAAAATTGCTTCATTTTGACAGTTATACTAATTGAAGACAATTTGAAGAAGTCCTATCTGCAGATGTGTACTGGAGCAAACTTTGTATCTAAAAAAAATAGCAAGGAATGCTGAACACTTAAAAAAATTCTACAGTATAGTTGAACACCATCATGATTAGAAATTAACTGAATCTTGAAGACAAGCTCAAACATTTTCTGAATACATAAAAATGCAAGCCCTATTCATTTTCATTGTATGACACAGTATCTGATTACAAACTCCTAATGTTGTCTTCCTGAAGACCTGACAGTACTGGCAAGACAAAGTTAAGCAGTTGGGTTGGAGTGTACATATGGTCAGGTATGTGGTATACTTCCAGGAGCAAATTCTACAAAGAATTTTGTGCTAATTTAAAATAAAATTTTGCTTGATATCACCCAATCTGTTGCTTTTTTGCAAATTAATCATGCATGTATTGTTCAGTTTCACTTTAATTTGCATTCTGTTGAAGTTTTACCCTGAATATAATAAGTTGTGCAATTTGTGTACAATGATAGAAAGGCTTATGTATACAGTAAATGCATTTGTAGGTTATGCATTATCCAATTCACTGTAATGTTGCCAGGAACAGTGGGTGTATGTAGTCAATGTTGACACCATTGCATACATTTTCAGATTGCCTTCACTTCCATTAAAAACATCATGCTCAAAGTGATTAAATCTTACAACATGCATAAAACACAACACTCAAAAATGAATTATTATATTCAATACTAAATCTTTATTCACATGGATTTCAGATAATGTCCAAAGGGACATTAATACAATTCATAAAACCTAAAAACCATTTCACCTGTTCATCCTGCCTGGGGAGGATCTGACTGGTCAAATATTTTGCTGCTTGCACTCAGAGTAATGCCAAGCAATCAAAAATGGATTTTTTGTTTTTTGCTTATTTAATCATTTGCTTTTAGTACTAACACCATATTCATTGTTTTACTCTGTCATTTGATAATACACAGACAAAAGAGACTGATTATTAATTAAGGTTACATGTGTCTTGTCTGTATTGTACCCTTTTTGCAGCCTAAACTCTGCCAGCATTTTGATAGCGCTTACCTGTCCAGCAAATTCCGTAAGGCTAATACAGCACAACAGGTTAGCAGAAGGCAGTGCATGGGAAAGTACCTCTAGGATTTTATTTTTGTTTTCAGATGATTTGGAAAGCAATTCAGAACAAATAGAAATTCTGTCAAGCGATGTTACTGGCTCTTTTCCAAAGTTACAATTCTGACCTTTAAAGGATTCTGCTGTGCTGCCTCTGATGAAACAAACAAACAGGCAGTGAACGCCGGTGCCAAGCTCAGTGTTTGGAGATTAGATTAGGCATGTTAACGCTTCCATTCTGTTCAATGCTGTGCTCAGAGAGGATTCTTGCATCTCTGTTTGTTAAAACAATTTCATCATATACAATCCACACATACCACATATCTTTAAGCTGGTATAAGACCCATTTTGATTACATGGACAATATAACAAAATTCTTTGATATTATAGCCGGATTTCATGTTTGCATTTTCACTAATCCTAGAAGCAAAAATTCCTAGTATGCATGTATGTATGTACGAAAGCTTTGAGCCTTATTCCAACCTTATACACAGCACTAAACCTCACGTAAATGACATGATATACTCTATAGACATACGTATAGATAGCTCACCTCCTGGCCTATGACTAAGCCTCAGAGAATCTCTGCCACATGACCTGTTGGGTTTTCATTTTGTGCTTCAATCAGTATCATGCATTCCTCTCAGCATTCCAATCTCAAAACACCACAGGCACGCGAGTAATTACGCAATCATCAATTGTATCACTGAAACAATTAGGAGTCCATGGTGCAAACCAAACAATTCAGTTATGAATAAAGGAGATGGAAATGGAACATGAAGGCACAATCATCAAGTAACATTTCTTCAGGTGAGCAAGTGTGACAATATCTGCCAGGTACAGAGCATATCCATGTAAGTAATTTATTCTGGACAATTTCCAATATATCACATTAAACAATATGCAAATGATAACATACTGGCTTTAAAAATGTACCCAAGTGGTAATTAACAAGCACTGTCTCATTTAAAACGCTGCACTGTCCTTTCAAGAGTGTGCAGGCATTGAGAGCAGGTACATATATAGAGACTGGATACTGAATCTGCACACAGACAACAAAAACACGTGATATTCATGGCATTATTCTCTACTTGGAGAAAGACAACTGAAATTGGTTCTTGTTTGATGTCAGTGGACACATGGAAATGCATGAGCGGTTTTATCTTTGTGTGTTAGCTTGCGCTAGATGATATGACAAAATCAAATTAAGGTGTTTCAGATTGTCAACACTAAAATATGTAGAAAAATAAGTTTGGTTTAAGTTCCTGTAAGTGTGGTGTAGTATAAAATGTAATGTTCAAAATGCTGTTGTATTACAAAGACATAAACACGGCTTCCTTATTGTCCCCTTTGCCATTTCCCTTTTTTGGTTCACCAAAGTTTAAAAAAAAAACAAAGCTCCAAATTTATCACAGAAAGTTGAGGCCAAATCCCTTCACACATTGCTTGAAGTGCCCCTCCATCATCTGAATCATCAGCTGAAATGTGACATTTGCTTTCCAAGAAAAATAATGCAAAGACCTTTTGCACACTCGTTAGATCAGTGGGCCTGATGCAATTACATTAAATTATTGCTGCGCCACACTTCAGACCTCATTTTCCTCCATCTGCTGAAATGATGCACGTTGTGTGCCCATAAAAAATAAAGAGTGAATCACACCCACTCCCTCATTTTCACAATCTAGTCTCCAAAGGGCAAGTTAGTCTCTGAATCATTTCAACAAGCAAAGGACTATGTGCCAAGGATACTGAAACAAATTTAGACCTTGAACCTCTCCTGAATGAATTTCTGCCAGGCTTTTTCAGATGGAGTTCCATTCCAAACAATAGTTCATGCAGATAATAAACTTCTCTGAAAGGGAAGGTTAATAGATCTCAGTGTTGGCTGTCAGGCACCAGCATTACTAATGGTCTTCAGTGAGGGAGCAGTCGCCTGCTAAATTAAAGTTAGACAGCAATTGTGTCATTGATGGATATTTATATGTTCTTTAGTATACATATAGTAATTTATAATTTGCCTCCCCAGCATTTTAAAATGGCTTTGAAAGGCCAATACAGTCATGGTTGAGACTGAGGGTCACTGAGCATTCATATAAATCATATCTATAGGTAGTCCTTATAAAAGAAAAATAAACAAACAATACAATAATTGCTGCAAATCTCATTTTATTGGGCACAATGATACAGGAAATTACAGTTTTGCGCAGGCACTTTTTACGATTAGCATTGAAGCCTTCTTATTAGAGCAATTTCAAAAAATGCTGAAACTAATTTAAGTACAATTTTTATTGTATCCTCAGAAGTTACTAAGGGTCAATGGGAGCAAGATATAGTTTATATTAATACTCCTTTTATGTTTTTTTCTGAACTTACTGACTCAGAAAAGTGGCCTTACGTGTTTCTGTAGAGGCAATTCTGAATTTTCTGTGAAAAAAGGTAGTCTGACCAATGAAAAGAGGTGGCCTGTACACTGGATTGAGTATATGGTGCAGTTTTGTTGTAAATATTCAGTGTCTCACCCTCTCCATGTGATTGAGGTTTCAATTCATTCACAATTGTACAGTATGATCCACATTCATATGAGGAAGCCTTTACTTTGGTAATCACTGTAAAATAGTGTAGTATGTCAATGTGTAACGCATGAGAAAGCTACACCATTTCTGGTAATAGAATACTTTTGGTGAGGCCAACTAAGTCAGGTTGTTTACTTGCTTTCTAGTGAACTTCAGAGGGCTGAATTAGTATTTGTACTCACAGTGTGGGTCACCACCTCTCATGTCTGTGTTGTGTCTGTGTTTGTCTGCTGTGCTTTGAGAGAGGATTAGGCCATTTACTCTGAATGCATTCCACCACCCGCCCAACAGAGCATCAGATACATGTTTGCTCCGTTATCTGCTGTTACAAGTTTACTTTCTGGCTTGGATTTCATAGCAGCCAATCACTTTCAGCGCGATACATAAAACATTGCATATTGATTATGTATGTGCCATTTTCTGTATTTTTATGTGACAATGATGAAATTACAACCTTTGCACTGTAGTGTTTGTGATGCACTCTCTGTTTATTTAAAATATGTACAAATTCTCCACTGGGGAATAACGCTAATGTCTGTATCAAGCTAATGCAGACTGGCATGACAAAAAAAACAGCAAATTTAATTAAAACTAAATACATATTCAAAGTGGTTAAACAGATAATGTAGATAACATCGTATAGTGTGCATGTTAAGCATCCCATGCTGCGGTTAAAATCTTCCTGTTTTGACAGCTTTAGCTCTGCGCTGATTCTCCCGGGCTGTGTTGAGCCCATAGGCTCGTGGCCAGATGTGGAGAGCAGAAATAAAAGCTGGTGCAGCAGCGGCAGGTCTTTGCAGGCCCTGGGGCGCCTCTCTGACCCGACCGCGCAGATGTGCTCTGAGCAGCTCTCACCTCCCTGCCTCTGTAGAGGCGTCCACAGCAGCTGGGGCAGCCCAGGGCGGTAGCCACACGGCTCCAGAGTCTGTTTAACAACCACTGCGGCTTTAATGTGCCACCACCGGGATTTCACTGGTGAAGCCACACCTCTGTTACGTATTCCTTCATTATCTATGGAAATCATTTCCTCTCTGTATTGGATTTAACGCTGGCACCGGACTACGTTCCTTCAGCTGTTTACCTTTAGGGTTAAGGCTGAGGTGGAGAAAATCTGATATGAACAAGCAAACAAAGCTGTATTTCTGTTTTTAATATTGCTTTTCATAGCTCAAATTATGATTCAGATTTCAGTTAGTCTGTTTTTATGTTTTATTTAAAAACTAATTGAATGTTGTTTTTCTTCTGGTACAATTCTGCTGCTATAGGCATCTGGACAAGAGGTGCCATGTATTGCCCTGATCAAAACATCTTTATTTGCCTTGATATTATAGTGCCACTGTAATGTTATTCATTTATGCTTTTTCATTCTTAAGCTTTCATCATTGTCAAGTGTTCAGCCTCTTCAAAACAGGAACATTTGAACTGAATTAGCAGGCTCTGGCGTTAGAGAAGTGACACTTGGCAATTAGGCTGAATTAGATTCTGTCGTCTGCTGAATGACACAGCAACCACAGAACAACATTTTTTTGTAAATGTAATCAAATGAGGAATATACTTCCTAAAAAAATAATCCCAAAGCCTGCATAAAAAGCAAAGATGAATGGTGCGAACAATGATATCAAGCCTTTGTGGTACTTCACCTCTTATCTGTGTGACACAAGCCCAACGCTCAACAAAGCAGATAGATCAGACTTGTGAGCGTTGTCATTTTTCCAGCACAGCTGATCTGCCAGCTTCCCCAGTGCATTTGCAATACGTCTCCTTGACTTCTTTCTCCACAAAGGCTCAAGGGCACACACAGTGGCTTATCTCAGTTTACTCACTGCATCTTTCAAGGGCCTTCTGAATCCCTCTTATCTGGATACACTTTGGAACTGCATAGGACCTCAGCAAGACAATGCACTGTAATTCAAAGTCATTAAATTACCGCTGTGTCGTTATGGCAAAATGCCACCTCAGTTTATCCATACCCACAACCTATGGGTATATTTTTGGCATCGTCGATTAGTTACCGTTTAGTATCTGATTACTGGCTTTATGATGTTTAACATTTCTAATTTGTAAGGTGCATCTCCAAATTTCATTCAACATTACAAGCAAAACAAAACACGAATGAAATCATTTTGAAATGTGTAAACATTGATAAATCAAATAAATCAACCAACATATATTCATTCCTCCTCTACAAAAAAGCTGTTTTGTGATGGGCAATAAAAGCATAGTGGGTCATATAGAATTTTCTTTTTAAAGGGTGTAGGGTCATGTAAGGAAACTAAAAACTTCCATTGGATCTGCTGTTGGCTTCACACTAAATGAGCATTTTATATTCATTTTAAGAAGGAACAAAGGCCTTAGTTGAAAAAGACAGTGGAACAGCTAAGTGGAGAGATTAACAGACTAATTGGTTCACAAAAATCTAATCACCTTTGTCTCCCAGTTTCAGATGAACATCACAAATCAATACTTTCCTCCCACAAATGTGGGTTTGTTTTGCTCACTGCAGAGACACTTCAAGGCTGATGCACAGTGGAGCTTCCTTGGCATTCCATGTGAACATTTTGTGTGATTCTAAAGCCCTTTGTGTCTTAAATGAGTAAACCTGGGAATATGTGAAATGAAGGCCTTACATCATGACCCTTCTGATTCTGTTACCTTTGATATTGCAGGGAAGCTGCACAACTCAATCTCCTCTGCCACCAATCCGATTATTGCATTCTGACAGAAATGTGCTCACAAACAGCACCATACATTTTCTTTTATTTTATTTTTAAACCCATGCACTTCCGGTTGAGTTCCCCAGGGTCAGGCAGATCAGAAAGGGTGATTACATGAGAAAAAAAATGAAAACATCAGGCAACATGAGTGATATGCTGGCCACACAGTCTCTATTTGAAAACAGCTTCTCTGCTTATGATGTACAAAAAGAGCTGGATCTCTTCAATAAAAAGGACAAGAAATTGGATTGAACCAATCCAAAGCAAATTACTTTGGAAGTGCTGTTCAGGAGAGCATCTAGGCTGAGTGAATCAACTCTAACTTGGACCTCAGCCCAGAAATCATTTGCTGTGCCTCCCAGTTCACGTAAACCCACAGGCCATAGGAAAGCCCTATTCTCTTCATTTACAGCAGCCATTGGTTGACAGATTAATTGAAAGAGCGTAAGATAGCAAAAATAAAGAAAACATCATTGCTGAAAGTCTTAGTGGTCATCTTACCGTTACTGTGTACCTTTTTCATAAAATGTCTCCACAAGAACGCAATGAAATGACAAAGAAAAACACAGGACAAAGGGGAAACGTTCTAAAGAAAAAATGACAGAAAGCTTCAGAAAACTTTTTCTTCCTTCTTCTCAAAAGAGGTAAGCAGAAAATGTGTGTCGGTGGACAGCGATTGGGATCACTTGCTGCGGCTGACACCTGGAGTTAGACTCCAGGTACACTGCTGTCATGTCAGAAATAAAAAGATAGAATAGCCCTCAGAAGCAAATGAAACACGTTGCGATTACAATGTTTCCTTTCCCCTGTTGGCTGATTCTCTTTCTTAGCTTTGTGGAATGAGAGAAGTTTCACATGATTTTTAGCATGGATGCAGACACTTTGATGCCTGATTTTGTCTCTGCACATCACAGTGCGGGGGCTGAATAAAGACACCTGAGCTGATTTCAGGTTGTGTTTTCATCTAGAGCTGAATAATAATAAAAAAATGATAACACTAGAATAACAGAAATGACATTCTTCCATTGAATATATTTGCATTAATCGTATAACTCCGAGCAGTCACACAGTGTGAGCACATGTTGCCAAACAGCAGCTGTGACCTTGCTCCACTCTCCTTCATAAGGATGACATCATCGGCCAGAGTCATAAATAAGTAATTGATTTGAATATTCAATGTCTTGAAAGTTATTGCATTGAAGAAAGTGTTGTCGCTGAAGTGTGGAACCAGCTGGTCCCTTTTGCTTTTGTTTTGCCTGAGAGCGCTTAACTGTATGGCAAATTACTTTGTAGCTTGTTTGGGTAATTAATGCTCCTTTAAATGCAGTTTGGCTTCATCTTACATCATAATAAAAATTCTAATAGGGTGATATGGTTTAGATAGTTGCACATAGCATATCCAGGGCCACATATTGCAGAATATTATAATTACAAATAATTTATAATTGAATTGTTACCATATTTTGTGAAAGTATGGTGTGTGGGGCTCCTGAGTAGCTCAGTGGTTGAGGCATTCATTATTATCAAATAAAACAATTCTTTAATTGTATTTTTCAAAGTTAAATCCAAACCACTTAGCAGGATGTTGAATACTGACATAAATCAGAAAATTCTATGTTCCAACAAAATCTATAAATGAATCAGTACAAGACATATAATCATCCACCAGCTACTCATGTCCATGTTAGCTTTAGAGTGAACATGGGGGAAGTACTAGTGTTCGTTTGTTATATCATCTAATGTATTTACATGAATAACTGACTGTCAAGTGCACACAGTACTTTCTGGATATGTATGAGCATAATTCAGTTCCAGTGATCTGAACATAGTTCATCTCTCCACTCAAGTGAGTCACCCTAAGGATGGCTCATTCAGTTTGCCTTAATCATTTCTTTCTTCCTGTACTTTCGTTGTTGTTCTTGCTCAATGATCAATATAACTTAAAACAGCAATCAAGCCACCCATTGTTTCTTCGCGTAAAGAAAACGGCCAAAGCCTAAAGCTGTATACGGTGAAGGTGTATGAGAAGGGTACCAGAGCCTGAGCTAGTTGTATCAGCCCACGGTAAGCCTGCTGTGGGACTGCTTGGTCACCCCCCTGCAACTAATCACCACTGGTGCAGAATGCTGATTGCTTTTCAGGACTGTCAACTCTTCTGAATCTCTCCTGAGTCTCCTGATGGCGATAGGCTAGAAATCGAACACCGAATGTGATAGAGGCCCTGGAGTGGAGTGTTCAGACCCCCGTTGCGAGTCACACGGGGGACTGTCGTTGGTGCTTGGCAGTGTTTGAGCGTGGCAGTGTGCCATCTGTTCCCCCTCTCTGCATGTCCCTGGAGCTTGCCACTCATTGCCACGCCAAGAAGCAGGGACTCACGAAGACTGTCAGAGAGGGTGTAAACATTTGAAAGTCATTAAAAGCACACTGTCAGCAGTGCTATGTTGAAATAATTATTGAAAACGTGAGGGGGTTTAGTAAATTTAGCCCATAGCCTGCAAATGACAAAAAAGGGACCTTTCTTAAGGTGTCGTTTTAAGATTAGCAGCATGTCACGCGCCATCTGGCCCAGGAGTGATTAGACGGGAGGTCGGAAGTCTTCTGTTCTGCGAGCTGGCGTTTATTACATAGGCGAGGCAGAGAACATTCTCTACAAACAAAAGTAATCTTTGTGGTCCACCCTCATGGTTCTGCCAAGAAAATAAAAACAAAATATTCAAAAATTAAATTCCAAAACACGCTCAGTGACCGTTTTCACTAGACTCGCTTGCTCTTGCTGTAGCTTCCGTTGCTGTGCCCTCGCCCCCTGACCAGACGAGATATGATAGCAGGTGCAACTTGACAGAATCAGTTCCCTTCATCCTGCCCAACTGCACCGTCTTCACAGGAGTGCAGGGGGGAGTGGTCAAGCCCTAACTGCCACTCCCCACAGATGGCTGAGTATCACACAGCACAAATGGTATAACATATGGCCTAAATGGAAAAGCCCATATCACACACACCCATTACATGTGGCTTTTAATCTACTTAAAAATTAGACAGCTTGTAGGTTGATAAACTATACAGCAATATGCATTAGGAAATGATAGCTAGCTAGCAAAGGTACTGTCTGTCTAAACGACCACAGTATGGAAGTATAGAACACAGTGTAGAGGATAGGAAGTTCTCTTCTGCAGTTTTTGCATTTTGCTTCTAACTTCTGTTGTTAGTTCTTCCGTTTAATATGTTGCCCACTCTTGTGCCTTTGTAAACAGACTTTCAATTTGTTACTGCATTGGAAATGTTCCTGTCAGAATCATACTTTACTCAGAATAGAAATACTCTAAATAGAGAAAGGGCCTAATATTGACACATGAATGCATTGGTATTGCCAGCATGTGTGACTTTGCTGAGGTGACCCATGGGTTCATTTCCTCTGAATTAATTCAGCATGTTCATTTTAATTCTGAGTAACCTCAGCATTGTTGAAAGATTATTCCCAGATGTTGTGCATATGCTTTCTCCAGGAGAGATTCATTAACAGGAAAGAAGGTTGCACTTTCCCCCACATGGTATCTAAACTATATTAGGCCACTTTCATATCCATGTATTATTGGTTCCTCTTCAATATAATTGCTTACATTCCCCATGGATTGCTTTCAAATTGCTCATAGGTCCATCTTTTCAACGCAAAATAAAGCCATACTATACATTACTAGAGAGGTGCATTTTAATTATGCCTCTAATTAGTACCTACAATTAGAGCCATAATTAGAGCCACAACTATTATTGTAAAATTTAGCATGAGACATTGCTTTGGTCTTTTCCCTCTTAAATAGAAACAATGTTAAAGCTTATTTAATTTCTTTTTAGTGCAGATTTTTAACTTGATGGCACTTTCTAAAATATTGGAGGATCCTAGCTCTCCCATGTTTATTTTCCAATTCCTCTCCTAGTGCCTAGACCATTTTATCATTCAGAAGAATGCCAGGTCTATCACATGGTCTCTAAACCTAACACTGCACAATTGACTTATCCACTCAGCAGACTGGAGCTCAGACTGATGGCATCAGACTGTCACACTTTGCAAGCCGTGCTGAGCCCCCTTAGAGGAAACGGATAAACCTGGCCAATACTTCTCATATAAAAACTCTTTTCCTGAACTCAGGAAAAGACATGCACAGAAAAACAAACAAGTTGGAAGTGACCCAAAACCCCTATTTAGACAAACCTATAAAACTTTTCAAAGAAAAATTCTTTGCTACATTCTTGCTTCTGCTCTTTGCTGAAACTCCACTCACTTATATAATTTAGTCTTCATGAAGAGGTGTGGCTAAGCAATTAACAATTTATCAATTGTCCAATGCCTGAATAGATTCACACATGCAGGCACGCATTCTCATGCACAAAATCCAACCAAGGTGAAACTGTTGTGAAAAAAGAATAGTTATTGCAAGGTTTATAAGAAAATGCGTCAAGTCCTTCAGAGGTTACATTCATACCCCATAAAACACCACAATTAAAAGTTCTGAGTTAAGAAAAAGTCAGTGACAATGACCGTGAATATTCCATCATCATCACAGACACCTTTCATCACTTTCCTCCCAGGCTACTCTCATCATGGGAGGTGGAAAGCATTAGCATATATTCAACAAATTGCTCCCTGTGAGAAAGATTACCAGCTTCAGGACTCACTGACCGGGACAGTGCCACTCCACTGCAATGTGGGGACCAAGGAATTCACCTTTTGCGTCAAGACTGAGGGGAGAAAAACAGATTTTAAACAGTGGATGCTTACTGCTTATTTACATTCTGCAGATGCATTAATTTGAAATCATATACTTATATTTTGTAAGGATTTGAAATAAAAAAAGGAAATGATTATACTCTTTTATAATTATAGAATTTAATATCTGTATATGAGACATATCTGAACTGACACAGATTGATGTTTTTAACAAAGGCACTACATTGTACCTTGTACATATCTATCATATTTTCTTTACAACGTCTCTCCATTTCTTTTCTCCCAGTTATTGAACAAGAAGTGCAGTTTGGGATTTCATAAATCCCTAAATCTCTTTTCACTGCTTTGAAATTTAAACACTGAATTCAGGGTCAGAAATGGAAGATAGAATGAGTTTCAACCTCCAGAATCTATAATGACCTGAATTTGACCTGAGCAATGATCTGAAGCCATGGGGTGTGTGATCAGAAATAGTAATGGAGTCTTTACATGAAGCTGGAGAGAGATATCCACTCATACATCTAAACCTATGATCCACAATAACACATGCTAGAGAAGATCTCCCCACACTCAATATATTGTCTATTGCTAATGTGTCATATTGTGTGACTTTCCCAAGGAGTCAACATTAAATCTTCACTAAAGAAAAGCTATATTGCCTTGCCTTCTGGTTAGCTCCACTTCATTGGAGAGACAGAAATGGGTCCATGAAAAAGAATCAAATAAAAGATGTGTCTGTTGTTATGTGCCTACTGAAATTAGTATTACCCATGGCTACCAGAAATACAAAATGACGACCTGAAATATATAATATTTTATTTTTGTCATTGAGTAAAGACTTGATTTGCGAAACTAATTGAGTGTGAATATGCTGTATTTATGTCATATTATTTTTAACATATTTTATGGAGTTTTGATATTTTAGGTTTTATACATTAACTTTTATACATTAACTATACACTTTGTAATGTTTTGCAAAAATAACATAGACATTCATTAGAACCATGGAACCACTTCTGTTTTCCTGTTCTGTTTTCCTGTTTCCAGTTAGAAGCACAGCCCTTACAGAATGTAATCAAGGAGAAGAAGAAACACTTGGTGTTCACATCAGATCTGGTACTAATGACCCATAGAAATTTGTCATTGTTGTTTCCGGAAGGCCATTACCCTAGATTGCTCAGCCCTACCTTCTCTTCACCACAGTACTTCGGGGACCAGGCTGTCTGTCGTCTCCTGGGTAGAGGGAGCAGGATTATTCATTCTGCCCACCATTAGCCCATTATCCTGTGGTATCTGTGGAGAAAAACATCTGTGGTTACAATATATTCCCTCTCATTTTCTTTATGACAGAGTTACTGGCATCCAAAGTTTTCTATTACATGAGAACTCATTTACTAGAGAAATATGGGCCTTCTCTCTGCAAGGTGGATGGTGCAAACAACCTTTGCAACAAAAAAGCATTGAGCAATGTCCTCCATTCACATCAGTGAAACATGATGGTATGTGTCCTTTTACATTGTCCAAGGGACAACCTGAATTGCAGTAATCTGGTTATATGATGTGATTTTGGAAAGCATTATGCTATTTTTGAACCTATTCATCTTCAGATCTTTGAACATCCTCAGAATTTAACAATGCAGTCCTTTAACCATGAGTGTTTACTAACAGAACACTTTTCAGTTTCACATCACCCGCACCAAATAATCTTTACTGGATTTTGCAGACCACACCAAATCTTCAGCTCTTTTTTAATATTCATGAGGACATACCTTCTGGAGGGGACACCATTCTGTGAAAAAGCTCTGCAGGGATTTACATATAATAATCATATTTATCAGCAGCTGGTAGATTTGCTAACAGTTATACAATTTCTCCATTGTTTTCTACAGCCCCTCTGAGAGATCCACTGTCATCACCTTACCCAGAATACAAGTCAGCTACACTGAAGACCGCTTATTTTTAGATCAATATGATTTCAAAATAATGGAATTCCTTTGCAGTTCCCTAAAAAACTCCATGATGAGTGTTAAGCTTCCTTTGAATCCCAGAAAAATTTTTCTAGGGTGGACTCTTCAAGATGACCTGTTGGCTATGACTGAGAATAGGTGGATGGGTTAAGATACAGACAGCCAGACCTTTAAATCAAATTGCAAAATTATTGTTACCATGGCTTGGTTATACAAGACCTGGATCAAAATATATTAAAATTGTTTAAAAAATCAACTATATTCATTCAGAAGTTTGATTCTCGGATTCTATGCATTTTTCACGTCTGACTGGAGGATGTTATGCTCAGCAGTATCAACATTATTGTGCAAAAATACCATGCAAATGGAGGCATATTGCTAGTTTGATTGCCTCTACATTTCAATCTACAACCTTTTACTGCCCCTGTAAAGACATAGATCCAGATGACAATAATCACAAAAAAGCATTTGGTGAATGTTTTAATGCACAGATGTGGGCTGAGTGAATTTTGATTTGTAACAAAAAACAAGTGACTGCATGACTGAAACCCTTTCTCTGAGTTTTTTCTGTTCTTTTCTTGTACCTTACAAAACTGCAGGCTTGTGTCCAGACTCCTCTCCTTTGTTTTGACAGTTTGACAGATCTGACACAGGTGTTGACACGTTGCCTCTGGGGTTTCAGAGATAGTATGTATTGTGCAATACACCAAGGAAGTTCTTCTTATTTTTGTCTGGCTGAGGAAAGGTGAAGAACCTTATAACTTCAGTCTGCACTCAACATGCAATGAGTAATGGTAGATAGGTGGTGAATAAATCCATGTTTGTGGAAAAAGGTTTTCTGTAATGTCATATCTAACAGTCAGAGTTTGGTATTTCCTTGGTCTTTCACAAGAGTACTTTTCTGGAAGCTGATGCAAAACAACTTTGAACCTCCAGCTGATTTTTTTTTCCTACTGGGTTCCTGGAAGAGAGCAATAAATAATCATATAACATCCTGGAAATTGTTTTCAAAATAGCATTTTAAAATAATTTAAAAAAGAAATCAGCATCTCCCAGGTGGCTCAGTCAGCTAAGACAGGTTCAGGTCTGAGTTGTATCTTTTAACAACAATAACTGGAAGTCCGTAGTGGGAGAGTATGATAGGCCTTATACTGCCAAGTTAGGGTGGGTTTCACTGGCTGTTTCTGCTTCTTTGTCCAAAAGGAGCCCGTCTGCTGAATGTCACTGTAACCATCTTTTGATTTTAGCAAGCCAGGCACAGTTTGTGTATCACATCAGGGTTTCAACAAACAGATAATCATTCCTCACCTCCCATAACATCAGATTAACCCATGCGTAACATCAGGCCAATGCTCTCATAACATTAGTTCAACCCAAAAGCTTCTGGAAAAGCTCCTTAAAAGACATTTATCCCCTCTCTGAGAGTGCTGGCGGGGAGAACGCAGTCCCTTTCCCCTCTTAGATGACACTCTCAAACAGTACACACTCTCTCTGAGTGCAAGCTGAGGCCTAGGGCCTGGACATTGCTTCTTTTGAATTTGTACTGTGCTATAAGTTGATTATGCCATTAGATCCACAGCAGCGAGATGGACAGTACAGGTCAAAATTTTGGACACACCCACTTTTTCTTTATTTTTACTATTTTCCACATTTTAGAATAGCAGTAAAGACATCAAAACTATGAAATAACACAAATGGAATTATGCAGTGACCAAAAAAGTGTTAAACACATCAAAACTATCTTACATTTTAGTTTCTTCAAAGTAGCCAAAAAATATTTTTTTAAATGTATTGAAATTCATACATAGACAAATATAAATAGTGAAGTTGATGCCTAAGAAACAAATTTCAAGCATTTAAGTGTAAGTCTTTGGATGAAAATGTCTTTGGATGCGTGTTTTCTATTATCTTCATCAGGTATGTCCAAACTTTTGACTGGCACTGTATTTGCTTTGTGGCAGCCTGCATGGGCTGAAGTCAACCAGGATTCTTCATCTCACTATTACATCTGCACCTCCAAATAACTCATTAATCATCTGTAAGTTGGTAAACTGCCATCAATGAGAGATTCACCAATACCCCAATCATTGTACCCATTTGTAGTGTACTGTAGTACTTGAGGGGCATGAAATGCCCATTGGGTACACACAGTTATACAGAGGACTGCGCACATTCATTACCTCCTGTGTTGGTGCAGTGAAGTGAGCATAATGGTGATTACCATTGAAAAAAAGTGGAAAAAAATTAAAATGATTAATTACACTGTCTAATCAAACACTACATTGTGTCCACTGGCCTTCAAAGACTATTTCAGTCAGTAAGGTTACAGTTTGCTGTTCATCCATCACAGCCTCACTAAGCATACTGTGATGGAATCTTCCCATCAGCCCTCTGTCCAAAGGCAGGCTCTCATTCATCAGATTATCACTCAGCTGTGCCAGGAACTGTGGCCACACGAATCTACCACAAGCTGAGCATACCCACAGAGCAGCCTGGAGACACAAGGATTTATGCATTCTTTCCAGGTGTGGGGCAGTACCACTTTGGTTAGTCTGCCAATATTCACATGTTTCAAGAGCTTGGCCATACCACACAAACAGGTGCCTATCACGGGGAAGACTAGAGGCATGTCTCCAGACAAGCTGTAATAATGGTGATTTTACAGCAATCATGGGGCTTAAAGACATAAAAGTACACATTAACAGAGCAAAGAGAAGAACTGGGGACCATCATTGCCAGATGTCTAATCTGTTCTTATGACTTGCAATATGCATATAATTAAACTAAGCAGAGAATCCACAGACACAATTATAAGGCATGGATGTCATTCAATGGTGTAAAATGCTGATCAAAAATAGACCATAAATCAGAAAAAATTGAAGATTAAGAATGGATTGAGAACATAAAATCCAAACATTTGTATCAACACTCTCCTGATCTGTTTCATGCTCCTCTCTATACTGGTCACTGTGCTCTTTGTGTGCTATGTTCAGTGCTATATACCCCACATCCTCCTGTGTATAACATGTACTCATCACATTAAGTGCATGCAAAATGATAGACATACATTCCGACCAGAACACTACTTGCCCCTTTCTCTACACAACAATCCGTTACCATTTCACAGGAAATAAACCCAGGGTAAGATACTTTCAGCAGAATCACAGTAAGAGTTAAGGATCCTTGTTGCATTCAGAGTGATCCTTTTATCACCACAGGGTGATAATGTTTTATCTGACATTTGCAAGGCTTTATCTCAAATTTTCTTTGGCAGACACATGCAGTCACTGTTTGCAGCTTCATTACTCATCCTAAATACAGAGGCAAAAAAGCAAAAAACAAGCAAAAAAAATAAACATGTTTTCAATGCTAATCTTTTAGACAATTTCTAAAGTTAAAGCATGCACTCCCTCATGAGTATAGGAACTCAGTTTTTGTTGTTGTTTTTGTTGTTTTCAATCATGGGGGAACACCTTTTTTGTTTGAGGGTAGACTGAATGTCTATCATTCCAAAATGAGAAAACACCAAACATTGAAAATACTTTTTCAGAAGTGTAGGAGGAGGAGAAACGATCAGAATGAGGAGAAGTGATGAAAACACCAACTGCCTCAGCATGTTTACAAAAAAAATCATCCCTGCTTTTGTCTTTTTTTTCAGAGGTGCATATCTCATATGTGTGGATGTGGTTACAGACATTGTATCCTCCAGGTTCCGGCAAAATGCTGCAGCGTGGGAGGACATATGGAGCAACCCCAGCCAGTGAGAGGAAAGTAAACAAGACATCATTCAAATCAATAACAATATCAATGGAGATAAAAAGGCCATTTAGAGAGCCACTCATGTCTATTCTGGTGCTTGAAGTATGACTCAAAATTAATATGGCTGTCAAGGAAATGTCATATACAATGAACAGAGTGCTTTGATTATGTGCAATTCATTGCATAATTGGTGCCATGTACAAGCTGATTGTTTTGGTTAGTTCATCTATTTTCATTGAAATACACACACTTAAGGCTTTACAACTTGCGTGCAAGGCAACATGTGCAAAAACAACAAAGAGCAATTTGATCATGGAGGGTTTTCTGGTTCATAATTGTCAATCCCTTCTTAGAGTATATTAGTATAGAAAAACAATTGTAGTATTGCTCACCTGATCTTCTTTGTATTTTCAGATGTTAAAAGCAGATCTTTAGGAAGATTTCTCTCTCTCTCTCCCAAAGGTTTGGGTGCCTTGTTGGTTTTGGTGATGATTTATGCATTCAAATAGAAGTCATTGCAAGTCAGAATATCCCTAGTTCAAATGTCATCTTGAAATGATCAGCAAGCAGTGGCATTTTCAGAACAAAACAGAAGTTTCAACAAAACAGAAGTTTTAATTATTGACTTAAACCTAGCAGTGTAAACCTACCACCTACCACCTAAAGTGTCACCTACAACCTGTTGACTGTTGTAATGTTTCAACAATATGATTAACCTGCCATAAGTTACTTGTTTGCATAATTCTAGCATGTATTTACTTATTGTGTATCTCTGCTTTATGTGTGTATGCATGTGTATGTGTGTGTTAGTGTTTAAAAGACAAAAAGGACTAGAGCAGAAATAGATCATACATTAAATAAGATCAGGGTGTTTTCTGCAATCCCCAGTGGGCATTGCCTGTAAATATTGGTTTCTGTGGAAAATTAAGAGTTGTTATTGAATTAAACAGAACAGGGGCAGGGAGAGTGAGAGAGGACTATAATATAAAGGTCACAAGACGAAGAATATTGAGTTCTTTCTTAAATGTTATACACCCCTCTAGGCTTTTACTGATTTCACTAAATCACTTCCGACAGCCGAAAAGATTAGTTGTTAGTTGCGGGAACAAAGCATTTACTTAGATGCGATGAGGTAACAGGCATAATTGTAAACATTTACACAACCAGAAACATATTTTCTCATCAAATGGTTGGAAAAGAATAGCTATCAAGAGTATAAATTGTATTGCGGATTAACAGTGAAGGCCTATTGGTTTCCCTCAAGAGAAAATATATTCTTTGACCTAGAATGTACTAACACCTGCACATCAAAAGTCATGTTTTGGGTAACTGTAGACCACGTGTCCAGGATAGGCATAGTCTCAGGTCATTTTGTTGTGGCATATTTCGTTTTAGGGTATTCAGCTACAACCTATGATTTTTACCACAGCTAGAATTGCAATGTGATGTGTGGGGGATGAAAAGATACCTTTATCTCCAACAAATGAGTTACAACTCATTATCCTAACATTTTATGACTCATTACATGCCAGCAGGATCCACAGCACCCTCTTGTGGTAAAAGTTCCAAGGAAGGATACGTTCAGATACATGGCATGGGACACTTGATTGCCTTTTTCAGCTAACATTAATCATGGTCTACACAACATCAGATCACTTTGGGATGGAACGATTGAAATTCGTCCCATTGCACAGTTTCATAGACAACCTAGAAAACCATTAATGCTCCTGGATGAGTGTTAAAGGCAGAACCGCTATTCCATGTTAGACGCATGTGAGAATACAGGGTGCCAATATCCCTGGTAAGTTTGAAGTTCTGTACATTTTCTCTTCCAGGGCTCTGTGGATGACTGAGTTGCTCCTGCTCCGGATGGTGATGAACAGCATCATCCAAAACCTGCTCCTTCTCTGAAAAAGAGGATTTAGAATGAAGCCAAACAGCCTGCCCCAGGTCCCTGCTTCCTGTAGCCTCTAGGGCTACATTATGGAGCTGCTTGCACCCTGTCCTGTCTGCTGCAGCTTGTCCTCTCCTCCCTCTGGGCAAATGCACATGAGTGGCTGGACAACAGACAGAAGAAGACACATTTGAACTGTGTAGTCCAGGAAAACATCCTCTCACATGCCTGGTAACTAAGCAACACAAAGATAATCGTCTGTTCTCAAAATCAAAGGAATAAAAAACGTGTGTGGTCAAGCACTGCATGTTGAATCCAGTTATCATTCTCTAAATGAGATTGTGGTGGTGGTAGCCTAGTTCTAATTTATGTATTTTAATATTTATATTTTATATCATATACCAAGTGGACTATCTGCGACACAACGCTTGAGTTAAAACTAAACCAGCTGAATAACCTATCAACCAGACAACATTTCTGTTGATAAAGGACAAAAAGCAGCCAAAACCAAACAAAGGTATTTGAGCAATAATCAGCAGTCAAACAAAACCAGGATTTTCTCAGCATCTTCCTGTTTGTCTGAATTGTTTTAAAACAATTTCAATGAAGACAATGATGATATGGCCATATTAAATCTGTGGGTAGGTGGGTGACACTATTTACAGAATGTTTAATTAGGATGCTGTTCCCAACAACTCCTGGCCTCTCCAGGCTTATTATGTACATTCTGTAGAAGTCAGAGCCAAAGGATCCTAATGACCATAATGTTAAAAAGACTGACATGCTCTTTAAATTTACAAATCTATGACCATTCATGAGTTAATGGTATAACATCTATGTGCACAATGTGGGAGGACTGAATCATCTCTTTTGTTTTGAAGGCCATGCCTCCAGTGACCAAAGAGTCTCCAGATTTATTCACTGAACTGATGGACATATTCATTTACAACCTTTCATTTGTTTGTTTCTGTTTTACTCTTCTATTTAAAAGTCTTCAAGAGTTTTGTTGGACTGCCTTTTCCCAGAGTCAGGGAATAATTTGCCAGTGTTTCAATTGGCTACAAGTTTTCTGGCTTTTGGATGACCTCTGGATCATGTACTTTTCACACAGATCTGTACAAAATATTGTTGATAAAGTGATTGATTGTTGAAGTGCTTTTTCGTTCTTTTTTCTGACAGGCTTGGAAAAATGTGCAGATTATTCAAAGTTCAGGCTTTGAAAATGTCCAAGTTGCAAAGTTTCATGAATTAACAGTAAGCTGCCAATCCTCTGTAGGCATGAGGAAGAAAAATAAATCAATGAAACTGTTTTATTGCTATGAATTTACTTAATCCTTCTTTTTTCTGTCGGCCTCCCCTTGTGGTTAAGGCTATTTATTACCTAACAGTCTTCACTGCAGCTCTGCAGCTTGACCCCCGTTGTAAATCAGCCATAGAAAAGACAACCAGCCGGCATCAGATCACCATTTCATTTATGTTTGTCCAAGAGAAAAAGAAACATCCGCCAAGAACACTATGAAAAACATGGAATTTGGAAATCTTAAAACTCTACATGGGAATATCCATGATTGCATTGTTGCCCTGTTATACTTCAGAGTTTATAACAGAGACGTGAAATTAAAAAATGTGAAAGTGGTTTTCTTAGTCATTAGGGGAAAAAAGCATCTGAAATCAAGCCTTGGTAACTTCCATGTGTATGCAGAACTGTATGAGGAGAAGGGGCACAAGTTTAGTTTAGCTCAGTGGAGCAGGGCACTTTAATCACTCTGTAAGATGTTCAGCTGTTGTTTAACCATCTCCAGAGCAGTAATAGCCAGGAGTGGTCTATAGACATTAATGAAGACAAAGAGCATCATTTTGATTGGCCTGCATTCAAAACCCCACAAAAATGAATCAGTATAAGGAGGTCCCTCTCTGAATTACTGCATAACTTTTAGGAGGATCTAAGACACCTGTTTTTACCAAAGCCCAGGCTAATGTTGAGCAATTTCAAGTGGCTGCTCTTTACCCTGTGGAGAAAGAGTATGGCACAATGTTACTCTTTAGAAAGTAAAATCCCCTGTTTGCAAAGATATTGGATTTTGATTTGATTTATCAAGGATTTTAGAGCAATATTTTCATACCAATTCATATCTATTTTTCCCAAATGCAGGGAATGTTTTAAAAACACTGACAGGGCTCTTCTCCAGCTATAGTATGGTATAATATCTGTGGTACTGTAAGATGTGCAGGTATCTGCTTCACATGTGACAGATGTAGTGAGCTCATTGACTTCTAGGGAAAATCATGTAGTTCTTTACAGGGAAACTTTGTGAAAATCTGTGAGAGTTCAAGCTGACTTGACGAGAGTGCATTTTTCTGTCTGGCCAAAGCTACTGAAGGTCTTTACACCAGAATACATTTGCAGAATTTACTGTGATGTGACAAGAATTTAGGGGATCCTGTAGAGGGACATAGATTTTTTGTTGTAATTATTTGATGCAAAACAGGCATTTTGTGTAGTACACATGCAAACAGGAGTACCATGCACAAAAGGTGTCTGCTAACACATGCAAGCTGGTAACACTGTATACCATGTTAAAAGGGGCTTGTTGGCTTTGTGTTATGAACACCTGTGCACTATGACAAGGGTGAAATGGGAAAGCACACATGTATAGCATATTATAATGAAGCACACTCATCTCATTAGCACCAAACCAACACAGAACAGGCCTGTTTTCCCTGTGACAGAAAGTATTAAATGGAAACAGTCATAATAGGCTCAGCAATGGTGTAATTAACCCAAAACTCACAGCACATTATAGTATAAACTCACATAATTAGACAGTGAACACTGTATGCCCAGGCATGAAAGCTTTAGGATTTATCTTTTTCCTTTGGTTGTGGCGCAAGTCGTCATCTACTACTGTTTGTTGCATGATATTTCGTGAAGTTTTCCACTTTGAAACATTAACTGTTGTTGAATAATTCAACAAATTTAAGCACGTTGCTGTTGAAAAGGATCACAGGTTTTAAAAGTTAAAAGAAAAAGAAAGAAACGCATAACAGTGCAGTGCTGTATTCTGTGTGGGAAGAAAATGTGGAGCAATAGATTCTGGATATCCGACAAGTTAAGAAGCCCCAAATTATTTAACATGAAGAGGTTTTCAATACAGATACCTGCTATGCTACAAGTAAACAACAACATAAATTTCAACATTTCTGCAAAGTTACCATTTCAGAAAAATATGTACACCAAAACATGCAAGCTTTGGTAGCTTCCTTATTTATTAAAAATAAAAAAGATCAGAGAAAATAATACATTTTGAGAATGACAGACTTCCAATGTTTTCACATTACATAACATTTTTACATGTAGTTTAAGGCACAACTGGGGCAATATTTACAGGCAGCAGGAAACACTGTGATTGGTTTAGGTGATCTAACTATGGAGGGATCATTCCTCCATTCACACATGGATGAACCCAAAAAAATTCCTCTGAAGTGTATAGGCTAAAATTACAATATGCCACACCAAAAGTCATAAACCATATATTTCCAAATAATCCTGTTCCTGCTATCTTTATATATTATACATAGCAACTCTAAATGAAAAAAAAAAAATATATATATATATATATATATATATATATATAGAATACTTTTATAAGAAGACAAAGTTTTAATCAGAAAAACAAAGGTTGTTCTAAAATAGATATATTTAAATTATAATTCTGCATAACTGAGGCCAAGGGCAATTTAGACAAAATACTTCCTTGTTATTGCTTTGAATACTCGCTTCTGTGCTGCTGAAAGGGTCCAGAGAACTTCATCATTTTCAGCCTGAATTATTTATGGCTGTTTATGAAGCAATTTCTGTGATTGTCCCTCAGCGATTTTATATCAACCATGAACTAGAAAAACAACAGGAAGAATCCCAGAACCAAGGAAGTGTTCAGTAGTCAGACTGAGTGTCAGGACTGTGGCTTCCTAGCCCTGTTTGTTTTTGTTTTCCCCGTCCATGTGCTTTTGTTTTTCCCGTGTTCCTGCCCTGCCCTGCCCTGCTCTCCGCCCTGTCTCCGCCCACCTCGTTACCTGACCAGTCCCACCTGCCTGCCAGCACACCTGTATCCCATCTCCTCATTAGCGTCACCCTATTTAATCCCCGTTTGTTTCTTGTCTCGTCGCGAGTTCATCCCAGTTTTCCCCCTCTGTGTTGTTACGAGCGGTTTTTTTCTGTTCTGCCTGCTTACCTGTTATTCTGATTTTCTGCCTGTTCTTGTGACCTTGCCTTTGGATCTGTTTTTGGTTTTGTTTGCTGTGTCTTTTCTGGATTGTGACCCTTGCCTGCTTTTTGACTCTGATTTCTGGACTGTGTTTTTGGATTCATTAAACTCATTTTTGCACCTGCATTCCTGTCTGCACCCGAGTCCCTGCCTGAGCTGTGACACTGAGATAACAGCCCTTCTATAGACAAAAGTTTTTTATTATATATATAATGTGTGTGTGTGTGTGTGGCTCATACTGGTTTTCCGATGCCCACAAATCACTGAAATGAATTTATAATCATTCTTGCAAAGGTCTTTGGTGTCAGTCCATCGACATTTGCAACATCTGCTTTACACCAGATGGTTTGTGACAGCAAGCTCTGAAATAGCGTAATTCTTCATTGCACTGTAATAAGACTGTTTCTGCAGAAATGTACATGGTACAGCAGACTGAGTGGCAAGATTGTTTCGGGCTTTGAATCGAATGCCTTGCATTTCAAAAAAAAAAAAAGAATAAAAAGTGAAATGTTTATTCAACTGAATGTTCTGAACATTGAGTTACAAAAATACTGCATGTAAAATATCCATTTTATGTTTCCCAGCAGAAGTGTGAAAAATCACAGCTCCAGGGCTTGAGGAGCAATGACTCAGTGCTTTTAGTATGGACAATAGAATTTTCTCAGACACGTGACAGTGACATAATGTCATGAAATGAGACAACAGACTGCACAAAGCACAGCCTCCAGAAGCAGCATACTCTGCTGGGTGAATTCAAAGGAGAGCAGCACTGAAGGTAACACAGGTATGGTGTCCTCCCCTGTGGACACAAGGGAGAATAACATGGCAAGAAATTTGCACGGCCAGAAATAGTTTCAAAGTCAAACCTGACACCATGTCTGCAGGGTTTTTCATACTGCCAAACCTTAAAGCTCGAACATGCTCAATATTTCTCGTGCGCATGGGTTTGGGTTTGTGCAATTTCACACCACCAGCCAAGCAGCACAGTTTTCCTCGGGGGGGAGAGAATGTGTGTATATAAATGAGCAGAGGCCTAGCCTTTTAGAGGCTGCATGTTGCCTTATTTGTGTCCTACATCTACATTTATTCATTTGGCAAACGCTTTTATCATTATGTAATGTGAAACAAAGCGACTTACAAGTGAGGCAAAGTACAACACAAGCTAAAAGCCACAGAAGTTATTAGTTATTAGAAGTGCTGGATGACCAGGTTTCAACAGTTGGCCAGACAAGGTACAAGCTAGCTGGTAGAGACACAAGTGCATTAAACCATTGGTTTGATTTTTTTAAAGGAAAACAAAGTTTAGGACATAAGAAATTGCTTTAGGTTGTAGTGTTCCAGATGATCAGGTGAGCACAGAAGAGATGTGTCTTCGGTTGTTTCTTGAAGATAATGAGGGACGAGGCGGAATGGATGAAGCATGGAAGATCATTCCACCATCGGGGAACAGCCGTGATGTGATGGGACCACCAGACGCCGTAGTGTCTAGTAGTGTCCTGTGGGAAGGGGGGCAGGAAGTGCATGCTGGGTGAGGGTCGTGTCACTCCAGTGTCCCCCTTCTCTTCTGCTCCAGCTCCATCAGTCGGTCCTCGCGACACTGAGCATGCTGGGTCCCCACTCTGTGAGCCGTCTCCGTGGCAGCAATGTCTATATGGGCGTACTTAGTTGAGCCCCCTCCTGATGTGCACAAAAAACTGTAATACTGGTGCATTTAATTCCAGAACACTTTTAATTTTAAAAAGATGGATTTTCATAGTCCTAATTATTGATGCACTTAATTAACTTAAAGCACAGAGTAAAGCACAATGGAGAATTTGAAATTCAAACCAGGGGGACTTTCTAAGCTAACACTTAATCATCTCTCCCATGCTTAATGCCATATGTTTAAATAACGGAGGAACACATAATTAAAAACATGAATCTCTTATTATTGTATAGATTGTGCATTTGTTCCCAAGAGCAAAGAGAGACATTTAAAAAAACATTTCTAACATTATACTAGACCACCCAGTCGCAATGAAGAAAATATCCCAAAGCACTGCATATCACTGCCTCCTGTCAGAGTGAATACAGAGAGGCGTTCTTTATGGCACAAACGTCTCTTTTCAGCAATGCAGAGCTTAACTGTGCTTACGTGGGGAGCAGTATCACTGTCGCCGGGAACTGACACTTCTCACATAAAGCGTTCATTTGCTCCATAATCAGGAAAGTGATGATGTTAATGAGGATTTTCTGCTGATTAAACACTACAATCAAATCCAGATTCCCGATGACACTGGTAATGCGGTGGCTCAGCTGTCCCCCAGCAAGAGGGGGGCAATCAACAAGATAGATTAGAGGAGTTTCTATGGTTACAAATGAATGAAATACAATTACAGGTTCGTCATTTCCCATACCATCTCAGCCTGATCTGAGGCAATAAACCAGTCCACGTGGTGCATTGTGCTTTTTTTGTAACTATGATATCATACACCATTTATGGTTTTATTCTAAAGTATACTCGGGTTCTTGCAGACAATTCTTGTTAGAGGTTTTTAATCATCTACTAAGTTTAATTCTAGATTATGTTCACTGCTATATGCTAACTGTTACATTTTTAAATTGCCCTGCATAAGAGCGCCTGCTGAAGGAAAATAATAATGATAATCGCAGTCATTATCATCATCATCATCATCATCATCATCATCATCATCATCATCACCGCTATCATAATTTTCTCAAACTGCAATATGGTCCTACAATGGGTACATGGGCAAATGATTCAAAACTTTCAGTGAGAGACACACAAAGGCCACACCCAATGAGAGGGCTGAGGTAGAAAAAGCAAGACTAGGTTTTCCAAGAGGCGCTGTTGCTATATCTGTGCAGGTGCATAGTGTTACCTCTGACTCCAGAGCTGGGATCTTGCAGCTCCAGCTCCATGTAGTGGAGCTGTTTGTTGAATGCAGGGCTGACAGGAATATTAACATAAGTTACTCCATCACTGCGAGACTTGTCTGGCACCGTCGCGTCCACTGGGAACACAAACACACCCCCTAACAATCTACAAATAATTAAGACTTGAATGCAGAGTGTTTTTTTTTTTTTTTTGCTTGTAAACCAATTGATCACCAAGCCGAGGCTACCAGACCTGAATGTTTAAAAGCAGCACCAGTGCACTGATGCATTTCCATAATGCTGATTGGAGCTTACGTGATATTGGGAACTTGTAATGTTTCATAACTTGAAAACTTTTAATGTTTTCAACATGAGCAGATCTACTCTCTCACACTATCAGTCTTACACCTGACAGGATTATACAGGAAAACAACTTCTTAATATTCACAGGTATTCAAAAATAAATCACAAAGTGATTATTTATGTATAATTTATTGTTGTATTGTTTGCATTCCCTTAATCTAATTTCTCACCACAACAAATTGATCATGATACTGATCAGACACCTGATGATAGCTATCTTATCTTAAAACAATTCTGGCTAAAGACTTACCCAACTCTCCTAGTGTCCAGTCACATCTCTTTGGCGCATCAACAGAGGAGGCCATATGTTCATAGCTTGCTTTAGGATCTAAAAAGAGACAAAGAAACATTAAGTAAGTTTATATAATCTGCTAAGAACACATATGTTTGACAAAAGTGATCAACACAACATTATTGTTGATTATAAAATAATATCACAGCCAATATCTACCACACAACAATATAAAGGTCACTATTGATACTGTGAACTGCTGAAAATCTTCAAGCCCTCTCAATTAAGAAAAAAAACTATATCTGAAAATAAACATGTAACAATTGCAATTGCAGGACTGCACTGCCTTGCCTTATTTTGTTGTAAGCTCCCTCTGGTGGTTGGTTTTTGACACTGACAAAACCTCACAGCCTCATCTAATACATCTAGACCCTTGGGTGCTTTTAATATGGTAGATCCTGGTAATGGATAAAGACATATTATGAGGAGGACCAAGCCATGGACAGTCTTCCTTGTTTTAAAATTTTAAATGAAACAGACCAGTGGTTTCCAAGATACACAAGAGGACACACAGATATGCATCTAGACAGACATTCTGTGCCAAATGCAGTACAGTCTGAGTATTAGAGCATACACCTTTGGTCCTATCTCTGGTGGTCAGTGCCACCCTTCATGGAGCTTACACAGACCATAGTGGTGCTTTGATTGATCCATTCATCTAACAGGTATGAGCCTGACCAGCCAGCTGCAGGTACCAGTGCAAGGCTTCTTTTGCATTTATTCCTAGTGGATCTGTCCTTTCACATCCTGTTAATGAACTAATACCTAATTCATCAACTGCATTGTGATTGCAGAGCATGGACAAACCAGCCATTTCAGGAGCCCCACAACCATCCCAATGACAGCATTAACGAGGGACACACATATCAGCTGCTGCCACCAATATCCCACACACACAAAGATGTCCCACACTCAGCAGCTTTAACATGGCACATGGCATGCAGCAAAGTAAAGCCTTTCTGGTGCTTTCTGAGCGTGATACCAGCAGACCTCTCCACTCTGCTGACTCACAACATGTGAACCACTCTGGAATCATGGGTAAACACAGCTGGCTATGCTACACTGTGTTTGCATAGAGGGTCAGTGCCTGTCAGTCTGGAGTGATTCAGTCAAGCTTCCAGCTGCACGGTATCCTTTTCCAATACCTGTTTCTCAAGCTCTATTAAACTTTAAAGCTAAGCACGATACTGCCATTAACAGAACTGTGATTTATTTCAGACTTCATAAAATCAATTCCAAAGAATAATACATGGATGATGACCTGAAATTGTTTCCGAAATAAAACAACATATCAACTGATGCCTTTGGCTATAATTCCATGTGATGCATTAGTGTAGGTAATGCAGTGCAACTCTCGAGACTCAGTAAAACAGAATGAGAGGGAATAGCTGCAGTGTGTAAAAAGCAATGGGGTGATGTGACTCAGCGTAGCGTGTCAGCACGTCCCACTCACTGCAGGGACGAACACACTGGGAGCCTACACTCACTAACACTGACGCCAGGAGAGCACCATGAAGAAAGAGAAGGCACACTCAGAGGAAAATCTTTGAAGAATCTGAAGTCTTCCTGTGTTCAGCAGTGGAATTCATTTTCCTGGGGACTGATGACAATGATGTTCTTTATCTGTTGTGGCAACAAAAAAAAAAAAAAAACCTGTCTAAGGGGGAGGGGTGGGTTTCCTGAGTACTTGGCGAAAGCACAGCGCTAGATGTGTGCCCACAGGGCCATGAGCGGCAGACTACAACCCAAGTCTTACCGCTGACTGCGCCATGCTGTCTGTGGGGCTTTAACCCGCCAGACGAGCCTACAGCAGACAGAGCTCCTACAGAGGAGAGAGACGCCAAAGTCACCCTGGACTAAGACGTGCGATTCAATTGGCTGGGACAGGCTCCTCTGGGTGTGACTGCCCAGTATTGCGCCCTTCCATCACCCAGTCTCACGGCTGCGGGAACAAGCTTGACAAACACCTTCGAGCACGGGCGAGACAGAACCCAATAACTGTCCACTCGCTTTACATCTCTGCATCACAAAATCCACTTTACCTGCCATTCGACCTACAGCAAACTCAACCTTTGTTGTGTGGAACACTGCATGCTCCAGCCTGCATACAGTACCAGTCAAAAGTATGGACACACCTGATTAAGATAATGGGAAACATGCATTCAAGGACATTTTTATCTAAAGACTGATGCTTGAAATTTGTTTCTTAGATAAATGTAAATAGTCAAATTGATTCCAATGTACGAATTTCTTTTCAAAAGATTTTACTTTTAAAAAATATTTTTTGGCTACTTTGAAGAATCTAAAATATATGATGGAAGTTTTGATTTGTTTAACACTTTTTTGGTCACTGCATAATTCCATTTGTGCTATATTTTTGATGTCTTTACTATTATTCTAAAATGTGGAAAATAGTAAAAATAAAGAAAATCCCTTCTATGAGTAGGTGTTTCTAAACGTATGTATATAAAATGTAAAAAAGGCTCTGTATTACACAACATTGGTTATAAAAATGAGTGTGTGGGGAGTGTCACAATTTTTCTGCTGGTACGATGATGATCATCCTCTAATAACAAACACAATTTTGGGAAAATATTGTAAGTATGTCCACATAGTTGCCACCAAATGAAGAAGCTACAAATTTTTTCTAAACATGTCAGAGTGAGTTATGGTGGGAAAACTCTGAGGAAATAACAGAGACAGAGCTATTGGTGTTTGGAGCAGCTCAGTGACAGAAAACAAGCTTGCACAGAACACAACGCACAACACTGTGGCCACTTAAGATCTGTCTGTCAGGCCTTCCCCCCTCTGACCCCAGCATCTGTCGTCTGTCCGCCTCCTCAGACAATCACTTGGCCAGTCACTCATGCACACCACAGGGGCAGGAGAAATGACACACACACACAGAGGACAGTCTGGGTGTCATGTGGACAGTGCAACTGCTGTCAATTCAGTCACCAAGGCAACTAAGGCAGAATACGTCGCTGGTCCACAGAAAGTGCTGGTGCATTGGAGGACCAAGGGAAGTGCAAGATGCATGTCTGCAAACACAGCTCACACTAAATTAAAATCAAACAGGGAGCTGGTAACTACCACACTCACAAAATATGGTGCTAATCTAATGCTAATTGAAATTAATAATGAAACAATTGTTAATGGTTTAATGCACTTGTGTTTCTACCAGCTAGCTTGTACCTTGCCTGGCCAACTATTGAAACTTGGTCATGCAGTACTTCTAATATTGTGACTCCGTGTATGGTTTTCGCTTGTGTTGTACTCTGCCTCATTTCTAAGTCGTTTTGGATAAAAGCGTCTGCCAGATGAATAAATGTAACTGTAAATGTTCTTAGTTTCAGTGCCTGCATTAATACGATATAGCAGGCACTGGTGTATAGTTGTATGTACCTTCTGTCTCATGAAAGATCTTCTGTTGTCCACAACTGGCCATCAGCTCGTAGCTGCTTCTGTCTTCCGGCTGAAACATATATTAAGGGGACGATGGAACAGGAGTGTTTGGGTTTGTATGTTTTCATATGACATATCCTCATCAGAGCAGCAGCTTTAGGTGGAAACAGCCTTTACTTAATAACAAATATTTCAAAACATGACCCCCTAAGGGCTCTATTTTCCTTTACTTTCATACATAAAAGCGACACATTTTGGCACATTACAGAGGTCAAAAAACCTAAAGAAACCCAAGACAGAAAATAATACAGATGGAGTCCCTGGCTGCTAGTTCTCTTTCTGAGTTTTTTTTCTTCTTCACTGTTTTTTAGAACTTTTCTAAATAGCCCTACTGTACATTGTTAGTGTCTCTCGTCCTTTTGCAAGCTGGCCTTTCTGTGCCCAGTGAAAACAAGGTGATACAGAAGTACTGTGGAAGCTGTGTACTGTGGCCTCATTATTTTTGATGCAGAAACAGCCAGAATATACGGTAAAGCATTATACAGTCCGCTCTGCCTACGGCCGTGGACTGCACCTTTTCAAAGTGTTGCCCTGAAAACTCAGTCTGTCACCACAAAGAGGAAGTGTTTTTTTTTTTTCTTAGGGATTATAAGACTAATTTGTGGCCTTTTTATTGCAGACGCTTTCATTTGCCACAAAGATGTCTGGCTATGAGGGATTGTTGTATCAACAGAGCAGTTAAAGTTCTTGATTGCGCTGCTAATAACACCAGGATTAAGTCACACACTTTGGTCGTACCTCTGATGTCTTCTCCACCCCCGGCCCTTCCATGATTTCATAGCCCACATCAGCTTTATGCCTCTCCCTCCTCTTTGGTTTCATGTCTGAAGACACAAGAAAAGCAGACACTTGAAATATTCTCTGCAGTCTAAAATGAGAACACATTTGGTCTGCAAAATATCATAAAGATGTGTTTTACTGTGTTTTTCGAAACAGTGACTTCACCAGCTATGACGGCAGCATAACTACAGCATATATCCCGTCTGATCCAAAGACATTTAGAGTTCTGGAAGATCACAGGAGGAAATTTTCATCACCATGAGTTCAATGAGTTTTCATCATCTAACACAACCACAAAACATGTAAATGCATCCCAGACAGTGATTGTGTTGTAACTTTCATGCAATTCCATGTGAGGATAAGTGTTGTATTTTTACGGAGCAAAGTCAAAGTGTGCTTGGATTACAGGGCCAAAGAACCACATTGCCCTAATAACACCACACATAAACAAATTGCACAACTACAATGAGACAATGCTGAGATGATTTATGACCTAAATGTGGACCTGTTTCATCTAGACTGAAATACTGACATTGCATGTGTTCTGAGGCAACAAAATGTGATTCACAAAATCAATACAACATAGCAAGAACACAAACAGGCTTGAAAATGTGGATGTCAAAGAAATAGAGTCAAGACAGAGAGACAGATTGTTTTATTAAAGTCAATGGCAAGAACAGAGAGGCAGGACATTTCAGAAGGGAAACAAACAGATTTGAGGATGAGAGAAGTTGAGGAGGAGGAGAGGGGCGGGAAGCACTGGAATAAATCTCTTATCTCCTTCATGTAGCCACAACCAATAACCTTCTCTGCCCCTCACCTCACCTGAACCCCTATCAGGTACACCCCTGTCTGGAGGACAATGCATTGGTGGGACATCCCATTCTAGCTTTACTCCACTTATGGAGACTGTCCTTGTAACTACTCAGGACATCCAACAGGGGGCTGTTGAGTATGCTTTTGGTGGGGTATCCTCTGTGGCTGACTGGCTTTTTCCATGCCCTTTACACACGGCGCAGCTTTCATATGTTAGTATTACCTTGCCCTTCAGAGAGACCAACAGTCCACACCCACAATGGTAGGATGATGCTATGGGTTCATAAAGGTTATGTCCATTAGATTTACTGCATGCATGCTGCTTTTGCAGTAATGGCTGTACAAGCCAGATAAATGACTTATACAGCTTTGTTTCCTCTTATGGTGTTTCCCCTGTAGTGGACCTCTCTCCCTACGCAACTATAATGTCTTTCAACTTAGTTCCACATGGTTGTGAGCGACCATTGCTGTATTAGCAGACATGTGTGTCTGGTATCCTTGGTATTCTTCAGGGCTTGACAGTAATTTTTATCAGAAGTTCTCTTAATGTGGGTCCATACAGGCACTGATGACCTCTCATACTTGCTGTTTTAACATCTAAAACTCTGAGGCGCCCCACAAAATAGTACTTTCCAAAGATTCTGTCTGCAGTGCTAGGCATAGATCCCATTATAGAATAATGTATATGGATTTCACTACATTTACAACAATTTATCAAAAAACATTGAAGAAATAATGTTTTTAAATTTAAATTTCCAGTTTGCTAAATCTCTTTTCCTATTGAACAAATTATTTTCAGATTTTAAAGGTACATTCTAATGATGCATTTCATCACTATTTGGTTTTATGTTTGAATGAGATACTATAGCACCGCCATAATTTCTGAGATTTATCTTGTATATTAACTCCAGGGAGGAAAGAGAAAGAAAATTACAGTACATCTGACACAGACAATATAAATGACAAGGATGCCCATGCCTGCTCCACAACCCTATAATCTAGTTTCAAGAGCACTATGTGCATGGCAGAGCACCTATGAAAAAAAAAAATTACAAAGTAAAAGCCATGCTTAAAAAAGGACAGAAATGCAGCTGTACAGTATATGTGTTCTGTGCAGAAACATAACTGAGTTCCCTATCTGTAATGAAGAACAATGAAGCCCACAGCAGAGTTCCCATTAGAGATGCAGTGCAGTGGCAGCGATACAATCGGAGCTGAAAATAGCACATATCCTGTGCTCACTGACACTCACCTGGTATAGCTGGCATGGGTGAGAATCCAGAATGCCACAGTGATGTTCCCTACACCACAGACAAAAGGACAGAAGGACATTTCAGTCATGTTCCACCACAGCAAATAATGATAATAATAATACTTTGTTCTGTAGTCCACACAGAACCAGCGTTCTCAGCCCACAGTCCCATGATCATGCCCTACGTGGCAGAACTCTAAGATTAAATACTTTTCAAAACTCCTTACATATACACAACTTTAAAAGTCATATACATTTTACAAACCTGTAATACTTTACATAAAATGAGCCAATTTCAAATCCCCAGTTTATTAAAATAATGGTTTGTTTCAAGTCTTTTCTCTAAGGTGTCCCCAGCTGATGGACAGATGTCTGTAACATTTTCACGAAGCACCTATAACATTGTGGCCATATACCATATTAGGCCACACAAATATTGTGAGAACCGTTTCTGTTAAATGGACCAGAACGGTGTGAGAAATCATTGTGTAATTTTTAACTGTTTCAAACTTTGCAGAGAAGTTTTTAGTTTGCCATTCAGAGGTCTATCTATGTTTGTTATATTTAAGAAATACTTTTTCTCTATAGCGTTTCAACATTCGGCTGAAATTCTCTGGTGCTGCAAGGGGAGGGATGGATATGAATATTGAACATACAAGGTTAAAGATGTACTCCTACAGGACGACTGAAGCCAGCGCACTAAGGCTTCAGGTGGGCGTTTGTGGGAAGTAATGTAGTAAGGCTCACTCACCATGACTCTTCAGTGGGACTATATTTCAAAATGAAATAGCTTTCTGCAGCAAACGGGCTGTGCATAAAGTGAAATGAGCTCGTGGATATTCTGTTAATTTAGTAGGATGCTATAACTCTGTTTCATAACATTGGAATGAATTTGTTTTAGTTCGTCACTGGAAGCAAGTGCTGTAGCAAAACCTGCCCTCAAACTACTGTACTGAGTGTTTCAATGCATAAATTCTTATGTAAGTCATATGAACCCTCAGTGGTCTAGGGTTGTATCTAAGCCCCTCCCACTCTGTCCTCTCATTTCATGGCACACCTGGGAGTGAAAAGTATGACTTATCATGAAGTTTAAGAACACATAATTGGTCACAATTATCAAGGCTGTCCCGTCGTCAAACTGTGGATTTGACAGAAAACATCATTAATTACAAGCCTTAGAGAAATGGTTGGATTTACTGCCACACTTCCCACACATTTCTGCCACAGCTTTGCTGCGATGTCATGCTAGAACTTGACTGCAGACATCCTACATATGGCATTAAGGCATAGATAAACACTGATCTATCAGTTCAAAACAACTTAATGAGAATTAAAAGGAAAGTATGTATTGCTTCATGGTTGACCATGCAGAGATATTATACACGATGTATATGTTATTCTGTAAAAGTTAAACCTCCTATTCTGTATGTGTATGCCTGTGTAATTAGGTGTTCCAGGTTTAATGCATGTGGAAGAATTCCAGAAAAGTGGGTCCCACTAACACTGTACAAAAATCAGGAGTTGGGATGGAAACAGCCGATTAAAGAATAGAGTGCTTTAAGTTCAACCACCCAATTAAACAAAACAATCAGTACTTCAACATTCATACAGCTTGTCCCTTAACAAGCAACCTTTTAAATTTCATCTCCAATTAAGAATCATTCACTCCAGAAATCAGCCAGATTAGTGTCATTAATGGCTCGCAGTATAAGGCCTGTGAGTCAGAAAGAAGACCTATGACTTGCACAGGCAAACTGAGAGAAACCTTGAGAAAAAAAAGGTTACCTGAAAGTTCAAAGCTGCTCTTTAAAACTGAAAGGTCTGGAACTGAAAGCTGAACTGGCCATTAGATGCGGATTACGAGCAGATAAAACACAAGCAAATGCCAAATTAAGATAGACAGTGACATTACGGCACCATGGGAAATTAATGAAGACGCTCCTCAGCGCATTAACAAGGAGATGAAACACAATCCAGGGCCACATCCATCTCTGAGACATGCTAGAATTTAATGACAATCCTGGCTGTAATTGGTTGAAAAGTGTCCGATGTTCACACTTTGGCGGGATCGGCTTATAATTGTGCAATGTTCCAACACCCAAGGCTGTGAACATTTACACAAAGCACTTATCACACAGAGACCACAGATGGTGCACAGATGACCAGTTCCTGATGGTGCAAGCTGCTAAAAAGGCCCATAAGCTCAGAACACTGCAATAGACTGCTTTCTGTGAGACAAAGACATAACTTTCTCACGGGGGAACTGTTTTACAGGGAGTAAACTATAGGAATTAGTACAATAGTTTAATTCTGATCAAGGCAGCTCCACATGCACAACGTATGCCAAAACTTTAATTCTAGACTACTGATTTCATTTCAGATCTGGCATGGTAAAATGCATCACCCTGCCCAAAGCTTTTAAAATCACTATCCAAAATTGCTTTTACCCCAGCTGTGATTCCCATCAGAATAAAAACAAAGAGACAAAGGCCTTGGAAAGTAAAACATTTATAAAAACTAAATACGGTGAAGCTTAAATTATTAAAAAATTAATAAGAACTGGTGATCAAAAGATAACTGTCAGATCTCAAGCAGTCACTTTTTTTAATTGATGAAAGACAGCATCATCAAAAGAGACATATATACCATTCTGTGATGCAGTGGGTCTTTCTGATTAACAAATTAAGCTTATGGATTCTTGCACAACTTAATACTTAATTGTCTTGACTGGATTTAAAAGGCATTTTTGTATTTAATTCGGTAACAACTATGAGAGCTTCCTCAATGAAATAACTGGGGGTACCTTCAATCCTCCACAGATGGGGCAGGATGGAAACAGGGATCTAGAAATTCCAGGGTGGGGGCTGCAGATTTCACAGGGGGGAGTGGAAGCCTCAGATGAGGGCAGACTTTCACTGTTCTTGGACTTCAGCACCTGTCCCTTTTTCTGTGAAGCCGATACTGTCGAAATGGGGTTAGCACAAACCTCGCCCTGCTCTTTGCTGTCCCCATCTGGCTCAGGAATGAAAGGCAAGCATGTCGTCTGGTCATTTGACAGAATGGGAGTGGGGGCCTTGGGGATTCCTTGGGGTAGGGTCCTGGGCCTGTCATACAGGTGCCTGAGAGAGTATGGAAGCTGATATTCTGACTCCAGGTCCTGAGCGGGTTCACTGAGCTGGCAGGAACAGGGACTCTGATCCGGCGCAAAGTTCACCGGCAGGCTGAGCAGGGAACCAAGTTCATCCCCCTGGCAGATGTCCAGGCTCACAGCGTACGAGGAGAAGCTTCCGGAATAGGACGAGTGGCTCCCCGTCGCGATGCCGCTGTCCGAGGAGCTCTGGCGCCCGATTTCACGCAGGGTCCTGGAGCAGGGGGGCTTGGGCGGTGGCCGAGGCCCGCCCGCAATGCCGGCGCTCTGCTTCGCCTCAACATGCTGAGCGCCTTTAGCCGCCGACGCGCTCGGTGGCTCCACCAGGCCAGGACCCGTCCCTGGCTCCATCCACACAGCCAGGCGGCTGCCCATGCCGGTGTCTGAGTGGCTGTCAGAGGTGTCAGAGGAGCTGGAGATGCTCCTGTCATCTCCTGCTGCAGAGACGCTGTAGCTGGAGGCTGTCAACAGCAGTGCCATTACATTAATACAGCAACACACTATTGTGTCAAACAGCAAAAAAAGGTTTAATTTTTGGTGTTAGTTTGAAAGCTGTTAATTGTGCTGTAACTTAGGGGTTTAGCTGTAATGGTGGCTGCTGTACCTGTGCTGCTCTGCTGACTGCTTTGGGAGAGCAGACTGAGACGTTTCTCCAGTTCGTTGGCTTCATGGTTCACCTGCTCCTCCAGGCGGGCTGGGTTGGCATTCAGATCTGCGTTGGAAAATAAAAACACTGGATTTCGTGAAACTTTAACAAAAGAACAATGTGAGATTACTTTCTATAGACATCAAGCTGGATTTAGGTTATGGCCTGACTCTATTGCCTTGTCAAAGGGTAATTTAAATTTTTCTGTTGTTCTCATCATTTATCGTTGACAAATGGTGAGAATACACACAAACACGAGTGCACGCGCACACACACACACACACACACACACACACACACACACACACACACACACACACACACACACACACACACACATACACATGCACACAGCAAAGCTAAGCTATTAGAAAGGTTTCCACTAGCTGACTGGTTGAGAAACAACCTGAGCTTAATATGGATCACACTTGGAAGTGGCATGGTATCCATCCATTTCCCCCAGTTCATTACCGTCACAATGCACAGCTACATTTCGGTGGTGATATGACACAGAGCCAACTTATAAAAATCTACAGACAACAAATTTCATATAGAAAATCGTGGCACTGTGGATATAGCTCACTTTAAACCCATTACTCCTGAGGTAATAACGACTATCTGGATTTTATAGGTATCTGTTTTGACATGAGCACTACATCAGGAGGATAAACTGCTGCAGAGGGAACATTGTGTCATTACACTTTCCTGAAACAATGTGCGGCGTGTGTGTGTGTGTGTGTGTGTGTGTGTGCGCACACTTGTAATTGTGTGTGTGTGTGTGTGTGTGTGTGTGTGTGTGTGTGTGTGTGTGTGTGGAGGGGGGAGGTCGTTCCTAACAAACAGCAGACCTACAGTTCTCAGAAATGATAACCAGGCAGTGTGTCACAGGGTAACAACTGACTGCATTAGTTCAGTACTGTGTCGCTTTATTTCTCACCTTGCCAAAAGGTCACAGCAGAATGTTACCAAGAGCAGATGTGTTACTTGGGGATCTTATTAAGCTTTTGAAAACCTCTTTATAGTGAGTATGAGGATTATGGAGTGTTTAAAGGTTAGAAGTGGAACCATGTGAAGCTTGGTTGGGGTGATTTTCTGCTTCACATGAGGGCATTGAGGATGCTTTTATCTGCTTTGACCCTGTTGAATCAAATTAGACTTGAAATTCTTCAACTGTAAACTGTAGCCAAAGAATGGCTTGCCAAGTATTTAAAGAGATCTATCACACACAAAACTAGTTATACAAAGATAGGTTGACTTACACACCCCCTTCAAATGTAAAATGTGTACAGAGGAAGTAAATTCAATTACCAATGAAGAAAAGCTTGAATTGTATGGAATTAAAATGGTATGGTAAAATTGTCAATAAATCAAAATAGGTTGCAATAAACTTAAATTGAATCATCAGAACCCTTAGCCATTACTAATCTATTTAATAACTACTTTGTAAATATTGTTCCCTCATAAATCATCAAAAAACTCTTGCAAATTTGGGCCCCAGTGCACTTTTAGGAAGTCTGATGAGGTTAAAAAAGTAGAGCTTATTGATGAAAAACATGACGGACCTCAAATCAAATCAATCATCCCTGAATATAACACCAGTATGAACTCAAAGCAGACATGCTCTCAATAAACTTACTCAAATCGTATATACACAATATAAGCCATTACCATCACACCAACCAAACAAATGCTGTTTTAGCTACAGTGGATTGACAGAGAGGTACAGACGTACAGTTAAGAGTGTATTAAGGACAGGGTTAACCGGAATGCCCTTATGAGTTTACACACATTCTCTGAGTGATTAGCAGTGTTTTCGGCTCTGCCTCGACTGCTGAGATTTGACACTCTAGCTACCCCCTCTGACATCTTTTCGGCTATTTATTCTGCCTTGGGGTTTAATAATAGAAAATGACCTAAACTCCTGATTGGATGAGTGGCTGTGTGAAAACAGCAATACCAAGCGCTCACAGCTGTTATCTCCCTCTTTCCCCCTGGATTAGACATTAAAGTGGGCTGCTTCTGCCATTTTTAGCAAATACCAGTGCCCCGCTGATCAAATAGTGTTTTGTGGTTTTTTTCCCCCCTTTCATTTCGTGATTCACCATGTCATAATTTAAGTTCACCGGTGACGAGAATGCTCTATATGTTTCCCACCTCAGTAGTTGGATGATGTTATGAAGCCATCCTAATTAAGAGCCTTCCTCAAGGGTGTAACAGCAGTGTCCCACATGGGTGTCAAACCTGCAACCTTATGGTTACAGTGTTAGCAGCATATAACACTGCTACTTAGAAATGTGATGACATTTCATACACACTGTTTGTCACTCAGCGAGACTGTAGTAACTCAAAAATGAAAAATGAATGCTGCACAGCAATAAACCTGAATCAAAAGCCAGGTCTGATGGTACCCTATGTTTAGAGACCCAGTTTTCACATCTGTTTTGTTGCAATTTGAATCAACAACATAATTCCGATTGTTCAAAAAGAAAGGAAAAATTTATACTACTACTGAAACATATTCACATGGTAGGACTATTTGATAACTCTCCAAAATTACTTAAGTGATCCATTTCGACACACAAAGTAAAACTTGAACTTGAATCTGTTTTAAAACAGAGAAGACCAATTTTATATAAGGATGAAAACTGAACTCTTTGTGATAAATGTGTATCATAAGGTACAGCTTTCAAAAGAACAAGACGTCCACAGTTGTTACATATCTTAAAAACTCTGTATTTCATTGCTGGCACTGTGATTTTGACTAAAGAAAAACACTTTTTGGTGAAAATAGGCCTAGCGGAACAAGAAAAAGAACATTTAGAGCATATACGACCTTTATAACACACAAAACACGGAAAGTACGCAGAAGCACAGAAAAAAAAAATCATGGAGGCTCATTAAAATCAGACTTAGTCTTGATCTGTGACCCACTGTTTTTTAGAACAGCAAGTCTTTCTGGCAGTTCTACTTTTTTCATCAAATGAGCTCAAAACATATTTCACAAACATCAAGTGTCTTGTTCTCCCAGATTTCCTCTTCATCTAATGTCTAAAAAAATGCCAATTAAATGAAAAGTTTTTAAAAAAATATGGCACAGAGTCCTCTGACACTGCACAGAATACCAATGTGGCCAGGCTGTTTATTCATCCACTCTAGATTAGCTATGCAGTATCTTCAGTGTCAGGATTTTGGCTGCTCTTTAGTGTCTGCCTTCCAGGTTCTAGTTTCCCAAGAGTTCAACATCCAGGAACACTTCAAATGAGTTAGCAACTTTCAATCTACAGTAACCCCCCTGAAAACTCCTCCCTCCATGTTTAAACTTCTAAGACACATGATGCAGCGAGGTAATGTCTAATACAAGAATGTTCACAGAAACAATTTCGCTCCATTATGTGCTGTCTACTGATAATTATAACACTTCTACCACGTACTGTGGGTTAGTTAAAGGCTGTAAACCACGTAAACTACAGTATATGCATAACATAATTAGATTTAATAAAGGGGCACTATTCACCTCAGTCTTTCAGATAACTTACTTCAATGGTGTTGAAACCTCACAGGAGATACATGTTTATAAAAAGACATTAAAATACACCACTACAATGTTGTACTGCTGTTGTTAGAATTCCAAAAGTTACCCTTATTTAAAGTTCAGCTTGCCAAAAATCAATAGCGTTTCCTGAACTCCCAGTGCACACATTCTAATGTAATGCACCTGGGGAATCGAAAAAGTGGTGCTCTACAAGGACACCAGATCCACGCCTCTCTGCTAAGCGAAGCCCTTTTTCCCCCTTCACACCGTAATCCATGTCACATCATGTGAGGCTTTCTGAGAAATGCCAATTAGGCAACAATACCCAATACCCAGGGGAGTTGAGTGGAGTGACTGGGGGGGGGGGAAATGGGGGGATTGGCTCTGGCTGGACAGAAATTTAGAGCCTGCTAAGCACCCCAAACACATGAGTCACATTCCCTTATGAAACACAAGCTCGTCCACATGATTCTGTAAGTGGGGATACAGACATCTTTATTATTCATTTAACTGTACCCGCCAACACTGTTAGCCAATGTGTTTGGTATAATGAGGGGGTTGGGGCTGATTGTGAAGATGAGTTCTACATGAGTGGGATGATAACGCTGTAGGTTTTCTTTTACTCATCAGTGATGTCATCACAGGAGAATAGAACTAACAAGACAACATTCTTTCCTCGTCCCCAGCCCCCACTGGAAAATGTACAGCAAGAAGTCACTTCAAAGGTCATGGTATCAGAATATCTATTTCCACACAAGACTGAAACTGTTTCTGATGGATTAAACTGCTTTAGAAAGAATCTCAGGTCTTAACTAAACCATGTGCACTGGATCTGTTCCAAATATTAGCATTGCAATGGAAACAGTTCAGAACCCATCACACTTCATATACATACCATATTTTGTTGTTTTAGTAATAGATAATAGATACATAGTACACAAATCTATCAAAAAAGTACAAATTAAAACTTTGGTTTAAAACAAATACTGATTGTTGTATACTGTAAGATATGTAAATGCCATGAAAGGCTTTACCTCATGACATTAAAAAAGTCTCTCATCACTGTGCATCTTGTGTGTGGATCAAGGGGTCCAAATGACAGGAAAACTTCATTAATTTAGTGGAGCAAGACAGTAGAGTGACACCCCAGAATGAGGACAACTTTGCACTTTTGCCCTTGTGCTGCCTTGGCTGTAACTCTCAGAGTAGTGAGTGCTAGACGTGGTAGCTTTCAGTCTGACACCGACACTCTAGACTTCCTATATTAACCTGGCAGGGCTGGCCGCAGTCCAAAGGGGCCTCTGGTAGGGGACATTCCCCGAACGATGCAGTCAAACAGAAAACTGATTTGCTCCCCCTCCACACAGGACAGAAAGAAAACACCAGCCCCTGCAAGAGAAGAGAAGAAGAAGAAGAAAACAGAAATAGTCCATCATGTATTTTTTCATCAGGCTGTTCATGGAAAATGAATGGCTGGTCAGTTTTGCTGCTGCCCAGTGCAACAAACAGAGAGGCAACTTTCACACAAGAGAGAGAATTTTATCAAAGAAGATAAACTAGCAAAACATCTTAAGCTTTCTCTTCTTTTGAAGGCAAGTGAAAACACTAACAGGTCTGAACACATTAAACCATTACATTTCTGCTTAGGCAAAATGACTATAATATAATCTGAAGAGCTGAACACTTGTTTAGACACAAAGTAATGTTTCATCACAATCTGGGCTGTAGCCATATCTGCCACTTCACCACAGTTTCCCAGCCTACAAAAAAAACAATGGCAAACCAACAAACACCACAAGCTGCAATGTCAGTGCACCTCCCATGAGTTTGTGTGGATCCACCCTTCCTTTACCCCTCAAGCATTTCTTGAGAAATACAAGCCTTGTACCATACCTTGTATGGAATTCACAGCAAAACCCCTTACTGTACATTCTGTGATATTTTTCTATTTCTTAATACAAGATGATGCCAAAATATGACTTACACTGTATAACAGCACTGTTTTAAGCCAATATGGGCCCACTGCCTTCCTTTAAATTTGAAAGAATAATACTTGGTTTATCTCACATAGATAAATGTGACTTCGAATGATCAAGGCCATTCTAAGCCATATTTTAGGGGGAGGGTAGGATTGTTATATTTTGTTCTTGAACAAGCCATTATAATATTTCACCAAGCAAGTATGGACATACCAACATAGACCCAACAGAGCTGTTTAACATTTCAAAGATAAAGAAATTGTGCACAAAGAATTTCAACTTCAAGCCTACTTGTAAGGAATAGCAGACACAAAATGAATCAGTTAGTGAATCATTTACCACAGATTGATGCCTTTGTTTATCTGACAAAGCACAACACACTCAAATGGACTCAGAATCACAAACATATTTGATTGCAAGTAGTAATTTGGAATTGTATTCCATTATCTTAATAATGATACTGAACAAACAATATCAAACAAGCGTAAGAGTAGAAGATTACATCTGCTAACATGGAACAGCAATTAAGAGGAAAAGCAATCACAACAGCTCATATTAAAAATCAAAGTGAGGCATATCAAATGGCAGTCAAATCACAATTGTATTGTTATGTGTCAACTGCATATATTAAATAAGGAAACAGACTGGGGAATTTTAGAGGAAAGGGAAATAAACTCCTTACATTCCTTATGTCTTTGCATCCTTATGTTTTATACAGAGGTCCATCTGCAATGAGAGTATTACCTTAGTGTACACGATACAGTAATATGAAATTTGCCGTGGATGGAATTTGCTTTTTCAAAAATTATTATTAATGCCAGTAAAATAAAATAATTCTGAATATATCTTCCTTGAAATAATGTCACTTTTGTATTTTACTGTTATTGTTCCAGTAAAAATGCAGAATCTTATCTAGTCTAACTGCAAAAGTCAAACTAGCAAACTGAACTAGCAAATAATCAGCTAGGGGATGAAGACAAAATGTATCTGTCCCTTAAGCAACACAAGTTGAGATCCAGGAGCAACTCCAATATTTTTTTATTGTTACACCTCTCCAAAGCCACAGAGGAACAGCCTTATCTTTTTATAGTACTGCTCTTGGGTGTCACATGCATGCATGTGCGGTTCCATATTGACCCTATATATTTATATTCATGGTAGGATCGCTTGATGTATGGTCCGGCTGGGGCACAGCAGTCCAGCTCTTCTCAAGCCTCTTACACCATTGGCACTGGGGGCGATAAACACAAGCAGTCGTTTGCTCTCTGTGTTCATCTGCCCCAGAGGATGAAATTGAATACACATATGCCCATCATTAATGATGTCCCTCACATATTCCAGCTGCTAAGTACCTAGCTGTTAAGATACGATGATCAGACCGGATAGATCAGACCAAACAAATCTATCACAAACACACATTTTCCACAACAAGCCCGTCATGCTTATCCAGTTTTTAGTCTGCAATGTAAGGGAAAATATTGTTTGTTCCACTACTTCAGCTGAGGCAGATTTGACAGGACATCTGCTGTTGCTGGCATTCAGAGGGTACATGGGATGAGGTGACTGTACACGTTCAAAAGCATGTACGCTCGGGGAAGAGGCAACCTGATCTCATGAGAGCAAGCTACTCCCTTGTCTGTGAAATGAGCTCAGAAGCATGGGCTCACAAACGTCCACAGGCAGCACAGAAAAGCAGTGATGTTCAAACCTGCTCACATGCAGGTTCTCACAAATGTCTTTTAGCAGCTCGCCATGCCTTACTCTCTGCTCCAATGGAGCCCCAGCCCCCTCCACTCTGCACTCATTCCTACAATGCCTCTGTGATATTGCTGCAACTGTGAAAATATGCAAATTCACTGGAAGGACCAATGGCTTGCCTAATGAGATTTGCAAGGACAAAACCTGTTGCAGCAAGCATACAGGAACTCATGACAGTATTTTTTGTTCTTTCATATGAAGCTCTGTCCTGTATAGAGAAACATAATACACTGTGTTAAATAAGTGTGTTTTGCAAACATATGTGTTGCTTCTTTCATCCTATTTGTATGCTATTGTGGCTTTTTTGGTGGCCTATGCACTCTTCTCTTTGTTCACCAATAACAGCAAGCAGTTAATATCATTAATTAATGTGCTCTGCTGAATTATGAAAATTAACACTCAAGAACTTCAGCTCTTAAATATCAACTCAAGTAGTGACATTTTTGTCACCTATCAAGACTATATTATTACCATACAAATGAGAATCAAGAACCTGCAAGCATTTCCTTGTCTGTTCAGCTATACCCCAAACTGACTAGAGGCACTTTGTATGTGACTCTGTATAAGAGCGTCCCCAAAACAGCAATAGCATACAGATGTTGAGAAGCTGCCCAACACTTCTCACACAAATGAGCAGAAAGGAGCAAAGGTTAAACAAAACAGGCCACTAATTCATTTAAAAACCCAACAAACAAAGAAACCAGCCTAAGCAAAAAGACAGCAGGAAAAATTAGCCTCCCTTATGCTCCACCCACAAACCTGCATTTAGCAGGCTTTTAATTAAGCAGGTGTGACTCATTAACCAATGGGCTGGCTTCAGGCACACAAGCAATTACATGGACAAACACTTACATAATCAACAGTTAACAGGTTTTGGATGCAATTGTTACAATAAGATCTCTTATTGGTCACCTTGAAATGTATTTGACAAAGGGCCGTTGAACATTTAACAAACGATCAACGCAAACAATTAACATTCAGTTTCTAGGGGGAGGTGAAGGCTCTCCTTCACAACTGATAATGAAATGTAAAAGAGACGGACAGCTTCCCAACCACAACCGCTCTAAAATCACCAATGGCGATCACATCTTCTTGCGCTCGCGATCAACAGCGGAACAAACGCATTTCTCCACACTGTACTGCGGGCACTACCATGCCGCCGGGGCTGAGAGACCACCCGCGCTGCAACTGCCACCTCCACGTTCCACGTACGCTGCGGGATCGCGAGAGGGCACAGAGCGCTGGTCAGCGGTGTCCACTCGGGTGTCCTCATCACTCGGTAAAGCAGCATGACTCATAGCTTAACCCCCACGATGAGGAGTTCCTGGTGCTGGCAAGGGCAGCCCCATGCTGTCTGTCACACAACCACAGTTCTGTAGCCGCGAGCGCCCGAGGGCAGAACAGTTTTGTGAAGACCTACGGACTTGACCGTGATCCAAGCAGTTCGATGAATTAACGCCACTATTGCCGAAATATGACCACGCTGACGGTCCGTAAGTCACGGAAGCTTTCTTAATGCTACTCGGGGGGCTACTGCAGACTTCTCCACGATATACATCTATCACAACAGGACATGGGATTGCTGTGCTCCCTTGGCCCTCTTGAATCGCTGAGTAAATGTCGATATTTTGTTATTTAACAATGCCTGTCCCAACATTAATGCCATTTTAGCATTGACCTTCTGTAGTTTAGTGAGGGGGCACTGACCCTGTGTAGGATAGTGATACATGCTAGCTGGAAGCTGCTCATCTGTGGTTCCATGTGCATGACACTTCTCAGTCATCACTTTGTATGCACACCACACACACACATTCAACAACACCCCACCCCTACCTTTTCACTGACTTTAAAAGTCTACTTTTACTTTTACTTCGAAGCAACTGCCGTAGATGCAGTAATTATCTGATATTTTAATTGAAACAGTCACTGTTTTTAAAAGAAAGTACATATGAGTCCTGGATTTTGGCAAAATAGATTATTCCTTTTTCCAAGAAGACTTGGAAGTGTTAAACAGCTGAAGTTCATAGCTTATAGACACAAAATAGTTATTGATCACACACTGCATCAATATTATTGGATATATAGTATGGTGGATATGACTTTACTTGCTGTGCACTGAATATGTCACTTATGTAAGAAGTTAGAGTAGACAAAAAAAATTCTGTTCTGTTAACTCATGGTTAGAATGTTCCTCATATTTGCCAAGTATATTTCTTAATTATGCAATGCCATCCTCTGGGTCTAATAGTTATTTCTGTAAATCAGTGTTTCTCTGTAATTACATATGGTTTTCAAGAGGGATTAAGGGATTGTGTGGAATTATATTTATCATAACATAATACAGTAATCAGTTCTGGCTGTCAATCACTGAGCAAAAAATTTTCAAGAATGTGGAAAATGAGCACCAGTATTAAAAATGGCAGCAATATTAACACTGCTATTGTTCCTATTTCCCCTAAATGACATATACCAGTGTCACTATAGTCAGATATTTATATAACCATTGGCATTCATACTCAAATCTTCATTGTGAAGTGAAAAATACAAAATCTAGGCCAAACCACACAATCCTGATAATCACAAAATTAAAAAAAAAATGTGGAAAAGGGGTTAAATTTCTCATTAGCATATAAGATGTTGTTGGTTCCATATTTTCATTTAGGCCTTTCATATTACATTTTCATGTGTATGGCTGTTCCTTATTATGAATAAAACAACTTTGCACACCTGCTCCATGAAAAGTTTGTTTGAAAAGCAGTTGTTTTAGAGGATCACTTAATATGCAAGTCTGGAAGAAGTTAGGTAGCCTTAGGTAAGGTGAAATCTATTTAAGACTCGTGTTTTATTTGGATAAATATATTCCAGAAAAGCGTGCCTAAAACTTAGCATCATGCACAAAAGGGAAAACAAAGATATAAATCAACACAAAATGAAGAAACTTCCAGCCGCTCTGTTTGCGGCCTGTGGTTGCAGTCATCTAAGCAGCCCATCAGGCTCTGTTCTCCAGTGCTGCCAGGTGGCAGAAAGCCCTGGGCATGGACCGCAAAGCAAACTCATAAACCTCAGACTACCATCAGAGTGCCTGAACTACAGTGCTGCCAACTCTCCAAGAAAACCTACGGGGAGAATATGTATTTGTATTTGATGATGAATAAACACCAATCTGCTCCTTTATTGCTTCTCCAAACTTCCTTATAAAGCCAAAGGCTTGGCAGCATATGTGTCTATCAATGCATGTCAAAGAAAAAAAAAAAAGTGACAAAAATTGATTGTTTCAACTTTTTTCCAGTTTTGCTAGAGCTGTTTTGCTTTAACATTACAGTTTTAAATTACTCTAAAGAAAATAATGTTTGGTATCCTGGGGGTCCTGACTGAGGACTGATACAAATAACGACAAATTACCTCAATTCTTAAAATAACATTAGAGTATTTAGACATAGCCGTTACTGGCACCACAGATAACTGTACTAGCGGAGTTCAGTAATTACAAGATAGAGCAAGAACAGAAGAGCAGTATCTGCAGAGATAATTTTACACACGTAATAAGAAAGAATATATCCATGAACAGAATTCATTAATGTCTTGCTTATGGCTGAAACAAATTAAATATTCCCATGGGTAAAACAATTTAAATTCCATTAGAGGAGTGCAATCACATCAGTTGACTTTTTCTGCTTTTAATATTCTTTCATTTTAATTAACTTAATGTTAATTAACCAAATGTCCCTACTTTTCACTTATTTACAGCTTCCCTTTGTTTCAGCAAACAGTTTATGTGGTTTTACAGCTGTGATAGCCACTGTGCTCGAATAGTTTGATGGCAACTCATTTCAGCAGACGACAGCCGTCACCAGTTCTGACTGCACAAAGAAAAATGGTTAACTACCCCTTTGCGCAGTGGTATAATTGTTTGCTTCTTCTGCTATGTAATGGACAATATCCTCATAAAACTGTGATTTGTGCGTTTTGGATGGATCACTTAGGAAAAACCTAATTTTCAACCTGGATTGAGCTGGCTAGCCAGTCACATCAAATATAGCTGAATGGGGAGCTGCTACTGCCTGATGGATGTGGAGGGTAAACCAGCCTCTTCTTCAATACTCTCTTAAAAAATATATCTAGTTGACCAATTTAAAACTGAAAAAGAGACTGTGTAATCACAGTTCACTGAATATCTGACTTCAGTTGAGTTCCTCTGTGTAGGTAATGCCTGGAATTGTATGTTAGATGTGTTTGATTGATTCAGTAATAATAGGTCCAGCAAATTGCAGCAATAATTATTCAAAGCATACTGAAATGCAGTTATCAGTATGCAATGTATCTAGTTAGGAACAGAAAAGCTTAAATCATTTGTGCTTTTGACATTTTACATGAACTTCACACCCAACTTTTGCTGTACCAAACAATGTGGATATCAAAGAAATTTAAAACTGTCATTTATTTTCAGTCAACAAACATTGCCACCAGGCTGTAACATGAATACTTGGACTGTCATCACAAATCTATCACAGAGAGAAGTACTTTTAGCTGTAATCTTTCTTCTTCAGATTGAAAGGGACTTTTTACTCTATTCTGGCAACAGGTTCAATATTCTGATCTCATTTCTCCTTAGGTTAGAACTGAATGAACACCACCCAATAAAAGCAACTGGGAAAAGTGTGGGAAACATTTGTCGAAGAGAGCTCACAATGATCAGTTACAGTTTGTCACTGCTGAATTACAACAAAATGGTGAACTCACAGTAGCCACAGCGTGTACCCCCCTCAAAGACAAATCCATTTGGTACAGCTCCATATCTGCGCAGGTCTGGGAGATTCCACTGGCCAAGGATTGTGGGGGGGAAGTCCTTAGCAATCACCAGCAGGTTGTTGCACAGGTGGAGGGTTGCTGGTCCACTCTCCAGCTTGGTGCCTGGCAAAATTCCCACACTAAACCTATGGACTGAGAGGAGGAATAAAAGCAGTACTTTATATAATGCGTATGTAATGCCTTCTCTGAAGATAGTTCCAGCATTTTCTGATGGAAGGAGATTTGATCATGTGGAGAGATGAGATGTGCAGAGATGTTTCATGATATACATATTTTCATATGTCAAGTATGACTTCTACTGTTTACAATTCAATACAACAATGAAATTTTCTGTAAAGGTCATTGATAATTCTAACTGATTTTAATGACATCAGTTTAATTGAATAAATACCATCACAAACGTGAAATGCAGGTAAGGTTTGGTGTGGAAGGTCTATGTTTGTGCACACACATATGCATGTATGTGTGTGTGCACATGCATGTCTGTGTGTGTGTTCTGCTTCTGAAGTCTCACTCCAAATGTACTTCAGAGAGACACAACAAGCTTTTCATTGGATGAGCCAAACTGAGTAAGACCCTGCAAGCTTTAGAAATCTTCTTGTATGATAAAACTTCAGGAATGAGACTGCAAAATGTGCCTAGCGAGGCATGTGACCTGGCCTGCAGAAATGGCATCCATCTGTCACAGGAGGGGTAGTGATTCCTCTGTGCCAGAGCTTTTGTTTTGATTTGTACCACCCCATGTATCATCTCCAAACTGAGTGATGACAAGCATGGGCTGGCGGACCCAGGCAAAGTTTTATTATCATTAACAGCATCAATCTCCCAGACGACAGCAGTCAATGTCTTGTGCCTGCCCATTTGTTTTTCCACTGATTTACACTGGAATGATGTATGTAAAGGTATATTGATCGCCTTCACCTGCAAATCTGCAGTCTGTAGAAATGGAGGTGGGGTCAGGGGAACCACAGTTCTCTGTTGGGATTTCTTACAGGCTCCTGAGTGAATCAGGTAGTTAAAGCCCCTGCTCTGAATACAGACTGAGCTCTATGTCCTGTATTTGAAACCGACTGCGTCATCTGCTGACAATAACCAAGAGCTCATAATGGCAGAATAAACTAGTTTAGTTCTGCGGGGAATAGAGGAGTGTAGGTCGGCCAGAATTTCCAGGATGCACCAGGATGTGTATTGAAGGATTGCATTCACTTTGCCCCGCACTTCTGGTTTCCATGGTGACACAGGCTTAATGTGCAATTGGCAAATTTGGTTAAAAGGGAGGGGCAGCATTAAAGAAGAAAAACAAAGTTCGGAATGAGGGCCTTCTGTGACAGCAGCACAGGCCCCAGGGTTAATCAGTTTGCAGAGGAGAAATCAGAACAACAGAGCAGTCAAGCCCACTCAAGTTTACCTTCCCCTAGGCTGTAGCAGATACGAATATCCCACGCCAACAGGGCCTCCTTGCTGTCAAAGCCAAGCACTACTGCCTGACTCAAGCAGATGATCGCTAGCGTGTAGCTGACTCCCTCATAGGACAGCCCCGGTTCAAGGCCACAGATGTCCTCTAGGGTGATGCTGTTCCTCTCCTTGTGTCCTTTAGTTTTCTCTGATTTGTCTTTGTACACCTGCAGTAAAAGGCAGTCTGAAACAAAGAACAGAGGCTCAGGCATTACCTACCTGAACACACCTGCAGTCTGCATTAAGAAGTGTCTTGAAAATGGATGAAAGTGTCATTTATAGTGGAACCCGATCGCCGCTCTCTGACATTAGCAATTGTGTCCTAATGGCAATGTTACGCTGTGTTCATGTTTAAAAGTTAAATTTATTCTTGTTTGTGTCATTCTGAAACAGCGTCAATTACAATTACAGAAGAACAAACTTCCCCTAATTGCTGTAATTGATGAACTGGTCTTTAACAGCGTGTGCCCGTTTTAGATTTTGCCATCAATCCAATGATCATTATTCTGTCCATTAATATTGTATTAACAATACAATTGTATTGTATTGACACAAGCAAAACTGGAGTCAGCCTTAACTCGTGTGACTTTATTCGGTTGTCAGACCACCATGACAGTGTCTAAGAAACTAACTAAAAAAAACACTCCCCCTAATTCTCACTCACAGCTCACACGCATTGGACATGGACAGCTGGGACAACAGCCACTTCAAACGGCCGAGTGATCCTAGCACACAGCTGAGAACTAATTCACTAAAGAGCACCCAGGTTGATCAGAGACTGCCGAAAACAGAGAGGATGATCCTTCTTAGAGATACAGCCTGCCAACCACTAATTACAAAAACAAAGTATAATTTGTTCATTTGAGCTACAGTTACATAATGACACTGTGAAATTATAAGATAGTGCTCAGTTCCCTAGCAGTAACTTTGCCTTAATGGTAGACCCAATTATACTAAATGGTGTTAGTGCCCATTGCTGTCTGGAGATCTTCCGTGAGCAGAAAAAGTACTGTTAGGGTACTTTTTCAAAGTAATTTTATATAGCATCATAAAATGAACTCACATTAGTGGTAAACGAATAGGCTGTTCAGAGTTTTGCAGTTGTGCAGTTTGACCCACGAAGACTGACTACTGTTTCTCATTTACTCATGTTCCTTTCCTTTGTTTTTTGAACTCAAACGCACCAAACAGGGGTGGCCAAATCCTGAATGAGGCACATGAAATACAACCCTCCAAGAAAAGAAAATCTGGACAATGTCCTCAACAGTCCAGCATGACTTCACAATGAAAAGAAAATACTTGTCTTTATTACAATGTACACTTTAGCTCTGATGTATTTTCTGTGCATGTGGCAAAATCCCTCACATGTGCAACTAGATGAAACTCTATATGTGAATGGTTATTCTTCCATGAAAAAAGTTTCAACCTTGTTTCATTGATAAATAGATAGCAATGTTACCCTGGACCAATGCAAACAAAAATTCCCTGATTGTTCTTGCTGAATTTAATGATTGTACATTGCAAAGGCTAGAACATCTATGTCTATCATTGTTTGTAATTTTACCCAGAGCAACATGACAAATATAGAACTGTTAACAACATACCTGCTACTGGGGATGGCTTTCTGAGCGCAACCCACCTACTCTTCCACTGCAAGGAGATATAAAACAAAATTCAAAAATGTGAAAAAGAAAAAAAAAAGACACCGGCACCTCCCAATAACATTGAATAAAGTTTCAGCAAAAAAAAGATCTGAGAGTCAAAAATTATTTCGATAACCTTTTTCCCATCTCTGAAACAGACTTGTCCCTCCACGACAACCGAGTCCGTCATCTTCAGTCATGGTTCCAAACAGCTGCTCTGCTGACTGTCCTATTCCCTACTGAGGGGTCATTTTCAAAATAGCTTTATATGCTGTCGGCACAGCACGGTGAGACACGGCCTATACCTCGTACACGCTTCCACACGCGGTTCTCTGTTCACTACCCGCAAGCCCAGAATTGATTCAGGGTAATTGCTTTTAAGGTCAGAGAGTGCCAAAAGAAAAGAGAACCATTTGAATGTAATTAATTTGCTACACTGATAGGAAAACCCTCAGGGGAAGAACAAAACAAACAAGAAAAGAACCTCTTTAAGTCCAAGTATATGTATGATAGTGTATGCTTTTTAAGTCAAACTACATATGTGTTAGTGTATACCTTTTACGTTAAAGCATATGTGTTGTAAAATGTGTCATTTTATATTATGCATTAGAGATAGTACGGAATTTGGAAAAAATACATAAAATTGGAAATAAAACAAGACATAGTATACCCTTTGTAGATCAAAATAAATCAAAAATAAACTAACAATAAACTAATAAACTAAAATAATAAGGAAAGAATTGCATTGTTTTGACCTCTTCAAACTCTTAATACACCCCATTACAATTGCAATAATCTAGTTCTTTCGAGGATTATTTGTGAATACGTGTCTCCGTAAATACATTTTACGCTTATCATCATAATAAAGACAAGGGGTAAAGTATTAAGCATACAGAACAAACCCCATTCGAAAGTTAAGACCCACAAGCACACATAATTCAGGAAATGGGGAAATGAAGTCAAATTTAGCTAAATCAAATCCTTATCTTTCCATGAGTGTGATTATTTTCTTTTCTGTTAAGGCTAGTTTTCAACATTTTGAATTTAACCCCTAAAACATGTACAAAAGTGAAGAGAGCATGCAATAAACTCATTGTTTTATGTTTTTCATGTTTTTTTTTTTTTTTTTAGACTTCGACTCCATTTTGGCTGTTCATTTTTAGTAAAATCAACACTTTGATACAAAAACATTTTTGAGGAATATTTCATAGTTACCAATGTACAATATAAAAAATATAATAAAAATATCTTCTATAAAGAATACATGTCCATGTGATATTTCCATCTTCCACTCATTGCTATGTAATGACCGAATACATGACAGTGGTTTCAAAAAGATTTGGATGACCAGAAAACTGGATTCATTCACTGGGGTGGTGCTACATGATAGCATAATGAGTGCACGATGCTTTCTTCACAATTAAATCCAGGTGATACGAAGGTGCAGATGATATTCCAAACTGCTCTTCATGTCCACTGGCTGCATGTCTGCTGCTACACAGACCGTAGTCACAACAGCACATGGGAAATATAGACATGTATCAACACAATGGGTTGTTGCAGCCACATTAAGACTTGGGCTTGATGATGCGGTTGATCCAGTCCACATAGTTGGAGACCCTGGTGTAGACTCCAGGTTTCTTGTTCCTTCCACAGCCATCTCCCCAGCTGATGATCCCATACAGGAAGTGAACCCCATTCTTCACACAATCCAGCGGGCCCCCAGAGTCTCCCTACAGCATTACGGAAAGATAAAGAGATAGTTTGTTATCTATAAATTAGTACAAATGTCAAGATTTTCAGACAAAAAACAACTTTGAAAAGGCCAGATCAGCTTCCCTTATGACAGCCATGATATCAGTCTTCATAACGTTAAAGCCTCATCCTGGTCATCTCTGCTAAATGCATTTTCTTCTTAGTACTACTGTCAGTTATGTTTTTCACCAATGTTCGTGTTTGATAGACATATGTGTCTGCATTATGTGCATGTAATATATTGGACATGGAGCAGTAAAGGACTATCCCAGCATGGGCCAATCATGTTGGCTTCCCCCACGCTCACAGTACCTGACAGGCATCTATACAGCGGTGGCTCCCAGCACACAGCATGTTGGCTGTGACCTCTTGGCCGTACACGTCCGGCCTGGTGCACTGCTCAATGGGTATGATGTGAACAGTGGCCTCCATCAAGTGCTTTGCATATGCATTAGCCTCTGAGAGTAAACGTGAAAAGAAAAAAGTCAACAGATATGGGTAAGAGAATCCCGAGGAGACACCAACTCAGTATGACAATTAGGGAGACAAGCCACACAACAATCATTTCTGACAATACTGCTCAAAAAGCAGTTACTTCAGTTTGGGAAACAATAACTAGCTGAGTAAAGCTATTTTTACGCACATTCAGCTGAGTGATATTTTCATCCTAAGCTTTAAGATAACAGGGTACTCACTCTTAAGCAAGGTCCAAAAGATAAAGTATGGAAGAACAGTAATAAAAAATAAAACAAAACATACACACATACAGGAAGAAGTGACTAGAACTCACTCTCATACATGTGACCCCATCCTGTGATCTGGCAGCAGTGATAGTCGGGGAAAGTTATATCTTTTCCTGGCAGGCAGATGGGCCGTACAAACTGACTTCTTTTGGCACATCTTCCATTTTCCTTCTTCAGTTTGATAAGGACTGAGGAAGAGGGCTTTTTTAAGTTACATAAGGAAACTGACAGTGAACGACATCAGAATTACATTGGCTCACTTTACCATACCATATGAGAGAACCTTGACAAAATCTCACTTGTAAAAAGAGTCTTTCTAAACACCCATCTGTCCTGTATCAGTTACAAATCGTGTGTCACATGCCACGTTTTAAAAGGAATGAAGCAAACCACCTCACTGGTACAAAAAAGAAATAAATAAACGTTCCATTAAAATTGCTCAGTTGCTATCGTAGGTGTAGGATAAGTGTTTTCAGATGCCTGCGGTTGTAATAGAGCAGAGAGGAATAATCTCCCACACGGGATACAGATGCTGCGTGTGTGCAGTGACTTTCACCGCTTTCTCTGCGTGCATGTCGGGGCAGCTGCCAGGAAGTGCACAGCTGTGGGGGAAACCGTGGAAGACCGGCAGCCTCTGCCTTTTTCCAGAAATCACACTCCACCCTCTGTTCACTGTTTTCACTCCTGCTACTGGATAGCGCGCACAACTGGCGTGTGCGCAGTGTGTTAAACTGCGAGCTCAGAGGAAATTGGATGCATGACCACAGTTATAGCAGGGCAATCGGTCAGAGTGCAGACCGCGTCTCTTTCTGTTCCCCCTAAAGACTGCGGACTCTGTGACGTGTTTGGACCGTCACAGAGCTCGCTGATACACAGAGTGACGCAAGCAGCGACAATGTTTACAGCTATAGTTTACTCGACAATGTTTTACGTGACATTTAACCAGAACCAAACATAGGGAATAGAGTGTAATCGCATTCTTACTTGACCAGTGATCATAACAATACTTTCCAAAGTACACTCATTTAATACAAAATGTGCTCACTACCTTGGGGTAGACTGGTAAAAATCCAAGCATTTTTTTAAGGAGTCTAAAATATTATATCATAGTTTTTCCCCTGATAGAAAATCCCACTACCTCATGATGATACAATAGTTACAATGATGATGCCAGTGCTATGGAAAAAAAAAACTGACAGCATTGATATTTCAACATTTTCAATTGAAAATAAAAAGTAGATCAAATTATGAAAGTATAAATAAAATAACATCATTTCCTAAAGTATCGTTCTATGACAGGGTGCAAATGAGATGAACCCTGAATCACACACAAGCATATACAGTATAATTATTAGACAGATCAAGTGTTTAAAGAGATGTCCAGCCCTGGTCCTGGAGGGCTGCAGTCCAACAGACTGAGGTTTTTAGTAATACAATCAAGCATTCAATTGGTTTGACTGTAAAAGAAAAAACCTAGCTCCTCAGGAACAAGACTAGACACCCATGGTTTAACAGTAATGTATCTACGCGGTGACTTGCGGCCTACTCTCTCCAGAAAAACATTCTGCTTACCAATGTCATGAAGAGTAGGATTGAATACTGAAAAGTGATCAGGAAAGATGTACTTCTCAATTCGGTAGGATTTGGCATTCGGACCCGTGTCATTGAAGTGATGCTGACCCAAGACAACACGCACACTGGACACGAGGGGGCTAAGGGGGTGAAAAGAAACCAACTTTAGTCACAGAATTTGGGTAAAAAGTGTTATCTGTTCGGCGCCTCTGTACAGAGGTCTGGCACTGAGTCCTACCTGCCAGCAAAGCAGTGCGCGGCAGACACCACCCAGCAGGAGGCGATCAGACTCCCCGCGCAGAAGGACTCCCCGATGTACAGTGCCACCACCCAGGGGTGGAAGCCCGGCAGGGCGGAGTGCCCGCCCAGGATGCGTGCCCTGGGCATCCTCTTGGAGTGCCTCTTCCCGCAAACGGGCGGGCGGCTCGGCTTTACCGGCTCTGAGGGGGGCGGGCCGTCCGAGCTCATCACACGCCGGGACAGCGCTGCTTCGGGGGAGCACAGACTCAGTGAGGACCAGGGAGAGGAGGGTGGGAGGGATTCATCCGCATGGAATATGCACTTCCCTTCAGGTGTGATCTACAGCACCAATCAAAAGCTCGGACACACCTACTCACAGAAGGGTTTTTCTTTATTTTTACTATTTTCCACATTTTAGAATAAGAGTAAAGATATCAAAACTATGAAATAACAGAAATTTAGTTGTGCAGTGACCAAACAAAGCGTTAAATCAAAACAGTCTTTTAGATTCTTCAAAGTAGCCAAAAAATATTTTTAAAAAATACATTTTTTGGAAAAAAATTCATACATAGGCATCAACTTCACTCATTTGTCTGAGAAACAAATTTCAAGCATTTAAACATTTAAAAGTTTTTAGTCTTACTCAAAATGTCTTTGAATGCATGTTTCCCATTATCTTAAGCAGGTGTGTCCAAACTTTTGACTGGTACTGTAAATTGGTCTTACAATGCACAACTTCATCAGACTTGGATTTGGATTTTGCACTTTGCTAACTAATGGCTTTTTTGCAACCTGCTGCCTATTCGTGTTGTCAACGAGCTGTCAGTCTTGTCTCTTGCTGTTTCAATGGACCATACCAACAGCAGTAGTTTTACTCCAGAGTTCTGGTACTTTACTCACTCAGAGCCACTTTGCATGGGGAAATGTCACAGTACTCCCAGGAGATCTCAGTCTCCTTCATTATGTAACACCATGGCATCTCATCATCATCAGGGTTCCTTCACACCAGACAAATACAGTTTATTAGTGCATGATTATCAGTGACTGTCGATCTGCTTTGACTACAATTAACTAAAATATCATTGTAATGTCTTACCAACAGTCTTCATGGTTATATGCTCTGCTCCTTCATTACAATTCTAAACTGCCAAATGTATATCTAATGTTCTCACCCCATGTCTAAACTGATGTTAATACTTGTACACATACAGCAAAAATGAGAAGTTTTGGAATGTATGTTCAATGTCAGAGGTGGATCCAGCCAGTGCACACCTGCAGAAAGCATGCTCTCCTAGGCCCAGAAGGGCGGCGTTCTCCACATTGTCCACATGCAACTCGTCATTCAGCAGGTCCGAATTCCAGGGTAGGCAGCGGGCGCCGGATATGGTTACATTGGCCGTGCCGCGATACTCTGTGCCATTGTTCTCGTAGCACTCCGCCTCTGGGGCTGCACACAAAGAGGCACAGCATGTTAGTCAGGGGAGGGACTGTCTGCAGGCAAGAACTTAGTCACAGATCTATGGGGATTGACAGGAAACTGTGGGAAGAGGACAAAAGCTCTCTCACCCATGGAGACTACTGTACAGCACCAGCCAAAAGTTTGGACTCACCTGATGAAGATAATGGGAAACACACATTCAAATAAATTTTGATCTGAAGAATTATGCGTAAATGCTTGAAATTTTCTTAGACAAATGTAAATAGGGAATTTGATGCCTAACATTTAAAAAAAAATATTTTCTGGCAACTTTGAAGAATATAAAATATAAGATTTTTTTTGTTTTGATGTCTTTACTATTATTCTAAAATGTGGAAAATAGTAAAATAAAGAAAAAACATTCCATGAGCAGGTGTGTTCAAACTTTTGACTGGTATTGTATCTGCTAATGGTCTGGAAGGGCCTGTATGTCCTCAGCACTGCATGTCCTTATGCTCATTTCCACTGCATTAATCATGACTTTTGTTTATGCATTGCTCACTTATAGACCTCATGCAAAGGCGATGCTGGTTCCTGTAACATGCTGTCTCATTCTGCTAATGGGGTTGGTCCTCTGGAAGAGTTTATTTTAAGCTGCTTCCTGCATTATGAAAAATGTTAACATTTTGTCTAATCTGAGAGTCTAATCAGTGACATTTTAGAAGATGCACTTCTGATATGTGAACATGCAAGTTATGTTATCCAGCCTACACTGTGCTGCTCTGTAGAAGAGCAGGCAGCGGCTGTCTTTCCAGTACTCACTGATGCTGCAGTGCTGTCCAGCAAAGCCAGGCCTGCAGGAGCACACTGCCTCCCCTGTGGATATGATCAGTCTGCAGGTTCCCTCATTCTGACAGGGGTTCGAGATGCAGGCTGCACAATCATACACATTAGATCAGACAGATGGAGACATTCTTTCAACATCTTACCTGAGTGAAAAGAGAGCAAATTCTTCAGGATGACTGCTTTTTTAAAAAAAAATAACACTGGCCACAATTCCTCTGGACGGCATACTGAATTACTCCGGAACGCATTAGGCATGAGTTTGCTAGGTCTTTTCTGCAATAAACCATAGCTATACTAGTCTGAACCTGAACCAAAACAAACATTCCTTTCCTTTCCTTTCACACGATCATTGCATGCAACCTGAGATCTTCATCCATAATGTTCCTAAGCATAAAAGTGGCTAAAATTTTTTCAAAGGCCTAAAGAGTGGAACAAATGCAAAGCTAGACAACCTGGTAGTCTGAGAGGTATCAGATAGCAAGAAATATGGGTGGATTTCAGCTGGAACAGCCCGCATCATTGAGTATTTAGACAAATATTTTTTATGTAATAAAATAATAATCAGAACTACAAACAGTGAAACATTGATAAAATCTATTAAACTTATGTTGTGTGTTGCTTATACACAAAACACCATGATATTCAAATACATGAAATATCCAACCCAAGCAGCAGACCAAGTATGTGATATACCTGTGTATCGAACACGTTCACAGAGGATTGCTCCATTGTCGCATGTGCACTGTTCCACATTCCGACGGTGTATTCTTCCCCAGGATTCTCCAATGTCATAATATTTCATGTGAACTTCCTCATAACACTGTTCTAAAATGGACAATGGAAACGGCACAACAGAAAAAAAACATCAGAACTCTAGAGTGAACCACAAGAAGACAGTGCAACCAGGGCATCTTTTGGATACAGTGGAAATTAGTGTAGACGCACCACTTAGATAACGTTTGTTATCTGTCACCCACCCTGTGTGCATAGCTTCCCTGTGAAACCCTCTCGGCAGGTACACTCAAAGGAACTTGAGTGAGGAATGTTAGTGCAGATACCACCATTTTGGCACGGCTTGTCTGCACACAAGTCTGTGACATTGTTTTCTGAGAGCAAAGACACTGAAAAAAAAAAGATTTAAAAAATAAATGACTGCTAGGAAACTGAACCAACTGAGATTTTAACACTTGAATGTTTTTGTTAACAATTCCTACCCCTTGTATCAGTGGTCTCTGACAAACAGTAGTCCCAGAGATGATCCCGGTCAAAGTTATATGTGGTAGCACACCTACAAAGGAAAAAAACAAAAAAATATAAGCACATCGAGATCAAGAGTCTGGCTGAAAATAAATACTGGGCAGGAGTGGAAAATGAGGAATTTATTTAGCTGTGGCAAGAGCATGAGGGGTCATTTTATCCATCTGCAAACAGCTACCACTCCAAACAGAGCAAGACGATAATGGCTTGTTTCCATTAGTCAGACTGGCCAAAGTACCAACAGCCCCAGCAGATGCAGGTCTGTCTAAAAAAACAACAGTGTTTCGGTCCATTTCCAGGTGGTGCAGTCTGCCGTGCAGACATGGCAGATTTCTACCTCCTTCCTCCATGCCCTTTACAAAGTGGTGAACAACTGAAAAAACAATGCAAATGCTAGCTAGCTGGCTAGAAAAATAGCCCCTGGACTCTTATCAGCTGCTTGCTTTTTAGGTGTACAATGGTCCAGCTAGACAGATTTTAACATCCTCTAGCATGGCTTGGCCTGTAACATGGTGATTCTCTTTCCTCGTTTTGCCATTTTTATTCATTTGGAGTAGAAAAGACCCTGTTGTGAATAAAATGCAAATAGGAGGTTTCCCTCTTTCGCCCATGCAATGAATAATATCTCAGAGGTAACTTTGAAAGATCAGTTCTATTACCTTCCATCCCTACATGGGGATTCTATCCCTCCATGGAGATCATTAAACCCTTGAGAAAGAATTGCTTTTCCAGGGACAGTAGTGTGGTGTAATGGTAAATAGCAGGGCTTGTAAGATTGATGGTTTGATCAACAAGGGTACCACCCCTGCTAGTCACTGGTCACTGATGCTGCCTGTTAAGATTATAACACACTAACTGCAGCTGGCTGTAAGTTGAAACTGCATTTTCACTGTGGCCTAAATTAAAGGCTCCTGCATACGTGTGAGTAGAAACAAGCTATAGGTGTAAAAAAATAGTCAGGTGTAGCAGTTTGACAGAAACAGTTGCTGACTCTGCGTGTCCTTCAGTTAGGATAAGTGTGTTATAATCTTAACAGGCAGCATCAGTGACCAGTGACTAGCACTGTGCTTCTCTGAAATCCTTGCTGAGTTCTGTGTTAGTCACACAGTGCAATTCCCTGATTTCAAAACTCATGGAGTATTACAGCAGGTTCAGTCACAGTACATTCATTTCAGATTCAAAAACCATAATATGTGTACTAGGCTTAACTAAAGAGCTATAACACCCCGGGGTGGGTAATTTTTGACACAGTTAATATTTGGGTGGAGTCTTGCCTCTAAAGGAAACTTGAGCATTTTCTGAGTGCAGTAATGCAGGTTTTGTTGACTATATTTTTTTGGAAATGACACATTACTGTGATGTTTCATATGCTCTCATATGCATCTAAAAGATGAAATTGTACTGAACCCTTCAAATTCAATGTTATTGTTCCCTCCTACCTCATCCTTGCAGTCCAGAGGTTTTTTGAGTTTGTATAACCCTGACTCAAGCCCTTGTCAAATAAAAATGAATTACTAATGAACCTACTGCATTAAATAAAATAAATAAATATATATATAAAACCCTTGGTCATTCCTATTAGTCAGAAAGCTCTCGGGCTGGGACTCAAGTGGGCGATTTGGCATACACTCACCCAAACAAATTCCTGATGAATAATATTTCCATACTTGATGTTAGTTAAGGATTGCAGGTGAAAGTGCATATTGCCATATTAAAATATTAACATGTTGTCCTCATCCGCAGAGGCCCACCAACCCTGTAACATTTTGAATCAAAAGCAGATGGACAACAGATTCTATATGACACACTATCAGCTTAAAATAAGAGCATAAAAGATTGCTGCCTCTTTATTACCATTAAACTAAAGAAGTCTTAAATTTATTACTTTAAAAAATAAATAAAGGCCATTCTCCATTCCTCAGCGTCAATGTTCTCTCATGTTCAGATGGAAAATAGGCTTTAAAGAAATAACTCTCTGTGGTAGGGTAAATTAAAGAAAATAACAGATGTCAGTTTCTTGACTGACTGTTTTTGCCCTTTGCACGCTATAAAAGCGCTCCTGTGATTACATAGCTGTTAATGTGCGTGCGGAAGAAGCATTTGCGTCTGTTTCTCCATGCACAGAGGCCAAGGTAATAAGGTCAACTTACTTCGCTGCAAATAAAGTTTTTGACTCACCAAGGCTTTGAAGAACTTTTCCGGATGCATCTATGATAAACAATTCCACCGTAACGGAAAGGGAATTTACATTCTTTTCCATTCACTGTGAGCACTGTATAACAGGGACAAGTGTGAGTTATTAATTCAAAGCCAGTGCAGAGGGCTCCAAAGGCAGGCAAACCAACACACTGTACAGGACATGCATAAGGAAAATCATAAACCGCTATCAAATGTAACTTCTTTGTGGAAGGGCATTACTTTTATATTCAAACACATTTCAAAATACTTTTCAGCAACATTTCATTGTGATGGCACCCATTTTGCTTATGAATAATTCATTTAACCTCTGCCGTGTTCAGAATCAGTTTCAGCTCCCTACCATATAATCCCTTTTAACGCACCATCTTTCCGGTGCACCTTTAATACTCTTGGCTTGGAAATACGCAAACACAGACTGCTTCCAGAATTGTCCAATTCTGCACAGCGCTGAAAGCCAATAACCTACGTTGTTCTACCTGTTCATGTAGAAAGCGCTGCCAGACCAGTCTTTTTTTTGCCTACACTACAGGTAAAAAAAAATCAAATTAATTCAGGCATTTCTAATTCAAACATCCCAACCGTTGAAGTCCTGAAGACTGTATGACATTGCATCTGTCCAAAAACACGGGGTGATGGTTCTACAGCATGCACAGGACGCAAGGCAATTAACTTTCTAACCTTTAAGGTGAGTTTCGCTCTCTGCGGTCCTGGAATTCAGTACTTCGTATCCAGGAGGTACCATTCGCTGTAAAAACATGAAAACTATATATTGAAATGAATGAGGCGGCAATGACATACGCTTGAATTGTCTCCTCAATTAGTTCGCGCAAAACGAGGTTTCAATGTAAAGAATTTTTGTTTCATCGCGTTACCCGTGGATAAACTTACATCAGAAATAGTCAAGCTAGTATTTATTAGCAATGCTGACTTACCGTCCTTGCACTGAATACGCAAGGGAGCAGAAGAAATATTGCCAATGACATCTTCATGAGTTATGTAGTTTAATAACAGGGGTGACCAAGTTTGTGCTCTGTACGTATAAATGTTTGCCTCGACAAAGTTCTCAAGGTAGGTCTCCGAAGAAGTCACGACCAGGTCTTCGCGAGAGACGGCAGAAAACTCCTGAAGTCATACTATTCAGCAATTCCGGATTGCATTGGGTCATACAGTTGCGTCATTTAGGGAACGACTGTAGTGAAGGTTAGTTAATAACAGGCTATGCGTCCTATACTAAAAGCGAGAAAGGTTCGTCTTTCAATGAGATACCTGCCATTAGAGTCGAAAGACACGATGCTGGAACAGAACACGCTTTTCTGAGAATGTATATTTAACGTTTTAACATTACTGTTTTTTTTTTTTTTTTTTTTTTAATTGTCAATCATTATGTTGCTTCCATTTTTTCATTGTTTGCTTTATAATTCCTCATAAACTCCACTCACATGTCCAGAGATTCAGCTATACAATGCCCAATGCATACAAATGCTGGCATTCATGCACACAGATCTTATTCAGCTTGTTGGAACATCTACGGATGGCAGTGGTAGCAGAACACCTTTAACGGGTCACTACACCTCTACCGACACCAACATTCCATGCGCGTGCTGTGACACGAAACTGTCCTTTTACATAGCCATAAATAACTCTCAGACCTGACGAGATCGAGGTTCCCATATTAAAGATACAATTCTGCCCCGCTTGGTTGAGTTCCGAAAAAACATAAGGATAATAGCTCGAAAACTGAAATAAAGTTTGTCTGGTTCAGAAACTAACCTTTCAGATTAGAAGGCAAGTCAGACATGAAACTGTCGCATTTCGTCCAGTGTTACAGCTGACACTGTATTTGAGATAGTTCTGTTAATAATTAACAGGGTCTTGGCAAATTGACAGATTTCGTTCAAATTTCGTTCAGATTTCATTCGTAAAAATGCGCCATCAAGAAAGACAACATATGTTGTGATGTGCAGTTAGCACTGGCAATATAACTGAAACGAGAGAATGGCATTTTATATTTCAGTAAAATACAAAATATGACCGGTTTCCTCTCAGCAGAATGGGTTTTAGTTGTGTTATGGGTTTGAAGCATCAGACACGTAAGGTTTTGCCAACAGATTGAACCTGACTACGTAAATACCCCTGAAATAAACTAGTATGTTACAATTACATGGGGGTCCTCTTCACTGCATGGAATTAATCAAATATAAAAATCTTTTCATAGGCCCTCACTTAGACTGGCACCCAAAGACACGCATTACCTATATTGTCTAATCTGGCATTTTGTTTAATCTGGAAATACATTTTCATGTTGATTTTTAGACTCAGTTTAATGGGATTTTAAAGATAAATGCGACTTCATCAAACTGTTGTCCCGGTTGAGGCGGGATAGTAGGACAATTTAATGATGTGTGAAAATATTAAATAATTGCACATGGGTCCCCATTCAAATTTGCTAAAAATCTATCAGTTGAAATCTCTATTTAGTGCAGAACAGACACAATACACCAAAAAACTAAGCCTTTTTACTTTTATTCATTTATGAAACAAATGAACAGATAGCATCAACTGCATTAATACAATTAAATCAGTCAAGAATGTTTCAGATGCTAACCATTTCTAGTACAATTATATATTACAATACTGAAGCTGGGAACCTTTTTGTAAACAAATGTATGTGACTGTCAAGAACGGTGACATTATGGTAGGCAATGCATATTTTTAACTCATAAAAATAATAAAATACGTTGAAGCTCTGCTGTTCTTTTAAACATGCTCATCAAAGATCTGAATACTTTATTCAACAATAGACAGTTGCTGTTAGAGCCCAGCAGTCTTAAGGACAGCATCTTTGATTCCAAACATGTTCTAATGCACAGCTAGCCCATGTGACACCGTGGTGCAAAAACAGCATTTTCACCACACGAAGGTGCTGCTAAAATTTACACTGCTGCATTACTTGGATTTCACTTTTTGTCCTTCGTAGTGTGGCTCCTAACCCTACACACAGAGGAATGCTGTCATGTCCAGTTCTTGATGATAGGCTATTATGTACATGTACTGTACAGAGGGCCACATAGTGTGACAGGATATAAAGATAAGGAGACACAGGATTACTAGCGGTGTAGCCTACATGTGGAAGGCAGGAATTCTGCGTCATTGACAAAAATAGCGATGCACTCTATGGCAAAGCTAACATCATTCCAGACCTACAGCTAGCTATTTTAGCCTTTTTTTTACTGTTGTTGTTAATCATAGCATGAAACGTGGTCGGCGAGCATAGCTTCTCGTACTGAGTCAGTGAAATGTTACTGATGCTAAAAAGTTCACAGCAGAGGGTGAGCAAGAGGTCTCTATCAGAAACAGCTGCAGTACATCAAATTACATGACATCAAAGAGACAGCCAGGCACAATGGAGGTCTTTTCAGGAATGTAGATAGAACAACACACAATCTCCCACTGCTTGTTCGCCTCTGCTTTATGGAAACACACAGCTCAAGTATTCAGCACATTAACATCTGCCTACAATTCCTTGGAACTTCCTTGGAGCGGTTCCTTGGAAAATCGAAATATCTTGACATACATAACTGAGTTTAAAAGTCGATAAAATCACTTGTTAACTGCATTGGAAAACTGCGGTACAAGATTGCCAGGAACATGCGTGCAACTAAACCTTATTGGCTTTGGAACACTGGTAAATTCACCCATCAGCCAGGTATATTTCCCTTTTTGATGACACCATAGCTTGGCTTTTGTGAATGCAAGCAAAAGGTTTACACAACAACAGTACCATTAAATTTGTAACATCTAATTACATTTTGAAGAGAAAAAAAAACAACAAAAAATAAATCTACTTTGTTTTTCCAGAATGAGAATTTCAGTGCTTAGATGATGAGTATATGTACACTATATTCAGAACATGGCCCACTTACAGCAGTGGTTTTTGTGTGTCAGATGGCTGCAGCAGTCTCTGGTGCTAACACAGTGCGGTTCAAGGCCCCGCCCTCAGACGAACGTGGCCTTATACGTGCTCTCGGTAGCCTTGCCGCCGTCGGCCTTGACGGTGAGCAGGGATGGCAGCTCGGAGGTCTTGTACACCCCGCTCCTCATTCTGCCCTGGCACTCACGCAGCTCCGTCACGTACCCCTCGAAGCTGAGGCCGAGGTCCGAGTCCCCGTGCGAGGCGTCCTCCAGCCGCACCCCGTCCACGTCGATGACCCGGCCGGCGGGCGGCGGGCCGGAGGAGGACGCCCTCTGCGGGGGGCTCACAGGAGCACACGCCCGTCCCCTTGCCCTCCTCTCTGCGCCTGGAGGGAAACACATCAGGTTCAGGGATTAGGGCAGCTGACGCTCATCTGCTTTGATGGTCCAGGGTCACAGAGAAACAGAGAGGATGTCAAGAAGCACTCTGCAGGGCAAGACGGGAAAGCTCTTTCTTCATTGTGCACACAGCCATGAATAAGACAGAGGACATGTTGGCTCTGATATAGTGACCATCAGAGAAATCGAATCAGATTAAATTCATAGGTTGCAAAGCTGTTCTCTCTTTAGCTCAGACCAAGCACTTCATGAAATGCATGGGACAATTTAATAACATAAGACCACATCTTTCATCTCACCCCAGTGAGTGGCACCTTAATGCAGAGTAACAGACATGAGGGTGATCCATTTTCAGTATTTACACACAAACTTTGCAGCTGAAAGGAATCAAGCCTTTAATTCAATGCAAAGACAGGTTTCAGTATACCCAGAAACAATAATGAACACTGTTCTCTTCACTTTTCCCCCAACAGCATGTACTACCATGTTTATCACTACATTGCTTACAATGAAATTAGAGTCCTGTTATTTACTGTTAGAGTGCTGATACTTAATATTTAAATAACTGAGTTTTACTAGTAATAGAGTTTTCCATGTGATTGTTACCACACATTTCTGATGGAAAGTATCAAAAAAACGTAATTCATAGACTGCAATTCTGACAGAACTAGGACATAAGGGAGTGTGCTAAGTGACACCACTTCTGACTTGCATAGTAAAAAAAAACTGGGCTTGGTGACGAGCCAAACAACTCATACCTCAGTGATGACATGAACTAGGTATTTTCAGGGTGTCCAGTGTCAGTTTAAATTTCAAAGGCATGCTTATACTTTTCACTGCATATGATAAGTGTAAGCACGTATACTCCAATGTAATTTAACTGCACAACCAGTCAAAAAATATTTGGGTTTGATAGTGTTTTACCTCACCCTACTGCAGCGCCTAGTAAAAAAACATAGTTTGATCTTTACATTTTAATATAACACTAAGCTAAGCCTGTTGGGTAAAATACACAGCAATAAGACCATATACCATCATCCTGCTCGAGGCTTGTTATGCATGTTTGCAAAACACAGCCCCATTTTCCAGACTTTCAGTCACCTCTGCTCAAAACACATTCAAATAACGGACAGGGCTGTGAGGGTGTGGAATCAGAATGAGCAGTAGTATGTAGGTGTAGTTTGGGACTAAGGCTGGGCGGGGTTGTCCGTGTGTGTGTTAAGAAGAAGAAGTGTGCATCACTCTGTAGGTGTGGTGCCAGAATAGGAGCGTGCAGGCTTGTCGAGGGGCGTAACGGAGTAATATTGGGCAAGGCCGTCTAGGCGTGTGCTGAGCTGATTGATTGCGACACACGTGGTCATTAGACGACTCCGGCGGATGGGAGCAGATGGAGACTGAGTGGACAGCAGCTACGGCACACCGGCACTCACTGCGTGACCTCACGGGGAGACCTTAACGAAACGGCGCTCCGGGGACAGCACTCTAGGACACAGGTGCCATCTGCTGGCTCTCTGCTGCGAGTGGACGCGTCCGGACAGGACGGCTCTGCCTGGATCGCAGACGCAGCCCGGACCAATGACGCCATCAAAAGCGCCTCCTTTTTGACAAGTAGCATCATGGATTTCGCAACAGGGAGATTATATCATCAAACTAAACGCAGACGTTTTTCCATTGCAACATAATTTAACATGTAATCGTTCTTATCACCTGAAATTTTCAGCGGTATTCCAAAGGTTGTGTTGTGCCTCCTCCCAACTCCCAGAAAGACAAAGACACACACACACACACACACACACACACACACACACACACACACACACATTACATCATCATAAGGAGTCCTATCTAAGAGAGGCAAAGCATGCCAAGTCTTTGTTATGACTTTGCTGAGGATTGAACCTGTGTCACAGCTGACAGTCTAAACCAGCACACTGTTCTGCATGACATGTCAGTGGTTTAGGACTGTAAGCCAACATCTTATTGTAAATGCTTCTCTGCACTTCAATTTGAGAGCAGCCACGCAGCGGGCGCGGGGTGGCATTTGCAGTGGCATAATCAATATCCAGCAGTCCCCGAGACCCAGTCAGTAACTCAGGCTCAGCGCTGACACCCGGGGACTGCAGGCAGCATTAAACATCGACCCTGGCCGGGTCCGGCTCTCACGGAGGCACTCCATCACTCCCAGCCCGGGGGGGGCAGAGGAGTCCAGTGCTCCCATCAATAAGATCCTGGCGTCCTCTGTCATTTCTCCATCTCCACATTCCCTGCGGTCCCTGTGTGTGGGTCTGGGGTGCGTTCTTCAGATCCCGTCACAGCAACAGATGTACTCAACTGCTGAACCGCCTCTCTCCACACAAAGGGGACCCTACAGCACTTCCAGCATGCTTTACTAAGATTGCCGGAGGAACTTTGACTTGTGAGAGCCAGTTTTCTGTTGCCACATTAATATTAGAGCACCCCGAAGCACATGACAGACAGTTTCTGGTTTGAGCTACATGTTCCACCAGACCACAGAGGCTAGCTTTTCTGTTTTAGGCACAATGTGGTTGTAATCACTATGTATACATTGAGTAAAAAGGTGCCAGTGATATGTGTTTAAGCCAAGCTAGTAACTGCTTTTCTATCACACATGACCACACAAACCATGGTAAGTACTGTGTATTGTGAGCAAGCAGTTACACAGGAGAGAGCCTCTGTAGGATCCACGCTGGTCCTGAGCAACAGAAAAACCATTAACACACCGATCTACCAGCTTCACCCACTGCCTGCTGGGAGTCTACATCTTGACATGATTATCATCACAATGACTTTACCAATCCAGGGACTGCATTTCCAATAGTCAGGAGGTGGTATTTGTCCTTGCTATAAGTAATGCGACTGACAAAGAAATCCAAAGGAAAGGTTATAAGTAGAAGAGAAGCGATCACTGGGAAAAGTATTTTTGTTTACTAGTAATTACAGTATAATTATATAAACTGTAATTATCCTGAATAAACCCTTTAAGAGCCTCCAAAAACCTATCATAAAAAAAGCTTTTATTGTTAGTTGTGATAGGTTACTGGTCAGTGAATCATGACCCAAATATTCAATATTCAGTATACAAATAATTGAATATGCACGGAAGTGCTTATAGAGGGAATATTCCAAATACTATTAAATGACTCAACATTCCATTTAATAATGTATTAACTGGAATATTGTCTTGTCTGGATGATAGTCATCAGAACAAGAAATTTACATGACTCCTGTAATGCTGGCATAATCAGAATATTTGAATATTTGGGTTTACATCAGAATATTAATGTACATCTAAACACAGTGAGCCTGCAGCACAAAACCAGAATTACTCTTCTTATGAAACTCATCAGAACCATATCTGCACCTGAACTTGCTGCCCTATGCCTCTTTGCAGACCTCCTGAAGTCTCACTCTGATCCACAGCAAAAGGTCAGATTAACCATTGAGGTCGTGTGAACCAGAAGCGTAGGCCTGAATCTCTGGGTCTTAATGGTGCTTCCTTGAACACCTGAGTCCCAGCCCTGTATTTCTTTCCTTACTGCAAGGTTATGTCTTTTGACACAAAGAACAGAAATTAGAAATGAAAGAAGGAACTGTTTTTTCTGCCATTCCACCAGTTCCCCAGGAGGAATTCTGTCTGCAATATTTATGTGTACATAATGAAATCCACCATCACATTTAATTATTAATCATTTCAAGATCAATATAATAATCAGGGCTGTAATAAAAATATGCCAGCTAAAATCCCTTAGTAACCACATTTCCTGGCTAATTACACATTTTAATTTGTAACAGAACAACAAAAATTCTGTTAGAGGAAGATGAAGTCTCTGCTAATGATCAACTTTTAATGTGTTTTTGTGGAAGGGGAAGAAAGTGAACCTTTTGACTTTTGTACTAACAGCTGATTATCAGCTTTAAAGTCTGTTTTAACTGTAAAGGCCGTGTAATTAATAAATAAGTCATTATGGCTATCTTTTGCCTCAATATTCAAGTTACCATTTCTCAATTATCTTTCTGCATTGGATTCAGTAAAGAGTTCTGTGTACGGTAAAATACTGAATAAAACGGACAGATGTACAGCTTCACCTGTACCACTACCCACATACTGCGTCACTGTGGTGTACAGTCTGAGGCCACAGAGTTCAGTTGCACTGCAGATGCACTTCAAAAGCAAAGCCTGTGCTTTGTGTACATTTGTAATGTACCTACTGCCCCCTAGTGTTCAATGTAATTAACTACTGCTGAATCAACAACAGAGCGGTACAACTTGCAAGGACGCATTGGTTATGTTACGTTTATTTAGCATAGGAGTGCAATACCAGAAAAAGGACAATTCCTTTATATTACACCTGCACATGGTCCATAAGATCTACTGCTATTTATCAGTGTGATTTATTACTATATTTGGAGAACATCTCAAAACTGCAGCATCCATTTCATGTGCTTTTGATCTACAAAATGTTGAGACAAAAACTATTTTTAAAATTTGAATAACAGAAATAACACCATGCAAGACTGGTGGTAAAGTTCTCATAAATACACTGTTACAATATGCAACAAGTGCTTTGGAGCCATCAGGTGGCAGTGTTGATACTAAGTTTGATCGGAGCCCTACAAAACTGCTTTGGCCTCTACAGCAAGATAGACATATTGCAAAAAAAATTTGATTTTATTTCCTTGTGTTCCTTGTAACAACAAAAAATCATCATATTGCACCTTCTGCAAATATGCAACAAGTGCTTTGGAGCCATCAGGTGGCACTGTTGATACTAAGTTTGAGCAGAGCCCTACAAAACTGCTTTGGCCTCTACAGCAAGATAAAATCATATTGTTTTTGCAATATGTCTATTTCCTTGTGGTCCTTGTAACAACAATTCACAGCAATGTGCTTAAGGTTTTGTATTTAAAGCATAGTCTACATTGAACAATACCTAACATGGCTGTTTTGTATGTGTTCTGTCAAAGAAATACTGTCCGATTGCTCTGCAGAATGATGTAAATATGTCCTAGTACAGCAAGGTAAACAAACCCTGCCAGCAATGTAAATGTGCAGTAGGGGTGGGACGGGGTCACAGGTCGACATAGAGCAAACGTTATGTGATCAAATCTGCACCGAAAATACTACACAAACAATGACTGCTACTGTGCGTCGTTTTGCCAAATCACAGCCGTGTGTTTCGAGTGTTTGCTCTGGAAAGAGACAAATCGGAAGCCGCCCCTGTTTTTACGTGTCAGTCTTCTGTCAGGACGCGTGTTCACGGTGCACGATGACTAACAAATCAAGTGCGTGCTCCAAACGAACCCGATCAGATGCGCGCGAGGACAATTCTGATCTTAATCCAAGATGCAGCACCGACTTCCCCGGAACCTGTGAGCAGCTTCCATGAATATTATTACCATATCTTTACGCTGCGGTGTGTCACGGATCTCTCATCTGTATTCTGACCGTAAGCCAAATGTCAGGTTGGGTCAATTATCAGAGGACACATCTCCAACATCACAAACCGCAAAGCTTGCATGAAAAAAAGGTATCACCTCAAAGATACGAACCAGCACATTTTCTTTTATAAATAAAGACCTGTGAGATTAATGTGCGAAGGCAATTCCAGTCCCTTGCCAATGTAAGAGTGAGGTAGTCTGATGAAATTCAACCCATTTTTTGGCAGGGCCATTATTTCAGCCAAATGCGCAGTAAAATCCTCAAATAGTACAGCCTTGGAACATCAACAGCATTAGTCATAAAAGATGGTGTGAGGAGAGTGGTGAGCGAAAATCCCCCGAACTATCAGTCATCATCGCCCATGAGGAGCTGCCCGCTGTGGGTGGGTTGTTGCCATGGTTCCCCACGAGCCAGAATCTAGTCTATATTCTCCTGACATCCAGGACAGATTGACTTACAGAGTCCTGGTTCTTTTTTTTTTTGATGTGTTCCGGGTGCGTACATTTTCCCCCAACTGAATATTGACAAAACTACTTCCAAAGCCGAGTCTGCCAGGTTTTTTTCCTCCCCTCATCCCTGTGTTCTTTGATGTTTGTAAAGCTCCTTTTAGAGTTCTATTTTATTTATTGCCTTTCGCTCACATGAGCATCTGAGCCTCGAGCTGGTGCAAGATTATCCTTCCAGGATTATCTGTCGCAAGAATGCAATTTGCCTCTATCTTCAGTGGGATATTAGAATGCCCTCTTCAGACTGGAGATTTTGGATGAGATTCAATGCATTTGTTACTTTGAGTGTGCCTGATTTCACTCTTTGAAGTCTGCAAAGACAAAAGATTGCAGTCATATCTTGGTGGAAAAAATATCATATGACAAACAAGAATTTGCGTCAGAAAGCAATATTTGGGTGATCCTGAGGCTTAACTTCCCAAAGTAGCTGCTTTATTTTCAGCACGATTCTTTCCTTAGGAACATGCATTAGGTTCAGGTACGTAACAGCCTACAATTATATGCTTTCCATTCATTTCTATCATCCACTATAATTATCTATATTCACAGGTTCTAAAAATGACACCAAACCAAACTGAGGCTAATTACATGTGACCCATAGGTAAATCTATTATTTCGGGTCCCAACACCAAAGCCAGGGCCCGTAACAGCATGCTAAGATTGTAATACTGACCACACGCTGCTGAAACAGACCTGTAATTAGCTAGCTGTGTGTTAAGCATTATGTTGTGTTCAGATCAGCCAAGGTTCAATTTAGTAACACATGGGTGAATACGCATAAAGACGAACATTCAAATTCAAATTTTTTCCTGGTCTAAAGGGTGACTAAAGCCCAGTTTTCTGTATCACATTTGTCCATACTTCAAAAGATAAACACTTTCCATTAATACTGTATTTCAAAAGAGAGGGGAAAAAGAAAACTTAGGCCTTCTAGCACCATACTGCTTGTATATATTTTCATCTGAAACAAGGTGATTCTATTTGTCTGAACATCCAGCATTTTAGATTTTGTATTTCCAGAGGCAAAGTGGGAGCACTCTCAAATTTAAACAGAAAGCCAGTTATGGATAGCATGAGTGCAAAGTCATGCACACTTTAAAGAGGGCTATATTTTTCCTTAACAAACACAAAATACAAACACACAGATGTTGGGCTTGGGAAATCCACTTGGGCTGAGTCTGAATCTCCTGTGCAGTCATGAAGGTACACCCCGTGACATAACACAGGAATTGTCTGATGTGTTTGTGGAAAGATGTATGTATAAAAGTAGTAATAACATTAATACACTGCTACCAATTCAAACACATCAACTGTGAGGGACTCTTTACAGAGGCAAAGCACTCATTACTAAGTATTCAGTTTTGTACCTTTCATGCACTGTCAATGCACTGGAGCCAGCCAAACTCCAGCTTAACAAAGAACCATAAAGACCCAGTAAGGGGGCAGCCAGAGGAGGGCTCACTAGTGACAAAGATTACCGGTCCCAGCAGATCAGAACTGCTTACACTTCCTAAATGAGCACAACATAACCTGTCTGTATTATGGCAGTCTGACTACAGATTGGGAATGTTAACTGCACCATTCCTGATTTCATTTCAACTCATCAGCAGTCAAGTAAACACATCTTGCAAAGCTCAATGCAATAAAAGCAAAAGGCCTGAAAAGAACACTTAGCAGCAGTAATCAACAACTACACGTGAAGGATGAATAAATCATGACACAACATAATTCAAAGCAGAAGTGAATGGAACAAGAAAAAGGGAGATGATGAATGATGACATCATGTAATCTGGCTGCATTAAGGCTGAGTGAAAAGAGCTCTGCTGGCCTCATTAGAAATGCTTGAGACAGACTGCACCTCTGACAAGGGCAGCTGGAGAGGGTGAGAGAGTCGGGCTCGGAGCCTGGGCCGTGACACATCCGAGACCAACGCCGCAGCATCACATGGTCTCACCACAGAGCGGGAATGACAGATGAGGAGCGGGAAGAATGGTGAAGTCATTTCAGACCACAAACATATATAAGACAGACTTGTGATTTCAGTTCTAGCATTTATTAGAGCTGATCAAAACACAGATACAGAATTAATCAGCATTGTTATCCACAGAGGACATCTACAAAGGACAAGGATGATCAAGAAAGAAAATGGATGTGCAATTCAACAATGCTATGGTTTTAGAAAGAACACTATGTACACAATTAGATTCCAATACCATCACTACACTATGACAAAAAAATATACCAGGGATAAGTTATTATTCTTCTCTCAAGAATATATTACATAATGACCACATTAAGAACAGAGAAGCATTATTCCAGGTGCTTGTGTAACATGTCAGAAAGACTACTGTACAGCATTGTTGAATTTCACTAGGAGATGGAACAGAGAAAAATTGGCTTTAATTGAAAGGACATAGAAAAGGCACGTAGAACAATTATGTAAACTCTTTCTTTTTCTACTAATATAAGTGACAGTTTGTAGTTTCAACACACCTGCACATAAAGAGCAGAGCAAACCTCTCCACAGCAGGTATGGTTCCTTCTCCGTGGGGTCTGCTGTGATGACCCCCGGGGGAAAGAGCTCTTAATACCTGTGAGAAGTCCATCAGCTGATTCTGATGTATGTTAACCTGTCACTACACACAACAGTGAGGTGTGACAATTCACCCAAACATTCCTCTGTGCAAAAGAACAGCGGTGGGTGAAAACATTGACAATGGAGAGCTCAGATGAAGTCACCTCCTTATCGCTCTCAAAAGACACACCTCATTGCTGTGCAACGCTTTGCAGCCTTATCAGTTTGGCCACAGGACGAAATGAAAAGACGTCTAACCTTGTCAAAGTTTTTTTTAAGAGTCGAGAGGCTATTTTACATCCAAAGTAATTTCAGTTGTGGCCGGCAGTGGGATTTAATTACAATGCCTTTCAAGATGACAGAAAGTTTAGTCAATATAAAGTAAATGAGAAATTGAGGAGGTCTTTTGTTCAATATAAAGTGCATTTAAGTGAGTCGGGGCTGTCGGGGAAGGCTGGCGCTGGCTCTCCCAGCCACAGCGGTCCAGGGCACTGCACTTGGCACACACAGAGAGATTATCACACTCCGAGAATACCTGAGCTGGACCGGCCGTCCACACAGCTTTCGTCAGTGTCATGGCAGGGCGAGGGGGGCGTGAAGTTGGCTTCGGGCAGGCTGCCCTGGTCAGAGGCTTGGATGGGGAAGGGGGGCAGGAGGGTGCTGTTGGGACTGGTGATGTCTCCCTCCCCCACTAGAGTCAAATCTGCCAGGTTCTCGTCATCCACTGTCTGGATGGCGTCGCCCGGCTTCTCCGGCCGGGCCCCGGAGTCTGTGGTGTGGGGGATGGGGGAGAGGGGGGCGGCGAAGGGGGCGCGGCCGTGGGGCTCGGCCCTGTGCCTGCCAGGGGGCATGAGCGCCTGCCGTCGCCGCCCTGCTGGCGGGCCTTTAGCGCTGCAGTCGAGGGAGGAGTCCAGGCTCTGTGAGTGGTGGCTGGCGTTCAGGGCGTGGCGGTGGGCCCCGCCGGCACCGTTCTCCCGGCCCCGGCGTGGGCCCGGCTTGTGGGAGGTGGGGGTTGAACAGGACGGTTCGGGAGCCAACCGCAGGAAGTCCGGCAGAACCAGGTCGCTCTTGTTCAGCAAACCCCGCTGGTCGTTAGCTCGGTTGCTCTGAGCTTTGGATATGAGCTCGAAGAATTCTGCAAGGGTATTACGACAACCGGAAATTACCCCCAAAAGAAGGACTCATAAAAATTTCCATTCAAGCTGAGAACATGCAAAAAATTAATTTGTTAAACATAAGGAGAGCTACAGACTGCTGAGAAGATAACTTTAAAAAGAATGTTAGTACAGGTAAATTAGTCTATAAGCAGCACAGACATCTACAGAATAGAAAAGGTTAGCGAGTCAGAGCTAAGCTTAATTTCTACATATGTCTACACTGAAACAGAGGAGATTTTACCTTCGGCTTCATCTATATTAATCTTTTTCTGTTTTCTCTTTTCCACTTTATCAACTGATTCTTCTTTTCTGAAATGCCGGGTGTCCCTGGCAGCCTGGCCGTTTTCCCCTCTGGCTTTCTCAGAGCAGGACTTTCCTGAAGGTTTCCCATCTCCCTGGATCGCAACAACGAAAACGCACCAAATTAAGGGGGAGGGACGTGGCGGCCTCAGCACCGGGATTGGCTGGAAACTCTGTGAGCCCACGGCCCCCTGCTTGATCAGGCTCTGAGCCTGGCTCAGCGAAAACCCTGAGAAACAGCGCAGGGGAGGCCACTGGAATGTGACCCTAGATGACTTTTCGCCATCAACCTTCTCACATATTTCCGAGCTCCCACGTAATCAGCTACTATTTTTAATGGCAAAATGGTCCTATGGGCAATAGGAAGGACTCTCTTAAGACAAACATGGCATGTTATTGAGCAGGACAGAGGGGCAGGCTTTGGCACGAAGATCAGGCGTCAGAGAGGAGAGGGTTAAATCAGCCACAACAAGCGAGGCAAGGTGGTGCTGTCCAGCACAGAGCACACAGGGCAAACCACAGACGACATGTTACAAAGGCAGCACAGAGATGCACAAACCCCCCGTTCTCAAAAGAGACCATGAATATAAGAGAAGACATTATTCCACTGTAATCTTCCATACATGAAAGTAAATAAATAGATAAATCCCTCCAGAATCCTTACTGTTGTCGAGTGACTCCTGGCATTCAAAGGCGGCGCATGGCTTTTTGATGACACCACTTTTTGCTTTTCTGTTGGGGGAGGGAAACAAAAAACCAGCACAAAAAGGTCAACTAAAGACAACACTTATCTTTCACATGGAACAGCATATAAATAAATATAGAGGTAACTGTAACCGAATGATAGCTCATGAGTTCAAAATATAATGGGAAGGACTTCTACTTTTAAAGTGGCCATTCCACTCAACCTGTTTTTGTTCATTTTGCTTTTTCAGCCATGAAACAGTTACCGTTCAGCTAACTCCCTTTCTCATAATTTATCTCATGGCAGCAGTGTTTGTCAGCATATCTTTTTTTGCATAGGGTATCAGACAATGAAGACACATTTACTTTTCATTCTGCCCATCTGCAACAAGGGCATGTGGACGAAGCAAAGAACAGTTAATCTGCACACGCTTTCAGTTTAAATGCTTATGAAATTGCACCAGTTTGTTTGCTGGCCTTTATTGCACTTTGAGCGATATGCAATTATGGGTCAATTTACCACCATAAGTTAAAACTGTTGTCTCTGTAATGACTAAATAGATTTTACTAAAATTGACCTTTGATTGTTTAAATTGTCTAATGTTACGCAAAGGGAACAAACATTGCCACATGAAACACAATTAAGAGGAAAGGAATTACCTGCAAATGGTTATGGATTAGCCAGCTAATTGGTGTAATTGTATATCAAGCAAAACAAATGGAAACAAGGAGACACCATCAATTTAAAGCTAAGATTTCTGCCGAATTTCTTTCAAGCTCACCAGCCAGCAGTGCTGTTAGCAGGTACAGTTACCAGGGTGCATGAATTACGGGTTTAAGAACATAAAATGGCACTGAACACAAAACTGCAGAACATAATCAGAAATCACTGTCTCAGAGCCAGTGCAGTCATGAGTTTCCCCACCATCAGATGCCATACAATCCAGTGAAATAATATGACTCTTAGCTTCTGAGGCACAATGGCTCTTTTCCTTTCAGCATGTCGCATTTTTCATCTGAACTGATGGAATACTGCCCACTCTAGCCTGCTACCATCCTATTACTGACGGGTAATTCAGTCTGAGTATCAAACTGTCTCTGACCCACCCACAACTTCAAACAGCTCTGTCGCTGGCACCGCTGCTGAGTGACTGTTTACTCAGTTATGAAGGGAAAATGTATGCTTGTGTGGATAAATACAATAATGTAGCCACAGCATGACGTCGGTGTCTGAACTTGCCGTGGAGGTGGCTATGCTGAGGGAAGTGAATTCCCAGATGTGAGATTCTTACTCTTCATTTTCTTTCCAAAAATGTTCACCACACCATCAAACAGTTGATGACATTCAGAAGAGTCTGAATGAGACAGTCACAAAAAACTTAAGAGCCTGGGGAAGTGTGTGCTCTGTGTGTGTGTGTGTGTCTGTCCATGTATATGTGCATGTATATATTTGTGTGCATGTCTGCCTGTCTGTCTATCTGTGTGTTCCTCTGTGTGTGTGCATGTGTTTATCTGTGTTGGTGGGGTGTTTGTGTGCATGTGCATGTTGGTTTGCGTTTCTGTATGTCTGTCTGTGTTTTTGTGTATGTGTGTGTGTGTTTGTGCCTGTGTGTGAGGCAGGTGATGCTACCTTTCCCTGAAGTGTGGTCTGCAACATCCAGCACGACTCTAAGCCCGTCCAGGCTGGATATGGGCAAACCCAGGTCCAGAGGCTCCTTCTCTCCACTCTGGAAAACATGACGCACTGCTCACCTACAGGACAGCCTGATAATGGCCAGCACTTACTGCCAACAGCAAGTTTATATCACACCATGGGCAGTGTTGCCACTTTGGAATACAAGAGAGCACACCGACCACAAGACAAAAGCCAGAAATAGATTCGAAGATTTATAGATTCAAAGAAAAAGTTGGGACGAAGCAATAACAAATAATAGGTGGGTAGTTATTTTAATCACTACTTCTGATCACTGCATCCTGCAGCTGTTGTTGACAAGTTTCAGTCAACCTGAATACATGGCTGTGGCTTCTCTTCACTCATGAAATTACATGGTTTCTGCATTCCTTCCGAGATCTCATGATTCCGCCCTCTGATGTCGCCTCACTTTCAGAAAAAAGGTGGGACACGATTACACAACTCTGCAACATTACGCAAGACGACTCAAAATCAACTCAACTCAAAATCAGCAACTTACAATTTTGGCAACCAGGTGGCTCAACTGTAGGCCATATTTAGCAACGACAGGACGTAGAACCTCTGTGACTGGTTTGGTGGGTTTGGCTTTCAATCCAACAGATCGGTTAATGGGTACAAGATCCAATCTGAAAACGTACAGAAAACACACTGAGTCAAGGAACTGACAACACTGTCAATAACTGGCTCCTTTTGCTAGGGCTCTAGTTGCTTTGAGAATGTATCCGGTGATAATACCTTTCAAAGACAACGTTAACACTTCTAGGTAGCCAACAGAGTATCTACTCTTTATAACAAAGTATTTGTGAAAGAAATACTAGTTACCTGAACAAAGTGCGTTTCTCTAATCTTAAATCCCGTGAAGTGAGAGTTATGCAGTCTTGGTCCAGAACTAGAGGCTTTAGGACAAAGAAAAAAGGTTTCATTTATGACCGTAGGCAACAATAAGATTTAATATTCTTCAGTAACATATCTGCTTTAAAGACATTCAATTAATTAAAAAAAAATGAAATAAAACCCTGCACTCAATTATAAGACAGCCAGCTCTTACAGTACTTTATCTTTCCGAAAGCACAACTACATTGTGTTATTTCTTCACAAGAGGTTCCTGCTGCTACATTCAGAAGAGCCAGCCATGCGAGACTGCGACCGCAGGTCTGCACCTTCTCTCCCCCGACCAGGAAGAGATCCACGGCCGCCAGGTTGATGCAGAGCTTCTCACAGAGGCCCAGCAGCAGCTCCCTGATGGACACGCCCGGCCGGATGGGCACGGGGCAGCAGGTGCCGTCCGGCAGGTTGATGTTGCAGTGCCTCTGGGACTTCTCCTTCTCCAACGCGGACGCCGCGTTCCTGGGGTCACCCTGAGTGAGGATAAGCCAGAACACAATGAGAGAAGCAGCCCCATTTAACCAAGATCCCCTCCACTCTAATAAGCCTCCCCATGGCATTGGCAAAACAAAACAAAGCCAACAGCCCCTTGAGGTAGAAACAAATGAAGAGAGTTTCATCCCAACCCCCAGTAACGTGTGAGAGCATCAGAAACACACTGGAGACGGACTGCAGTGGAACACTGGAGGCTAAAAGTGTGCAGAGTGTTCGCTTGTTTGCTGCTTCCCCTACTTTTAGGAAAACCTGCTGATCTGGCAAAAAAACAGTACAAAGTGGTAGTACAAAGCCACATTTGTGTGATGTTGAGGTACTTGTGAGCATACTTTCTGTGCTAAACTTATACTATGTGGACATTCTAGATGAGAAAATAAACTTGATTTGATTACATTCCACACAAACTCCTTCAAATTATGTTTTTGTTTTCGCTTCATGTTTATTTGCCATGTTAACAGTAAAAAGTATATTTAAATATACAAAATATGCAAAACTTGCAACGCTATACTGACTATTGGCCCATTCTTGCATTGCAAGTACATGTCTGATAGCCTAGTCGTGCTGGTTTGTCCCCTCATTACTCACCTCATTTTTTCCACCTGAAGTGGCTAGTTCCACACTCGCGCCGGAAGACAAAGATCCCTGTGACTCACGCCTGCCATTACTGCCAGAGAAATCTGCCAAAGACAGTATCCAAAATCATTCACCTCACCCAAAGCAAAACTCCATCAGGAAGCTCATTGTCTGGTAGGAAGTTCTTTTCTGTCATTTCAATGCTTGTGGTTTCCTTTGTATTACATCATTGACCTGCTTACCAGAAGCTCCAGTTCAGGGTGACTGACATTGCCAACATTTTAACCTGTCATCATTTTATACAACTGGATATTTGCTGAAGTCATTCAAAGGTACAATATAATACAGGATTTGAACCAACAACCACATGGTTACAGGTGCTTCTTATGTCCTCACCATAATTGAAGTCTGTGATGTCTCTTTTCTTCGGTCCCTTCCCAAAACTCCTGTTTCTTGACCAGGAGAAGAAAATCCCTTTTTTCTTGTCAACATGCTCGTCTCTGCAATCATCGTTCTGTGATTTTCCAGGCTTGGCCTTCTTTCCTTCCTGTCACGGCAAATGACAGCACATTACCTGCTGATTTTTATCTTAAGTCTTCCCAAAACAAAAACAGACAGTGCCAACACAAAGTCTGGACTTTTCACATATCATAGGTGTGAAACCTTGGGCGATCTGCTAAGCATGATTTCAGCTCGCAGCTGCCTGCGTGACAGAGTGGAGAGGCATGGCGGGAATTTCAGGGCTTAAAGAGTGGCACACTTGTTTGAAGAGCTGGGGGCCTCTTGATGCCAGACACCTATAATAATATCTTAACTAATACCGTCACACACAGCCCAGTCCACTTCAAAGAGCAGGAATCTCACTCTGGAGTCCTTACACTCACAACCCAACATGGAAACCTCTAAGATGCCTCCCCCGTGCTAAGAGAAGGGTTTACAGGAAGCTGCAGGTCAATGTCAGTAATGAAGTGGCTTCGGTGACTGCAGAGGTCAGAGGCTTGGATTAGGCAATGCATGGCTGCAGCTGTCGGCAATGGTTTACTTATAGATGTACACTAATGGCTGAATTAATCTGGCCTTGCATAGAAAAGCTTCAGGGAAACCTTGAGGAAACTGAAGGATCCACTTGTCTTGAACACGGAAGCCCACAAGGCACCACAAAGCCACACAATCTAGTCATATTGTTTTAGAGCCGCATCCATATTTAGAGAAATATTTACAGCTCTCTCAGGTCCATCAATGAATTAATTTTTACCTGACATAGCACCCTTTACCTGAATATGTTTACACCTGAAAATTCAATTGTGGGCTCATTCTGTCAGCCAGGTGTACAGTAGGTGCCAAAAGCAGCAGGCGAGACTCTGGGCTTGGCGACGCTGCAGGTACCTTTTTGGGTGTGGACAGGTTGGAACGGTCAGAGTTGACGCTGTGCTTGGAGGAGGCGGGGCTGCTGGGGATCTGGTAGGGGTCTGGCAGAGGGCGGCCCTCCACCTCTGCCAGTATGCACTCCTGGTACAGAGAGGACTTGAGGAACCTGCTGTAGCTGTCAAACTTCATCAGGTTGAAAATCTGTAGAACAGGAGATTTGACATGTTGCACTTAATAAGGGCAGGAGGAACGGCTGAGAGTAATGTTACCATTTTGACTCCATTAAAATGTCTTGTCCAAATGTAAACATTTACAAAACACAAACACATTCCTTCAAGGCTACTTCTTTGCATATCTGTCATGCAGTTCTGTCTGTTCAAGCAAGCGCTTGATTCTGATCTAAAAAAATAAGAGCACTAGGTTTCCTGAAACAGAAGGGAGAATCTGAAGGAGCTTGCTATTTACAGTCCTAATAAGGTAGCCTTTCTTAACAGCCTTTGATGAAAATATCTGCCACCTTGCCCCTAGCAACTGTCCACAGACTCATGTTGAATAGCCGCCTTATCATCATAAGGTTGCCTCTTGTTCTCTGCTATGTTAAATCTCAGGCCATCATATTTATAGCCACATAACCAAAAGTAATTTATCAGAAATGATGCAGTTACATCTCTTGCTAACTCCTGAGAGAGACAGTCAGAGCACTGCCATAGCTACTGTGTACTGTACACAACATGCTCAGAGAATGTTCTCTGTATCACTCTGTTCTGAGTCCACTTGTTACAGCATCATTGATGAGAAATGGGTATAATTGATGTCTTGTTTCTGGCAGCTAACTATGGGTGCAACCATGGGGCAACTGACTATCCCATCCTGATGGGGTTGCTCCTTTTAGACACGATCCCTCCCTGTACCGGTCACTCAGTGGTGGAATGAACTTCCCATGGGGATCAGGACAGTGGAATCATTGGCCATCTTCCAACGCAGACTGAAGACACACCTCTTCAGACTGCATCGCAGTTTCACTTCAATCCCCGCCCTCTAACACCTGCTACCTCTAGTACTTGCTGTTTATTTTACATGTCGTACAACAATGTATTTTGATTCTGCGTCCTAGTGACTGATGTATGGTAGTATACTTGGCCTCCACTGCCTAGTCAGATTGCACAAGTTAACTTGTGGTATTGCTTGAATAGTGTTATGCTCACACTTACTGGTCTGGTCTGAAACTGTTGCTCATTCAACTTGGATGGATACACTTCTGTTCTATTGTGCTGGAAGTTGCTCTGGATAAGAGCGTCTGCTAAATGAATGTAATGTAATGTATGTAATGGGTGTCAATAAACAAAACCTTTTTGCATCACCTTTTGCTTCGCTGGTGTAGTAGCTTACACCTGAACGAAGCAGACTTGTTTAAATAACACTGACATCTCTGTCAGATGCAGTAATGACCTGAACGCACGCAGAGACTGTGAATGCATGCCACCCACCTGAAGCTGCTGCTCCTTAAACATGTCGGGCCGCGGGGCGTTGAGAATGTCATCCGCCAGCTGGGCCTGGCTGTCGATGTTGACTGGCGTGGTGGCCTTGCTGGACAGGAAGCTGTTGTAGATCTCCCGTGCCCTCTGGGATAACTTGAGAAAAAAATGCAGGGTTGTTTCCACTGTTGGTTACTTGGCCACTGACACAAGGACTCAGTCAGTTCATAGACCAAGGACTCTCTTTTAATGCTGAAATTAGTTTGTGTGGTTTGCTTTCCTGTGACCATAAACACCAAAACAGACCACTATATTGAGATTTACAACTCAAAAGTTACAGTTATGATTTTAAATTTATACATTCTAGAACCACACAGATGTGATCCTGTCTTCAGTTAGGATCACACAATTGTCTATGGTGAACACTTTAGTTAAAATGCATTGCTGTGATGAATTTGTCAAGTTTAATATTTACCTGCTTCTTGTCATTTTCAGGCACGTGGCTGAAAAATTCACAGGCTTGCCAAAATAAGATATTTTCTTCACTGAATTCTTTCTTTAGAAATTCCTAAGGAAACAATCAAACAACAACAAAACATCAGACTAAACCTTCAAACGACAATGGTAACCACATAAACGGTCAGAAGCAATGACGTGACATCCCCCGCGTTCACTGTTCATCTGCACCGCGGCGAGGGGGCAGCGGGGTTTCTCAGTACCGAGAAGTAGCGGACACCGACGGGGTCCTGCAGCAGCCGCTCGAAGCAGACGGCCCAGCTGGCCACCCGCCGCTCCGTGTGCCGGCGGTGGCTCTGCACACTGGGCAGGCTGGCGTTGCTGTGCAGGCTGCTGTTGCTTCCGCAGCCCTTCAGGTCTACGCTGTTGAGCTCTGCAACACACCGCACAAAAAAAAAAAAAAACACCGCTTCAGGACAGCCTTCAGAGCAAAGCTCGGCCCAGCCATGGCAAAGTGCAAGCTGCTCGTGTTCAAGAGTGTCAGTGTGAAAATATCAGTAACAGCAAAGGAGAGGACAAAGTATGAGCTGGCTTACTGCACAGGTGTTCAATGCATTTTTGTACAAGGTAACTAGGAACAGCAGCATGGCATAGTGGTAAGGAGCAGGACTCATAACTGAAAGGTTGCTGGTTTGATTCCCTGCTGGGACATTGCTGTTGTAACCTTAGGCAAGGTACTTAACCCACAACTGCCTTAGTAAAGGTCCACCTGTATAAATGGATACAATTGTAATCTACTGTAAGTGAGTTGCTCTGGATAAGAGCGTCTGCTAAATGTCAACAATGGAACGTAATGTAACTACATACTCTACATATTCTTAATGCAGGGCACAAATGCCCTGGATAGAAACCGTCAAGACGAGTTTGATCTATGATGAGAGTCTATCCCTTTTGCGACTAGAAGTACAACAGCGGATGAATACAATGAGACAAAACATGATTAAGGACCCGGCTGCCAGCTAAATTTAGACCACGACACCAAGAAAGGCAGTTAATATCCCAGGTAGATAATGGGAGGCTTTATGACACACAATATCTCCAGTGTAATTATAACACGCAGACCCTGGGGCCTGCAGAAGGCAGGGGAGGTGAATGGTATTCTCTTGCACCTGTGTGTGTACCTGCAAACCAACAAGTTATAGCTAAGACCAAGGTGCTTTATGGCTACACTTGAAAGAGCAAGCCCTTGAGGCAAGCTGATCAATCACTTCTCTTATTTTCCCTGGGCTATCCTCTCAGCACACAGAATTGAGGAAACCTGCTAAACCTTATACAAACCACTTAAGAGGAACATAAATGTGTGCTAAATGCACAAATTCACCCACCAGAAGTTCAAGCTCACTCTGTAAAAAGGATGAAAATGTGAGTAAGGATGGGTAGTGTCATACCAACCATTTGGGAATTTACTTCCATAAGACTGGTAGAATAATGAACAGTGTATGCAAACCTACTGTAAACCATATATAGGCGCTGTTCCAGTTTTAGATTGACTGCAAAAATATTTTAAAATGTACAGAAATTTTAAACTACATTTTTTTTACATTTTAAAATATGTAAACATGGCCAAAAATAAAATGTAGGCTTTGAAAGTGTTTTGTGGGATATGAAAGCAGTTTCAGATCTCTAAACTTAAAGATTACTCAGAATGTAGCAGTGTGCTTGCATAAAAAATGAGCTTGTATTTTTCCTTTGGTTATTATATGAAATAATTATTTGAAGTTAAAAACTAAGCCAAATCATCCTCTCTCCTACCACCTCATTTCACATACTTTTTAAAGATCAGAAGAATATCCCCATACACATTTTAATGAGTATTCTATACATCTGACACCCATAACACTAGTGCAGAATAACACATTCTTCATAAAAAATCCAAGGACAGTAATGCCTTCAGCCATGGAATATCCCAACTTTCCCTGATATACAATCCCAAGGCAATTAAATTAATGATTAATTAATTACATCAAATGTAAACCAACTCACCGGTCGCACAGCCTCTCGGGAATCAGCTAATGAGATTGTAATATATGTACCCATAACAGAGGTAAAGAAGCGCAGAATGAAATTAATAACCAGCTGAGCCTTTCACATTTCTGAGCACGGTCCCCGGCCTGCTTGACTTACCTGGGTAAAGCTGGTAGGACCCACTGTGGTGCCACCGCGCTAAATACCTCAGGCCCCCGACCGGCAACCATGCCGCGGGGTCCATCTCAAACTCATCAAAGAGTTCCCAAGACCAGGGGGCAGACGCTCCCCTCGGAGAGCACTGACATTCTGTGTCTTTTCATGGCGGGTGGAAGCGCCGCGGGCGGGCGGGGTCTCTCTGAAGCCCGGGGCCGCGGGGGGAGGCCGAGACTCCGGGGCCGCTCGCTCTCCTGGCCTCCAGCGGGGAAACAGATACGCTGACCAGCACAAAGCCTTCAACAGCCGCACATTAATTATTGAGGGCCGAGGGAGGAGGGAACTATAGACGCCTGTTGCCAAAGGAACTTGCAATATTAATGTCCTGCTGGGCCACACCTACAGGTACCTGAGATCCTGAAAAAATGACGGAATTGGCCTGGACTAAATTATTTTGGGAATGTCACTGGGGATGCAGGCATTATAGAATTACCTCAAGATTGCCCCACCAATCTGCCTTTATTTAATACTTCATTTTAACAAATAAATCAATTTAGTAATTACATATCGTTAATAATTGTTATTAGAATAGCAAATACACAAGCATAAGCATTCTGTGCCAAATGCATTAGAGAATTTGCAAAGGCGCTCAGTTCATTATGTCCTAAACTGTTTTCCATTAAAAAAAAAAAAATAATGGTTTAATGCATCAAGGTACAGCTAGCTTGTACCTTGTCTGGCCAACTATTGAAACTTGGCCATGCAGCACATCTAATATCGTGACTCTGTGTATGGCTTTCGCTTGTGTTGTTCTCTGCCTCACTTGTAAGTCGCTTTGGATAAAAGCGTCTACCAAATGAATAAATGTAAATGTAAATGCATACTACATTGAGAAGGAGCTGAAGAGTGCAGTGGGTACGACTCTGAGATACTCCAAGGAAGCAGCTGGCTTCAGTCAACAGTAAGCTCCCTGTCACACCCCTCTGTGTTTGATGCTGGACCTACCACAGCTGTGTCAGCTGTGTGGTCCACTGGTCACTCAGGGAGCTTCCACTCCGGCCTGCTCTATGTAAATAACTTGTTGGCAAAATTTAGCTTAACGGGCCAATCATTGGGAGAGGAACTGATGTTACAAGTTCATGTTCAGTAAAGCGTGCCCTGCTCTTTAACCCACAGTACCACAGCGCTCTGCCGGTGAGACGTCTGGTCGGCTGTGGCATCCTATCTGAGCTCTCACACATATGACCAACTAGGAAGTGACTGTTTTATTTCCCTCAGCATTCTCACATCTACCTCCACAGAGAGAGAGCATCAGGGCCATCTGTCATCACAGGGGGTGGACAAAGTAATGGAAACACCAAATGCATTTTGAAGTACCTAATTCTCAATTAAAAGGAGCCTATACATGTTTCATATTAATGTCGAAACTAATCACCAATATGTTTGCGCTATAAAAGATGTTTTAAAATCAACACTAATATATAAGCATCTACAGCAACACAAGAGGTCAAATGGTAGGTGACTGAGCTGTGGGTGCATCAGTCACAGTAAATGATTTCATGTGTCAAGGGGAACAGTGCTGAAAATCAGAATGACATAAGCCAAACAAATTAAAACTGCATCAGGAAAGAGGAACAGTGGCAGCAAGTCTAGGTTCAACAACAGGAAGAGATGGACACACAAAACAATCTCGAAAATTACCACAGAACTGAATCTACACCTCCATGGCTCAGTCTCAACAAAAGCTCTGCTCAGCTTCATAAAGTTGATATTTATGCAAGGGCTGACATTCTGAAACCTCCTAAACAAATTCAAGAGTGGCTTCATGAATACCAGGATGAAGTCAAACACCTTTCGTGGCCTTCCAGGTCACCAGACCTAAATATAACTGAACCTTTATGGGAAGTTCTGGAAAGTAGAGTGCGGAATAGATGTCTACCTCCTTCACCTCTCAAATAACTGGAGATGTTCCTTCTTGCAGAATGGTCCATCATCTCACTAGAAACAGTTCAAGACTTGTATAACAGCATTCCAAGCAGGACTAAAGCTGTTCTGACAGACTCCTTACTAGTAAAATACTCATACATTGTTTTATGTGTCCATTATTTTTGCCTTTCCCCTCTATTTTCCAGTGCCATTTTGGAAAGTATACAATTGCTTGTTGCCTCCATGAGAGGATGCTTCTTAATCAAACACATGAGAAGAGGCATTATTTTCTGCAGTGTTGATTCAGCCTCCCCTCTTTTCCCACAAGCAGGATCTTAGACCACACAGGCGCACACACACGCGCTTTAGTGAAGGCACAGGTCATAAATGGAACAGCTGTTGATGCAACTGAGAAATCGAAGACTACAAGCACATCACAAACAATATATTTCAGTCCTAACAACCTGGGAGATGCAGATTATTTAAGGTGCCCCTGTATAACTGCTTGTTGTTTCCCTAATTTAGTCACGCGAGAACAAGGTTGGCACCATGGTTAGCAGCACAGTTTCACAGTGCACCGGTACGCTCTGGAGTCAGCTTGCATTTCAACACCAAGTACATCTAACCAAGCTCACTGTAGACCCTTATATTTTTACAACTATAGCAACACCACAGCAAGAACATGAATTCAATCATGAAGATAGTGTGTCATTTCTGATGTTCTGTACTACTGCATTATAGTATAAGATGAGCAGAAAAGATCCCACGACCTTGGGCGACAAAGGCAATGGAAAAACATACAGAAATAATGGTAGCCAGCCAAAATGAACTGAAACTGGGGGCTACATGCTGGTTTCAAGTTCAGGCTACTAGCGAACATCAGCCTTTCCGGCTAACCAGAGAGGTCATTTGACATCAGCTGGACAGGCCAAGCCAAAGGGGCATTTACCCTAATTCAGAAACTGGCTCTCAGGCCAGCTAACTGCAAAGAAGCAGCTGGACAAAAAAAAAAGATTAACTAGAAAGAAATTACATCAGGTCTCTCACGATGCACACCAACCGGGGCCCTCCAGAGAAGTTAGGCACACACACACCTACACACCATTTCTTGGGAGCAGCACAGCCACGGCATATGAGAAAGCACCCACTCACCACCTTCATCTTTTCACAAGGCACCCAAAGGGTTCGGTCTTTTATGCTATAAAAGGATTTCAGCACATTACCAGCACCGCACAAGCTTTGAAAAGGGGCCATGGACATGTTCAAACAGGGATTTATTAAAAGGCAGCAGGAGCGGGCTCAGGCTCAATAGAGAGGGTGGCAGCTGGAGGAACAGCTGAGGCCCTGATTCTCCTGAGTCCGTCCTGTCCTCGCAGCGACGGATCCTTCCTCAGACAACAGGAGCACTACGTGTCCCCCTCACAGTACCTCCATCAAAAATCACCAGAAACCCCTGAGGTTACAGTGAGACTGCTACCTCTTACTAAAGACAAAGCACAGAATGAGCCCACTGCATTTCATAATCTCAGATAGCTCAAGGGGGTACAGCAAACAGATGTAAACAAATTAACTTCATAAACACATCCAATGTATATAACTACAAACCTTTGTTTGACAGTAAAATATGCATCATTTAAAAGTCCACAGACCTTTTGCTATCCCTTTTTTCTTTTTCTCTCAGTGAAAACTTGAGCTGAGCTGCTTACATGACAGTGTGCAATCTAAATCAATATTTGACTCTACATTTTTGCTGAAGGACAACAGTTGAAAATGAACATGTCAAATCAGTCTGAGAGAGAAGCATCTTACAGACATTTTATATTTTGATTAGTAAAGTCTGGCAGCAGGCTACAGTACAGTAGATGATAAAGTACTCAAGCATGAAGGTCACAGAACATACAAAAGAACTGGCTTGTACAAACTCAAACAGCTGCACCACAATGCATTTTGCTGAATGGATGCCTAAGGCAGGCAGGTCGGGACGGGTTGTGCTGCAGCTTTCTGGGTGTCTGCATGCAAGCCATTCCCTCTTTGCATGTCAACACCCTGTTCAGAAGGTACATATTAGACCAACCACAGAATTCCCTAACCCAAAGGTTACAATGTTGCGTGTTGAATATTTTCAAATGTTCCAGTCAGTTTCCCTGGCTATCTGTGTCTTGCTGAAGAGCACTGTATGAGAGGGTGTTCATTTCTTAATGCTGTGAACAGTGGTCATCTGTGAGTGCAGCGTTGGAGCAGAAAACATGTACTCACCACCATCTGAGACCGCCGCAGACTGTAAGAGAACACAGAGAGACATGAGTGAGAAGCTGCCCAGCGGAATGAAGAGGTCCTCTACCGAAACGACCCCAGTCACTGTGTGATTACTGCTGGCAGCTCACCGGCAGCCCCCCAGACAGGGTCATTACTGCAGAGGTGACCGGGTTCGTTTGGTCTCCCACACAGCTGTTCGCACCTCAGTGACGAGCCCCACCCCTCCTGGCCAGCTGTCCACAGCGCACTCTTCCTTTTACCATACCATATCACATCACATACAATAATACAGGGACTACAGTCCTTAAAGCTGCCAAAACAGGCGTGTGGCACAATGGTTGGAGAGCGAATGCCTGAGAGGATAATTTCCCTATCTTACTGTCAGTTTGACGACAGCAAAAAAAAAAAAAGGCATGACCCTAGGGTAAATGTTTTGCAATATTATAAACCCAATGTGTTTGAATAAACATAAATTCTGAAGTGCTCTTAATATGCTTTGTAATATTATTACTTAGCACAGTGAAATAGGTGACTTCAAGAGTGTAAAGACTAAAAATGCAAGTTGACATGCTGGAAATAGCACTTCCTTCACATGGAGACAGAGATGACTTTTTCTGGGGAGCCTATTCAAAACTCAAACCACAGTCAAACAGTGGAGATGGCGATATCACAGATGGAAAGTCAATATAACATGTGTGCAAACACAAGAAGCAGGAGGCTGCACAATCAGCACACAGGAAACAAATTCATGATTATCTGCAAGTCAGGACTCCAATACACAAGCACATAAATGAGCTACGATGAACTGCATTTGCTCTGACCCTCTTCAATGTGTTTCTTCAGCTGTATTGAAGCTACAGCTCAGTTCTATGTGGAGTGGTGGGTAATGATGCAGGGTGTGTCCTCATAAAAACATGCATCTGTCTTTGGATTCTGAAGTTAAACGTGTGAATCCTCAAATTATAATGCTTAAGAAAACATCTACTGGAGGTCATAGCAATGATTGCATAAGAGCTACTCTAATTAAAAACAAAATTGGCTTAGACACGTTCCTCCATCTCCAAAATAAACATAGAAAGGTTAGACAGACAAACCTAATGCTGGAAACCTTTACACTCCAACACACATCAGTAGCACCATTTAGTATGCCTCTCCTCAAACTCACAGGCCTTTATGTATGGGTTAACCGTTTACTGTGACATTAATAATGTGCTCAAAATACAAATGCAAATAATTTCTATATAACATCAAATCAAATCAGTTTTTACATTTCTGTGTTTCCATATTTTTGTTTCAGGTCCTAATATTACCCTAGTAAGTGACACTACCATGTAAATAATTAAATGCTCCAATCTATTATTTGGTGAAGACTACGGCTTCACAGAGGCTAAACATAACACAACATTCCCGCAGGAGCGTTCTAATCCTAGCAGAAATCTGTTTCTTTCAGTGATCTGACACCAGCTCCTTGCTTATATTTTCCTCTGAAGTGCTGCTTCAGTATCTCTCCAATCCTCTCCATTCTCCCACTAATTTAGATTCTCTCCCTGTCTCCCTCTTTATAAGGTGTTTCTTGCTGATAATGCAGGCAGCTTGTTCTGGAGCATCTCTTCACAGCGGGCACTGCACAGATCATCTGATCTTTATAGCATAGGGATGGGCCAGTAGTGGACACGTTATTGAATAAATGCATCCATATAACAAAGATTAGTGGAGCTGCAAACCTGCATTCCTCTGAATATGCAAGGCATGTCTTGCTCCAGAAGTTTATTTAAAAGGTTATTGATCTCGTGCACAGCATTGAGTGCACATAATTCAAGGACAAATAAGTAATGATTGTTGCCTTCTAATTCTATGTGAATATGTGAACATACCATAAGCAAGGCTGGGAGAACATATCAAATTATTGACAAGTTTCAGCACCTTTTTATTCTATAATTCTATAGATATTAGGCCTAATTCACTGAATGAGGAATAGGGAATGTCTACGCAGCCAAAGACATACTGAGCATATTCAATGCACCGTGACACAACAGCAAGCACCAGATCTACCTAGCTTGTATTGGACATTAATTAGTAATATTAACACTTTATTGATAACATTGGATGATCTACCAAAAACAACAAAGGGCTTACAGTCCCAGCCTCAACCCTCCAGCACACCCAGACCTGCAGCATGCGTGTCCTGACAGGCAGGCACAATCTGATGGGTGCACTCTGTCCTCACTCTGTAAGAACCGGCTCCTCGGCTTCCTCGCGTCAAGGCACAGAGGCTCCTCAGTGGTGGTACGAGCTCCCTTACTCACCACGGTTTAGGAGAGCTCGGCAAGTACGTGACTAATGGGCACAGACAAGGCAATGGATTTGCTTTAATGTGCGCTTTTGTCTTGCCAGTGTCTTCTCCTTTAATATGTGATCAGTCTTTATATGAAAGTAATGCTCTGTCGAACGTTTTACTGTTTTGACAATTAAACTTGAATTTAAACTGGACATTTAAAGTAAAATACATTAGTGTTTCAGGTAAATGTACTGCAACAAAATCCTACCAAGGAAGGAGCTGAAGTATAATGACAAAGTGAAATTAAGTATAAACTATATTCAACAGACGGCTTCCAAGAAATGACATCTGGCCCTGCTAAAAAGGGCAGTCTGATCACCAGCCAATTTTATGCAATACTATTATGCAAAGCACTGAGAAATAATGTCTGTACACGGAAATTAAAACAAGCCATTATCCTCATGTTGATCCAATGGACTTTATCACAGATTAATACTTATTACAGACCACACAGGGGTCCTGCAAAGTTCCATTTCACTAAAACACTCAAATTACCTGGAAGTAATTGTTTCTGTAATCTTGTAATCTCAGTCCATCTGAACATCTACACATTTTTTCCATTAACAGGCCTCATGGAATTTGTGTCCGGAGTTTGGTGAGGACTAAACCATCACAGTCTCCACATTCCACACCCCAACCCCCACAGCCACAGACATCAGCTCACCCTGCTGGACCCCCTCTTGCAGACTGACCTCTTTGTGCTTGCAGTGTTGCCCTGGGGGGAAACAGGACCCCCACACTTTCCATCTCAAGGACGCTGGCACTGCAGTTCCACTGGTGCCCACCATTGTTGGTCGTCTTTGTTTAGCAGTGTGCCAATGGCACACAAGGCACCCAATGGGACTTTCTTCCAGCTCACCACACAGACAGGGCCTGAATTAGCACATTCATTCCTTTTGGTTTCATTATCAGAAGAGATGGGCGGTAGGGTGTGGGGTGTGGGGGTGGGGGTCCTCTAGTACAGATTTTAACAGATATAAAGGTGGTACTCCTAATGCTGTTCTCACTGCCCACATTAATATGTACCTGGTCCATCCTGTGTCTGGTCAGAGCTGTTCAAAATAATTGCATATATTTCTGCTGAATTTCTGCAGGTAAAACTGACCTCAGTTCCATTCTAGTACTACCAGATCAATGCAACAAGAGGAGCTGTGGAGGCTGGAAAACAACAAAAAATATTTCTGATTTTCTGACTTTTCCCCAATTTTCATTTCATCTATGGTCAAATACTTACTTAGCTAATACAGTTAATAAGTAGATTCTGAGAAAGATGCTGAACAGCTGGAAAACTTCTGCACGGCAATCAAATTGAAATGTAGTGCTCAGATGACAAGGATTGTAAAACAAGGACAGAATATGGAGAAAAGCCAACCAATCTAAAGCTCACTGGGTCGCTGTTTGGAGGCTGATCTGAGAATTCAAGGTTTTTTTTTTTGAAAAGCAATCATGGTCTGAGGGATTTTCTTCCAAACACCACAACCATTCAAAGTATGAATGTAGTTACAATTAAGCCCAGTTCTTGGGCCCCGCACTTCAATACAGAATTCAGCCTGTTGACTGGAGGAGTGCCCTGAATTTTAACAAACTAGAGAGATGGGGGCCCAGTGGAACAGCCTGCCACCTTCTGAGATGGGCAAAAGGAAAATGTCCTCATTTGTGCTGGATGGATTGGTTAACACACTTTCAAGGGCCTGTCCGAGGACCCTTCTTAGCTATAGGTCAGCTACACCTGAAACGAGCCAAAGTCGTCCCCATAGGAAATTAATTGCCAGTATCGAGTTGCACAAGACAGTAGTTTTACCTCAAGCCCAGGTAAGTCAATGTGAAGAAGGTGCATTTATTATGTAATATACAACAGCCAGATAAATGTCGTTAACAATGCTTACTCCCAGATAGTACAGCGTGGAAACACTAGCTAATACTTCATGCTTCAAAATTAAACTGTCATGCCTTAAGCTGCTTCTGAATATAATGACCATCATACACCACAATCTTTTTTATGGTCACGCCAAAAGAGAGATACAAAAAATTACAAGTATCAGCATTTCTTCATCTTCCACTTGAAAGCAAATGCAAAGATTAGGTAGGCAACCTTGTTCATCTTTTTTACAAATGCAACATAGGTGGGAGTATACTGGGCAGCAGCTCTTAAGCTGAAACTCCACCATTTGAGTTTCCTTAGCACTGCACATACACAGCTAAAGCAGACCTGTGAAAACTTTGGCTTATTTAGACAGAATGAAGGTGGTTCATACAGGCAGAATAATGAGGACTGTGGCCCAGAGTTCAGCCCTTCAGAGCAAGAGGGCTCCAGAGCTCTCCTGTAAGGGCTGAAGAGCATCCTCCTGCAGAACTCTGCCCCAATCCCAAAACTCATAACCCACCACGATCACTCTCTAACCGCTTGGCTGCTTCCACACTCTGAGCTGTGTTTGCAGTGGCCCTGATGGTTTTTCCCAGATCGCTACAGATGGGCTGAATCTGTGCGTGTGCTCATGAGCATCACGGTCGCTTCTCCCATTGCCAGTTAACGTGGCACCCTCATCGGGCCCTTCTGAGGCTGCAGGGGTGCAGACCCCAGACCCACGGTTCCAGAAACAAGCTTCCCTTTCCAGTCACAACCACAGAACAAATGACAAACGCAGTCAACAGCTGGGCTTCAGCATCACTTCCTCCGCAGGGTGCTTCCATACAGAGAAGAAGAGAGCAAATGATGACTATTTCAATTTAATACACAGTAGGCATGCACAACTACATGAATTGGCTTTCACTTGTTTAACTCATCACTGTATACTAAAAGCACAAGGCAAATTACACTGTACAATTTGGAAAAACAGAAGAAATAAATCAAAAATCACTTGTTTTGAATACCTTCAACATGACTATTGTGTTAATAAGCCAACATACTAACAACATGTGCCTTACCTTCAGGCATTAAATAACCTCCCATTCCAACACCCTAGAACACACATTCAATCAAACTCCTTCGCAAACAAAAGTCAGCTGCTTTATACATCACTTGCATTTTGTGCATACCCGTCTGCACCAAAACAGATTAATCTGATTGGAAAACCTCTCACTAAAAACTCAGTTCTGACGCAAGGATGAAATTGCTACTGCAAGTGTTAGGAATAAAAGCAGGTACAGGAAGGGCTCGGCGGATGGGGGGCGAGCGTGGCTTGTGTGAGCTATTTGCAGCGCATCAGAATGATGAGACCATGGGGAGAGCTAATCAGAGAACAGCTGGAGCCCGTTCCTGTAACAACAGAATACTTGAAACCCCTGCTACCATTCCTCCAATCCCAGATCAATTACTTTCACTGCTAACGAGGCTGTGAAGTGGTTTGCTTTAAGGCACATCCCCTTCACTAGCCAATGGAGTAATACACAAATACATAAATGAATATCAATACATAAATGAATAGCAACACATTTTCCTTGTCAGATGGTCACGGATGTTCAGCTGGATTGTGTGTCTGCACTTTCATGATAATTTTTCATATTTTAATGAATTCACACCTGTAAAAGAAATATGGCTATTTTCTTATCTGAATGCTTTTATTTACCTTTACATTTACATTTACATTTTATTTACCTATAGTGTAACCACATACACACAGGTAAGGCTCCTGTTATTACAATTATGATGAACTAGACTCAACCTATAGTCTGTAAAACAGTATTAGATCTGAGAATCGACAGTACTATCCAATGTAATATAACTCCAAAAGAACTACAATAATTAACTCACAATGGAGATCATTCAGTGTTACCTTAGGGCAAAATAACTGTGTGGAAAGTAACATTGCAGTGTGTGTTTATGACCAGGGCTCCCTCAGGCTCTGTACTGTCTCTTCCTCTCTAGTTGTGTGATCTCCCCTCACAGCTCGAGCAGAGAGGGCTGGTTTAGCTCTGACCTTTATGATTCCCTCTCACATCTGCTGCTACCTGAACCACTGACCTCCAGTGCCATTTTAATCTCATCTTGCCATGAAAGTAATTTCACAGCTGAGAAACTCCATAAAAAATAGGTTTTAACAGGGGAATTTACTAAAATGAAATGTATAGCTGAGTAAGATGTTTATTTAGTTTAACACGGTTAACTGTTCATGATTGAGATCTTCTCAGAGAATGAAGAAAAATCATTAAGGCATCCTTTACTTGAACTCAAGTCAGTCATAAGAATCACATAAGCTTGAACCTATCAGCAAAACCTCTGTGTGAATTTTGTACCAAATGTCATCTCATAACAACACGAATGAATAAATGTTTCACATGACCTCAAAGGTACCATGAACTGCACAGTAAACTAGTCTGCTGGCCCTGACTATAAGGCTATCCCCTTGAGTGAATGTCGATTGGAGGATATGCTGCTTCTCTCATGGATATCAACTTAACAACTCGTAGTCAACTCACCCACAGATATAGGTTAAGTTGCATGTTTAAAACATATATTATGAGGGAAAAACAAATATCACTTGGACTATAGGAAACTGTTCAGTGAATAGCTAATATTCAATATTCCCTCACAAGGCATTCTAAAGAGGTCCTCTGTCAAATGCATGGTCATCACACCAAACAGACTTATTTCAGGTGTCACCATATGAGCTGTTCAGTAACAGACGCCCCATACAAAGCTCACTCTATTACCCAACAGATGATTACTTCAGACAATGTTGCTTGTTTTGCTCAATATCATCATTTAGCCAATCCAGAAAATTGATCAAATCAGTCACCTTTGGGATTTTAAAATGTTCAAGGAGTGTAAAGATTAATATGTAGTGCTAATGCAATTCCTACATGGTCCAGACTACTAAGTCACAGTCTTAGTTAAACACATAAAGTCTTTCAAAATCCTCTCCAGTGTTTGCTTCATAGGCAGTTTATTTCTGTAAGGAGCCACAGATCATAATATTTGGTACAGGATTTACATATTTTGTTTAGTTGTGGGTGTTATTATTTGCATATTTTCAGTTTGTGTAGGTAAGTACACTACCAACGTGTATATTATCCTGTATTTGCACAGAATAAAAACCTACTAGTTTGCATGCTGCCAGTACTAACAACACTGTCCTGAATTCTATTACTTAATATGATCAATGAAATAATATTGACTAAACTCTTACTTTTTTCAAATAAAACCTGTGCTACTGACATAAGTGCCTACACTCCTCAGAGACATAAAACACAACACTGCCATAAATAGAAATAACAATCCAAGAACACTTTTTCACTGACTCTCCTAAATGGATATTTCTCCTAAACAGAGAAGTCTTATCTGCCATGAACTACTATCTAATTCAAATAAAACAATGCACATCATGATTCAAAATAAGGTATCTAAGACCTACAAGGGTTAAATGAAACAAATGAATCTTGGCAGCTTTCCTGAACTTGCCATGTTTTCTAGTAACATTTACAGGAAAATAAAAAGTTTTTCAGTTTTATCTAGAGACTAATAGAAAACTGAATGGAATGCCATTTTCCTTTTTATTTGAAAATGTGAACTAGATTAGAACTAGAGCTACCTTTCCAGAATGCAAATATCTTGCAAAGTACAGCTGAAGAAAAAAACTGTCTGCAATCACAGAATACCTGTCTACCTGTCTGGGCATGCACATGCAGTCCGTAAGGAACGGAGATACATGTGGAAAGGAGCCGAGATATGATCACGGTGAATACCTCAAAAAGCATAAAGAACATTTCAAACAGGCAAAGACAGAAGGCAACATCATATTTCAAAACACAACTCTAAAAAACAAAACAAAAAGCAATTTATAGGTGTCTCCACTTGTCAAATGCACATAACTACCTTGCTGAAAAAGAACGAAAAAACATCTACTTTGTGAGGAGTGAAGTTACTGAACACAACAACTGACAAAACATGGTAAAAGAGTTACTTACTGCACTGGAGTACCACATTTTCTTGAAAAAAAGCCACTTTTTGAGACTCATTCTCTCCTCTGGGCAGTGAGGACGAGGTGTATCTGGTTACATAGTACCTGATCAATCTCCAACAAGGACTGAGCAGTGACTGTACATCCAGCCATGCCTGTACAAGTCAGACTGGAACTCCACAAGGCACTGACAAGGAAGTTCCACATTACTCCCATGGTGTCCCCATAGAAACCAACTACAGGAAGCCTGTCGATCCACAGGGGACTCAGACAAGGTCCCAGTCACCTGCGCAAATACCAAATGAAACTGGCCTTTTCTCTTTTCTCTCATTTTCTCACTATTCGTTTATACTATTCTCTAATTGTGAAACTATCTGTGGTAAGATCTCACTGAAATGAAGTCTCTGATGATGTAAAGAGGGCAAAATCGCCTTCAGGTATTTATTAAACACCGTTCACAACTTTCAGGTCCATACTGGCTTACTTTTAACAATAATGAATCAAACCAGTAGAACACTCTATAGCAGAGGACAATGTCAGTCTACTGATCATTCACATCAACAAACAAAAGAAATCAATTACACTAATTATCAATTAATTATATAGTCATTACATTCTACTTCCTAATGTCTGGTCGTGGTCAATATCCCATTCGGGCACTAGAGGGAAAGGAGGGTTCAACTGCAGCTGAGTGGAATTCTATTTAGATTTCTAGGGTGCTGTACAGAAAAATCGATACTGAACTGAATGTCAGGTTTATAAAGGTCTAATCTACACAAAAACTCTAAATGATAGATTCTACAGATAGACACCTCTTCTGAGTTAGTCCACATGATTCTCTCAAATTATCCAGCGTTCATTTCGGCAATGTTTTGTCCCACACTACAAAATCTTCACAAAATAAAACCAAAATCAAAAACATCCGATACCATATTTTGCTGGTTTCAAAGGTTGCATTTCTGGCAATATACATGAGGATGCGTAATATGTGTGCATTTATGTTTAGATCATTTCAAAGCTGCTTATTTTGGACTTAATCCTCTTTAAGAGGCCTCTTCCCACATTTTTTTCTTTTTTTATACATATATGTCTTGGACATGTCTCACCATGTTTTACATTGCTAGAGGTTTTGTCAGTTGCCTCATCCATACATTCCCCTCACAATAATAATCACTACAAGTTCAGTTCCTATTACAGTAATTACTACAATCTCCTAAACGATAATAATAAGCAGGGTCAAAACGGACTTCATTTTATACATTTATTCTATGTTCAGGTATAAGTGTCACATTCTGAACATAGAATCAACTCATCTGACAATCACTTTCATCTGCACAAAGACAAAGTTTCTGGGCAGTTTCAGGTGACAGTATTCTCCCAACCAGTGGCTGGTGGGGAGTGTCAGCTATTTTAAAGTTTTCTCAAACTGTGAGCTCATATTGAGTTAAGTAATGATAACTGAAAGATATAAAAACCAAGCAATGTTTTCTAGTTCTTACTGTCATCTGTTTGGGTGTACCTTGGTTCTTGTTAACTGGCACCTGCTATGCAACAGGGCTGATATCACTTAGTTTTCATTCTATTTAACAGAAAACAGAGTGGAGCAAGGTACCACAGCAAGGACCAGGACTCTATGGTACGTCCTGGTTCTAGTTCCAACAGGAAAAAGGCCCCTCCTTAATGAGTAATGACCAGCTGAATCAAGTGAAGCAAAGTACATCCACAAAGTAAGTCATAAACCAGTTAAGCATATAAAGATCCAAGCAAATTGTATCAGGAAGTTGTGAAGTATTTGTTCTCTGTATTTATGCATTTCAGTGATCAGGAACAGTTTTAATGAATGAGTAATAACAAAATAATTTGCGAATGTAATTTGCTAGAATCCACAGAGAAAGGGAGGGGTGGAGCAATGCAGTCTTTGTCTGTGTGTTAGACAGCCTGAACTAGATTAAAAAACTGCAGAAATTCCAAATTACTTTTTGTTCTAGGTAAAAACCAATTAAGAGCTTTTCAGTATGGATGCCTAATATGATAAAGGTAAGGAACAACACACTGTCAGTTCCTACAGAAAGCAAAACTGCCCTTTAATGGATACTCATGGTTCTGAGATAGATGGCTAATCTTTATGTTTTTCCTCTCATCTTAACTGCTGCATTGCAAAGGGTGAACCAACCTCTGCAAACATGAGTCTATACATAACTTAAACATCTAATGCTGATTTATCACTTTATTTCAGTGTGACAGAAACAAAAAAAATTGTTTCTTATCGTAATTCTGTTCAATTTACAGTATAATCTAATATACCTCTGCTAACGGAATACTCTTGAGCTTTAACTAATGGGTTGGAAGTACACCAAGATGGCAGAGAGGAAATATTTGGAAATGGAAAACCTAAGTGTCAGATGACCCAGAAATAAAACATAGCTACAATGCACAAAGAACTTGACTCACATGACATCTGTGAAAAAGACTGGACAGTCAACACCATCAAAAGGTTTAGAATGAACCGTTCCTTTGAAAAGAAAAAAATCTGCTTCATATCTACATCAGGCAACAAACTGTGCCCAAAATAACATCAGCAGCCCTTGAAGGGACTTCCTTTGTGTCGGGCTCTGAGGAAATGCAAGGGAGCGGCGACTGATAAACTGGAATAAGGCAGACAGATTTACCCAACAGAAGCTCCATGCATATTTGCAACCTTTGGTTTGAATAATGTTACTGTTTACAGTAACATAAAATGTAACCTGTCTATGCAATACCATATCTGCTCCCAGGATAAGGCCAGTCGTACAATTGTAAGCCATGCACAACCTCACCATAATCAGGAGGAACCTGGCCGCTGACTGCCTGAAACCTTTTCTTCCCTCAAACTAACATGAACTCTCATCTCAGTGTTAAAACCACGGTAAAACCACCATTGGACACCATCACTACTTGTAATCTTTTAATGGAGTTCAGCAACAAACTGTAGCTCATATCGCTCTCCTTCCGTCTTTGTGCATTGACTGCAAGGCTGCAAGTACGATATCACATTTTTGTGCAGTTTGATACTGCCTGCCTTCAGCTGCATTGGGTATTACTGCACTGTACTCACAGTAATAGCAACATAGCTTAAAAATGTTGTATTTATAAGACCATTTGAAACATGCCCTGATGCAGTTACAGCCTATCTTTTCCTGTCTTTTACGTTGTATTTAGAATGAAATTTATTATTGACTTTAATCATCATGTTTCCAACGGAAAGGAGGAGAATAAAAATGCGAGTGTTTTTCAGTGCTCTTAAATGATATGGATTCGAGCCTATGACAGAGGACCCAAAAGCAACAGTCAAGATCACCTCAGTTACAGAAACAACAAGGGAAGACCTGTAATGGACAAACACTTGCATATCCTTGGTGTAATTCTGATTGAAAACAAAAGATCAAAACAAACATTAACAAAACATTAAGACTTTGACTGATTTGCATGTAAATGTTTTCACTGTCAGATTCCATATCATCTAATTCATTTCACACTTCATACAAATCACATTAAAACCCCCACTGTATTTTCTAAATACCTGCAAATTGAACACAGAATGCCTCTCTGTGTTCAGGTACTGTATGCATATAAACTTTAATTCATTTTGGGAAAACGGACCATTCTTTCATTATGAAAATAAGCCAATGGGGTGATCTCTATGCATTCCTTTAAGGCAAGAAATCTACCTCTTATTTAGCAGTCATTATTTTATAAAGGTGGGATTGGCTGAAATGTTCAATTTGGTTTTATCATCAGGTTACAACCCTGCCTCTACGGATGTACAGGAATAACCAACCTACCTGAACACTGTGGTGAAGCATGAGCAAGTGAGAGCACCCTCACACCAAGAAGACTGGTGAAGAGTGTTCCAATTACACAAGGCATAGTCCACACCATGTAACCTAAAGAGCTGTGGCATGTAGCCATGTAAACTTCATGATTTTGGTTTCTTTTCTTTTAAAACAGCACTGAGCATTTGAACACCACCTGAATTTTGATACTCATTGTGGGTCCACTGTAGGACACACCTTTCCTGCTTATTGTGACATGATGGACGCAGTGACTGTCTGTCATGAACAACTAAAAGCATCGTAAGAGTTGAGTTTAGGCCATAAAACAGAAGAGTCACACATGGTATGATTCAAAGACATCTTCTGACTCTGATTTTCTGTCATCAGACCTAATGATCCAGTGCCAGACAATACTAGTAATCTGAGCTGGACAAGGAGAGGGATAGCCTAATAGCTTTATTCCTCGGAGAAGGGGGAGCCAAATAACGTTCCTGTCCTGCCTGTCTTTGGCATGCAGAGAGGAAACTGCTTGGGAGATAACGGCTTGTTTCTGCACATAAACAGACTGAATAGGGCTAGGAATTGCTTTGTATTCCCTCTGCACCAAAACATCACTTCCACGGTAAACTATTACAGATCCTTTCACCTCTGTGTGCCTGTATACGGCAACTGTAGACATCAGGTGGGAAACCTTCCCTTGCTACCTCATGCATATATAACCCTCCTTTTCCGCCTTATGCAGAATGGTGTCTGAATTCTCAGCATCACAGATGCTATTGTGAGAACATCCTCCACTACAGAACATCCTGTGTTCTTTTTTTTTCATTTATTCCGCAGTGCTGAATTTTGTGAACATCAGAATGCAAAACCATAACTGACACTGCACTTAGCAACAGGTGTTGCCAGGGCACTTTGCTATGGCATACAGTGAGTAGACGATGTGAATATAACTGATATTAACTCTTTGTCCCGACACAAACCGGTTGTATTATTCTATAATTAGGGGGGTGATTCTTCGGTTGCCACAGTAATGCTAGAAAACAGAACAAATTAATACTCCTTCCTGAGAAAAAGCACAGTAGTGCTGAGGCCGAGGTCTGCAGTACAGTGCGGAAGTGTGTATTCATGGTGAATGACATGGATTGTAGTCATTCAGTGGTGAATTCACAAACTTTCCCAGCGATCTCCAATGCAATTCCCTTGTCTAACTACCATAGCCAAATCATGAGAAGCAGATGATCAAATTACCTTGCTATGCAGGTAATGGCACACCTTCTGTCAGCGTAAGAGTGTTAAATCAGTACAAGGGCGATAGCCTTGGGCTATGACAGCATAAGTGGGCTCACAGCCCCCTCTCTGAAATGTGAGACCGCTCGTTCCCACACTAACAATCCATAAGCGTAGGAAATGACCATACATACAGTCTCTCTGACTGAGAACAGAGGAATGAGACTACGTAGGTGCTGTGGAACTGTTCCCTGACCACTATCACTTGTCACAGCCAACACACAGCCTGGAGCTTAAACCGTACAACAGAAACTGTCCTGCACAGACAACCACAGCACCTGTAACAGTACTGAGAGCTCTTACCTATCAAGCACTGAGGCCCTGAGAAACACACAAGAGCACAAGGTCTTTCTCTTCTGGGCCTTGAGGACCCAGAATTAGAAAAGGCCTTTAAAGTAACAGTCGTACCGTGAAGCTAAAACAACCCAAGCGAGTGTGCCGCATCTGAAGAAGCAGCTTCTACAGCCTGATCATACAGAAAAGCAGGACTGAATCAAGAGTCAAGACCTCCTACAAAAAGTCACAGTACTTGCTCTTTAAACTCTTGCCTAAGGAAACATCTGTGCAATGAACTGTCCACCCACATGCACAGAATTACCCTGCAATCCTTGGAGGAAGTACCTTGCATTCCTCTCCAAGACTACCCTCTGCTGTTTACTTACAATAAAATGTGCTGTCGCTTCAGGTGACACCTTTGTAACAGCAGGAAAAAGACTGTTAACAATTTGGATCACAAAGAATACAGAACTAAAAATGTAGAAGGAATAGGAAATAAAGCTTAATTTCATACATTAAAAGTGCTGAAGACTGAATGTAAAGAAAACATTAGGAGTCATTACACTGAATAATTACTTGGACCAATTAACATGCAATGGAGTAATTATGCAGTACAGAGAGCTGCAGGGCATGACTGCATAACACATCAGGAAACATGCATGTTTGCGTGTCACAGCTCAGGCGATTGTATACTGCCTTGTGACAATATGCTCTATATTTGTGAAGCCTGATGTAAATTTCCTGTATAAAAAAGCCCAAATCCTTCTCATCTAAGTGGCGTTCCATTAGTACCGTACAACACTCACCATATATAAACTGCTTGTTTTGTTTGCTTTGGTTAAGTAATGCCATTGAAAATTAACAGACCACTCTACAGTTAATTACAAAATAAAGATTCACACTTTCAGGGCAGGGTGTCAGTGGACATGTCATCCATCCACTCCAAAGCAGCAGACAGCACACCGCTAACTGAGCACATTTAGCAACTACCTGCCTTGCCTGCCTGATCTTCAGTATAGGTTCAAAAAGAAAAGCATGAGAATATCTATATTTATTCACTGATCAACTACTAAATACAGTGCAAGATCATATAAAAACATTCACTGCAGACTAAAACATTCCTGTGCAAGACAACAACAGCTCTTCAGAGCATAGCTTTCACATACAACTTGCAAAAGTTGAGAAATGAGTCAAACAGAGCAAGGACTGGAAATTAAAAGCGTGACGAGCTCCAGCCGGTTTGCTGTTATGAAGTCCTTGCTCTAGCGTATGAGCAGCCTTCATTTGGGCTATTTGGAGCTAACCTGGAAAGACTACTTACTCTATCTGGGTTGATGATTAAAGTTTGCTCCATGTATTGCGGTGTGTCTCCTTAGCAAAGCGTCAGACAGCTTCTCCTTGATGACATATCCATTCACCGGTATGCTGCCTGTGTCCACAGACAACTGTCTGACTGTGTGCAGGAGAGCTGGAGATCCTGCCTGCTATTAGGTGCTCAAACAGTCTCTATCTATCGCTGTGCTTCACTCCCTCTGCGTCTCTCTCTCTCTCTCTGCCCTTCTCCCTCCCTCCCTCCCTCTCTCTCTCTCTCTCTCTCTCTCTCTCTCTCTCTCTCTCTCATCCGCAAGCCTGCCTGCAATTCCTATTCCGCCCACAAAGGAGGAGATTGCTTAGCCCCAGGCTGCCAGGCAGAGCTGCAGTGACATGCTTGCTTAGTGAGGGGAGTGGGAGTCTCCTGCTCAGGGAGGCCGGAGCAGCACATATGTGCTACACACGGAACGTCTTAATATGACACAGGAGCTGCTTTTTATGGGACTACAGCATTGCAAGTTGATAGCGCAGCGCTGTTTGAACGGGAAGGCTTCTCCTGTGTGCTCTGGGTGAATGGCGAGCGTTTGCATTCTGCAGGTGGCACCTCGAGCCCGCAGCGCACTCTGTCACCTACTTAGCATTCCTTAAGCGAAGCATCCGATCTGAAGCGAAAAAATCCGGAGACGGGGGGTCTGAATGGACAGCAGGACACAGGGCTTTGACGAATGTCCTGGAAACGGCAGATATGAGGCACTGAATTTTCCAGCATCCCCTAGTACACAGCGACCTGACAAATCGCCGCTCACTGAATTCAACAAGCTGCTCCTCCCTACAGCATAAGAGGGTGCAGATGGACAGGAATCAGTCATGACTGTCACTTAACACACTGGGGCCATAAAGAACAGATGCATATAGAAAAACACTGAAATACACATACAAACACACACACACACACACACTCACACAGAACACACACACATGCATTTTGTATTCATATCTGACATGGTCTTGGAAAATGACAGCATTCGGTTGTTACGCGGCCATGTACTGACGCAGGCAGTCATACGAAAACAGCACAGCACATCAGTTGGAGCCTCCTTCCAGCTATCAGTTGGCGCTTCGTCAGATCAAACAATATCCTGCACAGAGCGCACAAAAGGTTTTCAGTGCATCTTGTGACAACACTGCAGGAGGAATCTACAAATACACAGTGTTCCCACTGTCCAGATGTGTGGTATCAAGCATGCTCAATAACCATAGCTAATCGGAATTTGATTTGCACAATGTATCAAACAAAGAGACTCTGATACCATGAAAAACATCCTACAATGCTCAGGCCTGTTGAATGAAGACAGTCAGGCAAACCTCCATCATGAGACCAATGACCAAACCCACACATATGCCTTTGATATTAAGGGAGGCTTACCCATTAACAGGATTCACCAATCACTGTGGAAGTAAGGCCTCTTACTGGCAGTTACAGCACAATGGACACAGATCTCAACTAGCATTATTTGCAAAACACATCACACCATGCCATTATGACACAAAGTAACCACACTAGAGGTTACAATAAGCTCATAATGTACACACTGTAAGTGTACACACTATATGGACACTATGTTTCAGCTAAATATAGAACTTTAGCCATTTAAATAAGATTTCAAATGATGTTAACATCCTAAATAAAGGAATAAGTTTATTTAGCCTCTTTGGCCACTATCGAAATGTAAACAAAAGTAAAAACATATACCTGATTTCTGGGGTTGACAAACTGGAAAAAAGTGCATGCTAGCTAATTAATTCCTCTTTGCTACTTGACAGCAGCTGGATACGGAAAAAGCTGTTACATGTAAATTTATAGCTAACTCCCTTTGGAGCTCATCCTTCAATTATGCTACGAGTACAAAGAACCCAATCATAGTGTCATGCTAGGAAACACAATCAGCACTGTGCTGCCGGAGTAGCTACAGCGTCTGCTAGAAGACTGATCTTTACCATAAAGCTACAGTTACCTGTCTAAAGGCGATCCAAGGCTTACGATATGACATGCAGAGGAGACCAAACGGAGAATGCGGAAACGGGGGCAACACAAATTGGGAGGATTGGGAATAGCAGTAAGGAGCAGAACTCGGTTAAAAACAAAAAGAATATGAAGTGAATCCCTGGCTCAGACTGAGCGTAAAATCATTATTGACTCCTCTCAATTCCCCTAATAATGACAGTACAGTAAGCAAGGCTGCTGCACCAGCGAGTATTTCTAAAACGCAGCCGAAAATCCAAATCAAGTATTCAAGCGGCGGTCATCTGCCGCTTCAGGTTCACTCCCAGAGGGGCTGTCGATCAAGAAGAAGGGCTCTAGAGTTAAAGGTGAGCGCCTGACCAATTTATCTGTCTCTCACTTCCACCTGCTCTTCCCTGCAGGCAGCCCACAGCACCGTCTTTATGAGGCAAGCAGCCTCGGCAGCGGTGAGTGGCACACACACCTTACCAGTATGTAGGCGATCTCCCCGCAGGACCGCTGCTCACACTCACACTACATTTAACTGCCTATTAGTCAGCGAGGAGTCTCAATCGTTACACAACATGCACCCACTGAAACACTAACCCCGTTGCCGTTGTCTTCTTAAGCTCATTACTAAAAGAGGTAAAATATTAACAAGTCCACTGATGTAACGGGCTAGTATCTCTATTAGTGCTCACCTCCTCAGAATAACATGAGAAAGGGCCAATTAGTATTGACTCCGCCGCATGAACTTTATTAATTCTGGGTTAGTCGCAAAACCCAGTTTATTGTACTTCCCACAGGAGGATCGCAACCAGCCACTTGCGTCATTCAAGATGTAACAAAGACACTGTGAACTCTTCTGAAACCCTGTCTAATTAACTCTCCTTTCAAGGTAGACCTTCGAAGGTAGGTGACTTTTAATTAACAATGTATCAATTTCTTTCTACCTTCTCATTTGCTCATTTAATACCTGTAAAGTCTAGAATAGAGACTTGTCTAGTGCCTTTGAGCCGCTCAGGCGACATCACTAGTGCTGTGACTACACTCCAATCATTGCTTAATTCATTCTAGTGCACGGTGGGACTTGCAATGTGAAAAGCAGCCACAGATTACGTGCGACTACATCAGACGAATATCGTCCTCTTGAATCTGTGCTCCTGCTCAAGAGCGGAGTTGTGGCAGACAGACAAGCCTAAAACACAGCGGAATGGATTGCTACCTTGGTAAGCCAATAACCACCAAGCAACAGGACAACAGACACGTGGACCAGGCTGGATGGCTGCACAATACAATGGGGGTGGTATACATGTCTCCATTGACTATAATGGAATATATGTGTATTTTTTATGTGCTTAGAATTAACCAAAATGGCACTAATTGTAATGGAATGTGACTGTATTTTTCATGTTTGAAATTAACCAAAACCCCACTGGCTATAAGAGAAAATAGATGTATTTTTTATATGTTTGGAATTAACCAAAAGACCACAGGTTATGATGGAATGTGACTGTATTATCTGTCAATCAGTGAAAATGGCTGTTCGGCAAAGAAGGCAAGCAAGGTACTGACAAACCTCCGGGAACTCTCCCGTTTTGCATGTGTCCTACGCAATACAAACACACATGCAGTGTCAATATGAAAACATGGGAAACACTTAAGTGGGAAAAAAACCAAGTTTGATACTGCCTCATCTGCAATGGTAATGGCTAAGGTTTTCTCCCCATATTCCCATATTCACAAAGCAGCATTGTTTTTGAGCTAAAACATGCTCGGTGGCATGACCATTCAGCAGCTGCCTGTTCTAGCACATGGTGAAAACCACCAAATACATGCCAGAAATCCTTTCAGTCTAACTTTCCAATAGCTGGCAGCCCAAAATGTAACACTGTGTTAAATTTTGCCACATGCTGCCACTGCTGCAAAATACTGAGGGAAATTGTGTTCTTCATATTCTTATGTAGTCTTGAAACAGAAGGGACATTAAATATTAAATATTACATAAAGTGCAGAAAAATTCAGAAGGACATTCCTGTACTGCTCTGTGGAGCGCAGAGGAAGAGCAGAAAAGAGAAGCAAAGCTTGAGATCACGTCAATGTATGACTGGCTGCTTAAAACTGTCTGCAAAAAAACCTCTCTTTTCTAACACCAGCTAAATATAATCTGACCTTTGTGCTCCAGCAATGATAATGTATCACTTCGTGTTGCACATTCTACCCACATTCCCGTCCTGTAGGAGCATTTTTTTCCTATTTTTATATTTAATTACAGATTAAGAGGTTATTCTACAATTGCACCTCACAGAGTCCTTTCAGCAAGATTTTTTTTTTATTTCTGAATAATTTCTGAACAGCACTGCCATTCTCTGGTTGGCGGCTGGTTGTGTTCCTTTGCCTGGAGTCACTATCAGAAAACCAGGGCCATTCTGCCTTTTAGCATTAGTCTTATCTGCAGCTAAATATATCAAGGTCAGAAGATGAGACTGTGGTTACTCTGTTAGCAAATGAACTTCAGAGTGTCATGCAGTCATTTAATAAGTTTCAATACAATGGAAACTTGATAGACGTGAAACGTACACACCTAATTTTTTTTTCCTTTGACCATCCACTTCCACTAATGTGTTTTCAAACATCATAGAAAATAAAAAACTGACTTTTAACAGCCACCAATGATTTCTTGTAACACATATGTACAACAGAAACCCACTGTATTCAGACAAACTATAAAACTTGATGAGATGACTGAAAAAGCAGAGCATAGAATGTTTCATCTGTTTGTAGAACCTTCAATGCACACTATTTGAAGACCCATTAAAGGACTGATGAACATAACCCAAAAACTTCTACCTGTGCTGATTTGTCAGGGGTTTAAAGATGAAACATTATTTTAATTCTCATATCAGGGTTTAACAGAACAGTCAGTCTGACCAACAGCAAATGAACAATAAGTAAAATGGCAATATGTGGAAAAACTCTTCTTTCATCATTATGTTGAAAGCTACTCTTTCAGTTATACAGACTGGATTGGATATTCCAAGCTTGCAAGCAGCACTGAAGATGCCACCACTGTAGCATGCACTTTATTTAACATGCATAAATAAGAAGACCTATCAGTGAGTAAACAGTACACAGCTGCAGACAAGACTGTAGCACACAAAGCGGGTGGAACCTTGATAATGTGAGCAGTGTCACATGTGTGCTTGTCTAGTACAGTAATTGGTGTGTGTGGGTGTGTGAGCATGTGTATGTGTATGAGTGTGTGAGTGAGAGTGTGTATGTGTGTGTGTCTGTGTGTGCGCGCGCGTGTCTGTGTGTGAAGGGAAATCCTGAAACTCCTCTAATGAGGGGGAATGTGAACACATCATTCCTCGGCGCTCATTACAAGGGCTCACCAAACACAAGTCCCCCCCTCCCACACAATGCACGCTTTGTTAGCCTGTGTCGCTGCAAAAAAACAGACCTCAAGGGAAGGGAAATGAGAGGTAAAAAATAAACTTCCAGACTGAAACCGTCATTCCAAAGATAAAAAAGGCAAAAAATATTTACAGCCCTAACTAGTCAAACTGGGAACTTTCTCCACATACCACTGTCAGAGTGTGTTAGAGTATGCCTGGTTCACAACATGCCATACAATGCCCACAAATGCTTGAAAAATAATTATTTGTGAACGCTATTTTTGGATGACCATTTGTTACTACAAGCATAATTACAAGCAACAAGGATAGCACGCTGTGTAGGAAATCTGAGCTTGAAATCAGAAGGTTGATAGTTAGAAGTGGGGCGCTGTTGTTGTGGCACTGATTGTGGTACTTCAGCTGCAGAGCTTTCAGCTGAATAAATATATGTAAAAATGTAAAGTACTGTGGCTAAGTCATCCTCGATAAGGTTTTTTTCAGCATAACTCAAAAGCTCATGAAGACTACAGATGGACAGGCTATTCATATGTCAAGGTAATCACTGCTGAGTGTCAATTTCACATCTCCAAGATTCTTGGAGATAGAACAGAATATCCTTTCTAGTGCATTTCTTTCATAGTTCTTGACTTCAGTTTGTTCATCAATTCCTCTGGTGGTATTCATTTTTACTAACAAAAACTATTCACTCCATTTTAGCCAATGTTTCTTGTAATATTTCAAGACAATGATCAGTTATGTCACTAGAACAGAATTTTGTCATGACTACTAAAAATTCAACATAATTAAAACATGATTCAAAATACCTCAAGACGTGCAGTACAATGCATAGATAAATTAATAGGAAATGTCATCACACTGCCTTTTAGTTATTCAAAGTCAGTGAAAAAGGTGATATTTGAGAGTGGAATTAATTTGTTTCCAGTCAGTCAAGAGAAGTTCAAGTGTAAATGGGGAAATCTGTCAAAAGCTTTATTTCAGAAATACAGCAGCAATTCCCCAAAGAAAAGAGGCAATATCCTTGCATGAACCATTGACTCGTTAGAGGACTGGACGTGTGTGAAGCGATGAGAACAGGCCTACCTCCAGGTCATCGAGGGACCGCGCCAGGCTGAGGCGTTTGGAGCGTCCGAAGGAGCGGCGGCCGGAGGAACGTTGAGTCAGCTGAGGGAACGCTGCAGTGATGCCTCCAAACCTCGAACCCTACCAAACGAGCACAGAAATGTTCACGCTCGAGGAACACAAACACAGCAAACACCCTTCACCGCTCACCACCTGGGCAGCCTATCTCCATCTGACGAGGACCCCCAAGTCAAGGCTCCACTTCGGTTCGCCCATTTGTCGTAAAAGCCAGCAGCACCGCCACTGTTTTCAGTGGCCCCCAGTCAAAAAGAGGAACTGACACCCAAGTGGGAGGGTCAGCAGGTGGGTCAGACTTATATCCTGGTGACTTCATCGCTGGGAAAGATTAATACATTTTTATTTTCCATGAAAGATGACCAATGAAAAGCGTCAATGCTGAAAACATAATCATCAGACAAATTAAGCTAAAAAAAATGTTTCAGTCACAAAGTTCAAGTGAAACCACATCTGTAAATGTTTTAACCACCACTAATTAATTCCATAAATTTTTACTGCAAACAAGCACGAAAACACAATTCCTATTACTAGTCATCCAGTCTTTTCTGACGGTTCTCATTAGAGTAGAATGCACACTCATGACTTGCATTTTGGTGACAGAGGCCGATCATTTTTCACAAGAATATTTCTGAAGCTACCATTAGAGCGTTTGTCTCCCTCTCAACTTCCCCTTAACCACAGCATCCTACATCTACATCAAAAGAGGAAAATAAACACATTCTGCTGGTAGCCCTATTATTAAAATGATGGGCGAACCTTTATGTCTCAGAGTTGACATAAAAGAATTACCGGCAATTAGCATGGCATCACAAGAGCCGTACCCTATAATTTTCTTTTGCTTCCTGGACTAAACGGTCTCCTTTCAGCCCAGATGCAGGCTAAACACAGAGATTCAACTCATGCCCACTTCTGCATTTGGCATTATTTGCTGTGTAGATAAATGCAAGTCCTGATAAACAGACTAAATGTTATTTTTTCCCCATGAGCTGGTAACACCAAACTGCATTGCACTGTGCATTGGCACAGTAGTAAGTTATATTTAAATGACACCTACATAACATTACATACATACACACAAACATACATTTATGTACCTACATTATCATAGGCATTATATACCTATATATAATTTTGGATGCCATCCAGGCAGGGGACCTTCCTTAAGACTCTAATAAACTTGCAGCTTGAAAACCCATCTTTAAATGTTCATATTTGAAGAACTAGAGGCAAAAATTAAGTTACAACGGTGGATGCTCCCACTGAACACAACCATAATTCAAGTATACAAATGTATACAGCCTTTCAGATCTCCACCTACATGAATGCACTTCATGTATCACTGGAAGAGCTGTGGTTAGGGCTATAGCCTGATGGTTAGAGTGGTAATGGAACCCTCAAGCAAAACAGGTATGCACAGTCATTTCACTACAAATCTGTTAAGATTTCCCATTATACTGATTAAATAGTGACATGCAACTTATAACATTTATCTCCTGAAGGTTTACCCTTGCTATAATCCTCTCATTTGAACAATCCTGAAATTGTGTGTAAGAATGTGCGTAGTTTAGCCTGCATTGGAGGACGACTACACAACAATAAAAGCCTGCTGTAAAACAAATATTCCTGTTATTTTATTTTTCAGTAATGGAAAAAAAACAGAGCAAGAATAAACTATAGCCTATAAGTAAGCTCAAAATACAGTACATAACCTGTTAATATGGAAATAAATTTGGTCTATATAGAAACAAATACATATACATACACATACACATTCACTGACTCAAAAAAAGACTACATCATAGCCTGGATGGCATGACTGCTATGCATGGAAGACAGCAAACACCTCCGGTCAAGTTAATCAAATGATTAGGCTGCGGACTTTGCTTGTTTTCTTATTCCTGCCTCCACGGCAGACCATAATCAGATGCTCCTGAGCGTTGCCTGGATACGGGGCGGATTGTGCTGCTGCAGGCTGCTCACGTACCCTGCCTCCCTCGTGAGGCCCAGCGGGGCAGTGCTTCAGCATACCACCACACTCATCCGCCGGCTCCACAGGTTTCAGCCTAAACGCCACGCCATCCACATCGCTGGGGGTGCACCCAAAAAGGCACCGTCAAAAAAGCAAAACTTGATGCATAAGCAGGTGACTCATCGGCTGAAATTGCACTAATAAATCGCATTCTCCTCTCACATGATTACAATGATAAATGTAGGAGTGAATGCAGAGCGCTGCAATTCGCTCAGCCCTGAGGCAGTGTAGCGGGGGCTGCGGCAGGGTCAGGCATCAAGGTTAAATGATGCTAACTCCCGTTCGCACCGGGAGATAATCCCAGCTTTTTACCCTGATCTTAAGTGACCCAGTTTCTGGGTCCCCACTCTTCACTCAGTGCAGCACTCCCTGACATCTCTACGTCTCTATGAGTCTATTCCAACTAATTTAAGTAATGTGTAAGATATAAAGGTAACCTTTTTCATGACAAATGATTTTATTTATATTATGTCATGTTACATTATTGGCATTTAGCAGATGCTCTCATCCAGAGCAAATTACATCAGCTACAGTTTTTTTTACAATGTTATCCGTTTATACAGCTGGATATTTACTGAGGCAACCTTGGGTTAAGTACCTTGCCCAAGGGTACAGCAGCAGTGTCCCAGTGAAGAATCGAACCAGCAACCTTTTGGTTACAAGTCCTGCACCTTAACCACTGTACTACACTGCCATATGTATATAGCACTCAGCTTCAGCTCCAAGCAGGGTTATGACGGTTCTTATCACCACAGCTATGTGCTTAGCGGTCACTCTTACCCATTCTCTGGTGGTGGCTTATTGTGTATTCTGAACGCTAGCTGACGGCTGATGGCTCTACTAACAGCACACAGAGCTTAAAAACTACTTTGACAACTTTTTTTAAATTAACCTAAACTACACACAGGTGTAGAACCTGTCATTACATGACCAGCTTGGTTGAAACTTCAAACTTTCATCATAAGGGCAGTCATGCATTCCCTAAACACGTCTACTTCTGCCAAACACAGTGAGACGATGTTACATGCAGCATCACATGGTCCAGTGGACCTGGAGTAACTCACTATAGCCCTGCCTAACCCACAGTCGGCCATAATCAGACACTGTCTTTTTACCGTGGCCACGGTCCAACTGCACCTGAATGTGGCTGATGCAAATGAGCTATTTGTGACCAGTCCAACTATGTAAAGCTTTATGTAATGCAGCAGCTTCTCTCCCTCTCCACTCATAACCACATCACATGTCTTGGCTGGGAATTGGATCCTTTTTAGAGACTGGAAAGGCTCCAAATGGTACCGCTCTTCAGTACAACACGTTTCAAGCAATGCAGCACAATGAAATGACCTTTAAATGAGGACATTTCTCTACAATTAACTTCAGCCCTTTATGAGCTGGACACCTGCGAAATGCTTGGTTAGTCAGTTCTTAGTCAGCCAGATCACTTAATTCAGTACACATGAATATATTATAACTATGCTTTTGCATTTTTGTGTGTAATGCAAGGTTCCAAAAAATGTATCACTAGGTAGAGGAACTGTTTTTCCTCCTAAAATTACATGGTGAAACAGAGACACCTAGTGACCATTCAGGAAAAGATGAAATGATGTTGCATGATGAAAAAAACAGCAACAAGAGTTTGTCGCCATTCAACTGTTTTGTAATTCAACCTGTTCAATCTTGTGATTTTTTCCCCCTGTGGACAAAAAAGTCTTACAAACAAGTGCTGTCAAAATTTCACCTGAAATTAAACAGAAGCCTGTGTGTCCTTCACTAAACTGACTACTAATGACCTTAATGCAGGTGTACACAAGAGTTCTAGCAAAAATCCTGAACATTTCACACAGCAGAATAGGTAGTCTTGAATGTCTGATTAGCAGTACAATCAGTTTCCCATGCATGTCTGTGGGTGAACACCTATATTTTTAATGTTTGCTTTCAGTCTTTAGAATAAGCTTTTACATGTAATGTTTGCTTTATACAAAATACTGTAGGCAGGGAGGAACAAAACAGAATCGGATCCCATATCCTCCATATTTCGATTCTAACTAAAATTTGTCTTTGTTTTTCATGGATTATAACACCTTCCAAATTCCTACTACGCTCATCAGACATCCCTCACAGTGTTTTTTTCCTCCCTGGGAACCAAACCCCAATTGAGCAGCTGTTGCTGAACGACAATGACAAACACCTGTACACTTGCCAGTTGTGCTGAGGCATCAGGGGCCTCATTTCCTTATCCAACCAACATCACAATAAACCAGCAAACACCTTCTGACATGCTGAGGTACAGATGCCAAAACTTAGGGCTATAGATTTGTTTTCCTTCATCAATCATTAAAAATTAGACAGCACCATCTGGAATCAGAACAGATACTTCATTAGTAACCTTATATACATCCCTTTAATTCTCTAGTTGGTCCTTTTCAAAAATAGATGCTGTTGTTCTTCATAAAAATGACAAATTCTTATGGTATGCCTATTGTAGGTCTAATTTACATGGATAAGATGATTTTTACCATTGATATACACAATAATGGTTAATGTGCAGTCGCTGGAAGAGAAAATTTTTGGATTTCATTAAAGAGAGTAAGACCACGGCTCCCAAGAGGATCAGCGGGTTCCAGGCCTATAACTGCTGAGGGCACAGGCTGAGCCCTGCAGGCCGGGTTCGAAACCAGCCATGTCATGTGGGGAGCCCACAGCAGTGGAACAGATTGGCTTTTCTCAATCAGAGATAGGACTGAGAAGACCGGCCAGCGTCCTCTCATCACAACGGGTGGCATGCGTGTGTATTAAAGGATGGTACTTGCTGCACTCTATGCTTCTGCAAAGATGGTTTCTATGATGAGATAAGCTTAATGTACAACTGCTAATCCCAAATTGGGTGAAAAATGGAAAAATGTATAGAAAGAAAAAATATATATAAACAAAAGAATGAGACCACAGAGAGATTATTCAAATGACATATTTTCATGCATCAAGAAAAAAAATCACATTTTTGAAAATTCATATTGCTTATTAACACCTTTTGGATGATTTGTATCTTTTGCATTAACAGTTTACTGAGAGTAACACACAACACACAGTCTATGTGGATAGTTTACTGCTCTTCTTCCCCAAAGTGGTACATCACTGCCAGATGTAGAACACTATCTGTAGTTCACTTCCTGGCCCAGCAGGGGGATCAATGCACTGTAATAATTCTGCATCAACAGCAATTTAAATATTGCATGTATTCCCATGTTTAACCAGTAACAAGGACAGATTTTTTTATTCTATTCACAAAAACATTTAACAAATACACAATAGCCTTATCAAATATTATGCAGCCTGATTGTAGCTACAGCTAAAGTAACATTTCTTCCAATGACGATGTTTCATATTGATAGCTACTGAGAATAATACTGAGAATATGTTTTACTATAAACAGAGGTACAGAGTGGCATTGCTCATAGTTACACTTCATATGAAGATCTATAAAGGTTATAAATATCCTTATAGTTATAAACATCCTTACAGGTTCAATGTCCACAAATACAGCTGTAAGGCAATGGGGACATAAAGTTCTTCTGTTGTGAAAATTGAGGGGGAAAAACATCTCTCTTTCCTTTGAGTCTCTGGTGTGCCATCCTCTGCAGGGGAATGGGCACTATAGAGTGAGGGTGCTCTCTCACTCAGGCTACCTACCCAACTGAAGGAAATCACACAGCTGTCTGTAAATTTTCTTTCACTTTTACTCTGATGTATCCCAACAGCGGATGGATCCCAGGAGAAAATAAAGATGAAGATGAAGAAATTGGGAGATTTTTTTTTATACTGAGGGCACAATCGTTACCTTTCACTCTTAGCATCTGGTTTGCTAACACATGGCCCGCCTTGGGAGTTACCCAGATGCTAGATCAGAGTGGTTTTGGAAGAAGGAAACCTTCACACACATCTCCCTAAGAGACATGGACTGTGAGGTCAGGATGTGCTTGTGAATACTTTCAATAACCTGTTACATAAAGAGGCTACTAAATATTTTATATCTGACAATAAAGAATCCCAGGTGCATTCCTGGAATAGAATTCTATGTTAACAACATACATACAACATGTCAAATATTTCATTTCAAAGAGAATAACTGAAGACCCTTTAAACCTGGTGAAACGCAGAATAACTGTTGACCCAGTGCTGTGATAGAACTCAACACACTGTGAGTGTAAAAGCTATGTGATATATAGCTCAGACATTTACAGCGGATTATGAAAAAATCTGATCCTACAAAGACTGAAGGAATTTGTACTTGCAATGGTAAGATCACTTACTGCCGTGTTGTGCATTGTTGTAATGTAGGCAGTAAAATAGCAATAATGTAAGCTTCAACCTGCTGAATATGTATATATATATTTATTTGTTGGTCTGTTATTTATTGGTCTGGCTGAGTGGAAGTAGCATCCTCGTTTCTCAGACTCGGTTGCACAAGGACAATGGAGTCTCTCTATGGAAGTCCATCCAGGGAGGCCAGCGGGGAGGCCCTGGGTGTGTGATGGTATTGTATTGGAATGATCCACTCCTGATGGGTATATTGTGTTGCACCTGCATGTTGGAGCGGTTGTGCATTTTTGGTCTCAGCCTTGTGTGTTTGACACTGGCTATTGTTTGTGTGTGGATGTTAGCATCCTTGTTTGTGTAATGTTTTGTGTTGATTTGTTGAATGACCTTTGTGCTTGACTTGGCCTGGTGTCAACAATGTGAATATATTATCAAATGCAATCACATCTGGTACTTCTCTCTGGATAAGAATGTCAAAAAGACCTGGATGTCAAAAATGTAAACGTAATGTAAAATTGAATCATTTCGTCCATTTTATTGGATAACAGTATCTGCTATGCAACAAAATGTAATGTAGTGCAATGTAATAAATGGCAGGACAAACACACACTTCCTTACCTTTTTTTCCCCATCTTTGCTGCGTTTTCCATTCTGCTGGTCCCCAAACACTTTATCTGCTCCAAACAGCTTTTTGGCCCATTCATCCTTCTCAGCGGCAATTCTGCAAGGACGAGCGATTTCCCCCGCCGCCCTGTACCTGTCGGCTGGGATTTTGCTCATCGGAGGAGGCAGGGTGCTGCAGTTTGCGCTGGACCAGCCGTCAGTGGACTCGGCGTAGGACTCCTGGTCGCTGGCGTTGCCTTGCCTCCAGTCCTGAAGCACGTGCACGGGAAGCCATCGCTGACCGCCGCTGTGGGCAGTTCCGGCCACACCTGTCCGCTTACCATTAGGGTAATGAGGCTGTGGAGGCTGGGCGGGAACCTCGATCCTCGCAGAGGGACCGAGATGCCTGCCAGCGAGCAGAGAAGGGTCAGGGTGGGGTAGTTCCGAGAAGTGATATTTCCCTTCTTGGTCAGGACGGTATCCATTCCGGTTAACCTGGCTTAGGTTTCTGGTTTGTGAATTTTCCCATGGTCCATTCGGAATGTGTCTGTTGGGGTTGCTTCCTAAATCTACAAGAAGAACCCTGTTATTTTTCTCCTCTGGCAGGAAATTCCCGATCCCACTATCACTGTTGCTGCTTGTGCTGTTGTTCTGCTGGGCATCCAAGTCTCCATCGACAAAGGCCCTGGCCCTCATCCCTTCAATAGACTCCCCCATGTCACGGTAAAGGACAGACACAAACTGCAGGAGTGGCTGCGACATCGGGGGGAACTCCAGACAGCCGTTCGTGTCTGGATCCGGGGTGCATTCAAAATTAAAGCGTCTGGCAATGCCTTGGTGAATCTTGTGAGGACAGAGCTCCGGGTCCACAATGAAAACATGGCAGGAGGTCCTCAGTCCACCCTCCTCTTCTTCTGCAAGTCTATAGTCATCTGTAACTTGCATAGTGACCAAACCAAAGAATCTTCTGTCATCTGGGCAAACAGCGCTGAATGCCAGTTTCTCAGCTGGGTATGTAGCAAGAACACCGCCTTTGTCGTTGCAAAGCTGAACACAGTCATGCATTATTTTCATCATCACCAGCGAGTGAATCTTCTGCTCGGCCCTCAGGCGCCTCATGCAACCACGAATCGCTTGTAAACTGTCATTTTCCAGGTTTGCGCTTGTGGAGGCAAGTTCAATGGAGCCCAAGTATCCGACAATCATTCCAACATTTAGAACACTCGCATCCAGTGCAAAATCCTCATCCTGATTTTCAAACATGCCAATAAATACAGAGTCATCATGCAGTACTTTGGCCATTTCCTCCTCTGAAAGCAGGTCTGGGTTGCTATTTGAACATCCATTCCTTGTGCTATAGGAGAAATCAGGTTCTGACAATGGCCTTGGTTTAACAGTAGCAGCAGCAGCCTTATCTGAGCTGCTTGAGGAGTGACTGGAACTATCAAAGATCATATTAAAAATGCCCCCTGACTGCATTTCTGCAACAACCCTCTCTGCCCTATTGATCCCTAAGGTTTTAGAATCAATTTTCGGCTTGAGCCAGTAGTTTTTGCTTTCATGAAACCCAAGTTCTTCATCACTGGAGCAAGAGTCCCGGTGACTGCTACATTCTGCGATGACTAAACGCAAAACCCCAGAGCACCTGCCAATCAGCTTCACCACATCCTCGTGAGATGCTTTTGACACATTGATATCATTCACACTCAGGATCTGATCTCCTGATCTCAAGCCAACATAATCTGCGGGGCTCCCTTTCAGAACAGTCCTCAAAAGACAGGGAGCTTGCCCAGTTAGGGTGAATCCATACCCTGACCTCCCTCGTGCCACTTCCAAGCTTCTGACCCGGGCCACAAAATGTGAATTAAGGCGCTTCTTTGCCGTATTGGCGTGTCTGAACATCTTTGCTTCTGTTAAGAACTTTACAAATTTGGAGCAGGAGGACTACATGGAACACTTCAGTGTCACCACAGTATGGTGCCAGCACCAACGTGGCACAAGCATCCTGGTGTTAGCACTGGAATTCTCAGGGCACCTTCAGAAAGAAAACACATGTATCTTAACACATTAACCATGACAGCAGAAACAAAAGAAAAAAAAAACAGATACAGTGTATTAGACTATTTATATTGATGCATTTTCTTAGTACAAAAAAATGTAAACACAAACTTATCAAAGTGTTGAACCAGTGTAGACATGAAATTATCTGAGAAAAATTTGTTTATTGGTAGTTAGATTAAAATCCTCAACATTAACTTCTGACAATCAAAGTACCGTCCATTACTAACATGCCCAGCTGTACAGCTTATAAAGTAACTCTGATGTTGTGTTTAAAGATATTAGCAGTAGTAGTCGTAAAGTATTTTATTCATACTGAAACGTCCAATCAGCCAGCAATTACACTACGCATTTAGTTATGAGCAGACATTCTTTTTAAAACACATATAATACGGTAGAGACTACTCAACTTTAAATTCACCTAGCTAGGTAAAACTATGTTTAATATTGATGTACCACTGTAAACTTCATACACATTTATTGACTGTGGTATTGGATACCATATCTATCTTTTTTCCCTTCCATTTTGAAATGATACTAAAAGGGAAATCATCGCTAAAAAGGGACACCTTTACACAGGTATCAATCCAAAACGATGCAGGCTCCAGTATGAAATCCTCACCTAGGTAGCTAACTTTCTGCACACAGCTTAGTCTTGGAACATCTGGTTGGTATACAGCAATCATACCTGCTAGGTAACCACCCACTGTCAAATGATTAAGAACACGCCACACCAAGAGCACAACATAAAGCAGCAATTTGCGAGCTAATTAACAGCCACACTGGCTACAGAGCCAAGAAGCAAGCTAGAGACTGTAGCAAACTTTAGCAAGCTAGCTACTGAGTTAGGTAGAACATTTACTCCTTTGGCTCAAATTATAGACGTGCACATTAATTATAACTTCCTTGCCTCTGCATGATCAATCACCGTCTTGCTGTGGTGATCAGCTGATTACTATTATCCGTCTGTCTAGCAAGCCAACTACAACAATTAGACCCAGCTCTCGTAGTTGCAACTTAATAACTAAAAGCAAAGTAGCAAGCCACTAATTTTGTTTTAGCAAGTTAGGTATCTAGTCTAGCTAATAACCCACAACAGGGTACCTAACAGTGATACTATGTATCTTTATCTATAGTGTACCTTCGAAAACACTCTTACCCCCATTTGGATAGGTGCATTTTAGGTTGCCTGAATTATGATGTCGTGGCTCAGATGCCTAACTTTTGAAAGTCGTGCAAACTTTTTTCCCTATGTAATGTTAATTCCGAATCCCTTATCCCACCACTGATCCTGTTTGACCGCATCTCCCGCCTCCATTTTCCTCCCATTGTTGGAATCGTAGCGTCACTCTCTGTAACCATGACATCGCAAGCGTTCCCTGACTTCTTATTCGCTCCACCGGATGTCAGTCATATTCAACGTCTTTCTATTGTTTGCCATGTAGTCAAAATAAAACAGCAAACTTCGATTTCTTAGCATAACATTTTATCAAGCGTTCACTTCATTCTGTTTGTGAAATGTGAGTTTTCAGGTGAAAAAAAAACAACTTCTTACCTCAGAAAACGTGCAGACGATATTATACCGCAGCTGGCTGGAAGGTTAGCACACGTTCGTTTGCTAGTTCAAAAACGGAGCTAATTAGCATTGCTTGGAGTTTTTCTTACTATTCTCTGGATACTGCATAATACAGAAAAGCACAAGATGGTAAAGCACAAGGCATCTAGCTATATACTCACAGTTTGAAAAACAAAACATCACAAACTACTGCTTATTTAACTTTTTAAAAAGGAAAACCTGGATAGCAAGTTGATCTGTACAAATAAGTTAGCGTTGCTCTTACTACAAAACGTTTGGCCTGCGGCACATATACTTAGCCCGGCTTGCACCGTCACCGTGGGCGTCTTAGTAGCTGTAGTAAACAAAAGAGCCAACAAGTGGACATAGTGCAGTAACGGTCGAAGTAGGAGTCACATGACCCCACGGTTTTAAAGCGACGGGTTAGGTTACCAAGGATATTGACTTTGCAATCAATCGCGCCTTATAGCAGCGGAAACATCTGGATTTTTCAAATAAGAGTCAGACTCAATAATTGAAGAGTTTGGTTATACAGCGAATCCAATTGGGAAAGCGTACTGTGCATGCTCTCTATAGTGATAATTGGACAAAATCACAGATTCATCTGTTGGAATATATTACGAATGCTCTCAGCATAATCCATTCTGAAGCTCCTACAGCATTTCTCTTTTCCTGTCCATACTACTTCAATGCCAATCCTACAGTTGACAACAGGTTTCACTAATAGCCCGTCGTGCCTGAATAGCCTAAACTTTATTTCTTTCAGCCTATAGGAACGTCTGCTCTTTGTAAACGATTTCAAACAAGATCCCTCCTTTGGCACGCAAAGCATTGTGGGCAGTATTGCAAGCACATGTATCTTGATTTTTTTTATGTTGTACCTAAATCATTTGCCTTGATTTAAGAGCACTTCAGTAAGACCAATATTTTTAATGTTAAGTAGACTTCCTTCAGACAATCTCAAACACATCTAAATGTGACATGCAATGGAATTATTAAAATGTGAGTCACGGCATCACAATCAATCACTTCTGTCTGCTTAAGTCATTCATTACTTTAAAGTATGCAGATACTGTTTCCAAACTACTCAACACTGCCCTACAATAATGCCTAAGATGTGTTCCTTTGTATCAAGGAAATTAACAATATTAAAATGTTGAAACAAATTGTTGAATCTATCAGAACTGTTAATATGCTCTTTTTTATTACAGGAAGGAAACTGGGAATTGCAGTCAATAAGTCAATAAACACACATCACAGGTTTTTGTTTTGTTTTTAATGTGAATTGTAGTTGCCACAGCACTGCTGGATTTCCTGAAATGAATCCAACACATATCTTAAGCTGAATAAATGCAAAGCAGTGGAGAATGATAGAAAATGCTCTTTGCTGTCATGCTGGTTTCATATGGCGATTCTGAAACGTTGTTGCAATGTATCTAGAATTTACTGATTGTTTTACCTGTGGTACATGCCCAAGAGTAGTCTTCACCTCTAGTAATCTAGAAATACTGTATGTCAAAGTTTTTGACAGATGTTAGCTGAAATGTTTTATCATTTAATCGCTCAACAAGCAGCACTAGCGTTTAAGTACTTGGGCGGCGTTTGTGCAATCCAAACCCTAGCTGCAGACAATGCTGTCACCCTTGACCGTGGCCTGGCTCCTTGATCCCGGCGTGGGGCCAGGCGGCCGGTTGGACCGGTGGTGAGATCATCTTCTCCAGCAGGTTCATCATGCGCTCCTGCAGCTGCAGGCTTTGCACCTGCAGGAAGTTCTGCTGGTGCATGACCCTCCGCACCTCCCTGCAGGTCTCCTCCACCGCCCGACTCAACTTCCTCTGCTCCTGCAGCATGGACTCCAGCACCTTCAGCTTCTTCTTTTTCAGAGAGGAGTGCAGAACCTTCTTCCTCTTCACCGTAACTTGCTGTGATCTGCAAGAAATCTACTGACTTAGGGCCTGCTTTAATAATCCCAAAGTTATGTAGACCCTGTATTAACTTGCTTCTTAAAAGTGTAACACTCACAACTTTAGGGACATCTGTAACTACAATGGTGAAAGAGGTGCAAAAGACACAGACATTTCTTTCACATAATGGTTAGTACAACCCTTTTCCCACTGGTGCCGTTCTGTGATGTTCTGGTGAAGTCTCATGCCACATTTGTCTCCACTATCATCTGCAACTGCTGAGCAGAAATCCACTGTGAAATTGCTGGTCCTGTACTTATCCTGTACTACTTCACTGTGGGCAGAGTTGGTGAAGGACGTACTCCATAGTAAGTACAACTTAATGGCATCACATGCAATTGCTAAATGCACTTGTAGTCATTGTGAATTTCTCTCAGTAATTTAAAAGTATTTAAAGCCTTTGGAGAGGCCAGTACAAGGCTGAAGAGACAATCTTTTATCAAAGATGTAGGCAGAGACTAAAATGCTAAAATCTAACTAAAATGCTAATTATTCTGCACTGTTTTCACACCTTAGCCTGTCTAGTGTCATGTAATATACTGATAAGTACTTAAAGTTGCAAGCACGAACAAGGTATTTTTGTTCAGGAGACTCGCAGAAAAATTTGATAGGAAGTTGACGTAAAATGGGAGAGAGGGAACAGAAGCTCTTAAACATGGAATAACTGGCTTAAAAAGGCAATGTGCAACTTGGCAGCTGTTGAACACTATGTATGCTGCTGTAGTCACTTGAACCGGAGCACAGGTAGAAAGATTTTTAAAAGTAGTTCTAACATTTTCTAACATAGCATACATTTCTAAACTCTTTCTATAATCTATTAAAAAATATCACAGCTGTTGTTTTTGAAAACAAATACAAGTTACTCATTACAATTATGTGACACAAATGTGACCCTTGTGTTTTCTGGAATCAAATCCATTATTTGTGAATGATCTAAATTTGCTCTGTGCAATGCCATTAAGATTAAAGTACAGTGTCCACTTTTACAGCATGTCTCTGGTCCTATTTAGTTGAGTGTGAATGAATATGGACAGCACTGCATATGTCGTTATATACTATTTGTTATTGGAGTTGTACCAATTAAAAACCATAAATAAAGGAAAATGCCTCCCTTCCAATCCGGATTGGAATGCTGTAAATCCACATTCCTCAACGTGCCTTGAGTAAGTACGCTTTGATGTTTATGTAAGCGCCGGCCTGCAGTGGTGAGAGGCATTCCTCAGTAATTAACAGCCTAATGCCAAGCCATCACCTGGACTCCAGAGACTGCAGGCTGCCGGAGGTGTCAGAGCCCTCCGCCTCCTCCTCCCGCTCGCGCTCGTCGGAGGAGCCGGTGTATTCCGGCAAGAAGCCCATCGGGGATGCAGCGGGGAGGGAAGGGGACGCTTCCGTGTGGGATGTAGAAGGCCCGGACTGCTGGAAGTCGAAGGCGTGCTGCCTGCCAGGATCCGGGGCTTTGGAGAGTATTTTGTCTATAGCTTTATAGTAGGGCCATTCGGGCAATGGAGCTCCGTTGCTCGTGCACTTCATTTTCCTGTAGAAGAGAAGGGTGGGATGTTTGCCTTGTGCAGACAGCAGCTTTGAACCTTACCTAAATCCATAGACATACATTTTACTTAAACGTATTTGACATTCTACTGACAAAAACCCTCAAGGACTGAACTATTTCAGCGCTAACAATACAGCCATATGGCACATTGCTGTGCACATTAAGATACACAGAGAATTTTTAAACACACTTCTTTGGTGTGTTCCTATTCACTGACACTTCAAGAATTGCTTGTTTGTTCTTGGATATCTTAAGTGCAGAGAAAGAAAGCGCTCATTCCACTTTGTCCTCTCCATGCTGGAGAAGCACTGCTTTCCTGTAATAACACTTCTGCTTCAGCAATCTAAATCAAATGTGCACACTGTAAAATCAGTCTCCTTTTCCATATAGAAATGTGTACACTCCTGCATGCCAAATAAACAAAAAAGTAATTTCTTATACTTGCCTGTACTGGAAAGTCATATTCGTAATTTTCATCTTTATCTCTTCCCTGTGACGATGTTCACCAGTGAGTTCAAAGAATTTCTTGGCCATTTTTTCATAGATTTTTGCATTCCTTTTAGCCTTTTTGAGCTCTGTGACATACTCTTCCCACACATGCACCAGGCCTTTCATCTCTGCATCCGTCCAGTTTCTGGCCCTCCTGTGCTTCTCATTCTGACCCGGAACAATATAACTGTAGCTCTCATCTGCAGCCATTTTAAAACAAACTGAATATGTTGTGGAAGCTAAGTCAAAAGAACAGATACTGATTTTTTTTTTCTAAAGAAAGAGGCCTTGCTTTGCTCCCAGGCCTGCTAGCCTCTTCAGTCAGCTCTGTGAGAAAACAGGAGCAAAACAGCCTTTCCCTCTGAGCTCAGTTAAGAGGCCTGGAAATGGGGCCTAGGGCTGCGAAGGGATCGGGTTAAAAGCTTTTAAGTGGGGAAGTTCGTCACTGTGATGTCAAGTTGCCTTGGCAACCATCTACGAGTGCTTTCTCTCTCTCTCTCTCGCTCACTCGCTCGCTCACTCTCTCTCTGCAGCTCTGTAACAAAAAGCTTTTAGCTGAAAGGCAGTAAAGTAGGCCACAGTTGACAGGAAATCAAGATTTAAAATATTAACTATGGGGGAGCAAGAGCACAGGGTATTTTGTTTCCTTGACAACATGTTTTCATACTGGGCACTCATCCAACATCTAATTTAAAAGCTTTCAATGGAAGGCAGCAGGGGTGAGAAGGGGCTGGGCTTTTCATAAGAAATCAGTCACAGTTTAAGAGGTTGACATTTGCACTACCCACTTTGCCTGATAGCCTCTTACAGGTATTCCATGGTAAATATCCCCTCTGTGACCAGCAAAAAACAATTTAAGTCAAGATACAATACAGAAGCAGCCAGCTTCTGTAAGGTTTGTATTCTTACAAGCTCTGGGTATCGCTTCCTCAGTGTAGCTATATAATTACAAGTACAGTCATGCCGCAGTGTATAGGTTGTCATGGAGGAGAGATTTACCATTGAATGCCACATGAATAAAACATTGTGAGAGGGTACATTCTGTACACGGCAGAAGAGGAAACAGATTTGAGGACTTTACACCCTTATCCTTTACATGAAGATGTTATTTTGAGAGATTCTGCAAACATTCAGCAAAAAAGCAGATCCACAGAAATGAAAAGAAAAAAAAATCATTTATCTTCATACTATCTTTGAGGATTCTAACTTGTCTGTGTATATGATTTCTATTTTCCCCTCAGTCTAGGAGCCATATCTGTCCTGTGTGAATGTAATATTATGAAGCTGAATAGCAGTTTAGTTCGACAGCTTGAAGTGGGCCTATTTGATCCAAAAGTATTTGTGCAGTTCTACTAAAACACTATTCTCTTCCAAATATAATATTATGTGACCTTGAACCCCTGCTCTTGTTGCTCTTCACATTGACATTTTCTGCTACAATGCACATTTTCAAGCTCTTAAATCGGTATAGGTCAATACCGTAACATTCTAGTTTTACAATGGACAGTCAAGCTTAAATTATCTCTACACTTGGATCAGTTCCTTCCTTGAAGGAATACCTATTCCCTACAATAATCTGGATTGACTTTATTGTCATGGGTTAGTGAGATTCCTTATAAATGCCAGATTAATCTTGTGATTCAGCCATGCATAAATTCTTTTTTGGTAAGACTGTGAACACTAGGATCAATCATTATACTGGCATTTCAGCAAATGCGTACTTGATTAGTTACAAATAAACTCAAATTAAGTCATTTGAATGATTGTGCCTGTTTTACTCACTTGTATGCATACAGTAAATGTCAATGAACATCTATCATGACTACAAAATTCCATGAGTTGTCTGAAAATAACAGTACATTGTAGTATTGGCTAGATTGTAGGTAGATATGTTTCCTGCGATATCACCATCTTGGTCTGTATTTTTTGTCCGTTTTAGCTACCTAGGTAGGTAGCAAAAGTTTATATATATATATATATATATATATTTTTTTTTTTTTTTTTATATATATATATATATATTTTTTTTTTTTTTTCTGTATTCCTATAGTTTTTTATTCTATTCTATTTACTTAATCTTTTATTCTTACATTATTGTTATGGCATCCATTGTGGAAAGCAAAGGAAGAATTTCATTGGACAGGGAACATGTTTCTTACTGTGCATATGACAATAAACGCTTTGTTATGACTTTGACTTGAAAATGACTTTAGCCTTACCTTTCACGAAATGGTCACTGCATACACGAGCATTGTCGGACACCGCTCCACCAGACATAAGACGGAGGTTTTTGACCCATGTCTGCCGCCGTTTCTCTGTGGGTTTTTAAAACTTCTCCCCTTTGTGTACCACTATTTTCGGGACTCGAAAGTGGTCGTTGCCAACTTGCCTCGCAGTTTTAGTTAGCTAGCTAGTTAGACTTGCTTATTTTATCAGTCAGTTTTATATTTGTTTTCCAAGTTATATCCTTTTAAGAAAAGGAGCATTGTAATTTATTTTAACATGTTCAAATGTTTTTAGGCAGACATTCTACATTGTGTTCAGACTCAGAGATAATAAAACAGCTGCATGGACGCTGAAAACCTGTGTAGGCCTACTTTTTTTCCCCCCACACAGAAAATTGATCAGGAATCAATTTTAAAAAATCAATAAAGAATCGGACCGATAAGCAGAATCGATAATGACATTGGTATCAATAAAATCTTATCAATTCCCATCCATACCAACAATCAGACAAAACTCTCTGTAATAAATACTCACGCTGCTGTCGCGTCGTTTTGAGGTTGGAGAGCCCCAGGATGTTTTCTTTTGAGATGCTCGTGCATAGCAGTTGTGCTGCTGTGGTAGGCCATTTCAGTTTTACAAAGCGTGCAGAGCACCATTTTATTAGGTCTCTGTTTAAAGAATTCCCACACTTTGGACGATCGGGTTCGGACTTTTTGGGATAAAGTCCCATTTTCAGCATGCCCGCGAGCGGGAGCCGCCATAATTGGGGATGAACGTAAACGCTGTGACGCATCGACGCATTCCACGCAAATCGACGTACTTACGTGATCGACGTGATCGATTACGTCGACGCGTCGTTCCAGCCCTACGTGCACGTGTGACTCACTGGTGTGTTCATACACTGGTGAACCTGTCTTTCTCTTCAGCAGCTGAGAGAGGCCGACGCAGGGTGACATCAGGTCAAATCCATCTGACCCTAAACGCAGGGGGTACTTAAAGTTAGACCCTGTCTATGGGCTGGAGTGGGCGTTGGGCCTTGCCCACCCAGAGGAATCATCTGCCCATCCAATGAAAACTCTGAAAAATGACACTTCTTCACACATGCGGTACAGGCATGGTTAAGTGAACTGCAAAACCTGTTTGTAGCTAGCTGCTCTCAGCAATCCAATTGAAACTGTTAATACCTTTGATTCTTGTCCATTCTTTTCTCTGGTTCTTATAAGTTATATCTTTAGTCTTGTATAGTTTCACAGTTGAGTTTCCACATTTTGCAAGCTGCGTGTTTCTTTTAAGTTACCAGCTCACTTGGTGGCCATTGGTGTAGTGATCAGCCACCTAGCTAGCCAGCTCCAGGCTAGCTATAGCTGATTTGTTGGTAGTCACTGGAGTTGGCTTGTTGGGTATAAAATAATTTTACAGAAGGCTAACATGATTAGTTTCATTTAGCTAGCTAGGTAAATCTTCCAGCATGGATAGGTGGCTCATTAAAAAACAGGCACCCTCAACCCCAGTGCATGCTGCCTCAACTGTCTAGCCCAGCACATCTACCAACACCGAGGAAAGCGTTACTGCCTCGGTGTCGGGGGCAGCAAACTTCCGTCCTCCACAAAATCCAGACACACCATCCTCCAGCTCTGCCGTGTTTGCTCCTGACTTAAATATGGATAGCCCATCCCAGCCAGTTTTAAGTAGTTATCCCAAGCGCCCTTTTGGACAAACTGTGAGAAGTTTTAGTGCAGGCTGGTACCACTCTCGACCATGGCTAGAGTATTCTGTCTCGCGTGATGCATGCTTTTGCTTTGCCTATCGCAAATTTGGTGTGTCCAATTCCGAACGAGAGGACATATTCACGAAACGCGGATACACTAATTGGAAGAGAGCGCTTGAACGAGACGGTGGTTTCCTAAAACATGCCTCTAGTATTCCACACGTTAGAGCGATGTCTGCACGGCAGGAATACCGCTCAAAGACAGGTGAAAGTATCGTGCAGCTACTGGGTCAAACCCAGATAGAAAAGAACAACTACTGTGTTTAAAGCATAGGCGAAGTCATGCAGTTTCTCACTGTAAATAAGCTAGCTCTCCGTGGGCACCGTCAGGGGGATGGGGATGAGGCAGCTAGGTCTTTTAATTAGGCTTACACCATTCAAAAAGATCCCAAATTCGCAGAAATTGCAAAATGCATCCCTGAAAACGCTAAATACATATCAAATGTCATTCAAAACGAAATAATTGAAACCCTTGCCAAAATGCTTTTAAAAGATATCAGGGCCAAATATGAGGAAGCTGACTCTCCTGGACTTTGCATTAAAGGTGATGGCACCAGGGATCGCTGCAACATTGTGAACTTATCAATAATAATAAGATTTGTCTGCAACTCCATCCCACAAGAACATTTAATTGGCTTGATTGACTTGAGTCAGCTTAATGCTGAATATGTGTGCAACCAAATTCTCTCTCATCTCTCTGACCTGAGATACAATGCTGACCATTTAGTGTCTCAGTGTTATGATGGCGCTTCAGTGATGGCTGGGGTGAGGGGCGGTGTGCAGACTTTGCTGCAACAAAAAGTAGGCAAGGACATTCCGTATGTGCACTCTTACAACCACCAACTCCATTTGGCAGTGGTACATGCCATGCAATCAGAACCTCTTGCAAATAAGTTCTTTGAATGGTCCAATTCATTGAATACATTCTGTCACAGACATTATGTTGCACATAGATACAATACTCCCACATTACTAGAGATGTGCTAGACCAGCCATCATGATGTCACCGAGGACAATGAGGAAAGTATCATGAGTCTTTTGCCTGAGGTAGCAGAGGATGACAGTGCTGCTTTTGATCTCAGTACAGAGGCGTGTGGTCTTTTGACACAGCTAAACAGACAGAACTTCTTTGACATTAGCAAATTTCTCCTCCATGTGCTTGGTGTGCTGAAGCCAGCCAATTCAATTTTGCAGTCACAAACAGTGGATTTGTGCACTGCAGGGGAGATGGTGTCCGCTTCACTGGGGACTTTGAAGGAGATGAGATGTGACTCATTCTGGGAGGAGCATTTCTCTCAATGTGGAAATACCAATCCTCCTAAGAGGAGAAGGACAGTGAACTCACAGCTTGACAATAGTGTTGTCTTGTCAACTATTGGGCATGGTGACTCTGATGGCCAAACTAGCACTCCAAATCAGTCTTTTAAAAGAGCTATGTTTAGCATTCTTGATAGAGCTATTGTGGAGATGGAGACAAGATTCTCTCAAAGAAATGTTGATTTAATGAGGGCCACATCATTTCTCCTGCCAAAATCAGCATCTTTTCTTGACCACTCTCTCCTGAAGCCACTTCAGGTGCTTGCAGGCACAGAGCAAAATGGTTTGAGCTTGCACAATGAAATTTCTGTGGCGAAAGTAATGTTGCTCAATAAACTGCCCACTGATGCAGACCTTTCTGCAGTATGCAGATGCATTCAGGAGTACAAAGAGGCCTTCCCCATGTGGCATAGGCTGTATGTCACAGCACTCATCATTGGTGGCATCAGCTGCATGTGAAAGCTCTTTTTCTACCTTGTCCCTCATTCTCACCCCTCTCCACAGATCAATGTTGCATTCAAGGAAAAGAAATTTAGTCATTTTGGCACATGAGAAAACCATCACAAAAAATCTGGACATGAATGAATTTGTTTCAGAATTTGCCAAGGTTAACCGCAGACTGGTCCTGTAGTTAAATTCTATACACTGGAAACTGGCATCCCAGCTTCCCAAAAATTGGATGCTGTAATTGTATTCCTTTAACCCCCCCCCCGCCCCTTTTGCAAATTTCAACATTTTTGTTGTTCCCCACCCAAATAATCCAAATGCCCACCTAAAGATGACATCCTAGTAACACCTCTGCTTTCAGCACAATCAATACCCTGTCTTACAGAATGATACAAACACAATTGTACACATTGTGTTAACCCTCAAAATATTATGAAGCTGAATAGCAGTTTAGTTCAACAGCTTGAAGTGGGCCTATTTGATCCAAAAGTATTTGTGCAGTTCTACTAAAACACTATTCTCTTCCAAATATAATATTATGTGACCTTGAACCCCTGCTCTTGTTGCTCTTCACATTGACATTTTCTGCTACAATGCACATTTTCAAGCTCTTAAATCGGTATAGGTCAATACCGTAACATTCTAGTTTTACAATGGACAGTCAAGCTTAAATTATCTCTACACTTGGATCAGTTCCTTCCTTGAAGGAATAACTATTCCCTACAATAATCTGGATTGACTTTATTGTCATGGGTTAGTGAGATTCCTTATAAATGCCAGATTAATCTTGTGATTCAGCCATGCATAAATTCTTTTTTGGTAAGACTGAACACTAGGATCAATCATTATACTGGCATTTCAGCAAATGCGTACTTGATTAGTTACAAATAAACTCAAATTAAGTCATTTGAATGATTGTGCCTGTTTTACTCACTTGTATGCATACAGTCAATGTCAATGAACATCTATCATGACTACAAAATTCCATGTGTTGTCTGAAAATAACAGTACATTGTAGTACTGGCTAATTGTGAATGATAGAAATAATTTATGTTACTGTGACAGGACTTTGAATTTGTTAAAATGAGCATACATGCATCTACAGTCCAGATGTGTTTTCTTTTGTGCATCCTCACTTGATTTTCAGCTTCAGTTCCATCTTCTTCCAGCTGACTTTTAGCAGGCTCTCAGGGGATTTCTTGTCAACTCAGACCATAGAAAACAGACTGAATCAATTTAAGTGTGGAAATGAATTCATGTGGCCATGTGTGCAGGACCCTGTGTAACATGCAAGTCATTGGAAAATGCAGTGACCACACACAACCATGGAGCACAACTGTCCATTTATTGTGTAAATACATCACATTTACTGGAACTGCAAACAAAATAAATCTGTTACATTACATTGCTGTTGTAAAATGAATTGTGCCCATGAGGTAATGCCAATGGTTTGCCTTGGATAATCGCAAGTAGTTTGTCTCAGTTTAAGGAACATTTTGACAGAGTGCAACACACTTAATGCAGACATTATCTGGGTAAATTTCAAGTATCAGCAGTAATCTGTTGAAGATGGACTGTCAAGCAAAGCATGTGTCTGTTATGAGACTGAACTGAGGAAAACATTTAAAGCTCTGAAACACTGGAATTGGACTTGTGTTTTTGATAATATAGACAAGCTTGTGAATACTGAAGTGAGTGTGCTGTGGGTTTTGATTTGTCAAAACTGCTGTTGGTTACACTCATCACTAGCTTCCCTTTGGATTGTGTTGCTCCTCAATCTTGACCACCAAAACAGTGGCGGTCTTCTCTTGACTGTTCCTGCTGCTACATAAAAAATTTAATTTAAAAGCAGACTATAGCATGCATCAGATTTAATATACAAGAATAATACATATATTTTTCATATACATATACATTATATTCATTTTCTTACTTAATTTTATTTACAGATTTATGTATACCACTCCACATGTAGCCACCCTTAGGAAGATCTGCTTAATGACTTCTATATGATTATCTTTATGCCATGATTCGTGCTACAGGGTAAGCTGTACTAATTCAGTAGTTCATTTACTACATTTACCGTTGGGAAAATTGAGTGCAAAACAAAGACACAACATGTGAAAGATGGCAACTCTATGCGCTTGGTGTGAGAAAACAGAGGAGACATTTTGAAACAGTGGCCTTACTCAGTTTCACAATTGTACATACTGTACATGATATAGAAATGGTTCCATTAAAAGATACTTCCAGTCAGTATAATCACAATCTTTCATCCTGAGAATGGTAAAAAAATATATAAAATCAAACAAAAGTGGTTGCTTAAGACATGCATGTGATTTCTGCCTCCACCAAGAGATCAACAAAGCCAAATCAATGCCCATTAGGAATGATATTGCAAGAAATACATTATTTTCATCTATAGTGAAGTGTGGTGGTCCAGTCTCAGCCTCAACAGCACTGATGAACAGAGAACTCTCAACCGCAAACCAAAACTAACCTCTGCACACATGCCTCTCACGCTTTCTGTTGAGATGAACTGAACTAAACATAACCATTAATATTAAGCAGAACTGCAGTCTGTTCCAGTGGAGTGCCTGGCCATAACAATCATTTAATTTTCTGTAATAAAGTTGCCCATAAAATATAAGTAATGTAATTTATACACTATTTTAATTTCTTTGTCTTTATGTCACATCAGTCCTTTCTCTTTAAGTCCTCAAGGAACTGTGTGTGAACTCATTTTTAATTAGTTTTTTCTTTCAAGTGCTGGAAGAGCTCTTACACAAAGAGTAGTGTTCAGCCCATGCAGGCAATGGCTTGGGAGACAGAAGAACGAGCAGAAATCAACAAGCATAAGACTCAGCCCATTTGTGCTGTTAAAAAGGTTTCCTTCTCTCAGGGGTTCAGGTAGGTGTGTCTGACACCAGACTGGCTTTGACACATTTCTTTACGTGCCCCATGAGAGAGGACATGAGGACCCTTCCCCTTTCTGTCTGTCTTTACACAGTTCAGAATGCAGTGACCTGGTGGATGGTCTGCAAGCAGCCGAGCAGGCGGTGATAGGGGCTGCCAGGGCAGGCCACGACCTCGAATACGGACTGGAAGGCCCGGCGGTCCAGCTCCTCGTCGATCTGGTGCCTGTAGAAGTCCATAGCGACCAGGCAGAAGAGGTTAACGTCCACCAGGTCAGACTTGCCCATGCGGCTGATGACATGGGGCAGGCTGAGGGTAGATTGGGTCAAGGAAAGGAAAGGTTGACAAACAACGCAAAAATACAAACCCAAGTGCCTTCATGTTTAAATGTCAAAGCAGAATCAAGCACAAAAATGCAAATAAAACAGACAATACCCCAACAACACAGCTGATTGCAGATTGTGTTAA